>OY723400.1:30844423-32172657 GCA_963210345.1 Inga oerstediana | reverse complement strand
GCCCTTCTATGAACAGTCTTAGAGTGAAAGAATGTAATGTTTCTATCTCCACATCCTAACCAATTAACTCTTGATTGCTACCACCAATACTTCTCTTCCCTATCCGAAGCCTTTTCTATTTCTTGAATCAATCTCTCAGCCTCTATACGTTTATTAGCATTCATAATCCCTTCATTACACTTATCCAATTCCTAAGTTAGCCTATCTACAATTTTCCTAGCATTCGGGAATGCACTTCTTTCTCCATTCAATTAAAATCTTCCTGCATGAATTAAGCCTGCTCACTGGCTCCTCCACTTGACTTACCTTCTCTTCGGTCCCCCTTAACCATCCACTTCTCACAACCGAGCAAAAATCTTCATGTTCAACCTAATTGGCTTCAAATCTAAAAACCTTGGGAACCCTCTCATGCTTATATTCACAATCAATCACAAGTAAGTGGTGATCAGAGCCAATTGGCTCCATATGAGTAACCACAGCATTATAGAAGGTTTCCCTGAACTCCACATTTGCCACAACCTTATCCAACCTCTCTTTGACATGGTCATTTCCCAACCTCCTATTACTCCACGTGAACTTTGCACTCTGAAATTCCAAGTCAAGTAATTTGCAATCAACAAGCACTATCTGAAAATTCATTACCCTTCTAATATCTATTAGTAGCCTTCCCATCTTCTCATCACTTGACAACACTTCATTAAAATCACCCGTACATATCTACCCTCCAGATATATTTGTTGCAATGCTTATGAGTTTATTCCATACCACTATCTTACCCCTCGGTTGTCGGTGCTCTATACATAAAAGACACATAGTCAAGCACTGTCATCACATTAGAAGTCATAGACACATGAGTGATATTTCCAGAGCTAAACCAAATGTTAATTGCTACCTCCTTCATCCACCACAAAGCCAATCATCCTCCTCTATCATGTGGTTCCATATAAAATTCCTCATTAAACTTACAAGTATGTCTCAATTTCTCTATTATCTTGCTATCCATCCTTGTCTCCATAAGGCAGATTAATGAGAGCTTGTTCTTCAAACATTCCTCCCTTAATTTTTTAACTATCAAGGCTCTTCCCAAACCTGGATAGTTTTATGCTATGAACCTTATTGCTCCTTGGTGGTTGACTAAGGCTAGCCACCAAAACCTTCAACATTCACCAACATTTCCATTCCATCTCCCCCTACCACACATCCCCCTTCCCCTATCCCTTTACCAGATCTTTCCACCTTCCTCCTAACATTGTTCACAATCCTTCTTCCAATTCCCTTGATAACATTCCTTTTTCTTCCTCTTCCAATATTCTTGCTCAGTTTTGAATGATCCTCAACAACACTAATCGTTATTTCATTCTCGTCAAAATTCAACCTCCTTTTCTTTACCTCTATCTTATCTCTCTCCTCCTCTAAACTTCTTTTTAATCCAACCTTTCTTAAACCTTTTGTTACTTCAGAGATTGATACATCCCCATACACCACTATTGCTTTAGAGAGATCCTACTTTATGATGGAAGGTTTAATAGCAGTATTTTTCTCATTAATCACCACTACCACTTTACTCTCAGTCATGCTCTCCTTCACCTTATTTTCTTTTTCATTCTTCAAACTCCTTCCAATATCCTTCCTTGACATTGTACCCACTTGGTTCCCCTCCTTTCTCACCTTTCTACCATCTTCCTCCCTCATTTCAACAGATTTATCTTTGTTATTTACTTTCTGCATATTAACAACCATCTTTTCCTTCCTAGAAATACTCTCAACACCATACAGAGGTCTAGGTGCATATTTACCATGAGTTTTCTTATTCTTTACATCCACAAATTCCTCCCATCCTTCTTTACAACACCTTATCTCAATATCTACTAGTCTCGTTGCCCTGAACACTTAACCAGCTTCCAAATGGCATATCAGTATACCATCCTCTTCTTCGTCTTGTCTCAAGCAAACATGCTGATTATGTCCAAGTCTACCACAACGACAGCAAAAATTTTGCAATCTTTCATACCTTGCTTAATCCAAGTTGGATCTCTATCTGGTCTCGGTATCCATATTCTAGATATCAATAGCTTTCTCAGATCTACCACTACTCTAACTCGCAGAAAACTTCTAACCAATAATTCACCATCACCAGCTTTAGGATTTTCAAACATTGCCATTTCACCTATCATTGATCCCAAAGTTATTGCATTCTCCACGCCCCATTTCCTTCCAGCGGTAGATCCTGAAGTTGAATCCAGAATGGACAGTAATTAAAGTCCACCTCCTTATACACCATATACTCCTACCATACTTATATATCCAACAATACTCCTTGTATCGACCATTAGCCTACCGAGTAAAATCCGTAGACAATCCTCTTTCTATCAAAATTCAAAGATAAAGTCATTTTGACCAACATCGATAATTTACATATCCTCCTTCCTCTCCAAATTCCATGCCTTACTGATCATTTGGATCGTCATAAGTTCATTCACATTCCTCTCTGTTATCAATCTCCCTACCAAAGCTCTACCATAATCCTTCCTTTGATCATTCTTTCTCCAAATCATATCAGCCCAAATCGCCTCTCCTTCCTCTGTCGATCCCTACCATCAATTCTACTATCGATCCTCCTTGCATCCTCTCACTAATCCTCACTTCTCCAAGCTGCCATGATGTCAATAGCTAAGAGCACACTTTATCTCTGTCGCAGTGGGTGGTGGAGCAAATCTCCGACTAACCTTTCCCTCGACAATAACTGTCGTAACAAACTCTCACAGAGGAGAGAGAAAAACTTTCACGAGGAGAGTCATAAACCTTTTCATTCCTCTATGAAGTTGGATATCATTAATTCTTGGCAAAGCTTTAACTAGAACCACATAATAAGAATTCATTAATACAATTCGAATGAGAAACTTTGGCCATATGAATGGCATCTTTTAATGAAAATCGAATGACCTTTTCTTGTTTCCCCCATTCTTCTTATTTTCACAAATATCGTTTAGACATTTACTATATCATTCTGATTCTTATTATAAATTATTGGTAACTCATTGTCACACACTAAAGAATGTATTAATTTGATAAAATTGTCTAAAATTATCCTTATTAAAATTTTCTTTATCCCTCTACATTTTCAAATTATTTTCACTTATCTCTCTTTTCTACGAGAATTAAATAACAACAATCATCAAATACTTTAGCAGTGACTTATATTTAGGATTAAAAACTTCCCCTACAAGTAACTTATAATACCGATATAGTGGTATTAACTATCTCTTCCTCTTTAATTATCTGCTCATTTCCATAAGTTTTATACTCACATGGTTTTCACGGGCAAAAAAATACTCACCTGGTTCTATTTACAAATCATAGAGAAAATATTTTTTTATCATATTTATAAGTTATATGGTTAAATTTTTCATATGAATGTATAATTTTATCCTTTCATTTATTACAATGTACTCCATCCAATATAATTCACAATATAAATTATTTCTAGAAGGATTTTTTGGCCCGCAATATAAGTCATTTACAGAATAATCAATGCTTATTTGTCAATTTTTTTTCCCTTTAGTTAATGTTTAAGGGCCTATTTGAGTTAGAGTTTTAGAAGTACGTTTACGCAAGTCAAAACAAAACTCCTCTTACATACTTACCTCGTACACCATAAATCAAGTTGTAAAAGCAACTTCTACTGCTAACCCAAACAGGCACTAAATGTCACTTCTTATATTTTTCTCTCATTCAAAACTTTATTTAAGGCTATAGTTGGAAAAATTTTTCAGGTTAAAATAAGTTTAATGAGTTATCTATATGGGTTTCGGTAAATTAGTTGAAAGTGACTTACTCCTTGATATAATCCTATTTATAAGCAAGGTTGAAAAACTAGGACTAGACACTAAACTAATCAAAGTAGTGGTTCAAGGGTTAGCAAGTCAAAACAGGTCAACTTGGGATTAGACCGGCTATATTAAAATAATATAATTTAATTCATAATAATAGAATTTAATGTATATTTTATTTTATTTCATTAGCCGTTTTATATTTTATGAAAATTAATTTGTCAAATCTTGAATAATATTTTATTTTAATCATATTTTTAGAGTTTAATTAAATATTAATTATAAAAAACAACTGGGTTTAAATTAATTTATTTTATTTTATTTCCTCTTTAGTAAATTTGTGTAAATAGGAATTATGGAATTAAAGTTTTTTTTATACACCAGAAAGCTTAAATACAAGAAAAACTAAGGGCCCGTTTGGTACGATGGAATTAATTTTGATAGAAATGGAAATGGAAATTGATATAGATATGGAGTTTAAAAGTTTGTTTGGTATGTCATGGAAATGAGTCATTGTTTTTATATAAAAATACCAAAATACTCTTCAAATTTAAAGAAAAAAATCCACACCAACAATAGAAATCAGATTCATCCAAGGAAATCAGATCCATCGTAATCCCAAAAATCAATTTACAATAACTAACAATGCATTCAATAATTAATTCAAAACCAACAACGATGATGAGCCCAGATTCCAAAACGAAAAATATTGTGAAGTAAAAAGAAAAGGAGATTGAAGGAAGTTGCAACTACTGAATGCTGATGTTCGTGCTCTTCAACCTCAAGGGAGCTGTCACTGCAAAAGATGACAATCGACGCCTTGCTTGGGGCTCCATGAACAATGTTGTCAAGTTCGAAAGGTAGGAGAGAAGAGGGCCAGATCTGACATTTTGGTTGCTAGAGAATGATTGCCATCAGCGTCTTAGCTTGCTACAACGGCCAGATCTGACAAGGGGAGGTTTCAATAGGGATTAAGAGAGCCAATACAAAATGAAGGAGGATGAGAAGTTGTCGATGTCGCCATCGCATGAGAAGGACAATAGTGACGTTGCCTCTTCGAAGGTGGTGGGTTGCTGGCTGGTGGTCAGGTGAAAAGAAGAAGGAGATGGTGGCATGAAAATTATGAGAGAAGAGGCAAGGGCAAAAAAGGGGAAGCAGCACATGGAATTGGAAATCTCATGTTTTTAGATGGAATTCAATTGCATGTGTTTTGATGGAAATGGAATTGGAATTTTATCAAATTCCATGCTACCAAACATATTTAAAGTATGGAATTGAATTCTATTTCCATTTTCATATAGCCAATTCCACCGTACCAAATGGACACAAAATTCACAATGCTGGGAATAGCATCAGGATTTGGAATATGGACACCAAGAGGACTAGCCAAAGCCTTTTTCGCAAGCACATCCGCTACACCATTATGATCATGGTCCACCAGCTTGGTTACCACTTACCACCAGCCAGTCTCCTTTTTTGTTATTATATTTTTTTAGATTAATGAGGCCCATGCCCATAATGTGACTCAATTAAAACCCTAGGGGCTGTTTGATTTTATTTTTAAAAACTGTTTTTTTTTTCAAAAAAAATAAAATAATAAAATCTGTTTGGTAAACTATTTTTAAAAAAACTGTTTTTAAAAACAAAAAATTGTTTTTAAAAGCTAACAAACAAAAACAGTTTTGGGAGAATCTTTGAAAAATTATTTGGAATTTGGGAAATAACAAATGAGTTTTTTTATCAAGAATTGATTAGAAAATATCAAAATGTGATAAGGAATTTTCAACTTTTTTCTTGAGAAATAACTGATTTGTCATTTCCCAATTTCTAGGTTCTTTTTCAAGAATTCTCCCAACAATTTTTAGTTGTTTTTTTTTTCTTTGAGGCTACTATTTATCAATTATTGACATTACACTACTAGTGACGACCATCGCCACGTCACCACGGGGCGACCGTACCGCCACGTCACTTCAAAAATAGATTTTTTTAAATAATTATTCAAACATATATTTTTTTTTTAAACTTGTTTCAAAAACTGTTTTATAAAACTATATTTAAGAACAAAAAACAGAGAATAAAATCAAGCAAGCCCTCCCACCTCCTTCACAAATATCAAAAGTTGTTCGTAATTGAAGGGACCTCATCTCCATCTTTAACCTCATCTAAGCTTCTTCCTCCTCAAGTTTGGCGACTTTATCTCCAGTGATCATCAACCATGTCTCCATTCCACTTCCCTTCATATGACAACCTTCATCTTCACCAACCAGCCCCTATCAATGTGCTCTTAGTCGCCATCTCTCTTTCTCTTCATCTATCATCATCTACCTTTTCTTTTTCCATAGTGCTCCAGATATTCCATCTCTGGTTCCATTTTTGGGTTATAAAAGTCTTTTTCCTTTTTAAAAAAACACAAACTGGGTAACTCATGCAACCCAACGGTTACACTGGTTGGCATTGGTTCATGTTGGTTTTATCTAATTTGAGCTGATTCAATTTTTTTTCGATTTGTGAGGTGATCCAGATCAGACACGTGGCCGATTCACCAATTTCCAATTTAAACCAACCGGTTGGTTTTGTAAACATTATTGATAAGTCACTTCCCACATTTTTTATTACCAAAATCAAGAAAAACTTTAAACGTTATTAACTCCTCCCTAAAATTTAAATCACTTTTCAACTTTAAATGTTTAAATGCTTTTTTGAGTTAATGTTTAAATGATTTGCCCCTCTGTTCAAAGTAGTATGAGCTGATGCGTTGGCAAAAGGGGGGGGGGGATTTCTGACTTTGCTCATACCTAATGTACGTTATCCTGTTAGAACATAATTTACACAATAATAAATATAGGGTAAATTTAGATTCCATTAAATTTTAAGACATAACTAAGGAAATATGTTAACTTATTAACGTTTCTTGGTAAACAAAAATTTAAGTGAGTTGGGTTCCCAAGACTGACCAACATCAAGGCATATTTTTGGGTCCAAAGGATATTTATAGAGGTATTTATAGATCGTCTATCAATGAAATCCTCACATTGATGTAATTTAATCTCATAACCTTATGTTATATGTCAACGTCTTTACCAAATAGACCAACTTTACTTAAAAATAAAATATTTTTATAACTATGATCACATCAAGTTGTTGCGAGGTGTCATATGTGGAAACAATTTATTATTAACCCACCAAAAGGATTTTTATCATGAACCTCATAAGGCACCACGGGTGTGTATATATATGCACACACACTGGCTTCAAAGTTTAAAACCCCGTATCCAAATAAAAAGAGTTTAAAACCCCACTCCATCTTCTCCGGTCCACCCAAAACACGCATGTATATATGTTAAAAAAAAAGAACTTTCGAAATATCATATAAAGTCTAATATACCAATGATCAATTGTTCTTTTGAACGGTTAAAAAAACTTAATACTCTTTGTTGTATATTACTCTCTCCAGTTTTAATTATAAGATAAATTTGATTTTTTTAGAGAAATTAATGAAGTCAATTAAATTATTTTAGAGTATTTTTATTATTATTTTTTTCTTCAAACTAATTAATTTAACTAATAAACTAATATATAATCTAAGGATACTAAAAATATAAATATTTTAAAATAATTTAATTCACTTCCTTAATTTCTTTAAAAAAATTAATTTTATCTTATAATTAAGATCAGAATTTTAAAAGCACGCGCTCAAACCGAACAAGAATCCGGATACCGTATGATAGTTAAGGAATCAAAATTGACATCAAACATGAGAACTTGAGCCCTGTTCTATTAGGTTTCTTTGAAAATGTGCAGAGTTGAGGTCATGTTTTATGTCAGGGAGGGAGAGAGAGAGAGAGAAACAAGTACAAAGATTGAGAACAGAGTGATGGTTGCTGAGTTCATTTATACATGTTGGAGTTATTCTCAGATACCCTTGTCAAGCAAGTAAAATCAAAGGCTTATATAACAGTATATATATTTATATATACACTATTATAAATGCGAATGAGCAGGAGGATCAGAATTGGTTCAGAAATTGAAACAGAAGACAGGACAGGGAACATATGAAACTTGGTTCAATGCTAAATGATGTTTTCTCCAAACCAACGCTTCTAGCCAAACTGTACTCTTCATTTATGTGCTTGTTTGGAATAGTTTATTTTTAGGTAATAAGTGTTTATAAATCGTGATTCACGGTATACGAGGTAAGTATGTGAGAAGAGTTTTATCTCGGCTTGCGTAATAAGGACTTATTTACCCACAAAACGTGTTTCCAAACATAGGCTATGTCACTTTTCCAAGATGAATTTCTCACTTTCAATTTTCAAAATCCCCCTAATTAGCTCCCGCTTATACTGAATTAAATTATCTTTTTGGTAAGTAAAACATACTTCCTCTTATAGTATAACCACCTATGATTAATATAAGAATTAATACATGTTTGAGAACACTTATTTTTTGAATATAAGTGATTATCGCAAACCGAGATAAAACTCCTCTCACATACTTACCTCGTATACCGTGAATCACGATTTATAAACACTTATTACTCAAAAATAAACTATTTCAAACAAGCACTTAATTGACTAATTTAAGAAAATCAGAAAAACTAAAAAAATTACTGAATTACTTATATGTATCATTAAATTATATATAAATTTATAAGTCAGGTAAAATAGTTTAGAGAAAAATGATAAATAAAAATATTTTAAAATTATTTATTTATTTATTTTGTTTATTCAGTATTTTTATTTAAATAAAACTAACAACACACTTTTTGAATTTAAGGGACGAAATTGAAATTTGCTGTAAATTTATAGGACCAACTGTATAGTTTAACATATTTAATATTTCATTTTAAATAAAAAAATCATTTGGAATCGCTTCATATGATATGTTTTTCTCTCGCAAAATTTTTTTCATACTATGTACATATTATTAATGTTCTTTTGATCTCTGTTCAAAAATTTCAACAAAATTTAAATATAAAGGGTACCGTTAACAAAAAATTAATATTGTATTATTATATCTTTTTTCAATATATTATTTTTATTATTTTGGGATAATATCTACTTTTCATAATAAATAATTTGATTGCAGTTGCAGTTTAGATTTTTAAACTTTTACCTTTTTACAATAAATAATAATCTGTGTTATTCTTTTTTTTTGTATTTTGAAAATTATCATTATATATATGCATAAGTGAAATATATTTCATACAGAGGGACTAAATTTTTTTTCTCCAAAATTTTAAAAAATGGCAATAAAACTTGTTTAATTTACTTTTTATAGACAGAAGACTTGAATGAGAAGATTGGGTGTGGAATAAAAAGGGATTAAACTTAGAGAATCAAATTTTTATGTATTAAGATCTTTTTGTTCCACACTTATTCATAAATGAATGAGACATTGATCTGTTAAGTAAAGTTCACTCTTGGTATATTTGTATATATTATTTAGTTGTTTATGACTTAATTAGAATGCTTTTTTTTAATAAATGTACTTTAAATAAAGTGGTTTATTTATTTGAGGTAAAAAAGAGGTCATATCCCACTCAATATTGCGAACTAGAGGGTGTATTATTAATAGATGGCAAAAAAAGAAGGTGTATTATTAATAAGCTCATATAGTGGAAAGCATCGTAGGGACCCTCCATCTCTTTTAACTCAAAGTTATCTCTTTGTTTTTTCCTTTGTATTTTATTTATTTATTTAAAAGTTTTTTTTTTTTTTCATAAATTGACACAACGAATGATATCAAATTTATCCATATAAATCTTATGGAATTTTATTCACTAAGAAAACGATCTAAATTATATATTTTGAAATAAAAATGATGCATTACAGAAATGAGGAACTATATCTATGATCAATTTACTATTTTTAATTATTCATTTCGTTTTTTTCAAAATATATTTTATATTAAATTATTATAATTATTAATTAATTATAAGTTGACCCATGTATTTTAAGGAGAATGTGAAAAAAATAAAATTTCTCATATAACATACGAATACTATTTTAATAAATTCTTGTAAAGTTTGTATGTTATATTAATTTATATAATTATTAAAATTTTGATGATAGTAATATTTTTATTTTATTTTCTTATATTTTATTAATTTTAAATATTTCAAAAATCTTTTAGACAAAAGAAGATGTAAAGGTTAGGGAATATGGGGATGAATTATATATATTCCTCTACTGACTTTTTGTTATAATTTTTTTGAGTTGTTAATATTCTAAATTTTCCTTCAGTTGTGGGGGGAAAGTACACCGAGGATTTGCACTGCATAGAGATGGATGAATTTATCCTCCTGCTTTTTTGGGGCCCCTAAAAAGAATTTCTTTTCTATAAAGCAAAAAAAAAAGAAAAAAGAATAAATAAACCAAGAGAACAACACTACGAGATGTTAGGGAATGAATGTAATCGACGACCAGAAAATCCTACAATAAGTGATTGCTCCTAGGCAATGGTAAAGCTAAGTCTCAATATAGAAAATAACAATAAATGCATACAACTCACTTATTATTAGATTTTTCTTTTTCTTTTTCCTTTTGTGGGAAGAGGTGTGAATTAAGTAGTTGAAATTAGAAAAAGTTAACCTTTTAGTTCTTATAAATTTTGTGATAATTATAACTTAGTTCTTATATTTTGACTTGACACAATTCAATTTCTACAATTTTAATTCGGTTATAATTCATTTTTTAAGCTTTAACTCAGTATTACCTAATCACTATAGTTTTCTCTTAAAATCATGTGCTTGTTTGGAATAACTTGTTTTTGGGTAATAAGTGCTTATAAATCATGATTCATAGTATACGAGATAAGTATGTGAGAAGAATTTTATCTCGACTTACGTAATAAAAACTTATTATATAAAAAAAGCGATACCAAACATATACCATGTGATGATAATAAGTAGCGGTAACAAGAAAGGGAAGGAAGGTTGTTGCCATAAAAAAACAAAGGAAAGGAAGGTATGGAAAGTGATGGAAGCCTGATGTCAAGTTCTTCCCTTTCAGGAATAAGAACGACTGACACCGACGAACCATTTCATCAGTTAAACGTTTTCCTCTATTAAACATTCAGCCCCTCAGTTTTTTTTAGCACCTAAAAAAAAATCAATTTAAGTCTAAAATTATGGTTGTGAATTGTGATAGTTTTGTTGGAATATAGTAGCAGAGTTAAAATTGGAGTAACTTTTTTATCTTTTGACTTTTAAAAAAATTTAAACTTTTGTAATTGAATTTTTAATAAATCATCAAAATAAGTTTTTGTTAAATTGATTTTTTTATAAAAATATATCTAAATATAAATCACATTATACTGATTGACTTTTGTCCCATCTTCAACTTGAAAAAATAAGTTCAAATAAAATTCAGTTTTTTTCAATTGTATAAAAAAAGTTGATTTTTTTTAATGCTATTACCCCATCCTTCCTTAGATGTGACATGTAAGTTACTTAAATATAGCACATAAAAAATAAGAAAAGAAAAAAAGGTGGCTTAATATATAAGACTCCCATTATGTAAGGTTTAGGGAGGGATAGATGCACACAGCGTTATCTTACTAACAGAGAGGTTGTTTCCAGAATTTTAACTTATGATCTCTATGTCATATAGTATCAACCTTATTACTACGTCAAGTCTTATCCTCTAAAAATAAGAAAAGATCATTGAGCCTAACTTCATTATGTGAGTTCAATTATATAAACCGTATGATGCTACTGTGCTCTATCACGCTACTGTACTCTATCCATAATCAAAATTATTGATATTGACCAAAAAAAATAAAAATTTTACCAATTTATCATTATTAATTAAGTGCATTATCTTTTAATTTATTTCCTATTTTTTCTTTAGAGGGAGAAGTATTAATAACTTGACTTAAAAGCTAGGTTAAATTCACAATCTCTTACTTATAGGAGAACTTCTCACTAGGCTAAAAAGTCATTAGCTTTAAATGTTATGAAAAAATAAAATAAAAAAAGTAATTACAGCCTATATCTTTTTATGTAGGGTAGTTTACAAAAAATACTATCAATTTTTATAAAAAGTAACTTATTTATATATAGGAAAGGAGAAAGTGTATAGGCATACCAATATGCCATATAGTGGGATAGATTGGGTGATAAAAAGTTCAAAGTCGTATAACCAAATTACTAATTCCAGTTGCATAAATTAAAAAAGAAAGAATCTTGGGGAGTTTCTTTTTAATTGAGAGCCATGCTTATCCACAAGCCACAATCAATACCTAACTTATCCCAAATTAAATCAGTATGTATATTTAGTAGGAGATGATTTTTCAATAATATAATAATACATAATATACAATATATAATATTTTGGAAGTAAATTAAATGGACAGTGAATTGAGATACTTTTAGATTCATTATTTTGGTATTTCAATTTTTATACATATTTATTTTAACCTAACTTCGAGCATTATTTTTGAAAGTAATAAAGAATATGAAAAAGATGTTTGATTGAAAAATATCTTATTTTAAGGCTTTCTAGCTTAGCTTTCCAAAATTTTTCAACTTGCATATCAAAATGGACATTTTGAAATAATAACTTAAAAAAAACTGTAAGTAAAACTTTAAAAATTTAGTTATAACTGAATTAAAATTATGGACACCAGATGCTTATTTATCTCCCCTTGAAAAGGTAGTTTTATCTTTTGAGATAAAACTCTTCTTATTATATATTTATTTTGTATGACATAAAATATTTTATGGCTTGGCTTTCCAAAATATTCATCTTGCATATTAATATCAAAATGGGCATTTTCACATTGTTTGAGTTAGCAAAGGGGTTGGCCAAAAAAAAAAAAAGAGTTAGTAAAGGGATTTATTCATAACGATAAAATTATGAGTTTAAATTTCACTTATATGAATATTTTGTTCATAAACGAACTATAGATAAATGTTTTTTAAACCGTGAAGCATGTCTTGTTGAGTGACAAGACCTAACTCACTTCAAATTTTAGGCCATGGCTTCTCTCCGCTGCCCACTATATCCACTACCCCCCTTTTCTCTCCAACGACGTCGTTTTACGTGAATTGTGGCTTTTGGAACTGCCTCATGTCCCCACAATCTGGTCAAAATCTACTTTAATGTTTTCATAGTTTTTCCCCCTTAGATGCTGAAGATATTACTTTAATGTTTTAATAGTTAATAGTAATAATTTTATATTTTGAATTTATGTTTTTATTTTTTAATTTAATGATAGGGTAAAACATTTCGGGCCCGTTTGGTTCGATTCCATTATACCCTGCGGTGCAGTGTAATGCGATGTAATGGTAATGCAATGTAATATTAATTACAAGGGTAGTGTTTGGTTTGATTTTTAAGCAACATGCAATGAGTTAATATTTTAACAATTATTTAAAATTAATATATTACACAAAGTCCATTTTACCCCTTAATATAATCTTTGTAAAAAAAATAGTTACAAGCTGATGATGGAGGGGATGAAGGAGGAAAAGGTAGTGGTGGCGGCAATGATGGGGGTGGCGGGGGAGGAGGAGGTGGTGGTGGTGGCGGCAGTGGGCGGCGGGGGTGGAGGAGGAGGAGGAGGCGGCGGTAGCAGCGAGGGTGGTGGAGGAGGCGGTGGCCGGTGGGCGGTGGCCGGTGGGCCGGTGGCGGCAGAGGAGGAGGTGGAGGTGGCGATAGGCGACGGGGGTGGAGGAGGTGGTGGTGGTGGTGGCGGTGGCGGCAGCGGGGATGAGGGTGGCAACGGAGGAGGAAGTGGTGGTGGCGGTGGGCGGTGGGGGTGGAAGAGGTGGTGGTAGGCGGTGGGCCGGTGGCCGTGGGAGGAGGTGGTGGTGGCGGCGGCGGCGGCGGGCGGCGGGGCTGAGGGCGGCGACGAAGGAGGAGGTGGCCGCGGTGGCGGTGGGCGGTTGCCAGTGGCTGGGTCGGGGGTGGCGGCGGGTGGAGGTGACGGCGGTGGAAGAAGTAGTGGTGGCGGCAGAAGGTGGAGGTGACGGCGGTGGAAGAGGAAGAGGTTGTGGCGGTGGCAGTTGTGACGTGATACGGCAAGTGAAATAAAATAAGTGAAATAAAGATAAGGAAAACTAAAGGGTAAATTAGACTTTTTAGACCATGGAATAGGATGGTAATGATGATTCATAGGGGGGGAGGTATGAATGAGGATTACCAATTTTTTGGTAATCATCATTACCATAGTAAACCCTATTACCATGCTAAAGAGCAACCAAACACTCTTCTCTAGGTAATGCAATCATGATTGCCATTGCAGGCATGCAATGCGGTCGAACCAAACGGGCTCTTCATCTTTTTCTAACATTTTCAATTTTTTATACTTCTTTAATAAATTTACATACTTATTTACTTAAACAAATAAAATTAGATATAATATTAATCCTTCGGTTCTTAATATAAGAAATATTTAGGAATTTGATTTGAGTTCTAAATATAAGACATATTTTTTATATTTATCAATTATTTCCTAATATGCCCTTATTGATGCTCCATGTACAATAATTAAGGATAAGAGGAAATGAAGTAATTAAGGAAGATTAGTAGGGTATTTTGGAAAATATATGTTGTACTAACTTAATTAAATTTTTTAATCTAATCAAATTAGGTAAATATATCTCATATTAATACCTAAGGGAGTATTTTTCAAAAATATCTCTAGAAAACCAATATATATTTTTTCAAAAACAATTCTGTAATTCAAGAATAACAAAAAACAGTCAAGCTAATAATTATTTATTTATTTTATCCTATTAACATTTCATATTTTAATATATTTTCAATTTACTTGAAAAAAATGCTTTCATGATTTCATGAAGTTAAATTGATTTACTTATAAAAAATAATAAATTTTCAATTTCAGGAAAAAATATATCCAGAGATATTTTTGAAAAATATTATATCTGATTTTATTTGTTTAATTAAATAATTCTGTAAATTTATTAAAGAAGCATAAAAAATTGAAAATTTTAGAAAAAGATGAAATGTTTTACCCTATCATTAAATTGAAAAATAAAAACATAAATTCAAAATATAAAATTATTACTATTAACTATTAAAACATTAAAATAATATCTTCAGCATCTAAGGGAAAAAACTATGAAAACAGTAAAGTAGATTTTGCCCAGATTGTGGGGACATGAGGCAAGTTCCAAATGGCACAATACACGTAAAACGACGTCGTTGGAGAGAAAAGGAGTGCAGCCGATATAGAGGGTGTTTGTTTTCACGTTTGTTGGATAAAACAGACTTGAACAGTGTTTTAGCCAAAATGGATGTTTGGTTGAGTGATTGGATTTAAGGTAAAAAAAAGGCAAAAGTTGGAAAAAATTATAAGCCTTAAAATGGAGTTTATTGGAGCTTATGTGCGTGTGTCTAAAATAATATTGATAGAAGTATTTTCATATTTTTAGGTCAATGAGGTACTCAAAATCACTTCTAATCACAAAAATTTTTTTATGAAAAATGTTTTAAATAATTTTCTCTTTCTCTAGATAGTAATCTTCTGCTAATTAGAGAATACTTTGGGATAAGAATTTAGGCAAATTTTGAGTTTTGTTAATATATGACTATAAAAATGTAAAAAATAAGTAATAATTAATTTTAATCAGTTTAAATTTATTATTTAGTTGTTTTATGATTTTATAATCAACTTTTTTTATAAACATGTCATAAATTAGTTTCTATATAGTGTTTTTATCCATTAAATTGAGTTTAAATAATTTATTTGGATTATTAGAGGTTAATCAGTTTATTTTGTTAGATTTTGAACTATATGAAAATATGAGTTAGGATTTAATATTTAAATTAGAGTTTAATATAATTTATAAAATTTAAGTTTGAGGTGCACAATAGAAAAGACTTTTAGAGTGTACCAATTTAAATTAGAGTTTGATATAATTTTATTTAAAATTGTACCATTGTCAAATTTTTAAAATTAATTTTTGAGAAAATTGTGAAAAAATCCCTCCATGTGTATATATCTTCTCAAGTCCTATTTAACAATTAAGTTGCCAATGAGGTTTTTTTTCACAATTATCCCTCCATTTTTTCATTTTTCATAATTTTTAGAATTTTTTCTCTTAAATAATACAAAAGTCACTTATGTAAAAATCAAACCAAACATCACTCACTTTTTTATAAATTATTTATCCAATCGCCAATCCAAACACTCATCATTTTACCCAATCTAACTTTTTTCTAATTTTAAGATTCCATAAATTTAAGTAAAAATAAATCACTTATCAAATCACCAATCCAAACACACCCATAATAAGCAACAAAGAGAAGCTAGGCCCAAAATTTTAGTGTATAAAAAACTCTCAAATTGGAAAATAACAGATTTTTAAAATTTCTGGATACTAAAATTGGATTATTCTTGTTATTGATTCCCCCAATATCATTTTCCCTGTAACACTAGCATCGATCACGTCGCAATCACAGCATCCATCATACGGAATTCTAGTTTACACGCATTTGTTTTTTTCTTTTTTTTTCTTCATGTACTCACTCTTTCACATCAATTAAAGTCACAACTAATCCGAACCCCATTCATCCATTCATGTCAAGCTTTAGTTTTAGCTTTATGCTTTGCTCTAAAAAATCCCATAATTATGAATTATGAATTATCACCCGCCCTCTCAGTCTTTCACTGAATCTATTCCAATTCCAATTCCAATTATTATAACTAAAAGTTGCTTAGATTATTTTGTACTTTGATTTTTAAGAACCATCAAAGCTGATTTTGATACAAGTCATTACTAGAAAATAACACTTAAAAAGACATCTCTTATGATCACATTTAGTGGGTGTCTATATTAACTTATTTTAAATGATTTTTTTTTTTGTTATATGAGATAAATATTCGATTTCACAATCCCATGCCATGTAATTGGTGTTTGTCTCTCTAATTAAAAAAAATACTATCTTTTATAAGATTAATAATTAATAGTCTTTAGATTTTTAATGTATGTTAAAAGTTGATATCATATTTAAATGAGTTATCGTTGAGATAAATATTCCATCTCACAATGTTATATCATGTTTTTGGTGGTTGTATCTCTCTATTATGTATTCATTTGGAATGGTTTATTTTTGGGCAATAAGTGTTTAAAAATCGTGATTCACAGTATACGAGGTAAGTATGTGAGAGAAGTTTTATCTCGGCTTACGTAATAAGAACTTGTTGTCCAAAAATAAGTGATACCAAACACAGGTTTTGTCTTTATATATTCTCCCAATGTTTGAGGTTTATAGGGTAAAAAAAGTTCTCATTTCTCTTAATCAAGTGCGCATCCCGATATTTAAGCTTATATTCTCTTCCTTATGAGATGAGACCTCTTATCATCTCAATCAATAACTTATTGGTTAGTGTTTGTTTTTTTAAATAAAAAAAATGTCTCTTATAAAATCAATAATTAATATTCCTTCTATCTTTAATGTTTGACCTAATTAAGAAGTTGCTATTAATCTTTAATGGAAGAACTGTTTAACACATTTATTCATTTTTCCCTCAATTAGCTCTATTGATATTCCCTTGACAATAATTAAGTAAAAGAGTGGGGGATTAACGATGATGATTTAAATGGTTTAGAAAAAAAATTTATTTTTCTTAGTAGGATGCCGTGGGTTTGATTCTACTTCCAACTTCATGCTATTACTATTTGTCTCACTAATTTTTTTAAAACAATAATATTCTTTTTGGAGAAAATATAGTACTCAATAAACGTTTCCAGAATTGAAAAGAATTCAAGCCTACTTTCTTCTTATTATGAGTCAAGACTAAATCTCCTAGACTTGCATGTTTTGGACATAAGATAAGATATTGTTATTTAAGATAATGATAATAAATTCAAACCATATCTATAAGCAAGAAAAATCAGACTAAACATTTAAATCAAACATTACAATAATAATTGGATGGTTAGTTATCAGTTTCCGTCAATGAATCTCTTATCTTCCAGGCCAGGGGACTCCACTGTATTGAACAGGGGAAAAAGTCAAAACCATGAGAATGATCACAAAAGCTCAAATAATTATCAGAACATTCATATGATCTACCTGCAAACTCTAAGGCTCAGTTTGGTACGTGGTATTTGAGGATAGAGAGTGGGATTGGATCAGGGATTGAGTCAGAATGTATCGTTTGGTATGAGGGACTATGGATAACCAGGGATTGGGAATACCACGAAAGTGGGATTGCTGCAAAGCCACCTCCCTCGGTATTGTGTTTTGAATCCCGGGATTGCAAAATTGTGAAGACAAAAATACCCTTAAATAAAATATTTCTAGACAAAAATCACCCCAATCATAACCTAAAATCCTTCTCAAATATTCACTACCTCTTTTTTTCCCCTCACCATCGATGTCTCAACTTCACACGGTTTCCCTCACCACCGCTCACTCCGTCGCCTCAGCACCGATCACTTTTCCCCTTTCTCTCCGTCGAAGATGTGCATTGTTGGCTATTAATTAGCAATTTGATTGTGATATCGAGATGTCTCTCATCTCTATATTAGACGTCAAAGCCACGGACCTATTAGACGAGAGCTCTTTAATGTTCGTTAGCTTTGCAAATGGGTTTTTATTTATTTGTTTGGTCACTTTGAATCCATAGCCTTCTAATTTTCCTGTTTTGCTGATTTCACGGAAATAAATATACCCTGTTTACTTGGTTCTTCAGAAATATATTTGAAGTTTTTACTAGGTGAACCTTTCTAATTATGACGATCGCGATGATGAGTTCAACACTGATTTCCTTGAGGATTTGGTTGATCGATCAAGTTTGGGATTAGGACAGGGTATTTAAGTCTTTTTATAATTAGTACTTGTTTATTAAATAAAATTGGTAAAATTATTCCCTCCAATTAGCACCTCATACCAAATATATTTTTAAAGCATCAATCCCAATCCTAATCCCAATCCATCAAAATTCAATACCACGTACCAAACAGGGCCTAAGGGCTTGTTTGGTATGAGGGGAGGGAAGATGGGGAAAAATTATTTTGAATTGAATTTAAAAAATTAGAAAAATGGGTTAAAAATTTTTAATTAATTTTTTTTATTCTTTTATCTTATATACTTTATTTATTAAAATTTTATTATCCCATTTTTTCAATCTTTTAAAATCCAACTCATAAAAATTTTTCCTCCCCTCCCTCCAAATCCCTCACACCAAACGGACCCTAAAGCAATTCCAAAACCCTAAGATTTCACGTACTTCTTAATTCGAGTTATAAACCTAAGTACTCAATTGCAGTAGCAGAGGCAAAAACAGAGGAAGAGGAGAAGGAGGAAGAAGAAGAAGAAACAGAGGAGAAAAACAAAACATTTCTCTGTAAATTCAAAAATGGATTGAGAAGTATAATTTGAGTTCTTTAAAAACCTGTGGATTTAATTACGGAGGAAGAAGAAGATGCACAAAGATTTTGAACAAATTCATATATCATATTAATGAACTGTTACAGATCAATCGGTGATTGACTCTGAAATGCTCTCCAAGTGAGGCCTCCACACGGCGACGCGTCCTCGCCGTCGGTCTCGCTGCGTCGAGAGTTTCTCCGACAGTATATCGTTCAAGTAACGATCGGAAGAGACGAGGAAATTACCAGTACGACTATTACAAATCGTTTTTTCTCTGTGCTCCTTCCTCTTCTTGCGCCTCGCCGTCGTCGCTGAAGAAGACGACGACGAACACGACCTTGGACGGTTGTTCTCCGGCATCGGCGGTGGTGCGGCGGACGGAGGGAGAGGCATGAGGAAGTAAATCTTGCCGCGCTGGAGGTCGGCGTCGGGAGGGACGATGACGATGGGAGGGACGACGCCGCCACCACCGTCGGCGGCGGCGACGGCGGAGGAGGAGGAGGAAGTGGAAGGTTTTTTGAGGACGTGCTTAGGGTGAGCCTTCATGATGTCGGAGGCCTTGACGGAGCCGGTGAGTTCCTCGACGCGGCCGTTGGAATGAACGATACGGATCACATCGAGAGCTCCGCAAGGGAGAATGCAAGAGATGCAACATCTTATGGTGTTTTTCATGCTTTGTTCCTTATTCTCTTCCTCTTGTTCTTCTTCTTCTTCAGCAAGGAGGGGTATCTCACTTCTCATGGAGAGAGAAAATAGTCAGGGAGTGAGAGAGGGGAACTTTCAGTTTGAGCATGAATGAGAATATATGGACCGGGAGGGAGAGACTTGAAATGAGAATTTTTTTTAAAAAAAAATATTTGATGATTTGTGTTATTGTTAATTTATTATGAAATTTACCTTTTCGTACACTTTCTTGAATTGAGTTCCTTTCAGTGTAACCAACTCCGGTTTATATTATTACTTTTTTTTTTGTCATTTTATTCTTTCAATTAATTTAGTTTAAGTTATTTGAAATTATGTCTTTATTCTTTGAAATTTTATTTTAAAAAAATTATTTGAACCTCAAAATCTTAAATAAATATTTTTTTATTAAAATAAATTATCAATTGCTTTATTCTTATAATTACTTTACAAGCAACAAGAAGTTTAAGTGATATTTTTTTTTATTTCCCCTTTTTATAATTTACCTTCTCAAATTTTGTGTTCGTTTGTTGTTTGTCCATTTCATTCGGTTGAGGGCTTCGTTTTGAAGAAATTCCATCAAATTAAATCATTTAATAAGTTATTAGTGATTTAATCCATGTATTCTATAATTCTATAACTAGTTATATAGGAGTATATCAACGGCAACAAAAAAAAAAAAGTTATATAGGAGTATATTATTCATACGTCATGGTGTGATTATAAAAGAAAATGTCATCATAGGAGACTTTTTTATTACCATAAACTAATCTAGCTGTTATAAAATCAATATCAATACAAAAATATAAGAAGTTATAATAATCACAAATTATATATATAATATGCATTTCATTTAAAGTTTGAATTCAGGTAAATGCAAAAAAAAAAAACTTTAGGATAGCTCCTTTAATCAAATATGACAATACTCATCTAATTGGATAGTAATATAAAAAATAGTTAAATTAAATACAACTACTTAAAAGAGTTGTTTACAATGATTGGAAACTTTATATAGGCGTAGTTGTTTATCTGTTAGTTTGGAATAGATTATTTGTGGGTAATAAGTGTTTATAAATCGTGATTTACGGTATACAAAGTAAGTATGTGAAAGGAGTTTTATCTCGACTTATGTAATAAATACTTATTTTTGAAAAATAAACTAATCCAAACATATTTTTTTGTTTGGAGTGGATTAGAGGAATAATTGTGAAATTGAAGCTTAGTTTGAGATGACATTGATGATATGAATAATTGCAACACACTCTGTAGCTTTGGCTTTTGATTCATTATATATGGACCCTCACCTTACCCCCACCCCTCTCTCTCTCTCTCTACATATAATATATACTTATATAATATTAGGTTGGGATATAAAAATTAGGACTACTCATGCTTGGTGACACATGTTAGTGAATGATTGTGACTGCCTAGCAAACAGGGAGGAAATAAATTTTACCCATATCTTCATCTTAGTGCCCCACATACATTCATATATCCATGGACCAAATATTTTAATCATTTGATTCAATTAATACAAAAAGAAAAATTGTAATTCAATAATAGCTTACATACATAATTACTCAATATTACAACCATCAATGTATTCCTAATAATTTATGATTTTAATAAAAATTTTACAATCTTAAATTAATTGAAAAATGTCTAAGGGTCAAATTTTATAAAATATATAATGAAAATATTTAAAATCAATTTATTAACAAGGGAAATTGTTTAGTGAGTTGGCACTTATTCTTTAGAGATCAAATTTTTATCCTCATGTCTTGGGGATAGAAAAGAATATTGTTAGGAGTTCTTTCTTTTGATTAAGTTAAGAAGTGAGATAATAAAATGTTAACATCTGATATTAATAATATTCTTAACAGTTACAATATGTTGTTTTGTTGATAAGACATTAAATTATTGAGTAAAAGTGTAAAACACTCTATTTTGCCTTAATTATTTATACATCATCTCTATTTTAAAAATATACATTTAAGTTCAAACCGTTAACTCGGTTAAAAATATTTTTTTAAAAATTAAAAATATAATTTTTTTAAATTAAGATTTATATTAAAATAAATTTTATTTACTAATCTACCTTTTATGATTCTAATACCTACTTATAGTCTCTTTTCTTCTTTTGAACGTTCTTCTGAGATCTATCTCCACAGTCATGATTCATAAGATATCACTGCAAATTTATCACAAAGTGATTCGAACTTTTTAAGATATTTCAAACTACAATTCCAACAACAAGAAAAAAAAATCAAAGATGAAGAGGTGATTTATTTTCTGAAGACGAACTTGGAGCAGAGAGATCAAAATCGATCTCTGAATTCTTTTCAATGTGTTTTTGGAATTTAGTGCACTCAGACAATTACGATTTTCGTTAAAAAAGGGACAATTACCATTTTGAAATTTTTGCAGCTTTGGAAAACATTTCCAGTTAAATTAAGGAGGGAACATACAATTGTTTTTTTGTTTCTCAAAATTTTTTCTATTAGTATTTAAATTATCAAACTAAGATACGGAGCTTAAAAATTTCAATATGTTTTTATCTATTTAAAAAATACAAAAATAAATAATTTTCAGGATACAGAATTAAGGTTATAAAAATTTACAAGATAATCAAAATTAATAGATTTATAAAATATTAACCAAGTTTTAAAAAATGTTTATTAAAATTATTTTGACAAGTATAAATGTTTAAATAATTATTATATTAAAGAAGGTATTTTGATCAAATAGAAGTTTACTAAAAGCTAAACTTAAAGGTCAACTACTGGTTTTGGCAGATGAATTCATGAAAATGAAATCTTAAATATTTAAGAAAGGCTTGTGTAATATATATTGTAGTTTTAAGGGAGGTTTATATGAATTTTTAAAATAGAGAAGGGATTTATGTAATTAAGGTAAAACGTAGGGTGTCAAAGTGTTTTACTCTAAATTATCTCTTATTAACTACCTCTGCCTTTTAATCTAATTACTATAGTTCTAAATTTTATGATTCTAAGCTCTTATCTATGAATCTATATATTTTATAAAAATAATTTAAAATAAATTAATTTGCACATAGAAAGAGAATATGGATTCCTCCAACTCTCTTTTTTTTTTTTTTGATTGAAAGCTGGATTACAATACCCTGTGAAAGGGTACCAATAGAACACGTTCCTTAGGAGAAATGCAAGACAAAACAATCAACCATGATCAACAACCGCCTCCGAAAATAAAGTTGGTGGGTGATCAAGGATAACAAAATTCGTGGACATGCTATGAGCTAATTCAGCCAAGGAGTTTGCCAGAGTATTTTCCTCCCTAGGAACAAAACTAAGAAAGACTTGCTAATCCTTAGACATCCAAAATCTTCCATCCTCAATCACATCCCTGAATGGATGATCCTTATCAGAGCCTCTAGTGAGAATATTGATGGCCTCCAAGCAGTCTGTGGAAATCATAATATTTTTTAAATTCCGGTTCCAGTAGATTTGAAACCCCTGAATAATTGCAATGATTTCAGCTACCACTGGTGGCATATGAATAATCTTACTAATATAGCTGCAAACCCATCTACCGTCTTCGTCTTTGATCGCTCCAGCGCAGCCTGCCATGCCTGAATCCAAAACAGATCTGTCTGTCTCCAGAGTAGCAAAACCCGGTCTTCCCCTCATACCAGCTCCCATCTCCCTAGTGTTATAATTGTAAAAAAGACAGCTGCTGGTTAAGTCACGATCCCAACTGACTCAGAATAGACTTGAGTGGCCATCTTGGTTTCCCCCTTCCATCTCTAATACAGCCTTTTTTTCAATGATTTTTACGTCTCCGAAGTGCTTTGACTGGGGTTCTCCTATGGCGCATTCAAACTCTCTGTCCTTTTCGCTGATTAATGATGGAGTAATTGAAAAATAGGAGAATATTTTTTTTTTCAATTTAATTTTTTATTTTTAGGTCAGAAAATGGTTAGCTTTTTTTTTTTTTTACCAGAAGAAAATGGCTAGATTCATATAATAAATTATACATTTATTTATTAAATATAAAATCATCAATACAAAGTAGAACATTTATATAAAGACCTTGAGTATGTGTGTATGCATGTTGTTGACTCATTTTAATTAAACTTATGTAATATATAACAAATATTTATAAATTAAATTTTATTTGATCCATTTTATTTGTTTGTTTTGGGATAAAATTAATTTTATGTGAGTTGTTTTTAAGAGCTCATTTAAAATATAACAAGTCACACATCTCAAATTTTTTTTATAATGCTCCTTTCTTTTTCTTTTTTGATAGAACATAATGCTCCTTTCTAGCGTTTTATAAGGAAAAAAAATTAACACTAACTATTTCTCAAATATTAAAAATAAATTATTTAAATTATTCCCTTCTTTTTTTTTTCAACTTTAAAATATTCCTTCCATTCATAATATAAGTCAGATCCATAAAATAAGCAACTTGTAGAATAAATAATGCTTATTTGTCATTTTTATTCCTTGTATTTTTCTCTCTTATTTAAAACCCATTTAATATAGGTAAAATAAAAAAAAATCAATTTAAGACAGATTGATGAGTTAACTATCATTTTTTTTTTTGTTTCAATGAATTAGTAAAAAATGACTTATATCATTAAGGAAGGGAGTTCGTTGATTGAATTTAATAAATATGGTCCAAATCTACAATTCTTTTCGATATCCTCATTTAATAATTGATTATTGGGTTTTATTAATTAACCTAATTTATAAATACACATTTTTAATGTGAAGGCAAAAAAATACACATTTTTAATGAGAATAAAAAAGAAATCTGTAAGAAATGTTCCAAACGATAGGGTTGTTTCTTATAAATATCACTATGAGAACCCTCCGAAAATTATCTCTTTTTTGTCAACACCAAAATTATCTTATATAAAAATATAATGTATAAGTATTACTTCCTTAGTCTACAAAATTATCTTATAAAAAACAGATGAGAGGGAGTGATGCTCATAAATTTGTCATGTCAATGATGTTCCCATATCGTCAATAATATGAGTTGTAGATAGTTGAAAACGGGAATTTCATTTGTCAATTGAAAGTTACGTTTGAAACTTAAATGTGTTACACGTAACTAATTTTTCAAAAGAATTTTTTTTCTTCTAAGAATATAAATGTAATTAACTCAATCACCTTACTATCAATCCCCAAAACCTGTTTCAGTGCTCATTGTAATAATGAGCACCAAAAGCTAATCAGTAAGATGAGATCTACACCATTTAAATAAGATTTTAATGGTTTAGATTTAATATTTTTAAATGATGATTTTTTAATAAAAAATTATTTTTTAAAAAAATGATAGTTAAAATATTATATTTATGTTAGATTATGTACACATTAAGATAGTTATTTTTTTGAAGGATCGATAAAAAAGTAAAAAAGTTCAATCTGATCTATTCAAATTAGATCTGAATAGTCTGTATTGATGATTAGCTCTGAAACTGATTTTGTCAATCCCGTTCACCAAACCGGAGAACATACTAGAGATAACTCCTTTTTATTTGTTGGTTAACCTATAATTACATGTAGGATTCCAAAATATGTGTTAAAAATTTTAACAACAAAAATACATTATTTATAAATTTAAAATATTTGGAAATTTTCATTATAAAAGTTTAAATAGTGGATGAGTTGTTTATCCAAATTTAACACTCAATTTTTTATAGATTAGCATTTTAAATAGAAAAATTAATCTGCTCACAACTCAAAAGTATCAAATAATAAATATATTTAACATTAAGGAATTCAAATTTGCATAATTTCTGATAAATATATTAATGATTAATTTTGAATTGTAAAATGTCTAAAATTACGTACGTACGAGTGGTTTTGCAATAATTTACAAATTATCTTGTCTTAAATTATGTAATATCATCCACTTTGTAGTGACATTTAGATCATTTTAAAATTTAAATTAAATGCCGACAAAGGCCTTGTTAGTAATTTTTTTTTTATAAACAACTTGTTAATAGTTATTAGTATAATTATGTAAATTTAAGGTTTATGATAACAAATATGTTTCTCATCATTTGTTTTAAAAGTGGATGTCGCAAAACAAGAGATAATTGGCAAAGAGACTTATTGACTTTAATTATCATCCAAAGTTAGACATTCAAAAGGCAAACACTTAGAAAGTATGTTTGTTTTCTATCTCCTAATGCAAATAGTACATCGTCAGCTTCCTAAGGGCGTTTGGCTACTGAAAAAGATTTATAAATAAATCAATGAAAATGAAAGAGAAATATGCCAATCTTATATATTATGAATCATAATTGTATTTGGGAGGAATCTCTCCATTTTTACGTACTTTCCTTTACATTTGAATGTGTCAAATTCATGAAATACTCCTTTCTCAAGGGTTCATTTTTTGCAACCAAACAAACTCATCAATTTCACTTTGCTCTTAAAAGCTCATTCCTTCTATCTTTAATATAAGACATATTTATCTAATTTGATTATATTAAGTAAATTAGTTATGTTAGTTAATATGACATGTATTTTCCAAAACACCCTATCTATCTTCCTTAATCCTCTCATTCCCTCTCTTTAATTATTGTTGAGGAAGCATTAATAGAAGTAAATTAGAAAAATTTTGAGGGAGTACAATTTTAAATTAAAAGAAATTAACATCATGATTGTAGTACCTTAATTAAAGTAAATATTGCCCTAAATTAAATCATTAATTGATATTCCATCCGAGTCTAAATGTGGTAGTTTAGAGATTTCCTTTAATCCTGAATGAATTGACAACACATATTTTCTAAAACTAACTAACTAAATTAATTTTTTAACATTTAAAAATTAATTATTTAGTTCCTACGTTAATGACCAGAGATGGTAATTTACATACTCAAAGGTGCATAACATACCCAAAATAGAGGGAATTTAAACCTTTGGAACTCATGATCAACATCAAAAACAGAAACTTGAAAGAACCAATTCAAATGTCATTATACAATAAAAAATTTTCAAAAAGTAGTCTAAACTACCTTAGGATTCCAAGATGTTTTTTTTTTGAAAAAAAAAACCCTGAGAGAGGGGCAAAACTTTTGGCTTTTATCGTTGTAGGAGTTGATTGCACTATGCAGTTCTGGTAGTCACATTATGGGTGATAATTGATAACAATCAATAGTCATATAACAAATAGTAGTGGACTAGTCTTCAAACACAGCAATCTCATAGGACATTTATAAGCAAACAAAAGAATCCAAGGCACAAGATTCAAACATGCCATAATTTATGCGATGTTGAAGCAAAGTGTGCTGATGATGTGTACTGTTGGTGTAAGAAGGGTCCAGAAACGGTACTGCATGTACTTCGGGATTGCATTGAAGCTAAACATTTGTGGATGGAAAATATAACTTTACCAAGAGATCGTTTTTTTTTTTTGAGCTTAATCTCAAGGAGTGGTTGAACTTTAATATTCGACGCTTGGATTGGGGTGACTGGTTTGCAACTTTATGCTGGTTATTCTGGAAAAGGAGAAATGAACGCCTTTTTGAGCAGAAAAATCAGAGTAATGAGAGCCTACAGAATCATGCTCATGCCATTATATCTAGCATTCAAAAGGCAAGTAAAAAACTAGTCGGAATCAATTTACAAGGCACATTAGTTACGGATAGAAGGGCCACCACTTGGATGCCACCTGAGGAAGGATGGACTAAAGTAAATGTTGACGGAGCATTTTCAGGGAAAACCGATGCTGGGTGCGGAGGAGTTATTCGAGAGGCTAACAGGAATTTTATTATGGCTTTTATGCACAGATTGGAGTTGGGTGATCATGTTACCGCTGAAATATGGGGTATTTTTCTAGGATTGAAGACAGCTTGGGATCAAGGAAAGCGTAGAGTGGTATTAGAATCCGATGCGAAAGAAGTTATTGATCTGATCAATTCTGAGAATTGCCAGAATCATCCGGACGCTAATACAATAGCAGAAATCCGTTCCATGTTGCAACGAGAATGGAGGATAGAATTGAGGTTCGTTCCAAGAAACGCAAATAGGGTTGTCGACTTCCTTGCGAAAAAGGCAATTTCATGTGTAATGGGGTTTCACCCTATTTTGTATTCCACGCCTGAGTTAACAGCTGTTTTAGAGCTGGATCATTGTATTCCTACTGATGTAGGCTGAGTTTTTTAGAGTTTCCAACTTTATGTATATAAAAAAAAAAGCATACCTTAGAGCTATATTATAATTTGGACAAATTAAAATTAAGGGAAAGTTTACTAGGTTGATTATGTCCATTTCTCAGAGTGTCTCAGTGTCTCTTGTATAATTTTTTTTTTGGCAAAAAATATGCATTTCAAGCAATTTACATGGAAAAAAATAATTTGAATCAATGGGCATAGTGAACTCAATAAACTTAACCTAACTTTTATCTTATTAAAATCATAATATATAGATGCATTGCAATTTTTTTTGTAAATTATAAATTATATATAAATATATATTTGTAAAAAGCTTCACTATTCATAAGTCTTGAAAAGGACTATTTTTTTAATAATACAATGCTCTATTGGTCTATCCATATACATGTCCAATGATCCAATTAAAAAAAAAAATGAAAAAATGCTAACTTTTTTTTTTTTGGAAGACCGCTGTATTTGATTTATAATTGTCTCATTGGATTTGTATTTAAATTAAATTATATTATTGATGTGTTTACATACCTGAAATTTAGTTTCTATGTAAGCTCAGTAGCTTTAAATTATCAGAACTTTTGCTTTAATTTGACATTCTAAACGAGTTTAGGGGACAAACGCTACCCCAAACATGCACTAAGTTTGTGGTATATTGTAAGTTAATAAGTTCAATAACAAAGTTACACAAATCTGATAAAACCGAGCTACATGTGTGTGAATCACATGCCATTCATATTTCTCCATTATTTGTTAATATATATAATTACACTAATATTATTGTTGTACAAATTATAATGCCATTATCTATAGTTATATTAAATTTCCAATAAATATTATTATTTATGGTAAAAGAATGTGCTTGTTTAAGTGAGTGGTAGTTTTGAAAATGGTATCAATCATCGTGCTGACACTATTGCCTATAAATAATTATTATCGGAATGAGAAAAAAGATGAAGCTAAGAGAGATTGGAGGGTTGAAATTAGAACGTTAATTTATAAAATGTCCCCACTAAAATATGCGGGGCACACTCATTTAATAGGTGTAGGTGTAGATGTTGATGTTTGGAGATGGAGATAGATGCTAATGGGCTTCATGTGATGCATACAGACACTTGGTCCCATATATATTTCATATCTTCATATTTTACCTAAAGAGCTCTAAATTACATTCACTTTCACTTTAAATCTAGTCATTCCTAATTCAAAAATAATTTTATAGATTTAATGATGTTTTTTGTGACCAAAGAGGGATAACATGCATTGATTTTTTTTTTTTTTTCTAATCTTGTACAACTTAAACACATGCACACAAACAAACAGATGTATCAACATTAGACCTGAGTCTAAAACCTCATTTAAGCGTGATGGGTATTGTTGTCAAACTCGCGAGTTGACTCTCCGAATTTACCGTTTTTACGTTTCTAACTTATAAAATCGAGTCGAGTCAATGATAAACTTGTGACCTTTGTAAACTCAGTTAAATTCACAAGTTTATACACCGAATTTACCGTTTTTACGTTTCTAACTTACAAAACTGTGTTAACACACCCTTAAATTCGTGTTAACTTTTTCAATTTTATTATACTTAACGGCTTTATATATGAATTTTATAGAAATATCTTTGTTAAATACGATAAATTATGAATGTTGATAGATTTAATTTCAATTATTTATATTTAAAATATATTTAAATCAAATTGTTGTCAATTTTTTATATTTTAATTATTTAATTATATACTAATAATATCTATTTAATGATAAAACTAAACTCTTACGAGTTTACGATTCGAGTTTAGATCACTATCATGAGTTTGCTTAAACTCACGAGTTTGACAACTTTAATGATGATTAGTGCTGATATTGGAACAACTTGTCGTTGACAATTTGCTTTGATGAATAAGAATGCCAACTTGTAAGGTAAGTTTTTTAATTAAACTCAATGTAGCTTTCGTGCATTATGGAATTTAAGTTGAGTTGTATTATTTATATTTATAAATAATATGATTTTCTTTATAGATTTTATATAGAAAAATGACATTTAAAATCTAAGAGAGCTGTACATAAAAAAAAAAAAAATCCAAGAGAGCAGATGCCATCAAAGAATCAACAAAACTTGTGCAATTATTGAGTTTCAAGAAGATGACACTTATCTTCCTAAATTAGCAAGTCATCATTAAACAATTAATATTTTGCAACTAACTTTCCGATTTTTTTTTTTTGATAATTAACTTTCCGATTTTTGATTCGGAACATTGAAAACTAATTTGGAAGTTAGGCCTATTAAGTAATTTTACTTTTAAATTCTAAACACTTATGATCTTTTTGGTTTTTCCCCCCTTACATTATTGGAATTTGTTGTTTTTTCAGTGCATTAATTTACTATTTAGACCTTCCTTGTCATGGTGCCCCTCTATATTTTTATTACATATAACATACTATTTTCATATATTACAACCAAATTTTAATGAACAAGGCATGTTATAGATAAATTGTAAATAATCTAAAAAATTATTCATGTTATGCCTTCGTTACGAATTGGAGATTTTGATAACTCTTTTAAAAGTTGATGGCCAAAATTGCACCATAGTATAATACTTTATACTCCCTTCGGTCCTAATTATAAGATAAAGTTGAATTTTTTGGAGAAATTAAGGAAACTAATTAAATTACTTTAGAGTATTTATATTTATATTTTTTTCTCTAAATTAATTAGTTTGACTAATAAACTGATATATAATATAAGGATACTAAAAATATAAATACTCTAAAATAATTTAATTGGCTTCCTTAATTTTTCCAAACAAATCAATTTTATCTTATAATTAGGACAGGAGAGTAAGTGTTTTTGTTTCTAACTCATTTACCCGTGGCGCAATATGTGGGACACACATCCCGTATTTTATGGTGTGACATCTCCATTAAGATTTAGGGATGTTTGCACTGTTTTTTTTTAAGTTGATAAGCGAAATTGCACCACACTAACCTTGAAGAACCTTGAAGATGTAAACACTCAGGAGGTCATTATAGAATATTTTAAAAGTATTTTCACCTTAACACCATATTATATTATTATATGTTGATATTCATAATAAATCAAACTTAACATCATAAGTGTATTTACGTCTCAACAGAACAAACTAGCCTCTTTCTTTAGGGTCAATCGATAAAATAGTTCAATTCCAACTGCTTTTCTATTGGCACTTTATGCAAAGTGGTACCTGTCAATTTCGTTATCATATCATATGTGCATGTAGTTTATTATTTTTAATTCCAAAACATTTGTTTATATATGTCCAAAACCATGTGTATATATATGATCTTTGGAACTATTTTTTTCTCAAGATTTTATCCTTTACTTTTTTTAATAATTTATACATGAATTAAGATAATTTTAGTCAAAGGATCTTTCGTAAATCAAGGGATTGTGTATAGTCGGTGCCTCCACAAGGCTTGACAAAACCACATTTCTCAATTTGTGGTGAGCTATCTTGGATTTATATGGATTCAACAATATATAATATAATTACTAAACAGTGAAGCCATAATAATGTAATTGTAACATATATGAACGTTCATATGTACAAAAACGACAAAATAACGTGGGAAACAGTTAAATGCTTAAAACTTGTTCACGTTGATATGTCCCTTGAAGGGTACGTTTTTGTTCCATTTTCGCCTCCAATTATTGGTATAGTGTGTGTTTGGAAGAGCTTATTTTTGGGCAATAAGTGCTTATAATTCGTGATTCACGGTATACGAAGTAAGTATGTGAGAGGAGTTTTTTCTCGGCTTGCGTAATAAGGGCTTATTTCCCAAATATAAGCTTTCCCAAACATGCACATAATCTTATATTCTACATGTACTCCTCTACCATTTATTTACCTCCACTCATGAATATTTCAATACAAAAACTTACTATTTTCAATATAATATGTGTTTTAGTGTTTTACATAAAGTTGGGGAAATAAATTGTGTCTACAGCTTACAAAAAAATACAAATTTCTATATAATTTATATTTTTGTATTTTAAAATAGAAAATTTCTTAAGAGGTTTTTAATTATAAAATCTATAGATCTTACAATGTAAAATTCCTTAGGATATATTCGGTATGAGGGATTTGGAGGGAAGGGAAGGAGAGGGAAAATATTTATTACTTGAGTTTCAAAAAATTGGAGAAACGGGTTACAAAATTTTAATAAAGAGAAGATGTAAGAGAAAAGAGTAAGAAAAATTAATTAAAAACTTATAACATCACTTTTCTAATTTTTTTAAATCCAATTCAAAAAAGAATTTTCCTCCCCTCCTCTCATACCAAACAAGGTCTTAGTGCTCATTTGATTCAAAGAAATCTTATGATAATGTAATAGAATGAAATCGATCATAGAGGATTTATTTAGTATGCCATCAAAGAATCATGGAAAGGAATTTATATTTTATTTCACAAAAAAAAAAGTGGGAAATATTTTTTAAATTCTATTTAAGCAAAAAATGAAGGATATCAACTCACCCAAACTTTTTCCTTATAAAAATGGTAGAGACTCTCACCTCTTGAATAAGTGGTTAGTAATTTGACTTTTAACTTTTATGTATGAAATAAGTGTAACTTTTTTTTTTGCCCAAATATAAATATCCTTTTTATTAGAGGCAATCTTATTTAAGGCGAGTAAATGTGGGCACCACTCCCAGCACAAGTGATTCACAAATTAACCTCTCTCACCTAAACATTATATACCTTTAATTCTTTCACACTACTACAAAAAGGGGCTTTAACCTCCCAAATTTGGCACTTTTAACGTCCCAAAACGGGGGGACGTATATGCTGGGGGCGTAGTAAGTTGAGACAAAAGACGTCCCAAATGATAGGGACGCCTAAAGTCTGACTTTAGGCGTCCCAAATTAATATTTGGGACGCCTAAAGTCCCCCCATGATGGGACTTTAGGCGTCCCAAATTAAGATTTGGGACGCCTAAAGTCCCACGCTGGGGGACTTTAGGCGTCCCAAATCTTAATTTGGGACGCCTAAAGTCCCACCCTGTGGGGACTTTTGGCCTCCCAAATCTTAATTTGGGACGCCTAAAGTCCCACCTGGGGGACTTTTGGCCTCCCAAATCTTAATTTGGGACGTCTAAAAGTCAGGTTTTTTTTTATACCATAATTTACATTCTGTATTACCCAACGAATTGAAACTGCAGAAACAGAATAAAAGATGGATTCATAAACCACACTGTCCGTTACAAACTAGTAAGGACATCCAGCACTACAATCTTTACTATATATACATACAATAACCTTTCATGCAACCTACTACTATATATATCAACAAAAAACAACCAGAAAGTGTCAAAACGCTGTCATCACACAAGTACAAACTGATATAAAATAACAAGTTTACTGATCTATATGTTGAAGAAGATGTCCAGCCAATAGATCTCTGATCAAATCAAGGTCTTCACGTAGGTAGGCATCATCATTATCAAAAATCTGAAAATTAGAAAGTAATAAGCTTTGATGAAATGAATCTCAAGCAAATGAATTAAATAACATTTCGATTAGAACACCAAAAATATTATCATTTGAGAATGAAGAAGCGATTACCTTTTCAAAATCGCTAGTAATTCCACCTTGAGTTATGTTATACATATAAAGTATAACATAATATCCGCATTCAGTGTTGCCAGGTTGCCGAGGGCACTTTTAATCAAAGGGATGCAATTAGTTGTTAAAATCAATAAAGGTATGTCTAAAAGGACCGTCAATGAAACAATTAGGTAGGATCGAATGTACTTACTATGGGATAAAACCACTTTGGCTTTTTAACAACTGCACCCTCGCGTGACCCACCTAGGATTCTATATGTTTGACAAGCACTATCATGAAAAGCAAAATGAACAGAAATTAGAACCATTCATTTATTTTTGTTGTTAATGAAATACAAACAGAATAACTTACGTGTCGAAGACGGATTTTGTCTCTCTGTCTGGCCTGTTACTCAAGGGATCAAACCAATAGACTACGTTGCGGCGGGGACATATAACACACAAAGTCCAGTGGTTTCTTTAACAACATGTACACATTAAAATGAAGTTAGATGAGTGAGAAGACAATTATTTAGTAAACTTCTGAAATTGACAAAATGTAAATACGAACCGTTGGACAATGGGTGCTAGATAACAACGAAGTTTGGTTTGTGCCATTTGGGAGCCGACATAGTGAGTCCTATGCGCCACAGTACAAGTATCCCCCGTCGTATTCGCAGGACATAAGAATCCATACCAATTACTTCTTTCCATGTTTGCGCAGAGATTGTGGAAGGTGCTATAATAGAATTAAAATAAGGAATCAATTCTTGAATGTATGAAAACAAAAAACCACTAAATGAATTCTATGGGAAAATTGAAAAAAAAAAACTTACCGGACTGTAAATTTGACCCAGCCTGCATCTATCTCCTCCAACCTGATAAACTGCTTGAGATCTTTATTGTCAATCGTGTAGGGATACTCCTCTTGGCCCACAATCCCTGGAGGCATCTTCAAGTCAATCTGTTTAATGCCCTTGTAGATCTGTTGCAGCCGTGCTAAGTAGGGCCATTTACTCGCAGCTTCGTCATCCTTTTAGAACATCAAAAAACAAATTGTTATTAGGATGCCAATAGATTTTCAGTAACAGTAAGGTAATTCCTACCATTGGAGGTGTTGCGTCTGAACCAATAAGATTGCGAGGCCAAAGGATGAAAGATCCTATCGCTTGACCTAACGTGCCAACCTCTGGATCAGGAACAGGGATGGCTGTACCTTCTTCCCCCTTTCTAACACTCGTCACATTCACCCTACGATAATCCTCCGGAATTTGCTGATTATGGTGGGTGGTAGCATATGTGTGAACGAGAGCATCAGCAACAACACGCAATAATGGATCATCCAAATAGAGGGTGCAAGGGTCTCCCGACACTGGATTGGGAGAAGGGTCGCCAAGTGGTCCCGATACTGGAGTGGGAGAAGGGTGGCCAAGTGGTTGCTCCAGAGGGTTGTAACTTCCTCTGGTGCTATTGAAGGCCGGGGATTCCTGAGTTCGAGCCTCGTCCCTTGCCCTTTGATGTGCTTCAAACATCTTTGCCATTTCAAGTTGAAGCTCTGGCAACATGTCTTGTCGGAGCTTGTCACGAAGGTTGGCCTCGATCTCTCGTTCGAGCTCCTCTCGAATCTTGGCCACAACGTCCTTACTAGGTCCAGCTTGTGAGGAATAACGTGGCTCTCGTCCAAAATACCTCGCGGCACTAACTCCCCGTGTCTCTCCTCGAACACGACCAAGGTCATCTGCCTTCCCAATAGCCGTTGACAAGATGTCCATCCGTCTACTTGGATTGAATGAACCTTGGCTACTCTGCTCGTCCAGGTCATCCTGTAGCATGCAGTTTATCGTAAATGTATCGAAACCACTCGCGACATGTAAAAAATTAGGTACTTATGGTATAACTACTTACAATCCTCGCAGCAACCTCAGCAACAGTTGGATTGATGTACTTCCCAGCCTTAATCCTCCCTGCTTTCCATTTTTTGTGACGTGGAGGAGGTGCCGGTGGCTGGATAACAACGCTAGGATCAGATTCCGCTGCTTCCTTCATTTTTTGTAACTCTTCTGCCATCATTTGCCGCTCAAGCTTGCGATATCCACCGCGAGACATGAAATGTTGATATTTATTTTCTGCTTGCCTCTGGGCATTTGCTGCACTTAATTTCTATGAATGAAAAACGACAAAAAATGAATCAACGATATAAAGTATATGAAATCAACGATATAAGTAGTTCTAAATCATGACAGAAATCTTACCAAAAACTCAGGATCTGCTCGTGATGCCGCAAACAACCTCCAGTCCTCTGGAGATAAATATGTATACTGTGCACATGGATCATTACCCCTAAGGGCCCCTCGAATGTAATGCTTTGTTAGCTTGTTCTTGAAACCTTTCCATCGTACACGAACCTCATCCATCCAGTGCCTATGCATCTCTGTGGTGTCGGGGACATCGTATGTTTGCTGCAAGGTAAAGCATAAGATTATTATGTTTGAAACAATAAGAACAAAGCTACAATGCATCAAAACTTACATACCAAAAGTTGCTGCCAAATCATGTCTTTCGTTTTTGGGGGAACCAATCTCCAATTATCGTAGGTAATGCGCACTTTGCTTCGAGCCAAAAGCCCTATGTAGCTAATGAAGTGGTCTTCCTCAGGACCAATTGGATTCAGATTATGATCGAAGTCTATATGCAGCCTCTCCTGTTGATGTTCATGACGTGCAACCAATGCTCCCATCTTTGTACAGCCTCTAACCCTCCTTCTTGCAGGGGGTTCAACTCTAGGAATTTCGTCATTGCTAGAGCTTTCGTCATCTCCACCCCTCTCGTCATCACTAACGTTGTCCATATTCCTGTTAACACAAAAAGCATCATCAGAAACATAAGTAAATTGCAATGAAAACACATGTATATAGTAAGCGGGAAGTAAAACACAGTTCTCGTTTATAAATTAAGGTCTTACTCTATATTGTTTCCCATAGTCCTTCACCATGGTCATTTCTTACAGCATATTCGTCATCATCTACCAATTCTACTTCATTTGTTCGAGGTGTAGTTGTTGTGAAAGGTGGTGTGTCATCAAGGTTGAAGGTCGGATCACCATACTTCTGTTTTTTACTTTTAAGGACAATGGATATATTTTTGCTGGCAGGATCGGTGACATAAAACACTTGCTTCGCCTGGCTTGCTAAAATGAAGGGCTCTTCCCTATAGCCAACTCTTTGAAGATCGACTGAGACAAATCCATATTGTTTATCTATTACCACGGCATTGTTGCTAACCCACTTACATTTAAATAAAGCAACTTTGAACTTGTTGTACGTCATCTCCCATATTTCTTCTATAACTCCATAATAGGCCATAGACGCTAATATGGGGTTTTTGTCTCTCGAACTGGAAAAGTGCATAGATTCAGCTTCTACCATAACCCCACTATTTTGCATGGTACTTTTGTCATCTTGCGCTTTGGTATAGAAAGAATAGCCATTTATATCATAACCGGTCCAAGTAATGACCTGAAACGAAGGCCCCCAAGCTAGCCACTCGATTGTCTCAGACACACCGATCTCGTGCAAAACCTTTTCCTCGAACCACTGCATGAATGTCTTGTTTTGCTCAATAGCAATCTGCATATCATTCTTCCTTGGATTCTTGTTCTTCAAAGTGTTTCTGTGTTCATTTATGTAAGGTTGAACTTCTTCCATATTATTCAGGATATACAAGTGGGCTTGCAACACCTCTTCACGAGGAACATTCTTCACTTTCAGTCCTCGTGTTCCCTTGCTTCTCCCTTCTTCATGCCGAGATTGTTCCTTCTTCCCTGACATATAATCTTTGCAAAACTCCATAGCCTCCTCAACTACATATCTTTCTACTATTGAGGCTTCTGGTCGATAAGGATTTTTAGAATACCCTTTTAAGATCTTCATGTATCGCTCGAAAGGGTACATCCACCTCAGGTAAACTGGACCGCATAGCCTTACCTCCCTCACCAAATGACCTACCAAATGCACCATTATATCAAAAAATGAAGGCGGAAAGTGCATCTCTAGTTGTGACAAAATAATGTAACCCTCATTTTCTAGTTCATCCAACTTTTCAGTGTCAATGACTTTGTTACAGATAGCATTGAAGAAAACGCACAATCTTGTCACTGTGTTTCGTACTTCATCTTTCATTATGCCTCTAATAGCTACTGGTAATAGTTGTTGCATCAACACATGATAATCATGGGACTTCATTCCCACTAACTTCAAATCGTCCATTGAGACACATCTTCTCACATTCGAGGAATACCCTTGCGGCACCTTCATTTCATGCAAACACCCACACAAACTTCTTTTCTCTGCTTTTGATAGTGTATGCGCTGCTGGCTCCATGTATGCCCTCCTACCATTATCTCTTAGTTGTGGATGTAACCGTTCTCTTATTCCCATATCGACAAGGTCTAATCTCGCATTAATCCCATCCTTAGTCTTCCCTGGTATGTGCAAAAGCGTACTGATAAGGCTATCACAAACATTCTTCTCCACATGCATCACATCAATACTGTGTCTCACGTCTAGCGAACGCCAATATGGAAGATCAAAGAAAATGGATCTCTTCTTCCATATGTTCTTCTCACCCGCGACCCTCTGATTCTTACCAAAAGTGACATGGATACGTTCCACTCGACTGTGGACTTCCTCTCCGGTTAGTGACTTTGGAGCCATTCCATGCTCCGGTAAGCCGTTAAACCGCTTTCTTAGCCTACGATACGGGTGGAACCGATGAAGAAACCTCCTGTGGCCAAGGTAGACAGTTTTTCTTCCATGCTTTAGTTGTTGGAAGTGTGTGTCTGCTTCACATATTGGGCATGCTTTGTGACCCTTCACGCTGTACCCTGACAAGTTTCCGTACGCAGGGAAGTCGTTTATCGTTGTGAAAATCAGTGCACGTAGCTTGAAAGACTCCTTCTTATAAGCATCAAACACATCTATGCCTTCCTCCCATAACTTCTTCAAGTCCTCAATCAAAGGCGCCAAATAGACATCAATATCGTTCCCTGGCTGTTTTGGTCCAGAAATCATCATAGATAGCATCATATACTTACGTTTCATACATAGCCAGGGAGACAAGTTGTATATTACAAGGAGAACCGGCCACGCACTATGTGTGCTAGTAAGAGTTCTATACGGATTGATGCCATCTGTACAAAGCCCAAGCCGTAGGTTTCTCGGCTCGCTGCCAAATTGAGGGAAGATTTCATCTATTTTTTTCCATTGTGGAGAGTCAGCTGGGTGCCGAAGATATTTCCCATCAGATGTTCTCTCATCAGAGTGCCATCTCAACTTCTTCGCTTTTGTTGCACTCGCAAACAAACGTTTAAAACGTGGTATTATTGGAAGATACCACATAACCTTTAAAGGTTGCCTTTTACTTGTCACATCACCACAACCACCATCTTTTTTCACTTTGTATCGTGCAGTTTTACACTTAGGACACTCACTAAGACCTCCGTACTCATTTCTGTACAGTACGCAGTCATTAGGGCAAGCATGTATCTTCTTATACTCCATACCCATTGTAGACAGGATTTTCTTGGCCTCATACATACGATTTGGAAGTACATTATCCTCCGGAAACATATCACACAATAGTTCAAGTAGCAATGTGAAACTACTATCGGTCCACCCACAAGTTGCCTTTAAGTTAACCAAATGTAATGTTCCTGTCAGCCGCGTGTACTTACTACCACTGTACAATGGTGTCTCTGCATCACTCCGCAGGCTGTCATACTCCTGCGACTGCGCAAAGGATTCTGCCTCAACATCGTTAATCATTCTCTCCATTCTATCTTCATCTATGACATCCACAGCTTCCTTCTTGTGTGACGGACAATCAGTTACTTCCTCACCATGCCATATCCACCTTGTGTATCGCAGATTTATTCCATCACAAAGTAGGTGATCCTTTATGACATCAACATCCCGTCTACTCTCATTCAAACAATTGACACAAGGACAAAAATACTTCCCATTTCTTGCAGGAGCATTCTTTTTAGCGAATTCAATAAATTCGTCCACCCCTTTCTCATATTCTTCACTAGTTCTCAAAGCATTCATCCAACTATGATCCATTTTGTTACCACCTAAGGCATTACCAAATTACATTCACACGTTTAGTACAATTCTCAACGACATATGATGGGATTGCCTAATTAAGTTATTGCCCCCTCCTAGCCTCATCTCTCCTAGATAACAATCATTTAATGAATATTGTGGGGGAGGCTACACTACTACAGAATTGAGATATAACCACCCCAAAAGACGTCCCAAATTGAAAATTGGGTGGTTAAAAAGATAGGCGGTGGCATTTTCGTAATTATATATATGTAGGGGAATTATATAAGAACCTCTCCAAAAAACTGGCACGGCACAATTGCACCCTATCACTATTTTCTATTAATTAATGAAGAGTAAATATCAATTAATAAGTATTTGACAATATTCTGGCAAAAAAAAGTATTTGACAATAATTTTTCATTTATTTGAAATTATAAATAATGCTTAAACTTACATGCATGAATATGAATTTAATTTTATTATCTAATTTGAGTAGAATATTAATTAAACTTACATGTATGAATATGAAAATGTAATAAATTATAAATATTGATCTCTCTGTGAAATCACGAATGGTATAAATTCAAAACTTCATTAAAATCATTTATTACATTTTCATGCCTTGCGTTAATATTGCAATGCTTTTCTCTACGTAGCTTTTACATATTTTTTATAAAAGAAAGTTTGCAAGCTAAGTGAGACGAAGAAGACACTACAACTCTTGAAATATTTGTATTCAACATCCATATTACCTCACATGTCTCTCTACTTCTTACAGCAACATATTGTAATGAATTTAAAAAGGAATTTAGCAACGTGTAAATGCATAACATGTTATAAGCTAAGGGGTCCTATAACAGGGGAGTCTTCTTAATAGATAAGCACAATCTCAACCATTTATATATAAGCAATATATAATAATCACAATCTCAACCATTTAATTTATATTTCAAAAACAAAATATAACATTCTGTTACAAAAAAAAAAAAAAAAAATTAAAAACGAAGAAATAACCAACCTGATCAGCTAGCTAGTATGTTGGAGAGGTAGATGGAGATCCACGGTGGTGTGTGCACAACAATGGAGCGACCAAGGTGGAGGAGAGAGCAAAGAAACAAAGAGGAAGAAGAAGGGAGGAGTTCAACGACGGTGTTAAAGTTGTGGGTGAGGAATTGAACAAGGGAGGAGGAGAGAGCAAAGATCCACGGTTGAACAAGGGAGGAGGGAGGAGTTGAAGCAAAAAAACTCTAGGAGGGGCCGATGGTGTGGGTGGGGAGAGGAGGAAGAAGAGTTTTGTGGGTGAGGAATTGAAGAAAGAAAACCAGAGGAGGGAGGCCGACGGTGTGGGGGAGAGGAGGAAGAAGAGTAAAGTTGTGGGTGGGTGAGAGGAGATGGGTGTAATAGACCGCATGTCAGACAAGTGTCTGACATGCAACGCCTTTAGGCGTCCCAAATGGCATTTGGGACGCCTAAAGTCCTAGTTTAGGCGTCCCAAATCCATTTGGGACGCCTAAAGTAGGACTTTAGGCGTCCCAAATGGCATTTGGGACGCCTAAACCTAGCTCCAGGCGCTAAAAAAAATTTCATAAATTTATATTTCGCGCCATGAAGCACATTAGACGTCCCAAATTTTAATTTGGGACGCCTAAAGGTTCCCCTACATATATATAATTACGAAAATGCCACCGCCTATCTTTTTAACTACCCAATTTTCAATTTGGGACGTCTTTTGGGGTGGTTATATCTCAATTCTGTAGTAGTGTCACCAAGTAGTTGATGAGGGACTTTCACCAATCGTTAATGTGAAAGGATTTACCTAAACACTATATACCTTTGCCCAGTTTGGTACAACACACTGATGGATAGGGATTGAGATTGAATTAGGAATTGAACCAAATTGTATTGTTTAGTATGAGGGACTGAAAATAATTTAGGATTGAGAGTATTACGAAAGTGGGATTGCTGTAAGGCTACCTTATTTGGTATTGCATTTTCAAACCTAAATTCCAAGGTGGGATTGAGAGTATTACGAAAGTGGGATTGCATTTGCAAATTTTAGAGATAAAAATATCTCTATTTATAATATTTTTTTGATAAAAATACCCTATATCAATTCTAACCTAAATTAGGATTCATCCCTTTATATCATCGCTCTCACGGTTGCTCTGGAGTCTGGCCATTATAATCACCACCATCGTTGGTGGAGAATAGCCACCACCAGTGGAGAGTCATATATCTGCCATTGTTGGTTCCTGTCCTCCAAAACCGTCTCTTCACCACCATGGTTCTTCACTTGAATATTGGCACTAGTGCCAAAACCCCAGAATTCTTGTGTGATTTGAATCACGACCAAAATAGATGAAACCAAGTATTGGGGCAAGCAAATCCAAGGTGTACATGGGCAGGGGAATATTGTGTGATTAAGTGATGGAATAAATTTGACCCAAAAAAAAAGTGATGGAATAAATTTTGGAATGGCGTGGGTATCAAAAATCCCCATTAATTCTGGACAGCAAATCCCCATTTGATTAAGCCATCAACATCTGAAGATACCATATGAGAAAGAAAGAGGATAAGGATAACGACGGGGGACCTGTACTTGCCGTTGATGAGATGGAGCTCAAGCTTAGAACCTCCATTACTGATGTATTTAGTTGTAACAGTTTTTATTAACGTAAGGCTAGCAAAGTCTTTTGATAAATTCTGACTAATTATAAAATAAATTAATACAAACATTTCATCTAAATATTATTTCATATCAAACATACTTTTAAAAAACATCAATCTCAGTCTCGATCCTTATTCCAATCCTAATTCATCAAAATTCAATGCTACGTACCAAATAGGGTCTTGGTTCTTTCACCAATTAGTTGATGCAAGACTTTATTTTTTTTAAATATTCTAATACTCTCCCTCTTACTAAGTAAAAAGGAAATCACTTTGCAGGCACCTATACCTTCTTTCAATTTTTTAATTTGAAACCTATGTGTTTTTTTTCCCTAAATATATTTTAATTTTGATTTGTTATTAGTACTTAGTACCATTAATCCTTGTAACTTTGTTCTATTAATACCATTAACCTCTGTATAGGAGCTAACAGTTCTGACAGAGCAAAATCAAGTATTTAATTGAGAGATAAAAACACATAAAACAACAACAACAAAGCTTTTATCTCATTAGATGGGGTCAGCTACATGAATTGCACGACGTCATTGTGCTCTGTCAAAAACCATATTAGATGTAAAAACACATAGATATCAAATTAAAAATTGAGGAAACAACAGTTACCAGCAAAATATTTTTCTCTGTATAAAACGTCTCCAACTTAGATAGATTGGATTTGTTGCCGGTGTAGCTCACTTATACCAAATAAGTGGTATATTACACATATTTGTCTCATGCTCTTTAGGTTTATCCATCAGGAGTGAATGAATAATGATAGACTTTTTCTTACGTTACAAAGGAAAAAAACTATTGAGAGAAATTGAGTTTTACAAGACTAAATGGCATAACAATATTGACTACGGAAAGACAATTTTCATATAATCATAGCATTAGTTACTTATATTTCTACCTAAAATAGCACCAAATGGAAGTGAAAATGACATTTCAATGATGAATTTGAGAAAGAAGTGGTGAAAACGAAATAACCTGAATGGCTAATCTCAAGTGCCAATGAAACCATAATATGCAACTTTGAAATGTTAATTTGTTTGCTAAAAACACCCCCACTTGATATAAAGACATAGTTAAAAGCTTTTGTGATGTGATGTTCTCTTATAGTTTTATTGATCATGACACTACAAAAGTTTTCCCAACTTAGCTTCTTGTATGTTTTAAAAATTGAAGAATGAATATTACACTGCTTAATTAAAAACCATTCCAACTGAACATTCATGATTTTCAACTTATATATGAACATGGGTATTCAGTCAAATAGTTTTTTTTCCCCAAATGTGACTAAAAGGTTAAAGTTATTAACTCACATTTTAAAAATGTGAAAACCTCAGTTGTTGATGTGTCCCAAAGTAGATCGCTCATTTGTTGTGTATTTTAAATGTATCCCTTAGTTTCAATAGACATTGGTTTTAGAAGAAGGGTTTTTGACTGTTTAAGCACAAGATCTTAGGTTTGAGTTTGTATGAATGTAGAAAATATTTTTGAGAGAGTTATCTCTAATTGGGCATGATAATTATGCTGAAATATGATTCGGTCCGATAGCCATAAAAAACGGTATTCCTTGGCTATCGGCAAATGATTAATTTCTTTGTGTGCTGAAGTAAGCCTTCCCACTCCCAACAAAGTGTTTTCAAATACTACATGGTTACAAATCAAACTCTAGATAACAATAAAGAGACCAAATTATTTGTTATATGTGCCATACCTCATTGGTTAAGATCGTTCATTTTCTTACCAAATTATTTGTTATATGCGCCATACCTCATTGGGTAAGATCGTTCATTTTCTTTGTTTTGTTTTTTTTTTGCTAGGGCACCTATAACTTACTATTAGTGGCAATCAAATTCTATATATTATTAGAAATTAAATGTGAGCATTTGTCCCATAGGAATTCATGTCTTTTTTTAATAGATTCAGGGTATTCATTGCCCGTAACAGTGATTAATTCCTCCATTTGTTTAGAGTTGAATAAAGTTTAACTATAGTTGTGAGCCCATGTAGTCCAAGATCAGTGGGCTTTCCTCTCACACACACAGCCTAAAGGTCATATTCAACAATAATCTATATAACCGAGGAAAAAAGGCGCATGTCCAGTTATTTGTTGGGCTTCACTAAGCACTGGGCTGAGCAGAAATCCAGCTAGGCTTAAATATATACCCTTATTTTGTAGGATGTTAGGGATATATAGGGTTTTTGTCCTCTATTTTTTTTTTTTTAAATATGTTTTTGAAGTGATGTGATAGTGATTGTTGCCAATGGTGATATAACAGTAGTCAATGGTGGTGTGGTGTCAAAAATAGTGGACATGTGGTAATTTCAAAAAAATAAGAAATTTAAAAACATAAATAAGAAAATATCTAAAAATTGTTTTGATTTTTTTAGTTTTTAAAAACATCTTTCTACTTGTTTGTTTTTTATAATAATATATTAAAAACAGCTTTTCAAATAAGTTTTATTATTTTTTTTGAAAACTGTTTTTGAAAAGAGAAAGAAACACTCCCATATTGTCTGTGTTTTTTTTCAAGTCTCTTCTGCATGCAATAATAAATAATTTTCTAGGTTCTTGAATTTTTTTAACCTGAATTCTAGGTTCTTGAATTTTGATATATATGTTGTCTGCGTTTTCCTTAAATTTTGATATAAAAAGCACGTTGGATTACATCCTATGTGGTAAGAACAAGTAAATTTTAAATCTGAAAATAAATTGAATTTTAGTAATAAGAGATAACAAAGTTCTTTTTTTGTTAAGGAGAGATAACAAAAATTCCAAGTGATATTAAATTTACATATTCTATCCTACCACCTCTAGCAGGCGAGATATTTCAAAGCTTAAATATTTAATTTTTCTCTAAATTTTATATAAAAATATATTGATTTTTAATAACACATGAATCTAAGCCATTCACAAAGCTTCCTCTCAAGGAGTAGTGGTTGTGGTGGAATTGCTCGAGATGAGGTAGGACAATGGCTTTGGGGTTTCTGTGGCAAGCTTACCATGGTTCCACCAGCAATTGCGGAGGTTTCGAGGTATTCTTCAGGGGCTGTACTTGTGTTGGCTAAGAGGATACATAAAGGTGCTTCAACTATCGGACTATTTGGAGGCTACTAATTTAGTGACCAAGGGCTGTGATACTTCTCATCCCTTCGCTGACATTGTTGAAGAAGTCAAACTACTATTTTGCAGGGATTGACAGGTTTTGATATACTATACGCCGAAGGATAATATCCCGGATATTAATCAGATGGTAAAATTAGCTTATAGTATATATGACAATTTTTGCTTCTTTGATCAACCTCCATCTCCCAATCAAGAAGATGGAGGCTGATGAAAGCATCTTTTATCTTGTTTTCTTTTTCTTATAATGATTTCTGATTAGTTGTGTTATCCAGTTCGTATTCACAAAAAAAAAAAAAAAAACCATTCACATAGCCATAATAAGAAAATATTGATATTTTAAAACTGAAAAATTAGTTTTCTAATATATATATATATATATATATATAAAATATGTAGACCATAACATAAACATTGAATATAGATTTTTTTTTTGATATTATTATCCAATATTGGGTTTAGAGTTCATGGCTACCTCTCTCAATACAAGTGACTTTTTTGATATTCGAACTTGAGACATAAAGGGATCTAACGACGTGAGGCCTTACACTGCTAAATTAACTCTATGTTGGTGAATATAGATTTTCTTGGTATGATTAAAACAAATTTTTTGGAAAGGAAAATTAAGAAATTAAGAGATGGTTGAAAAAACTAAGAATTTAAGATATTTTAATTAAATTAAACTAATCAATCAATTGACATGGGAAATCATTTTTTAAAAAAAATTTATACCAAAGAAATAATCTATTCTTTTTTTCTTAAAAAAAAACAAAAACTAAATATCGAGTCAAATCTAACTTGATGTGTTTGGTTTGGGGGAAGAGGAGAGAGGGGGGATAAATTACTTTTTTAGACAAGGAGAACTCAAAATTTAACCTCTCCCCCCTCAAACCAAAGGATTTGGATCCTCTTCATTTTCCTTTTGGTTCGCTCCCATAATTTTCTCTCAAAATGTACTGTTTTGGTGCAAAATTCATAAGCTCCTCACTTTTTTTTTTGAAAAACAATATTGACTATTCTGAAGTATTTTTTAGTATCAGTCAGTTCCCTAAAATATTTTTTTAAGATCCTAAAAAATTAGTTCAGGATACTGGATAATACTAAAAAAAATATTACAGAGTACTGAATAATACTTAAAAATTTCTTTAGAATGGTCAATGTTGTTTTTCAAAAAAATAAAAAAGAGGAGTTTGTATATCTTACACCAAAATACTCCCTCCGGTCCTATTTATAAGCAATTTTATTTTTCATGGGGTTGATCTTTTTTATAAGCAACTTTCACTTTTTATTTGAAAATATAATTTTTTTTAATTTTATTTTTATTAAATACTAATTTTTTATCATATCTTATACTTATTATCTCTTATACTTTTTATCTATTCTCTTCCCTATACTCTTTTCATAAATAAGGGCACATATGAAAAAAATAAGGTATTTTTGATACATTTATTATTTTTAACTAATAGTTCGTTTTACACAATTAAAAAAAATATTATTCATAAATAAGATTAGAGGGAGTAGTATATTTTGAAAGAAAAGGATCAGAGCAAAAAAAAAAAAAAGATAGGGCAAACCCCAAACCAAACACCCATCATCGGAATGCAAAGCCGCTATTATTTTCATTATCTTCTATCATCCGTCGTCCCGGCATCTTCCCAGGCTTCATTCATCAGACTGAACGCAAAGTCAAAATTCACAAATCAGAGAATCTTCAATTTCACTTTCCATCTAACCAAATCCGCAAATTCTGATTGCTTCACCGACGCTAGCACCACTCAACCATGCCCCTTTTCAAAACCCCATTCAACGGTTACTCCGTCAAGTTCAGTCCCTTCTACGAGAACCGCGTCGCCGTCGCCACCGCCCAGAACTTCGGCATCCTCGGGAATGGTCGCGTTCATGTCCTTGACCTCTCAGCGAATCCCGGCATGCCCATCTCCGAGATGGTAGGCTACGACACAGCTGATGGGGTATACGACGTCGCTTGGTCGGAATCGCACGATTCCCTCCTCGTCGCCGCCATAGCCGATGGTTCCGTCAAGCTCTATGACCTCGCGCTCCCACCTACATCCAATCCTATTCGCTCCTTTCACGAACATACACGGGAAGTCCACTCTACCGATTACAATCCAGTGCGGCGCGATTCCTTCTTAACTTCTTCTTGGGACGACACCGTTAAGCTCTGGACTATGGATCGACCTACCAGTGTAAGAACCTTCAAGGAGCACGCTTACTGCGTTTATTCCTCGGTTTGGAATCCCCGTCATGGTGACATTTTTGCTTCGGCTTCTGGGGATTGTACTTTGCGAATCTGGGATGTGCGTGAACCAGTTTCGACTATGATTCTTCCGGCGCATGAATTCGAGATTTTGGCTTGTGATTGGAACAAGTATGATGATTGTATTATAGCGACGGCTTCGGTGGATAAATCAATTAAAGTGTGGGATGTGAGGAACAACCGAGTTCCGATCACGGTGCTAAATGGGCATGGCTATGCGGTCAGGAGAATAAAGTTCTCGCCTCATATGCGGAATTTGATGATTTCTTGTTCGTATGATATGGCAGTTTGCATGTGGGATTTCATGGTTGAGGATGCTCTTGTTAGTAGATATGATCATCATACTGAATTTGCCGTTGGTGTTGATATGAGCGTGCTTGTTGAGGGGCTTATTGCGAGTGCAGGATGGGACGAACTTGTTTATGTGTGGCAGCATGGAACAGACCCGAGAGCGCCTTGAACGGTAGCATTCTTTCGTTTCGTTTCACTTTCTTTTCTACAATGTGATTTTCAGCTCTCAAGTTGTAGTTTCATAGTGGTGAGAATTCACTAAGTTGATCTCATGTTGTGTCTGTTTTTAAGAGGAACATGCATACTTCCCTTTCGCTGGTCATGAGCAATGATAAATGTTGAGAAATACCTTGTATATTAATCCTTGCACCTTCGGCATACTTGTTGCCTTCCTTCAATGAAAGGGAAAAATTGTGCTTTTTATTTTATTTTATTTTTGCGTTTATCTTGGTCATTTCTCTTCATTCTTTGTCTTGCCTCCTACCATTGGACCATGGCTGTAAATTATGGAATATGAATAATCTGTACAGAACCACGCTTTATTTATGAGTTTAACTTTTATTGAGGTTTACTCAGTATTAGTTTCATTATCGTTTTGATCAAGCTTATATAAAATGTTTAGATGATCTATGTCCAATGTTAACTACTTGCCAATGCTGCTGACAACTCATCTTAGCAATTTTGTTAATGACTTTAAATGCTGAATCTAAATTTTTTTATTATTACTAACTCATTTTAAATTTGGAGCTGAACCATTTCTACATCATGGCCACTTAGTACAGAATGATTGCTGTGTGCTTGTAAGTAAGCAGTGAAGCTTTATTCTTCAGGAATTAGTTAATAGGTAGATCTTCTTAGCAAATAACCTTATGCTTGGCCCTGGAACAGTTTGTGCCATTTTTCACAATCGTTAAAAGGATAGAGAAATTTGTCATGTTCAAGTCCTGAGATTGGTGCTTTAGAGTCTGCCTAAGAGAAAAGGTATAACTAAGTACACAGAGTTGCAAATACCACCTGTGACAGGTTTGCACTCCAATTTTTATCTCCAAGTCACTTGCCCATTGTTAAAAGATATTGGGCGAACCAAGGATATTTAAGGAAGTTTTTGAATGGGATCTTTTGGTGAATGATATATTTAAAGAGCTTGTTGTTGCTAGAATACAATTATGTGTGCAATTCATGTAGGTGGCTCCATCTAGTGGAATAAATTTTGTGTTTGTTGTTATTGCTTAATGATTACATATGCTCCTGCAAAATGCCTAGTCTAACAACCATAGTTGTTTAAATAGCTCATTTGATCACAGCAGGGTCCACTCTAAACTCCTCAATCAAACTACTCGGAATGAAAACATTCAACTGTAAGGTTTGTGATCAAAACATTGTGTTCAGTGTCCGAGTAATCTGGCCTCATGAATCACAATAAAGATGTTTTTTTCATAATTTGTTGGAGTCCAAGATGAACTTGACTCTTTTCACATGATCTGAAGGCTGTAGCTAGCTTTAAATCCTACCACGATCTTAAATTGGGGAAATGTGGTAAAACTTAGATATTGATACAGTCTGACCTTAACACTGGTAGCCATGGAAGGAACCTTAAAGCTAAGCACAGATAAATGTTGACCTTGCTAAAATGGGAAAGCAACATTCAGTAGGGTCTGATTCCAAACAAACTAAAATTTCTGTTTGGACATTTGGAGCTGGTGTAGAGAACTTTCGATCAGATTTTGACATTGAAAGGAAATTTTATTAGGTAAATTTTTTGTTATAATATTAAAGATGTCCTCTTCCCTTAAAAAAGGAAAAGATTATGCAGGTGATGGGCTTTAAATCTTGAATCATTTTGAAAACTTCAAACTTGTGCCCTGCTCCCATTCTTCCCGTATCCATCCCACATTTCCTCTTGACTTCTCTCTTTAATCTGCAAGAGTTCCCCTTGCCATCGGTTGTCTTTTCCAGTTGGTCTCTCTGTCTCTGTTTTCGATGATTCTGCTGATTGACTTTCAATGTTGGCTGTTACAAAAGTAAAACCATGTGAGACACTAGTGTTCCTAACCAAGTCATATTAACCTATTTGATTAGATTAAGAAGTTAGTTGGGTTGATTAATATGACATGTATTTTTCAGAACACCTAGTTATCTACTCATCTTCCTTAATTCCTTCATTTCCTCTTCTCCTTGATTATTGTTAAGGAAGCATCAATAGAAGTAAATGAGTAAGATATTGACAAATATGAAAATATGTTTTATATTTAAGACCAATATCACTTTCTAAACTAATTATGTTGAAATTGCCTGAATGGCGTGTAGATTCTGGCATCCTCTGTCAGCGACAATGGGCTTTATCTAGTGTGTTGACTTTTCCTATCCTTCTTTCTTGCTATTATATTCATATGGCTCATAGATTGTGAGCATGATTGCCCCACCCCACTAATGCCTCAACCTCTTCCTATCTGTATGTTTTTTATAAGTAGCTTTTAACGGTGATGAGACTTATTCAGTTTTGCGTTTTTCACAATTTTTGAAAGAAATTAAATCAGAGTTGCCCATATTAATAATATTCACCCTGGCTTTATATGGATGAGCTAATCAAAATTTTCCACAACCCCCTCCCTACATCCCAACTAATTTTTTTTAAAATAAAAATTTAATCAAACTAACCCTTAGTTTGGTCTCCAGACCATTTGAAAAAGTACACATGCAATTTAAGCTGATACAATTTAACAAGAAATTACAAAAAAAAGTTTACTACTTTCATGACTTGCATGTTAACTTAACACAGCATCAAACAAAAAAAAAAAAAAAAAGAAAAAGAAAAAGAAAAAGAAAAAGAAAAAGATGATGCTCTAGGGTTTTGGGGTCATAGTAATAACAATCCTACCCCAATTCAGCAATGTATCCTCCAAAAGTAAAGCTTAATACTGCAACATTACCAAATCACCTTGCTCAAATAGTGATAAGTTGTAAGTACACTATATATAATAAGCAGAAGCAAGCTGCACATTGATACAGTTAATCCAGGTTCATCATTGGACTTAGAATTTTGACTACAACTTATTTTGGTGATCAGCATCAAAATTATCACTGGATGGAAAGACAAGTCCTCCATGTTTTCTTGAACATACTAGCCATCAATGGATATGCACACAATCTTGTATTTACCACAATATTTGGGAACTCTTATTTACAGTATTGTCTGAAAATTCTGTTTTCTCCCCTTGGTAAAAGGGAGGGATTAAATCCCATTATGCATGAGATTATTCAAGACAGAGAACCTAGGTCCCAGGTACGTCATTATGAACAAGAGGCCTTGTATACAGTGGGGCGTATTAAAAGTATGCTTGGAGTCTAACTTAGATAGAGCCGGGAAAATGACGGGCTCGGCCCTAAACTTATAAGAGCCAGACCTCAGATTTTTGCCTAAAAAATGAAAACGGGCCTGTATGTTTTTTTTTTAATTTTTTTATATAATAATAATATTATTAATTTTTTATATTATGTTAATGATGTTGCAAATATTTAGTTGATATTAACTTTTTTAGAATTAAGTTTCATAAGAATATATTATATTAATAATCCTAAAAATTAAAAACTTATAAAAAAATTTTCTTATTTCAGTGTTCTTACCAATTTTGTATTTTTTTACTTATTTTTTTGTGATTGTTTTATTTATATCTTGTGTTGTTTATTTTATTGATTACTTACACTTTTCAAGATATATTTAGAAGAAGTATTTTTAATTTTGTTAAGTCTTCTCATTAATTATTTGTAATTGTGGTATATAGATAATAGTTTACCTCTAATTTTGACAATATTTATGTATTAAATTAGGAATTCCATTATTGTAATTTTTTAAAAAAAAACTGAAATAAAATAAAATTTGTTCAATCTTGTGAAAATATCTTCAGGACTTGTGGGCCGATCCTGGCCCTTATATTTTAGGGCTGGAATTTGAAAAATAGTAATTTTTCTTACCTCGGGCCTAAAAGGGCTGGCCCTTTTAGGTCCTGGCCCATTAAGAGCTAGTCTTGTAGGGCCGGCCCGGCCCTGATTTCTAGCTTTAAACTTAGACAACATGTCAACAAAGCTATTGCCTTCTATGGTTCAATAAGAGAACTCAATCTCCTATTGACTTTGACACGATCGAGATATATATATATATATATATATATATTCGCTGCTGGTAAGGCTTTCAACTTTGCTTTCCTAAAGCCTCTACTCCAAAGCCAAACAGAGGCCCTCCAACATTTTCGTCCAGTAACTTTCAGCAAAATTAAATAACAACGGGTAAATATATAAGCAACTGCCAAAAAAGAAAAAAAAAGTGAAACTAGTAATAAATTCAATAACTTTATATTCCCTCTTCAAGAAAAGAAAAAAACAATGCCTTGAAAGCATCAATTTTGTAGTTGTATCCCTACAGAACCAATGCGTTTGCTTTGTATATCTAATTTTTCTAACATTTGTTTTGCCAAAGCATTAAAGGCAATCCCAAAATGGGTTTGATCATAGGCTAGTATGTTTATTTAGTATGCCAGTTTCAAACATTTAAAAACGCCAACAGCAATTTGAAACTGTTTCAAGAAGAAATGAAATGCCTAAAAATGTTACAAATGCACTTAAAATGCATTAAAAATTAATATCCAGAACTAAAACACATAATAAATGGGAATAGGAAACTGCATCAGAAGACTGCACTTTCAAGTATGAAACATGTAAACCGTTCCATATAGATAAGCTCCCTTCAGTTTGTGATAACAGTTTGTGTTACGGTTAAACGCAGTGGGCCTGTATCCATTAATGCAAGGGGAGAGCTTGCGGTTAAAAAAAAAAAAAGAAAGATTCAAAACATGAACTCTATGGGTCTCGTCCCACCGTAACCTCAAATATTTCTCTTAAAATTAATTGTCTCTGTTTAATGAGTGATACATCTTAAATTTGGGAGGGGATGTAAATTAAGTCGTAGGAAATTGTTGAACTCGTGGTGCGCATCTGCCACTAGCATGAGTTGAAATCATCTCACTTTCATTGAAAGGTTAGAGGACGAATCTCCTTTAAAAGGAGGAAATGTTACATTCGGGATCTAGGATGAGTTGTGATTCAGGGTCTGCTTGGTAGAACCCGTGTTTGATGTGGGTTAAATGAATTAAAGTTCACCTTTGCTACTCATTTAAACTTTCGGCACGATGGTTAGTGCTTCATTATATTATTAAAGTATGGTATTAGAACCAACACATATTGGAATTCCACTTCTATCAAAAAGTGTAAAGATGAACCTCTTAAAAAGTAGACTAGTGTCTAATTTGGGTTTAAGGGATTGAAGTGTGACTTTGCTAATAGCGTTCATATGATTTAGTATCAGAGCTAGCACATGTCCAAATCCCACTTCAATTAAAAGATATATCTCACATATGAACCTCCTTTAAGAGGGAGGGAATGATATATCTCACATATGGTATCAGAGCAAGCACTGTTTCAAATCCTAATTTCATTGAAAGGTTTAAGGACAAAGTAAAAAGGACTTTGGATTTTTTTGAATTAACGATTAAGGTTGCATTTGCCCTTTGTAGTGTATGTACGAACCAAGAATGGGAAAAGGGTTGAGGAGAGTGAAAGTCATAGCTAAGGAAACATAAATGAGGTAAAGAGAGAATATGGGGCCAACTCTATCATTTCACCGCCAATTCATAGTGAATCGGTAGGAGCTGACAAAACAACCCGCATCCTCATTTAGTCATTTATAGCTCAATGGGGGACACACTTGGTTGTGCTTATATCTCATGCACTTTTGTTATAGGGAGAAATAGAATCAAAATAGTGGGAGATTGTGTTTGGTTTGATGCGAGGGAAGGAGTTTTTAATGATCACTGGTTTGGTTTAAAAGTAGAGAAATGAGAGATATCAATTTACCATTTTACCCTTGAATATTAGTTTATAATTTTTAATAGGGTAAATATAACTTTTCGTCCCTCAAGTTTGACCCAATTTTGGTTTTTATCCTTGAAGTTTAAAATCGATGGTTTTGGTTTCTTAACTTTAGACCGTTTCAAATCGTTAGTCCCTCAAGTTTCAAAAGGACTTGTTAGGCTCTTTGACGGCGTTAAATAGTCCTAGGTGGCTCTAACGACGTTAAAGTTGCCTATGTGGCATGCTTATTAGGATAGTGATATGGAAGGTTTAATATATAATATTGTCTTGACTTAAAAAAAAAACATAAAGCACACACAACAAAAACCCAACAAAAGGACTCATGCTTCAGCAAGAAGTGGAAAAGGGCGAAGGAAGACACTTTGTCGACGAACAAAAGGGGGACGGTTAGGTCAAAGAGGACTCACCGCCGGTGAAGTGTGAGAGGAGAGACTAGCTTTGAGGAGGTTGAAGGGAGGATTTGAGGTCCGAGCGATATTGATTTACTTGACACAAATCGATTTTTCAATGACATAAATCGATTTGCTAATGACATAAATTGATTTGTCTTGTTTTATAACATTTAGATGTCATTGTAAATCGATTTAAACTATAGCAAATCGATTTACTTGACATAAATTGATTTTTCAATGACATATATTGATTTGCCCATGACATATTATTTTTCAATGAAATAAATTGATTTGCCTTGTTTTATAACATTTAGATGTTATTGTAAATCGATTTAAACCATAGCAAATCGATTTACTTGATATATATCGATTTGTCTTGTTTTATAACATTTAGATCTCATTGTAAATCGATTTGAATCATAGAAAATCAATTTACTTGACATATATCGATTTTTCAATGACATATATTAATTTGTCCATGCCATATATCGATTTTTCAATGATATAAATCGATTTGCCCATTTATGTCATTGAAAAATCGATATATGTCATTGAAAAATCGATTTATGTCAAGTAAATCACTGTCACTCGAACCTCAGACCCTCCCTTCAACCTCCTCGAAGCTAGTCTCTCCTCTCACACTTCGCCGGCTGTGGGTCCTCTTTGACCTAACTGTCCCCCATTTATTTGTCAACAAAGTGTCTTCCTTCACCCTTTTCCACTTCTTGCTGAAGCGTGAGTCCTTTTGTTGGGTTTTTGTTGTGTGCTTTTTGTTTTTTTTTGTTTTTTTAAGGCAAGCCAATATTATATATTAAACTTGCCACATCACTGTCCTAATAAGCATGCCACACAGGCAACTTTAACGCTGTTAGAGCCACCTAGGACGATTTAACGCCGTCAGAGAGCCCAGCAAGTCCTTTTGAAACTTGAGGGACTAACGGTTTGAAATGGTCTAAAGTTGAAGAATCAAAACTACCGATTTTAAACTTCAGGGATAAAAACCAAAATTGGGCCAAACTTGAGGAACCAAAAGTTATATTTATCCTTTTTAATATATGTGTATATATATATATATATATATATTAATTTTCACCTTAAGTTTAATTAATGTACCAATATTTTTTAAATTGATTTTGCAATAATATATTTTATTTATAATAGTATTTTTTATTTTAAATTAATTTTATAACAATTTATTTTGTAATTATAAAAATATTTTCTCTCATGCACATTAATGGAATAATACAAAAGTCATTAGGACAAATTCTTTTTTTTTGGTACAAAGTTATTGGGACAAAGTTGTCAAAATAGTTGGCTCCCTTTAGAAGAAACCCACAAATTAGAAGGGAGAAAAAATTGGGGGGCGGGATGGGGCCGGGGTGTGTGGTGGGGGCCTCCAAAATTTCAATTCAGGGGAGGGAAGCCAACGAAACACACGCATAAGGCCCTTCCTTTCTCGCTCGGGGTTAATGCTCTTAAAACCGCCAATTGGTTATCCGTTATCCTCATGAGAGACAACACTCAGTTGAGAGTGGAGAGAGAGTAGTGGATATGGTGAATATGAAATAGCTATTGATTGAAACTATTTTTAATTGATTTCACTTGTTGTCATCTTGACTACATTCCGACTACATTGTTCATATACAAACTCGCCACGCTCTAAGCACGATTTCAACTTGTTGCTTCTTGGTTGCAACCTTCCTGGCTACGTTTTTCTGACGGACTTGTCAGTCAAAATTATCTTTGTTCATTTCATTTGTTGTCATCTTGACTTAACTACGTTTCAACTGCATTTTTCATATACAAACTCGTCACACTTTAAGTACAATTTCAACATGTTGCTTCTTAGTTTCAATCTTTGGACCGCATTTTCGTGAATTATTATTAGGATTAATATTCAAAAACCTTGAATGCAGTTGAGCTAGGATCATTTTTTTTACACTTTATTGTCATCCAAATGGAGATGGTTCCTCGTTTCATTCGACTTTTTTTTTGGACCAAAACCCAATAACAAGAACTAAAACACAAGAAATAAAAATAGGAAACTGCATCACAAGGCTGCACTTCAAAGTATGAAACATGGAAACCTTACTATAGAGGTAAGCTCAGCTCCCTTGGAATATGTGATTATTCTGTCATTCTTAAAAGCAGCACGCCTACACATCCATTGTGCTAATGAATGAAATGAGAGAGCATACAAGGTCAAAAAAAGCTCAATAGCGGAAACTTTGCCGGTCTTGTCTCAATATAAAATCAAACATTTCTTCTAATACTAATCTTATCTGGAAGTGGCCGCTGGTTCAAGTAGTGAAAATAGTCTTGAAACAAGGATAAAAGTTGCTGCCATATGAATTGATAGTCACGTTTTCAAATTCTGTAAACAGCCTCTTCGCTTTTGGGGTAATGCAGCGCACATCTGATTCTTCTCAAACCCCACGTGATGGGAGTTTTGTGCATTGGGGCGCCCTTATTAATCTTATCTGACATTTGAGCAGTCTTTGCTCAAGGATGGCCCTATTATCAAGCATTAGCAATTTATGCTAACTAGGCAAAATGGCAAGAAGCCTGAAACAAAAATTTGGTGATTGAATCATTATATCTCTCTATAAAACCATCAACTGACCAGTTTCCCATGAATTTCCCGCATCAATAGCCTGGAATTATCAACAACACGTTTGCTTTCATAAACTAAATAACCACATAACTCATGCCTAGGAGCTGGTTTCAATGAACTTAGTTCCGAAAGTGGATTTGTTATAACATGATTATCATACAGTTCTTTTGCCGGCTGTACGTGCTTCCACCAGAAATCGGATAGTGCCATTTTCATAGCATCCCAATAAACTTCATCACGATATAACCTGAACAGACTACTACCGTTAGAAGTCCAAACATAAAAGTCCATCCAATCCCTCCCAAGTATTTCCATCAAACCCTGAGCTTGAGGAATACAGTAAAGTGGAACTCTCGACCAAGGAGAAACTTTCCTGATACACTTTATCTCCAGAACTCCCTGAGAAGGCAACTCATACACCATTCTTTCAACTATACCATCTGGTGAAGCGGCTAGCCAGTCATCATCTGGGTTCGTGTTATAGACTTGAAATTTAGGGAACACGACAGTATTTCCAGTTATCAGTTTATATCGTTCAAGTGCCTCCTCCTCTTTAACATTGCTCCAATCAGTAGCGTCACTTCCAGAGAATGGTTCGATTGCACCTAGCTTCTCTAACCAAAGTTGGACCCTTCGTCGTGGCCAAAATCCAATAGCAGCAGGGAAAGTGCTAGCTGTCAGTTTGTTCTTTCTGAGCTTTTGCCAGTTTTTGAACCAGTGCGGAAAATGGATTGCTTGTGGACGTGTTTCAGATTTATATTTCAAAAAATCATCAACTAAGCTTGAACCTCTGGAGGGATTATCGGAACTATGGGACTTTGTAATAAATTCTCCACAATGCACTAATGGAATTTCAGTCCTGTAGTTTCTCTTTTTACCCAGACCCACAGAAGGTACAATCAGATAACAACTATTTCTGTGTTTATATCGTGGGAGATGCAGAACAGAGAAGGAAGAGACAAGTTCCATACTGCCAAGGAAGAGTAACACTAGATAAGCTATTAGAAATAAATTAGCAAAATATTATAGATTGCAAAGTAGATGGAAATGATATTAAAAAGTGTAATATGGGGATAACATGGGAGAAGTTTTAAATCAACAATATTAGATTTTATGCCAGACAGTAATGGAGTGTGGGGAAGAAAAAATTCTTTTGCTTTGCGTTGAAGCTCTTGCAGCATTGAGATCACTCAAATACCGAACATACTTCATATACATAACTACAATATAAACATCCCAAGTATTAAGAAACAGAAGGCCAATAATGTTTCCTCAAATAATCGCTTAGATCATGAAGAGTGAATTAATCGATCAGAATTATTGTAAACTTCATTTAAATACTCAGTTACCTTCCTATTTACCAAAAATTTACTTAATTCTGGAAGGAACCCCGAAATGAATATTCCATTAGACTAATGAATATACCATTAGACTTTATCTCTAGCAAGATGTTCGTCATTGTACAGAATAGAAGAGTCATGCCAAAAGTCATTTCAACCCTAAAAAACACCACATTTGTAAATTCAAATGCAAATAACAAGAATAGAAATAACTCTTCAAAAATAAGTTTTTCCAGGCCTTACAAGAACCAGAGATTCCCATGATTCCTTGTGCATCTGCAAGAATTCATTCATTTACATCAACATACTTATCCTTCAGAACCTGCAACGTTAATTCAATCCTTTTAGGAAAAACATAAGTAAAACACACCATAAACTTTAGGTGTTAAAGATTTTGGATTGAAAACAAAACTAAAGCAGTGTCCCAAAAATGGCTATCGATACCAAATGAGCGCTAGTAACATGGTAAGAGGGTGGAGGATAAATATTCCAATTCCACATTCCAGCAAGGACCCCAAATACAAGCAGAGATAATTGCAAAGAAATTTAGCAAAAATCACTTGAAACACAAATTCCATAAACACATACTTAAATTTCAACTTTTGGGAAGTAAGATTTTGGGATAGTAAAAGGCTTATATTTTAGCATCTGTTCTGTTTTTTCAGGTCAGAGAAGTTTAGCAAATGTTCTATCCCTCTCATATTGTTCTAGTTTCATAGTCCACAATCCGAAGTAATAGGAAGCTAGTTTTCAATGCTTGCCTAAGAGGATTAAAGTAACAGGATGAAGAATGAAATTTATCACAGATATGGAGTGAATTAAAAGAGAATGAAAGAAAGATAATTGGAAGTAGCTGTTTATGGAGAGTGCTAGGGTGTATAAGGGAACAGAAACAGAATGCTAAGCATAGTGAGGAGGGAAATGCTTTGTGGTGAACCAATATGAATTTAGGCATTACCAATCTCAACATACATTCAATCAAAAAATAGATAGTACTATATATTGTAAGAGCAGAACATTCTTCATTTCATTTCATAAATAATCTTAACAAAATGCATACTGAACCAAATGAAAAAGTGCAAATGCAACAACAAAAGGCATGAATTAGCATATGAACAAAGAGTGAGAATTTATCACAAGTGAAAGGCTAAGCGAAGTTTTATATACAAACACACACTGATAAAGAAATTCCAGCCAATGGAAACAGAACTCAGGTCATCAAAGTACTTTATATGCCCCAAACTTTCAGCAGATATGTAGCTTCAATTAGAATCAAATGTTTAAAGATCGTTTATTTATATCTCAAGAAGTAAAAAGGATCTAAGTAATCAATGAAATAATCCCATTACATCTTCAAATAGTACAACACCGATAAACTAAGTAACATAATTTAAAATCCGGAGAAATCAATACACTTTAAAATTTCAATAAACTGGCTTCAAGAAAACCAAAGTCAAAGCAATTTGGGCTGCAACACAGACCCACTAGTTAACAGAGGACGCGCTCACCCGGTTTATACAAGGGACGAACATCACAAGGATATACTGAGACTCAAATGTCGAAAGTTCAGGATTAACTACGTAACTATTACAAACTAACTCGCGGAAAGTAAGAATGAAAGAGATTTCAGTATATTTTTTAAGCGTAATTTGAAAATGTAAAAAAATAACGACAACAGAGAAAGGGGAAAAGGACGGCGGAACCTGGACAAAGAAGACCGGTGGCGACGGCAACTGGAGGCGGAGGCGGAGACAGTAGAAAGGCGAGCAAAGTGCAGAACAAAATGAAAGAGTAGAAAACGGCGAATAACGTGCTGGAGGTGGTGCGGCGATGAGAGGGTAGAGAGGCGAGCAACGAGGGCAGTGCCAAAAAAAAAAAAACAAAACAAGAAAAGAAAAGAAAAAACAAGGTATTAAAATCCGGATCGGTCCGGGTACTGGGTTAGGGGTCAGTGAGTCAGACCGGGGCCAAACTAAGACCAAACCGATGAGAAATTGAAGATTTTAGATTTATTGTTATCAAATTCTAAAAAAAAAATTTTAAAAATTGGAAACCTTCCCGGTCTGATCTATCAGTCGGTTCGTCGGTTTCTGAACTGGATTAGCTGGTCCAGTCCGGTTTCCATAACCCTGAGAAAAAAGCATCGAGGAGAACGAAATATGTTTGATTTTCTTCCCCGAATTTCTATTTTAGTATAAGTTTTTTGTTTTATGGGAAAACTAATTTCTGGTCCTTATTTATAGAGTTTGGAATTAGGCCGTTACATTATTTTTTCTTTTTATCAAGTTTAAGTTTGGTTTGTTTAGTCTCTGAAGTTAAAATCTGTTTAATAAATTTTAAAAGTGTTAAAAAAATCTGTTGCGTAGATCTGTCTGAAAATAAAGCCACCACCCTTCCCATATTGCCCCCTCAATTAGATCTGCCCATCCAAGTTAAAAAACTTTAACAAGTGCATGCTCGTGAAGGACAACTATTTAGCTTATAGGGATTATTTTTTTTTGAATGATAACTGGAATTCATTAAGTTACAACAAAGAACTTAATACAAAGCAAAAGGGGAAACCCCAAATTGATCATTAACGACCGCCTCCTCCAACGAAGGTGGTGGTTGATCAAAGAAGACAAAAACCTCCGCATTAGTATGCGCTAATCTAGCAAGATGATCAGCATTCCTATTCTGATCTCTAGGAATATAATTCAACAAAACATGCCAATTCCTAGACAACCATAATCTAGCTTCTACAATAATAACACTGAAAGGGTGGTTTTGCTCTCCACCTCTTGTTAACAAATTGATAGCCTCAATACAATCAGTGTGGATCAGAATGTTTCTGTATCCTCTGCTCCAGCAAATTTGAAATCCATGGATAATTGCTAAAATCTCTGTGATTGCAGGAGGAACTATCAACAGCTTACATGTGAAACCACCAAGCCAAGCTCCTTCTATATCACGTAAAACTCCCCCATAGCTGCATTGACCTGAGTCCATAGCCGATCCATCTACCTCCAAGTGTACAAAGCCTGCCTGCCTGTCTCTTGCACTCTGATATTCAGATGACTAGTGTGAGTAAAACTTACAATGGGAAAGCAGATCCTGATCCCAGCTAGCGCGAAAGAAGCTGGCCTGTGCATCATGTGAATAAAACTCAAGCTCCTCGCCAAATACATTCTTGCATCTGGATACCCATATATCCCAACAGACATAACCAAACAAGGAAGCCCATTGGACTTTTCTCGTAAAATCTCTGCCAAATCCATGTTTAAGATTCCAATTTATCCATTCTCTCCCTTGTAATGATATGAATTTATCCCACAAGGTCGGATGAATTAAAGCAATCCATCGCTCCCGAGTGTTCCCACAATCTCTAAGCATGTGCATCATGTCCTCCTCTTGGTTACAACCGAATGAACAACTTGCCGAATCCAGGAGGCCTCTCTGAGTTCTCAACTTCGCTGTATGTAGTCGATCATGAGAGGCTAACCACATAAAAGATTTGATCTTCTCTGGAATTGAGCATCTCCACAGTGTCTTCCAGAATGGCTCTCTGACAGCATGAGTACCTGTAGAAAGGAAATAATATGCAGATTTAATAGAAAAGCAGCCATCCGAAGAAGGCTTCCAGTAATACTTATCCTCTCCCCTCTCCTCACGAGGAGGGTGGGCTCGCATAAGACGATCAGTAACATGAGGATGGAACCATTGGCTTAGCTTATCCCTGTCCCAATCTCCCAACAGATTAGTGTAATCACTTACTTTAGCTTCCCTATCCACAAAAGCTTCATAACCCGGAATGAGCTCAATTAAAGGTCTATTCATCTTAGACCAATTATCATGCCAGAAGGAGGCCAAATTCCCATTCCCAATATTGACTCTTACGCCTTTGATAAACTTTTCCCATACAGCACATATATCTCTCCAAGTCGCAGTGAGTTAGTCTTGCGTTGAATCCTTGGCATGAAGCCAATGCCACATCTATACTTCGATCGAAGAACCCTAACCCATAGAGCATCTTTGCTGTTAAGAAGGTGCCAGCATAGCTTCATCAAAAAAGCTTCATTTTGTCTTCCTAATTCACGGATCCCAAGGCCTCCGTCTTTCTTATCTCTGGTTATTTGATCCCAAGATATCAAATGAAGTTTCTTTCTATCGTCTTCTTCCCCCCATAGGAAGTTTCTGCTTCTTTTTTCAAGCTCGTTCAGCATTCCTTTAGGTAATAACATTGTCTGCATGTAATACGATGGCAAGGCATTTAGAGTTGAATGACAATTTCGTTATCACGAGTAAAAGCTTTGTTATATGTAGTAACAATTATATTCTAATGAATAATATGATAACTATTACTTTGAAAAAAAAATTCAGCTTGGAGATTTTAACATAGTGGCTTTGTCGCTAACTATTAAATTCCATTAACCACTCTAAATGTTTGCTCTAGTGTGTATTTGTATTAGCTTTTTAAAAGCAATTTTATGATATATACTTTTTTTTATATATAAAAAGTTTAAATGGGTTGGGTTTTGGGGCTCATTAGGGCCATGATATGTCTCTGGGTTTAAAGAGAGCTTACAGAGGTATTTATAGATCACCCGCCAATATGGTTCTTACATCGGTTGGTTTGAACTCACAACCTTAAAGGCTTGTTTGATACGAGGGGAGGGGTGGGAAAGTGAGATGAGGAAAACTTTTCTTGAGTTGGATTCAAAAAAACATGAGAGAAGTGGGGTTAAAAACTTTTAATAAATTTCTCTCTCTCTTTTATCTTACATCTTCTTTTTATTAAAATTTTATAACTCTATTTTTCCAATTTTCTTAAATTCAATTTATAAAATTTTTTCCCTCCCCTCTCTTCCTCTCGAAATCCCTCATACCAAACAAACCCTAAGTTTTTAAGATAAACCCCTTATCAATTGGATTAATCTTTATTGACATTTACGGGATACACTTGGAAGTGTTTGGGATGTTTTAGCCCAAAAGTAATTTCTAGGAAAAAAATTAAAGCCACTTCCACCTGCTTTTCATGCCCATCATGATAGACTTCTCCAATCTCCCTGGCCTTCTCCCTCACCTCACACGTTTTATCTTCTCTGGTCTCTCCCTTCTCTTGTGGCTGACTTCTCCAATCTCTTTGTCCAATTCGTGCATGCATGCAAGTGGTGAAGTGATTTAACTATTTTCTTTTATAATTTTAACTATCACATGCATGTATGTATGTTTCAATTATTTTTCATCTGAACTACTTATTTTTTAAATAATCATCTAAAAAAGTTTTAATTTGAAAAAAAGTCAACATTTGCTGCTGTCAATTCAAACAGACGCAAGTCAATGTGTGAAAGCACTTTTTTAAGCTAAAACAAACAAGTGAAACACCAAACAATTTCACGTCAAACTTTTTCAATTAGAGATAACACGAACAATATTCAAGTGAACCACGGCTCTATATCATTTAAAGGTGAGTGATATACCATTTATAAGTTATGCCAAAGATACACACGCGCATGCATGCGCATGCTTCCATTAGTACAAAATGCATGCGCATGCTTCTATTAGTATAAAATAGGCCTTTAAACCGTAACATTTAGACCGGTTATAGAGGATAAGGTTTAAAAAGTATGACTGGTAACAGTTTTATAATTATAAAAAACTTATAAGACCGGTTCCTTAAAGATAAGTTCAAAAAGATATTATTTAGATTGGATATCCAAACAAATGATTTAAAAAGATAGAAAAAATAAAAAAAATATTTATAACTTTTTAGACTGGTTGTCTCTAATATCCGGTCTAAAAGATAAAACTTTTTAGACAAGATGTTTCTTATAATCGGTCTAAAAGATGCGAAATTAAAAAATAATATATTTATTCCTTTTAAAACCAGATGTTTCAAATAACCGATTTAAAAGATGGACTTTTTAGACTTGATTTGAATATAACCGGTCTAAAAGATTTGGTTCCAAATTAAATCTCGCTATTTGAATCCTCTCTTCTTTGCGCCTAAATTGAATCTCGCTCTCTGAATCCTCTCCTCTTGTCATGATTACTCTGTGAGCTCTGTCGCTCCTTCTAAACTCCTCTAACACTCCCTGCTCCTATTTCACACGTCGCTCCTTCGTCATTATCACCGTTGCCGATGTGTGTGCCCTCATCACTGCTATTTTCTCATCGTCATTCCTTTGTTGTGTGCTTTCATCGTTGCTCTTCTCTTGTCATCGTGTGTGCCCTCGTTGCTATTCTTTTATCATCGTCACGCTTCTTCACCACCACCTCTATCCTCTGCCACGACTTCCCTTCATAATTGTTGCGAATTTGAGCACATCATTTTAACCTCCTTCGCTGCTGTGACTTTGGCTAGAAGCTCACTCCTGTTGTCTTCAATCGGGTTAGCGTTCTGTTCTTGAGTTGTTGTTCTATTCTCAATAATGTCATGTGAAAATGGCCCTTGATGTTACTTTGAGCACATGCACATGTTTAGGAAGATTATAAGTGTCACACCCTTACCTTATTTTAACCTTTTTTTCAGAGTATTCGCGGAAAACGATATATGGTTCGGTGGGCAACACAGGAATAACATGAATATACTGATAATAAGTGCATGATTACATAAATTTCCCATAGGGTTTGTATATGATACTTACGATTAAGGTAGCCGCACAAGGCTACTAGGGTGTCTAAACTCATCCCAGTGAAACGGAGACTTCTTCCAGTCTTCGTTCTACTACTGTAATCCCCTCGTACGGTACTCTGCATTGTTGTTGGCATATCTTCTGTCGTCTCCTGTCTAAATTGTTGGTAGGGGAGGGTGAGATTCGAGAGAATCTCAGTAGGAAATAGATACCATAATGCATGCATGATTGATGCTATGTGTATGACATATTAGCTTTATCTAGATGTATGCCCCATAATGACATTTCTGCATGCTCAATGTTTCATACAACAAGACTATGGCCACAGCGAAAACAAAAACAAAGCTTCATTTATTCAAATATGCTCTACACAATCAAGTAAAGCAATTTCATACATCACTACACAAGCAAATATATCAAATACATGCAATAAATGTAAGCCCCTACCTTAACCTTTTTCCGTCTCGAAACGCGTGCCTCGATCTACGTGCAAACAGCTCGGGGCTCCATATTCGATCCTACAATGTCAAATATACTATTTAGACACTTTCATAGTGTTTCTGGGGGGTTATATGAGTTTATCTTGAAAAATTACTAAAATACCCCCGGGGACCCGGCCCTATCATACCCGGTCCGGCTGTACTTTTCTCGAAATTCTAACCTGGGCTATCCTGACATATTTTTGCCCAAGGAATCCATTTCCAAACTTGGAATTATCAAATTCAATGTAAAATTACGAAATTGCCCTTGGCAGCCCTCCTTTTAGGGTTTTAGGGGCGTTTCCGTAATTATGCTTTCTCGGCCTTTTCTGAAAAAGTGCCCAACTGTAACCCCACCTATTTTCGCCCACTGAATCCAATGGAATCATCAAATCATTGAAAATCCAACTCTAAGACCCATTTACAATGCTGGCCGAAATATATAGGTTTTAAGGGGAAAATCGGGGTTTTTCGGTTTCGGCTCTGTAAACGCGTTCCTTTCTACTCCTAACCACTTTATTGACTATCCCATTAGGTTAAAACTACCATTTAGTATCAATTTGGGCAGCATAACACCTAGGAAAACCCATTTTCCATTTTTACACACAAAGATAATCCGGCGAAATTTCACCGATTAAATTGTCCACAGCAGTCAGAATAAGCAATATATGAAAGTTTGGAAGTTACCTCAATCTCCTTCTGACTTTTCCCAAATATGGCTGTAAACCCTAGTCCTCCAAACTCCAAAATCTTGCTTCAAACACCTCAAACAACATAGGAGATAAGCTTAGGAGAAGGATTATACACGTTAGGTACGAATTCACCGAAGAAATCGACCTATCTTGTAAGTTTTCTCCTCTCCTTCTCTCTCTAAAAGAGCACAACTCTCTCTCTCCTTGGCTGCAGCACGTCTGAAATGGTGGGAGGAAGATGATGATTTTCCTTTTATCATTTATGTTATAATATGTTAATCAATTGTTTAATTTTCCAAAATTCAGATTTTACAAAATTCTGGCAGATTTCTTCCCAAATTTTGAAAAATCATAAATAATTCTAGAAAAATCGAAATGAGGTGATTCCAAAGCCTATAGAACCCTTATTGAGTCTAGTTTCAAGGAAAAATATATAATTTTGCTTTCTTGAATCAAAAAATTCCCAGAATTTCAATCTTTGCATATTGTTCCAGAAATTTCACAGTTTATCTGTGCTGACTTCAGAAATTCATATCTTTTTTTGTATAGATCTAATTGATTCATATGACCTATCAAATTAAAGCTTAGGATGTCTACTTTCATCCTGTAAAATATCATAATTTTTGATTATCATTTGGTCATTCAAATGAATATGACAAGCTTACTACCTCATAAGCGATTTCACCAAAAACATAATTACTTTCTCCAAAATTCATCATTTTACTTTCTTAATACCCCAAAGATATTAGAATCATTAGGGGATAAATTTGGGACACCTGTTAAATTGGGGCTTAGCAGTCCACTTAATTTAGGCTTATTCCCAAGCCTTCAATCCCAAATTTCGGGGTATTACAATAAGTAATGAGAAGATTCAATTCTGATCCCATTTGTTTTTTGGGTCACTAAGGCATTTGTGTTCTTAAAAATATGAGCTTTTACGCAGAAAACATTTTCAAGAATCCAAGGATGCTCAGGTTAAAATTAGATCTTTTATCTCAAAACATGCTTAAGCTAGTTGGGATGTTGGATTAGGTCTCAACCTTTATAGTTCAATTAATTTTGTCTTTTAAATTTGTAAAACTTTTTCCAAACTATCATTGTTGATTGCATTTGTTAAAAGGATTTTTTTTTATTAAGGCTCATTTCAAATGTAAAAGACTGTATTTTTAGAGAAACTAACATACTTTTTTAACAAATAACTAATTCAACTAATTTTTGTTTAAAAATATTTTGCAACTTAGTTATCTATTATAGAAGGAAGTATCTTAGTAATGCACCAAAGAATTACTATTACCAAGTATGTTATAAATAATGAATGATATATATATATATATATATATATTGCTCAGTCTTCTCAATTTGTTGCTGAGCCTTCAGCCCAATTGTATTCCCAGTCACTACCCTCTTCATCCCTAACCTTTCTCTAAACCACCATGTTTGAACGAAGGCCTCTGCACAAACAAATAGCTCCATCATTTCCCACACACATCGTACTCTCCCAATTCCTCTTATTATTATTCCTTCCAAACAATTTCCACCCCAATTCACTTGGCACCTTATTTTTCAATCCCCAAACATTCCCTCCCTTCATCTTCTTAAACACAAGAATTACCACCACTTATTCTATTTGCTTTATTCCCGCCTTCTAATTTGGCCGTGTTTTTAGCATCTTATATATTTGAATAATGCGGACTTTAGAATCTTACAAGGTTTAATTTTTTTATGCTTGAAGATGCATCTTATATATCAAGATAATATATGTTAACTCTTTGCATCTATAGGATTTCAAATATGAATCATAGTTCGATAAAAGCTAAATGAACGAGTGTTCAATAATATGATAATAAGGGGGTGAGGGAATTTTTAGACTTTGCTAAAAGAAATGCCGATGATGATAGTGTGATGTTTTGTTGCCCTTGTATAGAATATTTGAATGAGAAGCGACTAAGTGCTACAAATATATATACACATTTAATTTGTGAAGGATTTTGTAAGAGTTATACAGTATGGGTATGGGATGGTGAAGAAATAGAAATTCCAAGTGCATCTCAGCAGGGGAAGTGGCCTTTGATGATAATTACGCGGATATGGATGATTGGATAGAGAAAATTAATCGTGATTTAGGAGAAGAGGCTTTTGAGCAATCATATGCATATGGTAATATGTACAGTGATGTAGAGAAGCCACTGCACCTGAGGTGTAAAAAATATCAATTGTTGAAAGTAGTATTGAAATTGGTAAGCTTGAAAGCACGATATGGATGAAATGACAAGAGTTTTTCAAAAACAGAGAGAACATGGAGTATAGGGACATTAAAAAAATGATCTTTTTGTACATGGAAAGTAGTTGGAGTATGTGGCTTCCTTATGGTTTCTTCATCTGGGATCCCTGGGGAAGAGGATCAAGTTGGCCCTTGTGAACAACTTGATGCACTATCTCTCTTCAACCCTTTGAGCGAAATACAGCAAAAGGAAATAAAATTCATGAATCAACCTATCGTCTCCACCTTATAGGAACTATGAGAACACCCTACGGACACCTTTGGCATTTAGGGGATGCCGACGGACCATAGAACCCTGTTCAATAAGTGGAATGCATTAGTTGTTCGCTCTCAGGTTGGATAGTAAGAGTTGGAAAAGGGCAATCACTTATTCTTAAAACCATCATTCTTAAGACCAAAGAGTTTGGCGAAAAGGGGGGAAAGCTCTCCGTTCCCGATTCTCCTATAGTTGGACCCTCTAGAACCACAAGAATCCTTAGTTAGAATGGGATTCCAACTTAGTACTTTTTGAGATTTTGAGAAGAGTTTTAGTATGATGAAAATTTAAGCTGTGTTTTGAGGGGGGGTTATTGTCTATAGTTGGCCTTTATAGTAGAGTCAGTCGAGGGCTTGAGAGGCAGTGGTTTACCCTTTACCAGATGTGAATTGTTTGAGTCCACTTATCTCCAACTTGTGAACTTAATTGATATAAAGCTATATGATAGCACCTAATTTTTCCAATTTGGAAGTTCGATCTATGCTATGATTTATTATTCATGGGCGTTGATAAGATCCTTTCATTTAGAAGTACCTTAGGATGGCATAACCTTCAAGTTAAGGGTGAGGTTCAAACGAGGAAAGGCTTATGGTAGGTACCTAGGCACCCAACAATGTGGAAGGGTGTAAGAAGCGACGGATTGCATCAGGGGAGTTAAAAATCATCATAGATCTAAAGATTCCCAAATAGGTCAACCTTTCATTTATTCATGGGCATTGATAAGATCCTTTCATTTAGTAGCACCTTAGGATGGCATAGCCTTCAAGTTAAGGGTGAGGTTCAAACAAGGAAAGGCTTATGGTAGGTACCTATGTACCCAGAGATAAGGAAGGGTGTAGTAAGCCATGAAATGCTTTGGGGAGTTCAAAATAAGCGTATCTTCAAAGATTCCCAAATAGGTCAACCTTTCAAACTACTACTGAATCCATGGGCAGGCAAGAGACAACTTGGCGAACTAAAACATCTTAGTAGCCAGAGGAAAAGAAAGCAAAAGTGATTCCTGTAGTAGTGGCGAGCAAAATGAAAGCAGCCTAAACCATAAAAATGGGGTTATGGGAGAGTAATACAAGTGTTATACTGCTACGTAAAGCGGTAAAAGCTGCACCCTAGATGGCTAAAGTCTAGTAGCCAAAAGCATAAATAGCTTACACTCTGACCCTAGTTGCATGAGGCACATGGAATCCTGTGTGAATTAGCAAGGACCACCTTAGAAGGCTAAATACTCTTAGGTGACAAATAGTGAAGTAGTATCGTGAAGGAAGGGTGAAAAGAACCCCTATTAGGGAGTAAAATAGAATATGAAACCGTAAGCTGCCAAGTAGTGGGAGGAGCCCAAGGCTCTGACCCCGTGCCTGTTGAAAAATGAACCAGAAACTTATAGGTAGTATCTTGGTTAAGGGAACCCACCAAAGCTGTAGCGAAAGTGAGTCTTCATAGGGTAATTATCACTGCTTATGGGCCTGAACCTGGGTGATCTATCCATGACTAGGGTGAAGCTTGGGTGAAACTAAGTAGAGGTCTGAACCAACTGATGTTGAAGAATTAGTGGATAAGTTTTGGTTAGGGCTGAAATGCCACTTGAATGCAGAGCTAGCTGGTTCTCCCCGAAATGCATTAAGGCGCAACAGTTGACTGGACATCTAGGGGTAAAGCACTGTTTCAGTGTGGGCCGTGAGAACTGTACCAAATAGAGGCAAACTTTGAATATTAGATATGACCTCAAAATAACAGTGGTCAAGGTCATCCAGTGAGACAATGGGGGATAAGCTTCATCGTCGAGAGGGAAATAGCCTAGACCACCAGTTAAGGCCCCTAAATGGCCGCTCAGTGATAAAGGAGGTAGGGGTACAGAGACAGCCAGTAGGTTTGCCTAGAATTATCCACCCTTAAAAAAGTGTGTAATAGCTGACTGATCAAGCGCTCTTGAGCCAAAGATGAACAAGGCTAAGTGATTTATCAAAGTTGTAGAATGTAAAAATGCATTGGCAGGGGAGCATTCCGCCTTAGAGGAAGGACCCGTACGAGCAGTGGTAGAAAAAGCGAAAGCGAGAATGTTGGCTTGAGTAACGCAAATATTAATAAGAATTTAATGCCTCAAAAACCTAAGGGTTCCTTTGTAAGGTTCATCTACAGAGGGCGAGTCAGGGCCTAAGATCAGGCTGAAAGAAATAGTTGATGGACAACAGGTGAAGGATAGAGGAGGCTAGGTTAGCTGAAAGATGGTTATTGGTTTAAGGACATAAGGTGCCCCTGCTTTTTAGGGTAATAAATGCCTCAAGCCAATGTTCGAGTACCAGGTGCTATGGTGCTGAAGCATGCCATATTCCCAAGAAAAGCTTGGACGACTTTCAACAAAAGGGTTCCTATACCCGAAACTGACACAGGTAGGTAGAAAATACCTAGGGTTGTAAGACAACTCTTTCTAAGAAACTTGGTAACATAGCCTCGTAACTTCAGGAGAAGGGGTGCCTCCTCACACAGAGGGTTAGAGTGACCAGGCCTGGGTGCTATTTACCAAAAACATATGTCTTTATAAAGTTGTAAGACCATGTATGGGGTTTGAATCCTGCCCAGTGTCGGAAGGTCAAGGAAGTTGGTGACTTGATGACAGGGGAACCAGAAACAGAAGCCCCGGTGAATGGTGACCGTAACTTAAGGGTCCTAGGGTAGCAAAATTCCTTGTCAGGTAAGTTTTGACACACACGAAAGGCGTAACGATCTAGGAACTGTCTTGAAGAGAGCTCGGTGAAATAGACATGTATGTAAAGATGTGGTCTATCTACACCTGGACAGAAAGACCTTATAAAGCTTCATTGTTCCCTGGGCTTGGCTATGGGCCTTTCCTGTTCAGCTTAGGTGGAGGGTGAAGAAGCCCTCCTTTTAGGGCGACCGAGCTATCAATGAGATACCATTCTGGAAGAGGTAGAATTTTAACCTTATGCCAGGACCTACGGGCCAAGGGACAATCTTAGGTAGACAATTTTAACCTTATGCCAGGACCAGACAGAGATTGGCCCTTGAGTGCAAAGGCAGAAGGGAGCTTGACTACAAGACTTACCTGTCGAGCAAGGACGAAAGTTAGCCTTAGTGATCCGATAGTGTCGAGTGGAAGGGCCGTCGCTCAACAAATAAAAGTTACTCTAGGGATAACAGGTTGATCTTCCCCAAGAGTTCACATTGATTGGAAAGTTTGGCACCTTAATATCGGATTTTCACCACCTGGAGTTGTATTTTGTTCCAAGGGTTGGGTTGTTTGCCCATTAAAGCGGTATGTAAGCTGGGTTCAGAGGTCATGAGACAGTTCAATCCATATCTGATATGGGCGTTAGAGCATTGAGAGGACCTTTCCCTTGTACAAGATGATTAGGACGGATGCACCTCTAGTGTGCTAGTTATCATGCTCGCGATAAACGCTGGATAACCAAGGGCGGAGCGGATAACTATTGAAAGCATATAAGTAGTAAGCCTACCTCAAGATGAGTGCTTTCCTATTCTGACTTCCCCAGAGCCTTCAGTAGCACAGCTGAGACAATGATAGGTTCTCTAGCCCTGTGGCGATGGAGTGATAGAAGTTTTGAGAATTCAAGAGAAGGTCATGACGAGACGAGCCATTTATCATTACCGATAGGTGTCAAGTGGAAGTACAGTGATGTATGCAACCAAGTCATCCTAACAGAGTGGTAGACTTGAACCTTGTTCCTACATGATTTGATCAGGCACTCGCCATCTATTTTCATTGTTCAACTCTTTGAAAACATGAAAAAAACCAAAAGCTATGCCCTCCCTCTCTATCTATCCAAGGGATGGAAGGGTAGAGGCCTTTGGTGTCCCCTCCAGTCAAGAATTAGGGCCTTATAATTAATAGCCAATATGCTTTTATCTCATGCATTTCTTCATTCATGCTTTGATATTCTGGTGTCCTAGGCGTAGAGGAACCACACCAATCTATCTTGAACTTGGTGATTAAGCTCTACTACGGTGATGATATTGTAGGGGAGGTCCTGCAGAAAAATAGCTTAACGCCAAGATAATAAAAAGCTTCACACCTCTCCTTCTCATTCCTTTTTCATATTGAAAAAGGAACAAGAATGAAAATGAAAAGGCCGTCTTATTCAAAATCCCAATTATGGAATCCCTTCTCTCCTACTTTACACCTCAAAATACACTGCTCTTATAGAGAGAGAGGCGCTCTCACATCTTCTTGAGTCGAAATAGTTAGGGAGAGGAAAGGTTCCCTTTTTTTAGGGTACTATGGGGAATCCAGTAGAGATAGGGTAGGGCTTGTAGCTGAAAGGATTAAAGCACGTGACTACCAACTACGGTGTTAGGGGTTTGACTCCCTCCTCGCCCATAACCGGCCAATAAGGGAAAGACCTTTCCCTCTTAGGGTAGGAAAATCATGATCGGGATAACAAACCCAAAGCTATGGAAGTTGGGTGTGGGTATTTTGTCGAAATGGAATGGCCTTACCTTACTGTTTTCCTTTTTATTAAAAACAAGCAAAAAAGATATGCAAAGTAGGGCATAATAAATATAGTATGCCCTTTTTCGCATATCTTTTTTCATTTTACGCCTCATAATTCTTCCTTAGCCAGGCTTGGGCAGAATAGCAAAGCAAGCAAAGTATTAGTAGCATAGAAAAAATGCCTTCATCGTCATTAGTATGTTTGCTAGCGGTAATTATGGCTTCTCAGGAGAATTGATGACTATATCAAAGATGCACTTGCTATTACTAGTACATATGAGAATTCTTAATTGGCCGTTAGTTTAAATAGCCCCAGCCTGAGGAACAAAGGAGTATCCCAGACTTATACCGAGGAATTGACTGTGATTCTCGAATATCACAGAACAGAATGGGATGCGATGAGATAGAATGCAATAGAAACAAAGACGGGGAACAAGTTACCTACTCTTAATGGTTAAAGTGAATCCTTTCATTTTGAATTAAAGAATTCAGAATGAATTAAATCTCCCCAAGTAGGATTCAAACCTACAACTAATTAGTTAACAGCCGACCGCTTTACCACTGAGCTACTGAGGAACAACAAGAAATTAGATATCATAGAGTTTAATTCCCATTCTCAAACCATGACCAATATGAGCTTGAAGTTTCCTTCGTTACTTGTGGAACTTCTTCGTAGTGGCTTCGTTCCATGCTTCATTTCATAATGAACCTCAAAGTGGCTTTATTTCATTATAGTCCATCCATATACAATTCCATTAATTTAATATTCCTTTCTTTGGTGTCATTGAGATAAGAGATGTTGTTTCTAGTCCATCTGTTTCTATTTCTATATATATATATGGAAAGTTTTAAAATTATCATATAATAATCTAGAAATCACATAGAAAAGAAAAAAAAAGAACTATATTATAATGATCTAGAAATCACAATCAAAAAGAAAAAAAAGAATTATCATATATGATATAGAAATCACAATCAAAAAGGAAAAAAAAGAATTATCATATAATAATCTTGAAATCATAATCAAAAAGAAAAAAGGGTGGTTTGTGATGATTTTAAAGTGTTTTATACTAGATAATCTAGTATCCTTATGCATGAAGATAATTAATTCGGTCATTGTGGTCACACTATATTATGGATTTCTGACTAAATTCTCTATAGGGCCCTCTTATATCTTGCTTCTTTGAGCTCGAGTTATGGAAGAAGGAACCAAGAAGAAAGTATCAGCAACAACTGGTTTTATTACGTGACAGCTCATGATGTTCATATCGATATACTATGTCGTTTTGGATCTAGCATTGGGTAGATCCCATACAATAACTGTCATAGCTCCACCTTCTCTTTTATTTCATTTCTTTTGCAATAATCACAACAAGAACTTTTTGAATTATGGATCCACTAATCAAAATTCAATGCGTAATTTTAGCATTTAAAGGATATTCTTGAATAATCTTATTTTTCAGTTATTGAACCTTTTCATTTTACCAAGTTTAGTGTTAGTCAGACTAGTCAACATTTATACGTTTCGATGCAATAACCAATTCTTATTTCTAACAAGTAGTTTTGTTGGTTGGTTAATTGGTACATTTTATTCATGAAATGGGTTAGATTGGTATTAGTCTAGATATGGAAATTGGTATTAGTCTGGATACAGAAAAATAATTCTATTAAATCTAATTTACTTATTCAATCTAATAAGTACATTTCAATTGGGTGTCAAAAATACCAATTGTTAAAAGCAGTATTAAAATTGGTAAGCTTAAAAGCACGACATGGATGAAACGACATGAGTTTTTTTAGAAACGCTTGAGGCTTTTAAGGACATACTTCCAAATGATAATGTGTTGCCTGGTCGATACTATGATGCTTAGAAATACTATGTCTACTAGGGATAAAGTATAAAAAGCATGCCTTAATGATTGCATATTGTATAGGAAAGAGTTTGAAGAGAAGCAGAAATGTCTGATACGTTAAACCCGTAAGGTACAAATCAAATCAAATAAGGCTCTTGCAAAAGTATTGTGGTATCTTCCAATTATACCAATGTTCAAGCACTTATTTGCTTATGAAAATGTTGCAAAAAATTTAAGCTAGCATGTAGATGAGAGGATTTCTGATGGAAAGCTTCGACATCCGGCTGATTTTGCTCAATGTAAGAAAATTGATCAATTATTTCATAACTTTGGTAAAGAACCTAGAAACTTTAGGCTTGACCTTAGCACTGATAGCATGAATCCTTATGATAGCCTTAGCAGAATACATAGTTGATGGCCTGTTCTCTTGGATCTTTAGAACTTATCCCCTTTGTTATGTATGAAATGAAAGTACATCATGTTGTCTATATTGATTTCGAGACCAAAATAACCCAAAAATGACATATTTTTACCTAAAACCCTTGATCGAAGACTTGAAAGAGTTGTGAGAAGAAGGTGTCGATGTTTTTGACTCAAATAAGAAGGAGGTTTTTAAAATGCGAGCCATGATCTTTTGTACTATAAATGACTTCCTTGCATATGGAAACTTTTCAAGGTATGGTGGTCAAGGCCATAAAGCATGTCCGATTTGTGAAGAAGGCACATGCTACCATCAACTTCAACATGGAAGAAAGATGGTTTATCTTAGCTATAAGAGATTTCTTAGATCGGGCCACCCTTATAGTAAATTAAAGAAAGCTTTTTTTGGTTGCCAAGAGTATGAAGATGCTTCAGAGGCATTGACTAGGGAGCAAGTTTATGAAAAGGCAAAAAATATTAATGATATCTTTGGTAAGACTACAAAGAGTAGAAATATAAAAAATATATGGAAAAAGAGGTTTGTCTTCTTCGATCTTCTATATTGACCCAATCTTAATGTGAGACAATGTATTGTTGTCATGCATATGGAGAAAAACATATTTGATAGTATTGTTGGGACACTTCTCAACATATAAGCTCATTCTAAGGATAATGTGAATACAAAATTAGATTTGTAAGAAATGGGAATATGAGAAGACTTACATCCAAGGCCATATGGTAAGAGAACTTATTGTCCCCTAGCTTCTTATACTTTGTTTAAGGATAAGAAAAGAAGTTTTTATGAGTCTTCACATGGCATCAAAGTTCCCTCAGGGTATTCTTCAAATTTTAAGAAGCTTGTGTCTATGGAATATTAGAAATTAGTTGGCCTAAAGTCTCATGACTGTCATGTCTTAACGCAACAACTGCTCCCCTTAGTTATTCGAGGCATTGTTGAATATGATCTTCAACACATTTTGACTAGACTTTATTTCTTCTTCAAAGCTATTTGTAGTAAAGTCATTGAGATTGAAAAATTGGATAAATTAGAAAATGAAGGATATTTTATCTTGTGCCAACTTGAGAAGATTTTTCTTCCTACATTTTTTAACTTTATTGTACATCTAATTGTTGATCTAGTGAGAGAGATAAATTTGTGTGGCCTTATCCATTTATGATGGATGTACCCAATTGAAAGAACTATGAAATTTCTAAAAGGGTATGTGAAAAAGGCAAATAAGCCTGATGTAATATTCCAAATCTTGTAATGGGGGAAAACGTGTAATTATGGAAATAGTGGAATAAAATAAATACTGATATTTACAAATAAAGGTAGAACCACTTTCAGAATTCCTAGATATCCATTATGTCATTCATGGAAATCGAGAAGGCAGGATTGTAAAATACGAGTATAAGTAGCCAGAGGAAAATTCGTCGGTTGCTGTAGGGCACATAGGTACCATTTTTGAGATTGGAGGGATCCATATGTCTCATGGCATGCCTCGATATACTTGCCATATTCTCGAGTAGAATCCTTAAAGCATAAATAAAGTAACTTTATTAAAGTAATGTTAAAGTATGTAATAATGACTCATGATGGAACACCTTTTTTGTTGGCTAAACAAGGGCTTGACATGTGTCCTTTAATGATGACAAAGTACAAAGTCACTTTTGTGTTAGTCAAATGAGGAGGTGACAAGTGTCCCTATCATTACACCACCTTTATGCCTTTTATATTGGCATCCCTAGAGAGTGCCACTTAGCGCCTAAGTCCAGGGAATCCATCGGTCCTCGGTTTTGTTAGGTACTTGACTTTCTCGAACACCAAGATGAGAGTCTAGGGAAATTGTCAGGCCTTCCTTCCCCTAACCATTTAGGTGCCAGCTAGGAGAGAGAAGAAGAAGATTTATTTACTTTTTGGATACATGTCTCTTTTGGAGCAATCACTTAACACATGGCACCATAAGAAGCAATCAAAGCCAAGATGCAATCTCCTCCCTCCATTTTGCTTTATGAATTCAACCAAAGGCCAAAGAGAGGAGGACAAATCTGATTTTAATTCCACAAAATTGTTATAGGAGAGAGGAGGTGTGAATAGAAACATTTCTTGAGTACCGGAGCCAATATCGAGCCTAAATCGCCGTTATCGTCCAATAAGTCTTTCAGGAAACTTCTTCTACTTATTATAAGCTTCAATTCTATGGTTTCATATTTCTCATCTGAGGTGTTTTGTATCAGTTTGTTTGCCGGAGTGCGCTGGAATACCGAACCACTTGTAGAAACACTAAGAGGTAAGAGTATGCTTCCTTTTGAACCGTATACTTTATGATTTAGTTAAGTTTTCTTAGTTCTTGGACCCCTCTAAATTTTTGAAAAAGAGATGTTTTTGAAGCTTAATGTTGGTTGAAGCTCTAATATGGTGAAATCATATGCTTAATGGCAATATAAGAATGGTTTAGTGGCTAAAATGAAAACTTAGATTTTTGTTGTTTTTTGCACATGTTTTGGTCAAAAGTAAAAATGGGTGAGGGAGTTTGATTTTGGTATTTTTTAGGTTTCTATTGGATTCTACACAAAAATTGTGTAGGCATAGGCTCTAATAATATTTTTTAACAGGCTGGCTTAAAAACTTAAAGATTGGAAATTAAGTTTATTTGTATGACAAAGCTACCAATATGCATTTTTGATTGGCAGATTTGTTGTGATGAAAGTTTTTCTGTCCAAACCTCATTTGATGATGATGATGATATTTTCTAGATATAAAGTACACATAAAGAAATTTAATTTGATAGGTATTATGAAGGATTTGGACAAGTATACTAGAAGTTATGAGTGTTTGAAGTTAGACCATTAAAACTAGTAAGATTTTTTGGTAGCATGGGTAAAAAGGGAAACTGGGATTTGTGCATGGTTAGGTGGCTACTGGAAGTATTTTTTCCTTAAAATATACTTAATGAGGATTACATTGGACTTTGAATCACTGCAATTGGGTTTTTCTATATTTAGTTATGATTTTTCAATGTTAAGAGAAAAATCTGTCAACTTTATGAAATAGTGCGAAAATGAAATGGTAATGACTTTTGGTAATAAAAATTAACTTCGATGGGTTAAGATAAGCACTTGAAATTAATGTGGGCCCATTAGCTACACATTGGGCTAATGCAAAGGCCCTAATGATAACCAACATAAGAGAATAATTTATGAAAGAATTGGACTAAGTAAGTCATCCGTAAATTATAATTTATAGGATTTGATATTTGCTTGGGACGCTTGAAGTACATCAATCGAGATCAAAATTTGAAAAATTGTTAGGTAGTAACTTATCCCTCACATACTTGTGATATGTTTTATGTATGTTTGTACCAACATGAACTTAAGTATGCGAATGAGAAGGGCTCTAGCCCAATAGAACACCCAGCGCTGTGGCAAGGGATAGTTGTCCCTGAATTTACCCAAACTTTATGCTATTTGCATATCTAGTATTGGTGCTTATATGCATTTTGTGAATTATTTTTGAATATTGAATATGCTGCATGTATGGTAATCGTGATTGACATGACATGTTTCATATATGCACTTTATATGAGTGATATGTGTTGGTACTGAAATTCTTTGAATCTCACCTTATTTTTCAAAAACAAATTTCAGCTCGGGCAGGTAGTTACTCAAGCAAGAAGGTAATATGGGTGAGTGAAGTGAAGGACTTAGAATTAAATTTCCCTGTTAGTTGTCTATATTTTGGAAAATTGTACTTAATTTGTATTTAAGTGTAGTCAGTCTTGTACTAGCAGGTTGGTAGATATGTAAGCGCCTGTATATAAGCAAAGCATAGTGACATCCGAACCAGTAGTGGATAGCCGTTCACCTAGGGTCGTTAATTAATCATAGTAGTTTGTGTTCTAGCAGGGAACATATTGGTAAAAACTCTGAATGAAGAAATGAACTTAAAACAGATGGCTTAAAATGAATCATAAAATAATATGAGACCAAATCTGAAAACCCATTCGAATATAGCTCCACACTCTGCTTGAAGTTGGGACTCCCGCTATTTACAAAAGATTGCCAATCTCCCTTTTTGAAGATACTACTATAATTAAGCCGTTTATATGCTTGAAAATGAAGGTGTTACATTTGAAGCATCCATTGTTTAAAAATGTACTTATGAAGAAGCTATGGAATTTTGTCAACATTATTTGTCAAAAGTAAGACATATTGGACTTCCTAAATGTCATCATAAAGAAGGGGGTAGATGCGGGGCTATAGTAAAGAGTGTGGATCTTAATGAGTTGCAACAAGTTCACTTATACATCTTGAATAATGTTGATAAAGTTTAAGACCATATAAATGCTCATAAAGAAATTGTAAGGAAAGAAAATAGTCAAATGACTGAACAAAGGTTAATTAGAGAGCATAACATAACTTTTGCACATTGGTTTAAACAAAAGGTTAAGGGAGAGGAATGTGCTTTTGATACAATTAAATGGTTAGCACGTGGTTCTGAGGTTGATGTCATAAGTTGAAATTCATTTGTGATCAATGTTTATACCTTTTACATACAGTCCATAGATGATAGGAGCACTGTCCAGAAAAAGTGGTGTTATGTTAGTGGTTGAATCTATGCACTTCTCTAGTTCAAAAGATAAGAAGCCTAAATTGGTAGCCATGCCTTATTATAGGGTTATTAAAGAGATCTGGGTGGCGGACTATATTAAAATTAAATTTCCTAATTTCAAATGCAAGTGAGTTGATGTCAATAATGGTGTGAAGATTGATTAGTTAGGATTTACATTAGTAGATATTAATAGTAGAAGTTTTGGAGATGAACCTTTTATTATGGTAGATCAGGTGAAACAAATGTTCTATATTACCGATAGGCAAATACAATGTGGTCTGTAGCTCTCAAAGGTAAAAGGTTTATTGATATTGATGGGGCAAGTCATTCAAATTATGATCTTTTTGAGACTCCTTTTTTAAGTGGTCATTGAAAAAGGGTCGTTGGTATTGATTAAGAAGATAAAGCAAATAATGAACACGACATAAGAAATGATCATCATTAAGGGATATCGGAGGATATCCCTTTATAAAACTACTTTGAAAGTTAGCTAGCTAAAGTAATTAGCTTCATGAATTATATTTGAATTATTTATATAGTTATTTTATATATAGTTATTTCATGTTATAATTTAATTACTTACCTTATTTTGTTGTCTTAACAGGAAAATGAAGCGTATAAGACATCCTAGTGTTAATCAGAGTAAGTCTAGCATTTCTCCAAGCAAACTAGGTAGCAATACTATAAACTAGAATGAAAGTGAGCCTGGTAACCTGCCTATATGGATGGGCAGAAGAGGCACATGATTGAGAGAGATTGCCTTAAGTCAAAATACTGGGCAAAAGATACCAATTGAGTTTGATAGATATTGGAAACCAATCGGGTATAATGCAAGCAAATATAGGAGTTTTGTTAGCCCCCTAGCATGCAACAACCTAGCATCTTATAAAGGAGTGGAGAAATATTGATGATTGTGTGAAGAAACATTTTGGAACACTAATCAGGTATAAAATGCTCTTTTGCATGTAATTATTATCAAATATGTCACTAACTACTTTAATGCATGCATTACAGTTCACTTACGATGTTCCTCAAAGTGACATTTTGTATAAGAAGACAATGACATATTGTTGTGAAAGCTAAAGCAAGTTTAAGACAAATCTAGCCAACAATTACGTGCATATCAAGGTGAAAGGTGGTGAGCCTAGTCCTAATCCTTACAGCAAGTACTCATATCTTGTTGAAGAGACTTGGCAAGAATTTTATATGATTCAGACTACTTCAGAAGCTTTGGTGAGTTGACTTATTTTGGATTTTATTTAGTTATCAATTGTCTTTATTGATTGTAATATTTTTTTGAATTCTTATTCACAGGAAAAATGGAAAAAGCACAAGAGAATGGTAGAAAGAATGATTGCCTACATACAATGTCTTGTGGGGGTTACGTAAAGGCTGAAAAAGACTTGATGGCGGCAAAGTGAAAGAGATTGGAAGAAGAAGCCCAATCTAGTCCTTATATTCTTCTTTCTCCACTATCTCAAATAAGTTGTAAGGAAAAATGGTTGTATGCTTACCAAAACGGAGCGGGTCTTATATGAGTGAACAAACTCATATAGTTGTTGAAAAAATTGTAAGTGTCGTTATTGTTATTTTTTATTTAGTAAACAAGTTTCATTACTTATGTTCGTTATCTATATCTTACGAGAGGAACTTCAAAAAAACAAGCTAAGGGATCTTTTACTTCAAAGGGGAGGAATGATATTTTGATATTTACTACAGGAAAACATGAGCATCTAAGGCATGTCAGGGGAGTTGGAGGAGGGGTAGGCATAAGGGATTACTTTAGAGTAGCCCCACACTATTCTTTAAGTATGTGACTAGGAAGGAGATGGAATATATGTTGGTCACTGTGAGGACGGAAGCAAGGATAGAGGCATAATTATAATTTAATGCATGATTAGAAGCTCGGTTGAGCAAGATGAAGAAAGAAATGATGATGATTGTGAAGACACAACAAGAGACCAGTGTTCCCTAAGCACATTCACTTGCACCTCTTCAGAGCACTAAAAGTAGTTGTTGCATTATTGGACAATCATAAGAGGATCCTGGAATTCAAATTACTGAGCCTTATGGCCTTTTTGCGGAGGATCCTCTTAGATGATTAATTGCATATAGGAGTGTCCACAACTTGGGATCAACTGTCTACTACCAATAAATAAAAGATGATTAAGTCAAAGTGTCAGTTGAAGAAGTGATAATTGTAGATGCACCTGTCCCTATTCCTATTAATAATTTGAAGATTGTGAGTGGTGTAAAAAATACTTTCATCCCTTGGCTAAAGAACCTTATTTCTATTCAAGCTAAGAAAACCTTGATCACAACCCCAACCCCAATTGTAGCTCCATCTAATCAAAAAGTTTCACAGCCTAAGTTGAATGCCACACAACAAGTGATTCTTATGGCATATGATACATCCTTCACAGCAAGATCGTGGCCTATAGATTCAATTGCAGGCAAGTCAGGGGTACCGATTTATCTTAAGAGAGATGATTTAATGTCCCTTCTAGCTCCTAAACAGCATCTTACAGTTGGAATTATCCAAGTATTTTTAATGTAAGTATCTTCTTGTAAGTGTAAATATTTTAACAATTAAGCTGTTTTAATTTGTGTGCTTGTATTATTGTAGGTACATGAATCATAGGTTTGTTTCCTTGGGCAAAAGCAATAATTTTGGATTCATTTGCTTAGTTCAAATCCAAGAGAAAGGGACCATTGCTGCTATCATACATACATACTTATTAGAGAGACTTAGTGAAACCAAATCTGAGTGTTTCTTGGCACCATATGTGCATGAGTAAGGAGCAAATTTATATTTCATAATATATATAATGCTTTATATTTGCTTAATAGTTATCCCCTTTTTTTTTTCAGTGATCATTGTCATTTGGTCCTTTTATGCAAGAAGAGTTATACTGTCATCTTCTTATGCTTCCTTTACTACAAATCAGGGAATGAATTGAAGAAGGCTATAAACTTGTAAGTTTTCTTGCATCACATATTATTGGAAGTTTATGGAATTTGTGGAAAATAATTAATTGTGATTTTGATGATAAGGCTATGAGGACATACTAACACATTACTTGTAGTAAGCATATGTATGAGGTAAAAGACCTAAATGGATCACACCAAAAGTTAGTACATATTTGTTTTCTTTATGAACTTGTTCAATAAGCTATACTCTATACAGTTTTAATGATGTCATGTTCTCTTTTACAGCCGTAAGCAACAACCGGGGTCCAACTTTTAGGGCTTTTACGTGTTGAGTTGAGACACATTTAATATTATCACCTTATGCATGATTGAATTTACTCAAGAGGTAAATGTATATTTCAAAAATTTTGTATTACTTTCATTTTTGTTTCAAGTTAACAAGTTAATGATTTGTCTGGCTTTGATGTTACATTCGTTTGATCTTATTTATCCCTTTCCTAAAGAAGATATTAACTTCATCAGTAAATGTATTTCATGTAAATGTATTTATCCCTTTACAACAATAATGATTAGGTATATGTATTTCATGTATATGTATAGTTCATGAACTTGTGAATGATGAATAATAGTTGTTAGATTTTGTTCACACTCGAATTGTAAGATTGTTGGCAATATATTCATTTAGGAGCTCTTTATCCTTTTGGCTGTTCTACTATTGAATCATTGGAACACTTGTTCATCAATTGTCCTTATGTTAAGTCCATTTGGGTTGGCTATTTGTCAACATCCATTAACATATTTATATGCACAGAGTAATGAGCGTAAAGGTTCGTAGGGAATACATAAACAATGGAAACATATTGATATTAAGTATATATTTACATATAGGAGTCTCCCTGCAGGGTTTGATGATGTATACAAATTGTCCCAAAATATCCAAGATATTCGAACAAGATAGACTACATATAACCAACTAGCTCCGATCTAGGGATCCACACCCTTCAATTTCCCATATCTACCACTTTGCCCTTAGAGTCACTGATTCCCGCTGGAATATTGATTTATTGTAAAAGGATGAGATTCAAATGAATTTCAGTAGTAACTGACAATAATTCATAAAAGATGTGATAAATAAATATGCCAAATACTAGATAATGCAATATTATACTAATACATAACTTAGTTCAATTGGAAATGTGTTCTAAGCCAACCATTGTTGCAACCCCTACCCTTCCATACTACAGCTGGGCATATCAGAGTACCCATAGGCACTATTTATCAGTGTACCCGAAGGCACTGTGTATCATAGATATTACAGAATATAGCATATACAAAGCATATAAACATTCACATAGTGTATGAAGGATAGAGTTACTACCTTAAATCTTTTCCACCTCGTAAAACGTGCCTCGAAGTTCGTGCTAGTGACTCGGCCTCAACTCGGTTCTAAAATTCCAAATGTACAGGAATTAGGCTAAAACCTATTCATGTACTAGTTTAGACACATCCATAGTGTTTCTAGTGGTTATATGAGTCTATATTGAAAAATTACCAAAATGCCCTTGGGGACCCAGTCCTAGCCCCACCGTACTTGGTTCAACCGCACTTTTCCTGAAATTTTGACCCAGGCCATTCTAACATATATTTGTCTAAAGAATCCATTATCGGCCTCAAAATTATCAAATTCATTACCAAAAGACAAAAAGGCCCTTGGCAGCCCTTAACTTAGGGTTTCAGGGGCATTTTTGTCATTTCGCTCTCTAGGGCTGTTTTGGAAAAGTGATCAACTGTAACCCCACCTAATTTTCCCTCCTGAATACATTGGAACCATCAGATTATAAAAAATCCAGTCCTAACCCTTGGTCTTGACTTGACCAAAACTTAGAGATTCTCCGGGAAAAATTGGGGTTTTTGAATTTCGACTCCACAGACTTGCTCCTTTCTATTCCTAACCACTTGATTAATTATTTAATTACATTCCCAACATAATTTAGAATAAATTTGGGTAGCTAACGGTTAGGCTTCATCATTTCCCAAATTTAAAATCCACAACAAATCGACCACAAAACCACTGATTAAACCAACAACAACAGCAGCAACAACAAGTATATGAAGTTTAGGAAGCTACCTTTGATTCCTTCTTCCTCTTTCCTCTTGGCTGAAACCCTAACCTCCTCAAACTCTAAAGTTTTGCTTCAAAAACACCTTGAATCATGGAGAAGAACGACTTAGAGGAAGGATTAAACAAATTGGAACTCAAATCACCAAGTCTAGTAACTTACCTTATGATCTTTCCTTCCTTCTTCTCTCTAAATGCTCAAACTCTCTATTCCTCTCTCTAGTTCTCTATGGCCAACAATTTTGAGCATGAAAGAGGGAGGTTGAAGCTTTAAAATATCTTGTATTATCCCTTTAATTACTTAATTACCAAATTTCCCAAAATATTGACTTTTTGTGTCATAAAAGAAATTAGACTTGTCTACATGTAATGTTATCATTAGAATATAACTAATATAACTAATATTTCCCCCTTTATGGCTTTTATTAGAGGCATATATGAGTGCTTAAGAGAAAATAATGATAACCAATTTACGTATTGTGAGGTATTGAGTATTGGACTAAGTGATAACTCATCGTTCTTAATTATGACTTTAGGATTCGATATTTGCCCGAAGCGTAGAAGGCCGGTGCCTGCTCAAGAGTGGAAAGACCAAGGTAGTGACACTTTATCCTATATCATGTATATTGCATTGCTTGTTTGCATTAGTCATTGAATACAGATATAGTGAGGGGACATGGTGAAAGCTCGGCCTTGAATACAGATACAGTGAGGGGATGTGGTGAAAGCCCGGCTTTGAATACAGATACAGTAAGGGTACGTGGTTAAAGCCCGGCCTTGAATACAGATACAGTGAGGGGACGTGGCGAAAGTCAGGCCTTGAATACAGATACAGTGAGGGGACGTGGCGAAAGCCCGACCTTGTATACAGTGAAGGGGATGTGGCAATGTGCCCGGCCTTGAATATTGATTGCTGAATTGTGATATATGTTTACTTGCTTTGTCTATATGCATAATATACGTAAACTGTTGTTATTGGGATTCTTTAGAATCTCATTCTTTCCAAATAACATTTTTAGACAGGGCATGTGGATCGAGGAACAAGCAAGTGGATAAAGGCGATTAGGACTGTTGGCAGTAGTCTTAGTTAGATATTTTGGTTTTATACTGAATTAGTTATCATTTTGGATAAATGTATATATATTGAATAGATCATAGCATTATAGTTTTGTGTAATCCCCGGTATGGATACTGAGATGGGCAATGATGCCTTGTATAAACCTTTGGATTAATGTTATTATCCCGGGTGAGTGTCGGGAATTGTGCTTATACTCTGATATTGTACATGTGACAAACCGAACAGGCCGATTGTTTTTATGAATGAATGAATAGAGATCTATTTGTATAAGTGTTGTAAAAAGTTTTTAATTACCCTCGATCTCTCATTTCACTATAAAGTGTATTTAAACGCTAATCACGACCTTGATTGTGGCCGGGGTTACAATAGATCTCTTATTGAGTCTAACTTCAAGGAAAAATATGGCCTTTTGCCAATTGGAAGCACAAAGTTCCTAGAATTTAAGTTTTTGGACGCTGTTTCAGAAAATGGACAATTTTTCTAGACTAACTTCAAAAATTCATAACTCTTTGCATACAGCTCCAAAAATTACCCATTACCTAGCAAATTAAAGTTTAGGATGTCTAATTTCACCCTATAAAATTTCATACGTTTTGGTTATTATTTGGTCATCTAAAATCACATGACAAACTCACTGCCTCATAGGAAATTTTCTCTAGCAACATAATCACATCTTACAAAATTCACCCTTCCATTTTATTAAATGCCACAAATACTTGCGGGGCATATTGGGGAATAAAATTTGGGATGTTACACTATTTATCTATCTAGGTGAAAGTATATAATTTTGAGGAATTTGGGAATGGTTAAAGGGTACCCTCCTTCTTCTTAACATGAATTTTCCCATTGGAACTACTAATAATGGGTGAGTTGAAGAAGATCAAACATGAATTCTTCGATGAGTCTGATTGGTACTCTTTTCAAGTGATTTTGCCTGTGGGGTTGTCTTGCCTGTTTGGCCTATCCATCTCTTTCTTTGGATTTTCCTGTCGCAGGATGATTTCTGCAATGGGATTTACCGTTCTTGGCATAGTGAACAAGCTGTTGATTGTTGTGATTAATTTAGTAGTATGGGACAAGTATTCAACTTGGGTGGGTACAATGGGGCTTTTGATTTGTATGCTTGGTGGGATTTTTTATCAGCAATCAACGAGCAAACCAAAAGCTCCAACACAAGTTACAGTACAAGCAAGTGATGAGGAACAATAGAAGCTGCTTGAGATGCCAGCTAATTCAGAGACCAACATCAAGGAAAATGAAACTGAAAAATCATAGGAGTCAATTAGAGAGATTATTTTTACTTCCAACATTTGTAGGATTCCTTTAGTGTACATTGGTTTCACAATCATCATCTAATGTAAGTTATTCCTTCAAATTATATAGATGTGGATCGATGATTCTTTCTCCGCCTTCAATTTCATGTAAGATATGAAAAAAAAAGACATGAGTTTTGTTAGGTGCTGGCTTGGATAGTGGGTTAGACGAAGAAATAGGGTGGGATACGAAAAAAAATGGTAAAATTTAGACCGGATGTTCAAAGAATTAGGTCTAAAAGTATACTTTTTAAGATGTGATGTACAAAATATATGGGGTCTAAAAAGACTTTTAAGACTGGTTTTATAAAATATCAAGTCTAAAAAACAATTTTTAGACGTGGTTTCAGGACAACCAATCTAAAAAGTAACATTTTAGACGTGATATAAGCTAAGTCAGGTCTAAAAGATCTGGCTATTTAGACTTGATTTTCAAGCAACCGGTCTAAAAAGTAACACATTTTAGATGTGATATACGCTAAGTTAGGTCTAAAAGGTTTGACTTTTTAGACCTGATCTTTGAGCAAACGGTCTAAAAATAGATTTTTAAGAATGTTTGCTCAATCAGTCTAAAAAGTAACATAATGTTTAGATTGGCTATATCAAGACCTGATTCAGAACCGTTCTAAAAGGCGATTTTTACCCGGTCTAAAAAGCGATTTTTGCACTAGCATTCATTATTAATATTTAGCATTGAAACCAAGAATTATTGGCCTACCTGCCTTCTACACTAGAATAAATGAAGTTTTTTGAAAAAACCTACTAGATGTTTTCTGAAAAAACCTACTAGTGGAGGAAGACCTTCTAAGGATAAGAGACATAGGTAAAGATAGAGCCAAAAAAGATCTTCCGTGTATAATCCTACATATTCTCAAATGTTGTCAGTTCCGATGCGCAGGCCAAATGACACAATGCAAGTAAAAGTTTCTAGCTGATTCATGGAGATATAAAAACAGCTTTTAGGTTATCATGCTTTAAGATGATTTATATAGCAGAATCAAGCTTCGCAATGTTCTTGGTTTAATTGATATGTTTACATATATTGTTAATAATTGTCATTAAAATTTTTAAATAAAAATCATTTATAATTATACAAATCTTTTGTAGTAATAAATTAAGAAGGATGTTCTCGGCATGCATTGCACTATAAAATATATTTGGACTGTTTAAGTACTAGGTCTCAAATTTAAATCTCTGAAATTGTAAAAAGAAAATTTTTTTTAATTAGATTTATCTTTAATGAGGCCTAACAATGCTCAAATTCAATCCAATAGCTATAAACAATAAATTAAAAGGAGAAAAGCCAAGAAGTTGATCAAATATGGTTAAAAGGGGTTAAGGTGCATTCACCGGTCAAAGTATTTTCCAAGGTGTATCCAGCATCTTAAAGTATTTTATGGTGTGTCTAGTATTTTGAAATATTTTTTAGTTGCGTTCATCACTTAAAGAATTTTTAGAATATCCAACACCTTGAAATATTTTTTTAGGTGCGTTTAGAACCTTATAATATTTTTTGATGCATCCAACACCAAGGCACAGAAATATTTTAGAGCATTGAACAAACCTAAAAATTAATTTAGGACATTTAATACACCATAAAATACTTTAGAGCATTGAATACACTTGAAAAAAATACTTCAAGATGCCTAAAAAATAAAAGCACGAATTTCACACTGAACTGGCATGAGTGCATTTTTGAAACTATAAAGGTGGTGCATTGTATCCCTTTCCGGAATCTCATGTGATCCCTCTTATGCAAGGCGCCAATGACAGGGTCACACTCATCTCTCTTTCTGGCCAGCAACATTCAGATAAATACAAACATTATTTATTCAAACGCATATTCTTTTCATTATTTAGTATAAGTGATGTAAATTTAAGAGATTATATAAATTATTTAAATTTATATATAATTAAAAACTTTTAGACATATTTTTCTCACCAACTTTTATAAATACATCTAGTTAAGAGAGTGTGTATGTGTATATATATATATATATATTTAAGGAATCAATCAAACCTTTAATTAATTTTTTATATATACAGTAATAAAGTTATTTGAGCTTCTGTCCCAATGTAATAAAAACATTAAACAAATAATTATTAAATTGTTTAGTTTAAACCAATGATTATTATAGGGATAATAATTATTTTTAGTTTAAAGAATAGACTAATAAATGAAACAAGAAGGAGTCAAAGATCATTATATCACCACGAGTAGATAAGTAGAGAAAGAGAGAATGACCACACCGATTTTTCCTAATTTAGTCCAAATATTTTACTAATCGTCTTGAGATTTTCCCCTATAATCTTTTCAATATCACCAGGAATTCGACCACTCACTCTAAATTCCCACTAATCTTGAGTCTGTTTTGATAAAGAGAATTTGACAAGCGAGATTCATATGTATAGGTCTCTGTTTTTTTTTAATGGGATATTTTTATGGTTCTTTGTTAAATATTGCAGTTGTCATAAGGGTGCAAAAAGAAAAATTCAAAGCCTCAAATTTGTTGTTACGATAAAACAAAAATAGAAACTTCTGGGCATAGTTCTTTAATTGAAACATTAAAAAAAAAAAAAAAAGGATCGAGCATAAACATTTTTCAAGCAAAGCTCTATATATAACAAATAGAGCATTTTATTTTGAAGGCTTCCATACATAATATATACATCAGATTAAGCTTTATTTAGAGGCAGTTCATATACCATTTATTTATGCCAAACACACACACACACACACACCATTGTGTTTGGCTTTAACTAATACTATGGCTTAGTAGCAATTCATATGGCAGAATCAAGCTTCCCGAAGTTTCTGATTTGGACTGTCGGATAGCAATTAATGTTGCATACTCCATGAGCTTGGCCATAGTTTCTTTTAATGAAGACGTAGCCACTAGCTCCCCAGTTACTTCCCCACGAGTTTTTCACAATCCAGTAATCTTGACCACCGAATGAACCATATCCCACAAGTAGCACGCCATGATTAACAGTGGCACATGGAGCAATGTTCAAGCAGGTGCTCTCATCCATGATTCCCTGCCCATATGTCACACAGCAAACAAGTTTACTCAATTAGCTTCCAATTATTGACAAAATATGGTAAAAGTTATATCGAATTAAAAAAAAACACATTTAGTTTCACTCAATTGAATATGTATATATATGTGTGTGACTTACACCCTGGTATAACTGAAATTCTCTGCTAGCTTGCAATAAAACACTAACGGGCTGCCTAGCAGCTAAGCAAAGGAGAGCATCTTCTGCTCCCTGATGCAGCCACTGATAGCCATCAATTCTAGCGGCTATAAGATTCGCCTGTTTCAAAATTGATATATAAGAAACACACACACATCAATACATATCATCCAAATAATTGTAATGAAATTCAAAAGTCATGAATAGAACTACCTCCGCTCGTTAATATAAGATCCCGTTTGTAATATATATTGCACTATAAATGAGATATTATATTAAACACTGGAGGTAATTCAACTTTTGTTTAGAGAGAGAACAAGAAGGATTGATCACACGAACCAGATTTTGATGGCAGGTACCATTTGTAGCTGTATAAGGATAAATTGCGCTCGTGGTGATTCCACCATTGCTAAAAACATACTCATAAGCTCTAGTGACAACGCCTCCTTGGCAGCCATGGTTAGTAGTAACGCAGGATACAAGTTGTTGTTCAGAAAGACTCACAAGATTTCTCGTAGTAAGTGCATGTAGTCCTTCAATGGCTCCAACAGCAGAGAATGCCCAACAAGATCCTATAAACAGCATTAATGACAATATATTAGTCTATATATATATGATGTGTTAATAACAACATTGTCACTGAATCTGATTCATTCCAGGCCATTTACAAAAATTGAGTTGAGTTAGATTAAAAACAAGGAAAAAATTATTTTTTGTTCTTATAGTTTATACTTGTTGTAACTCAGTCCCTAAACTTTAACTCAATGTGATTTAGTAACTAGATTGTGACTCAATCCCTAAGCTCTGACTGAATGCAAATAACTTAGTTCCAATATTTTAACCATTTAAAATATTACTCCTTCACGAATCAATTGAGTCTCTCTAATGAATTTGAGATTGAGCTGCACTGAGTTAAAGTTTAAAGGCTATGTTAGAATCATGTTAAAATCAAAAGATTATTTTTCCTTAAAAGAAAAGTCCCCATTCAAACTTACCACATTGGCCTTGGTCTTTAACACCGGTTACAGCGCCATAGAACCTCCAATCCCATTCAGCAGGTGCATTTGGACAAAGAGAGTTTCTGGATAGTTCCATTTTATTATTATTAGTAGCCATTTTTTTGGCTTCTTCCATCATGGATTCCTCCACCAGATTCTCACCCAAGTGAGTTCTGCTGAATTCCTCAAAAGTCAAATCTGCGAACTTGTTCAAACCCAGACGAGAGCTAGAGGCCGATGTTCTCTGCGAGTTCTTCCCGACGATGAAGTTCAAATTGCTTTTGAATATCTCAAATCTCTTCAACTCCTCCTCTTTGGTTTCATATTGTTTGTTCTGTTCCTTCTGCCACTCTTTGAACAGCTCAAAGATATCTTCATTCGAAGTGAACTTTTCGAGGTCATTGCTCATAGTGGAGAAGTCGCCTGGAAACTTGCTGGAACAGAGACATGTCATCAAAGAGAAAGACAAGAAAAGAAAGAAAAACTTATTAGGGAGTATGAGAGAAGCCATTGTTCACTCAATAAGCTAAGCAATCAAGGAACTGATACCATCTTTGCATTAGATGAATCTCGTATATATAGAGGCTTCAGTGAAAGAGAGGCACATGTAAAATGATTTATTCTTTTAAGTATATATATTGTATGCGTATATTGTGTAAGTGTAAATGAAATTAAAATTTTTAAGGGTTAAGGTGTCTCCAACATCCTGAAGTAATTTGTGGTGCATTAACAGCTTGCAGTATTTTTGTAGGTGCGCTTAACACCCTAAAGTATTTTGTGATTCATCGAGCACTCTAAAGTTACTACCTAAAGAATAATTTAGAGTATTAGATGCATCTTCACTTGAAGGATTTTTTCAGAGTTTATGACGAAGATTAAATTGCTCCTAAAAAATACTTTATGGGCAAAATTTTTGCTGAAAAAATTAATACTTTAAGGGGGAAATTGTGCCACAACATGCTTTAGGATACTGAATACACCTAGAAAAATACTTCACTGTACTGGACGCACTTGAAAAATTATTTTAAGGTGCTCCACACAACTTAAACCAATTTTTAATGAGCAAAGTTAACTTAACCCAATTTTTAATGAGCAAAGCTTTCATGAAATTGTGCTTGGTTTACTATTATTCACAAAGAAGGAAGAGTGTAGTTTTGCTCTAATTTTATTTAGGTTTTTAATTTTCCTCGATTTTATAAAATTCTTTTTTCAATCCTCTATCTCTATTGTCGCCAATTTCATTAATTAAAAAAAATACTGATATCACAATTTTAAATACAAACAAAAAAATCTTAAACTAGGATATTTTAATGCAATCAGTTTTAATGGCAGTTCAATATACTAGACTCCCACCAGATAGAGTTTGGAGAGGGACAGGTGTACGCAATCTTACCTCGACAAGTGAAGAGGTTGTTTTCAATCATTTTTATTTTAAAAAATCAAACTTGATACGTTAGCATTTAAAAGTGCTTTATCAGCATTTAATTTTGCAATGACAACACTTTTTGTTAATGAGACTAACCATGTTAAGGGTTAGAAGATTGGAAAGATATTCTATTAAATTAAGGGAATAAACTAGAATATTATGTACAATTTGAGTACAATAGTTATTTCACTTTTGCTATGTTTTAAGAAAGTATAATTTTATACACTTTATAATAACTTTATTGAATTTCAGAAAATTTTGTTGGTGTTTTCTCTATTTTATATTAATATTAAAAAATATCAATTTTTGTTACATATACTCCCTTCAGTCCTTATTATAATTTATTAGAAACCTTCTAAGAAAATAGAAGATTGAGTTTTAATGATATTAACATTTTTAATCCCCAAAGTTTCCATGAAATTGTGCCTGGTTTACTATTATTTAAAAAAGGGTAAGAGTGCACGTTTACTCCTGTAATCTTATTTAGGTTTTCAATCTTTTTCTTAATTTTATAAATTTTTTTTTTTAATCCTCAAACCCTAAAAGCACTAATTTCATTAATTGAAAATACTGATATCACAACTTTAAATACTAACCAAAAAAATTCTTCAACTGTAATATTGTAATCCAATTATTATTTTTTTTAAAAAAAATTAATAATATAGCTTTTAAAAATTCTTTTTTAGCACTTTATTTAATAACGTCAGCATTTTATGTCAAAGGTTAGAAGATTGACAAATATTTTATTAAATTAAAAACTGAAATATTATGTAAAATAAGGGGACATTAGTGCACTTTTGCTATATTTTAACAAAGTAAAAATTTTATAGACTATAAAATGAACTTGGGTTAAGGTGCGATATTTGGATTAAGAGAAAAGCGGGAGAAAAATAAGGAGGGAGAATATTATAAAGGAAAACTTCTAAAAATGATAAAAATTTACATGAGTGAATTTATTTGCTTAAAAATGGGTAAATTTGATGTTTTTTCATTTTTAGATAAAGTTAATGACTTAACTATCTCTATTTGGTTTTGATGATTTCGTTAGAGATGTTCCATGAAAAGAACCAGACAAAGTACTTCTAGTAGATATTTAGCAACAATCTTGATTCTAGGAAAAATGATTTCTTTTAAAAAAAAATCCTTTAATTTTTTTCCCGACATTTCAACCTCTTGATATAATTATTTTCAATATTTAAAATAAAATTAGTGAATATACACACACACAAACATATATAATTTTTTTTGACCAACACACAAGCTGAAGGTAAAACCACCACCTAACGCGGGTGGTAACCAAACAGCTCATGCATCAATATATATTACACACACACAACACACACACAGCCGATGTGGGACTTGGAAAGATCCCACAATCGGGACCAGACCAAGCAACGCCTAAGCACCCACTACGACACAAGCATATATGATGCACATGCTTTTTTGACCAACACACAAGCTGAAGGGAAAACCACCTAACGCGGATGATGATCAAACAGCTCATGCATCAATATATATCACACACACACAACACACACAGCCGATGTGGGACTTGGAAAGATCCCACAATCGGCACAAACATATATAATTTGAGGTAAAGAAATTAGGTAAAGGCAATTACTATGGTCCACTGTCTTAATCTCTTGAAAGGGACTAAAGAATGCCCGCGTCAAGTTATTGTACACAGTGTGTACACGCGTACCAATCACAGGACACCAGAACACATTCTACATCTGCCTATAAGATGACTACAAGGCGCGTGAATGATTACGTATTTACAATTCAAAAGAAAGAATAAAATTGTGCTAATCTATTTGGCTGTGAACCTATATCTTTGTGGAGCTGAACCCTCTTTATCTGTATCTTTTATCTTTTAGAGATACAAAATAGCTTCAGCAATTGAGCTTCTGGAGGTGTCAAAAATAGAGGAAGAGTTTTAGTGTTTGCTGGATTCACGTTTTGAAACTCTAATATAGTTTTTCAATCATGAGTTTGAGATTTACAAAGTAAATACATGAAACTCAAATATAGTTTTTCAATCATGATTTTGAGATTTACAAAGTAAATATATTAGTTAAGTTTTACCTTAACTTATATAAGCATGTTATCGTAAGCTAATTCAAACAAGCCCTAAACCATTTACATGAGAAGTGGCTTATGTTTTTTTTTTTTTAAATAAAAAGTTTAGGTGAGTTGGGTTCTGAGGGCTCCTCAAGGTCAAAGCATGTCTCCGGACTTAAAGAGCACTTATAGAGATATTCACAGATCGCCTATCAACAAGGTTCTTATATCGGTGGGATTTGAACTACAACTTATGGTTATGAGCCAACCTTTTTACTAGCTAAACTAACGTTTGTTAGCAGAAGTGGCTCGCGTTAATTGTGACTTCTTCTTCTGTCTTTTGGTGCAACTTCTTAAAAGCCTTTTTCTTTTTATTTTGTATATAATAATTATGTAGAAATAATCTGATTTGATGAGTAACATATGGTCACCAATTCACCATGTAATATATTTCTTTTTCAATTGCTGATATTATTAGGAACTTGACTAGTTTTTCCAGTTTAAAGTGAGCCATGTTTTTATGTCTTACCAAAAGGAACTTGAGGCAAACCAAGCCTTCTTTGCTATTAAGCTTGGTAAATAAACATCCCTCGTGAGCTTGTTTGCCTTTCATTAAAAAAGTATATTTCACGAGAAAAAAACTCATCTTACATATTTATTTTGTATAGCGCTAACTGACTTAAATCAAATGAAAGCAAGCATTTAATCTTTTAAGTGATTTTAAATATCCAATACATCAATGTCCCTTTGGATTTGAGTCAGAGATATATTTTGGAGTCTGCACTTTTTGTTTAAAAAATATCAACTTGAATAAATTTAAAAAAGTTACTCTATTGATATGTTAAAAAATGTGGTACGTTCCTTGTGCGAGCAATATTTTTGTTTGACTGGTAAATTTGTATTATTAGGAAAAAAATATCAACTTATAATGAAAACAATCCTGTTTGAGATATTATTAGATGCTAAAAGATATGCTTTCTTTTGTTCAAACACAACGAAATAAAAGAAGGATTTTGTGGTGGAGAAAAAAAATAGAAGGATTTTGTGAAGTTGCATGAGTTTCACATTTAATAGACATGAGTTCATTTTTGAAATTTTAAAGCTGGTGCATTGTACTAATTTTCAGGAATCTCATGTGGTCCTTCTTATGGAATGGGCCAAGCACAAGCTTACACACTTGCTTCACTCATCTGTCTTTATCTGCTCAGCAATAACATTGAGATAAATACAAACATTATTTACTAAAAAACTATTGATTTGTATATATATTTCTTCTTGAAAGTTTTGTTTGTTTTTCCCAATCAGTCTTTGTTTATGAGACTTCCTGGTTCAGTTGATAATAACTTGAAATGTATATTTTAATTTTAGTAAACACACCACCCCAATAATATAAAGTCAACACAATAATAAATGTAGGGTAAAATTGTCTATTCATAAGAAAATTTAATGATATATGACTTATAAATAGTTAAAAAAAAATCTTATCTCTTGGTTTTATAAATAAGATAAGAGGAGTAAAAGTTATGGTGATTTAATTTTTTGATTGAAATCAATTTGTCATTTTACATGTGGAAGGTTGAAATTAAGATCTTTTTGGTGCTCTAAATTATTTTACACTATGGATTTTGGTCGCTATTTTTGAGCTGTTGGAGATTTGTTTTTCCCCGAGACACAGTGTTGTTGGAGATTATTCTCAAGTGATTTAAGAAACAAGGAATGCATATATGAACCCTAGATTTTGGGGGTATTTTAGACATTTGACCAATTTTCCTTCGCTCAAGTGTATATAACATCCAGTACATCATATTGTTATAATAAAAATACCAATTTTAAGTGAAATTTAAAATAATTTTACAATTTACAAGTTATAAAAAATGTGGCAATGCATTAAATCCCATTTAATTAATGTAAGGAGAAATTTTTTATTTATAAAATAATAACCTTTCTCACATTAATTAATAACATCCAAAACCATGTTAACAAAGTGCAAAAATTGCTTTAATAATGAGTGTTAAAGGGGGATAAACTCTTACGTAAATTTTTGGGTTAATATCATTATTGGTTTTTAGAGTTTGATCAAATTTTAATTTTAATCCTATAATTTTAAATTATTAGTTTTGATACTTATAGTGCCATAAGGATTTGATTTGAATTTAAGTATAGGGGCCAAAACTAAAATTCATTAAAAGTATAGAGATCCTATCATTCAGTACTCATAACATTGATGAGAACCAAATGCTCATCGATCACTGGAATGAGATTACCATTGATCCAGGAACATCTACCACTAGAAGTTAAAAATCAATATTAATATATAATATAAATTTATAGAGATTCAAACTACTTACAAGCTGATAATTACTCATATATATATATATATATATATAGTGTATTATGTGGGGCAAATCGTATGGCACTTGGCAGCTACAAAATCCAACATCGAGAGCACGTTTTAATTCAGCACTTCGAACCACGTCGTTTATTTTGGGATACCACTCAGTGGTGCTTACCGCTATGACAATATATCCATTGTTCAAATATATTTTCATTAGTTAATATTTAAAATTTCAGCTTATGCCTTTTAAATGTATAAAAAATATTTTTTAAAAAAATTGACATTGAGAGATTATCTTTATTTTAAATTATGCACATACTAAAATAGTTTTTAAAAAATAAAAAAATAAATTTGGACAATCTAAATTTTAAATCCTGTCATGGTCGCAGATTATTGAGCTATATCTTTGTCCATTTCCATAATTTTTTGTGGAGGCCTGTTTCTATTGGAGGCAATCCAATTCGAGGTACTGTTAGGCACTAAATATGAGCACCTCTCCTAGCGGGGATTCGAACCTTAGAAGCCTTTTTATTTTGTTTTAATAAAGTTATTTTATATGTATAAATAAATTAATAAGTATATTATTGAGCTATATATATCTTCTTGAAAGTTCTTGGTTTTCTTTTTCCCAAATCTTTCTTTGTTTACGAGACTCCGACCTGATTCACTTGCTAATAACGTGAAATGCATACTTCGAATTGTAGAATTAAGCATCCCGATATAGTATTAACAAGCTAAGTGGGTTCATCCAAGAAGGTGGTGAATTGGATAATATCGATAATAAAATTTCGTTTTGATGATAAAATGCATGAAATAATTTGAGTAAATAAGTAGAGAAAGAGAGAATGTCATAGTCTATTTATCTTGGGTTCAACGCAATTATTTGGTCTAAACCCAGTACACGAAGAAACTCCTATATTTTTTCACTAAATGTGGATATTATATGCTCCTCTAGTTCTCTTTAATTTTGGTATAAAATTTATTATTAATTGTATCTAAAAATAATTACGTACTTTTCCAGTTTGCCCATATGAAATACATCATTAAAATATTTGCAACTTTCCTACATTAGCATTGTATAGGAATGAATGGGAAATTTTTCAATAAATAATCAATGACACTTTATAAAAAGAACTACAAAATATGTATCCTCCAAGTTCTTTATAAACAGAACTGGAAAAAGTTTGAACACATATTAAATTTGTTAACTGTCACTTAATTCTTATAAGTAAAAGTCATTTGTAGTTTAAGATTAAATTTGTAGTCTTTTTTCAATGAAATTTTGTAGTCTTTCACAGAAATTAAAATTAACAAGAAAAGGCCAAGCTTTTCTGAAATAGGAAGATTTCTCAATGTACATGAGTTTCACACTTTATTCCCATGAATTTCCACAAATAAATTCAAGGGCTTGCAATTTAAACTGAGACCAATTCCTTTTCTCCCCCTTAATACTAAAATCTCGTGGGACTTACCGAGGTTAAGATATGCTTTTAGATTCAAAAAGCGCTAATAAAACTTCTTATAGATCGGTTACCTACAAAATTCTCAATTTCTCAAATTAATAGCGAGATTAAACTTAGAACATTAAGAGTTGTAAGTTCTTATCAATTTGAACTCTTTTTAAGCACATGGAGACAAATTCTTTAAGTCGGTCGTCACTACGTACATGTTCGAAATTATTGGGGTGGTCCATTGTATCCGTTTCCGGAAGGGCCAAACTTTCTAGGAATCTGTGGTTCCCCTCATGGAATAGACCAACTAAAACGTGGACCTCATTTTAATTACTTTCATGGATATGCTAAATACAATGAATATTTACCGATAGGGGTTGATCCTAAGGGGTTTTCTCTGCTTCAACATGAGGTTTCTAGTATGATTCTGTATGAAAGTACAAAACGTCTTTGGGAAAGTTATCTCCAGTTAAGTCCGACAATCCTGCCCTAGTCAGATAAATATATAAAAAAATAAATATTCAAATATCTAGATAAAGACCAACATTCCTCACCTAAAAATTTTGAGGTATATATATCTTTTTAATAACGTTTTTCTTTTTATTCATAATTATATTCTTTGTTGATGAGACTTCTTGATTCACGGGCCAACTTGATATGCATATACTCTTGAATTTGATGTTGTACCAGCAACATTGTGCTGTTGTAGCAGCAATGGAGGGTCCTGAGTCCTGACCCCTTGAATTGTAGAAATTAAACATATCAATATAGTTCCCAAAAAAAGCTTTACTTTTTGGATTAAAGGCAATATTCCCCTAGATTATTTTTAGTGACAAAACTTGTTACTCTAAACTGTTCATTAAAGCAATAATGTATGTCAATTGTCAAAATCATTGCAACGTCATCCTTTGATTAATATATATTAGGATTAAGGTGCAAATTTATCTAAAAAATTTTCGTTGAGGAGCAATGTTGCTTTAGAAGATTTTTAAATTCAATGTTACCCTAAACGTTTCATAACGTAGCAATATGTTATCCCACACTATTAAAAAACTAGTGTTGAAAGTTAAAAAATTAACGTTTACCGTTAAATTTTTAACGGTAAGGGGAAATATTGCTTCTTTCTAACACTTTTGGGGAAACATTGAATCTAAAAATACTTTCAAGGTAACATTGACTTTAGGTTAATGAGCATTTTCACTCCTAAAGTATTAATGGAGATAGAGGAGTAACTGGCGCCTTAAAGTTGGGAAAAATTAATTTGCAAGTCTCTACAGCTTTACCTTTTATAAAAACAAGTTGTGCTATTTAAATGAAGTAAACCGTGGGTTTTGAAGTATTTTATAGATATAAAGATATGGATTATTTATCCAAAAAATATAGATTACTATTAATTATATTTTTCTATTAAATTTTCACTTTATTGATAAAAGATTATTGACTTTAGTCCTTTTTAAAAGAGTTAAACATTTGAATTGTCTTGCTCCATTTTATAAGAGCTTGACAAAAGTTATTTGAATATTTAATGAGTCTTTTCCATTTTCACCCCTCATCAATGATGTAAATTGTATTAATTAAAAGGTTAGTGATACCTATGTTTACTCTGTTTCTCTATCTTACTTGTCCCTTTATAAATAAATACATACTTGAAAAAAACAGGTTTATTCAAGACACATTTATTTATTTTTAAATAATTTTAATTATTTTTTTAAACTACGTAATTCAGTTATCAGGTTCTTATAAATAGAACCAGAGGGAGTACTTATTTATAGCATATAAAAAATATGTTCCATATCCAAATATAAGCAGACATATGTTGACATGAGTGGAGCAGATCTCCCTAAAAAGATTTTTAAAAAAGTTTTTTGAACCCATATACTTGGAATTTGGTATTCAGATTACAACATGTCTTCGTACACAAAAAGTTTTGGTCAGTTGGATTTTGAGACTCATTAAAGTTAGTGTATGCTCCCGGCTCAATGAGCGTTTACAAAAGTACTTACAGATTGTCCATCAACAATGTCCTTACTTTGACAGTAAGGTTCAAACTCATGACCTTGTAGTTTATTAGTTAATCAACTTCTTTATACACTCATCAGGTGTTTGCACGACAAGTGCACAGGTCGTGCCAAGTAATAATGTGATAAGTAAAACTCGTCTACAGAGATTTGTATAAAAAAATGGTCAAGCAAGAGGCTTAATGAATTTAATTAAGTTGAGCTAAAACAAGTTTTAATGTGGAAAGAGAATTTGAAAAAACTTTTTAAGACTAGAAATTGATAAAGACAAATAATTCTTTAACTTCAAGGATTAAATGAAACTTAAGATTATTTCTGCCCTTTGCTCGTCATAAAACTGGATTCATTTCCTCTCAAATAGTATTTCAATGTATATATGTGTTAGCATGAGGTTCAAAAGCACTTGCAAAGCTCTCTCAAGTCAAAATCAAGTTTTTCTTTTTATCAAAATTCACAATCTCTTGCTACAATTAATGAAAATCAACTTTAAGCAACAACTTTAATGTGACAATGCAAGGTTAGTAAACATATCTCTATTTTACCAACAAACCATCCATTTATCACATAAACTTCTAGTTAAGCATGATTTTAATCAAATTCTACTCCTAGATTAGCTTTCTTAAGTCAAACCCAAATGAACAAATCAATCTAAATGGTGGCCAAACATTTCAAAGCATTACGCAAAGATAAAATCAACACATATGTATCACTAACTACCAAAAGAGAGGAATAATCAAGTCTTAATTGATACAAAGGCTCAAAATAATCTCAGAGCAAATGTTTAATTACCCATAACTAGAAAATACCTACAACTATCCAAAATAATTATAGCCATATCAAGAAACAAGCAAGGAAAGGGCAGAAGAATGAGAAAAACCAAGAATTGAAGCTCCAAATCTCTTCTAAACTACAATCCCAAGCTCCAAACTCTTCAAGATACCCTAGTAGAGAAATGCCCCAAGAACCCTTAGGAAGTGAAGAATGAGTCATTTTCGGTCTATCCCTTCAATAAAAACCCTCAAAATGCATTTCAGCAAGTGAAGTACATGGTTGTACTGTTTGCTTTTCGCTTCAGTGAACATATCACATGCTGAAGCTTGTGACATATAGGCATTTTTGTTTTAGATCCTTCTTCACTTTAGTGAACATCTTCTTCACTGAAGCTAGTGACACAGTGAGCTCGTTCCCTGTTTAGTCTTTTCCGCTTTGGTGAAGATGTTGTTTGTTGAAGCTGATAGCACAGTAACTTCCTTATGAAGTTATTGAGCTGGTTCTTCCTTTTCCTTTGCTACTTCAAGCTTTGTTTCTTGGTCTTTTAAAAGCTTCCCAACTTATCTCCACCCCCTACAAAAGAAAGGATTTATATATTTTAACATTTTCTTTGAAATAAGGCACAAAATACATGGTTCTAAACAAGAATTTTTTCAATTTTGGCTTGATACTTGATATACACATTTTCTTCTATAATTCACTTTATGCACAATTTGAAAAAAAAAATAAATCAAAAGAGAAGAAAATGTGCTGGAATATTATCAATTTCTAATAGTTAACATGAGGTCTGTCAAGTTTGATATATAATTAAAAAAAGATAGGTACATAATGATTTAGGCTTAAATGACTAACTTGTCTGTTTGGCAGAAAGAAAGTATTTCGATGGAAATGAAAGAAGGGGAAGAGAATGGAAAATTTTCAGCTACATGCATGTTTGATATATAAAGGGGGAAAAAAAGGAAAATGATCAATTAAAGAGAAGAAAACACATAATAGAAATGATTAGGGCCTTTTTGTATGTTAGCCTTGGGGTCCACAATAAAAATTTAATCAACATTTGCATATAAGCAAATCTATGATCATTCTCTCTTATCGAAGAGCCTTTTATTGATTCTTAAGTAATCTAAATGTCATGCAAATGCAATAAAAACAAGGGGAAATTGGTTTTGGTTTTTCAAATTAATAACTAAAAGAGAAATGAAATTTAATTAAAAGCTAAACTATTATTTTTTGGTCTTTTCTATAAAAATGGGATGGAGATGAGGAAATGAGTCTTGGTAGTGAAGTTAATGACTTTCCTAGCTTTTTAAAATAATTAGGAGTTAATTTTACATTAAGTCAAATTGAAAACCTCAAGTAATCGCATTGAGTCCAATTTATCTAATTAATGATTAATCCTATGATCGCATTCATAGTCATTTCTTAGATAAATTATTAAAAACCATTTGATGTGTGTTTAAAATCACTTTAATAAACTTGCTTCCTTTTAAATGAGAGCACAATCTAACACTCAATATGAAATAAATCAACTACACATCATAGTAATCACATGCAATGCATAATCTCTTTAAAAGATAAGGAAATAAGTTCAATACATAGTCCAAGAGCATTTCAACAGAAATATTAACCAACAGGGATAAATGAATACTCATCCAAGTCTCATAAATATGTACCAACTACAAAAATCAAACCAAACATATCACAATACACATAATGAGTTAATAGAAAACTAATACACTCCCTTTTGTAGTACATAGAAGCTTCAGCCACTTGCTTCACCACCAAAACTCAAGAGAATATAGCTACACATAAGCTTAATTGCAACCTCAGCTTCTTCAAAACACTCACCATAAAACTCAGAACACTCTCTGGAATTTAGGAAGCTTGCCGGAAAATGCAAAGACTCCCCAGAAATAAAGAAAGTTTGATGGAATAACATAGATTCTCGCCAGGAAATCACAAAGAAGGGACGAAGGTGGTGATTGATGGTGGTAAGGAGAAAGAAGAAGAAGACGATGGTAGTTGGAGCTTAGAACAGAGGCACCGACGATGGCACTGTGGTGAGAGAGAGAGAGTTTGAGAGATATAGAGAAGGAACGGTGGTGGTCTTCTTCCCAAAACACTCTCTCTGGTTCTCCAAGTTTCTGCCTTCTCTCAGGTTCGAGCTTCTCAAAGATGCAGCCCAAGGTTGGCCGGCGACGGTGGTATGGATAAGAAGATGACCGAAAAATTGTGATAGTAAAGAATGGAGACCGGTGGTGTTGCGTGGTGGTCCTCTTCTCAAATCTCTCTCTTTGCTTGCCTCTATCTCGCTCTTTCTTCAAGCTCCCAAGATGTCGCTCTTCCATGGTAAGGGTGAAGGGAGGTTGTTGGCAATGATGGTGGTAAAAGTGAAGTTCGTTGGTGACTAAGAAGAAGAAGACGAAGGTGAGAAATGAAAGCAAGATGAAGGCATGTTTGTCGAAGCTCGTCTCGCGGTGCTAAAACTGTCAAGCCAGAAGCTCCCCTTTTTCTTTTCAATTCGGCCGAGTATAAGGAGAAAGAAGGTCAAAATCTGACCTAATTTCGTTTTGACCGGGGACTAAAATGAAAATTTTAAAATTTCGTGGAGGGACTATATTGAAAATATTTTAAATGTTTCTGAGGCTAAACAGTAATTTCTAAAAACTCTGGGTCTTTTATGTAATTTTCTCTGGCCCTTTTTCTTCACATATATGTAATTTCCATAAATTTTGGGGCTCTTTTTTTTTTTTTTGTAATTTTCCCAGTCCTATAAAAATATTAATTCTGATCCTAATTAACATTTTCCAAAATCTCAAATTTTCTTCTTAACACTTACAATGCAAGATTAAACATAATCTAGTATCAAAAGTACAAGAAATCATTTGCATGAATAATTAACAAATTATGAACATTTTTCCCTAATTATACTTAATTCAATACAAATGTCCCTAACTCAAATTAGTGCTTAATCTTACAATAATGTCCTAGAAAATGAATTAAAAATCTCAAATTAATCATGAATAATTATATCAAAATGTGGTTTAATAACTTCCCCCACACTTAGACCTTTGTACTTCTGAAGAAAGGCAATTGAGTACAACTTCTAAATTCAAATCTTCAATACATTAGAAAGATGAGCAATTTCATAATTAGAAATCAATGGATTAATTAATCAAATTCCTTAAGTCAACACTAGTCATAGTCAAGCAATGCAAAGAAATTAGCTAACTACGGAATCCAAAATTTTAAAATGAAGCACAAGAGAACTCTCAAGGGTATTAGCTAGTGTTTGACTCATCTCACCTCATTGGGATAATTTCAGCGTGTGTTTGGAACAATGATAGGAATGCTTAAAAGTAGCTTTTCAATCGTGATTTACGGTATACGAGATAAGTATGTGAGAGGAGTTCTGTCCCGATTTACGTGAAAAGTAGCTTATAAGCCATATTTTCGCCCATCCAAACACTCACTCACTCTAGCTCACTTAATCAACATCTTACCATATGCTTGTAGCAACTCTAACATCTCCACTACTAATAGTATGAGCTTAAGAGCTCATTCATTTCATTGATTTGTAATGCTAAGGGAGTACAATATATATAGGAAATGAAATGTACAGAGGAAACGAAAAAACAGAGAGACAGAATCAATGGTAGGTGAGTGATTGACGGAGGTGTAAACGGAGATGTGTGAGTGTCAATAATGATAGGCTATGCGGTGCAGAGATTTCTGACTTCTAACACTCCCCCTCAAGCTGGAGAATATATATCGATCATTCCCAGCTTGCACCTAAATCCTTCAAACTTGGCTCTGCTTAGTGGTTTTGTCATAATATCTGCAATTTGGTCATCAGATCGTATGTGGGACAATCTTATGATACCTGCTTCAATTTTTTCTTTAATGAAATGTCTGTCTATCTCAACATGTTTTGTCCTATCATGATAGACTGGGTTCTTTACCATTTCAATGCTGGCTTTGTTGTCACACCACACTTGCATTGGTCCCTCATGTGGAATTCCTAATTCCTTTAGTAATCTGATAATCCAAAGTCCTTCACGTACTCCATTGTTAACAGCTCTCAGTTCTGCTTCTGCACTGCTTGTTGACACCACTGTCTGTTTCTTGCTTCGCCATGTAACCAGATTTCCCCACACATATGAGCAATATCCTGAGACTGACCTTCTAGTTTCCCTGTCTCTGGCATGATCTGCATCAGTGTAGATTTCAATATCTCTGATAGTGCCTTTCTTGAAGAAGATCCCTCTTCCAGGATTAAGCTTTAAATAGCTTAGGATTCTATATAAAGCTGCCATGTGTTCTTCCTGTGGTTGATGCATGAATTGACTTGCTATTCCAACTGCATGACTAATATCTGGACGCGTGTGGGTCAAGTATATGAGTTTCCCAACTAGTCTTCTATATCGTTCTGGATTGACTGGGACACCATTTGGTTTGATTCTGAGATGACACCCTTCTTCCATTGGTGTTCCTACAGGTTCTGCTCCTAACATTCCTGTTTCATGCAATAAATCTAGGGTATACTTCCGCTGAGATACATTGATACCCTTTTGAGTTCTTGCCACTTCCATGCCCAGAAAATACCTCATTTGTCCAAGATCTTTCACCTGGAACTCAGTTGACAAATCTTGTTTTAGTCGAGAAATGGATCCCTCGTCATTTCCTGTAATGACTATGTCATCCACATAGACAATCAAGATAGTGACTTTGTCATTATTCCGTTTAATGAACAAAGTGTCATCTGCTTGTCCCTGAGTGTACCCAAGTCGTTTCATAGTTTTGGTAAACCTGCCAAACCACGCCCTAGGTGATTGTTTGAGCCCGTACAATGATTTGTTGAGTTTGCACACAGAGTTGTCAGGAGCTGAAATTCCATCTGGAATTTCCATATATACTTCTTCCTCTAAGTTGCCATTCAGGAATGCATTTTTCACATCCAGTTGATGCAATGACCAATCCAAGTTAGCTGCGATCGATAGTAGTACTTGGATGGTGTTAAGTTTTGCTACTGGAGCAAATGTCTCCTGATAATCAATTCCATATGTCTGGGTATATCCTTTGGCAACAAGTCTAGCCTTGTATTTGTTGATTGTGCCGTTAGGATTGAACTTAGGAGTAAATATCCACCTGCATCCTACTGGTTTCTTTCCTTTAGGAAGATCTGTAATCTCCCACGTTTTATTTTCCTCAAGTGCTCTTAATTCTTCTTCTGCAGCTTGTTTCCAATTCTGATCAGTCATAGCTTGTTGAAATGTGTCTGGAATTTTCATTTGTGCACTATTTGCAACAAAGCTTTGCATTTTTGCAGAAAGGTTACCGTATGAAACAAAACGTTGAATTGGATGTTGAGTACACGATCTTACCCCTTTTCTTAATGCAATAGGCCAACCCAGTTCTTCAGGATTTAATACCGGATTAGAGTCATGGTCATTCCTTCGAATAGGAGAGATAGTTCTACCAGTGTTTGATTCATCTTGTAGTCTGGATTCTTCCTCTTGTCCAGATTCTGCATCCATCCCTGAATTGATTTCAACATTTGTTTCCAGTTCATTCAATGATGGAGGTTGAGACGAACTTTGTTCAGTTTCAGAATTACGGGTAGGACTAGGTTGGTTTGTGAGAGGTAAGGGATCAATAACAGGTATGAGATTAGGTTGTGATGGTGATGGTTGTTCTGTATCCAAGATTAGCCATTCATTTGCAGTATACTCCCCCTGAATGGGTAATTTTGGATAATATGCTTCTTCTTCTAAGAAAATTGTATCCCTGGAGATAATAAGCTTCTTGGAAGTAGGACAATAGCATTTATACCCTTTTTGAGTAGGGGAGTAGCCAAGAAATATACTTTTGACAGCTCGAGTACCAAGCTTGTTGCCATCATTTTTGTGGACAAAGACAACACAACCAAATACCTTAGGAGGCAATGAGTTGATGATAGAGCAAGTTGGAAAGTGTTCTTGTAGTTTTTGGATAGGGGTGTCATATTTGAGAACTTTGGAAGGCAAGCGATTAATGAGATAAGCTGCAGTGAGTACAGCATCACCCCAAAAAATGTTAGGAACATTTCGTTCCATTAGTAAGGTTCGGGTTACTTCCAACAAGTGACGGTTCTTTCGCTCGGCTATTCCATTTTGTTGAGGAGTGTATGGGCAGGAGGTTTGGTGATGAATTCCTTGTTGGTCAAGAAACTCGCTAAACACGTTGCTCATATATTCCTTGGCATTGTCACTTCGTAATACCTTAATGGACACATTAAATTGGGTACGTACAAAGGTATAGAAGTTTTGAAAGATCTTGGCTACTTCAGATTTGTCTTTCATTAAATAAACCCATGTGGTTCTAGTGTGATCATCTATGAAAGTAACGAACCATCTAGCATTAGTGAGGGTTTTTATTCGTGCAGGGCCCCAAATGTCACTATGGATTAGTGTAAATGGCGAGGAAGGTTTGTAGGGTTGTTTGGGATAAGAAGATCTGGTCTGTTTTGCAATTTGGCAAGTTTCACAATGAAAAGGAACAGAATTTTTATTGAATAAATTTGGAAACAAATGCTTCATATAATCAATACTAGGGTGGCCTGAACGACAGTGCCATAAGTTTACATCATAATTTTGTGAATGAGAGCTAACCAGTGCTCTTCTTGCCTTATTTGCATCTCCAGATCTCAAGTTTGAATCTTCCAGGTAGAACAGTCCATCCCATTCTCTAGAAATTCCAATCCTCTTCCTCGATTTTAAATCCTGAAAAATGCACACATCGTTATCAAACATGACTCGGCACAGTCGTTCTTTAGTTAATTTACTCACAGATATAAGATTGACAGTGAGTGCAGGTACAAATAGGACATTGTGAATTTTCAGGGAATTAGAGAGAATGACTGTGCCAATTCCTTCAACTGTAGTGTATAGGCCGTTAGCAACTTTGACTCTAAGATTCTCATGAATTAATTCAAGAGTTGAAAACAGTGTGCGATTACCAGTCATGTGATCAGTTGCTCCTGAATCAATAATCCAAGCATTCTCACTAGCTCGTACAGAATTTAGAGCTATAATAGAGTTACCTGATTGTACAAGGTTGATGCCTGGCATAGAGTTAGACTTATTTTGTCTGTCTAGCATCCTGCGGAATATCTGCAGTTCCTCTTTAGTTAGAGAATGATTATCCTCAGCTTCTGACTCAGTAGTAGAGATATGGCTTTGTCTGTTACTTCCTGGTTTTCCATGAAGCTTCCAGCATTCTTCTTTTGTGTGGCCCTTCTTTCTGCAGTAACTACACCATTTGTTTCTTCGTTCGTCTTGTGGTCGTTTTGCCACCGCGGTTGTCCTTTCAATTGAGCTCGGACTATCTTGGTTTACTGCCAGGGCTGACCTTTCAATTGGGCCTAAGTTACCTTGATTCAAGAGCTTTCTGCTTTCTTCGAACTGCACATGGTTGACAACATCAAAGAGATGTGGTAAAGGCTTTAGGCCCATTATTCTGCCCCGTATCTCCTCAAATGAGTCATTTAGTCCAAGGAGAAAGTCATAGACTCGTCCTTCTTCGACTATTTTCTTGTATAATTGAGCATCTTCCACATTTTTCCATGGATGTACTTCAAACAAGTCTTGTTGTTGCCAGAGTTTGATCAACACATTATAGTAATCGGTGACAGATAGAGTACCTTGTCTTAGATCGCGAAGTTGGCGCTTCAAATGGATCAAGGCTGCAGTATTATCAAGAGAGGAATAGGTTCTTCTGACTGCATCCCAAATTTCTTTTGCAGTAGTTGCAAGGAGATATCCTTCGCTGATGTTATCAGTCATGGAGTTGCACAACCAACTCATAACTTGATTGTTCTCAGCAAACCATGTATCAAAACTAGTGTCATCAGGGGCAGGCTGGGATGCTTCTCCATTGATATACTTCTCTTTTCGCTTTCCACGAAGATACCTTAGCACGGTTTGGGACCATTGGAGGTAGTTTCTCCCATTAAACCTGTGGTTGATAGCCATAATTTGACTATCGGGGAGATCTGGAGCCATCACCGTTTTGCTAGCAGTGGAGGAATGAGAAGAAGATGAGTCTTGGGTCTCAGAATTTGTACCTGACATGAGTGCCATTGGTATAGCCCTAGTTATGGATGAATTTTGAGGAAAAGAACCAAAGATAGGAGGATTTTTGGAAGAATCCATGAGACAATGGTGACCGGAAATACTTCAGATTGATTTCTGGAAGAAATGAGGTCTGACAGGTCTCCGGACGGCGGCGCGTGGGGTTCACGCGCCGGTGAACAGTGGCGGCGCGTGGGTTCACGCGCCAGTGACAGTGGCGGCGCGTGATTTTCACGCGCTGCTCAGAATGACCCCGCGTTCTGGGATAACGCCGGTCGGCGGTTTCTGAGCTCTCCTGAAGTGGCGGTGTGCTTCAACGCGCCGGTATGGGTGAGATCGAAGCACATCGTCGCTGCTCTGTTTTTCCGATCTGCGCGTGATTCCTCTGTCGCTTCAGTGTTTCTGATCGCCGGTCATTCTATAACTTGTCTCTGATACCATATGAGCTTAAGAGCTCATTCATTTCATTGATTTGTAATGCTAAGGGAGTACAATATATATAGGAAATGAAATGTACAGAGGAAACGAAAAAACAGAGAGACAGAATCAATGGTAGGTGAGTGATTGACGGAGGTGTAAACGGAGATGTGTGAGTGTCAATAATGATAGGCTATGCGGTGCAGAGATTTCTGACTTCTAACAAATAGCAATTAATGTGATGAATCAAGAGGATTTAGGCTTGTAATGTTGATGAAGGCTAGATAGAATGAATTAATTAGAAAAAGAAATAGTTAATATATAAGTCCAAGTTAATGAGTAAGTTCATAGCATTTAAATAACTGGACAACTTTTGCCAATTCATGAACAAATGCCTTCTTCATATTTCTTTTGCCTTTCTTTTAATCTACAAAATACTTTTCTATTGTTCTCTTTTCTTTCCCTATACTTTCTCTCTCTCTTTTTTTCCTTCTTTTCCAAACTACACACACACACACACACATATATATTCTTTCGAGTTACATTCTTTCTCTTCTCTATATACATGGCATTTCAACATATCCATGGTTCTACTTTCTATTAGCAAATCACTTTGATTTTAGAATACTACAAACACTATGAGTAAATGACATGCATATAGCATATGAATGGCTCAAAGGGGTGAGTAAAGCGTAGATAAATGTAGGTTTGTGTTTTGGGTTAAAAGGGTTTAAATTTGAATGCCTCTTTCATTTCCATCACACTAAATGCAAATGTTGTTTTGAAAAAAAGTTGAAACAAGTTCTAGAAGGTGAAAAACTATATGAACATGCACACATGAAAAGAATTTAAAGCTCAAACACCCTTCTAACAAGGTTTTTCTCAAATGCTCACTCTAACATAATCAGCTGGTGAGTTAACCACAAAACATCTTCTTAACTATTCCTAATGCTAACCTTCCAAACGCAATCAATCAAAACATTGCAATCAATTAAAATAATGCTCAACCCTTAAAGGCACTAATGATATATAAACTCTTGCTCAAAACAAAGAGTGAACAAAAATCCAATTGTGAGTTAATTTCTCTTCCCATTCACTTAAAAAAGCAGAAACATGATTTTAAAAAGTTGCCAAAACACTAGATCTCATGAAAACTTATAGAATTTCACTACAAATAACGCTTTCGAAGTGGCAAATGTGACCCTTTACCATTTATGTAACCCCCTTCATGATTAAGGTTGAGATTTAAGTTTATAAACACGTCTTTAATGTGGAATTAGAGACCATAGACGATTTAGGACTTAAAGAAAGTAAATTTCCCAAAATCAGGGTTTTCGAAAAACTTTTTCAAAACTGGTTCACAGTGGTCTCCTATTCACATTTCAATACACAAATGGCCTGTACAAGTTGATTTCATTCATACATATCAGAGTATAGCATAATTTCCCGACACACTCGGGTTCCATTAATCAAATAAGGGCCTACAAGGCATAATTGCCTATAGAGTTTCCCATAATTAGGAGATTACACAAATACTATCCACTATGTACAAGTAATTCCCAACAAAATGTATCCAAATGATTAAAAAATGATAACCAAATATTCCAAAAGTAAAACTTCTTGCCCGGAGCTCTAACTACTCTTCGTCACCCGCTTTCCCTTGGATCCTTCAGCCCTATCTAAAAATTTGTGTTTTTGGGAGAGTGAGATTCTAAAGAATCCCCATAGTAACAAATCACTCATAATATGCAGAACATCAAAGCATGAAAGTAAATCATCCACAACACACAGCAATCACAACAACAATTACAACGGCCGGGGTAGGTATCATGGGCATCACCCCCTACGATGGATCATGCTGAACTGCTTGCTGTATTGCACATCCACATGAACATATCACAAAGATCACCACAGCTAGGATCCATATAAAACATTTCATAACACAGCCCCACGGGCTGGATACTCAAACAGGAATCCACGATTCCATAACGCAGCCTTGGCACTTACAGCTACAAATACAACGGCCAGGGTAGGTATCATGAGCATTGCCCCCTATGACGGCTCACGTTGAACTGCTCGAGCTGTAATGCCCTATGGCTGATAACACATTCACAATGATAAACATGCATACCAAGTTTCATACACAACATGAGAGAAAAGTCACTTCCTTGATCCTTCCATGCGTGTCCTAGCGCTGGTCTCTCCCGAGGAGGGCAAATGTCAAATCCTATATTTATAGTTAGGGACGAAGAGTCAATTCTCTATTCTAATTCTCAATGACTTCTTAACACTTAATTTGGTTATCATTATTTCTCTTTTAGTACTCAAGAATACCTCTAACAATAGCCCTAAGGGGTTAGAAGACTATCCCTAAAGATCCCCTTTTGGAAGCATAAAATTGAAATTTTCTACTGAGGTACTCGAGTGAAGATGGCCTCACTCGAGTACTCGACTGAAATTGTACGGATACTCGAGTGAAGGAGACCTCACTCAAGTGATGGTACAATCTACACTCGGGTACTAGAAAGTGAAGGATGGCGAGTGCACACCCTAGAGCACAAAGGACTTTTCAGAGACTTCAACACTCGAGTACACTAGACCTCACCCGAGTGAAGGCCAAATGCCTCACTCGAGCACCTAAGAGTGAAGTCTAGAAAGTGAGAACCCGAGAGCACAATAGAAATGGTAGTAGCCCAGATGGCTCATTGCACTCGAGCACAACACAGCTCACTCGAGTGAATACCCTATACCCGCGAGTGAGAAGGCACATTCTTGCACCATAACCACGAGTGACAACCCGAGAGGCAAGTCCTTGGTGTCAAATACACCAGCACTCGAGTGAACTTACCCTCACTCGAGTGATCTTTAACCCTCACTTGCAAGTAAGGCAACACTTGCCTTTGACCATGGAAGTGCAACAAGAACATAAAGCCCAGAAAAACAATTTGCACCCCTACACTCGAGTGGAACCCATCACCTCGAGGGTCATTCATCATGTACTCGAGTGATGCCCCTATCACTCGAGTGATGTAGAGAAAAACCAAAAATGCAGAAAACAGAGGCATTTTCCCAACACTTGCCCAATTGATCCCAATGAACACAATACTTTACCTAAAGCCACTCCCTCAGAAAAACACCCAATAAACTCAATGGGATCATCAGAATTATCAAAATCCTACTCCATTATTATGCTTTGGGTAACAAAATCAACAAAATACCAATCTCATCCAAACATCACATTTCAATCACCAATCAATCAATCTATCCTAAACTCTTCCAAGATACCATTCTTATGCCAAAAGTATACCAGATGAATAGTGGCACTCATTTTTGGATTCAAGCCAAAATTTCCAGAAATTATAAACTACTTCAAATAGCATGAAACATAGATAGAAAGATTGGTTTCACATACCTCTTCAACTTCTCCAAAAACACTCTTTGATTCTCCAACAACCAGATTTTTGTGTGATCAAAAACCACAACCAATGGACAAGCTACAACCATCAAAATGAAGCTTATCACTCATAGAACAACTTTAATGAATGATGTTTGAGCAATGGAGGGCATTTACTTACTCAAATCACCAGCTTTATCTTTCTCTTTCTTGTTAAGTTGGTCGCCGGAAATGGAGGAAGAAATGAGAGAGAAGAGTGAGAGATGGAGTGTGGAGGAAGAAGGGAAACAATGATGATGCTACTCCCTCCTATGCCACCGAATTGAGAGAGAAGAGAGGAGAGAGAAATGATTGTTTAATCAATTTTGACCTTCACACACATACACTCTCTTTTGCCACATGTCACAATGCTATTGGCTCACCCCAAAATAAGTAACCAATTAGCTTATCTAATCTCTCCATTAGCCAATTAATCACACTTCTCATTTTTCCACTTAGCTAGTAATTAATTTCCCCATTAATTACCTACTAATCAATCGATAATTTCATTCTTCCAATTCTCAATAATTATGGCATATTAATTAATATTGCCATAAAACACATAGTAATTCCAATTTAATGCATAATTATCCATAATAATCATGATTAACCCTTAATCAAAAATTGGGATATTACAACTTAGGGCATGCATCAAAGCAAGTCATTCTTGATTTTATTTTAAAAAAATCTAGTTTAAGGCATTTTCTCTTTTAAAAACATCCAATTAATGGGACTCAAAAATATATTCCTCTCCCCCACACTTAATCAACACATTGTCCTCAATGTGGAAAAACCACTTTAAAGAGAATGCTAAGTTGAAATTCAAGGCACAATGGTAATTAAATAGGGTAGTGGCCAAAAATACAAAGCATATATAGGGGGTTATTATTCTACTTACTAGACTATACTACTTCTATTTTTCTTTTCTACTAGATTGTGTCCCTCTCCCGCACTTATCTTCTTCATACAATAATTAAGCTCAAGTAATCATAGAAATTAGGAAGAAAATAAGTGAGGGAAGATACAACCTTTGTTAGAGTATCTTGAGTCGCTTGAAGGAGAAGTTATCATCCTCGATGAGAATCAGGCATTTTTCCTTTAAAACACCTTCTTCAGCATTGTATTTCCTTGGTGGATGTGGCTCATGATCAATTGGAAGAAGTTCAAGAATGTATGGTAGAGGTTGGTACTAAAGAGGATTCTTCCAATTTTGGGGTTGCAAAGAAGACAAGATAATAGTAGTATCCCATCTAAAAATAGAAACATGGAGAGATTTCAAGTAAAGTAAAAACATTTTAGGAACTAAACTCTCCAGGTAACTATTACAACCAAGGAAATCAATGATACTCCCATCAGTAGGAGTCAGAAAAGCAGTTAATCTTTGAAAATCTTCTCTTTTTTGCTAAGTAAAAGGTGCGGAATCCAACTTAGAGTTGAGGTATACCACATCATTATTGCAATCACAAGAGGTGGAAGGAAAAAAAGTGGAAGAAAGAGGAGAATTTTTCAAATCAATACCACTGGCACTAGATAAGTCAAAGCAAACATTTTTTTTTATGTCGGGCGGCAAATCACAAGATAAAATCATATGGAAGGATTCATTTGAATTTACAATATCATCAATCAAAACATTTAAATCTTCCATTGTTAAACTATCATACATACAATTCATTGAAATCAAGAGAAAGATCTTTTTCTAGGCTACGACTTTTCTCACTCACATCAACCACATTGGCATCCATACAAGATTCAACATTTTCACAATTGTCATGCTTACAATTATCAATAATACAAGAGGGTGGTAGAATCAACCACTTTACTATATGCTTTCTTTTGAAACTCAACAAGAAAGTGGCCTTTTTCATGATAACATTCTACACATATTTGATCTTCCGCACAAGAACTTGAAAATATTTAAGTCAATTTATCACAATCATCCCTAGTATTATGAGGAGAAGCATTTTCAGCAATTAAAGCACAAATCAAAGAAGTATGAGCACACTCATCAACAAGTACAATTGAATCACTACTACTAGAATCAATGAGTTTAGCAATTACATTTTCAAACATTTGAGGGGATTCAACAGTGATTTCTTCATTCACCTCATCATCACTTAAATCATTAATTTTTTCACCAGTTAAAGTAGTACGAGAGTTTACATCAGGAAGGATAGGATCATTACCAAATTGTAGGGAAAACTCTTCAATGCTCTTTTGTATGTGTTTCTTTCTGATATCTTGTGTGGGAGTAGGCATCGGAGGTTTGGAATCTTTCACTTGTGAAGTGACATTTGGCTTTTGGTCTTTAGTTTTCCTATCATCATTGGAGTTATAGGACCACGGAGCTCCTTCTTTTCCTTCAGTCTTTATCCATAGCACATGGTTTTGAATTTCCTTGAATTTCGGCCTCTTCCATTTCCATAAAGAGTCCAAGAGCGTCAGTGAGCATAAATAATTATTGATGCTAGACCTTTAGTTGGTCATACATTCTTCTTAGGGTAAGGGTTTATGCATACATATATGGCAATGTGAGGAAGGCACTAAGTCTAGAAGGTAGAGGAGAAGAGGGTTGGGGTGGATGTTCGTGGCATGGTGCAGTGGGTGGTTGACTCGGCACAACTGTAGTCGCCTCAGTGTCAAATCACAAATTTTACTATGAATTAAAATATAATATAGTGCAAACAACTCACGATTGTTCTCTCTTCTCGAGGAGCCTTTTATTGAGTCATAAGCAATCTAAATGCCATGCAAATGCAATGAAATAATGGAAATTGGTTTTGGTGTTTTTTTCCAAATTAATAACTAAAAAAGAATGCAATTTAATTAAATGCTAAGCTATTGTTTTTGGTATTTTTATAGAAATGGGATGGATATGAGGAAATAAATCTTGGTAGGAAAGTAAATGGCTTTACTAGCTTCTTAAAATGATTTATGAGTTAATTTATCATCAAGTCAAATTGAAAACCTCAAGCAATCGCATTGAGTCCAATTTATTTGATTAATGACTAATCCTATGATTGCATTCATAGTCATCTCTTAGATGTTAAAAACCACTTGATGTGTGTTTAAAAATTATTTTAATGCACTTATTTCCTCTTAAATGAGAGCACAATCGCAACCCTCAATAGGAAATAAATAAACTATACACCATAGTAATCACATACAATGTATAATCTCATTAAAACATAAGGAAATATGTTCAATATAAAATCCAAGTACATCAACACTAAATTCAACACATATGGTAATCAACAAGGACAAATGAACACTCATCTAAGTCTCATAAACACGCACCAGCTATAGAATAAGACCAAATAGATCACAATTAATACATATAATGAGCTAATAGAAAATAATAAACTCTACTTTGTAGCACATTGAAGCTCTAGCCACTTTCTCTACCACCAGGAATCAAGAGAATTAGCTACACATATTCATTGGATCACCTAACGCAATTTGTAAAACCAAAATCACTAAAGAAGTTGGTGTAGCATTGGGCTTAATGGAAGGAAAAAGTTAAGACTGTGGCATGTCTGGTTGTAAAGAAAGAAGATGATTCTGTCACTGTGAAAACAGAGGAAGTGACAGTGAGAAAAGTGAGGGCTGGAGGTTGACAGAAAAGTTGCCGATGGAAGAGGAAGAGAATAGAGGATGGTAGTGGTGAATCGATGGACGTGGTGACTGATGATAGTTAACATCAAAATAGAGGAAGGAAGAGGATGCCAGAAGTCGTCAGAGATACAAGAAGGTCACCAGAAATAGAGGACGGAGCAAGTAAAGAAGATGAAGGTGACGGTGGTAGTGGTTCTAGTTTCGGTGGTCTCGTCTCCCTCTTCTTTAAGCTCTTTGACTTTGATCTCAATTTACGACGCTACTTGAAGGTCGTGGTTCTAACGGTGAGTGTCGATAGAGTGAAGTAGTTGATGGTGGTGGTTTTCACTCTTGCCGTCGACCCTCCTCTCTCCCTCTCCTGCCACTCTTGTCCAAACTTTCACTTCCTATTCCAAAGACTCTCTGCGACACTCTCTATCTCCAACTGCTTTATCCCTTTTGTCTCTCTCTCTAGGTTGAAGAAGAAGGTTTAGCCCTACTCAAAATGCAAGTTTTGACTAGGGACTAAAGTGAGAAGTTTTAAAAGTTTCTGGAGGGACTACATTGCAAATTTGTGAAATTTATATGGGTCCGAACTGGAATTTTCAAAACTTCTGGGCCCTTTCTATAATTTTCTTTGACCATTTTTCTACATTGATTTCTAATTTTTTGAAATTCTGGGGCCCTTTCTGTAATTTTTTCCAGTCTTCAAAATATTAATTTTGATCCCAATTGACATTTTCTAAAATCTCTAATTTTCTTCTTAAGCACTTATAATGCAAGATTAAGCACAAGATAGCATCAAAAGTCTATGAAATCATTTGCATGAATAATTAACAAATTATGACCATTTTACCCCTAATTATAATTAATTCAATACAAATGTTCCTAACTAAAATTTGTGCTTAATCATGTAATAATATCCTAGGAAATGCATTTAGAATCCCAATTTAAATATGAGAAATCATATAAAAATATGGTTCAATCAATTCCCTCACATTTAAACTTTTGTACTTCTGAACAAAGGCAATTGAGTACAAGATTCCAAATTCCAATCACCAATGCATTTGAAAGATGAGAAAATTCATAATTAGAAAGCAATGGATCAATTAATCAAACCCTTAGGCTAATACTAGTGATAGTCAAGCGATGCAAAGAAATTAACTAACTACATAATCCAAAATATTAGAATCAAGTGTAACAGAACTCTCAAGGTATTAGTGTTCTTACCTCATTAGGATAATTTCACTCTAATTCACTTAATCAACACTTTACCATAGGCTTGTAATAACTCTAACATCTGTACTACTAATAGCAATTAATGCAATGAATCAAGAGAACTTAAAAGGCTTGTAATATTGAATGTAGGCCAAAGGGAATGAATTAATTGGAAAAAGAACATAGTTGATATGCAAGTCAAAGTTAATAAGTAAATTCATAGCATCTAAATACTTGACAAACTTTTGCCAATTGTTTTCCAAATTAATGAACAAATGCATTCTTCATATTTCTTTTTCTTTTATTTTTATCTACAAAATACTTTTCTATTTTTTTCCTTTTCATTTTCAATACTTTTCTTTTCTTTCTTTTTTACTCTTTTTTCCCCTTTCAAATTACACATACATTCTTCTTTTCTTTTCTTGTTCTTTTGACTTATTTCCTTTCTCTTCTCTATATACATGCATTTCAATATATACATTGTTCAACTATCTATTAGCAAATCACTTTTATTTTAAAATACTATTGACATTGCAAGTAAATGACATGCATATAACATAGGAATGACTCAAAGGGGTAGCAAAAGGTGATTAATGTAGGTTTGTGTTGGGTGAAAGGGTTTAAAATTGAATGTCTTTTTCATTTCTATCATACTAATGCAAATCTCATTTCAAAAAAGAGTTGAAACAAGTTCTTGAATATGCAAAAATAAGTGAACATGCACACATGAAAAGAATTTAAAGTTCAAACAACCTTCCAACAAGGTTTTTTCTCAAATGCTCACTCTAACACAATTAGTTGGACAGTAAGATAACCGCAAAATGAGACACCCTTCTTTCTAAAGTTATCATATGAGTTTTTACACAATGAATTTGAACCACTAAGCCATAATTCAATCCTGGGACAAATACACTTTGAAAAATAATTTAGAATCCTATCTTCAATACAGGGTTCGAACCTGTAATTGACTGGGCTTTTTTGAAAAATTTAAAACTTTCAAAAACAGTTATATAGTGGTTCGTAACTTCATCATGACTCATCAATCTTTAGATTCATTTATTGTTATCAGAGTGCTTCTTTGCTCATAAACTAGTATATTGATGATTAAACTATGGGCTCTTAATATGCAATTGATCAATCCTAGTCCATTTATCGAACTGGAGGCAATTACCATTTTGTTACGTAAAATGGATCAACTATAACTATCCCATACTACGCATGATATGCTGCCTCTACTATACAATTACAAGCACTAGCTTCACTTTGGTTATATATTTACATATATATACAAAAAATGTAGCCACATGAGGCTACCAAAATATCCTAAGTCTTGGAAAAATTTATATACAGATAACCAATGGAAATTTTCAAACCCTTATTTTCCATCATCTATTTATCAGCAATTACTCTTTGTCTTTGGAGCCGCTTGCCTTAGCTGTATGTCAATTAGTGGAAAGGGTGAGATTTGCAAGAATCTCAGTAGTAACAACAATCAATCACAAACTATGCAAATTTACAAAGCATCATAAATAAACCATCATATGAATAGCATTCAACAATCAAGATGCTACATAAATACCAATCATAGGACATATTGGTCCAATACAACTTAGATGGCATATAAGATCTTACAGTCTAGGGTCACTGCCACATGCAAAAATGCACTTATGATACTTACAGTCTAGGGTCACTGTTCGATACAACCCTAATTGCATGTCAGGTCTTACGGTGTCAGGACACACTGGTCCAAATAGGTTTTACGGCATCAGGACACACTAGTCCAACATCAATTCCATATATTCATGAAATGAATATAATCAATGGTAAAAAAATACATGCAAAACAATATATATTGTATGAGAGAAAGAGTTACTACCTGATTTCCTTTCTTGCAGTTTACCTTTATCAACAAGCTTCTTCTCCGAGTTCGGGCAAATATCAAATCCTAGAATTTAGAATTCATGAATAGATGGGTTATTACTTTTTCCAATTTTATTGACATAATAAAGATTATGTTATTCTTGACCCATTCCAAATTCTTGTCCTTTATTTCAACTATGTTGGTTATCTTTAATACTATTTTGTTGCTATGTCTAATGAATATCTAATTTAAGACATGTGATATGGATATTCAATGTGGTCAAATAAATCTTTAAAGCATGTATTTAATCCTATTTTATCTTATAATCACAATTTCCATTAAAACTAGAAATTTCTATATTAACCCAATCTGCTAGAATTCTTTAGGTAACTTTGAAAATTCATATTTTAATCTGGAAAATTCCAAATGAGGTGTTTCAAGCTTCTATGTGAAGCTCTTTAAGCCTCTTGTATAAGAAAAATATTAACAAATGTCAATTGAAGGTGTCAAGTTCTAGAATTCACGACTAATGTGACTATCTCAGAATTTTTTTCCAGTTTTGATACCTAAACTTTAAAAATTCATAACTCTCTCTCTAGGCATCCAATTAACGTATTATTAGATTCATTTTAAATATTTGGATGTGTACTACTTACCTGTAAAATTTCACAATCATTGAACTTTATTTGACTGATCAAAACCAACATCAAAACTACCTGACTCCCTAGAAAACTCAATTATAGTAGCAAAACCCTTGCATAATCTTTAACTCCATTTTTGAATTTTCAATCCAGTCCTTCTAAAATTATTCCTACAAGCTATTCCCACACAATTTTGCATGTAGAATCTATTTCTAACCTCAAATTTAACAAACATAAATTCCTTCCTTATGAACAAGCCAAGGCCAAAACTTAAGAGTCTTTAGGCAAAAATTCCATTTCCAATTCTAATACTTCCAAAGTCACTTTCTCATATTTATCCTACAGAATTTTCTATTCTAAACTTATTGGAAGCATTGAAATTAGCAAAAGCTTATTCCTTCCCCTTGCCTTGATCTGGCCTAGACATATCATAGGAAAAAACAAAGTGATTTTGCAACTTCCATTTACAAGACTTGCTAAACTTCCTTTCTACCATGCTTAATACTCTTTTAGCTTCATTTTCATGTTCACAACATCAAAAAAACCTTAAGGTTCCTTCTTGACAAAAACAAGGCAGCATATCATCATCATGAAAACTTAACCAAATTTCAAGATACTTGGTTCAAATCAACACTTATGCTTGCTTCTTTCCTTTGCTATAACTTTATCTTAATTACTTCAACTTCTATACCTCTTAGGAAGAACGAAAAACCTCTTCTCAAGAAACCAAAACTGTAGAAATGTTGATCTTGATGAGAAGAACAAAGTTTATGAGCACTTTGAGCTAGAAATGCGGTCTTGAGTGTGAAAATAGCTTAAAACTACTTCCTTTCTGTAGTTCTTAAAAGTTTCGGCCCCCCTCTACTCTCAACTCTCTCTCTCTTCCTTTGAGTTTTGGCCTACTTGCAATGAATAAAAGGTGAGGGTGGTGTGTTGAATAAGTGTTTATTCTCTCTCTCTCACCCCCTTGGTGTGCTTGTAGTCGACTTATTTGAGTGGATAAAGGTGAGGAATTGCATTGATTAAGCTCTTTCTCTTTCCCTTGTGTAAAACCTTAGTTATAATATCATTCTGATGAGTCTTTTATAGTGAATCTAAACCACTAAGTGATATTTCTTAGTAAATAATTTCAAATCCCAACTCCAATACAGGATTCGAACCTACACTTGAAGGGGTTTTTGAATAAGTTAAAACTTTTCAAAGATTATTCACCGTGGTTTCCTACTTATTGTAGCTCATCTTTCCTTCATTCTCTTTATTATCTTAATCAGAGTGATTCTTTGCTCATTTTTATGTGCGGCAATTTTCTTAACTAACAAACCAATCGGTTCAAAATGAAGCTCACGCTTACCTTTACGCATTTTTGCAATTAGTTCAGAAATCTGGCAAAACACCAGCTGGTGAGATGGCACCAAATCCCTCCAAATGTTCGTGAGTGTTTGGTTAGGCTTATTTTTCCCAAATAAGCACTTATTACGTAAATCGAGATAAAACTCCTCTCACATACTTACATCGTATACCGTGAATCATGATTTATAAGCACTTATTATCCAAAAATAAGCTATTCCAAATGAGCATGAAAATTCAAAACTGTAGAAATGAAGCTTGAGATGAGTAGAAGAAGTTTGTGAGGGGTATTTTGAGAGGAAACGTTGACTCGGAGGTGAAATCGGCTCCAGAGCTCAAGAACTTTCACTATCCATCCTTTCTCTTTCCTCTTCTATTTTCTCTCTAATTTTTCAAAAATTTCCCCTATTTTATGGCTTTGGCTAACCTATTTATTAAGGGAGAGAGATGCTAAATGTATTATTTTATTATAATAATCACATGCCAAAAATCTAGGGTGCTGGGTGCTCTTTTTGAAAATTATTGGTAACTGGCGATTCTATATACTAGATGCTCTTCATTTGCATTGCAAGTACCCAGTGCACCTCTTAAAATCTGTCTTCCTTTCCCCTTTCTCATGGTTGGAGAATTCATCGATTAAGGGAGAGGGAGTCTGATTAATTCATTTGGCTTCCGGTGCAATGTTCAGGAGAATCGGGTACATGATCAGACCAGAGACCGATGAGCTATCCCGCCTCTTTTTTTGGGTTTTTTAGCGGTCCAATTTGTCAGGAAAAGTTAAGGTTTGATGACTTTCCCTGGCTATCAGGTTTGATGTTCAGAAAAGTTAATCAGGGGATCGAACGAGAATCGGTGAATTCCCCTAATTTCTCTGCCACATGTCACCGACTTGAAATGCCAACATAAAAGGCAAAAAGGACACCACATGATGAAGGCACAAGTGTCATCTTTTAATTGTGCCAGCCAAAAAGTGTGAATAGTATTTTGATGTAATGATATGTACTTTGATGATGAGTGTTATCTTCTTATACATCCAACACAAAAGTTGAGTCATCATTACTCAGCATGACTTACTTTATTAAAGCTACTTTAATAAAGTTAGTTTTTCAGTACTCACTCAGGATTCCACTTGAGACTTACTTGGAGTTGCCTCGCGTATACCAAGGCCTACCAAATGATGCTAGGTCAGAGTATATGTATGTGGGTCCCATATCACTCTACATATAGGTGTCTCCTTTCAAAACACAGGGTACACATGTCTACCCAAAAAATGTCATGTGCATACCTATACCGACATATTTCGCTTGGCCAATCAGTCTTATACCTCATGACATAGCTGGGTGGCATCTCTCAACCAACCTAATGGCACTGTATATGTGTCCCGTGCATATATGCACCGACACTTAATCATACTGCCTAAAAATATCGAACCCTATGCCAGGTAAGGCCAAATCACATAATCCCCAAAAGTCTTTCTGTAACCCCCTACCTTAATAAGCGTAATTAAGATTCGATAATGCATAATAAATTGGATTGGAGACTGACAGATAATATATAACTCATTTTAACTCCCTCCTTATGGTAAGGTATTCACAAATTCTTTCAAAATGTTTCCCTATCCTGGTCTCAAGTTCAGGTTTTGAATATAATTACCCTGTGCAGTTATAACACATTAATACATATCAGAGTGTACAATAAAAATCATGAAAACCCCCGGGTGTCATATATGTACTAAGGGTTTACAAGATTCCCTTTTTGGGGATTACACAACTATATCCCAAAATAGTATTTACAATCCAAAACTATACAGTAATCCCAAATCCAAAATGGATAACCGACAATCCAAAACTAAATATCCCTACAAGGTCCTAGTTGTTCCTGGTCATCCATTTCTCCTTGGAGCCACTTGCCCTGCTTGTAAGGTTAGTCAATGGAAAGAATGAGATTCAAGAGAATCCCAGTAGTAACAAATCATTCATATAATATATAAACACATAGCATGTAAGATCATGTTTAGCAGCAACATAATAGTACATGGCTCATGCCACATACGACAGCACTTATGGTTGTATACACAATGTGACAGCTTTCACTGTAATGGCAGCAGTATCTCAAAGCATTACAATGCATGACAACATAAATACAATGCTTTATACACAGAATAAGAGAAAGAGTCATTACCTTGTTCTTTCCGAGCGTGCTCGGGCACGATTCGTTCACGATCAGGGTAAATGTATAACCCTAAATACCAAAATTAGAATAGCGGATTAATTCTCTACTCCCAATTCTCACTTTCAAACACTTAAAATAGGTTATCACCTAAGTCCCTTAAGTGACTATAATAGGCTCAACAAAAACCTAGAGGAATTGGGAAGTACTAGGTTGGAAACCACTTTTCAGAATCACAAAATGCTGAAAATGGGGGTTGGCTGCAGCCAAGAATCCTTTGGCTATAGCCAAAACATGCACAGAAGGTTTTTGGTTGCAGCCAAAATTTTTTTGCTGCGGCCAAAACGTGTACAGAAAGTTTTATGCTGCAACCAAGAATTCTGGTTGCAGCCAAGGAAACTTAAAAAAATCATAATTAATTCTAGAAAAATAAAAATGAAGTAATCCCAAAGCCTATTGAAGGCTCTTTAAGTCCTATGCATAGGAAAAATGTGGATCATTACCAGAAATCACCACACAATTACAGAATTTCACAAAATTCACCACTGCCCCAAAACAGATTCCAGTTTTAATCCCAAACTTTGGACAGTCATTACTACAAGCACACAAAATGAAATGACACAAATTATTTGTCCATTTTGAAGCTTGGAATGTGAACTTTAAGATTGAAAAGTTTCAGAATTTGTAGACACCATTTGCCCATTCAAAACATGTAAACAACCTGACTACCATGTATAGAGTTTTAAGAGATAGAATTTCAGTTTTTACATATGTGCCTTCAATGGTTCCAAATTCTCAACAAACACCATTTCCACACTAATGTTTCTTAAGGAACCCATTGGAATCCCTAAAACAGCTAAATTCCTATCACACATACACATGTTTTGTTTTGGGCAGACATGAACACATAATACAAAATTTTTTCAACTTTCTAATTAATGATCCAAACCAATTCAAACCAATTTTATTGTTCAAATCATACAACAAGACATCTATTCCAATACCAATTTACCATGCTATACACAAGACCCTAATGACACAAAAATTAGGGCAAAAATCCAATAATTCTAAAGTTCAACCAATAACCATAATAAATATGTCAAAATATGCCAAATTTTTACCTTTTCCTCTTCCCAAGACTAGTTTTTTGATTTCTCTTCTTTCCACTTTCTTCAACCACTCAAACACCACCTTTCAAAATTATAAAACCATAGAAATGAAGCCCCTAGCAAGAGGAATAAGTTTAGTGAGGAGGGTTTAAGCATTCAAGGTCAAATAGAACACCTGCCTTGAACTTTCTTCTTTTCCTTTTCTCTTAGGTTTGGACATCAATAGAGTTTGGTGAGAGAGGATGTGAGATGAGGATGAAGATAATGAGAAATCAGATTTTCCTTGCTCCCCTCCTCAATAACCGACTATGAAAGGAAAAGAGAGGAGGAATTGGATTAAAATTCCATGGTGGACCTTTTGACTACACAAGATTGTGCCAAGGGTCAACATCCCGCCACTTCTTCCATGTACATGCAAGCATGTGATTCCACCCTCTTGATCTCTTGAAAATTAATCACAACCATTAAACTTTAAGTTACTAATGAGTTTCCTCTTCAGTAACTAACCAATTGCTCTGTAATTTTTCTTTTTATCATTTTGCCCTTGATTATGGCAATTCATTCTAAATCACCACCAAACTCATCTTATCATTCCATATCACCATATTATGCACCCTCCCTCTATTTGAAGTCTATTTAGATGTTAATCCACAATTGAACTTAGATACAGTGTTTAGGCACTACTCATAACATATTCGAATCACATTTCACATCATATTCTCCAAAAGTGTTTATTTATCAATAATCACATATACTTTTGAAGTCATTAATCCTGAATCGAAATTTTGGGGTGTTACACTTTCTATTTCTAGTCATTCTTGGGACTCTTTCAGAACTGGGCTTAGTAGTTCACCTTATTCAGGCTTATCCTTAAGTCTCTAGGCTCAAAATTCAGGATATTACAATTCTCCCCACGTTCAATAAACTTAGTCCTTAAAATTTGCTACCCATCTGATTCTTAATAATACTTCAAAAGGGCCATTGTAGCGAGGGTTTCATTTCTTTACTTATACTCCTTTTTGACACTCAAATTTTGGAGGTTTATTGACAACTCAAATTGTAGAAGACACTTTAAATTCCCAATACCTCAAATTCTAGAGATTTTCTCATTCAGTTATATTCTTATAGACCTTACTCATCTATCCTGCGTCAGAGCTTCTTCAATCTAAGCTCTCAGACTACTTTCCTCTTGACTAGTACGGTAGCTAGCAAGTATTTATCTGACTTCATCAGTCGAGATTTCTAGGTACTTCTATCAGTTTCTGTTGTTGTATCATTATGACCATCAACTACCCGCTTTTCAATTTAAAGCATCAGTGATGATAGTTGCATTGCTGCTTATTCGTTCATTTACATTATCTCATATTCTATTTTTCTGATTTTTAAATATTTAAAATTCTTGTGGTCATAGTAGATTTCGCAATCACACTATACAAACTAGCACTGTTACATTTTCAAAGAAAACATGATCGCTGCTAGCTTAATTCACAACTGGGGTAATTCATCTAGTGAGGTTTCAACTGTTGAGAGGTCTACGCCACCATTCCATCCTGCTTCACCAAGACATTTACCAATCCTTTATTTCTTTTTCATTATGTTGCAGACCATACTGGTCGCTTTACTGTAGACCATACAGGTTACATTCTTTGTAGACACACATGGGTCGCATTCTTAGATCAGGAATATTCAATACTAGTGCAAGTTTCAACCTCTCCTATAGTTCTTTGATATCCTCTTACAGACATCATCCTACTTAAGCAATTCTTTCTTTCAAGTGAATCGCAAAGCGATTCGAGAAAAATTCTAAATTCATTTGGCAAGACCTAGCAAACTAAGAATTTCTATAACAATTTCTGGCCTCTTTCAGTTCTATACTGCTCCCATTATTCTCGGTTCCTCTGAGGATCCTTCTTTTGTGACAACAAAGTTAAAAAATGACCACTACAAATTGGTCAAAAATTCTGTTCAAAAATTCAATTCTTGAAAAATTCAGTTCACAATTCAGTTCATACAATTCACAAAAATAGAACGTGCATTGGACAAATCAAAATTCAATTTTCACAGATACTCAGGAACTAGAGAATTGTTCTAGAAGGTCATTCATTCTGTATACATTCCAGGCTCCACTCTTACTACTCAAGCCATTTATATCCTTATGTAATGTTCACGAAGCACACAAAACAAACCATCCATTCTGAAGCATTCATATTCATTTATAGGACATGCAGTCCCTTCTATTCCAGCCTTACGACTGTTATTCCAGCCTTACGGCCATTCTATTCCAACTTTACAGCTATTCCAGGACACTACCCAACAATTTTTGGTCTTACAACTGTGGACTTTTGCCCTTTTAGTTCTGAATGCTTTTCATGAAATGAATGTACTCGACGGTATATACATACGTGCAGAACCACTACATAAGATACGAGAGCAAGAGTTCACTTGACTTGTTCTATCGAGCCTGTTCTTTCTTAATTCTCTTTTTTTGCCCTTCTTTCTACAATAGTACTGGAGCACCCCATGGTGACTCATCGGGTCACAAACCCCTTTTTTCTAACAAGTCTACATTTTACCATCTCATCTGGGGTCATTCTGTATAGATTTTCGATATCGGTCTAGCTCCAGGCATAATTCTATTTCCTTTACCTACAGAGGTAATCTACCTAGGTCACATAGGGAATCTGTAAGCTACTTGTACATTCTATTCTCTGTCTTGACTATGAGACCATAATTCATGACTATTCTCATTCTTTCTATTACTTTGTTCCATCAGGGAATAACTTTCTCATTTATTCTTTATAAGGGAATATTCTATGATCAAGATTTTCCCCTATGTTGGATTAGTAATTAGCAACCTCCAAAAACCTCAATTCCTTCAAGTCATTCTAGTACTTCAATTCATTCTGGTATCTCAATTCATCCAAATCAATTCAATTACCTAAGGAATCAATTCAACTATCATTTGATTCTTAGGTTACGATTTACTAGGGTATATGGTTAGGTATCTATCACATTCTTCTGCCTTAAATTCAATTTGTCTTATAGAGGCTTCTAGATTCTAGCATATTCTTTAAATCATTCTCTTAATACCTCAAATCACCTCGAGTAATTGTGTAGATTACTAAAACATCATTCTAGGTAAGGAAGCAATATATAACATTCTTTCATTCTTTCATTGCTTCTTTACCTCAAGGTCATGCCCAGTCATCAATTAAGCATCTTTAATTATATTCTATGCCTCAAACAACTTTGAGCCATTTCAGTGTTCTTAAGAACCTAAGGCTCAAAATAGATTCTTGGGTTAAAATCCAATTCTTAACTTCATACTATATCTATAACCTCAATGTTAATTGAGTCCTCAATCATACCCAATATGCATGATAAAAATCATCATGATTCATAGCTCTAATTATATCCTTTACAATACTCAAGATTAACCTCAAGCTTCACTGAAGATTCAGCCTTAATCTTGAGGTTCAAAATTCTCATTCTATATGCCTTTAAATACCATTCATCTAACTAAGATGATCCATAGTTATGGAGAAATCTTAAGACAATTATTATTCCTAAAGTCCCCATAACCATACCAACTTAACTTCCCAGGGAGGTCACCCATTTTGGGGTTACTCTCGCTTGAGCATGCTTAACGATGGAGTTCCATTGGAATCGGGATTACAAGCCAGCTCAGCATCAGATTCTCCTGAGCTCATACCTTTCTCCACTGGGTAAACATCACTGCTACTCCATTTCATTCTCTATATACAACTCTATCCCTTCCTTTGGCAGGGGATTCTACAATCAATTGATTAACCAATGTACGGCTTTACCCTTTCTCAATACCAACCTGCCAATTAGTAGTCAAGGGAAATTCTATTTTTCTTGATTCAGCTATCACCCATACTTCTTAATCCTAGTATCACTCAAGATTATCCAAGTATTAACAAGGATACTATTCTCATCAGCAGAGCATACTAGCCAAATGCTAGAATCTATTTTCTAATACCACTAAATGTAACACCTTAGTTACAATATCGTTTTGATGAGTCTTTCATAGTGAATCTGAACCACTAAGTGATAATTCTTAGTAAATAATTTCAAATCCCAACTCCAATACAGGATTCGAACCTGTACTTAAAAGGGGTTTTTTGAATAACTTAAACTTTTCAAAGATTATTCACCTTGGTTCCCTACTCACTGTGACTCATATTTTCTTCATTCCTTTTATTATCTTATCAGAGTGATTCTTTGCTCATTTTTATGTGCGGTATTTTTCTTAACTAATGAGCTCGTACCGTGTGATTACCCATTCCTAATTCAATTATCGCTCTTGGATAATTAATTCATTCGTCATACAGATTATACAATTAACCATTACAAATATATTAATTTATATAACAGACTAGTGCGTAAATAATTCTTCTATTCTTTATTGCAACTTCTTTCTAGGTATAGCATCCTACACTCCTCTTCTGTGCTCAGTTGCCTATATGGTTGGTGGGGGAAGGTGAGATTCGGGGGAATCTCAGTAGCAAACATTACAGATAATGCATGTAAGATGAATGCTAGTGCATGGCATGCTTGCCTTACATAGGCTCACATAATGATATTCTGCATGCTCAATGTTTTGTGCAACATACGTATAGCTACAACAAAAATAGAAACATAGCTTCATTCATTCATACATGCTTCACATAACCAAGCAAAACAATATAGCAAATCAATACATAGCATAAATATCACATACATGCAAGTAAGTAAGTTCAGTACCTTTTGTCTTCGAGTCTCCTTTTCGGTACCTTTTCTTTTAACCATTGAAGGTGCTTCTTCTTTGTCACCTCATGGCCTTAAATATATAGCCACATTGTTAGAGCCATGACAATTGAGTGTCTAATGGGCTACTTTAGCCTCTAGGACTTAACTCTATTATTTTGACCCATACTTGGCTCAAATTACCTTAAATGCCATAATTTCGTAGGCCCACCTAATTTGCCAGATTTTTCACTCAACTTTGAAAAATCATAACTAAATTTAGAAAAATCCAATTGGAGTGATTTAAAGTTCTATGTGACCCTTATTGAGTCTATTTTAAGGGAAAAATAATAGCCACTACTAATTATAGGGATAATTTTGCTAGAATCATTGAACAACACAACTGGTCCAGAAATTGTTCCAGATTCAATACCTGATTTCAAAAATTCATATCTCACAATCTACAAACCCAAATGACGCATATTATATATCAAATTAAATTTTATGATGTATACTTCAAATCTAGAAAATTTCATGGAATTGGACAAGATTTGGTCATTCAAAAACTCATTACAAACTGACTGCCTCCAAAAATTGAAACCTGGCAGCACTTTAACATAGCTTCCAAATCATCATAAATCATCATTTAACCATAAAAATATGATTAAACCTAAAAAAATACCCCTTTAGCTGAAATATAAATAGTACCCCACCCTCATGAAAACTCATCAAAACAACAAACCAATGTTCAAAATGAAGCCCACGCTTACCTCTACGCATTTCTGCAATCGGTTCAAAAATCTGGCAGTACTTTGGCCTCTGAGATGGCACCAAACCCCTCCAAATGAAAATATGAAATCATAGAAATGAAGCTTGGGATGAGTAGAAGAAGGTTTGTGAAGAGTATTTTGAGAGAACGGTAATTCAAAGGTGAAATCGGCTCCGGAGCTCATGAACTTTCACTATTCATCCTTTATCTTTCCTCTACCATTTCTCTCTATTTTTTTGAAGTTTCCCCCTATTTTTTGGTTTTGGCTAACCTATTTAATGAGGGAGAGAGATGCTGAATGTATTATTTTATTATAATAATCACATGTAAAAAATGTAGGGTGTTGGGTGCTCTTTTTGGAAATTACCGGTAACTGGCAATTCTATATATTGGATGATATTTCTTTACACTACAAGGTACCCGGTGCACCTCTTGAAATCTGTCTTCCCTTCCCCTCTCTCATGGTTGGACAAATCCATTGGTCAAGGTAGAGGGAGTATGATTAATTCATCTAACTTTCAGTGCGGTGTTTAGGAAAATTGGGTATATGACCGGACCAGAGACCGGTGAGCTGTCCCGCCTGTTTTCTTGGGTTTTTTAGCATTCCAATTTGTCAGGTAAAGTGAAGGTCTGATGATTTTCCCTGACTACTGGGTTTGGTGTTTGGAAAATTTAATCGGGGGATCGGACCGAGAACCGGTGATTCCCTTGACTCTTGTGCCACACGTCACCATCTTGGAATGCCAACATAAAAGGCAAAAGGACACCTCATAATGAAGGGACAAGTGTCACCTTCTAATAGTGACAACCAAAAAGTGTGAATATTGCTTGTCATGATGATGTATACTTTGATGACATGTGTCATCTTCTTATTCATCCAACACAAAAGTTGAGTCATTATTACTCATCATTACTTACTTTATTAAAACTACTTTAATAAAGTTAGTTTATCGGTGCTCACTCATGACTTACTAGAGGTTGCCTCACGTATACTGAGGCCCGCCAAATGATGCTAGGTCAGAGTGTCTATGTGTGGGCTCCACATACCAGTGTCTTCTTTCAAAAACGTAGGGTACACATGTCTATCCTAAGAATGTCATTTGCACACCTATATCAGCATATTTCACTCGATCAATTAGTCCCATACCTCATGACATAGCTATATGGCATTTTTCAACCAACCTAATGACACCGTATATGTGTCTCGTGTATATCTGCATCGACACTTAATCATGCTGCCTATAAATATCGAGCCCTCTACCCGGTAGGGCCAAATCACATAGTCCCCAAGAGTCTTTCTATTTCTCGTCATTCTTGGGACACTTCCCAAACTTAGCTTAGTAGTTGACTTTATTCAGGCTTATCCTCAAGTCTTTATGCACAAAATTTAGAATATTACACCTTGTGTCTTGGCTGACTTTCATGAATAAAAGAGGAGGGAGGTGTGTTGACCAAGTCTTTCATATGTGTGTAGTGTGTGGGGGGATGACTAGTGTGTGTATGTGGTGAGTGAGGGTGCCATGTGGCCAAATAAAGAGAAAGATAAGTAGTTACTTTAATTTTGCATGCGTTTGTGAAAGGAGCTTAGATGGCAGCTAGTTGTGGCTCTAAATTAAGAGTGAAAATGCTGAATGTGTGTGTATGTTTATATATTTATGGGTATGTTTATATCCTATTAATTACACACACGATGCCCTAATTTTTTCCCTTTTATCTAATTTAAGATTCCTCAAATTCTTTAGAAAATAATATGCCTTTAATTCCCAAAATTAAATCGAACACCATTTAAATTTTCTTTTTAGAAAATCTAACCTTTTACTAAATTTCAAGACGTTACACAAAACATCTTCTTAACTATTCCAATGCTAACCTTACAAATACAACTAATCAAAACATTGCAATCAATTATAATAATTCTAAATTCTTAAATGCACTAATGATGTAGAAACTCTCTTTCGCAAAACAAGGAGTAAGAAAAAATCCAATTGTGGGTTTATTTCTCTCCCCATTCACTTGAAAAGAAAAACATGATTTTAAAAATTGCCAAAATACTAGATCTCATGAAAGTTTAAAGAATTTCTCATAAATCATACTTTCAAAGTGGCAAATGCGACCATTTACCACTTAAGGTATGCATCAAGGCAAGTCATTCTTGATTTTGTTTTTTGAAAAATTTTCTAGTTTTAAGGCATTTATTATTTAAAAGCAACCAATCAATGTGATTCAAAATGTATTCTCCTCCCCCACACTTATTTAACACATTGTCCTTAATGTGTGTAAAGCAACTCTAAAGAGAATGCTAAGTAAGTTGAAATTGAAGGTACAATGGTAATTAAGTAGGGTAGGAGCCAAAAATACAAAGCATACATAGGAGGTTCTTATTTTACTTACTAAGCTACACTACTTTTACTTTTGTCTACTGAATTGTGTCCTTCCCCCATACTTATCTTCCTCATTCAACAATTAAGCTCAAAGAATCATAAGATCTAGGAAGAAAATAAGTGAGGAAAGAGACAACTTTGGTTGGAAGGTCTTGAGTCGCTTGAAGAAGAAGTTTTTATCCCTTATGAGAATTGTGCATTTGTCTTCTAAAAAAGCTTCTCTCACATTGAATTTCCTTGGTGGGGGTGACTCAGGATTAATCAAAAGAGATCCAAGAATATAAGGTGGATGTTGGTTCTTTCGATGACCTTTCCAAGAATATGCCTGTAGAGAAGACAAGCAAATAGTAGTATCCCATAAAAAAAAGAAACATTGAGAGATTTCAAGTGAAGTAAAACTATCATATCTAAGAAAATCAATGGCACTCGTATTAGAGGAGGCAAACAAGCAATTATATTTTATAAATTCTCTTGTTTTTGTAAAGTGGAAGGTGTAGAATCCAAGTTAGTGCCCATTCTTAATTCAATTATTGTGTTTAGTATTATTACAATTTCATTCTATATGTACGGTATACTAAGGCAACCTTGTGCTACACATGCTATTCTACCACTACTACTACAGGAACTATGTTTACTATGCTTATGTATGTACATATATGTACAAAACATTTAGCCACATGAGGCTACCAAAATATCTAAGTCTAATCAAAATTAATATACATATAATCAACATATTATAATTCTTCTCCACCTTCTTTTTTCTTAGCACTAACTACCTCCTTGCTGCTGGAACTATTGGCTTTAGCTGCATATCATTTTAATGGAAATAGTGAGATTCACGAGAATCTCAGTAGTAATAACAGTCAATCATAAGATACGCAAGTTCACAAAGAATGCAAAACAAACCATCATATAGTAAGCATTTGGCAATCAAGATGCAGCACAACATCATACACAGGACACAACAGTCCAATACTACTAAACTTCCTACCCCATGTAACAAATGCACTTTCAGGTCTTATAGCCTCAAGGCATGCAATCCCTTACAACACGGATTGCACATCAAGTTTTATAGCCCAAGGATACACCTCATGCATCTAAAGCACTTTTGGGTCTTACAGACTTATCCTGAATGTATATAAGGTCTTATAGCTCAGGGATACACCCCATGCAACACTTGCACTCTCAGGTTTTACGGTCTCAGAACTCACAATCCAAACATCAAACCATATATTCATAAAACAAATATAATCAATGGTAAACACATACATGTAGACCAAATACATATTATATGAGAGAAAGAGTTACTACCTGACTGCCTTTCTGATGTTTTACCTTCTTTAATTAGCTTCCTTTTGGGGCTTGAGCAAATATCCAATCCTATAATTTAAAATTCATGAAGATATAGGTCATTACTTATTCCAATTCTATCAACATAAGTAAAATTATGTTACTCTTAACCCTCTCATAACTCGTCCTTTATTTTAAATTTGTTGGATATCTTTAATAGACTCTTGTGCTTATGTATAGTGCATATCTAATTTAAGACAACCTATATGTTTCACACCCTTGTGATTTATATACTATACTTAGTTAACTTGGTCTCTTAAACATGTCCCTAATTCCTCAAATCACATTTACTTCAAAACTGGAAAATTCCAAACTTAACCCAAATTTGTCTCAATTTCTAGGTAACTTTGAAAAAATCATATCTCAGGTTAGAAAATTCCAAATGAGGTGGTTCAAGTTTTTATGTGAAGATATTGAAGTCCTCTGTATAGGAAAAATATTATCTAGTATCAATTTATGTTTCTAAGCTCCCAAATTCCATGACCAATCTAACTGCCCATAAAGATCATCAGAATTTTCCTAGAGTTTCTATCCAAATTAAAAAATTCATAACTTATAATTTACACATCCAATTCCTAAGTTCTAATACTTAATTGAAAGCTCTAAATGTATAATTTAAGGTAAAAATAATCACACAGCCAAATTATCAAATTAACCTCATGAAATTTGTCTATTTTCCCACTATCAGAATTTTGGAACCTAGAATGTTCCCTATTTTCTGACCAAAATTTCAAAAATCATAACTTTTTCTTTAGATATCCAATTGACACGTTATAGGACTCATTTCAAAGATTTGGATGTTTATTATTTTCCTTCCAAATTTCATAATCAATGTACATGTTTTGCCAGATCAAAATAGTGCCCAAAACCAACTGACTCTCTGAAGCTTTAGTTTTGACAATCTGACTTAATCTCCCAAAAACTCTAACATTTTCATCCTAAACTGGGCTCTCCTTAATTCAATTATCTAGTAGACATCATAAACTCTCAAAACTTCAAAAGAAACCAAAGCAATTCCCACTAGTAACCTCTACCATTACATGCAACAGTACTTTGTTTTCCGGTGATGAAGCCTAGGCGAAGAAGATGACATGCAGCTGAGAATTAGGACTCTAAACCTCCAGAAATTTGACACTATGAACTCCTAACATCATGCTCTATTTTGGTGATCCCAAACAGAACCAAAGAAACCCTAAAAATTTCTCAAAAATTGACATGCATGCACTGTATTTTAAGCTTATTGGTGACAACAAACTTTTCCGGTGATTTCTCATACTTCCAACCACTAAAATAGTTGAAGAACAACCTCTAATCAAATGGAAAAAGCTAGAAAGGAGTGTAGGAGACTCACCTATACAAGAATCCAGCCTTGCACGTAAGGATCAAGCTCTTCTTCTTTCCAGTGAAAACTCTCATCTCTCACTCTATCACTAGCTCTCTCTCTCTCTCTTCTCTCTGTTTCTCTTGCTCTCTCTTTCTGGCCGACTTGAAGCAAATGAATGGAGAGGTGAAGGAGTGTTTTGTTTCAAGTAAATATGTATAAGTAGGCATTAGGTCGGGTTATTGGGCTGTCCAAATTGAAGTTGAATGTGTGAGTTACCAGGTGTGTGTGTGTTTTTATTTATATATAGGTATATTTTCATCCTATTAATCTCACACACTAGGCTCAATTTCCTACTTTGTCTAATTTACAATTTGTTAAATTTCTTAGGTTCCATAATTTGGCTTATCTCTAGCTCGATTCCAATTTTTGGGTCCTAATAAAGTTACCAACGTTTCTTAATTTCTAAATCGGTATTGACTCATTATCTAATTTCCATGAGTTAATCCTTAAAAATTTATTAAGGATTTTCTACCTTAATTTTCTTCATAAAGCTTTCAAATACTTTTTAGAATTTTTTACGCCAAATTATGACCTCTAATTATTTTTTCTCGAATTTTCGAGAAAATAGGCCTTTAAATCCCAAAATTAAGTTTAGCATCATTTAAAGTTTTTTTTTTTGGGGAAATTAACCCTTTTACTAAGTTTCGGCATGTTACACATGCCACTCCATTGTTTTCTCCAACTTCTCATTTTCTTTCTGCAATAGCTCCGCTTCTTGCTTATGTGGGAACATGGGAGGAGGATTTTTTTTTTTGGAAATTCTTCTTCAACACTTGTGATTACTAAGTGAGACAATCAATTTCCATGTCCCATTTTTCATTCTCTTTATCTTGTTGTTCCATTCTTCTTATTATAGAGGCCATGAGATAAGCAAAGGTGTCCTTGTGTGACTATTTCTCAATTATAGTCCAAGTCATTTAATTTTGGTACTCTCTAATGACTTCACCAATGGTAGGTTCTTGATTTAGCACACATGGTTGGGAATGAGGTCCATAAGGTGGCTCAAATGGTGGGTATAGAGACTCATGAGGTGGATGACATGCTTGTGAAGTGGGATGGAATGAAGGAGGAGGTTCATAATATGGCATGCAGTTGTATGGTAGAGGATTAGAATGAGGCTCTTAATATGAGTTATATGGTGGCAAAGAAGGATCATGGTCTGATCTATAGGGTTGGTGTGGTGGATAATTAAATTGGAATGAAGGTTGTTGGTAAGGTTCGTGGAATGGGTGGTGTAATGGATTATGACATTCTTGACCAATTGAACTTCTTTCTCGACTCTCCAAATTAAATTGAAGAAGTCGCAATGTTTGTTGAATGGAATTCATGGTTTGGGAGAGAGTATTTTTCTTTCCGGTGGCATTACTCATCCTAACTAAGCTTTGAAGAAATGCAAGTCCGCACTCAATTCAGACTCAAGAAAGTAAGAGCACACTTGTTTCAGGGATTGTCCACTATGCAAAATGAGCCAAAAATCAGAATCTCATGTAATCTAGCGCATCAAGAAGTGGCCAAATTTGGTTAGATTCAAGGCAAGTTGGAAGAAAAATGATTTCCAACAAAGATAACTTAATGAGAGCCCAGTAGCAACAAGTTATGAGTTCAGAAAAATCATGCTAGAACTCAAGTGATTTTAAGCTGTCAACAGTAAGAATCAATAACTCAGGACTAGAGCAAGGAACACAGTACTATTGGTCCAAAATTTTCAGAGCAAGTAGCCAAACTTCGAGTTTCTGCATAGATAAGAGAACTAACCAAGATTCAAATTGAGCTAAGAGACTCAAATCAGTTTACAAAACCTTGAAAACAAACAACACGACCCATTTTTAGACTTCCAGAGAATTTCAGCAAAATAATATCTATTCAAGAAGCAATTGCAAATGAAACTTTCAAACCAGGAATGCAAGAATTTCCAGCAAATACACCAGATTCAAATATCTATGCCCAGATTCAAGGTGATTAGACAATGCATAGTTAAATTCCAATATTAGTGCAGCAAAAAACCAGTAACTTAACTCAAAGTGAGTTCATGTTGCTGAAATTGGACAGAAAAGTTGTGCACAGCCAATAAAAACAGATTTTTACAAACAAAGATCAACAATTTCAGCAAGTGGTCAAACAATCAGGTCTGAATTTGCAAGTGCAACTGTCCAAGTGCTAATGGTTTGTCAAAATATGGGAATTTGACAGAATTGGGGTAGCATGCATCAATAAAAATTAAATTGGCCAAATTACCAATTAACAAGCAATTAACTGAAATACCAGAGTTGGAATTTATGCAAGGACACACCGCAAACAAGTTAACTTAAGATTTTGAGCAAACGGTGAGATTAAATGGTCTTCAAGTGAGTTTTGGCACAATCCAGCTTAAATGCAGATGTGCAACACCATAAATTCAATTAAAAAATCAGTGGTGTTTAAAAGTGATGGAAATGGCAAGGAAACTTGGGTCGCACCAAGTCTGGTCAAGTTTGCATAAAATTCAGCAAGCAGTTATGAGCATAGATTGATAATTTCAACAATTTCCAGAGGAAAGCACCAAAAACAAGAGAATAAGACCTATGCTGAAGCAAACAAAAATAAAAATAAAAATTTGGCACTTAACTTTTGAAATCAATGAACCAGGAACTTCAAGAATTCAGTTCAGTCAGGAAAATTAGCTTTTGAATCAGCTTACAACAAACAAGTATATGCTACCACCCTGGACAGCTACAATAATTTCAGATCCAGCTGGACAATTTAGTCACAACAAGAATTCCCTAGTAATTATAAGATTCCAGTCAGTTATATAAATCCAAGATTTTCTCAGCAGAAACAGAATATTCCAACAGCAAATGCTCACAGCAATAGCAAATAACAAGGAGCAATTTCTACACCACGAATGCACTTGAGCTTCCTAAAGAATGAGAATTTTGCAGCAATGGAGTAAGAGCGATGGTGCCATTCATGTCCAAAGTCAATTAAGCACAGCAGGTGAATTTCATTTTTGAGCTTCTGGACCAAAACTTGGTAAATTGTAACAGAATTCACTCTTTCAAACCAAATAGCAAGTAGGAATTTCCTTACAATTCTGAAGCAAGCTGCTACAGCAAAAATTAGTTAAAATCCAATGATAGGAATGTCAAAATGATCTTTAATTAATTTTTGACAGAATATTAATGAACCTGCAATCATTGACAGCACAGAGGTTCAAGCTCAAATTAAACAACAATGAAGTTTCACGTGTTAGAACCAGATTTAGCAAATTGCAAGCAAGATTAATTCATAAGCATGAATTCACAATCAGTTCAATCTGGAAAATTCAAGTGACAGTTGCAAAATTGTCCTAGATTGAAGAAGTCCACAGCCATACCTTAGACTTCAATCACTTTCCAATTAGCTCACTTGCAGAAAATTCAGTCAAGCTTAACGGCCATACAACTTCATGGCAAATTTGAAGAGGTAAAAAAGACAAGTCCAAACCAGAGAGGAAAAAAATGAATTCACAATGACAGCAAATGGACTTGCAATTGACAGCATGTACTAGATCAGTGAGTGAACCAAGTAACAGTTAGTGCAAAATTCAGTTTGAGCTTCAAACTTCAGATGAACAGCACACTTGACATGTGTAAATGTCACTTTTTTTTTTTCCTTTTTTCCAGCAAAAATAGAATGAGGGACAAGTAAGAAAATTACTTATTTTTTTTCAAACATAATGCAGGCATTAGGCTAGTAAAAGAAGCTGTGACAAAATAAATTTCAGAACAAAGACAAAATGACAGCACTTTAGGAATCTGTTTTGACAATCCAAGTAATACAATCAATTTCTAGTCAAAAATCAGATTCACAATAGCCAAATTAGTCCAGAAAATTCAACAGCAAGCAAAGTACAGCGGTCCAGCACAAGTTTCCATCCACTTTCAGATGCAAAGACAGCAAAATGACTTCTCGGATTCTGCAAAAATGGTCAAACAGCAGCAGCTTAAACTTAATGGATAAAAATTCCTAATTCACTCAAACTCCTTTTTAATGATAATGATAGATGCTCCAGCATCCAAAATTGGTTTCACAAGCACAGTTATCAATTCCAAACCTTCAAATTCTGAACAGCAATTTCCGAAGACAGCAGCCAAGCCAAAATTGAGCAGCGATAACTATAAATACAGTACCCAATCAGCAACGCAAAAATGCTATGGATGCAATAAGTGCAAGTATTCATCTATCATATGAAACTATCTATGTATGAATTTTTTTTTTTTTTTTTTTAATTTTCTATGCAAATGCAAGAAAAATGCTGTAGAGAACTAACATGCACATGTCCAAAACTTTAACCTAAACTAGACAAATAAAAAACACTAAAAGCTAAAATTCTAACGACCTCACACAAGCAACCCCAGTCAACAACAAAATTGACATTTAGTTAACCAAGGAGTTAAAATAGACTCTCCAGCAATGGCGCCATTGATATGACCTTGTCTTTGCGTCTTGGGTCAAATGCAAAATATTTATAACCAAAAATTATAGTATATAGCAACACTCGGGTTGTTCTCTTAAGGAGCCTTTATTGAGCTACCTAAGTTAACTAAGTATCTAAAATGCAAGAAAACATGAGGCTGGTTTTAAAAATCATTTTTCAACTACAACTAATTGGATGAAATAAAATTAAAAGATAAACTATTGTTTTTGGTATTTTTAATAAAAATGGAGAGTAAGTGAATGAAATGGTATGATATGTAGTGAAAAAAATGAATGATGAATGCTCTTGGTAATAAAGAAAGTGACTATTCTTGCACAAAAAGATTATGAGTTAAAAATTCATTAAGGCCTAAGAAAAACCTCAAAATAACACTTGAGTCCAATATTCCCAATTAATAGTAGCTCATACGAAAATAGCTAACTACTACCTCTTGGGATATTGTTTAAAACTAGTTAATGTGCAATTGAAATGGATAAATATAACTTGCTTCCTCTTGATATAAATGTGATAACACAACACTCAACTGATAATAATCAATCATACTATCTAACAATAACTCGTAGATGACACAATATCATTGAATCAATTAAGGAAAGTACATATATATAAATCCAACAATCAACAAAAATCCAATCCAATCACAAAAGTTCAATCCACAAGACTAACCAAACGGTGATCAAGTCTCAATAGTACATAAGGATAATCCTAAAACTTAGGTAATCAAAATATATAAATGAGAAAAGGAATCAATATATTCTTAAGAGGAATAGGGAGATAAGACATTGGGAAAATTGAACGCACATACGTCTCAGGCATTACTGTTTACAACAACAGTGCCAGCTTCATTTTGAAAGCCATTTCCAATTGAGTCGGCTTGGTTCAAATCTGATGCCAAATGAACAGTAACTCATCCACCAATAGTCATCTCCCACTGCTAGGTCACTTCATTGTGTCATATTCAATAGTAAATTTTCTGACATTCTTTCAGAGTTGTTCATGTTTTTGCTTTCCTAATACACTCTTTCTAGTTAAATTAATGGATTCATTGATTCCAAAACCTGTAGGTCATCTTGGAGTTGGTGAAGACAAATTTTTGAAAGTTTATGCCGTTTCTTTCTCTTTAATCAGTACACTCGGAAATTCCCTTTACTCCTCCGAATTTGTTATGCAAATCGAAGCTCCAGACCAGATTTTCTCCTCCCCGTTCCGAAACTGATGTCTATCTTCAAGGAGCTGCGACCATGTTGTGGACGGAAGATGTAACCCCCGCTTCGATAATCAGGCCGAGATTAGCGTTTGAACGCGTTTAATAATTGAATAAGAGATCTAGGATAATTAAAACTTTTATAAAATATCTTTACAATTAGATCTCCGTTAATTCAATTATAAAATCAATAGGCCTATTCGGTTTGTCACATATATAATATCAGAGTATTAGCACAATTCCCGACGTTCACCCGGGATAATAACATTAAACCAACAGTTTATACAAGGCATCACTACCCATCTCAATATCCATACCGGGGATTACGCAAAACTATAATACTCTAAATCTATTCAATATATACATTTGTCCAAAATGATAACCAGTTCAGTATAAAACCAAAATATCTAACTAAGACTACCACTGGCAGTCCTAATCGTCCATTGCCACTTGATTGCTCTTCGGTCCACTTGCCCTGTCTAAAAATGTTATTTGGAAAGAATGAGATTCTAGAGAATCCCAGTAGCAATAGTTTACGTATATGATGCATATATACAAAACAAGTAAACATATATCACTATGCAGCAATCAATATTCGAGACCGGGCTTCCGCCACGTTCCCTTCACTATATACGAGGTCGGGCTTATGCCACGCCCCTTCACTTTATTTGTATTCGAGTCTGGGCTTTCGCCACGTCCCCTCACTGTATCTGTAATCAAGGCCGGGCTTTCACCACGTCCTTTCACTGTAACTGTATTCAATGACTAATGCAAACAAGCAATGCAATATATATGATATAGGATAAAGTGTTACTACCTTGTTCTTTCCGTCCTTGATCAGGCGTAGGCCTACTACGATCTGGGCAAATATCAAATCCTATAATCATAATTAAGGACAACACGTTATCACTTATTCCAATACTCAAATGACTTCAAAACACTTAGTTTTGGTTATCATTAAAGTCCCTTAAGTAGCTATGAAAGTCTCTAACAACCGCCTAAAAGGATTGGGAAGTACTATCTCAAATACCACCTTTTTAGTGTGCCTCGTAAAACGTGTCACTTCCGGCTTTTGACCCAGTCTTAAAATATTGAATGTACAAGAAATAGGTCATAACCTATCCAAGTATCATTTTAGACTCTTCCATAGTGTTTCTTATGGTTATATTAGCCTATGGTGAAAATTTACCAAAATACCCCCGGGACCCCGGCCCGGCCCCACCGTACCTGGCTCGATGGCACGTTTTCCCAAAATTTTGACCAAGGCTATTCTAAAGTATTTTCGCCCAAGGAATCCATTTCCGGGCTTGAAATCACCAAATTCATTGTAAAATTACGAAAATACCCTTGACAGCTCCTATTTAGGGATTTTAGTGGCGTTTTCGTAATTATGCTTTTTGGCCTCTACTGAAAAAGTGCCCAACTGTAACCCCACATATTTTTGCCCACTGAGTCCAATGGAATCATTTATTTCATGAAAATCCAACTTCTACTACCAGATCTGGTCCTGGCCGAAATATTGAAGGAAAAATAGAAAAATGGAGCTTTGTGTTTTAGCTTCCAAAACTTGTACTTTTCCACTTCTAATCCTTGATTAACTCACTTAAACACTTTTTAACCATGATTCAAAGAAATTTGGGCAGCATGACCCCTTAGGATTAGGACTTTCCAAATTTACAAAACCAACCAACCAATACCAAACCAAGCCAAGAACAACAATAGCAACAACAATAAACCACAAGAGTTGATGTTCTTGAGATTACCTTGGTTTGCTTCACTTTCTTTCTCTAAAAATCGTCCTCCCTTTCTCCCCTAAACCTTGAGATTTTGCTTGCTACATCATGTTTTCCATGAAGATCAAAAGGTTAGAGGAGCTATTTGACAAAAAGGAAAGCTTAATCACAAGATCTACAAGACTTACATTTGGATTTTGCCCCTTCTTCTCTCTAGCTTGCCTAAACTTCTTCTTGAAGCCTCTCTCTCTCTATGTTTGGTCATGTAATGAGAATGAGAAAGATGAAGTATTAGCTTCATAAATATCTTCCTATTTTTACTCAATTTACTTTACTTCCAAAATTAAGTTTTATGACCTCACCTTGTACTTTGATCTTATCCTCTTCCAACTTTAACAATTATAATTTTAATCTCTTGACTTTGGATGATGCCACTTGGCATATTTATCTTCCAAGTAAATATTTCCCTTCTCCTAAATATCCACCAATAAAAAGATGGGCTTTTAATTTATTCCACAAATCTTAATTTATTCCACCAAGAAAATTCAATTTATAAATTTTTCTTTATTTTCCTTGATTAATTGAAATTAACTCCAATTAATTAGAAAATAATTAATCTTGGGCTAAATTGGAAAAATTATGATTTTGTTATCACATTTGTAATTTAATTCAATTCTTGAATTTATTTTTCCATTTCCTTATGAATATGAATATTTCAAAATTCACAAGATCTAATTTCCATGAATATTCACTATAATCATCATTAGCCCTTAATCAAAATTTGGGACGTTACAGAAGACAAAGGCATCAAATGGGTAACGAAGAAACAACAAAGGCGTCGTCTTTTTTTCTTCGAAGCTTCTGATTTAACTTTAGCTCTATTTGTTTTCCTCCAATCTTCTTATATTGTTTCTTCTGTCTGCCTCTTTTCCGTCACGGTTATACACGACCTAAGGCTTAATGCTCTAGATCCTCACAATATGGAGCCACTATTTTGGTGAAGGTTGATCGAGAGTTTTGGAGGACAGCTTCCGATTTGAGTAGGACAGAGTGTGGTTACCGAAGGAAGATTATTTGTATTGATTATGTTGTATTTGATAAGAAGTTCATTTTTTCAATGTTGCTACATTATGTTTCTTTCCGGTTGCAACTTAGTCAGTTTTAGTTATATTTTTCTTTGTGGCTGTTGTACAGGGGAATCGTATGTTAATGAGGTTAGGTGATGACGAGGTCATGGACCAATTCTCTAACTTACTTAAGGAGGGCCAAGAGTTTTGTGTTCAGAATTTCGTTATGGCATGTTGTGGTAAAGTCATTCATGACAACTTTATGATTAAACTGATGCTGACCTCTAAGGTAATGGTATGTCGAGCTTTGTTCCCTAAGCACTGATTCAAGCTTTGGGATGTTGTTGATTTGGAAGAGCAGTCGCGTCAACCTGCCGTGGTCACAGGTAAAGGTTTCTGAAGCTTTTTTTGCTGTCGGCTTCCTCTCTATCATTTGTTATACTAATTGTTCTATTTCAGATGTTATGGGACTTCTTTATAGGATTGGTCCATTGAGGAAAGTAAGGATCAAGGGAATGATGACATTTGAGCTTCCATTTGTCATTGTAGATAGACGGTAAAGAAAATGGCATTCAAACACTTTTAATTTTTATTGATTATGTTTGGTCTAAATTCTTACAACTTCTCTTCCATGTGTCAGGGGGAATCATTTGCCTGTTTTTCTTCATGGTGAGTCAACCAAGGAAGCGAGGAAGGACTTTGAAGTTGTATCTCAGCTGTCCAACCTCATTCTAATTGTGCAGTTTGGCTTGATCAGGAGAGTACACGGTATATAATAGCCACACCATGTATTTTTTGTGTCAGACAAATTTTCCTACCATCAATAAGATATACATTACAATGGATTTACAAAACATTAAATATGTCTTCATGTTCTGATTTATATCGCTTCATAGTTTCTTAACATCATGATATTACATATGCTCTATTCCATTTACTTATTTCATTCACTTACGGATAGCTGTTCATAACATTATCATGATATATGTCAATTTTAGCTAACTAAAATGACTGAATTTTTTTTTGCCATGTTAACTGAAATTAGTAAATTACACATTGCTGTGTTTGATTTTGCTATGATATGTTGGCTAAGATTACTGAAATACACATTATAATTTGTTGGCTGTAATGTGGTGACCCCCAGTCTTTGAACACATGCTGAATTAGAGAAAACTCATTGATGAAGTTCGAATTTATGAAAACATCAACATATTTTTGGCTACTTTGTGTCTTAGGAAATTATCCTCCACATCTCAGTGCCTTTTTCTTGATCATGTTACACTACACCTTATAGGGAAAGTGACAATGGTCAACTACTGTTCTGCAACAAGGGTACTGTGGAATACAAGATTCAATTAGATTCTTCCATTGAGGGCTTTGCTACTGTCAAAGAGGTGTATCAAGAAAGTGTAGTCCTTGTAACTATATGGTCGTTCATCAGTTACTATTACAACATATATGGTCTTGCACGACCTCATTTTGACATTTTTTGTGTATTACATAATTAAAGTTTGAACATTGCTGCTTCTTGTCTAATCTAGAGTTTGAAGTATTTTAGATTAAGGTCTTTAGTTACTACCTAATTAGGTTCCAATGAGTTAGCTATTTGTTTTCTCCATTGGTTAGTACTATACCCGATCAAAATCACAGAGGTGAAGGGGATCTGAGTAGTGGTTATGTGGAAGAATTTACATTCTGGATTCATTGGAGACATTTATAATCAAGTTAAAATATGGTACTAAGGAAAAGGCATTTAAACTCATATTTTATCAAGTTAAAAATTAATTAGTTTAATTACAAGATTGAATAATTAAAATAAAAAATGGATCTATCATTTTTAAGAGTATGTAGGTCCACAAATGCTGAGTAATGTTATTAGTTAACTACCAATTAATTAGTTCCCACGTTGAACATCTATAGGCTGAGGCTTTGGTCAGTACTTAGCATATTCACCATGACCATGTTAGAGAAAATTTGATTAAAGGTCAATGAAGTTAATATATGTTACTAACCATAAGGCATTTGTCTAAAGTCACCAAACAACCAAACAAAATTTTTGACTATTAAACTTCCATTCACTTGGTTTTCATCAATATGCTGACAAATTCATGTGTTGTTTGTATCTTCTCAGAATTAACTATGGAAAAACTATATTCCTTCAAGGGCGGTCATCTTCCTTTCATCAGCCATTTACAAGGTATGGCAATCTCTTAACTCTTGGTGTATTGTGTAATTATTGCTGTATTTGATCAGTGGTATGTTTAAAAACCTTCCAAGGAAATGTATTACTACATTAAGTGGTACAAACCAAAAGATTATGTCAAAAATATTAATTAATAATCAATTATTCCTTTAGATGTCTCTTACTGCAGCAATGTTTTGTTCATTACCTCCCATAAAAGCCATAAAAATGGTTTACTGCTTTTGCTTAAAGGTCATCATACAACCAGACCGACTGGAAGCACAGTAGGTAGTTGTACAATTAGTTTTAAATCTTACTAGGCTACAAGGTGTCTTTTATTAGGACAGCCATCTTTCTTCCATCAGTCATTTTCAAGGTATGGCAATCCCTCAATTCTAGGTCTAGCATCTCATTCTTTGTACTTTTTCTGAAGCCAACTTTAATGCATGTCAATCAATGTGTCATCATCAAGTTATATGCATTGATCTGTTCTAAATGCAATACACTGTGTATGCCCTATCCTTTAATTCCAAAGTCCGACTTTGATGACTAATGAAGTATGTGGTAGACACATCCACATGGTAGTTGGTATGAATAGTTTAATTCACTTGCACTATTCTAACTATCTCCGGATCTGTTTTAAATGCTTAATGTCTTATCCCTAATGGTCATGGTAGCTGGTATGACCATGTCTATTTTTTTGAAAATAAAATAAGGCAATTTAATAATAGTTATGGTCATGATATCTGTCTTCAATTTAAATGCCTATTGCCTAATACATATTACATATGCCTACTTGCGTAATAAAATAATGCACGTGGGATAAACTGGATCTCAGTTTTGTGTCTGTCCTTCTATATAGTCTAGCTTTGGTTTTGTGTTTTATTCACATTGAGCATTTTGGTGTATGTTGGTATAGTGATCTTATTCATTGAGTGCAATGGCAGGGATGAAGTATTCCATGATTAGAGAGATTGATGATAGCACTGATATGTGGAGGATTGTTGTGCGTGTCATCAGGAGGTGGAATAGCTATCTCAAAGACTTACCAACATAGTTGTATGCTATATGTTTCCTTCTCGTGGACCAAGAGGTGAGTAGCCTTACTTAACTTCCCTTTATTTGTTACATTAGCTGTGTATGGTGTAACCTATTTGTTTTTTTAGGGTGTAACTTCCCTTCAGTTGTAACCTATTTTTTTTAGGGTTCTAAGATTGAAGCCTCAATAATAAACAAATACATGTTCAAGCAGTATGAAAAAGACCCTGCTGAAGGGCATTCCTACTTTATTGCAAATCTGGAGGTCATTCGTAATAGGAAGGACTTTAAAGTTACTAACCACAAGTTCAAGATGCTTTTTAATTCTATCACTTACGTCAAAGAGGAACCTGTTGTGATCCCTCTTTCTGTTTTCAACTTCCTTCCCATATCAGACATACTATGTCAAACTGTGGAGAATCATACTGTGTATTTATTTGGTGAGTTCCTTTTTCTCCATACGGTGATTATCTTACTGCAGTCAATACTAATATGCTTTCTCTCTTATTAGATGTCATTGCTTTTATGATAAGCATTGGGCCTTTAGAGGAATACCATTTAGGAACTGAAGTGAAAACTAAGATGCGTCTCATACTAAGTGATGAGAGGTACGAATTCAATGTTTCAACTAATTATTTAGTAGTAAAGACATGGTTTTGGACATTATAATTGATTTGAAGACTGCATGTGCTGTAGGGAGAATACTATCTAGATGGTGCTGTATGATGAATGTGCTATAAACTTTTGTACCAATGATTTCAATTCCATTCAAAAACCTATAGTGTTGGTTGCTCAACTTGCAAGGGTTGGATTTGATGAAAGGGATAAGTATGTTCTAAGCTGTAACAGAAACTACTAGGACTCAGTTGTGTTCCTTTTTTCTGTTCTTTTCGGTCATGGTGGTTATGGACCCTCATTCAAGTTCTATATATCATGTTCCAGGTACGCCGGAGGTTTGCAGCTTATTCCATACAACTAAGATCCACCTAAAAGGGAAGTTCAATGAGGTTAATCAATTTATTGCAAGGTACAGAGAATATGATCAACTTTGCACTTAAATAAATCTTTTCTCTTAAGTAATCATGATGGAAAATCTGTTCATATTCACAATTTTTTAATATGTAGTCAGTTTATTTATATTTACGTTTTAAAGGGTCCCTTTTATCACTTGGCCTTTGTTTAATATTGGTTCTGTTATGTGTGGACTATATATCTCTATTATCAAAGGTGGCTGACCTTAAACTGTTTGCGCTTCTTTCTAAAATTACACTACTTTATACCTAGTCATGATGATAAGGTTAAGACATGCCATAGGAGTTATAAGTTAAGTTTACTCATGATAATTAATTTTTTTTATAGCTATAGAGATTATGATCAATTTTCTCTTAAATAACTGGTCTCTCATCAGTAATCAGCATGGAAAATCGATTATTCTTCTCAGTTTTTAATATGTTAGTTTTTTGTCTTATTCACGTTTTAAAGGGGTCCCTTCTAGAACTTGGCCATATTTTAATATTGGTTATGTTTTTAATGGATGATTTCTTATTATTACCATGTTAACAACATTGCATAAGGTGTCTTCATAACTTATTATTACCATGATCAATAGTTCTTTTGTGTGCACTCCATTTTGAGGCTCTCACATTGGGTTAGTGCTCACTTTATTTTCGTCTATCTACAGTGCTCAGAACCTGCCATCTCCAACTATTAGTTCATTGAGTCAAAGTGTTGAGACCCAAAGGTCTAATTCCGCAGCTGCAAGTATTCTGAAAAACACTCCAAGAGTTAAAGTGTCTGAAATCCATAACCAGGAAGTGGTATGTTTAAGTATGCATTTTTTAATGACCACTAGTGGCCTATGCCAAATAACTGAAATTCAATTTTCTACAGGAGAGTTGAGAGTTATTTTGCTGTTCTGTGTGAGTTCAAGAAATTTGAAACCTGTCATAATTGGGTTTATGAGGGGTGTGCAAGGTGTGGGACTAAACCCAAAGTTGTTAATGGATTAGCTTCATGTGTAAGCAATTATTGTAAGGGGAAACCCTGTAGTGTTAGAACCGGCTGACACCCAAGAGGGGGGTGAATTGGGTGTAAGATAAAAATCTTAAGAACTTTGAAAATCTTTTTGCATCTTAGAGGAAGCAATAAATATGAAAATAATGAATCATAAATCAATAGTTAATATATGCTGGAAATATAAGAGTTTAAGGAAGAGAGTATGCAAACTGTGATTTATCCTGGTTCAGTCCAATTTGTGATGGCCTACGTCCAGTCCCCAGGCTCCTCCTGAGATTTTCAAATCCACTATTTTCTTGTTTAATGCAGGCACAATAAAAGCCTTTACAAAGTTCTTACTAAGATACTCCCCCTTACAGCAAGTCTTATGAGTAGAGCAATCCCGAAGATCTTTCCTTCCTGCTTACCCGTGCAAGTCTTACGAGCAACAACGTTCTCTCCTGCTTACACCTCTGTAAGTCTTATAAGCAGCAACGTTCTCTACTGCTTGCACCTTATAAGCCTTACGAGCAGAAAGTTTTACCGGCAATTGTCTCTACACTTGCTCGTAAGGAAATCAACCCACTTCAAGGTCCCTCTACCTTGACATCAATTCAGAAATACAATTAAAAGTGTTTACAAACTCTCTCACAGAGTAGATATGATGAACATTGAAGTACACTACAAAAACTCTCTCAAATATACATGATGTGGAAAATAGATAAGAACAGAGAGTATTCGGGTAAAAGTGGATGATTCATAATCTTATCATGTTATATGTTGTTGTCGTCTGCTTGAATCTCTTGTATTTATAGTTGAGTAGGATATGACCGTTGTGAGTATTTCAACCTATCCGTTGAGTCCTATTGCTTCGTTTGGTCGTTCTTCATATTTGAAAAACTAGCTGTTAGAACGTTGACGTTCTGCTTCCGTAAATTCACCTTTTGACTCTTCACATCATATCTTCATTGTATTCTTAGAGAAATACATTAAACACTAATACAATGAAGTGTTAGAGTGATTAGAAGCAAGAAGAATGAGTTATATGATCATTTCTGATTTCCAGAATCTTCGGGACGTTGTTCTACTTTCCTGGGAAGCATTACTCTAGTGCTCACTTGAGTAAACATCAAGTTTCTTCACAGGTTACTCGAGTGGCCTTCCATTTTTTGCATAGCTTACTCGGGTAGTAACTTGAAGTTTGACTTGAAGTTCTCTTCTAAATAACTCTACGTACTCGGGTAGTAACTTGAAGTTCGACTCTGGTTACTTCAAGTTTCTGTCTCTTTACTCGAGTACTGACTCGAGTAACGTTGGCAGGCCGAGAGCAACTGGAAGTTTTCTATTTGATTACTCGAGTACCTACTCGAGTAACGTTGGCAGGCCGAGAGCAACTGGAAGTTTTCTATCTGATTACTCGAGTACTCACTCGAGTAAAGTCTTTTATTATCAACTAGTTACTCGAGTGGTGCCTTCAAGTGAATTCTTGATTTTGACTCGAAACATGGAAAATTATATATCATCGAAAAGCCCTCATTATCTACATTCCAATGCAACAAGAATCAGCTCCAAACACGTTGTGTACTGAAAGTTATGATCCAAAGAGTATATACTATTCTTAGACCATTTCTGAACTCACGATCTATCACAAGCACCAACTTCCAGAAATCATAGCTCTTAGGATATAGCTTCAAATGTGACAAATTATATATCCATAAAAAGCTCTTTGAGTCTTCTTTCATATGGCACTAGTTTCATTGCAATCCGATGTGTATTTTGGGAGTTATGTCCAAAATACCAAAGCTGTCCAGGAATATGACGCTGATTCATGTGTCGACTTTCGAAGCTTATATCTCTCTCATCTGAACTACTTTGAATGTTATATTGGTGTCAAAAGTTCGTGTTGGAAGTCTTGTTTCATATGCCACTAGTTTCAGTTCGATCCGACATGTGGTTGAAGAGATAGCATCAAAATATTGAACCTCTGTTCTGTTGTGCGAAAATAGAGTGCCCATTACTTCAAGTTCCGCCTCGAGTGATTTATCAAGTAACCCGGCAGATTACTCGAGTAGGTACTCGAGTAATCACCTCCAAAATGAGGCAGTACCCTATTACTCGTTAGAAGTGATATCGGAGGTTTCTATGGTCAAACGGAAGTTGGAATGGGTCAATACGAAGCTAAAATGATGTATACGGAAGTTATGGTACCTTTGGGGATGATTACTCGAGTAATCATCCCCAAAGGTACCATAACTTCCGTATACATCATTTTAGCTTCGTATTGACCCATTCCAACTTCCGTTTGACCATAGAAACCTCCGATATCACTTCTAATAGCTTGGATCTTGATATTCTCATGTGATCTTGCAAGTTCTTCTTTCTTTAATCTCTTTCTTCTTGTTTTGCCACTTGATAATCATTCTTTATCACTCAACTTCAATCTTCTTGATGAATATCTTCAATCTTCATCTTTCTTTCTTCTTTCTTCAATTCCTTGCCTCTTGATTTTTTTCTTGACGATTGTTCTCCATTTATGAGGCATTATAACATCAACCCACCATTGGGTTTATGACTAATCTACAAGATATACAATATTAAATATGGTAGTTAGTCAATCTACAAGATATACAAACTTTTTGCTCATATTTGACATCTATATTTGACATCATCAAAACTATTCATATCTAACATGTAGTATCCAGTCAAAGTATGTTGATCAGCTCTAATTGTACTATATAGCAGTTCTGATTAATGTTTTTGATTAATCATATATTACATGATGTCCGTTTTTTATAGGCTGAGGCTTAATTACCTGGTTGCTGATGAATCTGGTACTGCATCCATTGTCCTTTTCGACAAGCATGCTTCTGAGCTTATGAAGAAAAGTATTGTTGAGTTAAAAGCTGATATTCCTGAAGTACGACTATTCAATTCTTTCCTTTCACCAGTACACTGTTTTACTAAGTTTCTGACTTCACCTATCCTTTTTAAAAATAGGACGCAATTGACTATGAGTTCCCAGTGAAATAAACAGCTTGATTGTGAAGAAAATGCTTCTTAAGATGAAGTTGAACAAGTACAACAAGGACCACCTAAGCTCAAGTATGTCAGTCGCCACATATGCTGAGTGTGTTGACCTTATCGATGATTTTAGTGAAGCTACTTCTCAGGTCCATTGTACATGAATTTACATTACTTGCCTACACTAATTCAATAATATTTAATGTAATTACTTATGTTTAATTTGACTATTTATCATATCGGACAAACAAGTGCTTCAGGCTTTGTTGAATAAGAAGTTGTTCTATTGATGGGTGATGCCATTGTCGAAGATAAGGGCACAGCAGATATAGATCCCGCTCTCTCACTATCTGAAACTTTCCCTACTATGGAGCTAGATGGAGTTTCTATCCCTTGTTCCATGCCTGGAGCTCTTGTGAAAGGGAAGAGGAAGGTTACTTCAAAGAAAACTAATACTCTGGGTGCAAATTCTGTTGCATTTGGACTTGGCTCTCCAGTAAAATCACATTCAAAACCATTGAAGTCAATTAAGCAAGAGAAAAATTAAGTAGAACAAAGATCTTCACTTTAGTATTTTAAGTAGTTGTCTTTAATTCCCTTTGTACTACTTAACTTTTTACTGGTCTTGCATTTCCAATGTCCTTATATATGTGGTTAGTGTAAAATGCCACTTAACTAGGAATTCAGTAGTCATTTTGGGTATGTACTTCTGTTGTATCAGGCCTTGACTAGATACCATATGATGTAAGTCCCTTTATTATGAATGATATTAACCAATAAGGTGGTTCTTATATTATTCAGTGGTTTTATGTGTGGATTGCCATATGATTATGAGTGATACCAGTGTTGTCAATTACTTGCATTATAATGGGGAAGTTTACTTTGAAATACTTTAAGTGTAGTTAAATTTTATCATGATGTTTCAAACCAATTTTAACAGGCAGACACAATGACACGAATATAGTATTCTATGGTATGACTGTAGAACCTCAATTTTGGAGTCATTTGGTTCCTTATTCCTCTTAGACCTATTCATTTACTGATAGTACACCGTTCCCTAATTTGTTGTCAGGTTTTGACTCATATTATTGCTGATTTATTTCTGTTCTTTCAGGTTAACATACATATTAGAGGATTGGGTGCCATATTTTTGTATGTAAGGGTGTACTTATATCTTACTGTCTTTGATTTAATAGGACAAAAAAATTAGGTTGGACCTATATACTATGAGTTCGGAAGTCATATTACTAAATTTGTATTGCTGTTCATTTAACTTAACAGACATATAGCTTCTAAATTGAATACATTGTTCAATGGTAGGTTGAATTCAGTTCTTTAGTTGTTGAGGAGTAGGTGTACTTTTTATATCAACTCTTGATTCATTGAAGATCAGTCATTATCCTACCAGCAGCAAATTATAAGGTTTGGTAGTCCCTTAAATCTCTGTACAAATTTGTTGCATTATGGAAGAATGTCTTGGCTTTTTTTGCATTAGTAGATTCTAACCCCTTCAGGGTTGAGTGACATGTTATGTGTCAAAGTGGACTTATATATGTAGATCCTTGAATTATTAGGATCATAAATTAGTGTTGTAGCAATATACTATAACTTCTCTTCTTTTATGATTCTGTTCTTCTCAACAAATAGGTGTATGCATCCTCAATTAAATAGGTTTTACAAGTGCAAAATGAAATTAGTTTCTTAACTTGCAATTCCCCTATGCAATGAAATCAGTTTCTGTTCTTCTCATGATGTTTCTCTACTAATTGAGCTTCCCATTTAAATGTTGTTCTTTTATTGTATCAATGTCCACAACTTCAATGCCTCTCAATCAAGGTATTACAATCAATTTTGTACCATTCTCCTTATATAAATAGTGCACATTAACTAAGATTTGTCTACTATAGGCCAAGATTGCTTCCTAAACTAGCTGCACACTACTCTAAATATTGCACAATTTATTTCCAAAATCTAACACAATGTTCACAATCACACCAACCTCACTAAATATGGCTTCCAGTGTGCACTGTCCCTACTATGTCTAAAATGTCTACATGTTTGGTATGAGGTTGAATGAATAAGTCTAGCCTCACATATATTATTTAATGATTATAATAAAGCTCCCAAAGATACATTCGACAATGACCATTAAGGACATTGCCTTTAATTCCAAAGTCCGCCATCTATAGTCAACACCCACAATTGTCCCATAATGGCTGAACGCTTCTCATCAGCTTATATCTTCACTTAGTTTCTCAACATGTATGTTGTTGTTAGCATGGTACGGGACTTCTGTCTACACTATGGAATCATACTTGGTAATGTATCCATGCTCTATCTACCTTTTTAAAATGTAATCTATTTTTAAATTGGGTTGAGGTATGCTTTGTACCTTCTCATTATACATAGGTTAATATATGGGGGAAGTTGCCTCTGTATCAGTTACCTTAAGTATATTATTCTTCCATATTTGTTTTGAATTTGATTATGATACATGGTCTCATGGGTGTTAACATGCTCGAGTAGGCAATCAATACTACCTTGAAATATTTATGGTGCAAGTTGAAGTTCTTTAGTTTACCTCTTACTCAATTCTTTATGATGCCCTTTAACTATTTTGCATTTACCCACAATAGAGCTATATTATACAAGCTAGGAAAAATATGTTTTTTCACTTCATTATGATTAATTATTTGGATCAAAATTGCACCTATGGTGAATTTTTCTTTACCACATGCTTATCACTTATGGCTTCATTGCTTATTACTACAGATGCTTTTTTCCCCAACCGATAGTTCATTTGCAACACATTTGCCCATCCAAACCAAGTGATCCAACCTGTGTCAGTTCATATGCTTCAAGTAAGTTCATATGCTTCATTATTTGTGTACTTGAATACATGACATAGTCCAATTCTGTATCACACAGTTTCTGCTATATCTGTCTTTACTGCAGTCATTCTGATGCACATCATAGTCTAATGCTGTAAGTTCATTTGCTTCAAGTAAGTTCATATGCTTCCAGTTTTCCCTTTACAATGACTGTGCCACAGAGATGTTGAATTTTTTACAAAATTGTGATACTGAGTCATGTTAAAATGGTTAACATTTGGGACAAGAGGCTACAGCCATATTTACCCTATAATGTATTTTTTTTGGCAGTTGCACATTGTCTGCAAGTCTTAGGTGCTTTGTGTTAGGGTTGACATAAAAACCATGATGCACATCTCTTCAGTATTGATCATGGAACAAATTTCACCAATACTTTGCCTCAGGCCATGACACAGACCAATTGCAACAGGTAGGAGTGATTATGCATTTACCTGACAGTTTTTAGATGTTCATTACCTTTGTTCTAATGAATAGATGCAAAGTATGTTTAATAGTACTTAGATATAAGTCAAAAGTCAAATAAATTCAATAGTTGAGCCATTTTACATCCTACCATCAAGAGTGTCAACCATGTCAATGAGTACATGTGCTCTTTATTGCCAGGTGAACTGATAGAGTATCATAGTTATGATACTATTTGTAAGTTATCACAAGAGGTTGATGGGTTTGAAGATCTATACACAACGGAGATTTTGAATACAATTAATTGTTCAGGTTTGCCTAGGCATAGTTTTAACCTCAAGGTTGGAGTACCTGTAATGCTGTTACGGAATATCGATCAAGCCAATAGGTTATGCAATGGTACTAGGTTACGTATAACACTTCTTGGAAAAAATGTTATTTAGGCTATTACATTAAATGGGTCAAACCCGGATCAAAAGGTTTTAATGCATAGAATGGATATGAATCCTTCAGATGTTAGACTTCCCTTTTGGATGAAGAAAAGACAGTTTCCTATTGCTTTGTCCTTTGCGATGAAAATTAACAAGAGTCAGGGCCAATCTCTACAAAATGTAGGCTTATATCTGCCCACCCCAGCGTTCACACATGGGTAATTATATGTTGCCTTATCAAGGGTTAAGAATATTGATGGTTTGAAAATTCTTATAGATCATGGCAGTAATCCTCCTTAAAACACAACCACCAATATAGTTTACAGAGAGATATTCAGAAATATTGGGTAGCATTTATTTGAACATGTGCACACATCTTTAGTATCATATTATGTTTTATATTTCTGTTTTGACTGTTGGTTGTAGAATGTTTATCTCAAGTTGACGAATTAGTTGTGAAGCACATAATTTGGCTAATTTTTTTTGCAACTTGGGGGGTCCGAGATTATGCTGTGCTAAGTAAATGCAATTTGTGCATAATGTTTACCATTTTTTTTCTACATAAGTTTTCCAAGAATAGTTTGGCTATGTGTATTAAGTGGACAATATGTTGTTAATTGATGTTATGTATACGTAATGAAAGGTTATTCAAATTTGTGTTTGACTGTATGCCTAATGCATCAGATGAGTCGGATGCAACTTTATGCTTAGATGTCATGTGGTTGATGCACCCACGCAAAGTACGGGGGGATTTTTCACTTGTTAAATTAGAAAAAACTCCCCTATATAGTTCTTAAAGCTAGCACAAATCCTCATCACCAAGAAGCAAAGTGAATTAGCTACACAAAGCGATTAGAGAACCCCACACAATTTGCAAAAAGGAATCACGGAATCTCACAGGAATATGGATTTCTCATCAGAAAACTCAAAGTTCGTCGGAAAACTAGAGATCTCACCGAAAAGTGAAAAAGCTCGCTGAAAAATCTTATAACTCATCGGAGGAAGGTGACTTGAAATGGAAGTGGTCGATGGCGGTTAAGGGAGGTTTTCTGGCACTGTGAAAGTCTCTCGGCACTTATTGCGTTATCGCATCTCAGGCCTTTTTTTTCTTGGTTTTTTTTGTCGGAAAGAGGAATAAGGTGGTGGTGTATAATCTAGGGAAGGTCACCAGATGAACAACGAGGGTTGAAGTTTGGTCTCCCTTTGTGTTTTGAACTCGCCACACATACGAAGAAGGAGAAAGAATTCAGAACGCTCCTCTAGTTGCAGTCTTGAGCTCTGTCTAAGAGAAGAAGAAGCTCACCACTTTTCCTGAAGATCCCTGTTTTTTCAGCGCTATCTTGGTCTCCTCTCCAACTCTCGTCATCGAAAGAAGCTTCTTCCTTCCAATCCGGGGTGCTGTAATGTCTCTATACTCGAAAATTCAAAGAAGCTAGTTAACGGAGGAGAAACGACGGTAGTCGAGTGAGGGTGGAAGTCCTCTACGGTGGTGGTGGCTCTCCGTCTCTAACCCTCTCCTCTCAAGCTCTCTTCGGCCTCACTCTCAAGCTCTGGTGTGATTTGTGGTCTGCAGCACCTCGTGTTCCCAGTCTCTCTGTCACTAAGAGGAAGGTCGTTCTCACCACTAGAGTGAGGATTTGGTATTCGGTCAGTTTTCGATGGTAATCAAAAAAACTGAACAACCGAATTTAAATTATTTTAGTGACAAAATCCAAACCAAAATGCTGAAATAACTGAAACCGAAATGACTGATTAATTTCAGTTCGATTTTTGATATAGTTCAGTTATTAGACCTTTTGAACTTTTTTTTTCCACAAGTCTTTCTAATATAAAAAAATTGCAAGTCTGCAACCCAAGCAAAAATTCTAACAAGTACCGACCAGTTTTACGCAATAAAACCAAAGAAGGTGATTTTCAAATTTCAGCCACAAGCATTTAATACTTGTTTTACCTAATCAAACTCATGTATCAAAGCATTTCGATATCATTGTAAAATAGTGAATGATGTAACATAATTTACAATTAGATGAATGGAGGTTTGGAGCATTAGTGGAAGCCTTGCTTTATACATCAAAAGAGGTCTGCCCTCATATTGGCTAACATCATATTGGCTAACTATCTTTAAAATTTAAAGTTCATTTATTCATCAGAAGAAAGTATATTAAACATGAAAAAACTTGATATACATCAGATTCAGATTCTGCGTTGCTCTTGAATGCCCCCTATACAACTGTAGGAAAGACAAAAATCAAACACTCTCTAAAAGAAAAGTTAAATACTACAATGATTATATTACAAGTATGACAAAGAAAATTTGCTTACAAAATTTGAAGTTTCCCATATTGCAGCTAGAAAATAGCAACATTTGTCTCCAATGCAATTTTTTTTTGTGCAAATCTAGCAAATTAAAAAACCGATCAGACTTCATATATCAGAATAAATATAGTTTTAAAACTATAAAGTTGTATTCCATGAAGTATAAAAAAGCATTATCAAGCTCTATGTTTTGTATATTATCATCTCCTTCTTCAACAAGATATTCCAATGATTGCTTAAGCCAATTTTGAGCACAAATTAGGGATTGCACAACTTTAGGAGTCAAAGAGCTCTTAAATAAATCTAGAACTTTAGGCAATCATGGAAATTGGCATAGCCAAGACATCTCTTGCTACTTGAGAAAGAACAAGAAATTCAGGACTATTTAGCTTCCACTAAACTAACATATCAAAATCATCTTTTCTAATTTCAATTTCTTCATTCAAATACCTATCAACCTCTGTTCTACTTGTATTTTCACCTAAATTTTCACCCATGAATAATTGCTCCTCCATATGAAGCAATTTTCTAATTTTTGCATCAGGGTCTTCATCACTATGAAGATCTTCTTGTGTGTCATGCAGTAGCTCACTTTCAGATTGTGTTAATGGATGAACACTTTGGTTGTATTCATTATACATAGAAATCACAACTTGTTTAATTTGCATCACCAATTGTTCGCTAACTGCAAGTGAATACATCTTAGACAAAGCAAATTGACACATTTTAACTTATATCAGGGATCAAGAATAGTAGCAACATAAAGAAGTTTGTTCATCTTTAAAGGATCTCTCCAATATTTATCATACTTTTCTTTCATATTTTTTGCTATGTTTGCTGTCTCTATAACATCACTCTTCCTCTACTCATCCAAAAATTAATGTAGCTTATAGATTTCCAGGAAAAAACAGTTTGATGTCACAAATAAAGAACATATATGCGGAAAGTAAGATCATAAAAATGACCTAACATCACAGTTAACTTTCTAACCTACTTCTAATCATCAGTTTCAGGCACTCCCACTCCAAATTTAAGGTCAAAATTAAAGTAAGGATATTTAAGGCTATACCTTTTAAAGGTTGCCTCAAATCTTTGGGTAGTCTCTAGCATCAAATAGGTTAAGTTCTACCTAGTAGGTACATCTAAACATAACATTTTCTTACTTTGAATTTTTTCATCCTCACAACTTTCTTTAAACTTTCTCATCCTAAGGGGAGAATGCCTAATAAAACGAACAACCTCTCTTACTTTTTTCACTAATCTTCTTATTTCTTTCAGCTCTTTAGTAACAATTAAATTGAGAATGTGTGCAACATATCTCATGTGTAAGAACTTACATTTCATAACTGTATTGCCCCAATTTCTGATTTTGTTCCCCAAACAGCCCACAACCAAATCATTAGAAGCATCATTATCTACAGTAATTGTCATTACTCTTTCAATTCCCCATTCAAGTAGACATTTTTCAATTTTCATTCTAAATCATTCCCCTTATGAATGGAAATGGTAATGAAATTCAATATCCTCTTTTTCAAAGCCCATGTGTCATCTATGAAATGAGCAGTAAGGCACATATAATTAACTCTTTGTATAGATCAAAGTCTAAGTTTCTGTGGTAAGGCACACTCTTTGGTTTTAAGTAGACAAAATATCTTTAAATTTAACCTTTTTATCAATACAAATCCTAAAACAGTCACAAGCTACATTCTAACTTGATAGAATATGAAATTTAGACTGAGCACAAAACATAAATTTCTTAAATCCAGCCCCCTCAACAAACTTGAATAGTAATTCATTAGTTATTATCATACATGACAAGGCTTTCCTAATAGCAACTTGATCAAATTTCTAATTAGCAAGATCCATTTTATCACCCTCTATATTAAAATTCAAGTGTGATTGTGTCAATTCTTCAGGAGGGGGCTTCTTTCTATAGACTCTTATGTGATTGTTAAGCGTAGTTATACCATTCAATTTAGAATCATATGCAATCTCATTGCCACAATAATTACATTTACCTTTAACATCATGAGCCTCATTCACAAATCTAGTGAAATACTCCCAAGCTTTGGACCTTGGTTTGACGGCTTTCCTTTTTCCAAGTCTAGCTGGCGTAGGTTCATTAGTCTCAGCAGCAACAGGTTGATTTGTCTGAGTAGCACCACCAGCAATATGAGTATTGGGGCCTCCTTCAGTTGTTTGTTCTGCCATATTTTTTATTCTTGTTCATGGAGAAGAAGATCAAATTATCAGTAATTTGACCAAAGTATTGGTGTATTTTACAGTATATGGAATAATGGCTGAACATAAAGGAAGCCAAAGAAGAAATTTATAATAATCAAGTTGAAAGCATTGTGCAAAGAAACAAAGACAACAAGGTGACTCTAGAAAAAAATATAGAAAAAGGGAAAGAAAAATGAAATGAATCCATAAGTTTCTTCATTCATTTTAGACAGAAACAAACACAACACAAGAAGTAAGAAAGGTATATTCTTTCCCGAAAGGTACCTTTTTATTCAAAAAAGAAGTAAAAAAATTTCGTCAATCCAGACAGAAACAAACACAAGAAGTAAAACAGGTACCTTCTTTCCCAAAAGGTACCTTTTTTATTAAAAAAAGCAAAAAAATTTTGTCATGGTAGTGCTGCAAGGTCAGACAGAAATGATCAAACGAAGAAATAATTTCACTTCCATGTCCAGTGGAGTCAACATACGAAGGAAGAAAACAAGATTTCTTGAAAGGTTCCTTTTTTATTCAGGAAAAGTGAAAATGTTTCTACATTCCATACAGTAATGAACACAAGAAGTGAGAAAGGTGCCTTCTTTCCCAAAAGGCACCTTTTTTATTCAAAAAAAGTGAACAAATTTCATCATTGCAGATTTGCAGTGCAGATAGAAATGATCAAACTAACAAAAAATTTGACTTACAGAGATTAAGACTAGAGGAGCAAGAGATTAGTAATTACCAGAAACTGAAGCTTTGATAGTTGAAGATCGACTGACGGTGACACTTCCATGGGCGGTGAGGTGACATCGTGAGGTGAACATGATGAGGTGAAGATCGACCAACATTGAGGTGACGTCGAGAGGTTAAGATTGATTGATGGCGACGCCTTGAGGGTTGCAGATCGACTGACGGTGGGTTGAAGATCGACCAATGGTGGGTTGACGCTTCCAGCCTTCCACCCTCGACCGTTGAGACTTAAGAGTCCAAAGTCGAGAGGAGAAAAGGATGGAAGACAGAGGACGAAGGAACTGAATGAAGAAGAAGAGAGGAGTGAAGACGATAGGAGTAAAGAAGACTGAACTGTCGGCCAAAAATAAATAGAGGAGTGAAGAACTAAAGATTGAAAATGGATCTGAAATTTGATTCAATTTAGTCAATTAGTTCAGCTTTATTTTTTTATTTGTTTTTTACAAAATTAGGTCAGCTTGGTAGGTCAGATTACTTGTTTGATGTTAGACGTGGACAACAGGACAAGAGACAATACAATGGATAAAACTGACTTAAGCCTAATTAATAATGAAATGGGCTTTAAGCTTGGGCTTTCCTGATGCTTTTCATATACTCAGGAAAAAAATGGGCAACTTGCAGCAAACTTTGGTTATTTGGTTTTAATCGAAATTTTTTAAGAAAACCGCACCAATGACCAAACAACTGAAATAGCCGAAAGTGGAAACCGATACAAACTGAATAACCGAACTAAAAAACTGAATTGAGTTTAGTTTGGTTCGGTCTTCAGTTTTGATTTGCTTTTGCTCACCCCTACTAACTAGGGACTAAAGTGAGAAGTTTCAAAAATTTCTTTAGGGACGATTTGCAAAATTTTGAAATGTTTTTGGTTTAAAACTAGACTTTTTAAAACTTATGGGTAATTTTCTATAATTTTATGTGGCACTTTTCCTTTAAAGATTTGCAATTCCCAAAAATTTTGGGGAATTTCATGTAATTTTCCCCATTCCAAAAAAAAAAATTCAGACTTCAATTGACATTTTTCCAAATTTTCTAATTCTCTTCCAAAACAACTAAAATGCAAGATTAAGCACAAAGTAGGATCAAAAGTCTAAAAAATCATTTGCATAAATAATTAACAAATTATGACCAATTTGCCCCTAATTACAATTAATTCAATAAAAATATCACTAACTCAAATTAGTGGTTAATCATGCAATAATATCCCAGGAAATGCATTATAAATCTCAATTTAATTATGAAAAATTATAAAAAAAATATGGTTCAATCATATCAGCACAATTCAAATAATTTTTAATGGTCCAGATTTCAAGTTTTTAACTAATGATTTTGGAATAAAAAATAATCTTTTTGAAAAACTGATAGTTGAGAGATTATATTTATTTTATATTATGTATACATGAAAATAATTTTTTTTTTGAAAAAAGTAAGAGTAAGAAAAAAAAGATAAATTTGAACGATCTAGATTACATAAGAATGGTTTGCAGTGGTGAAAAGATCTCAGTGTTCATCTTTGCAATGAGCACTAAAATTGATGGTTCATCTAGCTAGTTTTAGTGCTCATCGCAATGAGGTGTAGTTTTCCTATATTTAAGAAAGTAAAAATTTTGTACACTTTTTAATAAACTTGGGCCAAGGTGCAGTCAATACTCAATAGATCAACACCCTGAAGAATTTCTCAAGTGCACCAAGGCTATATTTAGATTAAGAGAAAAGTAAGGAGAAAATAAGGAGTGAACACTAGAGAAAAAAACTTCTAAAAGTAGTAAGAAGAATTTACATGAGTGAATTTGTTTGCTTAAAAAAATATGGTAAATGATTTAATCACCTCTACTGAGTTTTGATTCTTAGAGGTGTTTTAAAAAATGTTACACCATGAAGTATTTTTTTAATATCACCCAGTATCATAAAATAAAGTTTTCTGCATTCAGCACGGTAAAATAGTTTTCTAATTACAACGAATAGTCTAAACTTAAGATACAGAGTGTTGATAAAAAAAATATTTTAGAGGATTAGATGCAAAAAAAAAAAAAAAAAGGATACTGGGTATTATTGAAAAAATTATTTAAAGTGTTGAATGAGTTAAAAATTAATTTATGATATTGAATGCTACTAAAAGTGCAGTTTGTTAGACAGTGGTTACTATTGAAAAATTATTTAAGGTCCTGAGTGAGTTAAAAATTAATTTATGATACTGGGTGTTACTGAAAAAATACTTTAGAGTGCAGTTTGCTTGACAGTAGTTACTACCTAAAAACTATTTGAGGGTGATTAGTGTATCAAAAATTAGTTTAATATACTAGATACCATTAAAAAAATACTTTAGGGTGCTACATATTTTTTTTTTTTTAAAAAAGGGACCCAATCCCCCCTTTTTTAAAACCCAAAACGGCAGTGTTTTGGGTAATGAAGAGAAAAGAGACATGAAGGCAATGGAGAGAAGCCGGAGACCTAAAGAATGCCCGTGTCAATATATGGTACAAAATGTCCGTGTACACGCGTACCGGTCACAAGACGCCAGCACACATATTCTACATCAGCCTATAAGATTAATACAAACAAGGCAAGTGAATGAGCACGTATTTACAATAATTGAAAAGAAAGAATATAATTATGCCAAGCTAATTGGGCAGTGAACCTATCTTCTTGGTGCTGAACCCTCTTTATCTGCATCTTCTAGAGATACAAAATAATTTCAACAATTGAGCCAGTGAAGCTGTAAAAAATAGAGGAAGCTAAGAATTAAAGTGTTTGTAAGGATTCGCGTTTTGAAACCCTAATAATTTGATTTTTCAATCATGATGATACGGTTTACTAAATAAATAAATATGTAATATGAGTTTTGCTTTGGCTTACATAAATTAAACATGTCATTGTAAGCTAATCCTAACAAGCCCTAAACCATTTACATGAGAAGTGGGTCACGCTAAACGCAACTTCTTCTTCCTTTGAAGTGTTTTCTTTTTCTTTCTTTTTGTTTTTTCTTTTTTGCGCTGCGTTAGTTTCAACTTCTTAAACGTCTTTTTTCTTTTATTTTGTTTAAAATAATTATGTAGAAATAAATCGATATGATAAATAACATACGGTCACTAGTTCGACATGTAATATATTTCTTTTTCAATTTATTACTATAGAAATCGTGATATATGATGGTTATTAACTGCCATACATCACAATTCCCAACCATCCTTTGTTCTAGGCATATTATTACAGTAGTAATATAACATCTGTTATGTATTAAGATTTGGTGAGGCCATGATTTGTCCATTGATGTGATAAAAATTAACGAGCATATGTAGACAATCATCATAATATATAGTAATGCTTGCATGATACATAACGGTAGCTTTTTACAACCATTATGTATTCAATAACATACATAATGGCCTGTATATAAGAATCTTGACTTTTAATAAAAATTAATAACGGTCTCACGTTGACAACCGTTATGTATTAAGGATATAAATAATGGTTTATAAATAAGAACCTTGATATATGGATATAAAACTCTTCAAATGAGAGTTTCTGACCTAGTTGATCTCCTCTATATATATAATAGAATAGAAGTACCTTGCACTTCAACTGGCTATGTAATTTGGCATGGATCAAGACATTCTAGACTTTGTGGAGAGAATCAATGGTAGTTGTTGACGTATATAAGTGATAATGTAATTGGTGACCCATATATAATTGTGTCTCTTCATAGGAATTAACTCTTGGAAAGCAAAGGACTCTAGGTACAAAACATATACCCTTATCAGAAAAGGTGGAGGGGTATGCAAACCCTTGAACTCAAGGGTTTGCATAACCCCTGCACCCTTTCTAATAGGTATATTTGTTTTTTCCTCATCTTCCTTTGCTTTCCAGACTTAATTGTTGAAGAGACATAAGGTATAACTGAACACCTACATTATTATATATATAGATCAGGAGTGCAATTGATTCTAGCCATAAAGCCTAGAAAATCTTGATCCATCCCAATTGCATGGTTACTTGATGTGGGAAGTACTACTTTTTTATATATATAGAGACGAGACCAAATAGATAAGAAACTCTCACATTGAAGAGTCTAGAATTGATCACAATGTTTTCATGGCTTTTAACTTGGTGACACCTGCTCAATAGAAAAATAGGAGAGGAATCTTCAGTTAGAGCAATATGGGGCTTCTAAAAAAAACATAACTTCGCAAAAGCAATTCAATATGTCACCTGAACTAGTTTATTCATAGAGCTTATTCATGTATGACTCTTGGTACATCTAAACTAGTTTATTCATAGAGCTTATTCATCTATGACTCATACTGGTAAAGCTGAACTAGCTTATTCATCACATGCCTATTGAACTTTTTAAAGTAACTTCCGAAGAAATGGATACTTCCAAAATGGCGACGTATTTTCTTAATGATTATATTTGTTAGGATCGGTAGGCACAGCGGAAGAATTTTAAAAATTTTCACCGATCCTAATCGAGGATCTATCAACAGCGTTTAAAACAAATTGGAAGGATTCATACCTTTTTGATGATTCAGAGTTTTCGCGATCTCTAGGAGCCAACACGTCAGGTCTGCTCCCTCTACCGGTATCCACACGAATGCTCTCCAACCGAGACTGCGTGCTAGCGCCTATAATGTCTCCTAGGGTTTTTTCTTGCAGCTCTCAATTCTCATGTGCATGTGCATATATCTGCACTATCAAGTTTATAACTTATGAGGGCTATTTTCAAATTTCAAAATTAATCATCATTAATTTTAAAATTAATTAACAATTAATTATCTTGATGAGCTAATTAAATAAATTCAGTTTAAATTAAATCTGTCCAACAGTTTTAATTTAACCTATTTATTTAATCCAAATAAAGAGCCATTAGATTTAATTTATCTTCATAAATTAAATCTGAGATACTATATCTCTATCATGTTAGTTATTAAATTTAATATATCTTAATAAATTAAATTTAAAACTAACACAATATAATAATATCATATAATATATATATACATATATATATATATATATATATATAAGATATATATTTCAAAAATATATATATCTATATAATATTATTAAATATAATAATATCATATAATATATATATATATAAGATATATATTTCAAAAATATATATATCTATATAATATTATTAATGAATTTTATATTATATATATATATATATATATAAAAAATTCATCCACCCTAAATTAAACATTATCTCGTGTTGGGCCATTCTTGTGTGCGACCCTATAGGCCCATATGGAGTTGGCAGTGGGCCAATAACTATACTAACCCAAAAGCCGCAAGCGGCCTCTAGCAAGACATTATAACTACCCAATTCATATGAGGATCGTTATCACGATGCAACCTGTCATACAACCATGTCACGTCCCTTTTGTCACACGATATATCGATCAAGGATAAGGCATGGATAATGTCATCCTCTTGTTCCTGACCATTACTTTCTCGATTCCTGAGTAGCCTGATAACAGAAATAGAAACTCCTTTTATCATAGTATGGCCATACATTTCTCAGACTCACTCATCGAGGGGCCCAGTAATATCTCTCTACTAATGTGAGGTACAAATTCCATCTTGATCATTCATATTTCTCTGCATGAAAAACCATTAAGCCCGATCGTAGCCTTTATCATCACCCGGTCAAAAGTGACTTTTGACTAGTTCAAAGCTTAGGAACTCTCATGTAGGAATCCATGGTGACCTCAGGTCTAAGGGCATTGTGACGTGGTTATACATGAGAAAAGCTTATGACTTGATCCATATAGCTTTCTCATAGTGGGTCAGTCCAGCACCTTGTACTCGTACAAGTGCTTAAGACTTTGATTCGTATCTCCATATCTTATCAAAGTCATATTGGTCTTGCATCTCTGCTCTAGCATAGTTGACCGACCAGGGACATTTTAGGACAATCTTTATGAATTATCCAAGGATACAATTATCACAGTTAACATGAAAATAATATGATAACAGAATGGAGAAATTTAATTAAAATAATAATGTTCAAAGTACAATGATTGGCCCTTAGGGCACAATTTCCAACATCCTCCCACTTGCCCTAGGTGCAATCATTAATTTGCCTAATTCCCATTGCCCTAACATGACGCTCATGATTTGCCTGTGCAAGTGGCTTAGTAAGAGAATCAGCAACATTATCTTCTCCTGCTACTTTGCATATCTTTATATTACCTCTATCATTGATTTCTCTAATAAGATGAAATCGCCTGAGTATATGCTTGGTCCTTTGATGTGACATAGGCTCCTTGGCCTGTGCAATAGCACCGCTATTGTCACAGAACAAATCTATTGGATTTGAGATGGTAGGCACTACCCCTAGTTCAGTAATGAACTTTCTGATCCAAACGGCTTCTTTAGCTGCATCTGATGCTGCTATATACTCAGCTTCTATTGCAGAATCTACTTCAGTGCTCTGCTTGGAGCTCTTCCAGCTTACTGCTCTACCATTCAGGAGGAATACATATCCAGATTGCGATTTAAGGTCGTCTTGGTCAGTTTGGAAACTTGCATCTGTGTAACCGGTTATGCAGAGCTCATCATCCAATCCACCATAGACCAAAAATAAGTCCTTAGTCATTCTTAAGTACTTTAGGATATTCTTGACGGCAGTCCAATGACCCTCACCAGGATCTTGTTGGTATCTGCTAGTCATACTTAAGGCAAACGAGACATCCGGTCGAGTACATAACATGACATACATGATGGATCCAATGGCCGAGGCATATGGAACCTTACTCATGCGATCTCGCTGATCAGGTGTACTAGGACACAGATCCTTGCTAAGATGGATGCCATGAGACATGGGTATGTAACCCCTTTTTGAATCATGCATACTGAACCTATGCAGTATCTTGTCTATGTATGTGCTCTGACTTTTGGCCTATTAGTCTTTTAGATCTATCCCTATAGATCCTAATCCCTAGGATATAGGTGGCTTCACCTAAGTCTTTCATTGAAAAGGACTTTCCTAACCAAGACTTGACACTCTGCAAGGTAGGAATATCATTCCCAATGAGTAGGATGCCATCTACATAAAGCACTAGAAATACAACTATGCTCCCACTAACCTTCTTGTAAACACAAGGTTCATCGATGTTTTGAATGAATCCAAACTCTTTGACTACTTCATCAAAACGATGATTCCATCTCCGAGATGCTTGCTTCAATCCATAAATGGATCTTTGAAGCTTGCAAATTTTACCAGAGTCCTCTGGACGCACAAAACCTTCAGGTTGTGTCATGTACACATCCTCAAGCAACTTTCCATTAAGGAAGGCTGTTTTGACATCCATCTGCCATATTTCATAGTCATAATATGCTGCAATGGCAAGAAGGATTCTGATTGATTTGGCCATTGCAACTGGGGAAAAGGTTTCATCATAGTCTACACCATGAGTTTGAGTGAATGCTTTTGCAACCAGTCGTGCCTTGAAGACATTTACATTGCCATCCATGTCAGTTTTCTCCTTGAAAACCCATTTGTACCCAATGGTTTTTACACCTTCAGGTGGATCGACTAAGGTCCATACCTGATTGTCGTACATGGATTGCATTTCAGACTTCATGGCATTTAGCCATTTCTCAGAGTTTTGTCCCACTGTGGCTTCCCGATAGGTGGTGGGCTCATTTTGCTCAATGAGCAAGACATCACGGCCTTCAGTAATCAGAAATCCATATCTTTGAGGCTGATGCCATGTCCTATCAGATCTTCATGGACCTTGTGTTACTTGAGGAGGCTCAGTAACTTGTTGTGAGTCTTCTCTAATTTCCATCTGTGGTTCTGTACCATCTTGTGGCTTTTGAATTTCTTCGAGATGTACGTTGCTCCCACTGGTTGTTTTAGAGACAAACTCTCTTTCTAGAAACTTGCCATTTCGAATAACAAACACTTTGTTATCGGCGGGATTGTAGACATAGTATCCTTTCGTTTCTTTAGGATACCCCACGAAAAGGCACTTTGTGGATCTGGGCGCTAATTTATCAGAGGCTTGTTGCTTAACATAGACCTCACATACCCAGATCTTGAGAAAAGATAAACTTGGTTTCTTTCCAGTCCATATCTCATATAGTGTCTTTTCAATTGCCTTAGATGGAACACGATTTAGTGTGAACGCAGCTGTCTCTAGGGCATGTCCCCAAAAGGACGGTGGAAGATCTGTTTGACTCATCATAGATCGAACCATATCTAATAGTGTTCGATTCCTCCGTTCAGAAACGCCATTCCATTGTGGTATTCCTGGAGGAGTCAATTGTGAGATTATCCCACAACTCCTAAGATGGTCAATGAATTCTTGGCTCAAATATTCACCACCTCGATCAGATCGAAGTGATTTAATTATTTTTCCAAGTTGGTTTTGTACTTCATTTTGGAATATTTTGAACATTTCAAAAGATTCAGATTTATGTTTCATTAGATAGATATAGCCATATCTACTAAAGTCATCTATAAATGTAATGAAGTAGACATAACCTCCTCTAGCAGCTATATTTAATGGTCCACATACATCTGTTGTAACCCCCTGCCGTAATTAATATCCGGATTATACGATTAACGTGAAATAGAGACCAATAAGACAAAACAACCTTTATAAACCCATCAACCAGACGGGGTTTTTCATGAATGCATTTCGAAATCATTTACAACACGGTCTCATATTTACACACCGAATATAATTACTATGCGAAGATAAATTACATTTATACAATTATCAGAGTACGCAATATAAATTCCCGACAATTCCGGGATCATATCTTCGCTCAATAATCATAGGGCACATTAGCCCATACAACTCAAATAACAGGGATTACACAATTTATCCGAATACATTCTCAATTACTGATCCATATAATCACATACACAATCCCAATTACACATTGATAACCAACTCCTAAGCTCTCACCCAAAACGAGTCCTCTTCGTCCTTGGATGCTTGCTTCATCCTCAATCTTCCTTCCCTGTCTAAAAGGTTGATAGGGGAGGGTGAGATTCTGGGGAATCTCAGTAGGAAAACAAATACCAATATGCATGTAAGATAAGTATTTAATGCATGACATGCTTGCATCACAATAGCTCATGTTCACATAATGATATATCCGCATGCTCAATGCTCACATAACATACTCATGGCCATAGTATAAATAGAAACAGAGCTACAATCATTCTCATATGTTTCACATAATCACGCAAAGCAATAACATGCATCAATACACAAATACAATTATCAATACATGCAGGAGAGGTAAGTTCCCTACCCTCTTTTCCACGTAAGCTCCAGCTCCGGCTGCTCACGCTCCAGTAAATCATCAAATCCTATAACCATAATCAAGGACATAGGATTAATCCCTTTTCCAATTCCTTTACATTTAGACATTCAAGTTGGTTATCATTATTGCCCTTTAAGTGCCCTCAAACACCTCAATCCATAGCTCTAAAGGGGTGGAAGACTATCCCCAAAGATCCCCTTTTGAACACTTAAACTTGATATTTTTCACTGCCTCACTCGAGCACAGAAGCTCTCACTCGAGCACAAGTACGGACATCACTCGAGCACAAGTGCGAGTGAGACTGCGAGCACTTGCCCGAGAGCACAAACCCACTCCAGAAGCACAAGCTCACTCGAAGCACAAGAGGCTCACTCGAGCACGCTGCCCTTACCCGCGAGCACAAGAGAAAGTGAGACCGCGAGTGAGCACCCGAGAGCACCCAAAGCTCTCCAAGCACTGGATCACTCGAGCACAAAACCACACCCGCGAGCACACCTCACACCCGCGAGCACACTCCTACCTGAAGCACACCTCACCCGCGAGCACACCCGCGAGCACACACCTCTCACCCGCGAGCACACACCTCTCACCCGCGAGCACACACGGCTCACTCGAGCAGATGCCCTCCACCCGCGAGTGAGAAGGCACACTTCTTGCACCTTGCCCGCGAGTATCCACCCGAGAGCAATCCTTCACTCTGGCTCCCACTATCACTCGAGCAGGCCATGCTCTTTCTCGAGCATGTTCTTCCCTCACTCGAGCACAAAGCGATGTGCTCGAGCAGAGCTCATAATTCCCAGGTGCACTCGAAGCCACACAAGGGAAAACTCACCTATCACTCGAGCAGGTTCTTCCTCACTCGAGCAACATTCATCCCTCACTCGAGCACACACCTGTCTGCTCGAGTGAATCTATCAGATTCCAGGAAAACGCAGCAAACATACCACATTTCCCCAACTCTTGCCCAATTGATCCTAAGGGACCAAAAACCTCTACCAAAGCCACTCCCACACAAAAACACCCACTGAATTCAATGGAATCCATAGAATTACCAAATTCTCATCCCATTAACTAGCTTTGGTTTAGGGCAACATAATCACCCATTTTCCAAATCATTATCCTTACACATTTCAATCCCCAATCCATTCTATCTATTCAAAACTCACACCACTATACCATTTCCAATGCCATATCATGCCAAACTACCCATTACCCATATTTTCACAATTAGGGCAATAATTCCAGAAATTCATAACATAATCATTTGGCATGAAACATAGATAGAAGGAGTGGTTTCACATACCTTATCAACATTCTCAAAGACACTCTTTGATTCTCCAAACCCCATATTTTCGTGTAGCACAAATCAGCACCAAATGGCTACACAATACACACCAAAATGAAGCCCATCACTCAAGGATCAACATTTATGAATGGTGTTTGAGCAAAAGAGGCCATTTGCTTACCTCAAAATTCCACTTTTCCTTTCCCTCTCCCAAGCACATTCAGCGAAAATGGAGGAAGGAAGAGAAGAGAGAGAAAACGAGAGAGAGAAGAGAGGAGATGAAGATGATGATGATGTGTCATCACTTATCCCACATCCAAGGGCCCACACTTTGCCACTTGTCACCATCTCCCTTCAACTCACATGGGCTCACATGCATGCACACACACATGATTATGCCTCTTGCCCACTACAAAATCAATCTTAGCCATTGATCATTTAATCACACATCTCATTTTCTCTTAGCTAGTAATTAATTTCTCTATTAATCACTAACTAATTCCCAACAATTTCACTATTTCAATTTCCAATAATTATGGCATATTAATTATTATGGCCATAAAACACATAATTATTCTCAATAATTATGATTAGTCCTTAGTCGAAAATCGGGATGTTACATTTCTCCCCCCGTTCAATAAATTTCGTCCTCGAAATTTGTTCCACCACTAAGGACATAAACTCTGGACGCTTCTTCGCGACAGCTTCCGTTTCACCATTCATTTCACATTGGATGGTCCCTTCTAGACCACCTACACAATGGAGCATCTCAACTTGATTCTTGTAAGAATCTTAAACCATAAACGCAACCCTAGTTGCCATAAAATGCAATCGGCCCATATCACGATTGCTATACAACCACAATCATCACACTATTTCCAAACAAGTGCAATCGCCTCCACATACGATTGCCACACATTCTATCATCTCATAACCACAATCGTCGCAAGCCCTCCACATTTATGAGTGGCTAGCGCATCTCAACATCCGGTGACTCCAATCCATGAGCCATATCATAAGATTTCGGCAGTTAGGCAGCATAGGCCACCAACCTGCTTACTCAATCTAGTTACCCCTTCCGGGAGTAAACACCACAACCTCATTATCAAACGACAGCCTCAGCTGTATACACAAACATTCCGCTTCCGCACAAGTGCTTGTGTATCCACTTTCACAACATTACCCTCACCCGAACACCCACCAATGATTTCACTAGTGGTAACCGAGACTTTCGGGTATTCACAACAATCACATTGCCGTATCAAATTCCACGGCATTACCCTCACCCATCCGGGACTTTTGGGTCTCAATCACAATGTTCTTGACAAATTCACATTGTCCTTCCGGCATTCTCATCACAACACATATCACATCATCAGGTCACTCCAGAATCTCAATCTCTTCTATCCAAAGCACCCTACCATAATGGTCCACCTAGAATCTTAGTCTCTTCTATCCAGGCGACCGGTTGAGAGTCTCAATCTCCCAACACCACCTTCATGCTCTTTTCCCCATACAAAGCAACTACAACGGCAGTTCAACGGCCGAGCTAGAGATGACTAGCGTCAAACCCTAAACGGCTCACGCTGACCTGCACACGCTGCATTGCACCTTAACACAATTCACACAATATACTTCACCACAGCTGGGATCCATATAAAGCATATCATAAACGCAAGCCACATAGGCAAGATTCACACACAGCCCACGGCTGGTTTCACAAACGCCGCCCTCACACGGGTCGGATTCACATCATCCATGTCGGTTACGACGGCAGTTCAACGGCCGAACTAGGGATGACCACTGTCATTCCCTATACGGCTCCCGCTGAAGTGCTCGCGCCGTAATAGACCATGGCACACAATTCTGTCTCTTTAGTCACACCCACCCTGCTACTCACATTTCACGGCGGCTGGATGCCCACCCCGGTACTCACAATTCCCGGCGGCTGGTACCCTCCGTATGGGCCTAGGCACTCACGCCTTACCCTCCCAACTGGGCCTCAACCCCTTGGGCCGCGAGGGAGACTACAATACACATTCACGTCAACACATATTGCAGATTCTCTTTTACGTACTGAGATCCTTCAAGACCCCTTTTCACAACACAACTTGACCCCGAAGTTTTACCTCCCGAAGCCATAGTCATCATATCATTCACACAGCAACCTCGAGCTTCTGCTCAGCACGGTTCTCAAGCATATTACATCCACACGCTTCCGCTGCACACTCTGAGGCCATACTCCTCATCTGTGCATTCACAATGTCAAGTTGACTTAACAGGAGTCCCATAGGAATCTCCTACATCACCTGACCACATTCATAATCTATACCAAATCTTGGCTTGATTCAACTCGAATCATTCAGAGCCATACCCAGCGCTTCGTTGAGATCCCATACTTCCAACGTTCCCAGAGTTTTATTCTACGATTCAACGTCACGGTTATCGCTCTCCACGATTCGTTATCAAGGCGGCTGCACTCTAGGGTTTGTCGTCATGGAGGCTTTCACAAATATAGTCACACCCCGGTTTTACCCCCCCTCAAGGGATGCCCCGCGCCGGTGCCCACCCCGCTCACGTACATGGGGCTGCCAGGTGGCTGAGCTGGCTGGTCTCACCCCTCATGGGCTAACCCACCACCCAGGACTCACACATATCCCCCGTATTCCCACCGCCCCAAAGGCACGGTCCTCCCACTGTGTGCCATACACACCCCCAGTGGGCCGCAGGTGATGAATTCACAAACAGCCGCTCCGGTCAGACGTCACCGTAGGTAGCCCTCTCCGATCAAAAGTCCCCGTAGATAGCGCTCTCCGATCCGAATCCTCCGTAGATAACTTTCTCCCTGTGCTGGATTTACAACCAACACTCTCAGAATTCCTGATACACAATTCAATTCACTTCTAGTACCATACCCTGGTACCACAGACCATCAAGGTCGTATCCAATTCCTAAGAATCAACCCAGCTATTGAGTATAATCCTTAGATCACAATTCATCTATCCAAACCTCAACCTTAGTTGAACTGGGAAATCACTTCCCTCATTTCCACAGAGCATCATACTCCTCAATGCAAGTCCAAATATCTCGGCCAGCCTAAGGCACACACAAGTCTCCTAGGTCTTAAGGCCTTTTCACACACAAGCTCAGTATGACATTACTACATGTAATACCATACCGCCTTGGGTTTCACACCCGACATCTAGGTTAGTCACGATACCTAGAGCTTCAACATCAAAACATCTAGGAAAATCATTTTCCTCCACCTCTAGGTATACACATCAAATTCTCACAGACGAATCACTATATCTTTCGATTACACAATGATTCGCCACTCAAGACTAACCAACAATGTATACACATATTCCACAAATCTCTTATTGTCCCCCATAACAATTCACACATGTGTATACACAAGCACTATCACAGAACATCATCTACCACCAAGGTAGAGATCTAAGAGAGCTATCCTAGCAAATTCCCAAGTTTGCCAGGAACTTGGCTCTGATACCAAAATGTAACCCCCTGCCGTAATTAATATCCGGATTATACGATTAACGTGAAATAGAGACCAATAAGACAAAACAACCTTTATAAACCCATCAACCAGACGGGGTTTTTCATGAATGCATTTCGAAATCATTTACAACACGGTCTCATATTTACACACCGAATATAATTACTATGCGAAGATAAATTACATTTATACAATTATCAGAGTACGCAATATAAATTCCCGACAATTCCGGGATCATATCTTCGCTCAATAATCATAGGGCACATTAGCCCATACAACTCAAATAACAGGGATTACACAATTTATCCGAATACATTCTCAATTACTGATCCATATAATCACATACACAATCCCAATTACACATTGATAACCAACTCCTAAGCTCTCACCCAAAACGAGTCCTCTTCGTCCTTGGATGCTTGCTTCATCCTCAATCTTCCTTCCCTGTCTAAAAGGTTGATAGGGGAGGGTGAGATTCTGGGGAATCTCAGTAGGAAAACAAATACCAATATGCATGTAAGATAAGTATTTAATGCATGACATGCTTGCATCACAATAGCTCATGTTCACATAATGATATATCCGCATGCTCAATGCTCACATAACATACTCATGGCCATAGTATAAATAGAAACAGAGCTACAATCATTCTCATATGTTTCACATAATCACGCAAAGCAATAACATGCATCAATACACAAATACAATTATCAATACATGCAGGAGAGGTAAGTTCCCTACCCTCTTTTCCACGTAAGCTCCAGCTCCGGCTGCTCACGCTCCAGTAAATCATCAAATCCTATAACCATAATCAAGGACATAGGATTAATCCCTTTTCCAATTCCTTTACATTTAGACATTCAAGTTGGTTATCATTATTGCCCTTTAAGTGCCCTCAAACACCTCAATCCATAGCTCTAAAGGGGTGGAAGACTATCCCCAAAGATCCCCTTTTGAACACTTAAACTTGATATTTTTCACTGCCTCACTCGAGCACAGAAGCTCTCACTCGAGCACAAGTACGGACATCACTCGAGCACAAGTGCGAGTGAGACTGCGAGCACTTGCCCGAGAGCACAAACCCACTCCAGAAGCACAAGCTCACTCGAAGCACAAGAGGCTCACTCGAGCACGCTGCCCTTACCCGCGAGCACAAGAGAAAGTGAGACCGCGAGTGAGCACCCGAGAGCACCCAAAGCTCTCCAAGCACTGGATCACTCGAGCACAAAACCACACCCGCGAGCACACCTCACACCCGCGAGCACACTCCTACCTGAAGCACACCTCACCCGCGAGCACACCCGCGAGCACACACCTCTCACCCGCGAGCACACACCTCTCACCCGCGAGCACACACGGCTCACTCGAGCAGATGCCCTCCACCCGCGAGTGAGAAGGCACACTTCTTGCACCTTGCCCGCGAGTATCCACCCGAGAGCAATCCTTCACTCTGGCTCCCACTATCACTCGAGCAGGCCATGCTCTTTCTCGAGCATGTTCTTCCCTCACTCGAGCACAAAGCGATGTGCTCGAGCAGAGCTCATAATTCCCAGGTGCACTCGAAGCCACACAAGGGAAAACTCACCTATCACTCGAGCAGGTTCTTCCTCACTCGAGCAACATTCATCCCTCACTCGAGCACACACCTGTCTGCTCGAGTGAATCTATCAGATTCCAGGAAAACGCAGCAAACATACCACATTTCCCCAACTCTTGCCCAATTGATCCTAAGGGACCAAAAACCTCTACCAAAGCCACTCCCACACAAAAACACCCACTGAATTCAATGGAATCCATAGAATTACCAAATTCTCATCCCATTAACTAGCTTTGGTTTAGGGCAACATAATCACCCATTTTCCAAATCATTATCCTTACACATTTCAATCCCCAATCCATTCTATCTATTCAAAACTCACACCACTATACCATTTCCAATGCCATATCATGCCAAACTACCCATTACCCATATTTTCACAATTAGGGCAATAATTCCAGAAATTCATAACATAATCATTTGGCATGAAACATAGATAGAAGGAGTGGTTTCACATACCTTATCAACATTCTCAAAGACACTCTTTGATTCTCCAAACCCCATATTTTCGTGTAGCACAAATCAGCACCAAATGGCTACACAATACACACCAAAATGAAGCCCATCACTCAAGGATCAACATTTATGAATGGTGTTTGAGCAAAAGAGGCCATTTGCTTACCTCAAAATTCCACTTTTCCTTTCCCTCTCCCAAGCACATTCAGCGAAAATGGAGGAAGGAAGAGAAGAGAGAGAAAACGAGAGAGAGAAGAGAGGAGATGAAGATGATGATGATGTGTCATCACTTATCCCACATCCAAGGGCCCACACTTTGCCACTTGTCACCATCTCCCTTCAACTCACATGGGCTCACATGCATGCACACACACATGATTATGCCTCTTGCCCACTACAAAATCAATCTTAGCCATTGATCATTTAATCACACATCTCATTTTCTCTTAGCTAGTAATTAATTTCTCTATTAATCACTAACTAATTCCCAACAATTTCACTATTTCAATTTCCAATAATTATGGCATATTAATTATTATGGCCATAAAACACATAATTATTCTCAATAATTATGATTAGTCCTTAGTCGAAAATCGGGATGTTACATCTGTATGTATGAGGCCCAATAATTCAGTAGCCCTCTCACTGTGCCCAGTAAAAGGTGCCTTTTTCATCTTTCCTAATAAGCAAGATTTGCATGTATCATATGATTCAAAATCAAATGAGTTTAGAAATCCATCTTGATGGAGTTTAGAAATGCGTTTCTCATTTATGTGGCCTAGACGACAATGCCATAGGTAGGTCGGATTCAAATCGTTTGATTTTATCCTCTTAGTAGTTACGTTATAGATATTCCCATTATTAGGATGTTCCAAATTTAATATATAATGACCAACATGCAAATCACCATCAGCATAGAAAATGTCATTACGATAAATAGAACATTTACCATTCCTAGTAATGGAAGTATAACCTTCCTTATCCAAATAAGAAAGAGAAACAATGTTACTACTCAAAGCAGGAACATAATAGCAATTGTTCCAAACTAACAAAAGTCCACTGGGCAGAACTAATTCATAAGTGCCTACGGCTAAAGCAGCAACTCTTGCTCTATTTCCAACTCGTAGGTCCACCTCGCCCTTCTTCAGCTTTCTATTGTCCTTTAGACCCTGCACATTTGTACAAATGTGAGAACCACATGTAATATCTAATACCCATGTAGAGGAAGTAGAAAAATGAATTTCTATAACATAAATACCTGAAGCGATAGCTTCGATATCCTTCTTGTTCTTTTTCGGATCTTCCAGGTAGAGTTTACAATTCCTCTTCCAATGACCGGGTTCATTGCAGAAGTAGCAGACTCCTTCCTTTGGAGGCTTTGCCTTCTTGGGTGCAGGCTTGGTTTCGGGCTTGTTTGACTCTTTGGTCTTACCACCTGAGCCATTACCCTTCCATTTGCCCTTCCCTTTCTTTTTCATACCCTTTCCTTTCTGAACCATCAAAACTGTGCTAGGCTTTTTCTTAATGCTTTGCTTAGCAGTTTTGCGCATCCTATGCAGCTCAGAAATTGATTTCTCCATGTAGTTCATAACAAACTGGTCATAACTCTCTGGGAGTGAGTTGAGGATCAAATCCGTAGCTAACTCCTGGCTCATGGGAAATCCAAGCCTCTCAAGGTGATCAATATAGCCTTTCATCTTTAACACATGAGTACTAACTGATGCACCTTCAGCCATTTTACAGGAATGTAAGGCCTTTGTGGTCTCATACCTTTCTTGCCTTGCCTGTTGCTGGAACATTTCCTTGAGATGTACAATCATCTCATGAGCCTCCATGAGTTCCAGATCTCTTTGGAGCTCTAGAACCATAGTGGCAAGCATCAGGCAACCTACATCCACAGAGTCATCCTTATGCTTTTTATAAGTATCTCTCTGAGCTCTGGGAGCATTGGCTGCAGGCTCTTCAGGAATGGGTTGATCTAGGACATAAGCCTTTCTTTCCTACTTGAGAATAATTCTCAAGTTCCTGAACCAGTCAAGAAAGTTTATCCCATTGAGTTTGTCCTTCTCAAGGACCGATCGCAAAGATAGTGTAGCAGTATTACTAGTCGACATGATTCTACAATTAAAATATTCAAAGTTAGTTAGTAATCTCCCACTAAATTAACAACCCTCAATATAATAATTAGTGGGCTAAGATCCATATTTGGCTTAAACTTAAGTCCGCTTTGGCAAGACGCTTAAATTCAAGTCATTTAGGTAGGTAACCTATTTACCAATTACATTAACTGTAACTCTTAGATCTTTATGGGATTTAATCATCATATGATCCGGCATGTTTAACCCCATCTAATGCCTTGAGATTCAAAACCATTTTGTTAATCTCAATTAAGTCAAAACAATAATGAATTTTATGAGCAGCACCATTACTCAAGCTTGTCTCATCAAGATAACTCAAGTGCATCCACTTTGGTGGTTTCCACAATTGAGCGATCTAGGTTTTGACAAGTATTCATTAATTGACGGCATTATGACTTAAGATTTGATTCAGAGGGCTCAATTAATTAGTTTTGTTTATATGGATGCAATCGTGGTTGTATCTCATACAGATAAATACATATAAATGTAAAAGTAATCATGCAATGATCTTATCAAAAGCAGAATTTAAACATGACACAACATGGCTTAAACGTGACACAACATTGAGAGAAACCTCGTTTAAACATTCGAGGGGAGTGAGATGAGAAGAGAATGTACATCGAGAGTATTTAGAGGAAGGCACGGCACGCAGGCCGTATTTAAATATTACAACCTTTGTAAAATTCTAAAGCCATGTTGTTCACCATACCCAAACAAGGATAAATAACAAACCACAGAAAGAATTCATACAATATAAAAAGCAATAAATGTCGTAATCAGATTACATGTTTCAAAACCGAAAACGAAATAATTACAAGATTCAATTTAAACGAAAACGAAAATCAACGGAATTACAAGATCACATCTTTATAAATAATTTTGTTTCATATTAAACAAATCACATGTATATTCGAGTGTTTCTTATAAACATACGTACACATCCCATATATATCACATGTATAAGAATCATAAACTCAATTTAAACGCACAATTGATCTGGCTCTAATGCCACTTTTAGGATCTGTAGGCACAGCGGAAGAATTTTAAAAATTTTCACCGATCCTAATCGAGGATCTATCAACGGCGTTTAAACCAAGTTGGAAGGATTCATACCTTTTTGATGATTCAGAGTTTTCGCGATCTCTAGGAGCCAACACGTCAGGTCCGCTCCCTCTACCGGTATCCACACGAATGCTCTCCAACCGAGACTGCGTGCTAGCGCCTATAATGTCTCCTAAGGTTTTTTCTTGCAGCTCTCAATTCTCATGTGCATGTGCATATATCTGCTCTATCAAGTTTATAACCTATGAGGGCTATTTTCAAATTTCAAAATTAATCATCATTAATTTTGAAATTAATTAACAATTAATTATCTTGATGAGCTAATTAAATAAATTCAGTTTAAATTAAATCTGTCCAACAGTTTTAATTTAACCTATTTATTTAATCCAAATAAAGAGCCATTAGATTTAATTTATCTTCATAAATTAAATCTGAGATACTATATCTCTATCATGTTAGTTATTAAATTTAATATATCTTAATAAATTAAATTTAAAACTAACACAATATAATAATATCATATAATATATGTATATAAGATATATATTTCGAAAATATATATATCTATATAATATTATTAAATATAATAATATCATATAATATATATATATATACATATATATATATATAAGATATATATTTCAAAAATATATATATCTATATAATATTATTAATTAATTTTATATTATATATATATATATAAATATAAAATTCATCCACCCTAAATTAAACATTATCTCGTGTTGGGCCATTCTTGTGTGCGACCCTGTAGGCCCATATGGAGTTGGTAGTGGGCCAATAACTATACTAACCCAAAAGTCACAAGCGGCCTCTAGCAAGACATTACGACTACCCAATTTATATGAGGATCGTTATCACGATGCAACCTGTCATACAACCATGTCACGTCCCTTTTGTCACACGATATATCGATCAGGGATAAGGCATGGATCAAGAAAGTAAAAACCTTTAGTCAAAGCAATAGGTTGACAACTTTTTGTATTAGGAAATGAACCTTTGATTAAAGCAATAATAGGTGTTCCAAAAAAAAACATAACTTTACAAAAACAAATTAATGTCACCTTAAATGCTTTATCGCATCGTGACTTCACAAAGGCACCTCAATCAAATAAGGAGAACATGGGACCAAAGAAATGCGACCTAGATAGGGCTCAAGAAACACAAAAATGCAAGTTAGGACAAGTGAAAGCAACTTGCTTGGCAGTCTTTGAGACAAGTGTGAAGGTATTCACTACCGCAGTTGACACTGAGAAGTAAGATGGAGGCTTTTTATGGTGAGACTCAACTAAAAACAACTCTTGACGGCCGAAAATGACAACAAGAGTATTAGGGTTATGATGTTGGCGGGTCTTGTTTGAATAGACTAAGTGTCAAATGTATTCCTCTTTAGACACTTAAATAGAAGAGGATGGGCGTGGTTTTTTGGGTTGTCATGCCAAAGACTTTACATAACGGTTGTATCGATAAAATTGTTATTTATTTGATTATATTTATTAAGGTTTTTTTATTAATAACTGTGAGTTATGTCATTGTTTTAATATATACATATATCACGATTATTAAACGGTTATTAGTTAATAACCGTGAGGCATCTTATTTTGTTTTTAAATTTTTTAGGCAGCTAGTGACCAAATAATTACATTTTTATATTTATAAAAATAAAATCAAAAAATATCACCCTCGATTTGGTGACTAGTTGCCTGATAGATGATTTGAGATCTATTGTGCATTTAGGAACTTTTGTTTCCTTCAGTTTGAATGAATCAAAAGTTCTGTAAATTCACAACAAACCTCACATCATCACGCTACTCGTCACTAGATGAGTGGCTTGAATCATCTGAGAGCATGCTAGGATCATGGTGGCCAATTTCATACTCATTAAGAATAAGATTGGTCTTCTTATTCATACTCGACAAATATCCGGCCAGCCTCCTCATAGCATGGTCAATGCGTTCTGCACATTGTATCATTGCCTCCACTTGTGGCAGAGGCATATGTGAAGGCGGAGTTTATGGAGGAGGAGAAGGGGGAGAAGGTGGTGGTGGAAGTTGTGAAGGAGGAGAAGTTAGTGGAGGAGGAGGATGATGCCATGGATTTGCTAGCAAGTCTTCAGCATGGTGTTTCATCTTGGCGACTGAATGAACATAGGAGGACGGAGAAGAAATAGTATGATAAACATAAGGAAAAGGGGGAGTTTACATAGATTGGAAGTTATGAGTTTGAACCATCATTGCACATGTTGGAAGTTGAAGAGGAGTATTCGTGCGCAATGGTAAGTAATGAAAGGGTACTTGGTTCTCATGCTGATCATTCAAGAACAAAGAAGCATAGAGTATTCTCATCATGAGCATGGGGAAGGTAAAAGGTTGGAACTATTTAGTTGATGGTTATTTATGAGAAACTATTATGTTGTTTTGCTGATATGAAGTTAGAGGATAAATCATTTGTTTGATCATCTAATATTTCATGTCATTTTTACAATAAGAACCGTTTATCTTGTGAGACAATATATGATGGTTACAAAGTACAACTGTTATATATTTGTATGATAATCTAATAAGTGACGGTTGTTACTTAATAGTCGTAATGTATATACCTTTTTTTTTAAACATTTTGAAGGTTGATTATGCAACCACTATTTTACAAAAAAAAAAAAAAAAGCCAAAGTAAATAAATGAACTAAAAATAAAAAATTTATAGAGGTGTTTTAAGAATCTGAAGTATTTTCATATTCTTCCTTCTCCAGTAACTTGTCCACCTTCTTGTTCAAAGAGAGAACGAGAGAGATAAGTTCCTTCAAGCACTGGTCCATGCGTCCTTGCTCTCGCATGTAAATTTTGACCATATATATGATGGAGCTTATAGTTTGTGTTTATGAGACCTTCAATGCTTGTTGGCAGAGGGAGTTCACCTTTTGGATTTTTGCTAGATGATGAATCAGAAGTTCTCTTGCGTTTGTTCATGATGTTTTGTTGAAACAGAAGTTGGCTTGGAGAAGTTGAAATGGAAGTAGAGAAGTGCAGTTCAGTTTTCAGATGTTCATATAGAGAGGGTTTCATGGATTATCGAGACGTCATGTCTTTTAGTATTAAAGATCATTATATTTTATAAATGGTGATAGTTAATTTTGAATAACCGTTATATATTTGACAATTTTTTTTTAAAAATTTATTATTAACGTAACATTTATTAACTTAGAACCATTATTTATTTGCTTGGTCTTCTATTAAGTGATGTGTTTTACTTAATAACCATAATGTATTTGTATCCTAACCACAATGCCTGTAACACCCCCAATTTTCATTCTTAAGATTTAAATAATACTATAATATTATTTAATGAACTAACATGAGATTTAAAGAAGATCAAATATATGGTTTGAAATCTTGAAATATAGAATTGAAAAAAAAATAATGAAATATGATTTAAAATTGGAGTGGAAAATCCTAATAAGCCTAATTATTTTTTTAAAAGGTATCTAATTATTTTTATATAAAATAAAAATATGAGATTTAATGCAGTAGATATTTATTGATTTTGATTTGAGTTAAAGAGATTCTTTATTAGTAATTAAGATTTACCTTGCAATTCTTGAGTAGTGGGAATTTAGTCAAAATGAATTAAATATTTTATACTTAATTCCAAACCATAATTTTAAGAGAGAGAAAATTTTATAAAATTTGATGAGATTAAATAAAAAGTAGTCACAATATTTTAAAAAAAATGATATATTATGATTATTTAAATATCATCAAAAGTTATCTAAGTAGCCTTAATTAGACCCGGTAATACAGGCCAAACCCGCGGGCTCAACCTGCGAGCCCGCGGGTTTTGATGGGTTAGGGTTTGGAAATTCCCAACCTGTAGAAATGCGGGCCGCACAAGCCCGCACCACATAGCCCGCGGGTTGGCGGGTTGGCCCGCAAATATTTTTTTTACATATAATAATTATACAAAACTTATAAGTTTTATACTTTTATCTTGGTATCTCCCAATTCAAAGAGAAAAAATCTTAGCATCTTCCCTTCTTTAAACAAAATTATTATATCTTGGTTGCTTGAGGATGAGAGTGTGTTTTATTTATAAAATTTGGCAAATTTGATAACTTTATCTCTTAAATTATGGATTATGGTTTTAAATTTTTATAAGAGAAATGATTGATACTAGGAAAGTAAATTTAATGACTTATATATATGTGTCTCATATTTTTAATCTTCTTTAAAAATAAGATTTTTTTTTTTTAAAAAAAATTGCGAGCTCACGGGTTGGCCCACAACCCGCACACTGCGGGTTAGGGTTGGCATTTTGCCAACCCGCAGAAGTGCACATGGCCCGCGGGTTGGTGCGGGACAACCCGCGGGTCCAGCTCTAGCCTTAACCCAATTGTTTGAATAGAAAAGTGAAATAAAACAAAAACAAAAGAAACGAGTGCGTATTAAAACAAACGAGAAATAATAATATATATTAAATCAAAAGTGGGGCGTGCAACTCCCACTCTTGATTTAGACGTCAATAAACCCCTCCCATTTCAGCGCACGATTTCCTCTGGTCATCGTTTTATTTCTCTGCGGCGTTGTTCTTTGTTCAACTCAAACTCTGGTGGCGCTAATAGACTTTGGGGGGGCCGGGGGGGGGGGGGGGGGGGGGGGAATATATAGGAGCTCTATTTGTGGGTTTTTGGTAAGTTATTAGTCTCCTCTTTTTTTTTTTTTAGTTTTTTATTTTTTATTTTAACTCAAACTCTAGTTGATTATTTTGCTTTTAATGGAGCTAGTAAGGTTTGAATAAGATTTGTATGGATTACACTTTTAGGTGTGTTTGATTTGAGGAAAATAGTGATAGGGTTTGATTGAAAAATTTGTGATTTATGATATTGAGGCTCTAGATTTGAATTTTTATGTTATATTTTAGCTTATTGGGGTTTATATTAAAGATTGAATGGATTCGTATTTGTGTTTGTGATGAAATTGAATATTGAAGATTTTGGGCAAAACTTATAAATGTTGAAATTTTGGAGATTTGAAGAGATAGATTTGAATAAGTTTATGAATTGATAAGTTGATTTCATGAGTTAATATTAAGTGTATGTAAGGTGTTCGATGAAATGCTTGATAGGAAAGAGGTTTATTTGGATAAGTGTCCCTAACATTTTTCCAGTGGAGGAGAATTTAGATATCTTTTTAATAGAAATATGATTGAAATAGATAAAATTGAGTTATGGTAGTAAATTGAGAATTTTAAGGATTTGTCTTAAAGTGAATAATTTGTAGGTGATATAAAGATTTGAAATAGGGTTTGATTTGTGAGTCAGATGTTTGAGTTGGTGTTGATAATGTGATTAATAGAAATAAGAATTGGTAATTGGGTTGATTGAGAATGGTAAAAGATGATAGTTAGGACTCATAGAGAGACTTTAAGTCTCTAAATTGTTTTTTTGTTAACCACACTCAATTAGTTTGTATACTAAATTGTGGTTCCAATGAATTGTTATAGATTTATTTGTGAATTTTAGTTGAGCTTGGAGCTCGGATTCTTGTGGTAAACTTAGCTTTGGCGAGAGATAACCACTTTCCACTTATTATATATGTTGTTATGTTATTTGTGAGTATTTTGTGAAATGATTATGAGACTGAAAATGGTGTATTGATATTGATTAGATATTTCAATGAGTACTTTGAATTGTTTATTGAGACTGAGAATGTTATCATAAAATTTTGATACAAATTGCTATGTGGAACCTTATGATTTGAATTGTGATATATATATATATATATATATATAAGTTGAGAATTCAGATATTATAGCATGTATAAGAAAATGATTTGAATAGCATGATATGAATGTGAACATCTTGAGAAATTCCCATTGAGTTATTTATTGATAATTACTGTAGTGATTTGATTGGGATGAGATGGAGTAGTTTATTCCACCATGTGGTGAAGCCTCCATTGTGAATAATGATTGGCTTTCTATTATCCTACTAGTTCAATGAGAGACTGTCCCACTAGTTTAATGAGAGACTACCCTAGTGGTTCAACAAGGGGCTGTAACACCTCATTTGTTCAATGAGGGGAAAAGACCCATGATCTGGGCATGTACTCTGTGGATTTTGGCTGGTACTCATCACATGACCAATGAGCTTTCGAGTGGCCAATAACATAGAAAGTAACTTAACCCATGGGTCTAGCTAGCGGATATAAGGAGGTTCATAGGATTGCTAGGAGGCAACTTGATAATTGTGATATGGAAATTGTGATATAGACATTGTGATACAGAATTTGTGCTACAAAAGTGTGATATGGAAATTGTGATGTAGAAATTGTTATACAAAACTTGTGACATGGAAATTTTAATATGGAATTTGTTATTTAGAAGTTTGAGAATTATATCTCTAATACTTTGTTATATAAAATGTTGCACTTGGAACTTCGCTAGCACATATTAGCATGTGTAGTGAGTTGGATAGATGGTTATTGAGGCTTTTGTCTCACCCCGTTGATTTAACATTTTTCAGATTATAGTTATTGTGTTGGTTAGTCAGGGAAGGCTCTGGAGGCCTGATTATTGTGATAATCTTTGTAAAGCCTCCTCCTTTTTATTTATGTGATGAATTGTTGTGTATTGTCGTTATAGAGCTCATGTTGCATACTTTGATGTGATATTACATTTTGAATTATACTATTTTCTATTATGGCTAAGTAACTCAAGTGGATATTTGAGAAAATTGTTATTTCAATACTTGGATAATTGAGTTTGGTATTGGACTTATGGTTGAATGATTATATTCTTGACTCTAAGAAATCTATGGTCCAAGTGTGTTGATTAATTATGGTTTAGTTTGAAAAACGATGAGAAGAGTATTATTATCTATTATAGATTTTCAACGTTTGATTGATAGATAGTTGACTTTTGACATTTTTTAAATGTTTGAGAGTGAATAGTACTTAAAAATGAGTTTTATCTCTAGGCCTATGGTTGAAGGTTATATTCTTAGCTTCGAGAAGCTTAGGGTCCAACTATTAATTGGAATGACTTTATAAATGTGTTGATTTGAAATAGCTTAGTGTACAACTACTAAGAAATGTTTTATTATCCCTAATAAATTTTAAATGACTAGTTTGTTCTTTTTCCATCATGGACAGGTATTTGCAGTTTAAATACTTTATAACTATGGTATTGGCATCAAAAGGTTAGTTGACTTATTTTTCTACCAAGGTTAACTTTTGAAAGATAAGTTGTAAGGCTTTCTGCTATATATGGTAGACCTTTGGGTTTAATCTTTCTCTCCTACATCATAGTATTGTTTATTATTCAAAGATTTGATGAAGTGTATGGATAACTGAGGATCAAGGAAAGCATTTTACAATGCCCCCTTCGCCTCCTATGCCAATCCATCTATTGCACCAAATGATGAGATGCCACAAGAAATAAGAGCACTAAGGAAGGATTTGTTGTCATGAAGGAGGTCCAAAAAGCAAATTAAGAGAGAGGGGAGGGAACTTATTGTGAGATGGAACAACAAAGGACAAATAGTGAAATCTAACAAGTTCATTAACTACCTCAATTGAGTGGGTGGCCAAAAGTAACGTGCTGATACTTCATCACAACTTGACCTTTCTCGTTCCATCTCACAGTAAGTTTCCTAGGAATGGGTGGAGAAGGGGGTGGTAATGGCAGAGGAGTTCCTTGGGATGTTAATATAATGAAGGAGAGGAAGAGAAGGCCGATAAAGAAGAGTAATAAGAATCATAAGGGTCCAGGACTAGTTGAGTTTAAATAGAGATATAACTTATTATAAAGGTTTATAAGTTATGACTTATGAAGATCTATCGGGATTATTAAGGGTTATGAATTATGACATTGAAGATCCGAATGTTACGTAGAGTTATGAAATAGTTAGATGATGGCTATTTTTGAAGAATGTTATATTTTGTCTTCACTAATGTAAGTGTTGGAAGATGAATCATTTGTAAAGTGTTACATGACATCTATTTCTTAAAATCTGTCATTTTTGTCATTAAATAAATGACGGTTATTAACTACAACCATAATTTTAATGTTTTCGCAAATTCCGCCTCAAAATACATGACAATGTGCATAATTAACCATTATATTTAAGCTTTATATATCCTTGCATGGCCTCCACCTTCACATATCTAGCATTTATTACCTATAACTGCTATGTATTAAGCGTATAAATGCCCAAATCTGTAGTAGTGATTGTGATTGAACCATATTTTTATATGAATTTTTCATGATTAATTTGGGATTTTAATGTATTTACTAGGACATTATTGAATTATTAAGCATTAATTTTGATTAGTGACAATTATTTTGAATTAATGGGAATTAGGGGCAAAATGGTCAAAATTCATTAATTATCAATTTTTTTATATTGTCCCTTGAACTGTTGATGCTACTTTGTACTTAATTTTGCATTGTAGGTGTTAAAGAAGAAATTAAGGATTTTGGAGGTTCAAATTATTGGGCCAAGTGGAAAGAAAAAAAAACAAGAGAGAGTACAGGCCAAGGAGCTGAAGCCTAGACCCATTATCAGCTGAAAAGGACAAAAAGAAGAACACAGGCCCATTGAAACGGAGGATCCGACTTGCTGGTGGATATGGCAGTTGGATATAGCATTTGGACATGGGGACCAGACACAGAGAGAGCGAGTTGAGAATATATGCAGGTAGGCACCGCAAGAGTAATCTTCATCTGCTTCCTTCCTGCCTCTTCTTTGGTCGCCGGCGGTGACCTTCATCTTCTTCACCATAGCCGCCGGTGACCAATTCTTCCAACACTGTGGAGCTGAGAGCAGAGACCGACTGATACAAAAACAGAGTAGGCGCTGAAATCTGTGTGTAGCGCCGCGTAGCTGAGAATCGGAGATTGGGAGAGGAGGTGGAGACCACCACCGGCATCTCCTCCTCCCCACCACATAACCACCATTACTGCCATCAATTCCAGAGAGGGTTGGATCGAAGCAGCGAGAGAGAGTTGGGGGCATACCAAATATTGAACGAGAGCTTGAGAGGAGAGGGGAAGAGATGGACAGCCACCACCACAGTCAAGGACCTCCCCGGCGAGCTTCTGGGACCTCCACAACAGTTCCGTTCGGACCTGCACCATCATAGCATCGATTCTCCTCTGTTCTCGTCTGGTCGGAGCTTCCTCTCTCACCTTCAAGCACTGTAGCCACCACTTCTGTTCTCTCAGTTCCGGCGACCCTTCCTCAGTCACACAGCACCATTCTGTTCCTTTTCCTTCAAACACCATCAACTCCTATTCCCAACTTCATTCATAATCTCTCTACTTCACAATCTTCAACATTTCCATTACCACCTACTGCTCCTTCATCTTTTTTTTCATTGACCGAACCATTCTCATATTTCATTAATTCAGTCATTCATTCATATTTCCATGGATTTTTGGTGTCTTGAGGAGATTGTGGTTGCTGTTAAGATCATGGTTGGCTAAATTGCTTGGGTATTGGTGGTAGAGGAGGTGGCTAGAGCTACAAGGTTTTACAAGGAGAGTTCATTATTTTCCATTTGCTCAATTTATACATTATGTCTTTGTGAATTAATTTTGCATTGGGATATGTATGTCTTGAGACTTAGATGAGTGATTATTTGTCTATGTTGGTTAATATCTTGTGTTGAATTTAGTATTGGTACATTTGAATTTTATTGAACTTATTTTCCTATTGGATTAATGAAGTTATACATTCTATGTGATATCTAGATTGTGTGATAGATTTAATTTAATTTGAATGTCATGATTGTGCTTTCAATTAAGAGGAACCAAATGCATTAATCCATTTTCAATACACATCAAGTGGATTTTTAACAATTTGCCTTAAAGGTGACTAAGAATGCGATTGTAGGACTAGTCATTTATTAGATAGATTAGACCTAATGCAATTGCTTATGGTTTTTAATTTGACTTGATGCAAAAGTAACTTCCAAATTATTTTAAGGAGCTAGGAAAGTCATCAAATTTGTCACCAAGATTCATTTCATCATTCATATTCCAATTCCAAATTCCTTTCCATTCACTCCTTCATCATTTTTATAGAAAAGAAAAAAAAAACAGTAGTTTAGGGATTTTAGTTAATTTGCATCATTCTTTTAATTATTAATTTGAAAAACCAAAACCCATTTCCCTTTGTTTTTTCATTTCATATTGCATGACATTTAAGTTACTTAGGTAGTTCAATAAATGCTTCTCAAGAGAACGACCCGAGTGTTGCATTGTACTGCAATTCTTGGTTATAAATATTTTGCATTTGACCCCAAAGCGTAAAGACACGGTCAAATCAGATTGCTGTTATTATTATGAACTTGACAAGTTTTTCAGTTTAAAGTGAGTCATGTTTTTATGTATCAATAATTTCTCAAGGCAAACCAATCATACTTTGCTATTACGCTTGGTAAATAAACACCCCTCATGAGCTAGTTTTCCTTCCATTAAAAAAAGTACTTTTATATTTTACGAGAAAACTTCATCTTACATATTTATTTTGTAGCACTAAGAGACTTCAAAGTTAACACAAGTGAAACCAAGTATTTAATCTTTTAAATGATTTTAAATATCCAATACATCAATGTCGATTAGAATTTGAGTCGGAGATATATTTTGGAGTCTGCACTTTTTTTAAAAAAAAATATCAACTTGAATAAAATTTTAAAAAGTTATTCTAGTTATATGTTAAAAAATGTGGTACGTTCCTTATGCGAGTAATATTTTTCTTTGACTTGTAAATTTGTATTATTAGGAAAAAAAATATCAACTTCTAATGGAAACAATCCTGTTTGAGATATTTAAAAGATATGCTTTCTTTTGTTCAAACACGATGAAGTAAAAGAAGGATTTTGCGGTGGGGGAAAAAAGAAGGATTTTGTGGAGGCGCATGAGTTTCACATTTATTTGACATGATTTCATTTTAAAAATTTTAAAGCTGGTGCATTGTACTAATTTCAGGAATCTCATGTGGTCAGTCTTATGGACTGGCCCAAACACAAGCTTACACACTAATTACACTCATCTTGTCTTTCTCTGCCCGGCACTGAGGGACGAGGCTATAGAATAGATTCTGTTCAAGTACCAATGGGAGTTGGTCCAAGTGATAAACGGTTTAGTTCCGTTTAAACAAGGTCTCAGGTTCGAGCCTTGTGTATGCAAAAAATTCCCAGTGGGAGACTCTCCCACCAAAGCCAGGTGAGTGACGCGGGTCGGATCCGGATGTAGTTGGGGTAAAGCTCCAGTGAACCGGGTGGACAAAAAAAAAAAAAGATTCTGTTCAAGTAAGGTCATAGGTTATTGAGCTATATCTTTGTTCATTTCCATAATTTTTTGAAGAGGCTTTTTATTTTCTTTTAAAAAAGTTGTGTATGAGTCTGTGTGTGTGTGTGTATACACAAGTAGATTATTGAGCTATATTTATCTTCTTGGAAGTTCATGTCTGTTCCAAATCATTCTTTTTTTTATGAGGCTCCGTCCTGGTTCACTTGCTAATAACTTGAAATGCAAACTTTTAGTGTATAAAATATCCAGTACATTTTTTACCTGGATAGTCAAAATTAAAGCAAGTTTTAGAGTTTTTAGTTATTTATAATAACAATAACAACTTTTAATGATGTTTAAAATAAGTTTTACAATTTACAAGTTACAAAAAATGTGGCATATTCCTTAAATCCCATATACTGAAGAGAGAATCCGATTTAAATTTATTTGAAATACTTAAATCCAAAGTCAGGTCTATACTTTTAACAAAACCTTAATCAGGCCAAGAGACCTCATTAGGGATTATTGAATATTGTTAAAAGACCATAAAGCCCCTCACATCATATCATGAATCATCCGAAAAAATAAAAAAGTAAGGCAAACTAGGGTTTTTGAGTGACAAAATCAAAGAAGAGAAGAAATAGAGAAAACAAAGAAAATCAAGAGGTAAGTTCTGAGAATTTCTCTTTAACCCTGGTATATAGAATCTAGTTAGTGCTGATGAAATGATTGAAAGCAACAACACAAAAATAAATCTGCAGATATGAGAAAATCATCCTAAAAGCATAAGAGAAATTGATTTATTATAATAATGAGACGGGGATTTTATCAATAGAAAAAGAATGAGAAATTCTTGCCAAAGAACAAAGAAAAAAAAAAAGAATGAGGGAAAAAAGAGAAAAAGCAGAAAAATAGCAAGACATATTGGTAAAATCAATTAATTCAGGAATCCCTAATGAGGCCTCTTAGCCCAATTGAGGATTTGATAAAACTGCATGTCTAAATTTGGATTTGAGTATTTCAAATGGATTTAAATGGGATTTTCCCTATAATGAATGTTTGGAGAAATGTTTTATTTGTAAGATAATAGTCTTTTTCAAATTAATTCATAACATCCAAAACGAAATACAAAAAATAATTAATAAATACAAAACAATTTTAATGAAGTGTGAAAACTGCTCTAATATCGAGTCTTAAACAGGGAAAAAAATATTATGTTAATTACTATCTCTAGTCTTGAATATAAGACCTAGTTGATTTTTTTTTTTTGAGATTAAAGAAGTTAAATAAATTATTTAATCATAGCATATGTTGTATATCATTAGATTATATATCAGTTTATAAGTCAGATAAATTAATTTAAAGTAAAACGATAAATATAAATACATGAAAATGATTTATTTAACTCAATCTCTCAAAAAAATCAATTCAACCTTATATTAAGAAACAGAGGTGGTAGTATTATATGAAGTTTATCTCGAAACATTGAGCATGTTTTACTATAGCATGTCCTATTATATAGGTTGTCCGTATCGGGGATACCAGCTTGTATTGGTTTTATTCTCTGACTTCTTCTATTAAATAAAAATAACAAGGGCCCGTTTGGTTTGATCCTATTGTACTTTACAATGCAGTGCAATACGATACAATGGTAATATAATGTAATATTAATTAAAGAGCTAGTGTTTGGTTTGATTTTTAAGTAAGGTGCAATGAGTTATTTTTTTAATAGTTATTTAAAATTAAAATATCACACAAAGTCTATTTTACCCTTAATTTAATCTTTATATAAAAAATAGTTAAGAACCATCGCGTTGCCTCTTCATAACTGTCACGTAGCCTTGATGAGGATTGTCCGATGGCAATGGCTGTGGTGGTGTGGTGGTGGAGGTGACAGTAACAGGGGTATGGCAATGGCGGTGATGGTGCCTACACTACTACAAAAAAACACAATATGTGGCGCTTATTTTAAAAAAATACTATGACGTTTGAGAAACGTCATATCATCCAGCGCCATTAAAAATAACTATGGTGCTTTTTGAATATATAAAAGCGCCATAGCTTGTTTTATATTTTTTTATATATAAATCTGCCTATGGCACTTCCCTGGGGAAGGGCTATAGGAAGGGCGTCACCTCCTAAAATAGGAGGGTTTAACCCTCCTATGGTAAACCCTCCAATGGCGCTTCCTTTAGCAGAGCCATAGGAGGTATAAACCTCCTATGGCTCTTTTAAAGGAAGTGCCATATAAGGTCTTTTTTTTTTAAAAAAAATAATGTTTCATAATTATTTCTTTTTTCTAACAAAACCCTCAGTATTTATAGTCCAAATTCACAACAATTTACAATACAATCCACAGCAAAATGAAATAACACAACAAAATAAAATAACTTGAAATAAATAACTAATTCATAAAATCACTACAAAATGTATTTAATTAAAACAATTGTAATGTACAATTAATTTTAAGTGAATAAATAAAACAAGAACTCCATCATTTTAAGTTGCTTAAACTTGAGCCATACACTTCACTTCTATGGAGGATTAAACTAGTATTATTATATTTGTAATCTCAAAAATTTAAAAACTTAAAATGTATATAAAGTTTAAGAAGAGAGAGTTGAAACTTCAAATAAATACCTAGAAAAAAATTATGAGCAAACATATAAGATTTATGGCAGATTTTAAGTAAAAAAAAAAAAAAAAGAAGAAAACGTAGACCAAATGTAGAAAAAAAACACTTACAAGCTCGGGAGCTTCTATAGGAGACCAAGACAAGAAGAAAAAAAACATGTGGGAGAGAAAGCTTTGTACAGCAACGGAAGTGGTGACCAAATGTTGAAGCATTGCGCACGAGGAGGAGATAAGAAAAAACAAAAAGTGAGGGGACTAAGGAAGCTTCTACTTTCTACCATCAAAGAGAGGAGGGAGGGGGGAAGGTGGTGGACTAATAGAGTGGGAGATCAGTGGAGTTCTAAGAAATGAGGAGCTAGAGGCCGGCCACACAAGGTTATTTATCCTTGTATGACTCTAGATGACGCTTGCTAGCGCCATACAAGGTTATTTACAAAAAAGGGTGAAGGTGTATATTTACCAATGAAGTTATAAGAGAAGAAAATCCCTAATGGCGTTTGGTCAAATTCAACGGTTTTGTAATGGATGCTCTATTTTTAATTCCTTATGTGTATTTTTGCCCCATTTAAAACATAATCGTACCTAGCACTTTTTGCTTAAAACTTCATTGGTAAATATGCACCTTAACTCCAAAAAAAAAAAAAAAAAACTGATTTGAATATTTTAGCCATCTCATATAACAACACCCTTGGAAAGTTAAATATTTTAGCCAGGGCAAAGCCCAATACGTAATATGCATATGGAAACGCGTGTAATGTTTATAATTTGAATAAACAACTGATTTAATAACAACAATTGGATGGTAACGTGTGCACGCATAAGTCAGCTAAATAAGTGGATAATTATCCAGCCGAAAAGGGGGGAAAAGAATCATTTTAGCTAAACATCATGGATAACAACATTTTAAGTGTATGACTCTCCCTGTAGATTTCACAAGATAGGAATGATGTGATTTCAAGATGAAAAAAACCTAAACTAGCAATTCAGCTTATATCGACATATGGTGTTGACATATGAGGAATTCAATTACTCCAAGGAAACTTGACAGGTCAACTAAAAAATAAGAAAGTCCACTGTAAATTCTTTGAAACATTCGAATGGATAGTTAAGATTGAAAAACAGCATAGGCATAGCCATAAGTTTTCCAGTTCGCACGTACTGAGGAAGCCAGATCATCAGCTTTTAAGGTCTTAACAAGCCCAAAATCCCCTACACAAGTCCCAGAAAATTACAGACAAATTTAGGCTAAATTTATTTTCATTATAATCAATGACTGCAGATTACCTCACCTAGGCGAACATCATGATTCTTGGAAAGAAAGATGTTGGAACACTGGGGATAGTAAACTGATCTGTCCAATTATTCACCATAAAGCGCAAAAAGAAAAAAAAAACAAACAAACAAACAAAGCCTCACAACATATAGTTAGCCTAGTCCACCCTTGGTGGATTAGGCCCAAGACCAATAGGATTGGGGTCAAAGTATAAATAATATAAAATCTTTAGTGGATATATGTAATATTTCATAAATTATTATGAGTCATTATTTGAGCGATAGAATATGACTCTACAAGTGGTATTATTTTACCGATACAATATGTCTCTCGAACGAAAGGATATCTTGTCTCTCCGATGGAAGGATACATTAATAGAGAGGAAAGGGTGTATAGAACACTATAAATATGCGTAAGGGATTCAATTGTGAGACATTGAAAATAACATACAGAAACTCTGTCACTTTGATTTCCTATCCCATCTACTATATTTCTCTCTCTTCTTCCTGTCAGTGGTGTATTTGTTGTACGTCATAATCGCTTCCGCAACTGTGATCCGATTAGCATGGGTACAAAAAGATTAACAGCCGCACTCCAGGTACGCCCAATAATTCTTGCACTTTGAATAAGTGTGCCTTTAGGTCTCGACGTAAAACAAAGTTAGCATGCAAGCATCCACAGCCAACAGTAACTGGTTATTAATATATATATATATATATATATGGCACCTTGTATGGCACTTGCTATGCTTTAAAATAAAAGATATTGATGTCCTTTCATTTAAAAAAAAAAGGTTAGACTAAGGGAGCGCCATTGCTTCCTTTGTATTTTAAAAAAATCAGATACTCATTTAGAAAAACAATTTTTTTTTTAAATAAAAAATGTCATGGAAGGCCTTTTATTGTAAAGCGCCTTCCAAGGCCTATCCTTGAGAGCTGCCAATGGCCTTGGAAGGCACTTTACAATAAAGCACCTTCCAAGGCCCTTTTTGTTAATTTTTTAAATGGTATCTGATTTTTTTTATAAAAAAAAATTGTAAAAGGAGCAATGCAAGGGCCAAAGTTTCCTTTAGTTGGACTTATTCTTTTTTTTTTTTTAAATGAAAGGGAAGTAATGGGGTTTTTTTTAAATGGCGCTCCAAGGCCACACATATTTGGGTAGGCTAGCAGTACAAGGCCTTGGACAACGCTTACCTACAAAGCATCATCCAAGTTACTTGCTTTTTTTAAAAAAAAATAATAATGCTAGCTATGGCTTTTGCCTAAGCAAGGCCATAGCTAGCACTTTATTTTTTCCCCCCAAAAATAAAGGCCTTGTGTGGCACATGTTTAGACAAGTGTCATAGAAGTTTAACACTAGCTATAGCGCTTATAATAATAAGCACCACAGCTTCTAAATATATTTTTTTTAATTTTAAAAAAAACAACTACCTATGGCGCTTCTTTAAAGAAGTACCACAAGAGGTGCACCATTAAATCCATCTTTTGTAGTAGTGCTAGGGATGATAGTGGCATTGAAGGAGGAGGTAGTGGTGGTGATGGTAGGTGTGCTAGCAATAATGGTGGAGGTAGGAGTGGCGGTAGTGGCAGGGGGTTGGTAGTGGAGGAGGAGGAGGAGGAGGTAGTGGTGGCAATGGCAGGTGGCTACAATGACAACGGTGAAGGTAGAGGTAATGATGGTGGTGGTAACTATCATGGTGGCGGCGATGACAATGGTGGAGGTGGTAGTGGTATGGGGTGGTGGTGGAGGGGAAGGAAGTAGTGGTGGAGGTTGCAGGTGGTAGTAGCAATAAGGATGGAGGAAGTGTAACCCCCCTCACGGTAATTATACCCGGATTACGAAATTTAAGTGAAATTGAGACCAATAAGATAAAACAACCTTTATAATCCCTCATCTAAGAGATGGGGTGTTCAGGAAATCAGTTCAAAACATTATTCATCTGGTCTCACATTCACTTCCGTATATAATTACCTGTGCAGTTATATCACATAATAAATATCAAAGTACATAACCAAAATCCCGACAACCCCAGGGTACTTGTATATATACAATGGGTTTAAAGTTTCTCAAACATGGGGATTACATACCCAAAAGGTCCATATTATCTACAATCCATATATACAGTAATTCCCAAAATCCAAAATAGATAACCAACAATCCAAAATCTAATATGTCCCTACTAGTCCTAACCACTCCTGGTTGGCCGCTTCCTTTTCGAGTCACTTGCCCTGTCTGAAATGTTAATCATTTGGAAAGAGTGAGATTCTAAAGAATCCCAGTAGTAACAAATCACTCATACAATATATAAACACAAGGCATGTATGTTCATCATGTTCAGCAACAACACTATGAGTCATGGCTCGTGCCAAAACCGACATCACTCATAGCTGAATCACAATGCGCTATGCCTGCTTTCGCGTTAATCACAATGGTAGCTTTTGCTGTAATTACTATGCCAGCTTTCGCTGTAATCACTATGCCTGCTTACGTGGTAAACACTATGCAGCAACATCACAAAGCTCCACAAAGAATCTCAAGCACAACGTATCACAAGGCACAAAGATCCACAAGGTATCTCAATGCATCTCAAAGCAGCAGCAGCAACACACAATGCATGATAGGCAAACATACAATACATTTAGACAAAGTATAAGAGAGAAGTCACTACTTGTATCTTTCCTGACGTTCTTTGGCACAGTGGGCTCACGCGTTTGACAGATATCAAATCCTATACCAATTTAGGGACAATTGATTAATCTCTTTTCCAAATACTTATTTCCATATTACTTTAAGTTAGTTATCATTTAGGATTCTTTAGGTGGCTAATAGAGGCTAAAACATATTCCTAAAATGTTGGAAGAAACTAGCCTAAAGACCCTTTTTCGAAAGGCAAAATATTGATTTTAGGCTGACTCACTCTAGTGATCAGAGACTCGTACCCACGTGAGAATGGCTCTTACTCACGAGTGTTTGGCAGTGAGTAGCTACTTCAGCCAGAAAGTGCTCACATCACTCGAGCATAAGGTTTGCACTCGGGTGATGACGTAAATCCACTCGAGTCCCCGAAAGTGCAATACAAAGAGGGACAACCTGAGAGCACATGCAACATCAGAGGGACAAGCTCACTCGAGCACAACCCTTAGCACTCAGGTGAGACGATTGCACTTGCAAGTGTCAGAACACACTCTTGACAAATGACCAGTGAGTGAGGACCCGAGAGTAACCTTAGCCATAAACTCACACCATCACTCTAGTGACCCAAGCTCACTCAAGTGATCACCAACATGACTCGCGGTTAAAGAAGTGAACTCGAACTTTAGTCATAAAACCCAGGCAAAATACAAAGCACAAAGGGAAAAGACACGCAGCACTCGAGTAAGATCCTCACTCACTCGAGTGATGCTATCAGATTGCTCAGATTGCAGCAAGTGAGAGAAATTCCTAGATTGTTCAAAATTAATCCCAATGGTTCCTAAACTCCACACAAAGCTCATACACACTTAAAATTGTCTAAGGAACACATTGGTAACCTCCAAAACACCCAAATACCATTTTAAACATAATCTAACTCTTTGGTCTCTATATCACACATAACACCCAATTTCAATCAACACACCTCCCAAACTTCAAAACCATATCAAATACTCAAAGAACTTCACAATGAACTAATCCCAACATCATCCACTATGAAATTCATACATTCCAAAATGGGCATAAAACCAGGGCAATTTCCAGATTTTCTCAAACTTATCCAAAAATCACAACATATATATCAAAAAGCATCAAATGTTTACCTCTTCACTTTGCCAAAGCTAGAATCTTGATTCTCCAACTTTCAAATTTCTCTAACACTCAAACCACCACCTTCCAAGATTCTGAAACAACCAAAATGGAGCTCTTTACACTATGAGTAAATTTAAGGAAGAGGATTTGAGCATAGGGGGACCATTACTCACCCAAAATCAAAGCTTTCTCTTTCCCTTTCCACCTTCAAGGTCGCCGGAAATAGGAGAAGATGAGAGAGATGATGAGAAAGGATATGATGATGATGCTCCCTTGGCCCATACTTCCCCACCGAATAGGAAAGATAAAAGAGAGAAAAGTAAGTTTTTGTCTTTTGTGCCATATCCATTGGTCCACACTAAGCCACTTCTCAAAATCTTCTCACTTCCACATGAGCTCACATAAATGCATAGCACAAGATTTTGTCCCATTGACAATAGATCTCAACTCTTGATCTCTAATCACCAATGAGTTTTCTCTTTGGCAATTGACCAATTGGTCAGTAAATCTCCAATTTTACCATTTTGCCCCTTGTTTCACTATGATTAATAAATCATCACTATGAACATTATATCAAATTCACATCACATTTATCCAAATGTGTTTAATTACACTAATTACAATCAATATAAGAGTCATTAGCCCTTACTTGAGACATGAACTCCGGATATTGCTTTCGCATATCCTCTTCCGCTTCTCAGGTTACTTCTCTCTGGATCATACCCCTCCAGATCACTTTCACATAAGGAATACTTCAGTGTTTGAGCCATGATTCATCTCGATCAATAATCTATTCTAGCTCCACCACATATGTGAAGTTATCTTGTAACTCCACTTCCTCATACTCAACGATGTGAGATGGATCCGATTGGTACTTCTTCAATTGGGTAACGTGAAACACATCGTGAAGTCTACTCAAGTTTGAGGGTAGGGCTACTTGATAAGCAACAGGTCCAATCCTTCCAAAGATCTCAAAAGGACCTATATACCTTAGGCTTAATTTCTTTCGCTTGATAGCTCGCCCAATACCGGTGACAGGAGATACTCTCAGAAATAAATGGTCACCAACCTCAAACTCTAGAGGCCTTCTTCTCTTATTAGTGTAACTTTTTTGCCTACTCTGAGCTGCAAGAAGCCTCTTACAAATGATTCAAATCTGGGCTGCGATTTGGTCAACAAGATCTGGCCCATACAATTTCCTCTTAGACAATTCATTCCAACATAATGGCAATTGACATTTTCTTCCATACAACGCTTCATACGGCGCCATCTGAATGCTCGCATGATAGCTATTGTTGTAAGCAAACTCCACAAGAGGAAGAAAATGATCCCAACTCCCTTTGAAGTTGAGGACACATGCACGTAGCATATCTTCCAATGTCTGAATAGTCATCTCTGACTATACGTCTGTCTGAGGATGATAGGCTGTACTGAATCTCAACTGAGTACCCAGTGCCTTATGCAATGCCCTCCAAAATCTCAAAGTGAAAAGGGGATCATGATTAGAGATGATATTCTTCAGTATGCCATGGAGCTTCACAATATCACAAATATAAATCTCTACTAGCTTGTTCGGAGAGTAACTAGCATTGATTGGTAAGAAGTGAGCCGACTTCGTTAACCGGTCCACAATGACCCAGATCGCATCATAATTTGTGATCCTGAGCAATCCCATAACAAGGTCCATGGTCACACTTTCCCATTTCCATTCAGGAATCTCAGGACTTTGCAATAAACCAGGCGGTCTCTGGTGCTCGATCTTTACCTTCTGGCATGTGAGACACCTCGCCACATATTTCGTCACATCACTCTTCATTCCCGACCACCAATACACATATTTCAGATTATGGTACATCTTTATCATACCAGAATGAAGAATGTACCGGCTCTTATACGCATCATCTAAGTTCTTCTGTCTAAACTCCGCCTTACGTGGAACACAAATTCTCTTTTGATAATGAACCAATCCACTAGGTGACAGATCATAGCCCTGAGCTTCTCCCCGCTCGATTCTAGCTAGATTACGCTGTATCCAGCCATCTTGCCTTTGAGCCTCTTCAATTTCAGCTCTCAAGTCACTTTCCCCTTGGGAAACAGTATAGTTGGCACATATGATCTGGTTTGACAAATTCATATCACAAAAATCAGCAATCAACTTCCCCTCCTGTATCATCATAGCTGCCTTAAGCACAGTTTTTCAACTAAGAGCATCAACGACTACATTTGCCTTACCCGGATGATATTTGATTTCCAAGTTGTAGTCCTTAAGCAACTTCATCCAGCGTCGTTGTCTCATATTCAATTCTTTTTTATCATACAGATACTTGAAACTCTTGTGGTCGTAGTACAGTTTCACAGTGACACCATACAAGTAATGACGCCAAATCTTCAATGCAAACACAATGGCCGCAAGCTCCAGATCATGAGTGGGATAGTTCAATTTATGAGGTTTGAGTTGTCGAGAGGTGTAAGCCACCACACGTCCTTGCTGCATAAGGACACACCCTAATCCCTACCCACTGGCATTACTATACACAACGTATGTCAAACTGGGATTAGGTAAAATCTATACAGGTGCCGTAGTCAACCTCTGTTTTAGCTCCACAAAGCAATTTTCACAAAGTTCATCCCACATAAATAGCTGATCTTTTCTCGTGAGCTTGGTCATCGACAAGTCAATACTAGAGAAATTTTGAATGAATCTTCGATAATAGCCAGTAAGACCCAGAAAACTGCATACCTCTGTAACAGTTTCTGGCCTTTTCTAGTCCAGTACTGCTTCCACTTTACTGGGATCCAAAGAGACCCCTTCTTATGAGATAACATGGCCTAGAAATCTCACTTCTGATAGCCAAAACTCACACTTACACAATTTGGCATAGAGCTGCTTCTCATGCAATGTATTCAACACAATTCTCAAATGATGCTCATGCTCTTCTCTATTCTTAGAGTATATCAGAATATCATCTATGAATACCACAACAAATTGATCCAAATATTGTCAAAAGATACGGTTCATGTAATCCATGAAAACCGCAGGCGCATTGGTTAGCCCAAATGGCATTACTAAGAATTCATAATGACTATACCTGGTCCGGAAAGTAGTCTTTAAAACATCTTCTGCTTTCACTCATAGTTGATGATACCCCGACCTTAGATCAATCTTCGAAAATACACATGAACCTGATAGTTAATCTAAAACGTCATCAATTTTAGGGAGAGGGTACTTGTTCTTGACGGTAATCTTATTCAACTCTCTATAGTTGATACACAAACGAAGACTCTCGTCTTTCTTTTTCACAAACAAAACCGGAGCTCCTTAAGGTAACGTACTGGGTCTAATAAACCCTTTCTCAAGCAAGTCTTCAATCTGCTTCTTCAATTCCACCATTTCATTTGGGGCCATACGATATGGGGCTTTAGATATAGAACCAGCTCCAGGCACAATTTCAATTGGAAATTGAACTCCCTTTTATGAGGCAACCCACTTAGGTCATCCGGAAATACCTCAGGGAATTCATTCACTACGGATATACTACTCAAAGTTTCACTGGTTTCTCCTTGTACATAAAAGAAAACCATATACCCTTGACAACCCTTTTTCAAACATTTCTCAGCCTTAGCTATTGAAAGGAAATTTAGTTCGACATTTTTGTCCTCCATGCTTTGAGAAACAGGATACACTATCCATTTGTTCCCACAATCTAACAACATATTATTCGCTCTCAACTAATCAAAGCCCAAAATGACTTCCAACTGGTAGAGCGGTAAACAAATCAAATCTACCAAAACTTCATGACCCTCAACGGTTGCAACACAATTCAAATAGGCTTCTGTAGTTACAGCCTTAACACCCATCGGTGTTGACACAATCAGATCGAATGGTAACTTATACACATTCATACCTAGGTGCTTCACACAATCATATGCAACAAAGTAGTGACTTGCTGCCGAGTCAAACAACACTTGTAATACATATCCATTGAGAAGAACTGCCCCTTGTATCAGCTCAGGGGTTTTTCGGGCTTCCTTATGAGTCAGCAAATACTCGGCCCTGAGTCCTCAGTCTCTGCTCTGGTCGTAGCTGTCCACACTCAACGGATGTATGCCCTACTTACTTACATTTGAAACAAATCACCCGACCATCGCAAGTCCTGCCATGATGTGGCTTGTTACAACAAGGACATGTCCATACTATAGGAGCTCTCTGCTGATCACAACTCCCAGTCTGACAAGGCTTCTTAGCATTGCCTCTATATGAGAATGATCCTGAGCCTTTTCGCTTATGAGAAGCATTGTCCTTACTGGGCTCACTATAACCACCGACAGTCTTAGCCGAATACAACACTCTCATATTGCTCTCTGTAATTTGACATTCCTCAAATGCCTTGTTGAACTCAGAAAACTGATGGATAGCTATTCTCTTCCTCATATCACACCCCAAACCCCGTACAAGCAAGTCTAAGCTCAACTCCTCGTCATCCATCTTCACAAATAGGATGAATACCAAGATAAATGGACGAAACAGGATAGGTACTCATCAAATGACTCCGTGTCCCCTTGCTTGTTGTTCAAGAACCCGATCTCCTTCTCAAGCCTTATTGACTTAGAAAAGTATTTCTCGTTAAAGTGCTATTGGAACACCTCCCAGGTTAGTGGTATGCTTTTACTCCTCAAAGACAGAGCAATATTCTTCCACCAATGGTCAGCATCTCCCTTAAGTTTATACACCACCAACTGGGCTTTCACCTCTGAGGAACACTCTAAGACCTCAAAAATTTTCTCAAGACAGTCTGGCCAATCTTCAGTCGCCTGAGGATTAAATTTCCCTTTAAATGTTGGAGGTAGGTGCTTTCAAAATCTAGAGACCCAAAATTGAAGATCTCTTTCCTCTCTAGCTGGAACTCCATATGATTCAGGGTTTGGTCTAGCATGAGGTGGTGATTCAAGTGGTCGTGCTGACCCTTCAGCCATTTCTTCTTGAGTCCCCTCTTAAGTGTCGTCTTGCATTTCCACCCGAGTAGACTGACCTCGGCCCTTATTGTTCTTAGCTCTCTCATCCCTGAGCTCTTCTCGTAGCTGAGCTATCATATCTCGTTGATCCCGAATCAACTCCATCATTTCTTGCAACGGGTCCGGTGGATCCTCATTGACAACATCCACCACGGGATTTACTTGTTGTACTCTAGGGCGACCTTTTGTTGTTCTTTTCATTCTACAAATAATTCACCCCATTAATCCAACAATTTGGTATACACATAATTCCACAAAGCACATACATCCACATATTCAGAACACATATATGTATACAATAGTTATTCACAGATGATCTTCTATCACTAAGACCACACTATAGGAGCTATCTTAGCAAACTCAACCCTTGCCAAGAACCAGGCTCTGATACCAAAAATGTAACCCCCCTCATAGTAATTATACCCGGATTACGAAATTTAAGTGAAATAGAGACCAATAAGATAAAACAACCTTTATAATGCCTCATCTAAAAGATGGGGTGTTCAGGAAATCAGTTCAAAACATTATTCATCTGGTCTCACATTCACTTTCACATATAATTACCTGTGCAGTTAGATCACATAATAAATGTCAGAGTGCATAACCAAAATCCCGGCAACCCCGGGGTACTTGTATATATACAATGGGTTTAAAGTTTCCTAAACATAGGGATTACATATCCAAAAGGTCCATATTATCTACAATCCATATATACAGTAATTCCTAAAATCCAAAATAGATAACCAACAATCCAAAATCTAATATGTCCCTACTAGTCCTAACCACTCCTGGTTGGCCGCTTCCCTTTCGAGTCACTTGCCCTGTCTGAAATGTTAATCATTTGGAAAGAGTGAGATTCTAAAGAATCCTAGTAGTAACAAATCACTCATACAATATATAAACACAAGGCATGTATGTTCATCATGTTCAGCAACAACACTATGAGTCATGGCTCGCGTCACAACCGACAACACTCATGGCTATATCACAATGTACTATGCCCGCTTTCGCGGTAATCACAATGGTAGCTTTCGCTGTAATCACTATGCCCGCTTACGCGGTAAACACTATGCAGCAACATCACAAGGCACAAAGCATCACAAAGCTCCATAAAGCATCTTAGGCACAACGTATCACAAGGCACAAAGCTCCCCAAGGTATCTCAAAGCATCCCAAAGCAACAGCAACAACACACAATGCATGATAGGGAAACATACAATACATTTACACAAAGCATAAGAAAGAAGTCACTACATGTATCTTTCCTAACATTCTTCAGGACAGTGGACTCACGCGTCTGACATATATCAAATCCTATACCAATTTAGGGACAATTGATTAATCTCTCTCCCAAATACTTATTTCTATAATACTTTAAGTTGGTTATCATTTAAGACTCTTTAGGTGGCTAATAGAGGCCAAAACATATGCCTAAAAGGTTGGAAGAAACTACCCGAAAGACCCCTTTTCTGAAAGCCAAAACATTGATTTTAGGCTGACTCACTCGAGTGAAGATGACCTCACTCGAGTGATCAGAAACTCGTACCCAAGTATGAATGGCTCTCACTCGTGAGTGTTTGACAGTGAGCAGCTACTTCGGCCAAAAAGTGCTCACATCACTCGAGCATAATGCTGTTCACTCGGGTGATGACTCTAAATCCACTCGAGTCCCCGAAAGTGCAACACAAAGAGCGACAACCTGAGAGCACATGCAACATCAGAGGGACAAGCTCACTCGAGCACAACCCCTAGCACTTGGGTGAGATGACTGCACTTGCGAGTGTCAGAACACACTCTTAAACAATGACAAGCGAGTGAGGACCCTAGAGCAACCCTAGCCATAAACTCACACCATCACTCGAGTGACCCTAAGCTCCCTCGAGTGATCTCCAACATCACTCGTGGTTAAAGAAGTGCACTCGAGCTTTACTCATAAAACCCAGGAAAAATATAAAGCACAAAGGGAAAATACATGCAGCACTAGAGTGAGATCCTCACTCACTCGAGTAACGCTATCAGATTGCTCAGATTGCAGCAAGTGAGAGAAATTCCTAGATTATTCAAAATTAATCCCAATGGTTCCTAAACTCCACACAAAGCTCATACACACTTAAAATTGTCTAAGGAACACATTGGTAACCTCCAAAACACCCAAATACCATTTTAAACATAATCTAACTCTTTGGTCTCTATATCACACATAACACCCAATTTCAATCAACACACCTCCCAAACTTCAAAACCATATCAAATACTCAAAGAACTTCACAATGAACTAATCCCAACATCATCCACTATGAAATTCATACATTCCAAAATGGGCATAAAACCAGGGCAATTTCCAGATTTTCTCAAACTTATCCAAAAATCACAACATATATATCAAAAAGCATCAAATGTTTACCTCTTCACTTTGCCAAAGCTAGAATCTTGATTCTCCAACTTTCAAATTTCTCTAACACTCAAACCACCACCTTCCAAGATTCTGAAACAACCAAAATGGAGCTCTTTACACTATGAGTAAATTTAAGGAAGAGGATTTGAGCATAGCGGGACCATTACTCACCCAAAATCAAAGCTTTCTCTATCTCTTTCCCTTTCTACCTTCAAGGTTGCTAGAAATGGGAGAAGGATGAGAGAGAAGATGAGAAATAGAGATGATGATGATGCTTTCCCTTGGCCCATACTTCCCTATCAAATAGGAAAGAGAAAAGAGAGAAAAGTAAGTTTTTGTCTTTTGTGCCATATCCATTGGTCCACACTAAGCTACTTGTCATCAACATCATGTCACTTCCACATAAGCTCACATAGATGCATAGCACAAGATTCCGTCCCATTGACAATAGATCTCAACCCTTGATCTCTAATCACCAATGAGTTTCCTCTTTGACAATTGACCAATTGGTCAATAAATCTCCAATTTTACCAGTTTGCCCCTGGTTTCACTAGGATTAATAAATCATCACTATGAACATTATATCAAATTCACATCTCATTTATCCAAAAGTGTTTAATTACACTAATTACAATCAATATCAGAATCATTAGCCCTTATCCCAAATTGGGTCATTACAGGAGGAGGTAGTGGCAATGGCCGTAATGGTAGAGGTAGTCATGGAAGAGGTGGAGGTAGTGGTGGTGATGTCAAGTGGTGATAGGGGCGACAGTGGTGGGAGAGGTAGTAGTAGTGGTGACAGTTACCATGGTGGCAGTAGCAGGAATAGTGGAGGTGACTATTCGCAATCATAAGTGCATGAGTCATGCCAAGTAATAATGTGATAAGTAGATATCATTCCCATGAAGATTTGAGTAACAAATTAGTCAAGTAATAGGTTTAGTGAATTTAAAAAAGTTGAGCTAAAACAAGTTTTTGATGTGGAGAAAGAAATTTAAAACTACTTTTCAGACTAAAATGTGATAAAGGTAAATGATTCTTTAACTTTAAGGATTAAATGAAACCTAGGATTATTTCTCCGCTTTGCATTTCATAAAACTAGATTGTTTTCCTCTCTCCATAGTATTTCAATGAATATATGTGTTAGTATCTAAGGTTCAAAATCACTTGACAAAGCTCTCTCAAGTCCAAATCAAGTTTCTCTTTTCATTAAAATGCAAAATCTCTTGCTACAATTAATGAAAATAAACTCTCAGCAACAACCTTAATGTGACAATGCAAGGCTAGTAAAGATATCTCTATTTTACCAACATACTATCCATTTATCAAGTAAATTTCAAGTGAAGTATGATTTTAACCAAGTTCTACATATAGATTAGCTCTCTTAAGTCAAATTCAAATGAACAAGTAAATTTAAATGGTGGGCAAACATGTAGAAGCATTAAGTGCAAAGGAGTGCAAAGGATAAAATCAACACACATATCATTAACTACTAAACGAGAGGAATAATCAAGTTTTAATCCATACAAAGGCTTAAAAGAGTCCTAGAATGAAGAGTCTAGCTACACATAATCATTAATAGCTACAACTATGTAAAATAATTACTGCCATTCAAAAAACTAGTAAAGAAAAGGAAGAAGAATAAGAAAACCCAAGAATTGAAGCTTCTTCAAATCCCTTCTCACTTTAGTCCCATGCTTCAAGCTATTCCAAATGTAAAGCCTTAGCACTCAAAAGGTCCAAGAAGTCTAGAATGGCTATTTTTGGCCTATCCCTAGCTTTTATACTTGTTTTTTAGCTTTAATTTTCAGAACGCACAGTATCAGTATCGTGGATTTTCCATCGGTTTGCTATAGCGAACCCATAGCGAATTGTCAGACAGAAGTAATGCTTTTTCATATGGTTTCGCTATGACTTTGACTACAACGGATCCATGGTCAAAGGGTAGATAGAAAAGTAATCTTTTGAGATAGTTTTGCAATGGCCTGGCTGCAACACTTTCACAGCAAATTTAGGCTTCTCTTCCATAGTGTTCTTTTTTATCTTCCTCTTGCATTCTTTCCTTTCCTTTACAACTTCCCATGATCTTTGAGAGCTTTTACAACTTGTCATCTTCCACCTACACAGAGGAGGAATTCATGAGCTCTTTAACTTTCACATATAATCACAACTATATGCATTCAACTCATGGTTTAACAAAAGTTTGATTTTGCTTTTGTCATATCACATTTTTTTTCTATAATCTCTTTATATGCACAATTTGAACCCAAATATAAGTGAAAAGAGAAGAAAATGTGCTAGAATATTATCGATTTCTATGAGCTAATAGTGACAATGAAGGAGGAGGAGGTAGTGGTGGCGATTGTTGTAGCGTGGCATGGCGTAGAGGGTGAAATAAGACAAGTCAAATATAGACATATGAGACTAAAATTTAAATTAGACTTTTTCAGCCATGCAATGGAGTGGTAATGAGTATTCACATGGGGGAGATATAAATGAGGATTACCAATTTTTAAGGTAATCATCATTACGGTGGTAAACCCTACTACCATACTAAAGAGTAATCAAATACTCTTTTCTTGGTAATGTAATCCTGATTACCATTGCAGGCATGCAAAGGGGTTGAGCTAAACAAGCTAGCAAGACAACAATTTGAAGAATTTAGAAGCAAGTTTGTAATGATAGACATCTATTCGCCAATTTAAGGAGGAGTGTCAATGCTGCATGGGCCTTGGGCTTAACCTAGGCGTGATTAAAATATTAATTAGGTTATTTTTAATAGATGCCAAAAGATCCTAATATCTCAACATATTTGAATTTGAAAGTTGTGAATTATTCTTTGATTCTAGCAGATGTAATCTAGGTGATTCTAGGGTTACCAACTAACCTAGACATTAACCTATATATATTGCCTATCATTACTTGAATAAATATGACTTTATGAGAACTTTTTAAAATGAAAATATTAATTTGTTTTTGTGGCAATTATTTGATAGACATTTATGCTATTAAAAATAAAGTGTAATTGATATATATACACACTCCATCCGATTTCATTTATAAGTCGCTTTTAGTATTTTGTATCGAAATTAAGGAGAACCTTAAAATTGATCAATTGCATCTAAAAATAATTACATACTTTCCCAGTCTGCCCGTATGAAATACATGCTTAAAAATTTGCAACTTTCCTACATTACAATTGAATAGGAATAAATGGGGAAAATTGCAATAAATAATCAACGATACTTTATAAATATACCTACAAAATATGTCCTCCAAGTGCTTTATAAATAGGACTGTAAAAAGTATGCACACATATTAAAAGTGTTAATTGTCATTTAAATTTTATAAATAAAAGTCATTTGTAATTTATGAATAAATTTTTAGTCTTTCAGAAAAAATAAAATTTAAAAGAAAAGGCCAAGTTTTTCTGAAATAAAATCAGGATGATGGTTGACAATTTTTTTATTACATAAATGATTATGTGTTTTTTTTTGAATCAATGTACTGCTGCCTGAAAAACAATATAATATTAATAAAAAATTATATTTTTAATCTTGATATTGAATGTCTCTTGTTTCTAAATATATTAATCTGAACCGTCATTTATATATTTATATATATATATAAGATATATGTATGTATGTGTGTATGTATGTGTGTGTGTGTGTGTGTCAATATGTAATATTAGTAAATTATATTAACGTGATGATATTTAAACCGGTTGTAGTGGCACAAGGTCTAATATGTTAATCTAAACCGCTGTTTAACTCTTGACCAGTTTAAATGTCATTTAATCTTCTGATCATCGTTTAATATATCTTTCTTCTTTTAGTGGCAACACTTTCAATAACAAGAACAAAGAGGCAATGTTGCCTGTCCCCCACCACCAGTTCTTCTTCATAGTCCCCTCCATCTTTGACGTTAGAGGAAATCACTGAGGTCACCTTTCGCCTCCAGGGCACCGGTTTAGAGGTAATGTCGAAGCAAGATCTCTTCTCCCATCAACTGGAGGAGTTGGCAGAGAAGGTGGACAATATCTTGAACCATTTGGACTAAGGATTGTTGATCTCTTGGAATGACGATAATCGTCTGATGGCCTGGATTTCAAGAATCCCTTATTGTATACATATTTTGAAATAATTTTGATTTTATGCCCGATTATCTTCACACAAATATATATATATATATATATATAAATAGTTAAACACACACACACACACACACACACACACATACATACATACATATGTGCATGTATTGCCGCCTTAAAGCAAAGATTATAACTTTTTTATGTCTTTTCACCTGTTACTATTATTTCCTATTGATGATATTCATCTTTTCATGTTATATATGATCATTTAGATCCTCTAAGTTCTTGTTTGTGAATTTTGTTTCTTAAATTTTATTCGGTTTCTAAAAATTACATATTAGACTAGTTGTTTTAAAAGATAGTCTTGTTATGAATTAAAAATGTTTTTTTACATATTGAGACCAGATGTCTATAAAGCCAATCTTGTTATGAATATTAAGATTGGATTTTTAGAGGACAGGTTTAGAAAAATTTACCTTTCTATTTATACTCTCACACGCAAACTTCATCTCTCACCTTTTGGAGTTGCGCATATGCATTCTTCCTCCCTTCGTCGCCTTTGGCCACAGTAATCTCTCTCTATCCATTGTTAGGATGGTTTGATATTCCTTTTTGTGGAGCTCTCCCTCTCTGTTGTCGCCATTTTTCTCTCGTGCTTGACAAAAAGCGTTGGCTTTCACAAACCCTCGCTATCCTTCTTTTGTAAGTGTTCTCTTTTTTTGTTTTTGCTTGCTTGGACATTTTAATTAGCTGATCATGATGCTCGCTTCATTTATTTATTGGTCGAAACACTGATGTTTACTCCGTTTCCTTCTTTGTCGAAACCCTAATTGAAAGTTCAGTTTTTTTTGTCTTACATCCACATAAATGAAAGTTTTCTACTTGATGGATATTCTCATTGGTTGTTGCAGTTATTGTATGTGAAATTCTGTTCACTTGGTTGTGGAAAATATGTGTAATGTTGCATTGCAGGTTCAACCTTATGATATATGTGGTGGTGTTGATTGGGGCATATGCCATAATCACTTGGTTATGATTAATTTAGGCTTACCAACAGCACCACATATATCACAATGTTCAACATGCAATGGAAATTTGCACAAGACATACATACATAGCACAAAGGCTAGATGAACATCAAACAGGTCATATTTTCATGAGTAAGTCACAATTGTATGCAAATATCGTATGTTTATTGATATTGTATGTGATTTTCTATTCACTTAGCTGTGAAAAATATTTGCGTATGCCCTCATAATTGCATAATATACAGAAAAATATGAAGAGCTTGAGAAGTGTCCGATAGATGTTACATAGCATATGCCCTAATGTTGTGTTAATTACATATTCCTCTAAGTTGCAAAAGGACATGTGAATATCATTATATAATCTAATATAATATGCCTTGTAATTGAAAATAGGGGTTGTTGCAAAAAGACGTACAAAAAAGCCAAGGGTTGTCACGTTCTCTATGGTTGTTGCCTTCTTTTTACATGTATAAACTTAAATACGCATTAGAGAAGTTGAGTTTGTGTTTATCTCACAAAGAAATGAAGCCTTTGAAAAATTCATTTTCTTTAGAGCAAGCACGCAGAAACTTACCACAATACCATTGGTCCTTAGCATTAGGACATCAATTGTTGGCATCACCGTTCAAGAACATGTCTTTGGGCATTGGACCCGTTTTAATACTTTGTATAGCTTTTTATCGCATAAATTGTATTTTATTATATTAATAAAAAATTAATATTTTAATCCTCCAACATTAACTCACTTATAACTGTTGAAGGACAATTCAAAACTGGTTTTTTTAATTGTCTCGTATTTTTCACTTTTAATTAACTTATTTTTATATTTTATTTTATCAAGTCAGCTTGTAGTTCATTATTTTCGTCAGATAGGTAGTGGGCTACTGGGCTATGAGGGTTGTTAGATAGTGGCTTATGGGAACAAATAAGACGGTATCGTGGGTTGATCACCGAGATATTTGAGGCTATTGGTTCAGTTTTTTTGCCTATATATTTTTAGATGTAGGCTGCTATAAATCACGCCAATTCATCAATCAGAAAAAGCAGCATCAAAAACATTTTCTCACTTTGCCTTTTTCGTCCTTTTCTGCATTTTATTATCTTTTTTTTACTTTTCGTCTTGTAGCCTTTTTCAGCCTTTAGCTAACAATAACTCAGTCCTACAACTATAATTAGGTACGATTTAGTAACTGAACCTTTAACTCACGTGACTTAGGGTTTGTTTGGTTTGAGGGAGGGGGGGGGGCTGGGGGGTGGTAAATTCTGATTTTAGACGGGAGAAACCCAAAATTTTCCCTCTCATTCTTTTAAATTTTGGATTTCTGCCCAAAAATTGCTCTATCATTCCTTTTAAATTTTGGGTTCCCGTACAAAATTTAAATACTTTTAACCCAAAAAGGTAATTTACCCCATGCCCCACCCTCCCCCTCTCTCCCCTCAAACCAAGCACACCCTTAGTCCTTTGTCTTTTCATGTTTTTATATTTTTATCCTTGAGTCATACTATATGACAAAAAATAATCAATAACACCCTTATATTTGCTTCCAACTCAGCCCACATGGGTTTTTTTAATCATTGTTTTTAACAGGAAGACATTGGATGGAAGCCACTGTTGAAGTTCACTTCCATTCTCCTAATGAACAAGTTCGCCAGCCCCTCCTCCGTTCCTCTTACCTCTTCTGCAAATATCTTCTTCTTCCACGGCTTCGGTGAGTCCACCTTCATCACCATGTTTAATATCTTCTTGTTGAGGTTGCTCATGTCGAATCCAATAGCATGCATGCCGCTGAGCTATGAATCAGAAACTGAGAAATGGAATAGAAAAGTGAGCTCACTCGAATTCTTGGTCCTTGGGGCTTCAAGACTACCAAAGCTATGCTGATCCCGCATGTTGGATTGGGGTCGTGGCTTGTGCCTCATTTATTAGTTGTCAATATTCAAAACACTGGAATTGAACTTCAATTCTAGTGGCTTCCCTCGCCTGTGAGGGGCATGAGGCCATCTCCCTAGAGAAGACGAGCGAGATGAATATGAATGTTCATATAGTGATGAAGGCAGACTGATCCAAGCTATAAGCAAGTTAAAAGTTCAAGGAATGAGTCACGTGCGAGTTACAACCAGAGATTGAGTCGTATAGACTCATAGTTGAGGGATTAGAAGATGAGTGAGTTAAAAGTTGAAGGATTAAAATATTATTTTTTCTTTTATTATTTAATTTACATATCTTTGGGCATTGGACCCATGCTTTTTTTATTCTGTATAGCTTTTTTTATTACCAACTAAAATTAAGTATAATAAATTTGATAAGTAAAATATTTGCATCGTTATTTTCCCTTATATGATGATTATATGGACGATATTTAAACTTAATATAATATATTTGGGTGTAAAATAAATAGTATTTTAAAAAATATATATAAATAAAAATATTTCCCCAAGGAGTTGGAAGATCACACATTTTCCTTAGGACAAGAGTTACAGGTTTCCGGCTTACCTGAACAAATAGGACGAATGGTCTACCATGCTCAAGCTTTCATCACTCTACCTGGTGGTTTGGAGACGTTGGATGGCATTTCTAGCGTTGCATATTAGGCTAAGTTAAACTTTCACAAAAAGCCATTAGGATTGTTAAATGTTAATGGTTTTTATGATGATTTGTTGTCCTTTTTTGATCATGCTTTGGAAACATGATTCATACCCCAAGCGTCTCGCCATTCCATCATTTCTACCCCAACTGCTGATCACTTGTTTGATCAATTGCAAACCTATGAACCTAAGCAAGATATACTAGTCAAGCAAATAGGTGGGCAATTTTCATATAGCAGTCAGAACCAGGATTCAGACACCACTCTTCGGTTGTAACTTTCCTTAATCTCTTGGTTTTACTTCATTGTGTGTTTATGTTTAAAAAAAAACACTTCCTTTGAGCTCTAGAAGTCATTGGGGACAATGTCTGATTTAGATTGGGGGAGGAGAAAAAAATTTCTTTTAGTTAGTCAGTAAAACCATTAGATGCATGGGGTATAGAAAAAAATAGTAGAGTAAGGAGTTATTCTTAACTCCTGAGACGTATTTTATTAGTTGCATGTGTTTGTTTGTTTGTTTGTTTTAAAAAAATCTTCCTGTTTAAGTGCTTTGTAATGATCTTAAGAAGTATACAAGTTTTAAGTATGGATAAATTGAATTTAGAGATTTTATAGCATGAATGAACAACTGATTGTTTGCAATTGGTGATGAATTTTGAGATTGAATGAACTGAGTTTAAAAACCCCTAACAGTGAGCTTTAGAGCCTATAATGATTATTTCTTTTGTGTGTGATATTCACCTATTAAGTTGTCACTCTAGAACTTGCTTTAAATCTGGTTGAAATTACATCTCACATGCACCTTCAAAAATGATAAAGGCATTCATTTTTTTTAGCCAAAGCCAAATAGTCAACCTCACAATTATATCGTTGATAAGTCCCTTTAATCCTAATTGACTATTTCTTTGTTCTCAACCCATTAACATGTGCTTTAATGATATATCAAGTGCTTTTACTTTATTCGGAAGATTAGTGGAGCATTTGAAATTCTTGTGAAATGGGCTTTTGACAAAGTGTGGGGGTATATATATCATCAACTTTATAGTTGCAATTCAAAACGAGAGAGAGAGAGAGAGAAAGAAAAAAAAAGATATTAAGTATTTGAATTGTGGGTTGTTGTGATGAGATAAATTTATTTATAAATAGCCCATTTTTCAATTGCTTTATTTCTTTAACCTTTCATACCATGTTTTACATTCCTTTTACCTTAACCTCATTACAACCCTTAATAAGTCCTTTTGATTTGAATTATGCATGTGAATTAGGTAGTAGAGATTGAGATTTTTAGCAAGCCTATGATGGTGCAATTTTTTCAGTTGAATTTGAGTGAAACACTTATCCTTAAACATTGAGAGATTGGGAGAATGAGTGACAATTACAAACTTGGTTTATTCATTTTCAAACAAAGTTACCAATTTATATTTTCATTGATTCATGAATACTATGATTTCTTTATTTTTCAATTGTGTTCTTACTTATGACTTGACACTTCTGATTTTATTGTAAGCACTTATTAGCTACTCCTTGTTCGAGGACGTCCAAGAGCTAAGTGTGAGGGAATTTGATAAGTAAAATATTTACATATTTATTTTCCCTTACATGATGATTTTATGGACGGTATTTAAGCTTGATATAGTATATTTGAGTGTAAAATAAATAGTATTTTTTAAAAAAATGAAAAAAAAAGGTCAGTACTGTAGCGTCAGTCACTATTCATGACGGAATCACTGTAGTAGGTGACAAAACACTAAGCAGTCACGAAAAAAATGCGTAAATCTGCCGACAGGATACTGTTCACTATTGTAGCATCATAGAAAAAATTGACAAAACACAGTAGCATCAAAGAAAAAAAATGACACGACATTGTTAAATCACTGCCTATAAATATGAAGCATCAGGCACAGATTCAGAAGGCGTGGAGATATTTCTCTGATATGTAGATACTTTTATGATAGGGAGAGATATTTTTTCTGATAGTTCAAAATAAATTATGTTATTTTCTAGATAAAATTTTATGCATTCTATTACTTTTTGTATGCCTCCTACATGAAAGGTTTAGGATTGTATGGCTTTTTGCATGCCACCTACATGGAAGGTTTTACCTCCTAAAAGGACTGCTAGATTTGTCCATTTTTCATGCATCTTTTTGTTGTATATTTATGTTTGAGAATTTAATATTCAAGTTTATGCAGTATTTATGAGGATTTCATTCTAGTTTTATTTAATGTAAATTTTTTTTATTTTGTTTTTAATTTTATCATGAGCTGAATTTCTATTTTCCTAGGGTGATGACACAGGTTACTAATGATGGATTGAATCTTAACTTATTAAATCTAATTTTAATTTCTCCTTCATGATTGAGTTTTAATTATTACTCTTAATGCTTTCATTTGATTGGCTATCTTTTGAATGATTTCAATATACATATTGAGACTGGAAGGAGATGCATGTGTATAGATCCTATAGTTGAAACCATGACTTGCATATGAAATAGGAATATATTCATATGAGTTGTGTAGTCTTACTGAGTTCCATAAATCTTAATGCATAATTAATTGCTTAAATTCATATAGGAATATATTGGATTAGCAATTAATTATAGAATTGCTTGACCTTGGAAGAGGCTAGTAATTAAATTAAGGAAACTCGACTATCAATCATGTGAAATAAATTGGGCTATAATAGATAAATGATTCAATCTAGAATTTGTAAAATGAAATTTAATCCCTAGGGCTTTTTCTCATATTTTCTTTCATATCATCTGCACTCATATTTAATTATGTTTCTTTTATTTGTACTCTCAATCACCAACGAATCGATTGACTAAATAGAATTAAAATTACCCATTTTGGCACTTAGTGATCAATTCTCATGGGAACGATACTCCACTCACTTCTATATTACTTGATTACGACAGTGTACACTTGTACTATTTAATTGATCATCTACACTCGTAACAACATTCTTGTAAGTAAAACCTAAGAAGCAAATGGGGATAAGGAGCTTTATGTCACCTTTTGGATAGAAAAAAAAAAGTTACATAATATAAAAACAAAAAATTTTATTTGGAGACACATAATCTCAAGATTTATTTATCCCAAATCTCTCTCACTCTCTCTCTCACATACACACAGTGTGATAAACTCACAAAGTCCAACAAAACTACACACACACAATATGGCGCCTGGTTTATTTAAATAAGACTGTTACTAAGGACCATAACTTGAAGTTGGGCGCTTCATATAGACGAGTAATTAGGCTTCAGAGGCAGTTTCTCTTTTGTAGGGTAAGCACCACGAGCAGCAATTCCACATACGCCCAAACCATAAGAGTTACTTGAGTTTCGTTTGATATACATGTAACCCTCAAGACCCCAGTCTTGTCCCCATGAATTTCTTACAATCCAGTAGTCTTGATCTCCGACGGAACCATACCCCACAATTGTCACTGCATGATTGGTTCTAATATTGCCTGTGCAGTTTTTCCCATCAAATATTCCCTGACCAAGTGAAGGTAAAAAATTGATGTGTTAATTTTGGATGACTAGTTTGAGGTTTAAAAGAACCATGCAAAAATTGCAAATAATATCATACAAACACTATCATGTTTTGTCAATAGTAGAGTAAATGTATGTAATGTTATAAGTCCCATATTGTGGAGTTTTACAAGTTAAGTATGGTTTATAATTATGTTCAAGAGGTTCTCCCGCTTAGGAGGCTATTCTTTGGGTGAGAATAGCTTATGACCTCAGACATGACTACCCATAGAGGTTTAACCGGCAAGAGACAGAGTGAAATAGATTTTTGAGATTGAGCTTTCCCTTTGGACTTGTCTTATTAACATAAGAAACATGTACTCGCATAATGGAGATATCAGACTTACACCCTTGTAAAATCGAAATTCATCTTTTGCTTCCAGAATCACGCTAATTGGCTGCTTCACCGTAGCGCAAGTTAAAGCTTTTTCTGAGAACCAAGTCACATTCTCATAACCAGTCAAAGTGAGTACATTCTGTTCTTCCTGTGCCATGCTAGACAATAAACAACATTAGACCAAGAAAAAGAATTAAATTACGTCAATTACAAGCATCTTGAGTTTATCAGATCAGAGGCCTGAAGAAAAACATGAAAATGGAATTTGCATGCTAAGGTAGTAGTAGTAAAATTAGGAACTAGACCTTGGTGGGCTTGCAAGTACCATTTGTAGCAGTATAGAGATAATCAGCTTCTTTGACCATTCCACCATTTTTTGCAACCCATTCAAATACACGGTAAGGCCATCCTCCAACACAGCCCTTGGCCGTGTCAACACAATCTACTAGTTGTTGCTCAGAAAGACTTACACTGTGTCTTCCTTTCACTATTGCATTGATTCCTTCCATGGCTGCTGTAGCAGAAAATGCCCAACAACTTCCTGCATACAATCAATATTCTACAAAATCAGTATATACATACACATATACATACACATACATATATCCTAAGAAATGAAGGCTTAGAATATTATGTTAACTTTAGTCTTTAGAAGAATAACACTAGCCAAAGGTCTTCTGGCCTAATGGCATGGAAATTCTCCTGTAAATGGTGGGAGGTTATGGGTTTGATCTCACTAGGCTCATTCTCTAGTGTTTGCCCCTATAAATCAAAACAAAAAAAAACAAGAATATCAAGACTTAATTACCACAAAGCCCTTGATCTTTGACTTTAGTGACAGCTCCTTTTTTCCTCCAATCAATGGAGGGAGGCATATCACATGGATCATCATCCTTGAACTCCGTATTTTGTTCTTTGATGGTGTCTTGGGTTATGACTTCCATCTCAGGTAAGAAAATTTTACTGAACTCCTCGTAGCTCAAATCTGCAAACTTGTTGAGACCCAAACGATAGTCGTAAGGTGATTCTCTTTTTGCATTTGTCTCTTTGATATACTTCAAGTTCTCTTTGAAGATCTCAAATCTCTTTTCTTCCTCTTCTAGATGCTCATATTTTCGTCCATGCTCCTTCTGCCACAGTTTGAATAGTCCTAAGACTTCTCCATCTGAAGTGAACCTGTCAAGCTCATCACTATATATACAAGAAGAGAGGCATATCAAGGAGTAACAGAAAAACAAAAAGAAGATAAACTTGGTTAGGAGGGAAGTCATAGTTCAGAGAAAAACTAGAAAAGATTACTAACGTTGTGTTCTTGGGTATAGATGAGTCTTATTTATAGAGCCAGGTGAGAGACCAAACCATTTATTATAAGTAAATTAACTCGATAATGTTTTGAAAAATTACTACCTCCAGTCTTTTAATAATGACCCACTTTTATAGTTCAATTAGCTGTGTGTATTGTGAATTGTCTTCTAAGTATTTGTTTAATATCAATACTCTTGCATACCAATATTATATATATAGTGGGGACAAAACTTAGATGCAGTTGTTTACATCCATTAGGTTAAGCTCATCAATATTTTAAAATCTGGACCAGACCAACCGGGTCACCAGTTTAACCGGTCCAGGCAAGTCCCCAACACAAGGTTGGGGGTGAACCCGGGAACTCAAACACAACCCAGGCAACCTGGCAAGTTGATGGGTTAAGCCGGGTTGCCTTTGAAAAAAGTTATTATATTTTTTTAGGGGCATAAATTTGATATGACAATAGTGCTCAAAGTTCATGATAATTTTGGTGTTAATGGCTATAAGTTTTTTTTTTTTTTTTTTGAGTATGAACTGAATATCATTCATCAAGAAAAGCAAATACAAAACGAAAGACTACCAGCCTTACATTCTTCCATCATGATCCACCTCTTGGTTGGGAGGTGGAGGATGATCAAAGATACAAAAATTGCCGGAAATAGAATGAGCTAGTTTAGCTAATCTATCAGCTAGTAACAGATCCTCTCTAGGAACACTAACAAAAATAATCTGCCAGTCTTTATGTAGAAGAGATCTAATCTCATCTACCAAATCTCTGAAAGGATAGTCAAAATCACATCCTCTGACAGCAAAATTAATAGCCTCTACGCAATCCGACAAAAGGCAAACTTTACGAATGCCTTTGTTAATGGCTATAAATTTAGTTATTAAAGGATTGTAGCTAAGAATATTTTGTGATCAATTACTATCTATTTTGATAACTAGAAAGAATATTTAGTGATTATTTATTCTAGTGTCATCGGATGATTGATTGATAGTTTTATAATATGATGTCAATTCATTTGTCAAAAAAATTGTAAAGGATGTTAAATAAGTATATGATTATTTTGTTAGTAATTATTCAAGGTATTTAATTAATATTTAATATTTGGATGGTATGATAAGAATTTAAATTACTTTTTATTCTCCACTAGTCTAGTCCTTGGGTTGACTTTGAACTAACCGACTACCTTGACCGGTTTAAAGGCCGGACTGAGTTTAATAACCTTAAAGTTCATAGGTACATTTACAAGTGTGCATAAGCATTTTAATAATTAATAATAGCAAAATAACAAATGTTCATATAAAAATTTACAAATTGTAATTTACATTTTATGTGATTATACAAAAATTTATAAGTGATCATAGGAGAATTTACAACTACACATGAGAGAATTTACAAGTGTACATACATATTTTAACAACTACTAGTAGCAAAGTTTGAAAAACTTGACCCAATGAATATAAGTAACTTGAACAAAATTTTGTCCATATATCCCAATATAACAAACCATACTATGGGTATTATCAAGCTATGGATAATGCATGTAATTCATTTTTCAACCTCTATGCACGCTCATCTAATTATTAGTATGAATAAATTAACCGATCTTATATCTGTCATCTATGAATTGGGCGTATATGTCACACACACACACACACAATGGTGTTAGTATATATCTTCTAAATCTTTGTTCAATATACTCCCACATCAATATAAAATATAAAATATAAAATTTATAGCATAATGAACTATTATTAAATTATGGACAGTATGGCTCATTTTCGAAGCCTCGCGCTTATTGATCTGGTCATTAAGATGAATAAATTTAGCAGGTGTATATTTGTCTTCTAGGTATTTTATTGAATATTAATTCTCTCACATTTTTCTTATTCTGAAGATATGACTGTTGAAGTAATCAAGAACTGATTGGCACATATATTAATAATAAATTGACACCAGCGTAACATATATGTAATTTTTCAATAGAGTAAGTTGCAAAATATGACAAAAAAGAAACGACAAGACAAGACTTCACTGGCTAATTAAGATGCATGAGTTTTACATGGTCATAATTCGCATGCGCGTAAAGTCGTCCCCGCAGTAGATATGAAATCAGAATGGCCACTAAAATTCTATCTTTTAGCAATTCTTCGAAACCTAATCTTATAGTGTATCAATGGTTGCGATCTAAGTCCATGCAAATTCTTTGCACTATGTGTTCTCTTGCTGGTCCATCACATTTTTGGAACCTCATTAATAATTTGGAAGGTAGTCCGTTATATTTTTCGAAGGGCCAAACTTTTTTGGAATTTCATCATGTGGTCCGTCTTATGAAGAGCCGAGCAAAGGACCATCCGTACTGATGTCTCATTCCACCGACAAAATGCTTAATATCTTTTTAACTACAACTTATTTCTTAAGAATAGTTTCGGAGGTAGTGTAGAAATAAACAATCACTGCAGTGATTTATTCCACAAATGCCCCAAATGGTTTAGTTTAAGAACTATGCTGTTTTCCCACCAAAGATTATATGTAGCCTTGTCAAGTAGATAGAAAATTAAATATAATGATTTAATCATATTGCGCAAATAATTTTATTTTGGAACATTGATTATATATCTACCAACTATGTTTCTGGAGTCAAAAGACCATATATACTTCCTCTGTCCCAAAATATAAGTTCAGTTTAAGAACTTAACATATATAAAATAACAATGGGAGTTAAAAATAGGTTAAGTAATCAATTTTGTCAAAACAATTATTTTACTTTTCATTATCACCCCTGTTAATTATTAAATTCTAAGATGTAGCTACATACAAAAATTCTTCTTAAAATCAGCATCGAGAAAAATATGAAAGGTAGGTCCCTTCGATTAATTTCATAGCAAATTTTACTGCAATGCTTCCTTTCTCTATTTCAAAAATTTTTACTTCTTTAATATAGTTTTACATCTAATTTTTATTTTGCCAACTTGATTTATATAAGGATTTTCAGTAAAAGATGTAACTATACTTTCTTAGTTAAACATCAACCTCACAGGAAAAAGTATTATTAAATAGTATTCATCATATGTGGTTGCGATCATGATTAAAATATTACTCCATTCATCTCTATTTATAAGATCCTCTTTTCTGGAATGACATGTTTCTTTTTTTAAGGTTCTCTTTGCTTTTGTCTAAATAATAAATGTTTTTTTATCCATTTTACCTTTCATTAATTTCCCACATACATTTTCTTTCATCATTTTTTTATTATTACTCCCCCCTTCACTTACACATAAATATGGCCATATCTAGAAAAAAAAATATTTCCAACATATTTATTACTTTTAACTAATTTTAATTTTTTTAATAACCCAATTCAGTTAATAAAACGTTATAAATAGGTACAGAGGGAGTTCATATCTACTGCGTTGATGTCAATTTATTATTAAAATAATATGTTCCAACCCGTTCGTTCTTTATTACTTCAACAGCATTATCTCCAAAAAGACAAGACAATGTGACCATTTAGCTATCAGCCTATCCTCCAAAAATGGACCACCAAAGTAAAAAGAAATGTGTGAGAATTGATATAGAATAAATACCTAAAAACTGGGGGGAAAAATTATCAATAGCTTGATATGCATGGCGTTTAAAAAAAATGAACAGACTATCCATAATTTAATAATAACACACTATGCTAGAAATTTTATATTAATGGTGGACAATATTGAACAGAGATTTTAGAAGACAAATTTTCACACCGTTAATTAGTTATTAATGATACAACTCATTTATTAAATTTATGCAATGTAAAGTAACATCTGCACCGAACTCATCTGAAGTATGATCGGGGATATTAATTTCCAGTGCCATAGAAGGAATAGTTATCGAGTATTACCACAAGAACAAAAATGGTCACGTTAAAAATTAAAGGGCCTTTAGACCGAATTTGGGATCAATCTAGATAAAAGCAGTTTAAAGAGTAATCTAAATGGTGTGCTCTACTCATCTTAGTTAGATATTGCTCCCATGATTAACAAGTACATATGTTTGGTTACGCATGTACGCTAATGTATTGCAACAAATAAATTGTACATTATTAGTTATGATTTATTTAAATATTGAAATCAATCAATTTAGTGCCTAACCTGTGTCAATATGTACGTATTAAATAAACCTTTTTTTCCATGCGCAAACCAACTTTTATTGACTTTAATAACATAATCGCCAAAAGTAATAGCAATATTACCAAGGGCAAAAGATTGAAACCGTGGTTTTAAAAGCTCTTCTGCAAGCCGCGATAAAGCTTCTCTCACATACTTACTTCGTAAATTGTAAAAGCTATTTTCTAAAAGCTAATCTAAACACACACTAATAAATGGCTAGGTCTCTCTCACCTGAATCTGTATATACAAGACTCAATCTATACACAAAAACACTACCACTATGGTATATAAGTCCACTTAACCTAATTTTCATATATCAAAGAAAGTTAGTTAACTCATTAAATATATCTTAAATTTATAAATTTTCTCAATTTCACCCTCATTTATGAATGTGCATAAAAAATATTTTATGCATTGTGCTTCACCTCTTTCTTCCCTCTCCAAATTTAATAAAGGCAAAATTGTAACACCGTCGTTACACTACTACAGAAGAAACTTTTAACGTCCATTTTTATGCCCATTAGACGACTGTTTTCAAGAAGACATATATGTGAGTGTCGTTGAAAGTTTTAAAATAGACGACCGTTTCAAAACAGTCGTTGTAAGAGACTTACGATGACTGTTTTTGAAAAAACAATCATTGTATGTTATGACTTACAACGACCGTTTTTGCAAAAACGGTCGTTGTAAGTGACATAGAACGACCGTTTTTCCAAAAAAATAGTCATTGTATGTGACAACATACAACGACCGTTTTTGCAAAACAGTCGTTGTATCCCTCTATTTTTTTAAGAAAAAATCTTATACAGAAATCAACTTTTTGGATAGAAATTTCCAATGAACAACATTCAAATGAATTTTCAACGAACAACATTCAAACGAAATTTCCAACGAACATCATTCAAACAAAATTTCCAACAAGCAACACTTAAACAAAATTTCAAACTCTTCATTTTAGGAAGTAAACCCCAAATATAATTGCAATTCAACTTCCAAAAATGATATTCCAAAAATGATAACCAAACAAAATTAAATATAAAAAGGCAAGGAGAAAAACCTCAAGTGCTTTGCAAACACTCTCAAGCTCAAGGAAATACTTAATCTTTTGGGCTATCATTGCAACCTCATTAACACCCAAGCAAATGTTGCTAATTTGCTCAAAGACTGGTAGTGCTCAATATCCACGCACATCATACTCTTGAGCACGGACTAAACATGCTCCTGATTATCAGAGTGAGGGCAAGGAGGAGAGGATTCACTATAACGCTGGCAAAGAGAAAGGTGAAGATCGCGATTGGGTCAGAGAATAGGCTAGAGGTCGTGTCTGGGGTCGGAGAGGGGCCAAATGATGTGACTGGAGGTTGGAATAGGGCTCAGAGGTGGATCTGAGAAGGAGAGGCGTGACTAGTAGAGGAGATATGATTGGGTTTAAAACAAATCTAGAACAGTTCCAATGACCGTTTTTGAAAAACAGTCGTTGAAAGACAAGTCAAAATTTCAAAATTGCCACCGCCACATTTTTAACGACCGTTTTTAAAAACGGTCGTTAAAAACGTGGCGGTGGCAATTTTGAAATTTTGACTTGTCTTTCAACAACTATTTTCCAAAAACGGTCGTTGAAAGTCTTCACTTTCAACGACTATTTTCCAAAAACGGTCGTTGAAAGTCTATACTTTCAACGATCGTTTTTGGAAAACAGTCGTTGAAAGACAAGTCAAAATTTCAAAATTGCCATAGCCACATTTTTAACGACTGTTTTTTAAAAACGGATGTTAATTAGTGACGTTAAAAGTACTTTTTGTAGTAGTGTTATTTACTCTCTCTAGGTGGATCTATAATAAGAACCAAATTTTTTTTTTCAAAAATAAACTTAGAAAAAAGACCAGAGTGGTACGTTAATAACATTTTATGTTCTTATTTGAATGATGACTTTGTAACCAATGAAGTCATTCTTCCTGAAATCATGGAAACTAATTAAAAGTAGTTAAATAATAAAAATATTTAGAAAAATTTATTAATTTTCTAATTTAGACCTGGATGTAACTTAGTTTTATGATTTTTACTCAGTTGAATCCTAATATCTAAACTTTAACTCAATACAACGTAACTCAGTTTCTATAGTTTTAACAATTTAGAATATCAGCCCAAAAGCTTCAAAAAATAACTTAAGTACTTATAATTTTGCTTTCTTAAATTCAAAGACCATCATTTTAAATAGTTAAAACTATAGGGATTAAATTGCACTAAGTTAAAGTTCACAGAGTTTTAACAAAAAAGGAAAAAAAAAACCTATAGAGATTGATAAAAAAAAAAAAAAAAAACCCATCTTATATAACCAATGGGTAGGGTCTTATAAATGTTTAATTAAATTTTGTAAAGGGTTTTTTGTATATCAAGAATCAACCAGCATAGTTTTATAAATAGAACGAACATCAGTTTATGATAAGGTTTTAATAAAGATTCCCGATAAGATAGAATTTCAACGGCCATGGTGATCTCTCATATATGTTAGCAATCTTCCAAAGTTGGGCCCCCTATGTAAAATTAAACGTGGGTTAATATGTACAAGAGTTGGGTGTTTCAATTAGACCACCAGATGGATGGATTCAATTAAAGGGAAATTTAAATACTAAGATGTCCAAATGACATGAGAAGTATATAAAGATAAGTTCCAATGTAGGAAATGACAAAACCTCATTTGTTATTGGGACTTCTTGGTAATTAAATTCTTTTCTTGGAACCTTATAATAATTCCCCCTTGTCAATTAATGTAATGTCAATGGATCTGCTACAAAGCAACAAAATAGTGCTGTTTCTTAGAAATAGTTCTCCCTTTGAAGCTGAAGAGCGGGTGTTTCTTAAAGAATGAATATTGCTTGGTAACTTGGTTTGAAAAATATTATTGAATGTGATTGCAAATTTGCTTAAAGTAGGTGTGTAATCCATATTCTAATATATTAGGAGTCTCATATTTATTAAATATATTAGTTCCTACATTGATTAGTTGGACATTGAATTGAAAATATATAAAGTTGATGTATGTTTTATGAAATTGACTCAAGAGATTTTCAGGCCAAAAAGAAAATTGACTTAAATGATTTTGATAGAAAGACCAACCTGATACATACCTACTAGAGCCATTTGATATGTGGGACACCAAAAAAAAAAAGAAAAAAGAAAAAAATGAATATTGAAAAAAAAATTAAGAATATTATGGACTTAAGGCTAAAAAAAAGTACAAGCACAGGCAAAAGAACGAAGAGGACCTGAGGCCTTTGAGATTAAAAAAAAAAAAAAAGCACAAACCCAAGCTAAGAAAAATGAATGAAAAAAATAGTAAATGGAATACTATAATATTTTTCTAAATAAGAGAATATTAAATATTTTACGAGTCCCACCTTGATTTTTTTTTTTCTTTTTGTATTGGGCTTGGTCCCTTTTCTTTGTTATAAAATTATCTTTTTCTCTTAAGATTGAGACAATGTTTGGCTATCATCCAAACATGGATCAGCAAAACAAAAGCAAATGGACATGAATTATGAGCAAGATTAATGTGGAGAATACGTTTAGCTATCTTCCAATAATAGGTGGACCGCCTAAATAAAAGCAAATGTACGAGTGTACAGCAAATAATTAGGACACAAGCAAGCACAAAATATATGCACATCACTTAGACGAAGCAAAAACACAGGTTTAGCTGTCTTCCAATAATAGGCGGACCGCCTAAATAAAAGCAAATGTACGAGTGTGCAGCAAATGATTAGGACACAAGCAAGCACAAAATATATGCATACCACTTAGACGAAGCAAAACAGTTTTTCTTTTTTTTTTTTCTTTGCTAACAAAAAACAAAACAATTAACACTAACCAAAAGACTTAAAATTGAAAAACTCATACCCCCCGTATACTTAATAGAAGACTTGGAGAGTTGATCTTGATCCTAAATATAATACATAGTTTTCATGTATTATACCTTCTTTTTCACAAAAATCATTTAATAATAAATATTCCCCTTCACTAGTAAAAGTTTACAAGCTGAAATTGATTTTGAAAATCTCAAATCTTTTTGCCTTCTCTTCTAAGTTTTGGTATTCTCGTTTGATCTCCATCTTCCACTTTTGGAATAGTTGGGAGACTTCTTTCTCGGTAGTGAATTGTCTAGATCTTGGCTCAAAGTGGAAATTTCATTAGAAATACAAGAAGTGGGGGAAATTAGAAAACACCAAAGAGAGGAGGAGGAGCAACTTAATAATAGAAGTCATTGTTCACTTATGAAGCGTTTTGATCGCTGTTCTTCTATAGCAATGTTCCATATATGTATATATAGAGTCACATCCTGATGAAAGGATATTGTTCGGAGCATATGCTCCACAAATTTTAAAATTTTCATATTTATTATATCCGAATATCTGATGTCATTCCCTTCGAAGATAATGTTATTTTGAGTGATATTAATAATGGATTCGCAGGTAATAAAGTAGTTCAATAGATTATCATATATGTTGAAAAAATGTAGATGGTACTGATATGGATGTTTATTTCACGCTTTAAATGAATTGATTCCCACATGATAAAGATATGTATTTGTTAAATAATTATGGGAACAGCAAGATTTTTTTTTTTTTTTTTTACTAAACAGAGGTACACATTGCGAGGGACTAACCCCCTTCGCTTGTTGGTAGCAAAATTGTTAATGAACACCAGTTAATCATCTTCCTTGGAATATTTTGAAGTACACAGAGGGTTTGAACTCAAATCATCACACTTAAAAAATGGCTTAAGAGATACACTTGGCCTGACCCCTTGGAAAGTGAAATTACCTGGTAAAATCATCCTTATAGTAGAATAATATAATGGGCTGGTTGGTATAGAGAGAGAGAGAGAGAGAGAGAGAGAGAGAGAGAGAGAGTGATTCCATCCTTATATAAAAGGGCAATATAATTTAATTAATCCTTTAGTGATGATAATGTTAGGGACAATAATTGTAACACTCCAAATTTTATATTCACCAAAAATATATTGTAATTATTTGAGTAATTCAATAAAATGGTGAATATTCATGAATTTGGATCTTGTGAATTTTGAAATATTCATATTCATAAGGAAATGGGCAAATAAATCCAAGAATTGAATTAAATTACAAAGGCGATAGCAAAATCATAATTTCGCCAATTTAGCCCAAGATTAATTATTTTCTAATTAATTGAAGTTAATTTCAATTAATCAAGAAAAATGCATAATTGGATTATTCTTGATGGAATAAATCAAGAATTGTGAAATTAGGGGGAATTATACATAATACAACTATATGAATTATGGGATTTATCAAAAACATTTTCTTCTCTTCTCCACCCTAAATTTCGTCCAACCATGAAAATAAGGGAGAAGAAATAGGTTTAGTTAGAGTAAAGAGAAGGGTGTATGGTTTGTGTAACTAGAAGGAATCTAGTCCCAATTCAATTGGACCCAAATGATGTGAATGCATGGCATAAAGTAAGAAGGTATGGTGTGAGGTATGGTTGGAGGAATGGGGCATGCAAGGTGGTGTAATCTTGACCCTTGATGAGATCAAGGGTTAGGAAGGGAGAAGACCAAATGAATAAACATTTTCTCCCTCCTCTTTTAAGACACAATTCGGCCAAGACAAAGAGAAAACATAGAGAGAGAGAGTGAACTTGGTGAGCTCTTGAAGTTTAGAGAGAAGGAAGAGGAAATCTAAGGTAAAAAGGTTAATTTCTTATGGTTTTCTTGTGTTCTTGTCATGAAATCCTTCTCTAAACTCTTTTTCTCATGAATCCATGGTGGTGAAGTCACACTTTGAGATCAAGAAGAGAAGGAGGAGGAGCCTAGAGTAAAAGAAAACCAAGAAGCCAAAGAGGGTAACTTCATAAACTTGCCTTCTTGTGGTATTGTTGTTGTTTCTTGATTTTTTTTCAAGTTTCTTGGTTGAGTTGTAAAATTGGAAAACCCATAACCCTAAGGGGTTATGCTGCCCAAAATCCTTTAAATCATGATTAAGAAGTGCTTAAGTCAGTTAACCAAGGATTAGAAGTGGAAGAGTACACGTTTTAGAAGATAAAACACAAAACTATATTTTTTCTATTTTCCCTTCAATATTTTGGCCAGGACCAGAACTGGGACTAGGTGTTGGATTGTCATGAAATAAATGGTTCCATTGAACTCAGTGGGCAAATATAGGTGGGGTTACAGTTAGGCACTTTTTCGGTAAAAGCCGAAACAACATAATTACGAAAATGCTACTGAAATCCCTAAATAGGGGCTGTTAAGGGTATTTTTGTAATTTGATAATTTTGAGCCTGGAAATGGATTCCTTGGACGAAAATAAGTAAGAATAGACTTAGTCAAATTTTTGGGAAAATGTGCTATCGGGCCGGTTACAGTGGGGCCGGGCCGGGGTCCCCGGGGCATTTTGGTAAATTTTCACTATAGTCTAATATAACCACAAGAAACACTATGGAAGGGTCTAAAATGATACTTGGATAGGTTATGACCTATTTCTGGTATATTTAATATTTTAGGACCGATTTGAAAGCCGGAACAACACGTGTTACGAGGCACACTGGAAAAAGGGATTATAAAGCTTTAAGGTAGGGACATTATCTTTCATACATTATGCCATAGTGATATGATTGTGTGGATACCAATATTTGTAAATGCGCTTTATTAATCAACATGATTTGCCCAGAGAGGGGCCAGAAGTGTCAGAGGCACTTATACTGGAGTTGGTGAGAACCCAACCGGTGCAGATTAGTGGGGCTGGGCCCTACTCATGTATACATGCAGATGATATGTTTATATTGTTCATTAATTGGTGAAAACATGGCATATATCATATTTACTTTTCATATTTTCTATTGACGATAGCATATCTCTACTGGGATTCTTCGGAATCTCACTCTATTTTTAAATAAACATCTTAGCGGGTGCTAGTGGTTCGAAAGGCAAGGACGTAGACGCCGGGAAATAATTGGCATGTGTCTCGAGGCGAGTACAAGATAGTGGATTATAATTACTTGATGCTTATATATTTTGGAGAATTCTATAGATATTAAGATTCCGTTGTACAGTACTACAAAATATACTTTCCACTACCCTAAAGGACGTCCCTTTTTGAAAAAGGCATGCCCAAAATATTGGCAAGTGGCATATGTGTAATTATATATGAAAATTGGAAAGAGTGGTGCGTCTAAAATAATTTAATATCGCGCCAGAAGGTGCCAGGAAGTGTTTTAGACGTCCGCAATCAAAATAAGGACGTCTAAAGACCCCCAAATCTGACCAGGATATTATATACACAAAAAAAATAGAAAAACTTTAGACGTCCCCAGCCCAGATGGGGATGTCTAAAAACTTTAGACGTCCCTAGCTGGGCTGGGGACGTCTAATATTAAGCTTTAGACGTCCCCAGCCCAGCTAGGAATGTCTAAAGCTGGATCACATGCACTGGTCGACATGACCGGTGCATGTGAAGTGTCAAAAAATTGCTTTAGGTATCCCCAATATTGACTAGGGATGCATAAAGCTCCACTACTTTACTCTTCCTCACTCCTCCCATCTCCATCACTTCCATCATCCCCATCTTCATACTCTCCTCTCCCCTAGCCTTCTTGTTTTTCTTCTTTCTCCAAATCTTTCTATATGGCTATCCCTTGTTTCTTCTTGGTCCTCCATCTTACCCTCTGTTTCATCTATAGCATGCTTGCTTATTGCCATCTTTGCTCTAGGTTTGCACCATTTTCTCTCATTCTCGCCACCGTCGTCCTCCCTCTTACCACCGTGGGTCATCTCCCTCTAAAGTTTTAGCTACAAGTTAGCTAACTAAACTTGTGAATGCTTAGCAAAATGCATTTGATTCTCGGCTGGAATTTAAGTGTGATTTATGCTTGAGCTTTTTCTTTGCTGTTTTGGTGGTAGACTTCCTGAGACAATTGTTGTCAACGTGAGCTATGAATTTAAAATTTGACTTGTGCTAGACCTGTACACCTTGCTTGCTATTGAGTTTAATTGGTGATAAAAGAATAAATTAAAGTGTTACTGTGAATGGCTTGCAAGGTGTAGAATGGCTAAAGAATATGGAATATTTATATACACACATGCACTAGTAATAGTAATAGTTAGATCAAGTAAAAGGGACTAGATATATATATATATATATATCATGAACAAGGATTTCTAATTTAATTTTTATGAATGATGTGCATGTGTAACATTGGGAAAATAACTATTTCTGTATTGGCGTCTCAACAATGTTCGAATCTAGCTAGATGAGTCAGTAGTATTATATATATATATATATATATAATTATGCGTGCATGCTTAGAAGAACAAGGGGAGCAATAGGAAGAGGATAATGGGGAGAGAGGGAATTGGGAGTATATTTACAGAGATATTTCAAGGCATGCAATCATTCCAATGATCATGTGCCCCTCCACTTACAACTACAACAACACCAAACTCTCTCTCTCTCTGACACACACACACACACACATCTGATTATATTCCTTCATAATTCATTCAACAATAATAAAAAATTTCCTTTTTTCCCCTCTCTCACTCACAAGCAATATGCCTATAAATGACCCATCAACCATATATATACATATATATCCCAAGATGCAAATGCAATGGAGTATGTTATATATTATTTTAGCAATCATAACTACAAGTCATTCTGTTTCACATGATTATTCAATTTCTATTGGGAAAATATCACTGCACCCTCTCTAGCAAATTATTCTCAAACCGTTTCTAAAACTTTCTGAAACTTCATTGTACCCTTAGGTCTAAACAAAAATTATATTTTCTTTGTTGAAAAGACATTTAGGCCCTTGTCTTATATATGGTCAAGACGGTCTTATAAATTCTCACATGTGTCTCTTGTAAATACACATAGTTGATTTGTAAATTCCCTCATATTTCACTCATGGTATATATCTGATTTAATAATTTGGTTGCTAAAATATAAGTGTATTATGTTTGTGCTTGTTGTTAGAAGCTAAATTTTAGTTTCGTTTAAATTAAGCTGAGATGGTTTGTTATTTTGATTTTTGGATGTCTCACTTTTAAGGGGAAATGTTGCCAAAATTTTGAAAAACAAAATAGTAAAAGGCAATTCCCAGTGTTGACAATTATTCTAAACTTGAGTGTAAATGAGAATGGCATAGGTGGTAATAAAATGGATCACAGTTGGATGAATGCTTTGAGAACAAGTGAAGAATATGAGAATGTGGTTGAAGAGTTTATTGAATTTGCTAGAAGAAACGCTCCAACCAAAAATGGGATGTATTTTTGTCCTTGTATCAATTGTTTAAATAAGAGAAAATGGGATGTTGAAGTTATAAGGGATCACCTACTTTGTGATGGAATAAATCTTCGATACACAAGGTGGATATGATATGCTGAGGAAGTAAAGGATTGTCCGTCGCACAAGAAGGAAGCTGTGGATGTCATAGATGAAGATAGAATGGAGAAAATGATTCACAATGTTGAGGTAGAATCCTTTGCTCAATCGCATGAATATGACAACCTGTAGAGTGATGTAGAGACACCGTTGTACCCTGGGAGTAAGTACACACTACTGACAGGAACATTACATTTGGTTAACTTAAAAGCAACTTGTGGGTGGACCGATAGTAGTTTCACATTATTGCTTGAACTGCTGTGTGATATGTTTCTAGACAATAATGTACTTCCAAATCATATGTATGAGGCCAAGAAAATCCTATCTACTATGGGTATGGAGTATAAAAAGATACACGCTTGCCCTAATGACTGCGTCCTGTACAGAAAGGAGTATAAAGGTTTGAGTGAGTGCCCTAAGTGTCAAATTGCATGATATAAAGTGAAGAAAGATGGCAGTTGTGGTGATGGGGCAACTAAAAGGCAACATTTAAAGGTTTTGTGGTATCTTCCAATAATATCGTGTTTTAACCGTTTTTTGGGACTGGAAAAAAAGCGAAGAAGTTGAGATGGCATTAAGATGAGAGAATACCCGATGGAAAATATATTCGACACCTAGCTAACTCTCCACAGTGGAAGAAAATAGATGAAATGTTCCCTGAATTTGATAGCAAGCCGAGAAACCTTCAGCTTGGGCTTTGTACAAATTGCATCAATCCGTATGGAACACTTAATGGCACACAAAGTGCGTTGGCCGGTACACCTTGTAATACACAACTTGCCTCCCTGGCTTTGTATGAAACGCAAGTATGTAATGCTTTCTATAATGATTTTTGGACTAAAATAGCAGGGGAACGATATCGATGTCTACTCGGCGCCTTTGATTGAGGACTTGAAGAAGTTGTGTTAGGAAGGCGTAGATGTATTTAATGCATATACGAAGGATTCCTTCAAGCTACGTGCAATGATTTTCACTATGATAAACGACTTCCCTACGTACGGAAACTTGTCAGGGTACAGTGTGAAGGGGCATAAAGCATGTCCTATCTGTGAAGCAGACACTCACTTCTACCAACTTAAGTATGGAAGAAAAATGATGCTTGGTCACAGGAGGTTTCTTGATAGGTTCCACTCGTATCGTAGGTTAAGAAAGCATTTTAACGGCTTGCCAGAGCATGGAATGGCTCCGAAGGCATTAACCGAAGAGGAGGTATAAAGTCGGGTCGAACGTATCAATATCTTATTCGGTAAGAATCAGAAGACTGCAGGTGAGAAGAACATATGGAAGAAGAGATCAATTTTCTTTGATATTCCATATTGGCGTACTTTTGACGTGAGACACAGTATTGATATGATGCACATAGAGAAAAAAATTTGTGATAGCCTTGTCAGTACGCTTTTGCACATACTAGAGAAGACTAAGGATGGGATTAGTGCGAGACTAGACCTTGTTGATATGGGTATAAGAGAACGATTGCATCCACAACTAAGAGACGATGGTAGGAGGGCATACATGGAGCAGCAACGCATATACTATCAAAAGCGGAGAAAAGAAGTTTGTGTGGGTGTTTTCACAAAATTAAGGTGCCACAAGGGTATTCTTCGAATGTGAGGAGGTGTGTGGCAATGGACAATTTGAAGTTAGTGTGAATGAAGTCCCATGATTATCATGTGTTGATGCAACAACTATTACCAATAGCTATTAGAGACATTATGAAAGATGAAGTTCAAACCACTGTAACAAGATTGTGTATTTTCTTTAATGCTATTTGCAACAAAGTCATTGACACTGAAAAGCTGGATGAACTGGAAGCTAAGGGTTATATTATATTGTCCCAATTAGAGATGCACTTTCCTCCTTCATTTTTTGATATAATGGTGTATTTGATAGTTCATTTGGTAAGGGAGGTAAGGCTCTGTGATCTAGTTTACCTGAGGTAAATGTACCCTTTTGAGAGATACATGAAGATCTTAAAAGGGTATTCTAAAAATCCCTATCCACTAGAAGCCTCAATAGTTGAAAGATATGTAGTTGAAGAGGCTATGAACTTCTGCAGCGATTATCTATCAGGTAAGAAGGAACAATCTCGGCATGAAGAGGGGAGAAGCAAGGGAACACGAGGGCTAAAAGTGAAGACTGTGCCTCGTGAAGAGGTGTTGCAAGCACACCTTTATATCCTGAATAACATGGCAGAAGTTCAACCATACGTAGATGAACACAAAAAGAGATTGAAGAACATGAATCCAAGGAAGAATGACATGCAGATTGCTATTAAGCAAAACAAGATATTCATAGAGTGGTTTCAGGAAAAGGTTTTGCATGAGGCCAGTGTGTTTGAGACAATAGAGTAGCTAGCCTGGGGGCCTTCGTTTCAGATCATTACTTGGAGTGGTTATGATATAAACGGGTATTCTTTCAACACAAAAGACCAAGATGACAGAAGTACCATGCAAAATAATGGGATGATGGTAGAAGCTGAAGCCATGCACTTTTCTAGTTCAAAAGACAAAAACCCCATATTAGCATCCATGGCCTATTATGGAGTGATAGAAGAAATATGGGAAATTACTTACAAAAAGTTCAAAGTTGCTTTATTCAAATGTAAGTGGGTTAGCAATAATGTTGTGGTAATAGATCAACAATTTGGATTTGTCTCAATTGATCTTGAAAGAGTAGGTTATAGGGATGGGCCCTTCATTCTAGCAAGTCAGGTGAAACAAGTGTTTTATGTCACCGATCCTGCAAATAAAAAAATTTCCATTGTACTTCAAAGTAAAAAATAGAAGCATGGTGATCCGACTTTCAACTTTAAAGACACACTACCTTTTACAATTAATCCACCTACAACAAATGAAGTAAAATATGTAGATGATGAAGAATATGCTATCAGAAATGATTATGGTGAAGGAATATGGGAAACAATATAGAGTAAGAGCATAACTTAGAAAATGGTATGGTGTGCTGTTTGTTTTATAACTTGTTAGTTTATTCATTTACTTACAACTTATTCACCTATCTGACAATGATTTTTGTGCTTACAGGAATATGGACAATTCTAGTGACTCAAAGTGATAGGGACAATGAAATGAATAGGCCTGAACCCATTACGAGAAGAAGGGTTATAGGCAGTACAAAATTGCCTGGTTTGGTAGCACATCATCACCATCAACAGGAGAGGTTGCACATTGACTTTGATGATAATTTGAAACTAATTGGTCCAGAGGAAGACCATTTCATTAGCTATTTAGGTTATTTGGCTTGGAGCAAAGTTTGCATATCTATGATAATTGAAAGTTGGTTCCACCAAAAACCAAAGACTTGATTTGGCAACAACTTTTGGTATATAAGTTTCAATACATCTACATATATATATCTGTATTCCTATTGCTTCAAATATAATTAACTTATGTTTTTACCTTGCAGCAAACCTATGATATCCCTGACATTGCAGTGATGTACAAGGAGGGGATGAGGGAGGTTCATCTATGATGGAAAGATTTCAAGAACAGGCTTACACGATATTACATTCGAGGAAACCTGAGAGGTAATGATCCATGTCAGGGTTGCTATTCATTACTCAAATCTGAAAAAGAATTCAGCCCTGCCTCAGGGTCGCTATTCATTACTCAAATCTGAAAAAGAATTCAGCCCTGCCTCAGGGTCGCTATCATTTGTTCTTCTTGCATTAGTATTCCTGATAATCTTCAGAGTGCTTTTGAAATTTTGGAATCTATATGCCTCCTCTTCTAGAGTTTTGTATTCTCGTTTAAATTTCGATCTCCTTCCGCTCTTGGAAGAGGCAAGAGTCTGCTTCCTCATGTGCATCTAGATTCCAAATGGAATGCTTCCTCATGTGCATCTAGATTCCAAATGGAATACTTTATCATCAGGACACAAATTGAAGAGCACCCCAATAACATGCCTTTTAAACAAAAAAAAAAAATACATCTAACCGAGAAAGCACAGAGCAAGTCTATCATTCGTTCTTCTTGCATTAGTATTCCTGATAATCTTCAGAGTGCTTTTGAAATTTTGGAATCTATATGCCTCCTCTTCTAGAGTTTTGTATTCTCGTTTAAATTTCTCCTTCCACTCTTGGAAGAGGCGAGAGTCTGCTTCCTCATGTGCATCTAGATTCCAAATGGAATACTTTATCATCAGGACACAAATTGAAGAGCAACCCAATAACATGCCTTTTAAACAAAAAAAAAAAACATCTAACCGAGAAAGCACAGAGCAAGCCTTATGTTCAAGATGATATATTATGTCATTATTCATCGAAGCTTCTTCTTACAACTAAAGCTCAAGAAAATATATGGGAAGGAGTAGGCAGATATAACAGCGGTAAGAAGATAAAAAATGATTTTAACATTAAAAAAAGATGAAGAATTACCAATTTAAATCCTCAATGAAACTATACAATACAAACCGTAGATTCTTTAATCCCATTTAGTACTCACTATTTGAGAAAATAAATATATAAATTGAAAGGAAAAGACGATGCAAAGCACATGAACAAACCTGTTAGAAAGGGAATTTTTATCTTTCCGAAGATGGAAAGCATGGCGAATGAATCTGTAACCACAACTAGAAACCAATACTCACAAACTCGAACAAGACAGACAAAAGAGGAATTAGGAATTTAGCAATTAGGAGGCGATTGAAAAAGCGTGGAGAAGCGTAGGCCTTTTTTGTAGGGTTTAAAAGTTTAACTTTCCGAACAAGAAATCGGACTGGAAGAAAAAGGAAAAAAGAACATTTTTTTTTTCGTAATAAAAAGAAACGAAACTTTAGTAAGACAAATTTGGCATCATAATTGTATATTCTCCTTTTTCAATTATTATGTAGATTTATATGCTTTTTTATAAACAAATAATTACCTTATTTTTAGGGTGGTGCTCAATAAAAATATTTTGAATCATCTAGATTTCAAATACAAGATAATAATATTTTTATGAAATAAAATTGTCATAAAATGAATGACAATTATCATAAAAAAATTTTAGTGTCAAATATCCAATCACAATTCAGGGGGAAAAAAATCATCTCCAATCACAATAAACTGAAATTAATTTAATTGATTCTTCGTTATACCCAAGAAGACGGTTAAAGTTTCGTCATAATATCCCGATGACTGATATATACTCCCTCCGGTCCTAATTATAAGACAAAGTTGACTTTTTTGGAGAAATTAAGGAAACCTATTAAATCACTTTAGAGTATTTATATTTTTAGTATCTTTGGATTATATATTAGTTTATTAATCAAATTACTTAGTTTGAAGAAAAAAATATAAATATAAATATTCTAAAGTGATTTAATTGGCTTCCTTAATTTCTCCAAAAAAGTCAACTTTATCTTATAATTAGGACCGGAGGGAGTATAAGGCACTTGATTGCCATCAGACTTTGCTTGTCTAAATTTAGGCAATTTGTTCTCTCCTTTTAATTCGAAAATATGGATGACTGTTAGTAAATATTAGATTATTAATTTTAAATTATTTAGTTTTTAAATTAAATTGCACCCTTTGAGTCAAGGTTTTTGCTTCGCCACTATTTTGTGTTATCCTATTAGCTAGGATCTTTTCGTGCTGAACCTGTATTTTACTTTTGGTAGAAAATACTTCCATTGATAATTAAAGGCATACAAGTTTAGAAAAGCCGAACGTTCCAAAGGCAAGGGAAGCAAACAAGGAAAAGCAAAACACAAGGCAGTTTATTCAGATTCATCTACAGAAAACAAAAACAAGTACTAAGGCCTAAAATTCTATCTTATACAGATTCTTCGGAACATTATTTTGCACTATAAATGTCATATTCTAGATTTTGGGGCTAAAAGTTCAAGAATTAGCATGAATTAAATAGGCTACCAAGCCTAATTTAGCATGAGTCCCAAAAGTGCCCCAAAAGATAGAATGATTCTGGGGGCTATGTAACATTCAACCTTTTCAAATAAAGTTTAAATGCGTAATCAAAGGTTAGAAAAAGACCAAATAAACTAGTAGAATTCACAAGATAACATTGTATACCTATTGTCCCGGGTTTGGGCAAAAGAACGGGCACGAAAGAGAAATTTTAGAAATTATGCCTTGAATTTCAAGAAAAATCCTCGGAGACACAAGAAGTTAGAGAATAATTCCGTTGACTATAATTAAGGCTTAATTGAGGTATAAAGGAGAAAATGATCTCAAAAAGGAATTTTAAAAATTTATTAGAATTTGGGTTAATTAAGGGATAATTATCCAAATTTAATTAGGAGGCCTCAAATAATTGAGGAAAAATAAGGGAAATTTATTTCAAGTTAATGAGACTTTATAAAAGTCGTTTCATGCCCTAGAAATAGAAATTTTATCTCAAAGAATATTTTATGGGCATTTTATCCAAGAATAAGGAAATTGCTTGGAAATTATGGGAAAAATAATTAAGGATCAAATTTGAGCTTGAAAAAAATTAGGGAATTACTCCCTAATAAATCTGAATTATTGATGGTTACACATTGATCATAAGTTTCAAGAATCCTCAAAAAGCATTTGTAAATGGTTAATTTCACACTAATGAAGGAACTGAGATTATATGAGATGATTAAGCTTGTGGGAGAAGACTCCATAATCTTCCAATGGGAAAGGGGGTCTCTCCACTAACTTCCTTCTTCATTTCCTCTCCACTTAGTGTATAGTATTAAAATATTAAAATATAATAAAAATCTATAATTAAATCTCACCCATTAAACTAAGATCTAATGGTTAAGACACTAAATGAAGGGGAAATGGATAGGGAAGTTAGTGGAGAGACCCCTTTCCTGGCCTATATTGGGTAATCAAGGTTTAGGCTAGGGAAGAAATATTATTCTAACCTCCCAACACCATGTGATTAATATGGATCAATTAAATATTAATTTTTAGAGGACGTGGACTTGTGGCTTCTTTCCAATTTAGTTAATTGGGATATTTTAACTATCTAATATCTCTATAAAAGCTTCAGAAATTTCGGTTTTCCAAGAGAGGAGTGGCAGAGAACGAGATAGTGAGAAAGAAAAGAGAGGAAGAAGAGGAAGAAAGAAAGAAGGAAGGACCACGCATCCAACAACACTCAGGTATTTACCTAAATCCATTTGTAGGCTTGGTTTTGTTGTTAGAAGCTTTGTTATGGTTTCTAAATACCACTTGGATATTTGCTAGCAAGAGGGAAAAGAGAAGAGAACAGAAACTAAGCTTGGGATTTAGGTAAGTGGTGGATTTCAATGTTGTTGTTGTTTGTTGAATGGTTGATTCTTGAGTTTTTGTAACTTATGGAAAGTAAGAAAACTAAGGGGAGGTGCTGTCAAAATTTTGGAACAATAGAGAAAGCATGGTTTAGGATTAAGTCATGAATAAGGGTGGAATTTTAGTAGTTTATGGATTGGAATGTTGAAAATCACTTTTCCTTGCCCAATAGACAGCCACTGCTCGTACAGGGCAATCTGAAAGAGATAGGATTTGCTCTTGTTAATGCTTCCAATAAGTTTAAAATGAAAAATTGTGTAGGGTACAAGTCAGAAACCAGCTTTGGAAGCATTAGACAATAAAATGGATTTTTTTTGTACTAACCCCCTATGCCACTGATTTGAGCAACTGAAGGGGAAGGAGGTTTTATTTAATCCATTTAAGACAAAAATTGGAATCTCCATGAAAAAGTATGGGGGACAAGCATGTTAGATTAATTTTTAAGCATATGGAATTAAAAGTGCAAAAATGAAGTTTAAGTAGCAAGCTAAGGAAGAAGAAAGTAGAGCTTAAGCATGCTTAAAGCATGAGTTTTGGATGGGAAATTATGTGTGCGCGCTGTATTTTATCTAGGCTTCGATATGTGCCAGGGGCCTAGAAGAGTTCAAGAGCAAGTGGTTTAAGTTCAGGTGGGAAGCTTGATGAAGGTAGCAAACTTCACCTTTCTCATTATATGCTTGTTTGTCACTTGCGTAAATTGGCATGTTTGCATGTTTATGTGATTATGTGAAATCATGCATTTATACATGAGATTATGTTTAAGACATGTCATAGGCCTATGTATTTTATAATTAATGCATGATAGTTTTAAACATGTAATTACATGATGAAATTATTAAGTTGCAAGTATGCTATAATGCCAAGCTTTGCCATGTATGTTTAAGTGGTGAATATTTAATTTGCTACCAGAATTCTTTGAATCTCACCCTCCAAGAACTAACCATGCTAGGTTATGAGCCTCAAAGGGAAAAACTAAAGCAAGAAGCAATGGTAAGTGGAAGCAGAAGTTGACTTCCTATGGCATTATTTTACTATTGAATGAATAATCTGTAAATGAATCCCATGAGTTGTATAAACTCATCATGAGGCCTTGAAATGCATGTGATATGTAGTGATGAATGATAAGTAATTATATGATTGAGTATGGCTTGAAAGTTTGATTTTAAGATGCATGATCATAACTGATCAGATTAAGCTATTTTCTGACATGGCCAGTGTTTGGTTAACTAATGCATAGTACATGATGTCAAAGGGCCATGATAATTTTTATAGATGAGCTAGACATCCCTAAGTTTTTCAAAAAGTCTTAAATGGGAGCAATTGGATGTATGGAGTGAGAGTTATAATTATTTGAATTTGAAGTACATTTTCTGTTTGAAAAACAGAACATGTCTAGAGACAAAATAAACAGTACTTATTGGAATCGTTCAAGGACTAAATCATATTTTTCTTATGTAAAGGACTGTTAGAGCTTTTAATATAATTTTAGAGCACCCTTATATAAGTTTTCTTGATTTAGTTATGAATTTTTTAAGTTGAACTGCTACACTGAAAATTTTAAATGAATAGGAACCTCAGGATAAATATGCAAGTTTTAGATTTTAAACTTTAATTAGCGATTCACCTGAACCATAACGCTTCTAAATGCGCACTAAAGGTTTCAAAATGATCGGCATTACAATAAATTCTCTTACAGGCCCATTACTCCATCATCCGAAGTGCCAAAATTTTTTGCATCTCATGGGGTCCATATTATGGAGAACCAAACAAAAGACAATTCATTTCGCATTTGACCGACAAGAGACTATTCATTTTCACTATAAATTCGTAATTCAACTCTAGTCATCTGCTTCAATCATACTCCCTCTTGGCCTTTTTATAACAATCAGAAATTTAAATTGTTTTGATCTTTCTCACTTGTGTTTGTTTGATCATTTGGGCCCTATTAGTTTGAGGGATTTGGAGGGGAGAAGAGGGTAAAGAAAATTTTTATGAGTTGAATTTAAAAAAATTAAATGATTAGGGTTAAAAGTTTTTAATTAATTTTTCTTATTTTGTTATCTTAGATCTTATTTTTTATTAAAATTTCATAACCCCAATTTTTCAATTTTCTTAAATTCATTTCATAAAAATTTTCCCTCCTTTCTCTTTCATCACTTACTTAGGAAATATAAAATGGAACAACATTATTTGCTTAATTTGTCTCTCGGCTATTAAGTGGAATCTATCTACATTGTAACAACTCTTCAGATCTGTGTCCAACATCTTTCATTAATAAAAATAAGAAAAATCCAAATAAAAAAAAATTAATTTGGTAAACAAGTCTTCATCACTTACTTAGGAAGTATAAAATGGAACAACATTATTTGCTTAACTTGTCTCTCGGCTATTAAGTGGAATCTATCTACTTTGTTGAGCTGACACTCAAATTTTGTCAGCTCAACAATTAGCCCTAATTTATTTTGAATATTAGAGTAGAATATTCTCCTTGAGAACATTTCACTAAACTCTTCACGACTCATATATGAAAATTTAATCAGCCCCAAAAGCATATTCAGTTGTCCTTTTTCCTTGTTGCATTTAACTCCCTAATATGCTTCAACTTCCTCTTGAAAGTAGCCCCTTCTGGTGTTTTGTATTTTTATTTATACTCCTCCTCCTACTCTTGAAAGGGGCAGGAGTCTCTTCAACCTGTGGATTAGAGATTCCAAACAGAATACGTGTCAGGAGACAATTGAAATATACCAAAACAAGAAATAGAACAACCATATATCCAGCATGCCTTTTAAAGGAAAACAGTTTTTTTTTTTTTTTTTTTTACATCTAACTGAAAAAGCACATAGCAGCAGATAATGCACAACAACCTATAAAAATGAATTTGGTTTGCTATTATTTGTCTGTTATATGCTACAATTAGCTTATACTCCACATGTCCTTAGTATAAGACATATTTGGAAGTTGATCTTGGTCCTAAATATAAGACATATTTTTCATATTTGTCAATCTTTTCTTAATTTACCCCTATTAGAAAATACATATTATATTAACTAACTTCCTTAATTTAATCAAATTAGATAAATATATTAAGGAACCGGAGGAGTACATAGAAAGCTAACATCCCCGATTTAAAAATTACAAATATCAAATATAAGAAGGAATTTAACATTGTTACCTGAATTTAATCAAAGAAATCACAGTCAAGAGTCAAACGCGGCATATCTGACCGGAATCACTTGGATTTTACTGGTAAGCATTTTGTAAACATTGCAGTAGATCTACTTATTGGAAAGGTTCAAATGAATTTAAAGTAAAACATTGCAGTTCAAAAGAAGAAAAGGACAGAACAGAGAAGGAAAAATAAGACATAACTTGTTGGAGCAGCGATTAAATTTTAACCTGTTTAAACTTATGTCATATCAGACCAAGCTTCCAACAGGGCCGATTAAATGCTGGAGTTTAATTAAAGAATTACAACAATGCAAAACATATTTGGTTATGAATGAAGGGTAATCAAACACAACATATAGAAAAGAAGATGATGAATGGTAAACAAAGGCTTTGGGTTTTCCAAAGTAAATAGAATTAAAAATGATTACATAATTAATTGTGATTCGGGATAGCATAAGTTAAGTAGCAATGCAGTTAACTAATAAGTACAACATTCTTAAATTCTTAAATCCTATCAAATGCTGCATATATATAACACCACCAAACACACAATATCCAACTGTTAACTCGCAGTCACAGATAATGGAGCTTTTCATTGTGAAGATGAAATGGGTTGCACTTGAGAGAAGTTCGCATTCACATGAATTTATTCATATTTCTAAAAGCTTCACATGGTTCTGTCCTCAGACCTACATGAGAAGACTAGTGAGAAGAAAACCACAGACACACACACACACACACACACACATTATTGCAGTAAAAATAAGAGATATCTTAAGTGTTTTTGTACTACTGTGCTGCCATAGCCAGCTGCATTTGCCAGAATATGTACGTAAGCTGATAAGTATAAATATTTATAAATATATATAGCTAAGTGTGTCAACTGTATATATACTTGTCGTTTTAGACTTTCACCAAAATGTTCATTAAAAAGCCTTTTCATATTGGCTCCCTTAATTACCCTATTCCCTGCGACTGAGTTATGCATGCTCTCTCCCCCTTTAGACCTGGCCATAAAGAAAGCACTCGTAAACCTTTTCAGTAAGCAGAATGCTATATAGTTTAGGACCACCCACTAAATATAGAGATCAAAGAGACCAGTGTCAAATTTAAAGCCATGCTTGTTTTTCCATCTCATTCTAATCAATTCGAAATAATCGCATCGAGTTAATATTATTTCTCGACAAGCAAAATATCTTTTATATCAGTTTGTGGGTGGAGTATTAAGTGCCCAACAATAATGTTTAACCTATCTTTTTTTTTTTTTAAAGTTACAAGGGGTAAGCACTTGTTGGCGTCAGCTCCTTACATCGTACAAATTATTAGCGGTAGCATATGTAGAAACACAACAAGTATATAGTTCGAGTTGCATTTGAGGACATTGTTCTTAGAAGATATTTCTCAACCCTCCTAGTAAATTAGGAACCGACACTCTTAGGATAAAATGAACCATTCCTATAAAAAACAGAGTGATATAATAGCACAAAAATAAAAATGTAACTTAGAAGAAGAGAGGGGATAGGAGCTTGGGGATAGAGCTCGATGTTTCCTGACCTCAGTGCTCTGACCTTTGTCATCTAACCTTAGATCGTGCATTGCCTTTTATAGGCAGAAGGCATGTTACCATTGAACAAGCAGCAATAATAGTAATTAATGATGGTTTAATGACAATTAAAATAACAGTTACAAAAAATAATTTAATGTAACAAAACCTTTTAAATGTCATTGAAACCAAATAATTAAACCACATTAAAACCCCAATAGTCAGTTCAAAAACTCCTCTTATTAGCCCTTTGTACTAACTCAAGCTCACATTTTATTTTATTATACACTAAGGCATTCTCATTCTTAAGTTATATGAGATTTCTTCCTTTAACACACTCAAGCACATAATTTATAGCAGCATTTAGGTCTTGAATTAAGGCGGGATCAAACGCGCGACCTCCCACTTATACACAAGGACATTGATAATGATTAACCTATCTAAACCTAAATCCAGACTTAAGCACGTAAAGTCAAGGTGAAATCAGACAGGAAAAAAAAGAACAGGTTGTTCTTTTGATAATAAAAAGAAACGAAACTTTAGTAAGATTACAGTGGCATCATAATTTTATATTCTCATTTTTAATTATTATATAGATATATATATACTTTTGGCTAAAGTATATTTTTTATCCTTTAAGTTTATGCGAGTTTTCACTGTGGTCCTTTGAGTTTATAAAGTATACTTTTAGTCCTTTTATTTTAACACCGTTAATATTACAAACAAAAAATATTGAGTTAGCAAGTTTAAGTGTTGACTGTACAATGCTGACAAAGCATTCCTAAATTTTGATAATTTTAGCACAATATTTTTATATTTAAAAATTAGAATAAACCTCTCTTTTCTTTCCCCATCGATCATGGCCTCTATCTGTTGCAACAGGGATTCACCCCATTCATTCATACCTCCCCCACTTGCAGCAACTGACTAGAAAATATATAGGTAGTATTGAACTAATGTTCTATCATTTGGAGAATCTGTACTCCCTCTCTCCCACCTGAAAAGGTGCTCTTTTTTAAACCCTTCAAATCTTAATCAAAGAACATGGCTCCTAGGGATAGACCGCTTCTCTCGCCACCTCCAACATCCCACACTACTAGGAATATCCGATAAAAAGGTGTCCGCAAGAGGCCACCGGGTCAAATTCGCCATTGCTGCTGCCAGCTTATACTGAATTTGCAGGTTTGATCGGCCTGTTGAAGATAATAATAATTTTAAAAATATTTTAATTGACTCAAGCTTTTGAAGATAATTGTTATTCATTTGATGGCAATTTGCTTAGTAAGCATTTTTTATTAGTAACATTAATGGTGTTAGAATAAAACAACTAAAAGTACACTTTATAAACTTAAGGATTAAAATAAATGCTCAGACAAACAATTATCTTCAAAAGATTTTGTCAAATCTAATCACAATAAACTGAAATTAATGTAATTGATTAGTCATTATTTCCAAGAAAATGGTTAAAGTTTCTTCAAAATATCCGATGATTGAAATATAAGGTACTTGATTGTCATAATATTCAAATAATCGTGATAACATTTAAATTTTAAGGTATACTAGGAGTTGAGATGTGAGAGTGGCAATGCGAGAGGCGTAAGTGAAGATATATTTGGTTGATTTATATATTTTGATTGATTTTTTACCCGAATATTTATTTTGATTGATTGATTTTAGTAATTTTGATGCTTGATTGATTTGATGATCGATGATTTCCTATATGTCCTATATACTCGTGTTCCGCAAAATTCACCATATTTGAAATTCAATCTAATGTCAAGCATCAATTGCTACATGACATGTTGGAAATTTTCACTTTAATAAAAATGATGTGAATGACACGTGGACTATCAATTCCGCATATTTGGTCAGTTAATGGTTAAAATTAGTTGGGATAATAGTTAGAGCAAAATTGCTCCTTTTTTAGCACTCTCAAGAAAAAATTACCCCTGAAAAACTTCTAAAATAAAATTGCTTCTCGGTGATAGCTTTTGGGGCAAAATTTCCCCTCAACTCAATTAGATTTTATACTAATATGTATTCTCCAACTGCAAAGTGTGGAACATATACAAATTAGCCATAATAATGGGTGGCATTATTTCATATGGTGTTGTTATTTCTGTAGCAACTGGGAATTATTGATTTTGGACATATGCCGTAATGCTTTTACCCATGTTATAGAAGTAAGATAGCATCGTGTGTTTCATATAGCCAACTCATAAGAGAGGTGTCTCCATTTACTATAATCACTATTAGATCATCTTCTAATAATTGGGATTTAAAATTTTATAAGAACAATATTATAGTACTTTTATTAATATAATATTATAAATTTAAACACAAAATTAGATATAAACTGTTAAAATTATATTTGAAAACTTCAACATTGTAGACTTTTATTAAAATATTTTATAATTTTTTTTTTTACTTTTTTTATCCTATGCACTTTTGAAATTTTTAGGTTAAATTTTAGTAGTTTAAATTTATTTTTTTATATTTTTGTTATTTAAGATTAAAATATATTGTTATAAAATGTTGAATTACAACAATGGAAAGTTAATTTAAATTAAAGGCGGGAATAGAAAATGGAAAGGAAATGAATTGAAGTGGAAGATAAATGGAGACATCCTCTCCTATTTTTGCTGCAAAACATATATTGGTTATTAATGAAGAATAAACAAGCACAGCATGGAGAAAAGAAGATGAATGATAAACAAAGGCCCTAGCTAGGTTTTCCAAAGTAAACAGAATTAAAAAATGATTACAGCATAATAATTTGGGAGAGCATATGATAAGAAGCAAATGCAGATAAAACCAACAAAACTCAATATCCAAATATTTACTAAATTTCTATAAGCAAAGATTTGGCAATACCTGGTGTATGTTCAGTGTTTTAATCAAAGGCATTTGTGTAACATCAAAATTGAAGCCACTCTCTTCACCATTTTCAACAGTGCGAAAGGCGATGCGATACCATTCAAACGATAAGAACAAAAACAATAACTAGCCATGAATGATTGCTTTCTGGGTTAATATAATTTTTGGTCCCTTAAGTTTGTTCCAATTTTGGTTTTGGTCCCTGAAGTTGAAATCGGTGATTTTGGTCCTTGAAGTGAAATTTTGGTTTTGGTCCCTCAAGTTTGAAATCGGTGGTTTTAGTCCCTCAAGTTTGAAAAGGACTTGGTGACCCGGTTTTGAAACCCGAGCCGACCCGGAAAAAAAAACCTAATCATTTTCAAACTTAAGGGACTAAAACCAAAATCAGATGAAACTTTAGGACCAAAACCACTTATTTCAAACTTGAGGGACTAAAACAAAAATCGGGTGAAACTTCAGGTACCAAAACCAAAATTAGATCAAACTTCAAGGACCAAAAGTTATATTAACCCTTGATTTCTTATGTACGGTTGTATCAGCAATATATAATACTCCCTCATGTCTTTAATATAAGATATATTTATTTAATTTGATTAGATTAAGAAAATTAATTAATATGACATGTATTTTTTAAAATACCCTATTCTTTTTATTCCTTCATTCTCCCTCTTCTATAATTATTATTAAAGGAGCATTAATAAGAGTAAATTAGATAAATGTTGACAAATATAAAAAATATTTCTTATTATTAGAATCAAAATCAACTCCCTAAATATATCATATATTATAGACAGAAGGGAGAATCACTGGTGAATTTTCTTTGTGCCATATGTGTGTATACATGTGAGAGTAGTCTAGAATTGTGAAAACTATAAGGCTTTATTATATCCAGGCCCAACGATGTTGGTATTGTTAGTGGGCTTGATATTTTGTTCTTCAACAAAATTTCTGTTATCATTCGGCTCCTTTATAAAAAAAATGGTTATAATTTGGCGCCAATAATTACAGTCAAACGATAACATTGGTCAATGGTCAGCCATAGAGAAAGCAGAGCAGTGTTGTGTATTAAATCATACACATATATAAATGGAAATATACAGAATAGAAAGAAATACAAAAGGGTAGAGAGACTGAGAGTAGAATGGAAAGGAAGAAGAAGAAAGAGAATCCAATGAGAGAGAGTCTCATAATCATGCATGATTCCACGACCACGAGCCTCCTCTCACTAATTGTGTCTTCTTTTACGGTCCCTATCATTTGCAAAATTTTGCCTCCTTTCCTCGCAACACGTTTCCCTGCATCTTCTTATGGAAAAAAAACGGGTTATGGGTATTATATTCCGAAAGTTTTCATATAGGGGTAATTTTGTTTTCAGAAGTTTTTAGGGGGCAGTTTTGTCCTGAAAGTGTCAAAAGGGAAGCAATTTTTTTACGGCCGTTATCCCAATTAATTTTGATAATTAGTTGACTAAATATGCTAAGCTAGCAGTCCATGTCCACGTCATTTTTGTTAAAGGGTAAATTTGTCCTGAAAATCCATATGTCATCTACTTCAATTTTTTTCAATGTTAGATTTAAAAACTTTGGAGCAAATTTTCACCTTAACAAACATGAAGTAAATGATACATGAATTGTCAACTTAGCATATTTATTCAACTAACGGTCAAATTAACTGGATAACGGTCAAGGTAAAATTGCTCCCTTAATATTTCAGTGATAAAATTACCTTCTAAAAAGCTTATGGAGTAAAACCGTCTCACGGTGAAAACTTCCAAAATAAAATACACCCTTAACCAAAATAAAATCACAAAAAGATGAGAGAATTAAAGAAATCTGTTGGATTCTCTCATGGTGATATGACACTGGGGATTTGGGATATCGCCGGAGCATTATATCCAAGCTTGTTGCAAAATGATGTTTTGGCGATCCCACGTACTGACATTATTGTTGGTCTTTTATAATTTAATTGAATTTTAATTTCAAATCTCATAATTTTAAGTTATTGGTTTTGACCCCAATAATTTCATAAAAATTTGATATAAGTTTAACTAAAAGGATCAAAACCAAAACTATTATATATAGAGGGACTAGTTATTAAACTTGAACCCAATTTTTATGAAATCATGTGGACTAGAACCAATAATTTGAAACTATATAGACCAAAACTAAGATTCAATCAAACTACATCGAGTAATCATAGAATATACCCTAGTTATTTTATCCTTGCCTCTGAATTATATGCAATTTGTATTTTTCTTAGTCCCTTTCTTTGAGACAGTGTTAGGCTATCATCCAAACATGGATCACCTAGACAAAAGCAAATGTGCATGCATAATGAGCAAGATTAAGATCGATAATATGTTTAGCTATTTTCCAACGCTAGGGACCGCCTAAATAAAAGAAAATGTCCGAGAATAAAGTGCCGCAAATTATTGGGACACAAGTGAGCGACAAGATATATCATACATGCATAGCACATGGATAAAGGGAAAAAAAACAACAGCTTCCCCATTTATTATTGTGTGGATACTTTTGTTCTAGGAGATTGCATAGTTAAATCTTGGTAAAATTGAAATGTTATTAAATTTGAAGGTAGGGTAAATGAGTTTTACAATTTCTCTTAATACGTATTACATATGTGAGAAGTATCTTATAAATATGATTTGATGAGTACCGATAAAAACAATTAAAAATATTAAATTTGTTATACAATTTAAGTGATTTTCATTATTAGCTTTACTAATTACACTAAATTCTAATATCATATCCTCTTCAATCTTTTTTTTTAAGAGCCAAATATTTAAATTACCTTATCCTTCTTTTACAGAGAAATATTTATATACTCTCAGAGTGCCCCGTCATCTATACTCTAAGCAATCAAAATACAATACCTTAACTAATTTTAATCCTAGTTGTCACCCTTTAGTTTTTGGCTGAAAAAGAGGGGGGAAAGCACTCCCACCAGCCCCATGCGCACCTTCTTCAAATTCTCAGTCTTGTCGCCCCTCCTCACCCGCCCTGTTCTTCTTCTGACCCCTTTCTTCCCTGACTTGCAAAGTGTTCCCCTTTCTTCACTCTATTTTTTCTACTACTCCCACCTTCATGATGCATTTTGTTACAGGGCCTTAGTGGCCAAGTGATCTTTTCCGTTGTGTTGATAATACTTCATCACTTTGTGAGAAACCTAGATAATATATAGATATTCGACCTTTTCTATTCACAATTCACATAAACTCTGAATCCAAGCCTCACCTCCTCCGTGAAGGTTATCAATCAAGGCTCTCCTTGTCTCCATCGCTACAGAACATCCTTCGCTTGGGTTGGGATTTTGTGATTTCGATTTTCAGATATGAAATGAGCTAGTTGTTGCTTTGTCTCCTCCTCAGTGATGGGGTTAGGTCGAAGAAGGCTTTGCATCGGAGAAGGTAGAGAGGAACAAGCTCATGATGGGAGAAGGGGTGACGAGACCAGGAGATTGAGGAAGGGACGTGTAAGGCTGGTGGGAGGGCCCCCCCCCCCCCCTCTTTTTCAGCAAAAAACAAAGGATAACAACTAGGATTAGTGCACAAATGATGTGACACTCTTAGAGTATGTAAGTATTTCTCTCTTTTACGAGCCCAACAAAACTTGTTTGAACTTTTAATAAATTTCTTTCATTTTTACCCCTCATTAATTATATATATTGCATTAATTAAAAGGTTAGTGATGAAAGAGGCAAGCTTTATCTAAGAGGAGGGGTGAATTTGGTGATGTAATAAAATTTTTCAACGTTATGGTGTTATGGAAATAAATGAAAAGAGAGTAGAGATGAAAGAATTTGCACACAGAGATTTATACTGGTTCGGCCCAACCCCAAGCCTACGTCTAGTCCTCGGAGATCAACACCTCTTGAGATTTTAACTAATATTCTAAGATTCAGTAGGCTCTCAGAATGCTGTAGTACAATAACTGTCCTCGAAAGGACTACGAGCAGAAATATTCTAATCCCTAGAATTTTCTCTCCCTCTTACGTAAAGTCTTATGAGCAAAATAAGTCCGAAGACCTTTCTCTCATGAGTATCTGTACAAGTTTTATGAGCAGCAATGTTCTCTCTTACTTACACCCTTGTAAGTCTAATGAGCAGCAATGTTCTCTACTGCTTGCACCTTATAAGTCTTATGCGTAAAAAGTCTTATCATGAATTTTCTCTACATCTTCCCATAAAGAAATCAACCCTCTCAAGGCCCCTTTACATTGAGATCAAATCAGAAATACAATTGGAAGTGTTTACAGACTCTCCCACAGAGTTGATATGATAATCACTGAAATACAATATGAATACAGAGAGAAATATAAAATCTGAAATTTTCAATGTGTATTCTCGTTTTCCTTCTTTTTTAGTCTGTCTCCAATGCTTTGTATTTATAGTCAATCTAAATTAGCAGTTGTGGAGCGGAATGTCCCGTTGAGGAGCGGAATGTATGCATTTGAGTTTTTAGACAGTCTTTCATGGAGTGTCAACTGTTTGTCGTGATAGGTAACCGATATTCGATGTGTAATGATGATGTTCGCCACAATTGACTTTCATATTTGAATCCCTAATCCAAACGTTTAATTTCCTGTTTCACACTTGCAATATATATTAGATAATGTTTAGGTATAGTAACAAGTGAAAATATAATGAATAAATATAACATTTAACCATATTTGGATTGTTTGCTGTAACTCTGTAATTCATTTTGTTTCTGTAACTAGTAAACTCAAGTTCTTGCTGTAAACTCGAGTCCAAACTCAAGTTCCATCTTCCAACTTGAGTTCTCTCTAATATTTGCATAACTGTACATAGATAACTTTCAAGTGCCTCTCAAGAGTGTTTGGAGAATTGTTTACCAAACTCGAGTTCTTAGGCATATATAACTTGAGTTCCTTTAATGATTGGTCCAAGTTTCAGCTTCCACTTCTTTGAACTTGCAAGTTACCTTGAAGTTCTTCCAACTCGAGTTTTAAAGCTGTTGTCATCACTTCATTTTGTCTCTATCAAGAACTTGCAAGAGTCAACTTGAAGTGCTGCAGTACCAAACTCGAGTTCATTGCCAAAACTCGAGTTCTCCAGTGTACATTTGAATGTTGAAGTTTCTGGCTTAGCTTCTGTATAAAAACTTGCAAGAGTTGACTGAAATTTTTCAGCCCAAACTTGAGTTCTTTACCAAAACTCGAGTTCTCCAGTTCATATCAGATTGTTGCAATTTTTAGTTTGGCTTTTGGTTAAAACTTGCAAGAGTTAACTTGCCAACTTGAGTTCTCTTTAGACAATAACTCGAGTTGTGTACTAAAATTCAAGTTCTTCAGACTGTTTCAGTTTCTTAATTAGTCTCTAGATAAAACTTGCAAGAGTTAAATTGCTAAACTCAAGTTCTTCAGCATACACAACTCGAGTTCTTTTCTCCAAAACTTGAGTGCATAAAATATATTTAGCAGCAAATTTCTGTCAACTTGTGAAATGCATTTGGTAATCAACTTGATTCAATTAAACTATGGTTTTTCATTGGAAAACAATATATTAACTTTTGTTATAATCAAAACATATGGATTCCAACAAGTGATACCTATATATACTTTATTTCTTCTTTTTTTTTTACTTGCTCCTCATAAATAAGGGTATACTTAAGAAACAAACTTTATTTCGGACATAAGTTTTATTTTTAACTAATTTTAACCATTTTCTTAAGCTATGTAACTTGGTCATTAAGCTCTTATAAATAGGCTGGAGGTAGTATTACTCATTCCGTCCAAAAATATAAGCTTCAAATTTGTGAATTAGTATGCCCCAAAATATAAGCTTTATTTTAAGTTTGTTAAAGCATTTGTTGAGCTCTTTCCAACCCTTGACTGTATTTGTTGTATTTATTATTTTTCTCACTTAGTCTCATTACAAATAAGGGTATAATTGAAAAAAAAACATTTTTATTATAAATAGATTATCTAAAGATTATAATTAAGGACGAAAGGAGTAATTATTTCTCTTGCTACCTTTACTAAATATAGGGAAATATGGAAAAAAATATTTAATGCTCAAGGAAACTAACAAATGCCTTATAAAAGGACCAATTAAAAGATTCCTTCTATTCTTGAATATAAGCTTTAAATGTGAGAGTGGGTTCATCCAAAATATAAACTTTATTTCAGTTTTGTTTCAATATTTATTTATTTTTTCTAATTTTACCCTTATTGGTTGTATACATTTATTTCATATTTTTTGACTAGTGGGCATGTGTGAATTACATTAATTAAGAAGGTCGATGAAATTTATATTTATCAAAGAGGACATAATCGATAAAAAAAATATATTACTTGCCTTATTTATTGATTTTATTTATTTTTAACTACTTTCTTCGTTTAAAAAATGGTTGTTCCTTTTTACCTTGTTTATAAGAAGTAGAGAGGGTATTATTAAGAATTAATCACATAGTGACAATAATTAAGGGTCCGTTTGGTATAGTGGAATTGATTTTGATAGAAATGAAAATGGATATGGATATGAAAATAGAAATGAGGTTTAAAAGTATGTTTGGTATGTTATAGAAATGAGACCTAATTTTTATATAAAAAGACTAAAATATCCTTCTGATTAAAAAAATAAAAAAAAAAATCTTCCCACAATAGCATCAACGAAACTTGATTAGAGTAACTATAGTTGGCCGCTTATATTACCTCCACATTGCTGGAAATATCAAATCACACTAGAGAACCTATGCTCAAACATCAAACTTGGGAAAAACGTCTTCAATCTCTTAAGAATTAGAAGAATTAAAGAAAATAAAGTTAATCAATTTTTTAATCTTGCTCAAAATCAAAGTAGATATGGTGGCGGACGAAGATGCAGATCTGAAGAAATCAAAACCGAAGAGGAGAAGATGAATTTGGAACAAGAGTCCAACTTCAGCCACTTTTTCGGAGTGGACAAGCTTCCAGCTAGAGTGGAGATTTGGCCATGAAAACGGAGAGGACAAGCTTCCCATTGAATTTGAAACCCAATTCCACTATACCAAACAAATCTCTTCATGAAATTGAGATCCAATTCCATTTCCGTATCCCCCAGTTCCATGGTAACAAATGGATCCAACTTTGTTAGGGCCCGTTTAGTACGTTGGAATTGATTTTGATAGAAATGGAAATGGATATGGAAATGGAAATGGGAATGGATATGAATATGGAAATGAGGTTAAAAATGTGTTTGGTATGACTTGGAAATGAGACCTAATTTTCATATGAAAATACCAAAATACCCTCAATTAAAAAAAACCCACCCACTACCACCTGACAAAATAAAAACACCCATCGCCCCGTCGCCTTTACCAGATCCAGGACCAACTTCGAGCAGCTGTTGTCGTCGATCAGAGGAAGAGGAGGGGGAGAGTTGTCGTCGCTATCGTAGCCGATGAGGGAGAGATGTCAGTATCTTCTCTGTCATCTGGTGAGGGAGAGGTATGTCATCGTCGTCTCCTTCGATTTGGTGAGGGAGAGCTGTGTCATTGCCGTCGCCGGTGATACCGTGGCTGTCGTCGCCGGTGGAAGGGGGAGAGCTACCGTCGCCAATGAGGGAGAAGAAGTCGTCGTTGTAGGGTACGAGAGCAGAAGAAGTCGTCGTTGTAGTCTAATCCTTGCGTGGGCTCCCAAACCCGGATCCAACTTTACCAGTACACGCTTCTGCTCTACTGCTTAATCTGTGTTTATATTTCCTTCAATATCACTTCAGTACTCTGTAGTAGTTAATGAATACCCTACTCTAATGTTAGACAGACAGAGTGGTATTAATAATAATAATAATAAACTGAAATGCAAATTCATTAATGATATTTGGTCGAAAGATACATATTCCGTCTCAATATACCTGTTGGAGCTAGTAATTCTTTGATAGCTCCCGCAGTAGAGAATGCACAACAAATTATAACAATGAATTTAATTTGTTTTTATTCCTCTATTATATGCTACAATTAGCCTATATGTAAAAAGCTAACAACCCCAATTTAAACTTGCAATTTACAAATATCAAACACAAGATACGAAGGAATTTAACAATGTTACCTGAATTTAATCAAAGAAATCACAGTCGAGCGTCAAACGCAGCATATCTGAGAAGAGTCAGATGGATTTTACTGATAAGCATTTTGTAAACAACGCAGCAGATCCAACTATTGAAATGATTAATTAATGAAATTAAAGTAAAACATTGCAGTTCCAAAGAAGAAAGGGGCAGAAAAAAATAAAAATAAGACAACTTTCTGTAGCAGTGATTAGATTTTAACTTGTGTCCAGCTTAAACTTATGTCTAAGTCATTGAGTGGAAACAAAGTGTGAATCCACTGCTATTTTTATAGTCATAGACACTCTTTTAATGGTCTCTGAATTTTCTCAAGTGTCAATGAAATTCTATGAAGCAGAAGCACGGTGATCAAACTTTGCTGTGTATTAATTAGTCTCTGCAAGTACTGCAATCCACTCACTTCCAGCAAGTGCAAGGTGATGGTTTTATTAAATATAGCAATTACAGAAAAAGAAAAAGTACTTGCAGATTACAGCAGTGAAGAAAATAGGACTCTGGCTTTGGAGAGGCTAGTCTTTCCCCAAGTTCAAATTAAGATTATGTTAGAAATGGCATTCAAAAGTTAGTAAAACACTGAATAAATCTGATGTTCACCCAGTTTCATTACTTACCACTATGTTTCAGATTTCTTTTCCCAGAAACAAAAGATAATATGATGTTGTTACGAGCTAACACCACAAAAGACCACACACTGGATGACGAGAGCACACCCTTAAAAATTGTCACTTTTTGGGGTGGAAAATCCCTTGAAGAAGTAACAAGAATGAACATGAAGAGGAGGAATCAGGGTTAAATCAAGGTTTAGGTCTTACCAATCCGAAGAGGCACAGGGTCACGATTTCAAGCCAAGCAGTGACCGAGTGTGTGCATGCACAGAGCAGCCAGAGATAAAAAGGAGAGACCAGAAACCAAAGAGAGAAGAGACAATGACTAGAATACGCTCAGCCAAAGAGAAAAGAGAGAAGAGAGAATGACCACAAGACATAGGCTGGAGAAACAAGAACTCGGCCACCGAGATATATATAAGGGAGAAGAGAGGACCGGCTAGAAAAGATGAACGGCCACAGAGAAATGAAGGGTAGCTAAAAACTTTAAAACAGCATGAATTTAAACGAGTAGCAGAAGCAAAATTCTGCAACACCTTTTCTCAGCCTCGTCCTCTGAACATTGTGTTAGTGTGTGTTTGGAATAACGATAGAAAAAATGGAGTTTCTCAATTTAGCTTTTGGTAATTTTATTTTTGGTAAAAGTTCGATTGTGTAATGTGATTTATGTTTGGAACAGCGATTGTATAAATGACTTTTACAAAAGTAAAACTTGTTTGGATTGATTTAAGCATGAGTGACTTTTGTGATAATAGTAAGAGAGAGTGGATGGAAAAATATTTTAAAGGGTTAAAAGTATAAAAAAATAGTTTAAAATAATTTTTGGAACTGAAAAAGTATATTAATGATAAAATTGCAATCAGTCTGATAACATATTGGGTATAGTTGAAAAAATATTTTAAGAGTTAAAAACACCAAAAAATAGTTGAAATTAATTTTTGTATCCGAAAAAGTATATTAAGGGTAAAATTGCAATCAGTCTGATAGCACAATGGACACAATCGAAAAAATATTTTAAGCATTCACACCCTCCCCAAAAGCTAAATCAGTAAAAACTCCAATGTTAAGCCTATGACATAAGCTATTTTGATCATCATAAGCTCAAATGGCAATTGGAGACACCAAACACTCTCATTTTTTTCCCAATTGCCAATTGAGATTTGGGCACCAATTGAGCTTTTGGGAGGCTCAAACGCTCCCCCCAAACACACCCTTATAGGCTTTTAAAAAGGAGGGGAAAAGGGATTTGTTGGGATTCTCTCAGCGGCTTCCCTGAGTGACTAGATTATAAATTGGGTGAATTTAGAGACTGTTTAATGTGTGTTTGGATTAGTTTTTTTTAATAGTTTTAACAACTTATGAGGTAAGTGTGTGAGAGGAGTTTTGTCTCGAGTTGCGCAAACCATGATTTGAAACTAGGTTTTGGTGCTTGCCAAACTAGATTATTTTTTAAAAAATAGTTTTCAGAGAAAAAGTAAAAAATGTGATTTCAGAGATTCATAGATTAGCTTTTGAAAAGGGTAAAAAAAAAAAAACTTATTATAAACCATGATTTTAAACTCCAAACCATGATTTTCAGTCAAAACTATAGTTTTGAGTTTGGGTAACTTAATCCAAAGCATGAGAAAAAAGTACTTATGACTTTTTCTCAAATGTTTGGGTAATTTTTTCTAAACCATGATTTTGACTCCAAGAGTGTTTTTTTATTGTTATCCAAACACACATAAGTTTGAACCTTGCCTTGTTCAAAAAAGACTCGTAGAGAAAGACATTTTGGTCCGTAACTCAGATACCTGATAATAAGATTTAGAAAAAGTGTTAGACACCAAGTGTTCCAAAGAGTTATAAAAAAAGATTATTAAGGGTATTTTGGGGAAACCAACACCAATTTTTGTTATAAATAACTAACTTATTTATACAGCTCTTAGCACCTTGGGTTTTTATTTTAATGCATCAACTAGAAGCAATTTTGGTATAAAATAGTATAAGGCACCAATCACCACATTTTATTTTTGTTATTAATTGAGGTTAAAAGTTGGAAAAATTAAGTCTCATTGTTTAAGGGTGTGTTAGGGATAGCGGTAGAAAAAATGATTTATTATTATTCTGATTTAATAGAAAAGTCAGTTTTTGTAATATGATTTATGTTTGGATGAGCAATTTATTTTTGGACAATAAGTGTTTATAAATCATGATTTATTGTATACGAGGTAAGTATGTGAGAAGAGTTTTATCTCGACTTACGTAATAAGTGACTTAATAGAAAAGCTATAGTGATGAGATTATTTAATAAGTAGTTTATTCTACCCGTGATGCAATTAAAATAAGCTAAACCAAACACTGCAAAAACGTAACATGTTTTTATTTGGGTTTATTGCCCAAAAACGGGTTTATTTCTGCCCAATAAGCTGAACCAAATACACCATAAATAGAAGTAAAGTTCTAATCAAGAATTAATAGTTGGTGATTTATGCTTGCTGAAATCACATTTGCTGAAGAGTCTGAAACTTTGCCTTTGAGGTAGCTGCTAAAGCCTGCGACTTTCCTCCAACCTTGCACGCATTTCCATTCTTAGCATTCTGAAGTTTAATATTCTGGTTTTGTTTTTGTTTTTTTTTTTTGCCAAAGTGTTTTGGCCATTTAATTTGAAAAAGAAATAGATAGATGGTTTTGATCCAATGAACAAAAAAAAAAAAACCATTTTGATTTTTTTAAGCAAATTAAAAGCATTTAAGGGCCTGTTTGAGAAAGCGTTGGAAAAGCACGTTTACGCAAGTCGAGACAAAACTCATCTTACAAACTTACCTTGTACACCATAAATCACGTTGAAAAAGTAGCTTCTGCCGCTAATCCAAACAGACACTAAAAATATAGCATTATGATATTATATTTAGGGTTAAGGTGCAAATTTATCAACGAAATTTTGTCCGAGGAGCGTCTGGCACAAATATATTTTAGAAGGGACAAAAATACCAATGAACAATTAAAAAGGATGCATTCAGCACAAAACCATTAAATTTGACCTAAAACCGTTATAGGTTTTCTTCTCTTATAATTTAATACTGTTAGGTCAAATTTAACTGTTTTTTGTTGGATACACCATTTTTAATTGTTTATTGATATTTTTTCTCATTCTAAAATATATTTGTGTTAGACGTTCTTCAGACAAAACTTGATTAGTACGTTTGCACCTTAACCCTTGTTTTTAATTAAAAAACTTTAGATGTGATATTGTCTGGCAAATAAGCACCATGAACCCCAAGCCATAGATTTAAAAAATAGCCAATTTTTGTTTCTTTCTATAACTTTAAATTTCAAAGTTCTAAAGGGAAAAAAAAAAATCTTTCATTGGATTTATTTGTCTAACAATTAAGCACCATGATTCCCTTTATTCCTTCCTGGACGAGGAAAGCAACTTGACCGCCTTCATCACACAAACGGAATCATCTCTGCATGCATATATATATCACGGAACTCTAGTTATCTTCTTAAGCCCTGTTTGTATTAGCATTAGAAAGTATGATCACTCAAAGTGAAATAAAATTTTACTCATATACTTACACTGTATGTTATAAATTCTGTTAAAAAAAATAGTTTCTATCCTCGGACTTAGCATATGTGAGGTTGACCCAAAAAAAAAAAAAAGAAAAAACCTATTTTACGTTTGATTAAGGTTCTACCGACATCAAGGTATAATCAAACCCAGTCCGGTCATTGAACCGGTCAGGGTATTGGGTTAAGAGTCATTAGGTCAGATCCGAGTCAAACCGGAGTTAAACCGGGACCAAACCGGTAAGATGTTAAAGATTTTAGGTTTATTAATATAATATTCTAAAGAAAAAAAAAATTAAAAAAATTGATTTTTTTTTTAAAACTCAGACTGGATCGGACTGGCCTATTGCCAGGTTCGGCGGTTTCTGTGCAGGACCAACCGGTCCGAGTATGATTACACTGACTGACACACGTTGATACAATTCTCTCTTGGGGACCTGGATATGGATTTCCATTCATCCACTTGCAGTGATATCCAACGCAGCCTAATTGAGTTCAGATTACATTTCCTTTGTCAGTGTCACTTTCTATGCTCCCACAAAGCATCGTGTCATTTTCTCCCTGTAAGGAAATGAATCTCATTCATCTATCTTTCTATTGTTACATATGGGTATATATACAAATAATCACGTCTGAAGATTAAGTGAGAAACAGACAAGCGTTTCCTAACTCTGCCTAACCTTATGACTTTGTGTGTTAACATTTAGACTTTGTGTGAAGAAGGAACATGTGCCTAACGGTAAGGGATTTCGTTGACTTCTAACTCTTAACACTCCCCCTCAAGTTGGAGCACATATATTTATCATGCCCAACTTGTTACAAAGATATTCAACCTGTGTCCCATTTAAGGCTTTTGTCAGAAGATCTGCCAGTTGGTCATCGGACCATATGTGTCCTGTAGATACAATATTTTCTTTAATCTTGTCACGAATAAAATGACAATCAATTTCAATATGTTTGGTACGTTTATGGAACACAGAGTTCGATGCTATATAAAGTGCTGCTTTATTGTCACACCACAGTTTTACAGGTAATGTTGTGATGATGCCAATTTCCTTCAAAAGCTGAAGTACCTATATAATTTCTTGTACTGACTGTGACATGGCTCTGTATTATGCTTCTGCACTTGACTTTGACACAACCCCTTGCTTCTTACTTCTCCAACATATCAAATTTCCACCAACAAACACACAGTAACCCGTAGTAGATCGTCTTGTGGACTTTGATCCTGCATGATCCGCATCACAAAAGCATTCTACTTTAGTGTGCCCATAATCTTTATAAAGAATACCAAGACCTGGAGAGCCTTTCAAATAATGCAAGATATGTTCTAAAGCTTCCCATTGTGCCACTGTTGGTGATGCCATGAATTGGCTGAGCCTACTTACTGAGAAGGTTATATCAGGACGAGTTACGGTGAGATAATTTAGTCTACCAATAAGTCTTCTATATATCTCAGGAAATGGAAACAGTTTTAATTTCTCTGGATCAATCCTCTTCTTCAAATCATCAGGAAGCTCATCAAACATACTAGCATCAAGATCCAGAAAGGGATTTGGAATCATGGGGATGCTACTTGGTGTAGCTCCAAGTTTTCCAGTCTCCTTTAAGAGATCGAGAACATACTTTCTTTGAGTCAAAAGAATACCTTTATTGCTTCTCAACACCTCAATACCAAGAAAGTACTTTAATGATCCCAAATCTTTTGTCTGGAAGTGAGAATTCAGGAAGACTTTAAGTTCTGCGATTCCAGAATAATTACTTCCTGTAATCACGATATCATCCACATAGACTACTAAAAGAATCATGCCTGCATCAGATTGTTGGTAGAACACAGAGTGATCACACTTGCTTTGATGTAATCCAAACTTCTTGACCACATTACAGAATTTATCAAACCAGGCTCGAGGACTTTGCTTTAGACCATATAGTGACTTCCTGAGATAGCATACTTTCCTAGTCTCCCCCTGAGCAACAAACCCAGGTGGTTGCTCAATATAAACTTCTTCAAGTAGGTCGCCATTCAAAAAAGCATTTTTAACATCTAATTGATGTAAAGGCCAATCATATGTTGTAGCTAAAGAAACAAGTAGATGAACCGAAGTAAGTTTGGCCACAGGAGAGAAAGTCTCAGAATAATCAAGTCCGTAAGTTTGGGCATAACCTTTTGCAACAAGGCGAGCTTTCAGTCGTTCTAAGGAACCATCAGCCTTAGTCTTAACAACAAACACCCATTTACATCCAATGGCTCTCTTTCCAGGAGGGAGATCAACAAGAGTCCAGGTACCAACTGTTTCTAATGCCAAAATTTCTTCTTCCATTGCGGCACGCCAACCAGGGTGAGCTAGAGCTTGGTGAAGGGAAGTAGGTATGGTAATGGAATCAAGGGTGGCCACAAGGGAAGATGAAACAGGAGACAAAGATTGATAAGGTACAAAAGAGGAGATAGGATAGGTACAGTTAGCATATCGTTTAGGAGGACAATGAGGACGGGTACCTTTACGAAGTGCAATTGGTAGGTCATCAGAAGTATCACCAAGAGAAGTAGAAACAGATGGTTCAGTAACAGCAAGAGGAGGATCGACAGAAACAGAGGCAGGAACTATGGAGGCATCAACAGAGTCAATCGGCAAAGTAGGAGTTGGTAAAGATGAATCATTATGGACATCAGCATTATTGATGAGATCAGGTGCCGGAATAGCATCTTGTACTGGTGAGAGTGGGACAGGATAAAGCAAGATATCATCAAAGGACGATCTTGATGTCCTTATACATCCTTTTGAAGTCTAAAAAGAATTCTTTCAAAGGATGATCTTGCTGTTGAGAACGATAAAAACCTTTACAGATTTCATGAACCCGAGTGATATTTCCTTTTCCAGAAAACATAAATTCAAGATAACTCATAAGTTCTTTGACAGTGTTACAATGGCTCACTGAAGATAGAATCTGTGGTTCAATAGAATTTCGAATTTGAAACAGAAGTCGAGCATATGCTCTTTGCCAAGTCATAAGTTTTGTTTCGTTACCAGAAGGAGGATCCTCGGATAAATGAGTTTCCATCTCTATGCCCAAAAGATACAGTTTAACAGTTTTGTTCCAATCACTGTAGTTAGTCCAGCTCAACTGTGAGGCAGTAATCTTAGCAGACATAGGTAACATATCGGAATTCTTTGAGTCTGCCATTGATAATGCTTAAAGAACACACAACAGAATACAAATGGAGCAGTAAAAAATAGTTACACGGACAATGCTCACAAAATATCAAAGTGATACAGACTATTGAATCAATTAGGATTGGCAAAATATCATAAACCAATCAAGACAAATTCTCATAAAGAAAAGAATTATCACGGATTGTCACAGACCAATAGGCAAAAGTATGGCCTATCACAAAAGAAACAAGGGACCCACAGAGATAAGAATACTAACTCAAAAACAAAAAAGAGAACCTAGACAGCGAATTGAGGAAACTTGTGACTGAAGAGTGTTGAGTCAGAGGCAATGAGTATTCAAAGAATAATACTCAAAAAATTCAACTTGATCAGATGACAACACCACTTCAGAGGGAGATAGAGCAACAAAAGTCAATCATTGCACTCAAATCGCCGTCGCCAACGGAGACCGGAGCCGCCGTCACGCGCCGCGCGTGGATTGTGGTGGCGGAGCTAGAGGCGGCGCGTGTGACGTCACCGGTGGTTGGAATAAGGCCGGATTTTGGTGACCGACCGAGTTTGAGCTTCTGAACACACTGAGATGGCGCGTGTCAATTGATATGTCCTGGAGATGAGAGATATGAAATTTTGGGTTCAATGTAACTACAAATTTGCCTAAGGGAACTCAGAACTGAAGACACAGAAAGTTTAACAGAATCGGACTGAAGCAGAGGTATTTCGCTATGATACCATGTAAGGAAATGAATCTCATTCATCTATCTTTCTATTGTTACATATGGGTATATATACAAATAATCACGTCTGAAGATTAAGTGAGAAACAGACAAGCGTTTCCTAACTCTGCCTAACCTTATGACTTTGTGTGTTAACATTTAGACTTTGTGTGAAGAAGAAACATGTGCCTGACGGTAAGGGATTTCGTTGACTTCTAACTCTTAACACTCCCAAACAACTGGCACATGCTGTGAATCTACATTTCTAGAATATTGAAACCTTTGTCCAGATTCAATTGGAAACAAATTTGTGAAGGGCTTCAACATGTCTTGGTTTGGTTCAGTGTGTGCTCTACTGAATTTTTGTTTTTGTAAATATGATTGTATCGAATTGCTTGGAAACAATGTTATTGGAGGTTTTTATCATTCTTACACAAAATGATTCTCCCCCCTACTCATTTTCTTTGATTGTGGCGTCTTGAAGGATTGATGAAGGTTGAAATCTGCTATGGTTGGGGGAAAAAGAAGCAATTAAATGGGGTAACAGTAGCTATATGTAAAGCTTATAGTTGTGATTTTTGAGGTTGCATGGCATTAAATTCTATTGTATGTTGGTAGTCCGAATGGTTTGAGTCCATTCCTTAAATCTTGAAATTTTCAGATTGCAGTGACAAGCATATGTATGCGTGGTTGACGTTGAAGCCAAGGGAATTTTGAATTTGACTTTCTGATTCTGGGCCGAGGCAATGGGTTTCATGATAGAGAGAATGGAAGAGGGCTTAAATATTAGAATATATGAGGAATGTAAATATATCTGTGTGCGTAAGGATAGAGCATGATAGATTGAACTTAGAAGCTGAAAATGTATTGAACCTACTGTTTGATGCTTTTATATTCTAAATAAGCACCCACGTTGATTAAAGGATTGCTTTAAGGTTCTAAAATGTTAGTTGGGACGTTGCTGTCAAAGCAGAAATTTTAGGAACTACAAAGGAGAAAAAACAGAGAGAGAGAGAATGTGCCAAACTGAAATGAACCTTACTGTTGATTGTAGTCCTTCCTATCATCATTGTGATGAATTCTTGTGAATTCTGTTATGAATTAGAATACTTAGCTGTGGCTGTTCTCTGTTCCTTTTCAGGATGTGTGTTAAACCCGAATCCTTGTTGACATAGTTTTGGACCTTCTGGTTCTGACGGAGAAATCTCAAACTTCATGCAAGAATGGTTTCTGTTGATAACGGGAATCCTAAAGATCAGATTGAGAAATCTAATGAAAGTAAGTTGAAGGGTTTAGCTTCAATTGATTGAATCTCCACGTCTCAGAGGATGCTTACAAGCAGTGAACATACTTCAAAAAGGACTTCGTGCCCCCATGAGTGCTCTGCTTAATAGGATAAAGTTCCTTAAGTTTTGGTCAGCCCCTGCCAAATTCAAGCGGCTTGCTACTGCTAGAGACCAAATTTCAGAGTCTATGCCTTCTAGTTCACATGGATTTAGAGAACGACTTAGCGGCATTTTTGCTCAGAAACTTGATTGGGATTCACTAAAAGAGAAGGGCCGAGAGTGGATCAGAGACCCAAAGAACATGGCCCTTTTTGTGTGGATTACCTGTGTTGCTGTTTCAGGGGCCATTCTCTTCCTAGTCATGACTGGAATGTAAAATAGCCTGCTACCAATGAAGTCTCAGAGGAATGTCTGGTTTGAAGTAAACAACTTAATACTCAATGCAGTATTTACGCTCATGTGTTTGTATCAACATCCCAAGAGGTTTTATCACCTTGTACTTCTGTGCAGATGGGAACCAAAGGATATCTATAGGCTCATAAAGGTTTACTGCAAGAATGGGACATATAAGCCCTATGAGTGGGCACACTTGATGGTGGTGGTCATTCTACTTCATGTGAACTGTTTTGCCCAATATGCACTTTGTGGCTTAAACTTGGGGTACAAAAGATCCAAGCGACCTGCTATAGGAGTTGCAATATGCATAACTTTCGCAATTGCTGCTCCTGCAATTGTTGGCCTTTATACTATTCTTAGCCCTCTTGGTAAGGACTATGATTCTGAGATGGATGAAGAAGCACAGATTAACCGAGAGCAGCTGAGGGTGAAATCATTTACGAAAAACTATTCATTTGCTTCAAGAGATGAACAATTGGTAATTGAGAATAGGCCACAGTGGAGTGGAGGAATAATGGACATTTGGGACGATATTTCTCTAGCATACCTCTCATTTTTCTGCACTTTCTGTGTGCTTGGGCGGAACATGGACAGACTTGGCTTTGGGAACATGCATGTCCATATTGCCACTTTTGTTCTATTCTGCACGGCTCCCTTCTGGATTTTTACATTGGCTGCTGTTAATATCGACAATGACAATTTAAGACAGGCTATGATAGGTGTTGGAATCGTACGGTGCTTATTTGGTTTACTGTATGGTGGATTTTGGAGGATCCAAATGAGAAAGAGATTCAACTTGCCTTCTTATGATTTCTGCTTCGGTAAACCCTCAGTTTCTGACTGCACACTTTGGCTGTGTTGCTGCTGCTGCTTTGCTGCTCAAGAAGCTCGTACGGGGAACTCCTATGATGTTGTAGAAGATAAATTCTGCAGGAAGCAAGATGATGTTAGTGTCCAACCACCAATTTTCGCCTTTGCCTCGTGAAGATGCAAACTCTCCTGTGGGAATCAGATCTCCTCCTTCCAAGGCCGGAACATCTAGACCTCTTGCTCCGAGTGGTGCGCCAAAGGGGCATCATAGTCCAGAAAAGCCATTATTTACTGTAAGAGAGGACTCTTTGGAAAGATATCAAGACGGAGAAATGAGGCCACCGGTTCCACCTGTTATACGCCAAAGGGGTATCATAGTCCAGAAAAGCCTTTTCCCATCCTCTGGGAATGTAAATCTCGCATGGATCAATTCCATGGGATGGTCCATATAATTTTTTAGCAGAGTCATCTTTACAGGTAATGGTTGGGATCATGTTCTTGTTGAAAAGAGTTCAGATGACTTGATATTTTTATACAGTATTTCTCTAATTTAAAATAATGATTTATTGATTGAATAAGAGAAATTAATTTTCATATAACTCTTTATCTCCTCCGTATCACCAATTTTAGTAAAAAAAAATTTAAACAAAAGGTTAAGTAACAATCAATATGTATTTTTTACATATTTTAGAAGTTTATAATTTTTTTTAGAAGCCCCTCTCTTTTGGCCATAAAAAAAAAAAAAAAAGAAGCCCCTCTTTGAAAAAAAAACTCGTAATCCAATTTAGGAGCCACCTTTTTTGTTCCCATATTTGAATTATTATCTTCACCCTTATATTCATATCGTCCCTGTAGAACTCACATATTTATATGTAATTAATAATATTTTTTTAAAGAAAATATCCCTATCCAACAAATAAAGAAATTTGATATAATTTAAAGTAAATTTTAGAAAATGATAGACATTAATAGTGACTAGTAAAAGTCACAAAGAATTTAAAATATAAGTTAAATAAAAGCCGTTTTATTAGGACGTAAATTGAGTTATTTTATCTTAGAAACAATAAGTAATAATTTGTCATAAAAAGTTCAAATACGCCTTTTTAAATGTTCATGCAAGGGATCTCTCCTTTGTACTTTATTTTTATGTAATATATAACTGGGTTAAGGGGTAAAAAAAATCATGAATTTTTGGTGAAAGAGTACCCAACACTATAAACTTTTTTTTTTTTTGTGCAAAAATGCCTATAAATTTTTAAAAATAGGGCAAAAAGACCATTTTTATTAATAGAGTTAAACTTTTATTATTTTTATATGTGGGCCCCACATTATTAGTTTTAAACGATTATCTTAACAAAAAAATTTCCTTACATCCTCTCTTTTCCCGAGTCCAGATCCTCTTAAAAGCGCTCCCTTCAGCGTCTCTTAGGGCCTGTTTGGTTTAATGGGAGGGGATGGAATGGGAGGGGATGGATGGGAGGGGATGGAAAGGGATGGTGGAGGATCACCTTGTTTGGTTTGGTTGGAGAGGGAGGAAGGGAAAGGTTTTTTAATGATCCTTTGTTTGGTTTAGGAGGGGAGGGGAGGGGAGATAATATCTAATTTACCATTTTACCCTTAAACATTAGTTTATATATTTTTCCTTATATAAATGATTTAAATTAATTTACACCTCAATATAAATTGTATAATTTATAAAAAAAAGATGAAGATATAAAATGAAAATAATTTTCAATTCCCCCAACTTAATTTCTCGTTATATGAATATTTCAGCAATTATCATATTAAATTAAATGAAAAATTCCTCTACCTTTTGATGACCAAACAGGCCCTTAAACATGGGAATGACTTGACTCAAAAGAATTTACAAAATTTTGAAAGACAACAAATTTACTTCTTCTTCTTCTTGTTTTTTTTTTTTTTTTTTTTTTTTGACTTTCAGCAACTCAACCTGGGAAAAAACAGAAGCAGAATATACACGGTAATCAAATGACACTACTATGCAGTGTGTGTAATATTAACAACCCTATTCAATCTCTAAAGAATTCCACTTGCCTTCCTCTTAGCCCTTGAAGTTCCATTCAATGCAAGATCAGTGATAGTTCTGAAGGAAATCTTCTCTTCTTTTATTTCCTTCAGCTTTGCTCTGTCATACTGACATATAGTTTGAAGAACCGCTATGCAGTTCTCCATGTTTCGTTCGCAATTGCTCTCCCTCATGATGCTCAGCAAGTTGGGAACAGCTCCAAGATCTACCATGTCCTGAACAGCCTTTTGATGACTCGAGAGCAGCGCGAGGATCGTAAGCAATTCGTCGACGTAGACCCAGCTTGAGAGCACGAAGTAATGTTTTTATTTTTGAATCAGGGTATAATTGGGAATATAAAAAGACTGTAGGGGTAAAATAGTCCTAAATTTTTGGCTCCCTCCAAAACCCCCCAATTTGAAGGGAACCAATTTGAGGGGATGGGAGGGATTTTGATCCCCTCTTTTTGGACCCCTCCCCTCCAATTTTACATACCAAATAAGGGGAGGGACTCATTTTTCATCCCCTCCCATCCAACCAAATAGGCCCTTAGCATCCAAATCAAGTGCATCTCAAAAATCCAATAATGATTGTGTTTTAAAAGCATGCAAATGGGTGGCCAGGATTAAAAGAAACCAACGATCTTGATCAGATTCTAAGAGTTCATGAGAAAAAAGCTTCGGTGGGGATCTCCTTCCTTCTTTTCCCTGCCCTCCTCTGTTCTCGCTCCCTCTCTCTTTCTCAATTTCTCATAACTCCAACTCCATCACAAACATGCTACCAGCAACGGTTTTTTAATAAGTCAAAACTCACAAAGAAACACAAAGAAAATACGATAAAATTAAGAAGCTAAATGGCTGTTTGATTTTGTTTTTAAAAACTGTTTCTTTGTTTTTAAAAACAATAAAACAATAAAATTTGTTTGGTAAACTGTTTTTAAAAACAATAAAACAAAAAGTTGTTTTTAAAAACTAAAAAACAAAAATAGTTTTTAGTTATTTTCTTGTTTTTATTTTTTTATTTTTTATTTTTTTTTGAGGCTGCCACTTATCCACTATCGACATTACACTACTAGTGACGACTATTGCAACGTTTCCATTGACGACCACACCACCACATCACTTCAAAACACAGATTTTTCAAAACAACTATCAAAATAGATTCTTTTTTATTTTTAAAACTTGTTTCTAAGAACTGTTTTATAAAACTATGTCTAAGAACAAAAAACTGATAATAAAACCAAACAAGCCCTAAGTGACTTCTCTCTCCCCTAGAAATTTGTAAGTTGAAACGCTTGCGAGGATCTGAATACCCGAACCCAGGGTAAGCGCCCTTTTAGTCATAAAGTTTGCTTCCTCCTTCTTCCATCTGTCGATATGCAGCGCTTGGGTATTCCATTCTCTGTTCAATAAGCTCAGAGCCATTCCAATAAGATTCACATAAAATTAGTCACTAAGTGCTACTATATTTTAAAATTATTTCTGCCCTCCCTGCCATTTTCTTTCACTTTCAATACCCAAAATTTCAAAAATCTTGAATCTTTCATCTAAAACAGTTTTATAAGACGTTATCAAAAGCCCTAAAAAACAAAGGTATAAAGCCTTTTTTATTCTATTTTCTATTTTTTATTTTCTAAAATAATTTTATAAAATTGTTTTTGAAAAAAAAAAACCTCGTCTGGATAACTGTTTTTGAAAACAAGTTTTAGAAACAAAAAACCAAAAGTTTTTTTTGAATAATTGTTTTTGAAAACAATTTTGGAAAAAAATTGAACTAAACTATTTGAATAATTATTTCTTAAAACAATTTTTAGAAAAAAAAACTGATTGGATGGTTGTTTCTCACGATAATGTGTTTGAACCAATTCTTTTAACATCAACTTATTTAATTCACTTATTTTATATAATTGAGATTAACATTATTTATTATAGTTATTTTTTTCACCTGATTTATTATTATAAATACCAAAAATATTATTATATTAATAAATTAGTATAATTAAAAATCAAATTAAATAACCAATAAATAACACAAAAATGATTTATTATTAACAAAAATAACATGGTTAAAATTTAAATTGATATTGTTTTAAACAGAGTCTAAAAAAACATCTAATTATATCAAATAACATCTAATTGGTAGAATTATGATGATGTGACCACAACCTAGCAGAGATTCAATCACAAAGTGCTGACCTCTCTGCTACGCTTTAATCAGATAGATTAGACAAGTTGTCCAAATTATAACTTGTACTTTCTGCATTCCTATGTTCTATCAAACTTTCTACTTCTAAGTTTGTGTTTAAGGTTAAATCCTCTACTTGTGTCAGATTCATATTCTCCCATTCTATAAACAACAAATCATGTCGACTCCGCTTCCGTATGTAGTTAAATAGAAAAACATGTCACCACTATAAGGTGTTATCTTGAAGGCGTGTATGATGGCATTAAATTCAGAATTGGAAATTGAGCTTTCAAAACTCCAAAACATGTTCAATCGTCATTCTTAATGAAGAATACCTATAATTAAAAAGCTCTTTAGCATTTCTAAATAACCTTTAGTCCTTAACTCATTGCAAAAACTAATGAGACATGCCTTTTCCATTCGCAAAAATTCATAACAAGTAGTTCTTGATCCTTGCATAAGCTCATTAACAAATTCCTGACCGGTAAGTGCAGATGTACGAATTGGAATCTTATTAAGAAATTTACTTTCATATATGCGCTCATCATATTAATCAACATTAATTTTTAGAGCTCAAAGTTATCTTCACTTGATCCTGATGAAATTATAGATCTCTCGGAGCTATCAATTTCACTATTTAATGAGTTATCTTCTACATCCATTGTGCATTCCTATTTTCATGTACATAAGATTTATAAGCATATTTACAGGAGAAAACTAACTAACCGCAAACGAGAAGGATCATGACCATCAATTATTAAATGGCAGCAAACAACGATAGCTATAATAAGAGTTCAGGCATCAATTATTAAGTATGAGCAATCTAGCTAAGAAACCCCAACAAAACAAAGTGTTAGAGAACAACAAGTATGAGCAATCCAGCTAAGAAAATCCAACAAAACAATAGCAAGTGTGCTGATAAGAAATTTTGTTTAACAAAGTTACTTTGTGTTTGATACTAAATGTGGGACATGGGTCAAGCATAGAACAATTCCTTGTTTTGTTAAGCAAATTGTTTTAATCCTCTAGAAAGGAAAAAAAATGAGATTTGAGATTTATCATTTTTAATCTGATTCTGTTAAGCAAATTGTTTTAAAACTTACTAGGTCTTATACGATCAATGATTTATATAACTTTTAAATGTTTTCCAACATTGAAGTTGTGAAGCTAAATTTAATTGCCTTGCAGTTATCGTGTATCTAGTGTAAATGTTTTCATTGAATTATTTGGATTGTGAAGTATATAATTGTCATCTTAGTTTAGTATATTTTGTAACTACTGTAGTAATTATTTCTCCTCTATTATTCCTTTAAATTTAAAATTGGACATTATTAATTGAAAAATATCTTTTCTTGGCCTTTGATGGTGCAGTTGATCCCATCCTCCTGTGTATCATTGAAAATCTATGCTACTAACCTAATGTTAAAGCATCGGTTTGAATTACTCATAGATAGTGTAAAATTTTAAACGTTGTGTTTTATTTTTATTTTAATTTAGGCACTCTACGTATGCTATAGGTAGGATCATCGCTTTATTATTGTTTTGTATCCCTATTGGCATGGAGCAGAGCTCCCTTTATGCCTGAATTTTGATGATTTTGTTGTAGTGAGTTTCAGGAATGCTTCATTTATGTGGGAGACTTTATCAAAATTTCCTTAGGAAGTTTATAACTTTTAGTATATGAATTATATTTATAGACTTTATATTATGCAGTGTGAATATATTTATATTTAAGAATGTGAAACTCCAAATATCTAAGGCTTGAGGGATGTGAGTTCTCTCATATTTCAGGACGATTAATTGTCGGTTTTCAGGCGTGACACAAATCTTTTAGCAAATATTTTTTTGGAGACTTTACTGGTTGTTAAATTTATCTTTTGGAATTTAAGAGTCATTTTCCCTAATTTTTCTTGAGATGTTATTACACAATTCCAAGTTTTATATTATTTATGTTCTTTTTAATTAGTTTTAACACATAAAATTGTATAAATAACACGATACGATACTGTGACAGTAAATAAATTTGTTACTACATCATTAAAATTCAAGTTAACTATTTTGACAGACAATGCTGTCCTAACTTTAGTGAAAATTGTATGTAGGGAGAGTAAATTTTGATATTTTGCCCCTTTAATTTTATGATTTTGCACTTGTGCCAAAATTTACCAATAGTTCTAGAAATATATTTTTTTAAAATATGTCAATAATAAATTTTTGTAATTTGAGCACAGAAAAAAAAAAAAGATATTCTAAATGTGACACTTCTATCTTTGAAAAATAGCATAAAGATTGAAGATTGGGATAGGCAGACAATAAATATTGGTCTAGTTTATAAGAATTTGGCTAATAAATTACAAAATCGTGAGTTCAAATCTCATTGTCAATATAAAAATCATGTCAGTGTGTAATATGTAAATAGCTTTATAACCGTTCTTTAAATATAGAAGTATGTTTTAATTTTGGCGACCTTTCAAATGCCTAACTACCCCAAGTTTTTTTGTATAAAATAAAAAATTGGGACAAGCACCATCATGTGCATTCTATCCTCTTGATACCACCTCGATGTGGTTCACGTTTTAATATTTAAATATTTTTTATTCTATTTGTGTTATAATCAATCATGACACTTGGCAATTTTAAACATTCGAGATATTGCAATCTCCATCACTTAATTTTCTCTAAACAATTAACAAATAAAGGCATTACAAATAGAAGAAAACTCAATTTTTTTTATTTTGTATTCCATCCTATTCAATTGATGGAAATTGAAAAAAATAAGTATTTGATTATTATTATTTATTTAATAAATTTTATGGCAATCTGATTATAATGTAGAAAACCACATGAGAAATTGTGGGGTGAGTAAGGACAACCAAACGTGGCACACATTGGTCGCTACCGGAGATTCTGCTCATGCTTTAGTATCCCTCTTCGACAATAATTGCTCTCTTACTTTATTAGGTCTTTTCTCTAGTTTTATCTTGTCTTTCTATCATTGTCATCAAACAAGCAAATTAACTCATTGAGCTAACCATTTTCAACTTAAACAATCATGTTAACATGCTCTTATACTTGTGCTAATTGCAATTTTGATTCAACTCGTGAGTCCATTCACCGATTTTACTATTTTACAAAATTGTGCCACGTTCACAAACATAATCATGCTGTATTAATAGTAGGATATGGTTCATCGAATGATGGTCAAAAACTCATGGGGGAACAGATGGGGTGAACAAGGTTACGTCCGCATCAAAAGAAACACCAGCTCCAAACATAATCATGATGTAGTAATAGTAGGATATCAGTGTTGTTTTTATCTGGGTTCATAGTTTCTAAGTACTAAGGTACTAATAAGATACAAATTCAAATAGATTTATAAAATACATATTTCAATTTTACAAGAGGTTTATATACATTTCATTCTAAGAAATATTTTAATATTCAGAAAACAAAACCAATAAAATCAAGACACTCACAAATTATTCATTGAGCCAGGCCCTCAATAACCTTGATAAGAAAATAAAATAAAGAAGTTACCCGTTTAGACTAATAGAAAACTCAATGAAATTAGTAATTGATATCAGATATCTTACATGTACACCTCATCTTATTCGTGCAAATCTTCTCACTGTCTCTCTTCCCATGAGTTTTCAGGATGGATTGAGTTTGGCATGCGAGACTGTCATTAATTATTATTATTATTATTATTTCATTTTGCGAAAAAACATGCCTTTTTTTATAATGTAAGAAAGTGGTAGAGACTACTCTATATTACAAGAAATAAACAAACAAAAATCGTGTAAAGAAACCAAATGAAATCTGGGGCATCTTTAAAGCACACTTAGCTAACATATCAACTTCAAAGTTCAATTCCTCTCTCTTCTTATGTGTTCAAGATCAACCACCAAATCACATTTGAGCATATCTTGACTTTCCTGAGTTAAATTCTAGTTTACACATGAAGATTATCATCTTCATCTTTGATAAGCTTAAATACAAATAAAGAATCATTTTGCAAGCAGACTCTTCTATGGTTCCCATCCCAAGCCCTTTTGGTATAGGAACCAATCTCAAATGTGTTTATTCAATTTCTGGATGATTTTTACAATGAGATGATATACCTATTTATACTACTAAAATACCCATTAAAATATTACAAGAGTCAGAAATGTCGGGCTTCACCAACTCTCCTCCCACCTACTCCATCTGCATAATCATCATGCCTTGCATCATTTCAGTCATATGCTCTATTTTCATTTCCAATGTTGGTGTGCTATGTTAATGTTGGCTGCTCTATTTCATTTTCCTGAGATTAGACAGGACTCGTCCTCGAGTCAGAATCAACATCATCATCAACGTATGAAGATAGATTTGCAACATTGAAGGTGGCTGAAACACCATAGGCTCTAGGCAACTCCACTTTGTAAGCATTATTGTTAATTTTCTGCACAATCTTGAAGGGACCATCATCTCGAGGAGACAACTTGATGTTTGGTTATTTAGGAAAATGTTCCTTTCTCAAATGTATCCAGACCAAATCTCCCACATTAAAAACTTGATGCCTTCGATGCTTGTCCTATTGTGCCTTGAGTTTCAAATTTTATTTTTGTATCCTATCACAAACCTGCTCATGTAGTTTCTTGATTTCCTTGACCCGCTAGTCCGCATAGGTACTATATTGTTGCTTATCAGATGATGGTGTCAAATCAAGTGGGCTAAGTGGACGGGAACCATAAACGACTTCAAATGGACACTTCCTGGTTGCTTGATTAACTGAGTTGTTGTAAGCAAATTCAACTTGAGCAAGAATAAGATCTCACTGCTTCAAGTTCTTTCCAACAAAGCTACATAAAAGATTTCCAAGAATTTTGTTAACAAATGTTAGAACCAGCTGACACTAAATGTTAGAACCGACTGACACCCAAAAGGGGGGTTAATTGGGTGTAAGATAAAAATCTTAAGAAATTTAAAAAATTTTTTGCAGCTTAGAAGAAGCAATAAATATGAAAGTAATGAATCATAAATCAACAATTAATATATGCTGGAAATATAAGAGTTTAAGGAAGAGAGTATGCAAACTGTGATTTATCCTGGTTCGGTCCAATCTGCGATGGCCTACGTCCAGTCCCTGGCTCCTCCTGATATTTTCAAATCCACTATCTTCTTGTTTAATCCAGGCACAAGAAAGGCCTTTACAACCCACAAGTTTAGCCAGGTACCTGCAAAGCCTTTTACAAATCTCTCACCGAGTTACTCCCCCTTATACACCGTAAGGTTACAACTGAGTTACTCTCCCTTACACACCCCGTAAGGATACAACTTTGATGATGAGAGATTACAATCAATCTTCTCTCTCAGAAGTGAATAGATGAATACTGAAGCAAAATACAATCAATCACTCTCTCAAATACACATAATATAGAAAACAGATAAGAACAGAGAGTGTTTGGGTCAAGATGGATAGCTTATGATATGAGCATGTTTGTGTCGTTGTGTTCTCGTTGGTGTTGTTCTTCGTTGAATGTTCCCATATTTATAGATGAGTTGTGATAGCCATTGGAATCATTTCAACCTATCTGTTAGAGTGGCGTAGCTTCATTTGACTATTCTTCAATTTTAAAAACTAGCCATTGTGGTTGGTGAACGCTCCTCTTCCGTAAAGTCAACTTTTGACTCTTCACATCATATCTTTGTTGTATTCCTGGAGACATACATTAAACACTAATACAATGAAGTGTAAGAATGACTGGAAGCAAGAAGAGTGAGTTTCATAATTAATCCCATGATTTTTGAAAGCTTCAGTACGTTGTTTTTTTCCTCCTCGGAAGCATTACTCGAGTGGTCACTCGAGTAAGCCTGGGTTATTACTCGAGTGAGCCCTCGAGTAATCCCGTTCAAAATCTGGCCGAGAGTAACTTCTTCTTTACTTCTCTAATTACTCGAGTAATCCCTCGAGTAATGTTTCAATTGACTCTACGGATTATTCGAGTGATCCCTCAAGTAATACAACTTTTCACATCCGATTACTCGAGTAATCCCTCGAGTAAAGTCTGTCATTTCTTGGCCGAGAGCTACTAGATGATTTCTTCTCTGGTTACTCGAGTGATTCCTTGAGTAAGCTCTTAAATAACTTTGTAGATTACTTGAGTGGTCCATCGAGTAATGTCATTCAAATCTTGGCCGAGAGCATTTCCAACTGCATTACTCGAGTAGTCCCTCGAGTGAGGTTTCAAATAATTCTGCATATTACTCGAGTAAGCCCTTCAATTGAATTCTTGATTTTCATTTGAAACATGGCAAACATATATCATCGGAAAGCCCTCATAATCTACATTCTAATGCAACAAGAATCAGCCCTAAAATCATTGTATATAAAAAGTTAAGATCCAAAGAATATCTTCTACACTTAGAGAAAGTCTAAAATCACGAGCATCAATTTCCAGAAGGCATAGATCTTAGTATATAACTTGAAATATATCAAATTATATGCCCATGGGAAGCCCTTTAAGAATAATTTCATATGGCACCAGTTTTGTCTTAATCCAATATGTATTTTGAGAGTTATGTCCAAAATACCGAACCTTGTTCTGGTAAAAGACGCTGATTTATGTGTCAACTTCAACAGATCATATCTCTCTCGTCTGAACTCTTTTGAATGTGATCTTGGTGTCTATAGTTTGTGTTGGGACTCTAGTTCCAAATGCCACCAGTTTCAGATCAATCCGACTTATGGTTAGAGAGATATGCTCAAAATACCAAACCTCTATCTTGACGCGGGAAAAAGAGTACAATTACTTGAGTGGTCATTCAAGTAATCTGTATGTAACTTTACAGATTACTTGAGTAGCCACTAAAGTAATCACTTCCAAAATGAGGCAGCGCCATATTACTCAAGTGATTACTCGAGTAATCATCCCCAGAGATACCATAACTTCCGTATACATCATTTTAGCTTCGTATTGACCCATTCCAACTTCCGTTTGACCATAGAAACCTCCAATATCACTTTTAATAGCTTGGATCTTGATATTCTCATGTGATCTTGCAAGTTCTTCTTTCTTCAATCTCTTTCTTCTTGTTTTGCCACTTGATGATCATTCTTCATAACCCAACTAGATATCTTCTTGAATTGATTATCATTCTTCATAGCCCAACTAGATATCTTCTTGAATATCTTCAATCTTCTTCTTTCTTATCTTGACTAATCTTGAATCTTGATATTCCTATTAGATCTTACAATTTCATCTTTCTTCAATCCCTTGCCTCTTGATTTTCTTCTTGATGATCATTCTCCACATACGAGGCATTATAACATCAACCCACCATCGGGTTTATGACTAATCTATAAGATATACAACATTAAATATAGTAGTTAGTCAATGTAGAGAATAAGCATATCATACAAACTTTTTGCTCTTAATACTTGACATCTATATTCGATATCATCAAAACTATTCATATATAACATTCTCCCCCTTTTTGATGATGACAAATCCTTTAAGAAAAATATGTATGAATATGACAGCAATTTGAATGCAGCATATTTTTCTTGCCTCTCTCTCCCCCTATTTGACATCGGCAAAAAGTTTAAAGTATAGAGAAGAAAGACTTGTAGAGAAGTAAATATGTCATAAAAATTTTCTCCCTATTAATTAAAATAAATGTGTCATGAAAACAATTTTCTCCTCCTCAATTTGAAGGTAAATTGATGCAAATGAAAAATGGTGAAAAGTTTGAAACAATTTGGAGAGGTTTTCAAGAAAAATTTTCATAATCAAAGCAAATTGAAATCAAATATAGGAAAAATATTCTCGAAATATAAAGATAGGGTTTAGAAATGCTCATTTGAATTTAGCAAGCTGATAATTGATCCATGAAATCCATTGCCTTCCTTTCTTGTTGTGTTAGATCCAAGATGTTATGTTCACCACATTTTCACTATGCAACTGTGATAGATCTTGTTCATAGGATTAACTTTGGCTGGTTCAATGGTAGGCTCTAAAGTGTGTTCAATAGAAAGCTTAGGAATAGCCTTTGAGATGTGGAAAGGAACTAAAGTACTTGCTTTTCAAGTGGTGTCTAAACTCTTGTTGCTTGAAATGTTGTTGTCCCTTGATTGAGCGTTAAAGCAGATGTCCTAAATGTTGATATATTCTCCTTTTAGCGTGTTGAGGGACGATCTTGCATATAGCAAATTCTTCTGCTCTAAGTAAAAGCTTTCTTGCAAGGAGAATGGTTAGTGCAATCAAGTATTAAATTGATTGCACAAATCAAAGTCATCCTTTTTATATGATATGTTAAAGATTGAGATCATGAAAGGAAAGTATAAAAGTAACTCATCATCAAAACTAATTAAAAGATAGTGAATTCAGATGAGTATGTTAAAAGGATTTTCTTTTAATAAATAAGATGAGCTTTTAAGATATAAAACACATGTGTATGTAAAGCTCCCCCTTAATGAATGCATGGCTTAAAAGAAAATCGTTGTGAGAAATACAATTAATAACTCTCTTGGATTAGTAAAATCATTGGAAATTTTATAGAGAGAATGATTATGAAAATATGAAGATTAAAGATAAATCAAGTTTTGAAAATGATGATGCTAGTCAGGGTTTTAAGCTTGTAACCCTGTATCCCTCGAGTAGTTACTTGAGTAATTCCACTCAACCATCACTCGAGTGATGCGACTTAGAGAATTTCAATTAAGTAAGAATACAATACCCACTCTAGTAATCTCGTAATTACTTAAGTCATAATCCTCTTTAGTCCATTGATGTATCGTTGGCTTCTTATTGTCTAATGATGTGATTAGTACTGAGGGATTTTGAAGTGTAGTCTTATTCACAGAACTGAAGAACTCAGCATTATTCATAGCAAGCTTTGTGTGATTGTTGAAGCTCCTCTCTCAGATAGCCTTGGACAGATGGACCAAAGAATGAAGGATTAGGGAGACCAGCTCTAGCAAAGTATTGTCTCTCATTTATTCTTGAAGTCTCAGCTCTCATCTTCTTTGCCTCTTGTGTTAACTTGGAGTGAGTTTCAAATTTACTTAGAGTAATTGTGAATTACTTGAAGGTCTACTTGAAGTAATTGCATATTACTTAAAGTAATTTCATATTACTTGGAGTAAGTCTTGTAGAAGTATATATAGACCTCTTGTTCTCTGACATACATGATCTTTCCAGTATTCCTCTCTTCCTTGCTTATAATAGAGGCCATTATGTGGTAATTCTTTTTGATGAAGTGAGTGAAATTATTGGCCTTTTCACCATAACTCTAGTATAGGTATAGTAGATAATCCAGTGAAGATTAGACATAGAGCTAGGATGATAGTTAAGAATCCTCATAGGCTAATCAAGCTTGATGATTTTGTGCATCTCAGCATCTTCCTCTGAACATCTTTGTTGGCTCCATATCACAATGCAAATGTTTGATCACCTTGGAACGATAAGGAAGGTGGGTAGGCAACAAGGATTCATATTGGCTAGGCTTGTTCTTGGCCTTGAGATACTTTGAGATGAATCTCATTTAGGTTCACTTAAGAAATCTTCTTCTTCTTTCTTTTTCTCTGACTATACCACTAGCTAGTTACTTGCTAATGATAGGGTGTCACTCGATTGATTACTTGAGTGATACCATAGATTTAGCTTCTACTCACACTGCAACACTGCCAGTCACTCTTCCTTTGTTAGCCTCCGATCTTTGTATCCGAAAGTAGAGTATTTTGATAAACTCCTGTAAAAGTATAAGTATATGCTCTTTAGTACCCAACTTTCTTTTGGGTCCATACAATATTAGACATTATAACTCTTATGCTCTTATACAGTTGAATTATATGATACTTGAGCAAAGAGTGTATTAAATCACCAGAGATTAAAATTATAATGTCATCCAATTAATTTATGTCATAAAGAAATAGCAAACAATTGATACCAAGAATGACGTTTTCACAATAACAGTATGCAATTATGCTTTGTATAGAAAAATATGTCATTAATAAGATTTTCATGCAATCAATGTAAGTCAGATCAAAGAGAGTTGAAAATCTATTCATAATGACCAACTGTTATGAAATGATAAATCATGAATGAAATCAAGTTTTCCAAGAATGATAATGCGATATGCAAATTGTTTCAAATCTCATATGTGATTTCAAATCATAATAGTACATTGTGAAGTACAGATTTTGAATATATGCAAAACTCATCTTTGAAATATGTTTATAATCAATGTTCATGTTGAAAATGGTGGAAGTCAACAATTTAAATATACATATACCAGAAAGTTTCCTTTTTAGATAACAACTAAGATAACATGTTAGACATGTTTGAGAATTTTCCAAAGAGCAAAACTCATATTGAAAATGAATTAGCCAAAAAGGCTTAGCTTCAAGGATGTATATAAACACAATGACTTTGCTATTGACCAAGAGATAAACTTGACTCTTAGAGTTGTGTCTTGAAAAATAGGGATATTCAACTCAAGAATTTGAATAGAAGGCTCTAGTTACTCAAAAAATGGATGAAGACAAATGGTAATGCAACAAGATGAGTATAAGAATTTATGGATGATGAAGCACATACTTATTGATCCAAATGGCTAGAGTTCAAGAATATTATCCTAGTAAATTATTTCACTATAATGGTTAATGCATTAAGATTTAATGCACTAATGAACATTCATAATGTTTGGAATAACATAGCCAACCAAAGATTTATGCATTAGGTATAAAGCATTCACATATTGGATTCTTTTCTAGGAAATACACTTCAAACTCATATAAATAGTTAACTTGTTAGACATAAGGTCTAACTTGTTAGAAAATAATGGTTGAGGAGTTCAAGCATTGGATAACACATTTAAGATCAATGATCAATATGTTAATGATGGGGAAATACTCTGGTGGAAGAATTTGAAGCATTTCTGATTTTCAGTATACATAAATATTAACTTCCAATTTTGAAACCGATTTAAATGCAAACAAGTTATGAATAATTTTCAAATAATGTGTATGCATTTTTATAAACAAGATGAATTTGGAATCTAAGTACATTTTTAAATGTGCATTTCGAAACTCAAATACATAGAAAGATTATGTACAATTTCACTTTCAGTCCATTTAGCAATCTAAAAATAATTTGAAACCCATAAATGATTGATTGCTAATAGTATGCAATAATGAGCAAGTTATTCATTAACCAAATAAATAATTTATATAAGCATAATATCGGGTAAGAATTAAGAAGACAGTACCATGCTCAAGTAACCTCATAATTACTTGAGAAATTATCCTTTGAAGTTCATTTATACATAATTCCTTGACTTTTACCTTCCATCTTCCAATTGGTGTTATCACTTGAACATTCACTCCCAGTTGTCACGCAGTGATGATGATCACTTGATTGGTTACTTGAGTGATGCTTCACTATGCATCTTTTCTTCCTTCATTGCTAGCTAAGCACTTGCAGTGTTGCCTCAAGTAATGCCTCCTTTTGTTTGCACATTAAAAAATGCAGCTTCAATATCCAACTTCCCAAAGATTTGAATTAAAACCTATGTATTCATAATCTTGAGATGAAGCTCTTTCTTTCTTCTTCCTACAAAACCATATAGATCTTTCTCTTCTTTTGGTATCCAGTTTTACTTGGATCGACTCATGGTTACCTTGTAGGAATGATAATTCACACGCTTTAAGAATATAAATAATTCGAGACAATTAAGCATAATGAATAAAACGTGTCTTTATGCATAAGAGAAATATTTTCTTTTCAAATCATTATACATGCATAAAGAATTAACTTGTTGAGCATTACAATCCCTTTATAAATATATCTATTAAATAGCTTTTTAAGGGATGTGAAAACATAATTTCAAAATCATTTGCAATGCTCATTCCTAAGATTTCAAAATATAAAACCTCGATAAATATTACAGACAATAGCATAGGAGGTTTTATCATTGTATACCTTTGCCTTAGATAGGAGAATTGCTTTTGCTTACCCATTGCATCTTTCTATGATGTTGATACTTTGAATATCTTGCTTTGGGTACTGGCAACCTTCTCTCAAAATATATAGACTCCAAGAGTCTTTTATTTGATGCTTGAGAGATCGTCTTTTTCTTGTTCTCCTCAAGATAGTTGAACGGTATTCTATGGTAGTTCATTCTTGAGGTGGAACGTACTCCTTTTCTCCATTTCCTTTCTTTGTGGTTAAACTTTACAGTTCTAGCAATGGGTGATCTGAGAGTTCTCCTAATTGATGTGAATCTCCATTTAGGTGCATTAGGAACTCTTGGAATCTTCTTCATTTTCTTAGTACCCTTTTATCCATTCTTTCTAGAATCAACCTGCACACATGAAACACCAGATGGACATTTTGGTACCCACTTTTCTTTGGGTCCTTGAATGTTAGCATTTGAACTCACTTGCATTTTAGGAATCCAAACAAATTTATTTCTCACATTAGAATTTCTCCTAATATAGCATATGTGAGAAATATGACATAATTTACCACAATAATTGCAAATAATATGATGGTATGCATTATGAGATTTTATGCAAGTATTGTGTCAGTCAAGAGAGTAAAAACCCGAATAAATTTCATTTGAACATTCTTTCTTTCCAATAAACTTTCCAGCATGATTGAAAATATTTTTACTTTTCAGAATAGAATCAATACTTAGTTGAGAAACAATTTTATACAAACTTTGAAAATCAGTTTTCAAAATAACTCCAGAAGAATTGGAATTGTTTACCATATGTGCATCTTGAGCTGTAGAGGATGATCCATCAAATTCATCCGTAATGAGCTCTTCTTGGGAATCATCTTCCTCTTGTTCTTCTATGTTGACAGGATCATGGAAGTGTTCTATGATTTCTCATTTTTCATCATTAACTTCCAATTGTTCATGCACCGTAGATATGCAGCTTATAGTTTCACATGAACTGTCAATGCTTTCAACTTCAACACAATTATTAGGATTATAAATAGAATCAAGAGTATCCCAAATATCTCTAGCAGTAGAGCAAAATCTAATTTTCTCAAAATCATTTTTGGTTAAAGCACTATACAAAATTTTCATTGTTCTAATGTTCAACGAAAACATTTTCTTTTCTCTTTCTGTCCAATTCTTTCTCTGTTTGAAATCAAAGGCATATGAAAAAACATCCCACATATCATAATCAAAGCTTTTTATAGAAGATGTCATTCTAGCTTTCCAAAACAAAAAATCAATATCTTTCAAAATAGGTGGAATTGTGTAGTCAAAACCTTCGGAAAGCATATAACACCCAAAATTAGCCATTATAAACTCTTGAGACGGTTAAGTCTTTTAAACAAGAGTCCAGCTCTGATACCAAATGTTAGAACCGGCTGACACCCAAGAGGGGGTGAATTGGGTGTAAGATAAAAATCTTAAGAACTTTGAAAATTTTTTTGCATCTTAGAAGAAGCAATAAATATGAAAGTAATGAATCATAAATCAATAGTTAATATATGTTGGAAATATAAGAGTTTAAGGAAGAGAGTATGCAAACTGTGATTTATCCTGGTTCGGTCCAATCTGCGATGGCCTATGTCCAGTCCCCAGGCTCCTCCTGAGATTTTCAAATCCACTATCTTCTTGTTTAATCCAGGCACAAAAAAAGCCTTTACAACCCACAAGTTTAGCCAGGCACTTGCAAAGCCTTTTACAAATGTCTCACCGAGTTACTCCCCCTTACACACCGTAAGGTTACAACCAAATTACTCTCCCTTACACACCCCGTAAGGATACAACTTTGATGATGAAAGATTACAATCAATCTTCTCTCTCAGAAGTGAATAAATGAATACTGAAGCATAATACAATCAATCACTCTCTCAAATACACATAATATAGACAACCGATAAGAACAGAGTGTTTGGGTCAAGATGGATAGCTTATGATATGAGCATGTTTGTGTCGTTGTGTTCTTGTTGGTGTTGTTCTTCGTTGAATGTTCCCATATTTATAGATGAGTTATGATAGCCGTTGGAAGCATTTCAACCTGTCAGTTAGAGTGGCGTAGCTTTTTTTAACTGTTCTTCGATTTTAAAAACTAGTCGTTGTGGTTGGTAAACGCTCCTCTTTCGTAAAGTCAACTTTTGACTCTTCACATCATATCTTCATTGTATTCCTAGAGACATACACTAAACACTAATACAATGAAGTGTAAGAATGATTGGAAGCAAGAAGAGTTTCATAATTAATCCCATGATTTTCGAAAGCTTCAATATGTTGTTTTTTTCTCCTGGGAAGCATTACTCGAGTGGTCACTCGAGTAAGCCTGGGTTATTACTCGAGTGAGCCCTCGAGTAATCACGTTCAAAATCTGGCCGAGAGTAACTTCGGGCCCGTTTGGTTAGATTGCATTGCACACATACGATGGTAATCTTGATTGTATTACCATTGGTGGTCTGTTTGGTTGGGCTTATTAATGGTAATGTAGATTACAATTGTAAAATAGATTGCATATTTTATGGTAATCTCCATTCATAGGGGGACCCCTATGAAAACTCATTGCAGGCTTGTAATCATTGATGAAATCTCAATTTTGACCCTACTAATATAATAAAAAGACAATATATACCCTCAATAGACAAAACATCAAAATTTGTATTCAATTTATTTGCCTTTCAAAAGCAAAAGCCCTAATGTGAGCGCAGAACATCGAATATAAGTTCCTTGACCTCAAGAATATAGTCACAAGGCTTGCAAAGAATTCTAATTATTGTTGACCAGAGTTTCTTCTAGAAGCCGAATCTACAAGCTAAATTACTTCCATGGTATGATTTCTAATTTCTGACAGCAGAAGGAGAAACCAAAGACTAATGAAATTCATATTTGCATCCTGTCTACTTACTCAACATTGCTGGAAAATAAAGAAACTAAATATTCCAAACAAGTTTAAGTACTGTTTATACAGGAGTAAAGGATGGAATTTGATGAGGAGTAAGAAACGAAGGAGAGGGAATAGACCAGACAAACGCCAAGATAGGAAGCTTACCAGCTTCTTCGCCAGCATAGGACCATCGCAGATTCTGATCACAATCCGCCGCCTCACTAACTCAGACGCTGCCTGCATTTAAGTTTTAATTTTTCAAGAAATAAGGCATATTAATAGAGCAAGAGAGATAGGGAAAGGGAACGAAAGAGCGAAGGGGAGTGTGAAACCTTGAGGAAAAGGCAGTGGCCGTCATGCAGCCGGTCAAAGGTACCACCAATAACTACGGCATCATAGGTATTTGGGGGAGACAGATTATTGGGGTGAGGAAGGAGATGATTGGTGATGGAGGTTTTTTTTATGTTTAAGGGGTATTTTGGACCTTTTATAATTCAATTTAAATATAAAAAAAATTTCTCCACATCTTATTATTAAGCAACCAAACATGATGATGGTAATCATTATTACATTGCAGCCCATTGCATTACCAGAGGGGTCTGCAATTGAACCAAACGGGCCCTTCTTCTTTGCTTCTCTGATTACTCGAGTGATACCTTGAGTAATGTTTCAAATGACTCTGCGGATTACATGAGTAAGCCCTCAAGTAAAGTCTGTCATTTCTTGGCTGAGGCTACTAGATGATTTCTTCTCTGGTTACTCGAGTGATCCCTTGAGTAAGCTCTTAATAACTTTGCAGATTACTTAAGTGGTCCCTCGAGTAATGTCATTCAAATCTTGGCCGAGAGCATTTCCAACTGCATTACTCGAGTGGTCCCTCGAGTGAGGTTTCAAATAAGTCTGCATATTACTCGAGTAAGCCCTTCAAGTGAATTCTTGATTTTCATTTGAAAGATAGTATGCGCCATTTAGCTTCCACAAGCGTACGGGTCACAAGTAATAAAGTGATAAGTCAAGATTGTTCCCACGAGGACTATGACAAAAGCGAGTTAACTAATTTGACCATGTTCTTAATTAGGTTGAATGGAATCATTTGAAATTGATCAAGTTAAATAAAGAAGTTTGATGAAAATAACAAAGGAAAATTGGGAAAATTGGGAAATTGGGTCTAACTTCAAGAGATATTAACTTAGGATTACTTCTTCCCCATTGTATTTCATAAAACTATGCAAATATCTACTTATGTTGATTAAATGAGTTTATATGCTAGTCAAAGGTTCTAAAATCATCAATCAAGCTCTCTCAAGTCAAGATTGATTTTTAATGCTCATTAAAAATATTCAATCTCTTGTTTACAATTAATGAAAATCATCTTTCCAAAGCAAGCCTTCTCTTAACTATGCTAGGTTGTTAGATATATTTCTATTCTAACAACAAACCATCTATTTAATCCATAAACTTCAATTCTAGCATGATTTTTCTCAAGTTCTACAATCAAAATAGCTCCTTCAAGCATCCTCCAATTAAACAACTCTAATCATGTGGTGATCAAGCACAAGATAGCATTAAGGATAGAGAAAAATCAGCACATATAATCATTAACCAACAAAAGCAAGATAATCCAATAGTTTCAATCTATATAATGGGTAACAGTAATCATAATTAGGAGTTCTAGCTACTCATGATCAATATATGCCAAAATCTCAGCACACAATCATCATCCATATCAGTAAAATAAAGAAAAAGGAGAGAAGAACAAGAAGAACCCAATAATTGGGGCTCCAAATCCTTTCTCAACCCAATCTCAAGCTCCAAGCTCTTCAAAATGCCAAACCCTAGCAGCCAAGATGTTCAAGGAGTCCAGAACTACAGATTTTTGACCTAGCCCATGCCTTTATACTGGTTTTTCTGCTTCAGTTTTCAAAACGCACAACATCAGTTTCACGCGTTTGCCGCGAGTTTGCTATAGCGAATGCCATAGCGAATTGTCATCAGACAGAAGTAAGGCTTTTTCAGGTGGTTTTGCTATGACATTGGCTATAGCGGATTTCACGGCCAACAGGAAGACTGAAGGGCCATCTTTTGAGGTAGTTTTGCATTGTTTTGGCTACATCATTTCCATAGCAATTGCAAGCTTCTCCTTCATAGTGTCATTTTTCATCTTCCTCTTGCATTCTTCTCTTCATTTCACATCTTCCCATGATCTTTGTGAGCTTTTACAACTTGTCATCTTCCACCTACAAGGAGGAAGACTTCATGAGCTCTTCAACTTTCATAATTAACCAAAACTAATTGCATTTAACTCATGATTTTGATTATATCCTATCACATTTTCTTCTATAATCTCTTTATATGCACAATTTGATCCCAAAAATAAGTGAAAAGAGAAGAAAATGTGCTAGAATACTCTTGATTTCTATGAGTTAACACATGGCAAATTATATATCATCAGAAAGCCCTCATCATCTACATTCCAATGCAATAAGAATTAGCTCCAAAATCATTGTATACAAAAAGTTATGATCCAAAGAATATATTCTGCACTTAGAGAAAGTCTGAAATCACCAGCATCAATTTCCAGAAGGCATAGATCTTAGATATAACTTGAAATATATCGAGTTATATGTTCGTGGAAAGCTCTTTAAGTTTACTTTCATATGGCACCAGTTTTGTCTCAATCCAATATGTGTTTTGAGAGTTATGTCCAAAATACCAAACCTTATTTTGGTAAAAGACGCTGATTCATGTGTCAATTGCAACAGATCATATCTCTCTCATCTGAACTCTTTTGAATGTGATCTTGGTGTCCATAGTTCGTGTTGGGAGTCTAGTTTCATATGCCACCAGTTTCAGATCAATACGAATTGTGGTTAGAGAGATATGCCCAAAATACCTAACTTCTATCATAACATGCGAAAACAGAGTACAATTACTGGTGCCATGTTGAGTAATCTTCAAGTAACTTTGCAGATTACTCGAGTAGCCACTCAAGTAATCACTTTCAAAATGAGGTAGTGCTATATTACTCGAGTGATTACTCGAGTAATCATCCCCGGAGGTACCATAACTTCCATATACATCATTTTAGCTTCGTATTGACCCATTCCAACTTCTGTTTGACCATAGAAACCTCCGATATCACTTTTAATAGCTTGGATCTTGATATTCTTATGTGATCTTGCAAGTTCTTCTTTCTTCAATCTCTTTCTTCTTGTTTTGCCACTTGATGATCATTCTTCATAACCCAACTAGATATCTTCTTGAATTGATTATCATTCTTCATAACCCAACTAGATATCTTCTTGAATATCTTCAATCTTCTTCTTTCTTTGCTTGACTAATCTTGAATCTTGATATTCCCATTAGATCTTAAAATTTCTTCTTTCTTCAATCACTTGCCTCTCGATTTTCTTCTTGATGATCATTCTCCACATATGAGGCATTATAACATCAACCCACCATCGGGTTTATGACTAATCTACAAAATATACAACATTAAATATAGTAGTTAGTCAATATAGAGAATAAGTATATCATACAATTTTTTTGCTCTTAATACTTGACATCTATATTCGACATCATCAAAACTATTCATATCTAACAGTATATTCTTCCACAGACATAGTCTTTTGACGGAGATTATGTAATTGAAGGAAGTTATCTTGATAATAATTTTCAGGAAGAAACTTACGTGAGAGCTCACATCGCATCTTGTCCCACATTCGGATCTTGCTTTTTCCTTCTCTTTCACTCCTTTTCTTGAGATTCTCCCACTATATGGAAGCATGTTTCTTTAGTTTGATGGCGATAATTTTAACTTTTTGCTCATCGAGAATCTCTTTATATTTAAAAACTCGTTCGACAGTTTGAAGCCAATTGACGAATTCGTCTGGTTGCAGTCTTCCCTCAAATTCAAGTATGTCTACCTTAATGTCATTAAGGCGGAATGATTGTTGTTGAGGACAACGATGGTAGTCAATGGATGACGAACTGTTGTTATCCGAATCATCCTTTGGATATTCACTGCGAGATTCTAACATGGCTTGCTGTGTTTGTACACTGTTTTTAGTTCTTGTATCTGGCGTTTCATCTCGTTCATCTCAATCTCGTGTGTATTTCTATGTCTTGGAGGCATTTTGGAATTATTCTTGTGAGGTTAGGATTTAAAGAACACAGTTATTAGGTATAGGGTAGAAGGGTATAAGGGTAGGATTGGTATTTATGGAAAAGAAAGGAGTAAAACTAGAAATCTTATGGACAAATAGGGGTCAAAATGTAATTTAGTAACTTTCAGGGGTTGAAATTTAATTTTGGCAGAAATCTGGGGTCAAAATATAATTTCAGAAATTTTTGGGGTCTAAAATGTAATTTTGAAAAAAATATGGGGCCAACATGTAATTTTAGCAAGTTTTGGCCTCTAAAATGTAATTTTGGAAAAAAATTGGGGCCAAAACGTAATTTCAGAAAGTTTTGGGGTCTAAAATGTAATTTTGGCATAAATTTAGGGCCAAAATGTACTTTCAGAAAGTTTTGGGGAAATTTTGTAATTTTGACCAAATTTAGGGGTCAAAATGCAATTTCAGAAAAGTTAGGCTAACTGGGATTGTTGACGTGGTGGTTATGACACATGACAGTGAACTGGTGGCTGATTTGTCGCTGACGCAGAAGATTAGGCTGATGTAGCTGATGACATCATCATCTTCAACCTTTAAACTTCGGTGACAGCATGTGAAATTCTGATGAGTTTTTGGTGATCTCCGTAGAGGCTCGTGGGACTGTTTCACTGCTGTGACCAAGGTTATTCCTAGGTCTTTCGGCTTTCTGAACACGATGGTGAGGTCGCTTTCTTCAAAAAACACTCCGAGAGTGAAAATCCGACACCCTCTATTTTCTCACGTTTTTGTTTCTTACCCACTCCTCACTCTTTTGCTCTCTAGCCCTCTGAAACTCAGTTCTGATACCAAAATGGTACAGGAACCAATCTCAAATGTGTTTATTCAATTTCTGGATGATTTTTATAATGAGATGATATACCTATTTATACTACTAAAATACCCATTAAAATATTACAAGAGTCAGAAACATTGGGTTTCACCAACTCTACTCCCACCTACTCCCTTTGCATAATCGTCATGTCTTGCATCATGTCAGTCATATGCTCTATTTTCATTTTCAATGTTGGTGTGCTCTGTCAACGTTAGTTGCTCTATTTCACCTTTAAAGACCGATAAGGCACGCCTAAAGTTCATCTGTTAAAGGACTAAGATCAACTCCCTAAATATGTCATATACTAAGGACCGGAGGGAGTACTTCAGTGAATATTTTCCATAGTGTCTTGAAATACACTTTTTTTCTCATATCTTGAAACTGCAGATAGGATCTTCTTTGTATGTGTCTCTTTTGAGTAGCTAGGTTTTTTTATCTTTATAACGTTGCATATATTATATTATTAAAATGATGTCATGAACGGAATTTATCTTTATAATGTTGCATATATTATGAAAACTTAGCTACCCAAAAGAGACACACACAAAGAAGACCCTATCTGCAATTTCAAGAGACCAATTCAATGTGAGAAAAAAAGTGTGTTTCAAGACGCATTGGAAAATGTACACTGAAATACTCCCTTCAATTCTTAATATAGCACATATTTAGGGAGTTGATCTTGATCCTTTAATGGACGAACTTCGGACATGCCTTATGGATCTTAAAAGGGATTGGGATGGCAACCATAGAAGAGTCTGCTTGCGAAATGATTCTCCATGTGTAATTAAGCTTATCAAGGATGAAGATCATAGTCTTCATGTGTAACTAGAATTTAATTCAAGAAAGTCATCAAGATATGCTCAAATGTGATTTGGTGGTTCATCTTGAACACATAAGAAGACACAGGAACTTTGAAGTTGATATGTTAGCTAAGCGTGCTTTAAAGATGTCCCAGATTTCACTTGGTTCCTTTACACGATATTTGTTTGTTTATTTCCTATAATATAGAGTAGTTTCTACCACTTTCTTACATTATAAAAAAAGGCATGCTTTTTTGCAAAATGAAAAAAATAGTAATAATTAATAATTAATAACAGCCTGGCATTCCAAACTCAACCCATCCGGAAAAGTCATGGGCAGAGAGACTGATCGAGATGATTTGCACGCATAAGATGAGGCGTACGTGTAAGATATTTGATATCAATTACTAATTTCTTTGAGTCTTCTATTAGTCTAAATTCATGAGTGGGTAACTTCTTTATTTTCTTTTCTTGCAAGGTTATTGAGGGCCTGACTCAATGAATAATTTGTGAGTGTCTTGATTTTATTGGTTTTGCTTTCTTGAATATTATAATATTTTTTAGAATAAAATGTATATAAACCTCTTGTAACATTGAAATATATATTTCACAGACCTTCCAAATCTATTTGAATTGGTATCTTATTGGTACCTTAGGACTTAGAAACTATCAATCCACATAAAAACAACACTCAAATTTTTCTAGGGGAATACTTAATTACCTTTCTTCATGTTTTCTCAGCGCAGAAATTAGCCCTAATTCAGCATGAAGATAAGAAGGTGAAGTGTATATAATTTATATATATATATATAGAGAGAGAGAGAGAGAGAGAGAGCGCACTCATTTTTAATTAAACATACATAAATTTTATTCCACGGAAAACCATTTGCCATTTATTTATACTCAACACACACGTAGTACAACACATGACTGGTGTATTTCATATTGAGGCAGCACCAGTTTTTTATACTCAACAAACACATAGTACAACACATGATAAGTGTACTTCATATAGAAGTAGCCCCAATTATTTAATACCCAACACATACTGGTGTTTATACCCAATAAATGGCATATCGATTGCCATTTACTATTGTTGGAGGGTGTGCTTCATATAGAAGTTGCAAGCTTCAAATCTGGTATTTCTTTTGTCCCTTTGAGTGGGTATCCACCAGAACAGTTAATGTTACATACCCCTGGTTTGGAGCCGGTGTTTCTTTTGATGCGGGCGTAACCTTGTTCACCCCATCCGGTCCCCCATGAGTTTTTGACAATCCAATAATCTTCACGATTCGATGAACCATATCCTACTATTAATACAGCATGATTATGTCTGCATGAACCAATGCCTTTACAATCATTCCCCTTAAAAATTCCCTATCAAAGTTAAGAAAACAACTGTTAATTACTTTTCAAATGTGTCTGGTTGGATGGTAACTAGAGATGAAGTAGTGAGGTAATGAAAATTAGACTTACACTACGAGAGGAGTAGGACTTAAATTCGTTGCTTGCGAACAGGGAAACACTAACAGGTTGTTTGAAAACAAAATCTCGAAGAGAATTCTCAGATATAGGACTGTGAAACCAAGTGTGAGAGCTAGTGATAGTAGTGACTACTCTTTTCTCCTGCATCAACTAAAAAAAAACAAAGAGTAAAGCCATAATTAAAAAATACATATATTTGAACTAACCAATTAGTAGACACAATTATAGACTAACCTTTGTGTGATCGCAAGCACTGGCAAAACCTTTAAATGGATAAATTGCTTGTGAGGTAATACCACGATTGCGGATGACATATTGAAATGCGTTGCCGACCCACCCTCCATTGCAGCCTTTGTTACTTGTATCGCAGGATATGAGTTGTTGTTCAGAAAGATCCAGAAGCCGTCCTGTGACTATTTTTGTTATTCCTTCTATAGCTCCAGTGGCAGAGAATGCCCAACAACCACCTATTAAAATAAATTTGATTTGATATTATGCTTATATGCTGTATGCTATAGGTTATAACAAACAAACAAAAGAAATTTAAACTTACCACATGGATTCTGGTTTTTCACATGAGTTACAGCTCCTTTGGTCCTCCAATCCCAAGAAGAGGGTGGTGCATTTGGACAGAATGCATGGTTCAATATCATTTTGCTGTCGTTGCCTTCCATCATGGGTTTCTCTGTCTCATGTAAATAGATTTTGCTGAACTCTTCGTAACTCATCTGAAAAGTTGTTCAAACCTGGACGATAGTCGTCAGGTGAGTTTCTTTCTGCATTTTTCTCTCTGACATACTTCAAATTACTTTTGAAAATCTCAAACCTAGCTGCCTCCTCTTCTAGGGTTTGGTATTCTCGTTCATTCTCCTTCTTCCACATTTGGAATAGATGGAAGACTTCTTTCTCAGAAGTGTACATGTCTAGATCTAGATTTGAAATGGAATACTCCTCAAGTACACTAGACGCGAGACAAATCGAAGTATGCCAAACGAAGAAAAGGGGAAGCAATTTAGTAACAAGAGAACTCATTGTGCACTCAAAGGCGATAGATATCAAGCGTTTGGATTGTGGTGTTGCATAGCATTGTTCCATATATATATAGGGAGTGAGAGAACCACAAGCCGTTTATCACAGTTCACATTTTTTAAATCGAGTTCGCTTACTTGTCAGCTGAAAAATGTGATGAAAATAAGAAATCTCATATCCTTATATTGAAATATTTAAAATAAACTTATGCAGAGTGAGAGTCACACATTGTAGTTTAATAAATTAAAAGTATAGAGATCAATAGCTATTACTGGAAAACTTATAAGGACCTAATAAAAAATTTACCTAAATTTAATTAAAAGGGGTATTTTTGTTTCTAAAATTACATATTAATTTTTTTCTTTAATCAATTCAAGTTCAGGAGAGTCCAACCCTTTATTCCCTTGTATTACCAGAGGCTGAGAGAGTCTAATTTTTGCTGATATGATGAGAAGAGAGCCGCTGATACAACGTACGTGCGACCATATAATTCATAATTAAATACATTAATCAACGGATGGAAATTGAAGAATTTCCTTGTTTTGCATTCCGTCTTATTCAATTGATAAAAATTGAAAAAAAAAAAAAAAACTATGTGATTATTTTGTTAAATTTTATGGCAATTGAATTCTAATGTAGAAAACCATGGGAACTTAAGTAAGGACAAGCAAACGTGAAATACGGCGGCTCTTGCTGATTCTGCACATTGTGCACCTACTCCCTACTTCCGCAATAATGCTGCGTAAGACGACAAGATATGTGTGCTCGTGCCTTCACATGGAGATTAAAATATTCTCAAGCCTTGTCTACTGTAATAAATAACAAGTTTGGTATATATTTGCTAAAATGACTTTATATTTTTTAAGAAATAATTCTTCCCTCCCCATGGTCACGACTCGCTAGCACCGAATCCCCTGCAACCACCCACCAGCGCACGGCCGGCTGCTGGAGCCACCACTGGGGTGACATGATAAATATTGGCAAATGACTTTGATGACACTTGAACTTTGGACCTCATAGTTACGAAAAATATTTAGGGAAAATACCAGCTAGGTCCCAAGCTACAGAATTAATCTCAAAAAAGTCCCTTTACAAATTCCAATATCAGAAAAGTCCCTAGGGACTTTTCTGACATGGATTCCCAATGACCATTTACCAAAATACCCCCCAAGCAATTTAACCACTGTCATTGGTTACAACATGTTATGCTATATTTACAACTTCGTAAGTCATATTAACAACATAATAAGTTACGTTTACAGCATGTATATAAAATGCGTGATTGTGTTGCGTTTACAACCTCTTCAGTTACGTTTACAACTCATTAAATATAACGTAACATGTTGTAAATGTAACTGATTATGTTGTTAATATGACTTACGATGTTGTAAATATAGCATAACATGTTGTAACCAATGACAGTGGTTAAATTGCTTGAGGGGTATTTTGGTAAATGGTCATTGGGAATCCATGTCAGAAAAGTCCCTAGGGACTTTTCTGACATTGGAATTTGCAAATAAACTTTTTTGAGATTAATTCTATAACTTGGACCTAGCTGGTATTTTCCCAAATATTTATGAACATTGAGCCATTAGTAAAAGAATGCAAATTATATTTTCCATAAGAAACTTAGGTAGGTTTCTTTTGAGAAAGTAGTCGTCAATTTCCTATATTCAAGTTGTTAATTCTTGTTAGGCAGTTTTTAATAGAGATGCCAACATAAAAGAAAAAAAAATTAGTTGTAAATGCAGTTGTCAAATTTGTTATGATATAGTTGCGAACTTATTGTATTGAAGTTGTCAATTTTTGTTAAGCGGTTGTTAATGGAGTTGTCAGCATACAAAGTTATAGTTGTTAATGCAGTTATCAAATTTGTTATGATACAGTTGTAAACTTGTTATATTGAAGTCATTAATTCTTATTGGGTAGTTGTTAACTGAGTTGTTCAGTTGTAAAGTATAAAATCGAGCAATTTGTTAAAGCAGTTGGCGATTGAATTAGCAGAACGATTATGTTCGATTCTTCTACTACCTCCCACTATACATGTAGAATCTAATTTGTAGTGCAAGTCCTATGATAGGAGTATCATTATTCTAGCAGATTCATTCTCCTTATACGGCCATCCATTCAAATCAAACATCATGTATGTCCAGTAGCATGTCCCCAAGCTTTATTGTTCAAATCATTACCACACCTACATGAAATAGGCGATTGGCTCGACTCCTTAAATCAATGGACATTACAAGCCTTCGACGAAAAAAATAAAATATAAAATTATATATCAGATTATAACCTTGTAAATCTTCAATGGTTTAATCAGTCTAATCATAAGAAATAATAATGAAGAATAAGCAAAAATTATCATTTTAATTTATTGTTAAATTGCAAGGTTACTATTTTGAAAGAAACGGGCAATAATTGAAATAACACATTTGTTTGTGTTTACTAAGTGAACCCCTCGATTTGTAGGAAATTGCCTGTCCGAGAAGGGCAAATTTTGATGTTTTACCCATTAATTCTACGATTTTGAGCCCTTACGTAAATTTATCAACTTTTCTTTTGTGCATGTGAATTAATTTAACTTACACAATTACACTAACCGGTTTAGAGCCCCTCCTCCTCCCTTTACATCCTCTTCTCTCCTCTGCCTTCTCTAACTTAACGATAAACATTTGAATGGTTTAGATTTGGTTTTATACAAAATATTATTTTTATTTTCTTTATTTTAGTATTGAATTATTCATATCAAAATTTAGCAATTAATATTTAATTAATTATTTTTCTTTTTATAATTTAACATTTTAATAATAATTTTATAAAAGATCAAATCTGAACCATTCAAATGTTGATCAAATGGTTACATTTAGTTTTTTTTATCAAAATTATTATCAAAATGTTAAATTATAAAAATAAAATTAATTAATTAAATTTAAATTGCTAAATTTTGTTATGAATAATTTAATACTACAATAAAGAAAATAAAAAGATTTGTATAAAACTACTAGCTAGATCAACTAATTTTGATCTTGCCATTAGAAAAGGAAGAGGAAGAGAATAAAAAGGAAAAAGGAGAGGTTCCTCTCCTACTAGACCAACTAATTTTGAACTTCTGCATTTTATCCTTTTGAATTCAAATAAAATGTACTCATATTTATAACAATAAATCCATTAAACCCCATATTCTTGTTCGTTTTGTCCGCTAATTTTTCCATAATTTATGTTGTTATTCTTGTTAAAAAAAGATAAAGAATGTTATTTTTTATATTTTCTTGCTGTATTTTTATATAGATTTGTATACCTTTTTCTATTAACAAATAATTATGTAAAATTTTTTTAGGATGATGCTCAATTAAATATTTTGAATTTCTAGATTTTAAGTACAAGATAATAAAAATTTAAAGAGAAAATTATCATCTAATGAATAACAATTATCATCAAAACCTTATGAGTCAAACCTCCAATCAAGTCACAACAAACTAAATTTTATATTTAATAGATTGGTCATTATATTCAAGAAAAAGGAATTAGCTGCCTGAATGCATGTAGCTACTAACTACTAAACATTCATAATTAAAAAGAAAAAGGGGAATATATAAATACTATGGAGTGCTTGGATCCACTGGCTTGGGTGATTCCTACTTAACCAATAGTCTTATATTCGACTCATGTCTATACAGTTTCAATAATTCATTAAGCTTTGGCAATAATCTGGAAAAATGTAGAGGAACAGCTTTATTTGGTTCTTGGGTTACCTTATTTGATTTCATTATGTTAGAAGTCAAAGACCGTTACGAGTATCTCCCAAGTCCACGACAATATCTCCCTTCGTCAGTAATATCGTCCATCGCCAAGAAGAATGTGATGAAGCGTAGAAGATTGAATTAATTGTAGATGGTTTCATATTGTAGTAATTGTATATAAATAGGTACTTGTACATTTCATAAATAAGATTCAAGTTTCAGTTTATTACATGGTACCAGAGCCTCTGTAACTTCAGAAATCATTTCTGTTTTCCGGCGAAGAACTCCATTTTTTCCAGCCAACGTATTTCTGTTCAAGGTTCAGATCTGTCTTCGCCAACACCTCCGCTACAGACACGCACCACTCAGACGTGTTCCCCGGCCACAGATCGGCAAAGCCCAGTTGGTGCCGTCCAGTTACGACGGCGCGTGAACCTTCAAGCGCCTCCGTCTCCGTCATCGTCTCGACCACGCGCCGACGCATGGGACAATTTCAGGCAACATTTTCCATCACGTTCCAGGTGCATCTTGATCAATTCTTCAAGCCCGTTCCATTCCCGGCAGTTGTGTATTCCACTTTTGACTTTGGACTGACGGGTATCACTCGAAATTTGCTTATGCCATAATCCTTTGTAGTTTCCTTGTTTGGAAGTATCCTTCTAATATCAGCTTATTGAGTTCCTAGACCAAGCTTATCCTTATTGAAACAAATAGGCTCTCTTTGTTGGAATTATTCGATTTGGTCACACTGTGACGTTTGGCATCTTGTGACTTTGGGACTTGTTTGGACATTTGTGTATTGTTGGCATTTTATTTTTCAGAATCCTTTATGACTTTTGGACTTATACTAAGATCTATTGTTGTTGTGGTTAGTTATTCTATATGGCCGACTCTAAGAATTCTGATATGTTGCCTATGTCTGCTAAGATTACTGCTTCATTCTTCTTGGATTTCAAGAGGATGTATGAAGAAATGAAGATACTCATGTCTCCACAAGCAGATCTCGCAACTCGTATCGAAAATTTGGAGCTTCAGGCTATCATAAGTTTCCTTGAAGCTCTCAATCTGTCTTATGAGACTATTCGTTCTCAGATTCTATCTAGTCAAGAACTTTCTTCTCTCGAAGATGTTTTCTCCTGGGTTCTTCGTGCTGATAGCTTGATTCACTCATCTGTTGATTCAACTGCAAGTGCTCTAGCTAGTCGTGGACCTTTTGAGAACATGTATTATGGGTACAAACACAATAACAATCCTCTGACAATGACTTCTGGTAGTATTATCTGCAATTATTGCAAGGAACCTGGGCATATTAAGAAAAATTGTCGAAAATTGCAAAATAAACAGCAGCGTGGCCTTGCTCTTAATGCCAAGACACCTGGTCCTTCTGATTCTGGATCTGGGTCTTCTTCTGTAGGGGCCCTAGCCACAGGTACTCTATCCTCTGGCCTTACTACTGCTTCAACTAAATGGGTCATCGATTCTGGTGCCACCGACCACATGATAGTTAATCATCACTTATTCTCTTCATATGCCCCATATCCAAACCCGTCATCCATACTTGTTGCCAATGGTTCTCCAATACGTGTTATTGGCTCAGGCACTGTAAACCCAACTCCATCCCTCGCATTATCCACTGTTCTTAACATTCCTGATCTCACCTTTAACCTTTTATCTCAAAGTAAACTCACTCGTCATTTAAACTGTTTTATCTTACTCTTCCCTGACTATTGTTTAATTCAGGATCTATCGACAAAGTAGATTATTGGTAAAGGCTATGAATCTGGTGGACATTACATCCTTGATGATCAGGTGGGTCGTCTCTATTTGACATTCCTTGTCGTCTAGGTCGTATGTCATTATCGTCTCTTCGAAAAGTGTATCCTCAGTTTTCTTCTGTGTCCACTTTAGATTGTGAGTCATGTCAGTTTGCCAAACACCATCGTGTTCATTTGGCACCTCGCGTCAATAAAAGGGCTGCGTCCCCCTTTAAGTTAATACATTCTGATGTTTGGGGTCCTTGTTCAGTTATGTCCCATACTGGTTATCATTATTTTGTAACTTTTGTTGATGATTTTTCCCGAACAACTTGGCTTTACTTAATGAAACAGTGTTCTGAATTGTTTACTCATTTTCATAATTTCTGTGCTGAAATTCAAACCCAGTTTAACACTCCTGTGAAAATCTTATGAAGTGATAATGCAAAAAGAATATTTTTCTGTCCCATTAACTGATTACATGCAAAGTCATGGTATTCTTCACCAATCTTCTTCTCTTGATACCCTTGCTCAAAACGGTGTTGCTGAAAGAAAAAACCGACATCTTTTAGAAACTGCCCGAGCCCTCATGTTTCATTCCTCAGTCCCTAAAATTTTTTAGGCTGATGCTGTATCTACTGCATATTTTCTCATCAATCACATGCCTTCGGCCATTCTTGGTCGGGATATTCCGTATTCAGTTCTGTTTCCTTACACTAAGTTGTTTCCTATTGATTCTAAAATCTTCGGTTGTGTCTGTTTTGTTCAGGATGTCTGTTCTAGTATTAGTAAACTTGATCCAAAGTCTCTAAGATGTGCTTTTCTTGGCTATTCTTGAGTTCAAAAAGGTTATCGGTGTTACTCTCCCGATCTCCGTCGTTATCTTGTGTCCACTGATGTGTACTTTCATGAGTCTTCTTCTTTCTTCGCATCTTCAACATCCTCTGGGTCTCCATCTGTCATTACTGAGTCTAATGATGTCCTGGTTTATCATGCCCCACTCTCTCCAGTATAGGCTCCTGTTCCAGAACCTGATTTCATCAACGATGCTGATGCTACCAATGTTTTGCCGTCACCATTCACTGCTTCTTCGACGGATTCTGGCCATGACTCCTTGGTTTTTGTTCCTGATTTCCCAGATCCTTCTATTGCCATCCCTAACCCAATTACCTCTGATCCTGCTATTGATCCCTCTCCTGAATTACCTATTGCACTCTTGAAAGGTACCCGTCCTCATTGTCCTCCCAGAAGATATGCTGACTGTACTTATCCTATATCCTCATTTGTGTCTTACCAGAATTTGTCACCTACTTCATCTTCACTTGTGGCCACACTTGATTCCATCTCTACCCCAACTACCCTTCACCAAGCCTTGACACATCCTGGTTGGCATACAGCAATGGAAGAAGAACTTATGGCCCTTGAACAAGCTGGTACATGGTCTCTTGTTAATCTACCTCCTGGGAAGAAAGCCATTAGATGTAAATGGGTGTTCGTTGTTAAAACTAAGGCTGATGGTTCTTTAGAACGGTTAAAAGCTTGTCTTGTTGCTAAAGGATATGCACAAACTTATGGTATTGATTATTCGGAGACTTTCTCTCCTGTGGCAAAGCTAACCTCTGTTCGTCTTCTAATCTCCTTAGCTGATACATATCATTGGGATTTGCATCAGTTAGATGTTAAGAATGCATTTTTGAATGGTGATCTTCTTGAAGAGGTTTACATAGAGCAACCACCTAGGTTCGTTGCTCAGGGGGAGAATACGAAAGTGTGCCATCTCCAGAAGTCATTGTATGGTCTAAAACAAAGCCCTCGTGCTTGGTTCGATAGATTCTATGAAGTAGTAAAGAAGTTTGGATTAAGTCAAAGCAAGTGTGATCACTCTGTGTTCTACCAACAATCTGATACAGGCATGATTCTTCTAGTAGTGTATGTTGATGATATTGTGATTACAGGGAGCAACATTTCCGGGATCTCAGAACTTAAAGTCTTCTTGAATTCTCATTTCCAGACTAAAGATTTGGGGTCATTAAAGTACTTTCTTGGTATTGAAGTTTTAATAAACAAGAAAGGTATTCTTTTGACTCAAAGGAAGTATGTTCTCGATCTCTTAAAAGAGAATGGAAAGCTTGGAGTTGCACCAAGCAACATTCCCATGATTTTGAATCCCTTCCTAGATCTTGATGCTAGTATGTTTGATGAGCTTCCTGATGATTTAAAGAAGAAAATTGATCCAGAGAAATTGAAGCCGTTTCCATTTCCTGAGAGATATAGAAGACTCATTGGTAAGTTGAATTATTTGACAGTAACCCATCCTGATATAACCTTCTCAGTCAGTAGGCTTAGCCAATTCATGGCATAACCAACGGTGGCACAATGGGAAGCTTTAGAACATATCTTGTATTATTTGAAAGGTTCTCTGGGTCTTGGTATTCTTTATACAGATTATGGGCACACTAAAGTTGAGTGTTTTTGTGATGCGGATCATGTAGGTTCTAAGGCCACAAGACGATCCACTATGGGTTACTGTGTGTTTGTTGGTGGAAATTTGATATCTTGGAGAAGCAAGAAGCAAGGAGTTGTGTCAAAATCAAGTGCAGAAGCAGAATACAGAGTCATGTCACAGTCAGTACAAGAAATTGTGTGGGTATTTCAACTCTTGAAGGAAATTGGAGTCACTACAACATTACCTGCAAAATTATGGTGTGACAATAAAACAGCACTTCATATAGCATCAAACTCTGTGTTCCATGAATGAACAAAACATATTAAGATTGACTGTCATTTTATTCGTGATAAGATCAAAGAAAATATTGTATCTACAGGGCACATACGATCCGATGACCAACTGGCAGATCTTCTGACAAAAGCCTTAAATGGAACACGAGTTCAATATCTTTGTAACAAGTTGGGCATGATCAATATATATGCTCCAACTTGAGGGGGAGTGTTAGAAGTCAAAGACCGTTAGGAGTATCTCCCAAGTCCACGACAATATCTCCCTTCGTCAGTAATATCGTCCACCGCCAAGAAGAATGTGATGAAGCGTAGAAGATTGAATTAATTGTAGATGGTTTCATATTGTAGTAATTGTATATAAATAGGTACTTGTACATTTCATAAATAAGATTCAAGTTTCAGTTTATTACACATTAATCTGCCGTGTGAACATGCAAACGGTGCTTTCATATATTTAATTATTTTTCACAGACCAATCAGCATCAAATTGATTGCTCAACAACCAACTCTATGTTCCATTACAAAAAACTCAACTCTCTGTTCAATAATTTTTTTAGGTTTGGTAGTAATCTGTTGAAAATGGAGAGGAAGGGTTTACTTAATAGATGGATTACTTTGTTTGATTTCATTAATTGGTGAGAGGAACATGATTTCATTATTTTTCACAGAACGTCATCAAATTGATTGCTCAACAACCAACTCTTTGTTCCATTACAAATGACTCAACTCTCTGTTCAATAATTTATTTAGGTTTGGTACTAATCTGTGGAAAATGGAGAGGAACGGCTTTATTTAATACATGAATTACTTTGTTTGATTTCATTAATTGGTGAGAGAACATGATTTCGTTATTTTTTACAGAACGTCATCAAATTGATTGCTCAACAAGCGACTCTCAGTTCCATTACAAATTACTCAACTCTCTGTTCAATAATTTATTTAGCTTTGGTAGTAATCTATAAAAATGGAGAGGAACGGCTTTATTTAATTCATGGACTAATTTGTTTGATTTCATTAATCGGTGTGAGGAACATGCTTTCATATATTTAATTATTTTCCACAGAACGTCATCAAATTGATTCCTGAACAACAAACTCTCTGTTCCATTACAAATGACTCTGCCCGGGACACTCGCTTTCTTTCATTTTTTTTCCCTCTTACCATTTAAATTAAATAAATGGGATAATAATAACTATATGTAAAGCTTACAGTTGTAATTTTTGAGCTTGCATGGGATTAAATTCTATTGCATGTTGGTGGCCCGAATGGTTTGAGTCCATTCCTTAAATCTTGAAATTTTCAGATTGCAGTGATAAGCATATGTATGCGTGGTTGACGTTGAAGCCAAGGGAATTTTGAATTTGACTTTCTGATTCTGGGCCAAGGCGTTGGGTTTCATGATGGATAGAATGGAAGAAAGCTTAACAATTAGAATATATAAGGAATGTAAATATACCTATGTGTGCGTGAGGAGATTGAACTTAGAAGCTGGCAATGTATTGAACCTACTGTTTGATGTTTTATATTCTAAATAAGCACCTGAGATGAATAAAGGATTGCTCTAAGGTTCTAAAAGGTATATTAATCGCTAATGAGTAATAATGTAGGTGGGAATTGGTGTGGTGTGATTTGCTTATTTAGTTATTCATTCATAACCAGCGGTCTCACCATGCTCTGCTAGCACCATACGAGCAAGGCGTGTAATTCAAATTGTACCCCTTATGGTAAGATAAAATTTGAATTTTTCATATGTCGTCATCAGCCAACTAGAATTAATATAATATAAGTTATGTTTTCACTAAATAGAGTTTATATGATATGGTACTCTTAGAGTATGTAAGTATTTCTCTAACTTGGAATAATAATTTGCTAACTGGGTAAGGGAAATTAATTTTCACCTAACTTTTTGTCTCCTCCCTATCCCCATTTCCGGTCAAAAAATTCAAACAAACAGACAAGTAACAGTCAATATGTATTTTTGCATATATTTTAGAAAGTTATAGTTACTTTTATCCTTCAAAAAAACATTTGTATTGGGCACACTTTTGGGAAAATCTCATATGTATTTTTGCTCCATAACCTCTTAAAAAATTCAAACGAACGGTAAGTAATAATCAATGTGTATTTTGCAACTGCTTTGCAAGTTCACAGTTATTTTTGCCCCTAAAAAAGAATTTGGTGTTAGGTGCATTTTTGAGAAAATCTCACACATATTTTGGCACCTTAACCCTATATTTTGGGTGTCATGCTTCCGGGCCATGTTAATCTTTTCTATATTTTTCCAATTTCATTGGATGCCCGCAAGCAGGGACTTGTTTGTGCCGTTTGAATTCTTATAATGAAAAGGTTGTTGCTTTCTTCTTCATCTATATCTATATATACATAGAGATCAAGTGTTGTTCCTCTCTTTAAAAGAAACTCGTCATCCAATTTAGGAGCCACCTTCTTTTTTCCCTCCTATTTAAATCATTATCCTTACCCTTATATTCACATCATCCTCATAGAACTCACATATTTAGATGTAATTAATATTTTTTTAAAAAAATATCCCTAACCAACAAATAAAGAAATTTGATATAATTTAAAGTAAATTTTAGAAAATAATAAACATTAAAAGTGACTAGTAAAAGTTAAAAAGAATTTAAAATATAAGTTAAATAAAAACAGTTTTATTAGGACATGTAAATTGAGTAATTTTATCTTTGTAATAACAAATAATAATTTGTCATAAAAATTTGAACAGCACCTTTTTCAATTTTCATGCAAGAGATCTCTCTTTTTGACTTTATTTTTATGTAATATATGAATCTCTTACTGTCTCTGATTTTTATTTTCATGCAAGAGATCCCTCTTTTTTACTTTTTATGTAATTTGCTGTCAGTTACTAACTACTAAGCATGCATGATTAAAAAAAGGTCTATAAATACCATCGGGCATTTAGATTAATTGACTGTGAATCATCCCAATTTAACTAATAGTTTTGTGATTGAGCCATGGGTATACAACTGTGCCTGTGATAAGAAAATGAAAAATATGTTTAGCGATAAGAAAATGACCTATATGTTTAATGGGATGGTGTATCCACTATGACACGATGCTTGAATCGTGCTGACAGCAAAAGAAAATAATATGTTACAGCCGACAAGTATTAGAATACATTATCCTTCCTTATTCCATATAGGACAGATTGATAGGCACAATGTTATTGTTTTTTTTTTTTTTGGTCAACAATGTTATTGTATTGACTAGGGAAGAAATATCAAATTCATGTTGATGTAGAGGCCATATAATATTAATAGGTCGATAGGTTCCTATAGCCCTGAATCTAGATTATTTGGGTATTTCAAAATGATTTGAATGTGATTTCCCCTTAAATTATATACGTGCACAGGTATAGGAAGTACTACGTAGCTTCACTATTAGATTAATTTTGGATAATGAAAATTTAATTTCCTATAAAAAGTATAAAATCTAAAATATTTTAATAAAAGTGAACCGATGTGAACCGTTTACATCCAATTTTAAGAATTAAAATTTATTTGTGTATGCATTTTTTGTTGTTTGATATTATAATAGTGTTTTTATACATTAGTAAATCTCGATCATTCAAAGTTGATGTAACAATAGAAATAAGAAGTGCGGCGGAAGTGGAAGGCAAGAGAAATAGAGATATTCCCTTTCCTAGTCGTCATGGACAAATCAAAAGAGAAGAAAAGTATAGAAAATATGAGATAAAGGGTACGTATCATCAGTTTTAAAGATGGACTGGACCGGACGGTTGAACCGGTCCTGCCATCACCCCTTCAGTAACGGGGCTCAGTTGGTGCATTTGAATTGTTTAAATAGTTTATCCGAATTGAGCTACCCAAAACCGGAAGTTGAGCCGGAATCCGGAGCGAATTGAATTTATGCAAACCGGACGGCTCAACTTTTCTTCACTTAGCGTGTTGTGTAGTGATTGAAACGGGAAACAAACTCTGGTGAAAAAAAACACGGGAAGACAAACGAAGAAGAAGATGGAAGATCATTGGAGAAGAAAGAAGAAGGAGAAGTGTCATACTCCATACTGATTTGGCGATTAATATCCTCCATTATCGAATATCACCATGGTTGCTTTGAAGAACCTCCTCCTTTCTTTCGTTTCTAATTTCAGATCTAAGCAGAAGAGATGAAATTCTTGTGAAATGGGCTTTTGACAAAGTGTGGGGGTGTATATATCATCAACTTTACAGTTGCAATTCAAAGAGAGAGAGAGAGAGAGAGAAGAAAAAACAGAAAAAAAAAAGATATTAAGTATTTGAATTGTGAGTTGTTATGATGACATAAATTTATTTATAAATAGCCCATTTTTCAATTGCTCTATTTCTTTAGCCTTTCATACCATGTTTTACATTCCTTTTATTTTAACCTCATTACAACCCTTAATAAGTCCTTTTGATTTGAATTATGCATGTGAATTAGGTAGTGGAGATTGAGATTTTTAACAAGCCTATGGTAGTGCAATTTTTTCGGTTGAATTTGAGCGAAACACTTATCCTTAAACACTTGAGAAATTGGGAGAATGAGTGACAATTACGAACTCGGTTTATTCATTTTCAAACAAAGTTACCAATTTATATTTTCATTGATTCATGAACACTATGATTTCTTTATTTTTCAATTGTGTTCTTACTTATGACTTGACACTTCTGATTTTATTGTAAGCACTTATTAGCTACTCCTTGTCCAAGGACGTCCAAGAGCTAAGTGTGGGGGAATTTGATAATTAAAATTTATTTACATATTTATTTTCCCTTACATGATGATTTTATAGACGATATTTAAGTTTGATATAATATATTTGGGTGTAAAATAAATAGTATTTTTTTTTAAAAAATATAAATAAAAATATGAAAAAAGGTTAGTACTGTAGCATCAGTCACTATTCATGACAGAATCACTGTAGCAGACGGAGATGACTGTGGTGGATGGAATCACTGTAGCAGGAGACAAAACATTGTAGCAATCATGGAAAAATGCGTAAATCTACCGACAAGATACTGTTCACTACTGTAGCATCGTGAAAAAATTGACAAAACACTGTAGCATCAAGGGGAAAAAATGACACGATGTTGTTCGTTCACTGCCTATAAATACGAAGCATCAGGCACAGATTCAGAAGGCGTGGAGATATTTCTTTGATATGGAGATACTTCTCTGATAGGGAGAGATATTTTCTCTAACAATTCTAAATAAATTGTGTTATTTTCTAGATTAAATTTTATGCATTGTATTACTTTTTGCATGCCTCCTACATGGAAGGTTTAGGATTGTATTACTTTTTGCATGCCACCTACATGGATGGTTTTACCTCCTAAAGGGACAGCTAGATTTGTCCATTTTTCATGCATCTTTTTGTTGTATATTTATGTTTGAGAATTTAATATTCATGTTTATGCAGTGTTTATGAGGATTTTATTCTAGTTTTATTTAATGTTAATTTATTTTTATTTTGTTTTTAATTTCATCATGAGCTGAATTTCTATTTTCCTAAAATGATGATGTAGCTTACTAATGATGGATTGAATCTTAACTTATTAAATATAGTTTTAATTTCTCCTTCATGGTTGAGTTTTAATTATTATTCTTAATGCTTTAATTTGATTAGCCATCTTTTGAATGATTTCAATATGCATGTTGAGACCGGAAGGAGATGCATGTGTCTAGATCCTATAATTAAAATCATAACTTGCATATGAAATAGGAATATATTCATATGAGTTGTGTAGTCTTACTGAGTTCGATAAATTTTAATGCATAATTAATTGCTTAAATTCATATAGGAATATATTGGATTAACAATTAATTATAGAATTGCTTGACCTTGGAAGAGGCAAGTATGTAAATTAAGGAAACTCGACTATCAATCATGTGGAATAAATTGGGCTAGAATAGATAAATGATTCAATCCGGAATTTGTTATGTGAAATCTAATCCCTAGGACTTTTTCTCATATTTGCTTTCATATCATCTGCACTCAAATTTAATTATTTTTCTTTTATTTGTACTCTCAATCACCAACGAATTGATAGACTAAATAGAATTAAAATTATCCATTTTGGTACTTAGTGATCAATCCTCATGGGAATGATACTCTACTCACTTCTATATTACTTGATTCCGACAATGTACACTTACACTATTTAATTGATCATCTACGCTCATAACAAAATTCATGTAAGTAAAACCTAAGAAGCAAATGGGGATAAGGAGCTTTATGTCATCTTTTGGATAGAAAAAAAAGTTACATAATATAAAAACAAAAATTTTTATTTGGAGACACATAATCTCAAGATTTATTCATCCCAAATCTCTCTCACTCACTCTCTCACATACACACAGTGTGATAAACTTACAAAGTCCAACAAAACTACACACACAATATGGCGCCTGGTTTATTTAAATAAGACTGTTACTAAGGACCATAACTTGAAGTTGGGCGCTTCATATAGACGAGTAATTACGCTTCAGAGGTAGTTTCTCTTTTGTAGGGTAAGCACCACGAGCAGCAATTCCACATACACCCAAACCATAAGAGTTACTTGAGTTTCGTTTGATATACATGTAACCCTCAAGACCCCAATCTTGTCCCCATGAATTTCTTACAATCCAGTAGTCTTGATCTCCGACGGAATCATACCCCACAATTGTCACTGCATGATTGGTTGTAATAATGCCTGTGCAGTTTTTCCCATCAAATATTCCCTGACCAAGTGAAGGTAAAAAATTGATGTGTTAATTTTGGATGAATAGTTTGAGGTTTAAAAGAACCATGCAAAAATTGCAAATAATATCATACAAACACTATCATGTTTTGTCAATAGTAGAGTAAATGTATGTAATGTTATAAGTCCCACGTGGAGTTTTACAAGTTAAGTACGGTTTATAATTATGTTCAAGAGGTTCTCCCACTTAGGAGGCTATTCTTTGGGTGAAAATAGCTTATGACCTCAGACATGACTACCCATAGAGGTTTGACCGGCAAGGGACAGAGTGAAATAGATTTTTGAGATTGAGCTTTCCCTTTGGACTTGTCTTATTAACATAAGAAACATGTACTCGCATAATGGAGATATCAGACTTACACCCTTGTAAAATCGAAATTCATCTTTTGCTTCCAGAATCACGCTAATTGGCTGCTTCACCGTAGCGCAAGTTAAAGCTTTTTCTGAGAACCAAGTCACATTCTCATAACCAGTCAAAGTGAGTACATTCTGTTCTTCCTGTGCCATGCTAGACAATAAACAACATTAGACCAAGAAAAAGAATTAAATTACGTCAATTACAAGCATCTTGAGTTTATCAGATCAGAGGCCTGAAGAAAAACATGAAAATGGAACTTGCATGCTAAGGTAGTAGTAGTAAAATTAGGAACTAGACCTTGGTGGGCTTGCAAGTACCCTTTGTAGCAGTATAGAGATAATCAGCTTCTTTGACCATTCCACCATTTTGTGCAACCCATTCAAATACACGGTAAGGCCATCCTCCAACACAGCCCTTGGCCGTGTCAACACAATCTACTAGTTGTTGCTCAGAAAGACTTACACTGTGTCTTCCATTCACTATTGCATTGATTCCTTCCATGGCTCCTGTAGCAGAAAATGCCCAACAACTTCCTGCATACAATCAATATTCTACAAAATCAGTATATACATACACATATATATATCCTAAGAAATGAAGGCTTAGAATATTATGTTAACTTTAGTCTTTAGAAGAATAACACTAGCCAAAGGTCTTCTGGCCTAATGGCATGGAAATTCTCCTGTAAGTGGTGGGAGGTTATGGGTTTGATCTCACTAGGCTCATTCTCTAGTGTTTGCCCCTATAAATAAAAGAAAAAAGAAAAAAGAAAAAAAAAAAGAACAAGAATATCAAGACTTAATTACCACAAAGCCCTTGATCTTTGACTTTAGTGACAGCTCCTTTTTTCCTCCAATCAATGGAGGGAGGCATATCACATGGATCATCATCCTTGAACTCTGTATTTTGTTCTTTGATGGTGTCTTGGGTTATGACTTCCATCTCAGGTAAGAAAATTTTACTGAACTCCTCGTAGCTCAAATCTGCAAACTTGTTGAGACCCAAACGATAGTCGTAGGGTGATTCTCTTTTTGCATTTGTCTCTTTGATATACTTCAAGTTCTCTTTGAAGATCTCAAATCTCTTTGCTTCCTCTTCTAGATGCTCATACTTTCGTCCATGTTCCTTCTGCCACAGTTTGAATAGTCCTAAGACTTCTCCCTCTGAAGAGAACCTGTCATGCTCATCGCTATATATGCAAGAAGAGAGGCATATCAAGGAGTAACAGATAAACAAAAAGAAGATAAACTTGGTTACGAGGGAAGTCATAGTTCAGAGAAAAACTAGAAAAGATTACTGACGTTGTGTTCTTGGGTATAGATGAGTTTTATTTATAGAGCCAGGTGAGAGACCAAACCATTTATTATAAGTAAATTAACTCGATAATGTTTTGAAAAATTACTACCTCCAGTCTTTTAATAATGACCCACTTTTATAGTTCAATTAGCTGTGTGTATTGTGAATTGTCTTCTAAGTATTTGTTTAATATTAATACTCTTGCATACCAATATTATATATATAGTGGGGACAAAACTTAGATGAAGTTGTTTATATCCATTAGGTTAGGCTCATCAATGTTTTAAAATCTGGACCAGGCCGACCGAGTCACCAGTTTATCTGGTCCGGGCAAGTCCCCAACACAAGGTTGGGGGTGAACCCGAGAACTCAGACACAACCCAGGCAACCTGGCAAGTTGATGGGTTAAGCCGGGTTGCCTTTGAAAAAAGTTATTATATTGTTTTAGGGGCATAAATTGGATATGACAATAGTGCTCAAAGTTCATGATAATTTTGGTGTTAATGGCTATAAGTTTAGTTATTAAAGGATTGTAGCTAGGAATATTTTGTGATCAATTACTATCTATTTTGATAACTAGAAAGAATATTTAGTGATTATTTATTCTAGTGTCATCGGCTGATTGATTGATTGTTTTATAATATGATGTCAATTCATATGTCAAAAAAATTGTAAAGAATGTTAGATAAGTATATGATTATTTTGTTGGTAATTATTCAAGGTATTTAATTAATATTTAATATTTTGATGGTATGATAAGAATTTAAATTATTTTTTTATTCTCCACTAGTCTATCCCTTGGGTTGACTTTGAACTGACTGACTGCCTTGACCGGTTCAAAGGCCAGTCTGAGTTTAATAACCTTGAAGTTCATAGGTAAATTTACAAGTGTGCATAAGCATTTAAATAATTAATAATAGCAAAATAACAAACGTTCATATAAAAATTTACAAATTGTAATTTACATTTTATGTGATTATACAAAAATTTATAAGTGACCATAGGAGAATTTACAACTACACATGAGAGAATTTACAAGTGCACATACATATTTTAACAACTACTGGTAGCAAAGTTTGAAAAACTTGACCCAATGAATATAAGTAACTTGAACAAAATTTTGTCCATATATCCCAATATAACAAACCATACTATGGGTATTATCAAGCTATGGATAATGCATGTAATTCATTTTTCAACCTCTATGCACGCTCATCTAATTATTAGTATGAATAAATTAACCGATCTTATATCTGTCATCTATGAATTGGGCGTATATGTTACACACACACACACACACACACACAATGGTGTTAGTATATATCTTCTAAATCTTTGTTCAATATACTCCCACATCAATATAAAATATAAAATTTATAGCATAATGAACTGTTATTAAATTATGGACAGTATGGCTCATTTTCGAAGCCTCACGCTTATCGATCTGGTCATTAAGATGAATAAATTTAGCAGGTGTATATTTGTCTTCTAGGTATTTTATTGAATATTAATTCTCTCACATTTTTCTTATTCTGAAGATATGACTGTTGAAGTAATCAAGAACTGATTGGCACATATATTAATAATAAATTGACACCAGCGTACCATATATGTAATTTTTCAATAGAGTAAGTTGCAAAATATGACAAAAAAGAAACGACAAGACAAGACTTCACTAGCTAATTAAGATGCATGAGTTTCACATGGTCATAATTCGCAAGCGCGAAAAGTCGTCCCCACAGTAGATATGAAATCAGAATGGCCACTAAAATTCTATCTTTTAGCGATTCTTCAAAACCTAATCTTATAATGTATCAATGGTTGCGATCTAAGTCCATGCAAATTCTTTGCACTATGTGTTCTCTTGCTGGTCCATCACATTTTTGGAACCTCATTAATAATTTGGAAGCTAGTCCGTTATATTTTTCGAAGGGCCAAACTTTTTTGGAATTTCATCATGTGGTCCGTCTTATGAAGAGCCGAGCAAAGGACCATCCGCACTGATGTCTCATTCCACCGACAAAATGCTTAATATCTTTTTAACTACAACTTATTTCTTAGGAATAGTTTCGGAGGTAGTGTAGAAATAAACAATCACTGCAGTGATTTATTCCACAGATGCCCCAAATGGTTTTGGTTTAAGAACTATGCAGTTTTCCCACCAAAGATTATATATATCTACCAACTATGTTTTTGGAGTCAAAAGACCATATATACTTCCTCTGTCCCAAACTATAAGTTCAGTTTAAGAACTTGACATATATAAAATAAGAATGGGAGTTAAAAATAGGTTAAGTAATCAATTTTGTCGAAACAATTATTTTACATTTCATTATCACCCCTGTTAATTATTAAATTCTAAGATGTAACTACATACAAAAATTCTACTTAAAATCAGCATCGAGAAAAATATGAAAGGTAGGTCCCTTCGAATAATTTCATAGCAAATTTTACTGCAATGTTTCCTTTCTCTATTTAAAAATTTTTTACTTCTTTTAGTTTTACATCGAATTTTTATTTTGCCAACTTGATTTATATAAGTATTTTCAGCAAAAGATGTGACTATACTTTCTTAGTTAAACATCAACCTCACAGGAAAAAGTATTATTAAATAGTATTCATCATATGTGGTTGCTCTCATGATTAAAATATTACTCCATTCATCTCTATTTATAAGATCCTCTTTTCTGAAATGAAATGTTTCTTTTTTTAAGGTTCTCTTTGCTTTTGTCTAAATAATAAATGTTTTTTATCCATTTTACCTTTCATTAATTTACCACATACATTTTCTTTCATCATTTTTTTAATATTACTCCCCCCTTCACTTACACATAAATATGGCCATATTTAAGAAAAAAAATATTTCCAACATATTTATTACTTTTAACTAATTTTAATTTTTTTTAATAACCCAATTCAGTTAATAAAACCTTATAAATAGGTACAGAGGGAGTCCATATCTACTACGTTGATGTCAATTTATTATTAAAATAATATGTTCCAACCCGTTCTTTATTACTTCAACAGCATTATCTCCAAAAAGACAAGACAATGTGACCATTTAGCTACCAGCCTATCCTCCAAAAATGGACCACCAAAGTAAAAAAGAAATGTGTGAGAATTGATATTGAATAAATACCTAGAAACTGGGGGGAAAAAAGTATCAATGGCTTGATATGCATGGCGTTTAAGAAAAATGAATCAGACTATCCATTATTTAATAATAACACACTATGCTAGAAATTTTATATTAATGGGGGACAATATTGAACAGAGATTTTAGAAGACAAATTTTCACGCCGTTAATTAGTTATTAATGATACAACTCATTTATTAAATTTATGCAATGTAAAATAACATATGCACCGAACTTATCTGAAGTATGATCGGGGATATTAATTTCCAGTGCCATAGAAGGAATAGTTATCGAGTATTACCACAAGAACAAATATGGTCACGTTAAAAATTAAAGGGCCTTTAGACCGAATTTGGGATCAATCTAGATAAAAGCAGTTTAAAGAGTAATCTAAATGGTGTGCTCTACTCATCTTAGTTAGATATTGCTCCCATGATTAACAAGTACATATGTTTGGTTACGCATGTACGCTAATGTATTGCAACAAATAAATTGTACATTATTAGTTATAATTTATTTAAATATTGAAATCAATCAATTTAGTGCCTAACCTGTGTCAATATGTACGTATTAAATAAACCTTTTTTCCATGCGCAAACCAACTTTTATTGACTTTGATAACATAATCTCCAAAAGTAATAGCAATATTACCAAGGGCAAAACATTGAAACAGTGGTTTCAGAAGCTCTTCTGCAAGCCGAGACAAAGCTCCTCTCACATACTTACTTCGTAAATTGTAAAAGCTATTTTCTAAAAGCTAATCTAAACACACACTAATAAATGGCTAGGTCTCTCTCACCTGAATCTGTATATACAAGACTCAATCTATACACAAAAACAGTACCACTATGGTCTATAAGTCCACTTAACCTAATTTTTATATATCAAAGAAAGTTAGTTAACTCATTCGATATATCTTAAATTTATAAATTTTCTCAATTTCACCCTCATTTATGAATGTGCATAAAAAATATTTTATGCATTGTGCTTCACCTCTTTCTTCTCTCTCCAAATTTAATAAAGGCAAAATTGTAACACCGTCATTATTTACTCTCTCTAGGTGGATCTATAATAAGAACCAAATTTTTTTTCAAAACTAAACTTAGAAAAAAGACCAGAGTGGTCCGTTAATAACCTTTTATGTTCTTATTTGAACGATGACTTTGTAACCAATGAAGTCATTCTTCCTGAAATCATGGAAACTAATTAAAACTAGTTAAATAATAAAAATATGTAGAAAAAATTAATAATTTTCTAATTTAGACCTGGATGTAACTTAGTTTTATGATTTTTACTCGGTTGAATCCTAATCTCTAAACTTTAACTCAATACAACGTAATTCAGTTTCTATAGTTTTAACAATTTAGAATATCAGCCCAAAAGCTTCAAAAAATAACTTAAGTGCTTATAATTTTGCTTTCTTAAATTCAAAGACCATCATTTTAAATAGTTAAAACTATAGGGATTAAATTGCACTAAGTTAAAGTTCAGAGAGTTTTAACAAAAAAGAAAAAAAACCTATAGAGATTGATAAAAACAAACCATCTTATATAACCAATGGGTAGGGTCTTATAAATGTTTAATTAAATTTTGTAAAGGGTTTTTTGTATATCAAGAATCAACCAGCATAGTTTTATAAATAGAACGAACATCAGTTTAGGTTTTAATAAAGATTCCCGATAAGATAGAATTTCAACGGCCATGGTGATCTCTCGTATATGTTAGCAATCTTCCAAAGTTGGGCCCCCTACGTAAAATCAAACGTGGGTTAATATGTACAAGAGTTGGGTGTTTCTAGTAGACCACCAGATGGATGGATTCAATTAAAGGGAAATTTAAATACTAAGAAGTCCAAATGACATGAGAAGTATATAATGATAAGTTCCAATGTAGAAAATGACAAAACCTCGTTTGTTATTGGGACTTCTTGGTAATTAAATTCTTTTCTTGGAACCTTATAATAATTCCCCCTTGTCAATTAATGTAATGTCAATGGATCTGCTATAACGCAACAAAATAGTGCTGTTTCTTAGAAATAGTTCTCCCTTTGAAGCTGAAGAGTGGGTGTTTCTTAAAGAATGAATATTGCTTGGTATCTTGGTTTGAAAAATATTATTGAATGTGATTGCAAATTTGCTTAAAGTAGGTGTGTAATACATATTCTAATATATTAGGAGTCTCATATTTATTAAATATATTAGTTCCTACATTGATTAGTTGGACATTGAATTGAAAATATATAAAGTTGATGTATGTTTTATGAAATTGACTCAAGTGATTTTCAGGCCAAAAAGAAAATTGACTTAAATGATTTTGGTAGAAAGACCAACCTAATACATACCTACTAGAGCCATTTGATATGTGGGACACCAAAAAAAGAAAAAAGAAAAAAATGAATATTGAAAAAAAATTAAGAATATTATGGACTTAAGGCTAAAAAAAAGTACAAGCACAGGCAAAAGAACGAAGACGACATGAGGCCTCTGAGATTAAAAAAAAAAAATCACAAACCCAAGCTAAGAAACATGAATGAAAAAAAATAGTAAAAGGAATACTATAATATTTTTCTAAATAAAAGAATATTAAATATTTTACGAGTCCCACCTTGATTTTTTTTTTTTTTTTTTGTATTGGGCTTGGTCCCTTTTCTTTGTTATAAAATTATCTTTTTCTCTTAAGATTGAGACAATGTTTGGCTATCATCCAAACATGGATCAACAAAACAAAAGCAAATGGAAAGCAAGATTAATGTGGAGAATACGTTTAGCTATCTTCCAATAATAGGTGGACCGCCTAAATAAAAGCAAATGTACGAGTGTGCAGCAAATGATTAGGACACAAGCAAGCACAAAATACATGCATATCACTTAGACGAAGCAAAACAACAGTTTTTTTTTTTGTTAACAAAAAAAAAATTGACACTAACCAAAAGACCTAAAATTGAAAAACTCATACCCCCCCCCCCCATATACTTAATATAAGACTTATTTGGGGAGTTGATCTTGATCCTAAATATAATACATAGTTTTCATGTATTATACCTTCTTTTTCACAAAAATCATTTAATAATAAATATTCCCCTCCACTAGTAAAAGTTTACAAGCTGAAATTGCTTTTGAAAATCTTAAATCTTTTTGCCTTCTCTTCTAAGTTTTGGTATAATCGTTTGATCTCCATCTTCCACTTTTGGAATAGTTGGGAGACTTCTTTATCGGTAGTGAATTGTCTAGATCTTGGCTCAAAGTGGAAATTTCATTAGAAATACAAGAAGTGGGGGAAATTAGAAAACACCAAAGAGAGAAGAGGAGGAGCAACTTAATAATAGAAGTCATTGTTCACTTATGAAGCGTTTTGATCGCTGTTCTTCTATAGCAATGTTCCATATATGTATATATAGAGTTACATCCTGATGAAAGGATATTTCGGAGCATATGCTCCACAAATTTTAAAATTGTCATATTTATTATATCCGAATATCTGATGTCATTCCCTTCGAAGATAATGTTATTTTGAGTGATATTAATAATGGATTCGCAGGTAATAAAGTAGTTCAATAGATTATCATATATGTTGACAAAATGTAGATGGTACTGATATGGATGTTTATTTCACGCTTTAAATGAATTGATTCCCACATGATAAAGATATGTATTTGTTAAATAATTATGGGAACAGCAAAAAAATTTTTTTTTACTAAACAGAGGTACACATTGCAAGGGACTAACCCCCTTCGCTTGTTGGTAGCAAACTTGTCAATGAACACCAGTTAATCATCTTCCTTGGAATATTTTGAAGTACACAGAGGGTTTGAACTCAAATCATCACACTTAAAAAAAGGCTTAAGAGATACACTTGGCCTGACCCCTTGGAAAGTGAAATTACCTGATAAAATCATCCTTCTAGTAGAATAATATAATGGGCTGGTTGGTGTATATATATATATATATAGAGAGAGAGAGAGAGAGAGAGAGAGAGAGTGATTCCATCCTTATATAAAAGGGCAATATAATTTAATTAATCCTTTAGTGATGATCATGTTAGGGACAATAATTGTAACACCCCAAATTTTATATTCACCAAAAATATATTGTAATTATTTGAGTAATTCAATAAAATGGTGAATATTCATGAATTGGAATCTTGTGAATTTTGAAATATTCATATTCATAAGGAAATGGACAAATAAATCCAAGAATTGAATTAAATTACAAAGGCGATAGCAAAATCATAATTTTGCCAATTTAACCCAAGATTAATTATTTTCTAATTAATTGAAGTTAATTTCAATTAATCAAGAAAAATGCATAATTGGATTATTCTTGATGGAATAAATCAAGAATTGTGAAATTAGGGGGAATTATACATAATACAAATATATGAATTATGAGATTTATGAAAAACATTTTCTTCTCTTCTCCACACTAAATTTCGTCCAACCATGAAAATAAGGGAGAAGAAATAGGTTTAGTTAGAGTAAAGAGAAGGGTGTATGGTTTGTGTAACTAGAAGGAATCTAGTCCCAATTCAAATGGACCCAAATGATGTGAAGGCATGACATAAAGTTAAGAAGGGATGGTATAAAGTAAGAAGGAATGGTGTGAGGTATGGTTGGAGGAATGAGGCATGCAAGGTGGTGTAATCTTGACCTTTATTGAGATCAAAGGTTAGGAAAGGAGAAGACCAAATGAATAAACATTTTCTCCCTCCTCTTTCAAGACACAATTCGCCCAAGACAAAGACAAAAGAGAGAGAGAGTGAACTTGGAGAGCTCTTGAAGTTTAGAGAGAAGGAAGAGGAAATCTAAGGTAAAAAATATTAATTTCTTATGGTTTTCTTGTGTTCTTGTCATGAAATCCCTCTCTAAACTCTTGTTCTCATGAATCCATGGTGGTGAAGTCACACTTTGAGATCAAGAAGAGAAGGAGGAGGAGCCTAGAGTAAGAGGAAACCAAGAAGCCAAAGAGGGTAACTTCATAAACTTGCCTTCTTGTGGTATTGTTGTTGTTTCTTGATTTTTTTCAAGTTTCTTGGTTGAGTTGTAAAATTGGAAAAGCCATAACCCTAAGGGGTTATGCTGCCCAAAATCCTTTAAATCATGATTAAGAAGTGTTTAAGTGAGTTAACCAAGGATTAGAAGTGGAAGAGTACACATTTTGGAAGATAAAACACAAAACTATATTTTTTCTATTTTCCCTTCAATATTTTGGCCAGGACCAGAACTGGTACTAGGCATTGGATTTTTTATGAAATAAATGGTTCCATTGAACTCAATGGGCAAATATAGGTGAGGTTACAGTTGGGCACTTTTTCGGTAAAGGCCGAAAAAGCATAATTACGAAAACGCCACCGAAATCCCTAATTAGGGGCTGTCAAGGGTATTTTCGTAATTTGATAGTGAATTTGGTAATTTTGAGCCCGGAAATGGATTCCTTGGGCGAAAATAAGTCAGAATAGCCTTAGTCAAAATTTTGGGAAAATGTGCCATCGGGTTGGTTACGGTGGGGCCGAACTGGGGTCCCGGGGCATTTTGATAAATTTTCACTATAGACTAATATAACCACAAGAAACACTATGGAAGGGTCTAAAATGATACTTGGATAGGTTATGACCTATTTCTTGTACATTTAATATTTGAGGACCGATTTGAAAGCCAGAACAACACGTGTTACGAGGCACACTAGAAAAAGGGATTATAAAGCTTTGAGGTAGGGACATTATCCTTCATACATTATGCCATAGTGATATGATTGTGTGGATGCAAATGTTTGTAAATGCGCTTTATTAATCAACATGATTTGCCCAGAGAGGGGCCAGAAGTGTTAGAGGCACTTACATTGGAGTTGGTGAGAACCCAACCGGTACAGATTAGTGGGGCTGGATTCTACTCATGTATATATTCAGATGATATGTTTATATTGTTTATTAATTAGTGCATACATGGCATATATTATATTTAATTTTCGTATTTTCTATGGATGATAGCATGTCTCTACTGGGATTCTTTAGAATCTCATCCTATTTTTAAATAAACATTTTAGCGGGTGCTAGTGGTTTGAAAGGCAAGGACGTAGACGCTGGAAAATAATTGGCATGTGTCTCAAGGCGAGGACAAGATAGTGGATTATAATTAGTTGATGCTTAGATATTTTAGAGAATTCTGTAGATATTAAGTTTCCGTTGTACACTACTACAGAATATACTTTCCACTACCCTAAAGGACGTCCTTGTTTGAAAAAGGGATACCCAAAATATTGGCGGGTGGCATATGTGGAATTATATATGAAAATTGGAAAGATTGGCGCGTCTAAAATAATTGAATCTCGCGCCAGAAGGTACCAGGAAGTGTTTTGGACTTCCCCAATCAAAATGGGAACGTCTAAAGACCCCCAAATCTGACCAGGATATTATATACACACACAAAAAAATAGAAAAACTTTAGATGTCCCCAGAACAGTTGAGGACGCCTAAAGATATGACTTTAGATGTCCCCAGCCAAGATGGGGACGTCTAAAAACTTTAGACGTCCCCATCTGGGCTGGGGACGTCTAATGTTAAGGTTTAGACGTCCCCAGATGGTCTAGGGATGTCTAATATTAAGGTTTAGACGTCCCTAGTCCCAGTTGGGGACATCTAAAGCTAGATCACTTGCACTGGTCAACATGACCGATGCATGTGAAGTCTCAGAAAATTGCTTTAAGCATCTCCAATATTGACTGGGGATGCATAAAGCTCCTCTGCTTTACTCTTCCTCACTCCTCCCATCTTCATCACTTCTGTCATCCCCATCTTCATGCTCTCCTCTCCCCTGGCCTTCTTGTTTTTCTTCTTTCTCCAAATCTTTCTATATGGCTATCCCTTGTTTCTTCTTGGTCCTCCATCTTACCCTTTATTTCATCCATAGCATGCCTGCTTGTCGCCGTCTTTGCTCTAGGTTTGCACTGTTTTCTCTCATTCTCGCCACCGTCATCCTCCCTCGTACCACCGTGGGTCATCTCCCTCTAAAGTTTCAGCTACAGGTTAGCTAACTAAATTAAACTTGTGAATGCTTAGCAAAATTCATTTGATTCTCTACTGGAATTTAAGTGTGATTTGTGCTTGAGCTTTATCTTTGCTGTTTTGGTGGTAGACTTCCTAAGACAATTGTTGTCAACGTGAGCTGTGAATTTAAAGTTTGACTTGTGCTGGACCTGCACACCTTGCTTGCTATTGAGTTTAATTGGTGATAAAAGAATAAATAAAAGTGTTACTATGAATGGCTTGCAAGGTGTAGAATGGTTAAAGAATCTGGAATATTTATATACACACATGCACCAGTAATAGTAATAGTTAGATCAAGTAGAAGGGACTAGATATATTTATATATATATATATATAATGATATATATCATGAACAAGGATTTCTAATTTAATTTTTATGAATGATGTGCCTTTGTAACGTTGGGAGAATTCTGTATTGGCGTCTCAACAATGTTCGAATCCAGCTAGATGAGTCAGTAGTATTAGATATTAATGATGAATATATATATATATATATATAATTATGCGTGCATGCTTAGAAGCACAAGGGGAGCGATAGGAAGAGGATAATGGGGAGAAAGGGAATGGGGAGCATATTTACAGAGATATTTCAAGACATGCAATCATTCCAATGATCATGTGCCCCTCCACTTACAACTACAACAACACCAAACTCTCTCTCTCTCTCTCTCTCTCTCTCTCTCTACACACACACACACACATGATTATATTCCTTCATAATTCATTCAACAATAATAAAAAATTTCCTTTTTTCCCCTCTCTCACTCACAAGCAATATGCCTATAAATGACCCATCAACCATATATATACATATATATCCCAAGATGCAAATGCGATGGAGTATGTTATATATTATTTTAGCAATCATAACTACAAGTCATTCTCTTTGACAAGATTATTCAATTTCTATAGGGAAAATATCACTGCACCCTCTCTAGCAAATTATTCTCAAACAGTTTCTAAAACTTTCTGAAACTTCATTATACCCTTAGGTCTAAACAAAAATTATATTTTTTTTGTTGAAAAGACATTTAGGCCCTTGTCTTATATATGGTCGAGACGGTCTTATAAATTCCCACATGTGTCTCTTGTAAATACACGTTGTTGATTTGTAAATTCCCACATATCTCACTCATGGTACATATCTGATTTAATAATTTGGTTGCTAAAATAGAAGTGTATTCTGTTTGTGCTTGTTGCTAGAAGCTAAAGTTTAGTTTCATTTAAATTAAGCTGAGATGGTTTGTTATTTTGATTTTGGGATGTCTCACTTTTAAGGGGAAATGCTGCCAAAATTTTGAAAATCAAAATAATAAAAGGCAATTCCCAGTGTTGACAATTATTCTAAACTTGAGTGTAAATGGGAATGGTATAGGTGGTAATAAAATGGATCATAGTTGGATGAATGCTTTGAGAACAAGTGAAGAATATGAGAATGGGTTTGAAGAGTTTATTGAATTTGCTAGAAGGAATGCTCCAGCCAAAAATGGGATGTATTTTTGTCCTTGTGTCAATTGTTTAAATGAGAGAAAATGGGATGTTGAAGTTAAAAGGGATCACCTACTTTGTGATGGAATAAATCTTTGATACACAAGATGGATATGGCATAGTAAGGAAGTAATGGATTGTCCGTCGCACAAGAAGAAAGCTGTGGATGTCATAGATGAAGATAGAATGGAGAGAATGATTCATGATGTTGAGGTAGAATCCTTTGCGCAGTTGCATGAATATGACAACCTATGGAGTGATGCAGAGACACCATTGTACCCTGGGAGTAAGTACACACAGCTGACAGGAACATTACATTTGGTTAACTTAAAAGCAACTTGTGGGTGGACCGATAGTAGTTTCACATTGCTGCTTGAACTATTGTGTGATATGTTTCCAGACAATAATGTACGTCCAAATCGTATGTATGAGGCCAAGAAAATCCTATCTACTATGGGTATGGAGTATAAAAAGATACATGCTTGCCCTAATGACTGCATCCTATACAGAAAGGAGTATGAAGGTTTGAGTGAGTGCCCTAAGTGTCAAACTGCATGATATAAAGTGAAGAAAGATAGCGGTTGTGGTAATGGGGCAACTAAAAGGCAACCTTTAAAGGTTTTGTGGTATCTTCCAATAATACCGCATTTTAAACGTTTGTTTGGGACTGGAAAAAAAGCGAAGAAGTTGAGATGACATTCAGATGAGAGAATATCCGACGGAAAAATATATTTGGCACCCGACTGACTTTCCACAGTGGAAGAAAATAGATGAAATGTTCCCTGAATTTGGCAGCGAGCTGAGAAACCTTCGGCTTGGGTTTTGTACAGATGACATCAATCTGTATGGAACTCTTAATGGCACACAAAGTGCGTGCCTGATACTCCTTGTAATACTGATTTGACACAACCTTAGCCACCTCAGAGTCAAATCACAAATTACCACGAATTAAATGCAATATAGTGCAAACAACTCAGGATCATTCTCTTATCAATGAGCCATTTATTTTGACTACCCTAGTAAAATCTAAGTGTTATAAACATGGTTTGAAAAGGGATTTCTGAAATTGGTTTTTCTAGAAATTAAAATTTATGAAAATAAAAATATTCCTAATTTTTTTTTGTAATTTGGAAAATAATAAATAAATGATTTGGATTAAAAAGGGATAATATGATTAAATGAATCTTGGTGATGAAGAAAGTGGCAATCTGTGCTAAACAAATCATAGGAGTTCAAATTTCATTAAGTCTCAAGAACAACCTCAAGATAACACTTGAGTCAAATATTCCTAATTAATAGTAGCTCCTACAAACATAGCTAACTACTACCTCTTGAGATATTATTTAAACCCACTTAATGTGCAATTAAAATTGGAGTGATGCAAATTGTTCTTCTCAAATTGAATGTTCTAATGAACCATTCAAGAGCTAAAATCAACTATGATTATCAATCAATAACATGATAGCAAGCATAATTTCATCAAGCACATCAAAAGATATATATCAAAATGAACATCAAGATACATCATCCAATTGAAACTACAATGATCAACCATATGGATACATAACAGCAATCCAAGTCTTAAAACCACAAAATGATTGACCTAAACAAGGAAATGAAATATATAGTCTAAGCATAAGATTGAATCAAATAACTCCCCTATGTAAGTACAATTGCTCAAGCCACAATTCCTCAACACCAAGAAGCAAAAAGATCAGCTACTCATGTCTCTAACAGTAATCACAGCATATTCAAAACTTGTAGAATCCATAGAAATTGAAAGTGAAGACAGAAGAGAAAGATGGCATTCACAATGGAGTCACAATGGTGTTGAAATAGAACCGATGACAGTGGTGAAAATAGTGCAGATCGGTGCAAGCTCTGAAATAAGAAATTGGATCTGTGAAGTAGAGATGGTGGCAAGGAAGCTTCTAATGGTGACTGTGGTGTTGGACATTGGTGAGGAAAATGGTGGAGAGGAAGAAGATAATGGTATAGGAGAATGGTCTGTGGTTACAAGCTTAAAGAGGAAGTTATAGTTAAGGAACGAAGCTAGTGGTGTTATAGTCAAAAGAGAAGCCGGAAAATGTGAAGAGGATGCTCACCGAAAACTGGAAAACCCACTGAAATCTAGAAGTATGCCGGAAAACTCAACATGCAGGTCACCGATGGTAGTGAGTGGAATGTGACATTGGTGATGGAGATGATAGAGAATCAGCTTCTCCGTCTCTGTTCCTTGCGGTGCTCATCCTCTGGTTCAGCTTCAAATCGCAATCTTGGTGGTGTGTGAGGTGAAGCTCTCCTCTGCCAGAAATGGTGACGGCGGTGGTGAGGATGAGAGATGGAGGTTTCGTCTCTCTCCTCTTCCTCAAGCTCTCTCACTCCCTCTGTCGGCTGCCCTCAACTCATGCTCTCTCTGTGTTCCCTCTTTTCTACTTTTCCAGCGGCCCTCCCTCTTGTTCTGTGATGTTCTCGGGTTTTCCTATATCCAGTTGCCATGTCCAAATGCAATATCCATATATTGTCGGGTCTGGTCTTTTTTTTGTTGCTAAGCTCCCTCTTTTTTTTCAGCAGCCCAAATACCCAACTGGATCTGATCTGTTTCTCTTCTTTTTTTTTCCTTTTGGGCTGAGGTAGAAGCCCATATCCACAACTCCCCTTCATCAGATATGTTGTGGGCCTTTTGCTTCATTTCTTTTCTTTTCTTTGGGCTTGTCTTTCTATTTATTATATTTTTTTTTCTTGTCTTTCTTTCCACTTGGCCCAATAATTTGAATCTCCAAAATTCTTAAATCTTAATTTCCTTCCTTAATACCTATAATGCAAAATTAAGCACAATGTAGCATCAAAAGTTCAAGGGACAATTGTAAAAAAATAATAATTAATAAATTTTGACCATTTTACCCCTAATTGCCATTAATTCAAAACAATTATCCCTAACCAAAATTAATGCTTAATAATGCAATAATGTTCCAGGAAATAGATTAAAATCCCAAATTAATCATGGAAAATTCATATAAAAATATGGTTTAATCAAATACACAACTTGCCTCCCTAGCTTTGTATGAAACACAAGTATGTGATGCTTTCTATGATGATTTCTGGACCAAAATAGCCATGGAACGATATCGATGTCTACTTGGTGCCTTTCATTGAGGAGTTGAAGAAGTTGTGAGAGGAAGGTGTAGATGTGTTTGATGCATATATGAAGGAGTCCTTTAAGCTACATGCAATGATTTTCACTATGATAAACAACTTCCCTGCATACAGAAACTTGTCAGTGTACAGTGTGAAGGGGCATAAAGCATGTCCTATCTATGAAGTACACACTCACTTCCACCAACTTAAGCATGGAAGAAAAATGGTCTACCATGGTCACAGGAGGTTTCTTGATAGGTTCTACCCGTATCGTAGGTTAAGAAAGCATTTTAACGGCTTGCCGGATCATGGAATGGCTCTGAAGGAATTAACCGGAGAGGAGGTATACAGTCGGGTCGAACGTATCAATGTCTTATTCAGTAAGAATCAGAAGACTGTAGGTGAGAAGAACATATGGAAGAAGAGATCAATTTTCGTTGATCTTCCATATTGGCATACTCTTGACGTGAGACACAGTATTGATATGATGCACATGGAGAAAAACGTTTGTGATAGCCTTGTTAGTATGCTTTTGCACATACGAGGGAAGACTAAGGATGGGATTAGTGCGAGACTAGACCTTGTTGATATAGGTATAAGAGAACGATTGCATCCACAACTAAGAGACGATGGTAGGAGGGCATACATGGAGCCAGCAATGCATACACTATCAAAATCAGAGAAAAGAAGTTTGTGTGGGTGTTTGCACAAAATTAAGGTGCCACAAGGGTATTCTTCGAATGTGAGGAGGTGTGTGGCAATGGACGATTTGAAGTTAGTGGGAATGAAGTCCCATGATTATCATGTGTTGATGCAACAACTATTACTAGTAGCTATTAGAGGCATTATGAAACATGAAGTTCAAACCACTGTAACAAGATTGTGTGTTTTCTTTAATGCTATCTGCAACAAATTCATTGATACTGAAAAGCTGGATGAACTGGAAGCTAAGGGTTATATTATATTGTCCTAATTAGAGATGCACTTTCCTCCTTCATTTTTTGATATAATGGTGCATTTGATAGTTCATTTGGTAAGGGAGGTAAAGCTTTGCGGTCCAGTTTACCTGAGGTGGATGTACCATTTCGAGCGATACATGAAGATCTTAAAAGGGTATTCTAAAAATCCCTATCGACCAAAAGCCTCAATAGTTGAAAGTTATGTAGTTGAAGAGGCTATGGACTTCTACAGCGATTATCTATCAGGGAAGAAGGAACAATCTCGGCATGAAGAGGGGAGAAGTAAGGGAACACGAGGACTGAAAGTGAAGACTATACCTCATGAATAGGTGTTTCAAGCACACCTTTATATCCTGAATAATATGGCAGAAGTTCAACCGTACATAAATGAACACAGAAAGAGATTGAAGAACATGAATCCAAGGAAGAATGACATTCATATTGCTATTAATAAGCAAAACAAGACATTCATAGAGTGGTTTCAGCAAAAGGTTTTGCATGAGACCGGTGTGTCTAAGACAATAGAGTGGCTAGCCTGGGGGCCTTCGTTTCAGATCATTACTTAGAGTGGTTATGATATAAACAGGTATTCTTTCTTCACAAAAGACCAAGATGACAGAAGTACCATGCAAAATAGTGGGGTGATGGTAGAAGCTGAAGCCATGCACTTTTCCAGTTCAAAAGACAAAAACCCCATATTAGCATCCATAGCCTATTATGGAGTGATAGAAGAAATATGGGAAATTACTTACAAGTTCAAAGTTACTTTATTCAAATGTAAGTGGGTTAGCAATAATGCTGTGGTAATAGATCAACAATTTGGATTTATCTCAGTTGATTTTGAAAGAGTAGGTTATAGGGATGAGCCCTTCATTCTAGCAAGCAAGGCGAAACAAGTGTTTTATGTCACAGATCCTGCAAATAAAAAAATTTGCATTGTACTTCAAAGTAAAAAACAGAAGCATGGTGATCCGACTTTTAACCTCGACGATACACTACCTTTTACAATTAATCCACCTACAACAAGTAAAGTAAAATTGGTAGATGATGAAGAATATGCTATTAGAAATGATCATGGTAAAGGAATATGGGAAACAATATCGAGTAAGAGCTTAACTTAGAAAATAGTAATGTGTGCTGTTTGTTTTATAACTAGTTAGTTTATTCATTTACTTACAACTTATTCACCTATCTAACAATGATTTGCTTACAGGAATATGGACAATTCTAGTGACTCACAAAGTGATAGGGATAATGAAATGAATAGGCCTGAACCCGTTGCGAGAAGAAGGGTTAGATACAGTACAAAATTGCCTGCTTTGGTAGCACATCATCACTATCAATAGGAGAGGTTGCCATTGACTTTGATGACAATTTGAAACTAATTGGTCCAGAAGAAGACCATTTCATTAGCTACTTACGGCTCATTTGGTACAGTGAAATTGATTTTGATGGAAATGGAAATGGATATTGATATGGAAATGGAAATGGATATGGAAATGGAAATGAGGTTTAAAAGTATGTTTGGTATATCATGGAAATGAGACCTAATTTTTATGTAAAAAGACCAAAATGTCCTTCTAATTAAAAAAATAAAAAAAAATCTTCCCATAATAGCCGCTTTTTCGAAGTGGACGAGCTTCCAACTAGAGTGGAGATTTGGCCACGAAGACGGAGAGGACAAGCTTCCCTTCCGGTCACAATCGAGCTTTGGCCATGAAGAAGGAGAGACCAGCCATGAGAACTATAAGCAAAAATTTCAAATCATACCAGATAGTCAAAAGAAGAGCCAGATCTAACGAGTAGGAGGCCCCTGTCATGGGTTACCGGAGGTCGCCGTCTCAGGTTGCAGGAGGTCATTGCCGCTGTTGTGAGTGATTACCGGCGATGGGGTATATAATGAGGTGGAGGTTGAAACTCGAAAATAGAGAGGAGGGTAGAAGATGGAAATGGGGTAATGGAATTACAAATCTTAACCTTATAGATGGAATTCATTTTGGTGGATTTGGCTTATGTGGCTTCCATATGGAAATGGATTTGAAACCCAATTCCATCATACCAAACAAACCTCCTCATGGAATTGAGATCCAATTCCATTTCCATATCCCTCAATTCCATTGTACCAAACGGACCCTTAGGTTATTTGGGTCAGAGCAAAGTTCGCATATCTATGATAATTGGAAGTTGGTTCCACAAAAAACCAAAGACTTGATTTGGCAACAACTTTTGGTATATAAGTTTCATTATATCTGCATATATATCTTTATTCCTATTGCTTCAAATATAATTAACTTATGTTTTTACCTTGCAACAAACCTATAATGTCCCTGACGCTGCAGTGATGTACAAGGAGTGAATGAGGGAGGTTCGTCTATGATTGAAAGATTTCAAGAACAAACTTACACGAGATTACATTAGAGGGGATATGAGGGGTAATGATCCATGTCAGGAGTATACGTATTTGTCTCTAGAGGACTGGAGGTTGTTTATGGCATCACGAGAAAATCCAAACTTTTTGGTAAGATTTATGTCATCATAGTATTTTATTTGAAATATAGTTGACATTATTGATTCGGTGTTTATTGTTTTCCTTTCACAGGCATTAAGTGCAGTAAATACAGAGAGGCAAGCAGCTAATAAGTATCAACATTGCATGTCTCGTGGTGGTTATCGGAAGCTTGAGCGAAAGATGATGGCAAAAGAGTTGGAGAAATTGAAGGAAGCAACCATATCAGATCCTACCATTGTGGTCCAGGCCCTGCCACCTCCTCCACGTCACAAAAAATGGAAAGCAAGGAGGATGAAAGGTGGGAAGTACGTAAATCCTACTATTGCTGAGGTTTCTGCGAGGATTGTAAGTAGTGAGAGCATAAGTACAAAAATTTTTTCATATTGGGAGTGCTTAATTTTCATTTACGATAACTTTTATGCTGCAGGATGAACTCGAAGATCATGGTAGCCAAGGTTCGTTCACTCCAAGCAGACGGATGGATATCTTGTCAACGGTGATTGGGAAGGTAGATCACCCTGGTCATGTTCGAGGGGAGGCAGGGGGAGTTCGTGTCGTGAAGTATTTTGGCCGAGCCTCACATTCTTATTCATCACAAGCTGAACCCAGTAGGGAGCTTGTGGCCAAGATTCGCCAGGAAGTCTCACAAGAGCTCGAGGCCAACCTTCGCGACAAGGTTCGACAAGAGCTGTTGCCAGAGCTACTTCTTTGAGCTGATGCCTGTGCTACGAGCTGAAATGATGAAGATGTTTGAATCACAGATGGCAACTATAGAGCATATAACCCATTTATCCTTGACCTTCCACAGCACCAAAGGAAGTTACAACCCGGTGGAGGAACCACTTGGCAACCCTTCTCCCACTCCAGTGCTAGGAGAACCTGCCATCCTCTCTTTGGATGCCCCAGTGCTGCGTGTAGTTGCAGATGCTCTCGTTCACATACAAGCTACCACCCCCATCATTAGCAAATTCCACAGCATTTACGTAAGGTGACTGTGACATGTGTTTGAGAGGGGGAAGAAGGTACAACCATCCCTATTCCTGATGATGAGGTTGCCATGATAGCTCAGGCGAGATGATCTTTCATCCTTTGGCCTGTATATCTTATTGGCTCAGCAGCAGCAACACCTCTAATGGTATGGAACAACCTCACTTTTACTTGAGATCTGTTGGCATTCTACTAACAATATGTTTTTTTTATGTTCTAAAAGAACGACCAGGAAGCAGGAAAATAGCCCTTCTTAGTATGACTGCAGCATATCTATAAAGGCATTCCCCAGATCGATTTGCATATGCCTCTAAGGAATGTGGGCCAAAAATTAGAGTATCCCTTCACAATTGATAAAGATGACCTTAAACAGTTCATTAAGGAGATCGATGCAGGATGGGTCAAATTTGCAATCTTGTAAGTTTTTAATTTCCCATTTTTTCCTTCATTTAGTGAAATGGTTTTTTGGTTTCATATATTCACTGGCTAGCTAATACATTCGTCATTTTAATTCTATTATAGCTTCTTCCGTCGTATATGTATTGACAGTTGATTTATATGGATTCTTGTGTCCTACAAATATGACAAGGGACAGGAATACAGTGCAAAAAAGGACTCACTATGCGGGCTTCACAATGGGAGAGAATGACTATCGTTGTTATTAGCTAGCACCAATTTTTCAAGGGTACGCATTTTCATTTTGTCTATTTGAGATATTTAATAAATAATTACCTTGCGATCTAACTTCATTTTAATGAGTATATGTTGTTATAGTTACCATTAGAGTTTGTGTGTTCTCTATCCTCGATTCCACGTAGTTTACTGGTTTGATTCCTTGAGTAAAAGGCCAGACAAAGAAATAAAAAACGTCTTCAACACGTATGTTATTTTTTTGTATTTCATTACTTCTTGATTCTTGACTTAAATGACTTATTCTAATTTCTGTTGATTTTCATTTTAATGATAGGGCATGCCAGACATATCGAGTGCTTGACGGGCCATAAGATCGTAAAGGTGGCAAAGACCCGAAATAGTTGTTTCCAAAGGTACATAGTTTCAAATCAAGTTCTTTTGATTGACGGTCGTTTTAGATATGCCTTTATTGATTTTAACCATTTACTTTTGATTTATAGTGACCTCAACAACCTGGTGGCTGGGAATGTGGATACTATGTCATACTTTATATGTTTAACATCATTAAGAGTGGCATTACAACAGATTTTGAACAAGTAATCGCTTCTTCATTCTCAGAGGATAATATTTTTGGTGTTGTAATCCAATGGCAATTCATTCACTTGATTCACTATTTCATCTAAGCTTATTTTCTAATTTGAAAATTTTTTACAATGAAGATGCCTACTTATATCAAGACATAAATATGATCAGAGACTTTTTGGCTGGATATCTCCTTCAACGTATACCAGAGTAAAGTCTTTAGTAGTTTGTGTAGAACATACATTTGTGGCGGTTCTATATATTGTACATATAATTAGCGTTGTTGTTGTTGTTGGATATTGATTGTTGTGTAGTTTGTGTGGTTTGTTAGTTCATTAATTTGCTACTCCTTAAAGTTATATTGCATATAAAGAGTCTTGGGGTTGATCATGGTGTTTCAAGGTATTACTCCTCCAGTCTGAGCTTGTGTGCTACTCTTGCTATCTGCTAGCTGTGTAACATAGATAGACAAATTTGTGCTTTTTAACTTCACATGTTCTAAATCCCTGGTCATTGTTTCCATAAGCATAACAGAGGCAAAAGAGTTTGTCATGATGACAGTTATGTCTTCTCTATATTGTACATATAGATTGTTTTTATTACATAACAGCGGCATATAGATTGTTGTTTCCATTCTGTTGAACTGCTATTGTTTTCATCCTATTTCTGCAGTTTAAATTTTCCAGACAGTGAAATATATATATTAAAAAATACCATTTAAAAAAAACTTTTAACGTCCCCACAGTAAATTGGGGACGTCTAAAACACCTTTAGACGTCCCCATAATGTAGTGGGGACGTCTAAAGTGACCTTTAGAGGTCCCCAGTCCAAACTGGGGATGTCTAAAGGTCACTTTAGACTGACTTTAGACGTCCCCAGTATGCAGTGAGGACGTCTAAAGTCCTACCTATACATATCCCCTATTTTACAGATGTTATTGACTTTTTTTTCTACATCCCTCAAATAAACGTCTTCCTATTTTTAGACGTTAAAAGGCTCAAAAAAGGGGATGTTAAAAGCATTTTTTCTAGTCGTGGTATTTTCTGTTTTTCATTGACGAACGACGTCGGGATTGTAAACGAATATTTTTTTCAGTATAATTGTACTTTTTTGTATGCCCATTAAATTCTGTCTCTATTACTCTTTGAATATCGAAATGGAAATGGGTGTTGACAATAATTTCCTAAGACTTTTTGTTATCAAATGTAAACAATTCGAAAGCATTTATAAAAATATGATTCGTTGGGCAATGGTGATCTAGACTCTAGATTACTGGATGGGTTAACAATTTTTCAATAATAAAGTTAAGTCATGGGAGTTGCAATGTCTCTTTTCTATGAATTTTCTTTATTTATTCTTTTTCTTCTTTTATAAGCAAGTCTTCTATAAAATTATGACCTCGAAACTCAGCACATATTTCATTTATTTTATTACCTTATGCTATTGTATTTTAGCCATTTTGTTCTATCTAATTATTAATAATTCGGTTGGTTCAAGTTGTTGGTTTCAACATGTCTTTTCTCATTGTTTTGATTTCCAATGGTGAGAGGTTTATGTTTATTATTACTGAGGAGACTAAAGAGTATCTTCACCAACAAGAGAGATTATTTTTCTTTTAATGTATAAATGGTAAATAGTAAACTAAAAAAGCCAACGCACCGTTTTGCAAAATCCTCCAACAACTCCTTCCTAACTGTTGGATGAATCACACGGTCCAAAATAACGCACTTCCATTGCACTCAAAGACCACGCACAGGAGGTTATCCGATTCTAACAAGTTTCTCCTTAAGAGCTAAAACGATGTCGTTTTAGCTTGCTTACAATCTAAACCGTCCATTTATAATCCCATCATTCCATGCGATCAAACCCATTTCTGCCAGTTGATGAATCTGGGGGAGACGAAGGGCGAAGCAATAAGGTAGAAGACAATAAAATGATATTCAAATCTTCCATAAAAAGCCGAGGTAATAAAATAGATTAACTTTGACTCATTTAACTTTTGCTTTTGGCCTTCGTTTTTATCGAATCTCGAGGTTCTCATCCACAAGCACTCGTTATATAATTATATTGGGTGTGTTTGTTTTGGCGATGGGATGAGTAACTTATTTTTACTTAAACTTATGGAATCTTAAGATTGGAAAAAAGTTAGATTGGTAAAATGATGAGTGTTTGGATTAGCGATTAGATAAGTAACTTAAAGTAACTTATGTAAAAGTTAGGATGTTTGGTTTGACTTTTGCATAAGTAATTTTTATATTAATTAAGAGAAAAAAATTGAAAAAATTATGAAAAATGAAAAAATGAAGGGATAATTGTGAAAAAAAAGTCCTCATTAGCAACTTAATTGCCAATGAGACATGGGAAGATATCTACACACGGAGAGATTTTTTCATAATTTTCTCAAAAATTAACTTTGAAAATTTGGTAATGGTACAATTTTAATAAAATTATATCAAACTCTAATTTAAATTGGTACACTCCAAAAGTCTTTTCTAGTGTGCACCTCAAGCTTAAATCTTATAAATTATATCAAACTCTAATTTAAATATTAAATCCTAACTCATATTTTCACATAGCTCAAAATCTAACAAAATAAACCAATTAAAATCTCAATAATACCTCCAATAATCCAAATAAATTATTTAAACTAAATTTAATGGGTAAAAACACCATATAGAAACTAATTGGGAAAATTCCAGAAAACTACAAGCAAAAATACAAAAGGACAGAAAGGTTGGGTGAAAATCAGAAATCCCAAATCAGTTGCTCATGAGGAATCTGGCATTTCAAATGTTAGCAAAATGACCTACATGCCCTCCTAAAAAGGGGAAGTAAAGAGACGAGCAGAGAGTGACGGAGGGAGAGAAATGAAGAGACACAAGATTCAAAACGGAAAGGGAGGAGGGCGCGATGTCGGGCTGAGGGAAACGAGGAGACAGGAGATCGGACTTGACGGTGCGGTGGGGAATGTTGGGCGGCGCGGCGAAGGGAGACGAAGGTCCGGCGAGTGTGGGGTGCGGGAAGGCGGAGCGGCGCGGTGAGAAGAAGGGGAGGCGAGTGTGGGGTGTGGGCGGCGCTGTGAGAAGAAGGCGAGGCGAGTGTGGGGGGTGGGAAGGCGGTGCCGAGCAAGATGGCGAGGCGCGGCACGAAGTGTCGCATGTTTGTTCATTATTTGAATTTTTTGTCTGGCCTGATGTACATTTTTTATTAACACCAGCAACCCGTACATTAACATCATTACATTCATTATTAACGACTTGACGTCGGTAATTAACAGCATCGAATGAACAACTTAGGACGGTGTCATGTAAATTGGAAACACAACTTATATGCGCGTAATAACATCTTTCCTTTCGCTGTTAACGACTATGCCTCGCCTATTCACATCTTCCAATAACAAGTTAGAACGACGTCACGTAGATGGGAAAACACAACTTGTGTCTGCGTAATAACATCTTTGCTTTCATTGTTAATGACTATGCCTCACCTATTCACATCTTCTAATAACAAGTTAGGACGACGTCACGTAGATGGGAAAACACAACTTTTATAGTCCTAATAACATCATTCTTCTCTTTATTAACAACTTTATATGTACTATTAACAACATTATTTCGTTCATTAACATCTTCTGAACAAGAAATGTGAACTTTTTAACATCGTTGCCTTAACGCAACACCTTTCACATCTTCCATTCACACGGGCAACAGAAGATGTGTGAAGGAACAAGTTTGCAAAAAAACATGTTACCAGCATAAAAACACCATTTGCCTCTATAATAACAACATGGTTTTGTTGATTAACACCCTTATATATGTATCAGTTCCTGACAGATCACAATCTGCATAATTACATCCAGCAACCATATAAAGCCCAAAAACAAGTTACACACTGCCCCTTGTACACGTTGACATATTTCATGACAAGGGAACATTATCTCTGGACTAGTACATAATGTTTCCTTGTCACAAACATTGGATTACATAAAACACTAATTAAAGTAACTACCTACTGGAGTACACAATTGACAGCAACCCATCTCCCAAAAAAACCATGAGTGGGTTGACAACACCTTTACAAAAGCATAATCAAAAAGTTTCACTTCACAATATTGCTGAGTGGGAACATAATCATTTGGATGTTTCTCAATGTGATTTCTCACCTCATCAACTATAATTGACGATGTCAAGTTAGATCTTCCACCATGACTAACCTGAAGATTGTCTTGGGCACTATGAAAATGTTCATCTCTGAATGTCGTTACCCGTAGTAATGGGCTGGTCTTACCAATAGCATTTGCTGTTACCCTCCAAGGACATCCAAAAATCTTACATTTAACTGAAATGTTGTCCTTGCTATTTCTCACAAATTCAAACTCAAACTTGTGTGCTATGCTGTACTTGTACAATGCCTTCTTAAAAGCTTCTGCATGTGCAAAACTCTGCATGACTCCTGAAAGTAATCCCCTCCATTTCGTACAGTTCAACTCCGGCATTGGTGTAGGTGCACTCTCTACTCCACAGGGCAGCCTATTACATCCTCCACCAATTTCAGCAGTCAAACAAGCAGCAACACTTTCATAACTGATTGGTTCATAATCATTTTCCACAATGCTTCGACACTGAGTGGATGTTTGTTGTGACAGTCCCAGTAGATCATCAGCCCTGCAGTGAATAACAACTGGAGTTCGTTAATAACCAACAAGAGCTTCATAAATAACAACTATAAAAATTACAAAATTTTACACTTACATGTCTGCCTCAACTGATATATCTGACACATTATCATTCCCTTTTTTTGCTATATGACGAGGCATAGTCATCAACAATGAAAGCAAAGATGTTATTACGCAAACACAAGTTGTGTTTTCCCATCTACGTGACGTCGTCCTAACTTGTTATTGGAAGATGTGAATAGGTGAGGCATAGTCATTAACAATGAAAGCAAAGATGTTATTACGCAGACACAAGTTGTGTTTTCCCATCTACGTGACATCGTTCTAACTTGTTATTGGAAGATGTGAATAGGCGAGGCATAGTCGTTAACAGCGAAAGGAAAGATGTTATTACGCGCATATAAGTTGTGTTTCCAATTTACATGACACCGTCCTAAGCTGTTCATTCGATGCTGTTAATTACCGACGTCAAGTCGTTAATAACGAATGTAATGATGTTAATGTACGGGTTGCTGGTGTTAATAAAAAATGTACATCAGGCCAGACAAAAAATTCAAATAATGAACAAACATGCAACACTCCGTGCCGCGCCTCGCCGTCCTGCTCGGCACCGCCTTCCCACCCCCCACACTCGCCTCGCCTTCTTCTCACAGCGCCGCCCACACCCCACACTCGCCTCCCCTTCTTCTCACCGCGCCGCTCCGCCTTCCCACACCCCACACTCGCCGGACCTTCGTCTCCCTTCGCCGCGCCGCCCAACATTCCCCACCGCACCGTCAAGTCCGATCTCCTGTCTCCTCGTTTCCCTCAGCCCGACATCGCGCCCTCCTCCCTTTCCGTTTTGAATCTTGTGTCTCTTCATTTCTCTCCCTCCGTCACTCTCTGCTCGTCTCTTTACTTCCCCTTTTTAGGAGGGCATGTAGGTCATTTTGCTAACATTTGAAATGCCAGATTCCTCATGAGCAACTGATTTGGGATTTTTGATTTTCACCCAACCTTTCTGTCCTTTTGTATTTTTGCTTGTAGTTTTCTGGAATTTTCCCAAACTAATTTATGACATGTTTATAAAAATAAATTGATTATAAAATCATAAAACAACTGAATAATAAATTTAAACTGATTAAAATTAATTATTAATTATTCTCTACATTTCTACAATCATATATTGACAAAACTCAAAACTTGCCTAAACTCTTATCCCAAAGTATTTTCTAATTAGCAGAAGATTACTATCTAAAGAAAGAGAAAATTATTTAGAACATTTTTTATAAAAGAAATTTTGTGATTAGAAGTGATTTTGAGTATCTCATTTACCCCAAAAATATGAAAATACTCCTCCAAACAGATTCCATCGCTCCCATAAGCTTCAATTCAGAGCTTATATCAATCGGCACTTTTTTTAACTTTTTTCGGCTGATCCATCGCCCAAACAAACATGAAGAAAATGCCAAATCACTGTACAGTGCCGATTGCGTCTCTGAATCGGCCGATTGGGCTTCCTATCGGGCAAACAAACACGCTGATTTTCTTCCTACCACTTTGCTTTGAGCTTATGATGCTAAATTATACTACGAAGTCTTAAATCCAAAACCGTATATAAATTGGTATACAAAACCCTAGTAATTTTATTTGCTAAATAGTGTTATTTTTTGGGATCATGCTATGCATAATTTATATTAATTAGCAAATATTTTCATCTCGACACTTAGTTTCTGATCATCATTGTTAAAAAATATTAATCAGTTAAGTTATTTGTTGTTTTGTGATAACTGTAAATGCCCCACATAATTATATTTATAAGTCCAATTTTCTTTATTATTTTTATCGTCTCTAGTAGAAGTAAAAACTATGTTTTTTTAACACTTGCTATACAAAGATGAATCCATTCACCTGTACAAATGCACACGTGAAACCGATTCATTAACTATTGAAATAAACATAAATTCAAGAGGCATTACACCTGGAAATTGACAAGCACAAAAAAGTTTAAGGAAAATTAGTTGAGGTTTTATTCATATATTACATGAGCTTTATTGAAAGGCAAATCATTTGCCACTTTATTCAAGCACAACACTAACACTTACACTAACGTGCAAGGTTCGTGGATGCATGCATGTTGGAGTCGAACTCGTGACTCGTGAGGTGAAAGAAACATATTCTAACCAACAAGCCACAAGAACGAACAGCATGCCTAACGTGCAAGGTTCACATAGACTAAAACAAGTATATTGCTTGAGTCTGGCTTCACATAGACGAATCAAGCTTCAAATGTGATGTTGTTGTAACGGTTTTGGTTGGGTAAGCACCATAGCAATTTATGCTACAAACTCCAAAATCGTTACCAGTGTTTCTCTTAATCAAGATACAACCATCGAGTCCCCAGGAGGTTCCCCATGAGTTCTTCACAATCCAGTAATCTTGACCATTTCCCAATGAACCATATCCGACAATTAATACAGAATGATTAATGGAACATACATCAATGCTTGAGCAATCATTAACTCCATCATAGATTCCCTGTAGAAATGAACAAGAAAACTTTCAAAGTTATAAAATGTATCTTATTGCAAGTGGTGATCTGTGAATTATTATGCTATATATATGTATGTATATGTATATGACTTACACTCTGGTAACTCATAAATTCTGTGCCTCCATATAACGCAACACTAATAGGTTGGTTGACAACAGCACAAAAAAGCTAGTCTTCTGATAAAGATGTTACCCAATTGTAGCCATCAATAGTCGCAAATGTATCTTGTGCCTGATTGATCAATATCAAAGAAGAAGGTTTACATATATAGTTATAAATACCCAAAATCGATGTAAGATAAATTTGCAAGGGGAAGGATATAAAAGAGCACGGACCAATGTTGTGTTACAGGTGTTATCGTTAGCAGTATAAGGATAATCCCTTTCTGTGGCAATACCACCATTGTCGATGACATATTGAAATGCGTTTGTGTGAAAGCCTCCAGAACAACCACTGCTATAACCATCACAAGACACGAGTTGTTGTTTCAGTTATTATTTATGCTTTTAATGCATGCTATGATAGGTCATTAAAAAACAACAAAGTTATATTCCCTCTAGCCCTGAATGTAGGAGTTAGTTAGGAAGTTTGTTTTTGTCCCAAATGTGAGACCTCAATCTCGTTTCTCTCCCACATTTATTTTCACTCAATCTACCCATACTGATTTAGTGGAACAAGAAAGAAAGTGTAATCAATAACAGTAGTTCTCATTATAAATGATTAAAATGACGGGTATTTCAGGGAAACCAAGACAATAATGACAAAATAACTAAACTCAACTAATTTTATTAATATGCATAAATTAATTAACTAGTTCTTATATTTATGACAGGAGAAGGGAGTACTTACTAAAGGTGTTCAGAGAAGGAGAGAAAAGGAAGATATGAGAGTGAAGTGTTGTATCTTATTTAGATCACAGTCAATGTATATAATATATAGAAGTCAGAGAGTGAGCCTTACTAACGCACACACGTGCCTAGTGCATAAACAATTACACATGCTAACAGACTTAGTTACATACTAACTAACATACTGACTACTTGATTACACTACTATGCCCTCTCAATTGAATGTACTCTCCTACTTTGAGATATCTTTTGAAATCTGCAAACTAAGAACCTGGAAGTGGTTTAGTCAAATCATCAGCAACTTGACTAGCTGGAGGAATGTGACACTTGAATTTCCTTGCGAAGGGCCCGCTCTCTAACAAAATAAAGATCTAATTCAAGGTGTTTAGTTCGAGCATGTAATACTGGATTGGCAGTGATTAATAATGCTACTTGATTATCACACATGAGCTGAGGAGGTGTAGGCAGCTTAACCCGAAGTTCAGAAAACAAAGACTTGAGCCAAAGAACCTTAAAAACTGTGGAAGACATACTACGATACTCAGATTCAGTACTTGAGGTTGACACAATTGGTTGTTTCTTAGATGACCATGAAACCAAATTGCGACCAAAATATATACAATAACCACTTGTGCTTCAGTGATCATTGCAGTCTCCTGCCCAGTCAGCATCACAATAAGCAACAAGAGAACGAGAAGAGGAGGGACTCAGAAGAAAACCATGAGAGATAGTGATAGCAAGATAGCGTAAGATTCTATTTACTGCCATCCAATGTTCCTTAAGTGGAGACTGCATAAACTGACACACCTTATGCACAGAGAAGCTGATCTCTGGCCATGTAACTATTGCAAACTGAAGAGCTCCTACAACTTATCAGTACAATTCAGGATGACTAAAAACATGTGGTCCTTCTTTAACCAACTTCAGACTAGAAACCATAAGAGAAGAAACTCCTTTGGCATTAATCATGCCTGCCTTCTTGAGGATATCCTTGACATATTTGGTTTGAGACAGAACCATATCACCACCTGGTAACCAATGCACCTCAATACCAAGGAAATAATTGAGATTCCCAAGATCCTTAAGAGAAAATTTTGTATGTAATGCTGTAATAATCTCAGAAATCATAGAAGAGGAAGTACCTGTGATGATATATCATCAACATAGCCTAGTGCATAAAAGATATCAGAACCATCAACTTTTGACAAATAAAGATTGATCACACTTGCTACTGACAAAACCAAGCTGTCGAAAAGCACCAGCTAATGTTTCAAACAATGCTTGCGGGGCTTGCTTTAAACCCTACAATGCTTTGTCCAACTTACACACCAACGCTTTGTTGGCATGTTCATACCCTGGAGGTTGAAGCATATAGACCTCTTCATGAAGAGACCCATTAAGGAAGGCAGTATTGACATCAATCTGCCTAATACACCAATGTTGTGACACAACAATAGACAAAATAACTCTAATTGTTACTGGTTTGACCACAGGACTGAATGTTTCATTAAAGTCAAACCCTTCTTGCTGATGAAACCCCTTTGCCACTAATCTGGCTTTATATCTGGCAGTAGAGCCATCAGGATTAGTCTTCCGTTTCCACACCCATTTGCAACCTATGGCTTGCCTATTTGATGGTAGCTGAATAAGATGCCAAGTCTTGTTTCGAAGAAGAGCTTCATATTCCTCATCCATAGCCTGTTTCCAAACAGAGGAAGCAAGTGCTTCATCAACAGTACGTGGTTCTGTGTCAACACTATTGACCTTAGGTTTAAAAATACCATGCATAGATCCCGTGACCATTCTTCTTGGATGATCGACCACAAGAGAGGAAGATTGCAAAGAAACATCAATAGTGGATGATGAAGAGGAGTTGCTGGCAGAACTCATAGTAGGTAGTGGAGAGCTACCATCATTGCTTTCAGACCTGTCAAGACCAGAAGCAGCTATAGAAGATATAGGAATGTTAGTAGCAGTACACTGAGAAGACATAGGACTCACAATTGGTAGGGACGAGAGAAGAGAAGAAGAAGGACTAGTGGAACTAGAAATGGAAGAAGGGGAAAAAAGACTAGAATAAGGAAAGACGCCCTCATTAAACACAACATCCCTTGAAATATACACACGACCAATAGGATCCCAGCACCTATAGCCTTTATGAGAAGCATTGTAGCCAAGAAAAATACAATGGACAGACCGAAAATCCAATTTGTGCTTATTATAAGGTCTTGTCAAGGGAAAACATGAACAACCAAAGGTACGAAGATGGGTGTAACTTGGTGTTTGTCCAAACAAAGTCTCAAATGGAGAAATATGACCCAGCAGGGGATTAGGTAATCGATTGAACAAATAGACAGCAGTGGTAAATGCCTCCACCGAGAGAAACAAGGGAAGAGATGCAATGGCCAATAAAATCAATCCAGTTTCAGCAATAAACCTATGTTTCCTTTCAGCTAGGCCATTCTATTCATGGGTATAAGGGCAGCATAATCAATATAGAATACCATTGGCCTTTAAGAATGTGCCAAGTTTCAAATACTAAGCACCAGAATCAGACTGAAAAGCCACTATTTTACAATTCAACTACAATCCAACCATCCTTTTAAACTCAATAAATACATCATACAAGTCTGATTTGCGACGTAAAGGATAAAACCATGTAAACCGAGAGTAAGCATTTGTAAAGTGTACATAATATTTATAGCCATCAAGGGATGTGTGTGGTGAGGGGCCCCAAATATCAGAATGAATGAGTTCAAGGGGACGGGAGTAAAGAGTTTGAGACAAAGAATAAGGAAGTTTATGAGCTTTACCAAGACAACATGCACTGCAGAAATTAGAAACAGAATTTTTATTATTGAAAGGCACATTACAAAGTTTCAGTACTTGAGTAACAACGGGAAAAGCTGGATGGCCCAAGCGCCAATGCCATAGACTAAAAGGAGACTTACAAAAAGTACAAGTATGATTTGAATCAGAGTTACAAGTATGATTTGAGTCTGAGTTACAACTGGTAGACACATTAGCAAATGACTGAGAGGATTGCTGAGTAGACTTGACAGATGATTGTGAGGTAGACGATGGAATGGACAAAGAAATACCATAACGACTGGAACAACGTTGTTTGAGGTGGCCTTTGTAGAGAACTTGATTAGTTTGTAGATCCTTAATCATGCAAACATCATAAAAGAATGCAATGAGTATATCATTATCTAAACAAAGTCTCGGAATACTAAGAAAACTTTTAGATATATCTGGAACATGGAGAATATCTTTCAGTTTGAGTTTATACTGAGAGTGTGGAAGAAAGGACGTAGAGGAACCAGTGCAATAAACTAACAAGCCCGAGCCATCTCCCACAAAGATTTTATCAAAACATTTATTACATGATTTGTCGCCTTGTCGGTTATAAGTTAATCATCACGAGTGATATGACTAGTGGCTCCAGAATCCAAGTACTAGTCAGGATCAGCAACACATTCAGAAGTGGCAACCAACGTTATGGACTGATCACGCTTGTTAGACAAGGATAGACCGTTAAAGGACTCATCAAAGCGATACCAACAGTCATGAACATGATGACCTTTCTTTCCACACAGCTAACACTCTAGGCCATTCTTAGATTGAGAAGAGAAGCCAGAGTGAGAAGACAACAAAGAATGTCTTCGACCATGTTGATGCCGACCACCTTGCGATCGGCCATGGCCTCTAAATGAGGATTGCTGTGATTTAGTATGAGACAAGTTCACAGAAGGCACAGCAACAGAAGATAGCTTTTGATTTTTATCAATCTGAGCCTCTTGTGAAAGTAGTAGAGACTCAATATCATCAATAGTATATGGATCTGACCTCGTGGTAATCGCCGTAATCCACAAATCATATTCATCAGTGAGACCATTAAAGATGACCTCAATTTGATCGGACTCACTCACAAGATGTCCAATTCCAGCTAGAGCATCAGTAATCCCTTTGATTTTCAAGAGATAGTCATTGGCAGAAAGATTTCCTTTCTTGATACTCTTCAGTTGGGCCTTCAATTGACAAACCTTTGCACGCGTTTGAGACACAAAATGACTCTAGATCTTGTCCCAGATCTGCAGAGATGTTTGATAACCAACTACTCTGGTGAGCATTGCATCGGACATAGAGCACGAGATCCGGGATGCCAGCAATTGATCCTGGCGTTCCCAGTCTCGATACGGAGATGATCCAGTTGGGAGGTCATTGTTGGAAGACTGGTCCATACGGAGATGAAGGGCATCGACAGATTTGACGAGCGATTGAAGAACAGAGTTGAGCTGATCCAGTTGACCGAAACTGTCCTTAGCATATTCCACAAAATCCTGGGTTTTCTTAATATCTGCTTGCATGTCCTTCAATCTCGTGTTTTCCGCCATTACTGCAGATAGAAAGGAATGAAAGCACCAAATGTAATGTCTACAATTTTAAGCAATGAAGATCATAAAAGTGAAGAAGCCAAATGTATTTTCTGTATATTATTGGATATTCGGTTACTACAATATGGATCCAGATCTGACACAATCGTAACATAATTTCAGAGAATACAGAAAATAAGTAGTAATGAAATGCACAGAAAAGCAAGCAGGAAGAGAGAATGGAAATACTCGATAGAGAGAGAGAGAGAAAAACAATCACAAAACAATTCACACCCTCCTCTTTTCTCAGTGGCTATTTATGCTTCCTGTAGATCTCGAAGCTTCCAGGACTTCTTCCTAATTCTAATGCTTCTGCGTATTGGGCCTTGGCCTTTCTGTTGTTTGGTAATTGGATCCGTACCCCCATCATCCTCTGGGCTGCTTGTATCAGTAGAGTCCATAACATATCTTAAGTGTTTTTGTACTACTTTGCTACCATAGCCAGCTGCATTTGCCAGAACATGTACGTAAGCTGATAAGTATAAATATTTATAAATATATATAGCTAAGTGTGTCAACTGTATATATACTTGTTGTTTTAGACTTTCATGTTCATTAAAAAGCCTTTTCATATTGGCTCCCTTAATTACCCTATTCCCTACGACTGAGTTATGCATGCTCTCTCCCCCTTTAGACCTGGCCATAAAGAAAGCACTCGTAAACCTTTTCAGTAAGCAGAATGCTATATAGTTTAGGACCACCCACTAAATATAGAGATCAAACTGACCAGTGTCAAATTTAAAGCCATGCTTGTTTTTCCATCTCATTCTAATCAATTCGAAATAATCGCATCGAGTTAATATTATTTCTCGACAAGCAAAATATCTTTTATATCAGTTTGTGGCTGGAGTATTAAGTGCCCAACAATAATGTTTAACCTATCTTTTTTTTTTTAAGTTACAAGGGGGAAGCACTTGTTGGCATCAGCACCTTACATCGTACAAATTGTTAGTGGTAGCACATGTAGAAACACAACAAGTATATAGTTTGAGTTGCAATTGAGGACATTGTCCTTAGAAGATATTTCTCAACCCTCCTAGCTAGTAAATTAGGAACCGACACTTTTAGGATAAAATGAACCCTTCCTATAAAAAACAGAGTGATATAATAGCACAAAAATAAAAATGTAACTCAGAAGAAGAGGGGGATAGGAGCTTGGGGATAGAGCTCGATGTTTCCTGACCTCAGTGCTCTGACCTTTGTCATCTAACCTTAGATCGTGCATTGCCTTTTATAGGCAGAAGGCATGTTACCATTGAGCAAGCAGCAATAATAATAATTAATGATGGTTTAATGACAATTAAAATAACAGTTACAAAAAATAATTTAATGTAACAAAACCATTTAAATGTCATTGAAACCAAATAATTAAACCACATTAAAACCCCAATAGTCAGTTCAAAAACTCCTCTTATTAGCCCTTTGTACTAACTCAAGCTCACATTTTATTATACACTAAGGCATTCTCATTCTTAAGTTATATGAGACTTCTTCCTTTAACACACTCAAACACATAATTTATAGCAGCATTTAGGTCTTGAATTAAGGCGGGATCGAACGCGCGACCTCCCACTTATACACAAGGACATTGATAATGATTAACCTATCTAAACCTAAATCCAGACTAAAGCACGTAAAGTCAAGGTGAAATCAGACAGGAAAAAAAAGAACAGGTTGTTCTTTTGATAATAAAATGAAACGAAACTTTAGTAAAATTACAATGGCATCATAATTTTATATTCTCATTTTTAATTATTGTATAGATATATATATACTTTTGGCTAAAGTATATTTTTTATCCTTTAAGTTTACGCGAGTTTTCACTGTGGTCCTTTGAGTTTATAAAGTATACTTTTAGTCCTTTTATTTTAACACCGTTAATATTACAAACAAAAAATATTGAGTTAGCAAGTTTAAGTGTTGACTGTACAATGCTAACAAAGCATTCCTAAATTTTGATAATTTTAGCACAATATTTTTATATTTAAAAATTAGAATAAACCTCTCTTTTCTTTCCCCATCGATCATGGCCTCTATCTGTTGCAACAGGGATTCACCCCATTCATTCATACCTCCCCCACTTGCAGCAACTGACTAGAAAATATATAGGTAGTATTGAACTAATGCTCTATCATTTGGAGAATCTGTACTCTCTCTCTCCCACCTGAAAAGGTGCTCTTTTTTAAACCCTTCAAATCTTAAGCAAAGAACATGGCTCCTAGGGATAGACCCCTTCTCTCGCCACCTCCAACATCCCACACTACTAGGAATATCCGATAAAAAGGTGTCCGCAAGAGGCCACCGGGTCAAATTCGCCATTGCTGCTGCCAGCTGATACTGAATTTGCAGGTTTGATCGGCCTGTTGAAGATAATAATAATTTTAAAAATATTTCAATTGACTCAAGCTTTTGAAGATAATTGTTATTCATTTGATAGCAATTTGCTTAGTAAGCATTTTTTATTAATAACATTAATGGTGTTAGAATAAAACAACTAAAAGTACACTTTATAAACTTAAAGATTAAAATAAATGCTCAGGCAAACAATTATCTTCAAAAGCTTTTGTCAAATCTAATCACAATAAACTGAAATTAATGTAATTGATTAGTCATTATTTCCAAGAAAATGGTTAAATTTTAAGGTATACTAGGAGTTGAGATGTGAGAGTGGCAATGCGAGAGGCCTAAGTGAAGATATATTTGGTTGATTTATTTATTTTGATTGATTTTTTACCCGAATATTTATTTTGATTGATTGATTTTAGTAATTTTGATGCTTGATTGATTTGATGATCGATGATTTCCTATATGTCCTATATACTCGTGTTCCGCAAAATTCACTATATTTGAAATTCAATCTAATGTCAAGCATCAATTGCTACATGACATGCGGTAAATTTTCACTTTAATAAAAATGATGTGAATGACACGTGGACTATCAATTCAGTATATTTGGTCAGTTAACGGTTAAAATTAGTTGGGATAATAGTTAGAGCAAAATTGCTCCTTTTTTAGCACTCTCAAGAAAAAATTACCCCTGAAAAACTTCTAAAATAAAATTGCTTCTCGGTGATAGCTTTTGGGGCAAAATTTCCCCTCAACTCAATTAGATTTTATACTAATATGTATTCTCCAACTGCAAAGTGTGGAACATATACAAATTAGCCATAATAATGGGTGGCATTATTTCATATGGTGTCGTTATTTCTGTAGCAACTGGGAATTATTGATTTTGGACATATGCCGTAATGCTTTTACCCATGTTATAGAAGTAAGATAGCATCGTGTGTTTCATATAGCCCACTCATAAGAGAGGTGTCTCCATTTACTATAATCACTATTAGATCATCTTCTAATAATTGGGATTTAAAATTTTATAAGAACAATATTATAGTACTTTTATTAATATAATATTATAAATTTAAACACAAAATTAGATATAAATAAATTTAAACTGTTAAAATTATATTTGAATACTTCAACATTGTAGACTTTTATTAAAATATTTTATAATTTTTTTTTACTTTTTATCCTATGCACTTTTGAAATTTTTAGGTTAAATTTTAGTAGTTTAAATTTATTTTTTTATATTTTTGTTATTTAAGATTAAAATATATTGTTATAAAATGTTGAATTACAACAATGGAAAGTTAATTTAAATTAAAGGCGGGAATAGAAAATGGAAAGGAAATGAAGTGGAAGATAAATGGAGACATCCTCTCCTATTTTTGCTGCAAAACATATATTGGTTATTAATGAAGGATAAACAAGCACAGCATGGAGAAAAGAAGATGAATGATAAACAAAGGCCCTAGCTAGGTTTTCCAAAGTAAACATAATTAAAAAATGATTACAGCATAATAATTTGGGAGAGCATATGATAAGAAGCAAATGCAGATAAAACCAACAAAACTCAATATCCAAATATTTACTAAATTTCTATAAGCAAAGATTTGGCAATACCTGGTGTATGTTCAGTGTTTTAATCAAAGGCATTTGTGTAACATCAAAATTGAAGCCACTCTCTTCACCATTTTCAACAGTGCGAAAGGCGATGCGATACCATTCAAACGATAAGAACAAAAACAATAACTAGCCATGAATGATTGAGGAAAATACTTACATCAAGTTCCTTATATCCATTTTGTCAAGTTCTCCAATCACATGTGACTATGTGTTCTATTTTTAAATTATTATCAATGAACTATAAATCCAAATGCAAAAAGTATGACACATGGTCATATATGATTGGAGAACTTGATGTAATGGATGTAAGGAACTTGATATAAGTATGATCCAATGATTGATTTCTGGGTTAATATAATTTTTGGTCCCTTAAGTTTGTTCCAATTTTGGTTTTGGTCCCTGAAATTGAAATCGGTGATTTTGGTCCTTGAAGTTTCACCCGATTTTGGTTTTGGTCCCTCAAGTTTGAAAAGGACTTGGTAACCCGGTTTTGAAACCCGAGCCGACCCGAAAAAAAAAAAACCTAATCATTTTCAAACTTAATGGACCAAAACCAAAATCAGATGAAACTTCAGGGAGCAAAACCATTTATTTCAAACTTGAGGGACTAAAACAAAAATCGGGTGAAACTTCAGGGACCAAAACCACCGATTTCAAACTTAAGGGACCAAAACCAAAATTAGATCAAACTTCAGGGACCAAAAGTTATATTAACCCTTGATTTCTTATGTACGATTGTATCAGCAATATATAATACTCCCTCATGTCTTTAATATAAGACATATTTATTTAATTTAATTAGATTAAGAAAATTAATTAATATGACATGTATTTTTTAAAATACCTTATTCTTTTTATTCCTTCATTCTCCCTCTTCTATAATTATTATTAAAGGAGCATTAATAAGAGTAAATTAGATAAATGTTGACAAATATAAAAACTATTTCTTATTATTAGAATCAAAATCAACTCCCTAAATATATCATATATTATAGACAGAAGGGAGAAATCACTGGTGAATTTTCTTTGTGCCATATGTGTGTATACATGTGAGAGTAGTCTAGAATTGTGAAAACTATAAGGCTTTATTATATCCAGGCCCAACGATGTTGGTATTGTTAGTGGGCTTGATATTTTGTTCTTCAACAATATTTCTGTTATCATTCGGCTCCTGTATAAAAAAAATGGTTATAATTTGGCGCCAATAATTACAGTCAAACGATAACATTGGTCAATGGTCAGCCATAGAGAAAACAGAGCAGTGTTGGGTATTAAATCATACACATATATAAATGGAAATATACAGAATAGAAAGAAATACAAAAGGGTAGAGAGACTGAGAGTAGAATGGAAAGGAAGAAGAAGAGAATCCAATGAGAGAGAGTCTCATAATCATGCATGATTCCACGACCACGAGCCTCCTCTCACTAATTTTGTCTTCTTTTACGGTCCCTATCATTTGCAAAATTTTGCCTCCTATCCTCGCAACACGTTTCTCTGCATCTTCTTATGGAAAAAAAAACGGGTTATGGGTATTATATTCCGAAAGTTTTCATATAGGGGTAATTTTGTTTTCAGAAGTTTTTAGAGGGCAGTTTTGTCCTAAAAGTGTCAAAAGGGAAGCAATTTTTTTACGGCCGTTATCCCAATTAATTTTGACAATTAGTTGACTAAATATGTTAAGCTAGCAGTCCATGTCCACGTCATTTTTGTTAAAGGGTAAATTTGTCCTGAAAATCCATATGTCATCTACTTCAATTTTTTTCAATGTTAGATTTAAAAACTTTGGAGCAAATTTTCACCTTAACAAACATGAAGTAAATGATACATGAATTGTCAACTTAGCATATTTATTCAACTAACGGTCAAAATTAATTAGGATAACGGTCAAGGTAAAATTGCTCCCTTAATATTTCAGTGATAAAATTACCTTCTAAAAAACTTATGGAGTAAAACCGTCTCACGTTGAAAACTTCCAAAATAAATTACACCCTTAACCAAAATAAAATCTCAAAAAGATGAGAGAATTAAAGAAATCTGTTGGATTCTCTCATGGTGATATGACACTGGAGATTTGGGATATCGCCGGAGCATTATATCCTTTTTTTGGTCAATCCGGAGCATTATATCCAAGCTTGTTGCAAAATGATGTTTTGGCGATCCCACGTACTGACATTATTGTTGGTCTTTTATAATTTAATTGAATTTTAATTTCAAATCTCATAATTTTAAGTTATTGGTTTTGATTCCAATAATGTCATAAAAATTTGATATAAGTTTAACTATAAGGATCAAAACCAAAACTGTTATATATAGAGGGACTAGTTATTAAACTTGAACCCAATTTTTATAAAATCATGTGGACTAGAACCAATAATTTGAGACTACGTAGACCAAAACCAAGATTCAATCAAACTATATCGACTAATCATAAAATATACCCTAATTATTTTATCCTTGCCTCTGAATTATATGCAATTTGTATTTTTCTTAGTCCCTTTCTTTGAGACAGTGTTAGGCTATCATCCAAACATGGATCACCTAGACAAAAGCAAATGTGCATGCATAATGAGCAAGATTAAGATCGATAATATGTTTAGCTATTTTCCAACGCTAGGGACCGCCTAAATAAAAGAAAATGTCCGAGAATAAAGTGCCGCAAATTATTGGGACACAAGTGAGCGACAAGATATATCATACATGCATAGCACATGGATAAAGGGAAAAAAACAACAGCTTCCCCATTTATTATTGTGTGGATACTTTTGTTCTTGGAGATTGCGTAGCTAAATCTTGGTAAAATTGAAATGTTATTAAATTTGAAGGTAGGGTAAATGAGTTTTACAATTTCTCTTAATACGTATTACATATGTGAGAAGTATCTTGTAAATATGATTTGATGAGTACCGATAAAAACAATTAAAAACATTAAATTTGTTATACAATTTAAGTGATTTTCATTATTAACTTTACTAATTACACTAAATTCTAATATCATACCCTCTTGGATCTTTTTTTTTAAGAGCCAAAAATTTAAATTACCTTGTCCTTCTTTTACAGAGAAATATTTATATACTCTCAGAGTGTCCCATCATCTGTACTCTGAGCAATCAAAATACAATACCTTAACTGATTTTAATCTTAGTTGTCACCCTTTAGTTTTTGGCTGAAAAAGGGGGAAAAACACTCCCACCAGCCCCATGCGCACCTTCTTCAAATTCTCAGTCTTGTCGCCCCTCCTCACCCGCCCTGTTCTTCTTCTGTCCCCTTTCTTCCCTAACCTGCAAAGTGTTCCCCTTTCTTCACTCGATTTTTTCTACTACTCCCACCTTCATGATGCATTTTGTTACAAGGCCTTAGTGGCCAAGTGATCTTTTCCATTGTGTTGATAATACTTCATCACTTTGTGAGAAACCCAGATAATATATACATATTCGACCTTTTCTATTCACAATTCACATAACCTCTGAATCCAAGCCTCACCTCCTCCGTGAAGGTTATCGATCAAGGCTCTCCTCGTCTCCATCGCTACAGAACATCCGTCACTCGGGTTGGGATTTTGTGATTTCGATTCTCAGATTTGAAATGAGTTAGTTGTTGCTTTGTCTCCTCCTCAGCAAAGGGGTTAGGTCGAAGAAGGCTTTGCATCGGAGAAGGTAGAGAGGAACAAGCTCACAGTGGGAGAAGGTGTGACGAGACCGGGAGATTGAGGAAGGGATGTGTAAGGCTGGTGGGAGGGCTTTTCCCCCCTCTTTTTCAGCAAAAAATAAAGGATAACAACTAGGATTAAAGTTAGTTTAGGTGTTGCATTTTGATTGCTTAGAGCACAAATGATGTGGCACTCTTGGAGTATGTAAGTATTTCTCTCTTTTACGAGCCCAACAAAAGTTGTTTGAACTTTTAATAAATTTCTTTCATTTTTACCCCTCATTAATTATATACATTATATTAATTAAAAAGTTAGTGATGAAAGAGGCAAGCTTTACTCAAGAGGAGGGGTGAATTTGGTGATGTAATAAAACTTTTGAACGTTATGGTGTTATGAAAATAAATGAAGAGAGAGTAGAGATGAAAGAATTTGCACACAAAGATTTATACTGGTTCAGCCCAACCCCAAACCTACGTCTAGTCCTCAGAGATCAACACCTCTTGAGATTTTAACTAATCTTCTAAGATTCAGTAGGCTCTCAGAATGCTGTAGTACAATAATTGTCCTCACAAGGATTACGAGCAGAAATATTCTAATCCCTAGAATTTTCTCCCCCTCTTACATAAAGTCTATATGAGCAAAATAAGTCCGAAGACATACCTTTCTCTCATGTTTATCTGTGCAAGTCTTATGAGCAGCAACGTTCTCTCTTACTTACACCCTTGTAAGTCTAATGAGCAACAATGTTCTCTAATGCTTGCACCTTATTAGTCTTATGCGAAAAAAGTTTTATCATGAATTTTCTTTACATCTTCCTGTAAAGAAATCAATCCTCTCAAGGTCCCATTACATTGAGATCAAATCAGAAATATGATTGAAAGTGTTTACAGACTCTCCCACAGAGTTGATATGATAATCACTAAAATACAATATGAATACAGAGAGAAATATAAAATCTGAAATTTTCAATGTGCATTCTCGTTTTCCTTCTTTTTTAGTCTGTCTCCAATGCTTTGTATTTATAGTCGATCTGAATTAGCAATTGTGGCGCAAAATGTCCCGTTGAGGAGTGGAATGTATGTGTTTGAGTTTTCAGACAATTTTTCATGGTGTGTCAACTGTTTGTCATGATAGGTAGCTGATATTCGATGTGTAATGATGATGTTCGCCACAATTGACTTTCATATTTGAATCCCTAATCCGAATGTTTAATTTCCTGTTTCACACTTGCAATATATGTTAGATAATGTTTAGGTATAGTAACAAGTGAAAATATAATGAATAAATATAACATTTAACCATATTCGGATTGTTTGCTGTAACTCTATAATTCATTCTGTTTTTGTAACTAGTAAACTCGAGTTCTTGCTGTAAACTTGGGTCCAAACTCAAGTTCCATCTTCCAACTTGGGTCCAAACTCAAGTTCCATCTTCCAACTTGAGTTCTCTCTAATATTTGCATAACTGTACAAAGATAACTTTCAAGTGTCTCTCAAGAGTGTTTGGAGAATTTTTTACCAAACTCGAGTTCTTAGGCATATATAACTCGAGTTCCTTTAATGATTGGTCCAAGTTTCAGCTTCCACTTCTTTGAACTTGCGAGTTACCTTGAAGTTCTTCCAACTCGAGTTCTCCTCAGAAACTCGAGTTTTAAAGCTGTTGTCATCACTTCATTTTATCTCTGTCAAGAACTTGAAAGAGTCAACTTGAAGTGCTGCAGTACCAAACTCGAGTTCATTGCCAAAACTCGAGTTCTCCAATGTACATCAGAATGTTGAAGTTTCTAGCTTAGCTTCTATATAAAAAATTGCAAGAGTTGACTAAAAGTTTTCAGCCCAAACTCGAGTTCTTTACCAAAACTCGAGTTCTCCATTGCATATCAGATTGTTGCAATTTTTGGTTTGGCTTTTAGATAAAACTTGCAAGAGTTAAGTTGCCAACTTGAGTTCTCTTTAGACAATAAATCAAGTTGTGTACTAAAACTTGAGTTCTTCATACTGTTTCAGTTTCTTAATTAGTCTCTAGATAAAACTTGCAAGAGTTAAATAGCCAAACTCAAGTTATTCAGCATACACAACTCGAGTTCTTTTTTCCAAAACTTGAGTGCATCAGATATATTCAGCAGCAAATTTCCGTCAACTTGCGAAATGCATTTGGTAATCAACTTGATTCAATTAAACTATGGTTTTTCATTGGAAAACATTATATTAACTTTTTGTTATAATCAAAACATATGGATTCCAACAAGTGATACCTATATATACTTTATTTCTTTTTTTTTTTTACTTGCTCCTCATAAATAAGGGTATAGTTAAAAAACAAACTTTATTTCGGACATACGTATTATTTTTAACTAATTTTAACCATTTTCTTAAGCTATGTAACTTGGTCATTAAGCTCTTATACCAAAATATAAGCTTCAAACTTGTGAATGAGTATGCCCCAAAATGTAAGCTTCATTTTAAGTTTGTTAAAGCATTTGTTGAACTCTTTCCAACCCTTGACTGTATTTGTTGTATTTATTATTTTTCTCACTTATTCTCATTAAAAATAAGGGTATAATTGAAAAAAAACATTTTTATTATAAATAGATTATCTAAAGATTATAATTAAGGACGAAAGGAGTAATTATTTCTCTTGCTACCTTTACTAAATATAGGGAAACATGGAAAAAATATTTAATGCTCAAGGAAACTAACAAATGCCTTATAAAAGGACCAATTAAAAGATTCCTTCTATTCTTGAATATAAGATTTAAATGTGAGAGTGGGTTCATCCAAAATATAAACTTCATTTCAGTTTTGTTTCAAAATTTATTTATTTATTCTAATTTTACCCTTATTGGTTGTATACATTTATTTCATATTTTTTGACTAGTGGGCATGTGTTAATTACATTAATTAAGAAGGTCGATGAAATTTATATTTATCAAAGATAGAGCTGGGAATTCGGGCCGAGCCCGTCGGGCCGACCCGTTTAGGCCCGAGCCCGTCAAGGGCCGGGCCTATGATTTAGAGGCTGAAAATGGAAGCGGGCCTAAAAGGGCTGCGGGTTCATGGCCGGCCCTTTTAGGCTCGTTTAATATTATATTTTTTTAAAATAAATTAATAAATATAATATCATTATATCAAATTATCAATATGAGAGACATCTAAGTTCCTAAAAGAGTATTAATAACAGGCAAACACTTATTAATTGGTTTGATTTATTTTATTTTGTACAATGTTTTATTCATTTAAACTTAAAAAAAAAAGGCTAATTTGGACATTAGATGATTATTTTAACTAAAAATTTATGAGTTTTAAAAATAATGTATACCAATTTAAAGCAAAATAATAAATAAATTGTAAAACTTTAAAAAAAATTTTTTGAACACTACTACAAAAAGGATAAAAGGTGGCGCACATTTTGTGGCACTTCTTTAAACAAGTGCCACAGCTTCTCTTTTTTTTTTTTACCTTTATAATTTTTTTTTTTAAATTTTGGGTACTAGCTGTGGCACCTAATAGATTAAGTGCCACAATTGAGGAGGCCTAGTGTGGCGCCTGCCTACGGAGGCGTCACACTAAAGCAGCTGTGGCGCCTAACCCACCAAGCGCCACAGCTGCAGCATTAATTTTTTTTTTTTAAAAAAAAAGTGGGCATGTGTGGCGCCTAAATAAATAGGCCCCACACATGATAATGACTTGATCAGCTGTGGCGCCTAATGCATTAGGCGCCACAGCTGATTTGTGGCAATGTGTGGCGCCTATTTATTTAGGCGCCACACTTGCCTACTTTTTAAAAAAAAAAAAAATTCAAATTGATAGTGGATCTCTTAATTATTTCATTTCCCGCGTAGTGGTCCTGTGTCCGTCTCCCATTCCTTCTCTTTTTGACTACTACTCCACTTTAATTATTTAACTACTCTCTCCTCCATTAAACTACTTTCCCTTTCTCATCTTCTTAGTGGATCCGTCGGCCCCCTCCCTCCATTTCCTATCATCTCCACACTGAAAAACACACCCACACGCTCACTCGTCACTCAAGCTAGCATCACCAACGTAGTCTCCCACTCCCTGCGCTGGTCAATTAATAGATTTGTAAGAAGAAGACTATTTCATTCTAGCTTGCTTTGTTTAAATTTTTTTTTAGTCAAGATAAACAGTAATATAACGTTTGCCTTTTTGCTTTGTTTAAATTTTTTTTCCGACAAGCTTGCGTTTTTTAGTAATCTTTTAATTTACTTAATTAGTTGTTGATGTACTGTGTTCACATATCAAGTTCTTGTATTGTGATATTTTTTATGTTAGCTTTGGAGAGTATTAATGTAAGAACATTATTGTTGGGGAACTTGAATTTTAAATATGAAAATTATATATATATATATATAAATATATAATAGGTTGAAATATAAAATAGAAAGATTGACAATTTGTGGAGATGATAAACACGAAATCCATTCATTTTATATAAAATTTCACAATCAGGAAGCATAAAAAAGAGCCACAGGAAAAAAAAGAAGAAGAAGAAGAAGAAGAAAAAAAAAAAGGGGACCCTACTGTGGCGCTTGCTAGGAGGGTATTTTTTTAAAAAAAAAATTTTAAAATGTTGTGGCGCTTCCAAGCGCCACAGCTTTTTTTAGTGGCATCCAGATATGTGGCACTTCTCTAGCGCCACAGTTAATGCAATTATAAGCGCCACAGCTTTACTTTTTTGTAGTAGTAGAATTAAAATGAGTTTAAGCCCGTTTAGGCTCGAGCCTGTGAAGGGCCAGTCCTGTAGGGCCGCGGGCTTAAAAAATATGGTACTTTTTAGGAAACGGGCCTAAACGGGCCGGCCCGTTTTCCCAGCTCTAATCAAAGAGGACATAATCGATAAAAAAATATATTACTTGCCTTATTTATTTTTAACTACTTTCTTCGTTAAAAAAATGGTTGTTCCTTTTTACCTTGTTTATAAGGAGTAGAGAGGGTATTATTAAGAATTAACTACATAGTGACAATAATTAAGGGCCCGTTTGGTACATTGGAATTGATTTTGATAGAAATGGAAATGGATATGGATATGAAAATAGAAATGAGGTTTAAAAGTATGTTTGATATGTTATAGAAATGAGACTTAATTTTTATATAAAAAGACCAAAATATCCTTCTGATTAAAAAAAAAATCTTCCCACAATAGCATCAACGAAACCTTATCGGAGTAACTATAGTTGGCTGCTTATATCACCTCCACATTGTTGGAAATATCAAATCACACCAAAGAACCTATGCTCAAACATCCAACTTGGGAAAAGCGTCTTCAATCTCTTAAGAATTAGAAGAATTAAAGAAAACAAAGTTAATCAATTTTTTAATCTTGCTCAAAATCAAAGTAGATATGGTGACGGACGGAGATGCAAATATGAAGAAATCAAAGCCGATGAGGAGAAGATGAATCTGGAACAAGAGTCCAGCTTCAGCCACATTTTCGGAGTGGACGAGCTTCCAGCTAGAGTGGAGATTCGGCCATGAAGATGGAGAGGACGAGCTTCCCTTCCGGTCACAGTCGAGCTTTAGCCATGGAGAGATGAGCCACGAGATCTATGAATGAAAATTTCAGATCATACCAGATAGTCGAAAGAAGAGCCAGATCTGACGAGTAGGAGGCCGCTGTCATGGGTTACCGGAGGTCACCGTCTTGGGATGCCGGAGGTCATTGTCACTATGTGAGTGCTTGCCAACGATGGGGTTTATGCTGAGGTGGAGATTGAAACTTGAAAATAGAGAGAGGAGGGTAGAAGATGGAAATGGGGTAATGGAATTACAAATCTTAACCTTTTAGATGAAATTCATTTTGATGGATTTGACTTATTTGACTTCCACATGAAATTGGATTTAAAACCCAATTCCACTATACCAAACAAACTTTATCATAAAATTAAGATTCAATTCCATTCTCATATCCCCATTCCATTGTATCAAACGGATCCAACTTTGTTAGTTGTGGTCGCTTCTTCCTTGGGTTCCCTGCCTCCAAGGCTCCAACAGAGGAACGAGCCAAAATCAGAGGATGGGCCCTACCGGCACAGACCAGCCAAACAATGTGGTACATCCACTTTTGCTGCCAAGAGAAAACGACACATCACCCTCATTGAGAATGCAGACCTCTCTAAGCTCCGATTTCAGGCAGAGAGATCAACAGAAGCACCTCTGAAACTTGAAAACCCTACCCTCATTTGCTCCTCCCATCGTCCTCTGCCTGTACCACCACCGCGCCGCCGGTGTGTGTGCCGTTCTCCGTCCTTCGTCATCCACCGCCTGGTGTGGTGCCACCGCTGCTTTTCACCTCGCCGCTGTTGTTCCATCACTGAGGTGTGTATGTGAGACCAAGCTTCATTTCTTCTCTTCTTCATCCCCTGTTCCGTCGTCACTGCCGTAGCTGTGTGCGCGCATTTTGAGCTTCGCATCTTCTTCCTCCGTTGATGCGTCTGCTAAGAAAGTGTGGTGAGCCCAAAACCTCCCCCCCCCCTCTCTGTGTGCTTTCTTCGTGACTTTCTGGGGCTTTTCTGGCCAAAGTTTTGATGTTTCTTGATGGGTTGTTTGTGTTCTTTTTTCAGGTTCTGGGTTTGTTTCTCATGATCTTTACCTTCACGAATATTTCAGTGCTTCGATTAAGTTGCCCGCTGATTAGACTGTAGGAGTTGTGGTTAGTGATCGGGTCCTTTGTCCGATTAAAGATCGAATAGAGATATTCTCTTTTGTTAGTGAATCAGTTTATTGTTTTATTTCTATGTCCCGTTTGAGAAATTTCATCATCAGAAACTGTACCTGCCTTTTTTTACCATGCTTCTTCACCGAGCAAGTCTGGCTAATAAGCTGAGACCACTATGTTTTCACTTTCGTCCATTTCCAAGCCCAGTAAAACAGGGCTGCAACACCCATTTGAATTTTCTAACTTTTTAAAAATTATTTCCTCCTTCATTTTCTGACAGAAACTTGAGAATACGATCCAACCAAATATCAGTATTTTAAGAAGACAATGTTTTCACATGTTTCACAAATTCCCTTCCTCAAGATAGCGTCGTGATTTTAAATTTTATTTTCCTCGCTTGGGTGGTTCCCTGATAATAATATACCAGGCACAGTTTTTGTTTCTCCGTTGAAAGGTTTCTCTTGTTGAAAGAAAGAAGGAAGATTGGAGGTTGTTCTTAGTCAATCAAGTATTGAAGAGAAAGTATTACCTTGATAGGTGCTGAGTCAACTCTAACCCTTGCCCTGATCTGCATCTGCATCTTTATCCGGAGAAGAGAGGTAAGGTTCTATATTCTTCAGTACCGCGGATTTCTTATTCCTTAAATGCTCAATTCTCCTCCTTAATTTCCCCTTACAAATAGAAGATAATGTTGTGCATTTGATTGCTCTATCGTTTGAAATACTTGGGGAAAAAATTAATGAGTTTACTCAATCTTTTACTTCACAAGATTATTTAACATCATATGCCAAGTTAGTTTATTTGGTCTATATATTGTTATCTCTTTAATTCAACTTTATCTCAAACTGCCTTTTGTGCAGGGCTAGTTAAGATTTATGTGGGATACAATTTCAGTACTTAAAACTATATTTCCCTTTTATATAAACGACACACATATTTTCATTGGCATTATTTACTACCCTTTACATTTCCTCAGCACAACAATTAGCCTAAATTCATAATGAAGACACACAATGTTTATTTCAAAGGCAATATGCCATATATTTATCCCAAATACGTATATAGCGGGCAAGGCTTACAATGTCTATGGATAACTATATATTGCTTGGCTTTATTCTTTATCGCTTGGGGTGTACTTCAAATAGAAGAGGCAAGCTTTATTAGAGATAGTGTTTCTTTATTCCCTTTGGTTGGGTATACTCCAGAACAACAATTTATTTTACAAACATCCAAGCTTTTATGAAGATCTAGCCATCTTGTCCTAAGTTGGATCCTTGTGACTTCTTGACAATCTGATAATCTTAACAAACACCATAGCCTACGGTTAATACATCATCATCATCATCATGATAACATGAATCGATGCCTGAGCAACTACCCCCTTAAAAATTCTTTGTTGAAGTTTAGAAAAACATTATTAATTATTTTGCAAATTTTTCTTATTGGATGACATAGTAATTAAAATATGACTTACATTATTGTAGAATTTAGAATCTGGGCTTGCAAATGGGGAACATGAACAAGTTGCTTGAAAATCAAACAACAGAGAGAACTTATTGATATATGGGCGCGAAATCAATAATTTGTGCCATATCAATAATTATAATTATAAATATCAATAGTAGCACTTCCTTCATCAAAGTAAAATAAAAAATGAAAAGGAATACATATGTTTAAACAATCCAATTAGCTGACACAAGTATAAACACTAACAAGTGTGAAATTCCAAGCACGATTGTTAGCTGTTTGTAGGGATGGTCTAGCTCTAAAGCAATACCACCATTGTTGATGACTTGTTGAAATGCGTCACCAAACTACCTTCCTTTGCATCATCGTTATTCTTATTGCAAGGTATGAATTGCTGTTCAAAAAGAAGTAGAAGCCATCTTGAGACTTTTTTCAATTCCTTTTATAATTCCAATTAGAGAGGATTTTCAACAACGTCCTATACACATGCTATTGGATCTATGGAAGGAATAAATCAAATAGTCTCACCATGTTTTTGGTTCCTTATGAACAACTCATCGTATCTTACATTAAGTAACAGGCTACAAAAAAAGGTGGTATTTTGCGCATTTGAATGTCATCAAGGATGATGATTTTGCCTCAGAGCCGAGTTATCCTTATACTACTGACAATTTTGCATGATGTGTCTTCTTGTTAGGAAGTTAAATATCTGGATCCATTTTTATCTTATTTTGATTTGATAAAGGAAGAAAACAAATTTGCTGCTATCGGTGACTATGATTATTGATATCACAAACTTATATTCAAAAGTTCTCTCGGTTATTTTGTTTTCAAGTAATTTGTTAATGTCTTTCTATTTTTAAGCTTGTAATTCATGTTCCAATGGTGTAAGCACAATATTTTCTTAACTCACCAGTTTGTCCATACCTACAAGACTCATTTGAAAAGTCATTATAGTTGTTCTCTTGACTTGAAGAGAATCTTTAATGGGGATGACTGCTCAGCCATTAAAAAATTAATTAATTATTAATGAAAAACTAATCATACCACGTTAATTGTGGGATATGTTTCATCGGGAAATGTTCAGAGTTATTTTATTGTCAAATATTGATGGAGACGTTTGCGTTACCTCAAAAGAAATACGGGTGCTATTCAGTGAGAATGTGACAAAATATTTCTGTACATATCTAGCCAAAAGAGCCAAAGAAACACACTTTGTATTGGAGCTTGGCACTTCTATATGAAGCACACCCTCTAGCTATATATTCTTGTGTGAGGAACACCAGTTATGTGTTGTACTATGCATGTATTAGATATAAATAAATGGTGAACAATTTGTCGTGTAATAAAGTAAAGAAATATATACTTCACCTACTATAGTTAGGTGTTGTACATGTATGTATTGCCATATAAAGCTTGTGTATGTTAAATTAAGAATGAAAGCTCCATGTGTACTTTACATTATGATATTCATGTATTCCGTATTAAATTAGGGCTAACTTTTGCTTCTGAACTTTGATTCTTGTTTGTTGTTTTTCCCAACAAACAATAATTCTGGGGTTTGTGATAGTGCTATGGTTGTTGATTCTTTATTATCTGTTCTGATTGGTGTCACTTCTCTTTATTTTGGGTTACTAGAGTTCGAAGGAAAACACTTTTGTTTTTCTGATAGAGGTGGGTAATTTGAATGTATTTAGGAATTAGGGATTAGAGTAGAGAAGAAGAAATCAGAGGGTTGAAGGAAAGAATTGGAGGAATTAGAGATAGAGAGGAAGAGAGAACAGAGGAATTTCTGGAAATACTTCTGACTGTCATTACTTGCAAAATCTGATCACAGTGAGTCACATCAGCCATATATATAGGCTGTAGGATATTACCGGTAAACAGGGCAGAACCGGTAATCAAAGTAAATAGAAACAGAAATGATACAGAAACAGAAGGGACTAGGGGGGACTAGGGCCCTAGGGGCTCATCTAATTAGGGACCTATTAACATTTCAATTTATTTATATTACAATATCATATCAATACCCCCCCCTTTTAAACATCCTTGACCTCAAGGATTAGATTAGGAACCACAAATGTAGGATATTGCTGTTGAAGGGAATGGAGGGCCATCCAAGAGGCTTCTTCATCAGGTAAACCCTTCCATTGAACCAAGACTTCAGTAACCATCCTCTTACGACGCTTTTTAATCCGTCGGTTCAGAATACTTTCCGGTTCCATAGCTGGTGGTAACTCCGGAAATTCAGTAGGAGGGTGCCTAGGCTTCACTGTAGGATCCGGACATAGTCTCAATAAAGAAACATGAAAGGTAGAATGAATTCTGGATTCTGGAGGTAATGCTAGCTTGTATGCAATAGCCCTTACCTTCTCTATCACTTGATAAGGACCATAGAATCTAGGAGCCAACTTTTGAGAGGCCCTTGTTGCTGTAGAGATTTGCCTATAAGGTTTAAGTTTCAAGAAAACCCACTGCCCAACCTGAAACTCTCGATCTGACCTATGCAGATCAGCCCGCTGTTTCATCAGATTTGCTGCCCGGTGCAAATGGTGTTTCAAAAGTGCTAGAACTTCCTCTCTAGCCATGAAGCTACGATCCACTAACTCTAATACTGAATTATGGGGTAAATAAGGAGTATTTAGTGGGGGTTGCTGCCCATAAAGCAACTCATATGGTGTAGCCTTAGTGGCAGTGTGATATGTTGTATTATACCACCATTCTGCATGTGAAATCCACCTAGCCCAATCCTTAGGTTTCTCCCAACACATACACCGCAAATATGTCTCCAAACACCTATTAAGCACTTCCGATTGCCCATCCGTTTGAGGATGATAGGCAGTAGAGAGCTTTTGATTCACCCCCAACACACGAAGAAACTCCCTCCAAAAGTTACTAACAAAGAGTGAATCACGATCACTCACAATTTCAGCCGGTGCCCCATGGAGTTTGTAAATCTGATCCATAAACTGTTGAGCTAAGGTAGACGCTGAAAAAGGATGAGCAAGGGCTATAAAATGGGCATATTTGCTCATCCGATCGATAACCACCCATATAGTATCCTTCCCTTGAGATTTCGGGAGCCCCTCAATAAAATCCATAGTAATTGACTCCCACACCCTACTAGGTATAGGCAAAGGCTGCAACAATCCGGGAGACGCCGTAGTCTCATACTTGCACCTAGAGCATGTGTCACACCTTTTGACATACTCCACAACATCATTTATTAACTTCTTCCACCAAAAAAGACCTTTAATACGATGGTAAGTAGCTTGTATACCTGAATGTCCTCCTTGAGGGCTTGAATGTAACCACTCAAGAATATGCAACCGAAGAGCTTCTACCTTGCCTACAACCAATTTACCTTTTCTTCGTAAAAGAAGACCATCCCAAGTGAAATGACTCCACACTCCTTCATTTTGCTGCACCTTTTCAAGCAAGGAGCGAGTGAAATCATCTCTAACCCAACTATCCTTTATTTGCTGCAACATTTCTGGTGAAGTAGTGTCATAGGTCATTTGCAGTAATTGTTGCTTTGGAAGGCGAGATAGTGCATCAGCTACCAAGTTATTCGCCCCTTTCTTATACACGATGTCATAGTCAAAACCAGCCAATTTGGACACCCAAAACATTTGAAAGGAAGTTTTAAGTTGCTGCCCCAACAGAAACTTGAGACTTTGCTGATCGGTACGAATGAGAAACCGTCCTCTCTCAAGATATTGGTGCCAATGCAACACCGCTAATACTACCGCCATCAATTCCTTTTCATAAATTGACAGATTATGATGCCTTGGGGCGAGTCCTTTACTAAAGAACGCAAGTGGTTGCCCCTGTTGCATTAACACAGCACCAATTCCCACTCTACACGCATCAGACTCTACAACAAACTCCTTGGTAAAATCAGGAAGAGCAAGAACCGGGGCTGAAACTAAGGCACCCTTGAGACGTTGGAAGGCCTCACTAGCAGAATCAGACCACTCAAAAGCATTCTTCCTCAATAGAAGAGTTAAGGGCCTAGCAATTACACCATAGCTCTTGATAAAACGCCGGTAGTAGCCAGCCAACCCCAAGAATGCCCTCAATTGCTTGACGGTTGTTGGTTGAGGCCAATCAGCAACTGCTTGAATCTTCTTAGGGTCCGTTGCTACTACCCCATCTCCTAGGATATGCCCAAGATACCACTGATAGAGGTGGGTAATTTGAATGTATTTAGGAATTAGGGATTAGAGTAGAGAAGAAGAAATCAGAGGGTTGAAGGAAAGAATTGGAGGAATTAGAGATAGAGAGGAAGAGAGAACAGAGGAATTTCTGGAAATACTTCTGACTGTCATTACTTGCAAAATCTGATCACAGTGAGTCACATCAGCCATATATATAGGCTGTAGGATATTACCGGTAAACAGGGCAGAACCGGTAATCAAAGTAAATAGAAACAGAAATGATACAGAAACAGAAGGGACTAGGGCCCTAGGGGCTCATCTAATTAGGGACCTATTAACATTTCAATTTATTTATATTACAATATCATATCATTTTCTTATTGGTTGGGTGATCTTCCCATATTTCAAATAAAGAAAAGAGAAAGGTGCGATATTTTGAATCTTTAAATGAACAACAGTGTGTTAAAGAAATGGGTGACTGTGAAAATTAGGTTGTTTGGGTTCTTGGATTAAGAACAGTTCACTTGAAGTGTGCTTAATATGCTACGCCGGCAAAATTTGCAGTCGATTTTGGGAGGTCATTGTTGGATGCAAATAACGATACGTAAAATGAAGATTTATTCTTGTGTGCAATTCCAGTTATTTAATTCTAATTATAATGGCCAACGAGTATCGAAACTGTGTCTAGGTTGCTTGTAATTGTTTAGAACTCAATACAAGGGTGAAATTTGGTTTCTTTGCTCTTGTTTGAGTTTTTTCTTTTTCTTTTTGACTGAATTGTTTGAGTACTATTGTTTGCCTTGGATGTAGTTTTTAACTTTTTTCTATAAATTAATCTTGATTCTAATTGAGGAATTGATTTTGATCCTTAATGTAAGACCTAGTTACCATCTTTATTAATCTTTTCCTAATTTACCTTATTAATAATTCTTCAATAATAATCAAGTAAAAACAGATGGAGAGAATTAAGAAAAAATATGTCATATTAACTAATTTAACTTTTGTTTTTACTCTTGTCAAATTAGGTAAATTGGTCTTATATTACATACTGGGGGAGTATTATTTTCTGGATCACTCTAGGGTTCTTTCATCTTCAATTTGCAACATCTTTACCCATTAGCATTGTGATTTTTCTCATGTCCGTGACTAAAAGGATCCTCCAAACAACTTACGGGATACAAGTTCTATGCTTCGGTGCCTATCTTTGTCCATAAATATTTCATGATAGGCATTGCTCTTAATCGCTTTCAGAAACACTTTCAAGGAAGTCGTGACAACTTCTCACACCTACTTACCTCTTATATTACTCTTAATCGATCATATCTTGTATAGCCCGTTTGTATTAGCTTTTTAAAAACACATTCATGCAAGTTGAGCACATACTTACCTCATATAATAGTGGCTAAAAATGTGGATATGATCCAAACGATGCATTTGAGGGATGTATATGATTGTTTGGGGGATGAGCATTCTTTGCTCATTAGATTCGATGAGGAAGGAATGCAGACTCAGACTACTCTACTCTTTTCTAACGAAGACTATATACAATTTTCCTTTATAAGCTCTCCTTTGTCTCATGTAAAAATGGTTTTGCTAAACTATTCATGGCTCATGTTGAAACCTTAACCATACATTGTTTCAATAGCTCCATTTTGCTGTATAACATAATCTTCAATCTTGGTTGGAAAAAGTCGTACCAGTACAGTTTTTGCTCGCTAAAACATTCTTTAATCTTAGTTGGGAGGTCATTGTTGGATGCAAATAACGTTAGGTAAAATGAAGATTTATTGTTGTGTACAATTCCAGTTACTTAAGTCTAATTATAATGGCCAACGAGTATCGAAACTGTTTCTAGGTTGCTTGTAATTGTTTAGAACTCTATACAAGAGTGAAATTTGATTTCGTTCCTGTTGTTAATGTAAGACATATGTACCATATGTATTAATCTTTTTCTAATTTACCGTATTGATACTTATTCAATAATAATCAAATAAAAATAAGATGGAGAGAATTGAGAAAAAATATGTGATATTAACTAATTTAACTATCATTTTTATTCTAATCAAATTAAGTAAATTGGTCTTTTATTATGGACTGGGGGAGGAGTATTTTCTGAATCATTTTAGGGTTCTTTCGTCTTTGCAATATCTTGGCCCATGAGCATTGTAGTTTTTATCATGACTATGACTAAAAAGATCCAATAAAGTGGATTTGCACTTTGCTTATTAGATTCTTTAAGCTATAAATTTTAGAAGTGGATTTGCGCTTTGCTTGTTAGATTCTTTAAGCCATAAATTTTAGAAGTTGAAAGATTTCTGGGTTTTTTTTTCACATTTACCAACATTTCAAGACAATGCTTCTGCATCTTTCGGGTATAGGAGGGAGAGGTCGGTGTTTTTTAATTGGAGGTTTGTTGGCACTTTAACAACAATAATGTGCGACCCACCATAGAAATTAACGGCAATCAAGATGATTTAACGGTTTTGGTATTCTTGTTTTTATTTTGAAAGTTTATGGGTATTTTTACATTTTTTTAAAAAATGGTGCCAGATTTTTTTAAAAAATGGTGCCAGACGCTGGTAAAAGTTCATAGTTCAAGTGTATTTTTTTACCTTAATCCTAAAATCATTTGTTTGGATTAACTTTTAGATAATAGCTTATGATTTATGAGATAAGTATCTGAGAGAAATTTTATATCGATTTGTAAATATAGTAATGCAAGCCACTCACTTCCAACAAGTACAAGGTGATGGTTTTATTAAATATGCAATTACAGGGGAAAAAAAGTACTTCCAGATTACAGCAGTGAAGAAAATATATAGGGCTCTAGTCTTTCCCCAAGTTCTACGTTACCTCAATCATTGCCTTAATTAAGCATATGTTAGAAATGGCATTCAAGAGTCAGTAAAACACTGAATGATACCGGAATCTACACACAATGACCGTCTCAAAAAGTCAAACCATACCAAGGAAACGTGCAAGTCCTTCAAGATCGTTTGAATCCCTGAAGGCGCCAGCACCGGCACCAACGTACATGGAAGCACCACATCAGAAAAAATGACAGGAACAGATATAAGGAACCTGAACTCAAAATGGAAAACAGAGTCGGGAGATGATTATTCAACCTTAGAAGCACAGGGATCGCTGATGAGGAGTACTTGAAGAGAGTTCCGGAGAACAATCTTTCTGTAATACTTGTGGTCTGAGATCTCTGTCAAACACTACCTTTTTTTTCTTCGTCTCCATCGTCAATTTCTAGGCGCTTCCTTCCTTTCTTCTCTACTGAGATTGGGCAGCTCTACCTTCTCTACTATATATCACTTCAGTACTCTGTAGTAGGTAATGAAAACCCAACTCTAATGTTAGACAGAAAGAGTAGTAATAATAATAAGGGTTAAGGGGCAAAAATAATACTCCCTCCGGTCCTAAATATAGGACATAGTTTGTAGTGTAAAATTTTGCACTACAAACTATGTCCTAAACCGGAGGTAGTAATAAGGTAATGAACACCCAACTCTAATGTTAGACAATGTTACCTGAATTTAATCAAAGAAATCACAGTTGAGCGTCAAACGCAGCATATCTGAGAAGAGTCAAATGGATTTTACTGATAAGCATTTTGTAAACAACACAGCAGATCCAACTATTGAAATGATTAATTAATGAAATTAAAGTAAAACATTGCAGTTCCAAAGAAGAAAGGGGCAGAAAAAAATAAAGACAAGACAACTTGCTGTAGCAGTGATTAGATTTTAACTTGTGTCCAGCTTAAACTTATGTCTAAGTCATTGGGTGGAAACAAAGTGTGAATCCACTGCCATTTTTATAGTCATAGACACTCTTTTAATGGTCTCTGAATTTTCTCAAGTGTCAATGAAATTCTATGAAGCAGACGCACGGTGATCAAACTTTGCTGTGTGTTAATTAGTCTCTGCAAGTACTGCAATCCACTCACTTCCAGCAAGTGCAAGGTGATGGTTTTATTAAATATAGCAATTACAGAAAAAGAAAAAGTACTTGCAGATTACAGCAGTGAAGAAAATAGGACTCTGGCTTTGGAGAGGCTAGTCTTTCCCCAAGTTCAAATTAATATTATGTTAGAAATGGCATTCAAAAGTTAGTAAAACACTGAATAAATCTGATGTTCACCCAGTTTCATTACTTACCACTATGTTTCAGATTTCTTTTCCCAGTAACAAAAAATAATATGATGTTGTTACGAGCTACCACCACAAAAGACCACACACTGGATGACGAGAGCACACCCTTAAAAATTGTCACTTTTTGGGGTGGAAAATCAGGGTTAAATCAAGGTTTAGGTCTTACCAGTCCGAAGAGGCACAGGGTCACGATTTCAAGCCAAGCAGTGACCGAGTGTGTGCATGCACAGATCAGCCAGAGATAAAAAGGAGAGACCAGAAACCAAAGAGAGAAGAGACAATGACTAGAATACGCTCAGCCAAAGAGAAAAGAGAGAGAGGAGAGAATGACCACAAGACATAGGCTGGAGAAACAAGACCTCGGCCACAGAGATATATATAAGGGAGAAGAGAGGACCGGCTAGAAAAGATGAACGGCCAGAGAGAAATGTAGGGTAGCTAAAAACTTTAAAACAGCATTAATAACGGGTAGCAGAAGCAAAATTCTGCAACAGTTTTCTCTGTCTCCTCCTCTGAACATTGTGTTGCAGGCTTTTAAAAAGGAGGGGAAAAGGGATTTGTTGGGATTCTCGCAGCGGCTTGCCTGACTGGCTAGATTATAAATTGGGTGAATTAAGAGTGCGTTTAGGTTAGTTTTTAGAAAATAGTTTTAAAAGAAAAAGTAAAAAATATGATTTTAGAGATTTTGTAGAATAACTTTTGAAAAGGATAAAAACAAATACAAAAAGAACTTCTGGTAAATCATGGTTTTAGACCCCAAACCATGATTTTTAGTCAAAACTATAGCTCTAAGTTTGGATAACTTAACCTAAAACATGGTTTTGGAGAAAAAAGTGTTTGACTTTTTCTCAAGTGTCTGTGTAATTTTTTTCCAAAATATGATTTTGACTCAAAGAGAGTACTTTTTTATTGTTATCCAAATACACAAGTTTGAACCTCCCATTGTTCAAAAAAGACCCATAGAGAAAGACATGTTGGTCCATTACTCAGATACCTGATAATAAGATTTAGAAAAATTGCCGTCCACCAAGTGTTCCAAAAGGTTATAAAAAATTATTATTAAGAGTATTTTAGGGAACCAACACCAATTTTTTTATAAATAACTAACTTATTTATGTTATGAATATTAAATATGTGGATGTCCATTGACTCATATTAATCTTCCAGTCAACTTGACATAAAGAAGAAAAGAAGACATGACACAAAGCAAAAGCAAAAGAAGACAAGGATATAAAGAAAAGAAGACAAGGACATAAAGACGATATAAAGTAACCATGGTCATTTAAATATAACCATGGTAATACAACCAGGGTTAGATTTCTGCCTCTATATAAAGGGCTGTAATCGATTGTTTCAATTGAACTGAATGAGAACTTCTCTCTAACTTCTCTCTAGAAATTCTATCAATTCTCTTTGAATTCTATCAATCTTCTTTCTTATATCACATACTTTCATAACACGTTATCAGCACGAAGCTCTAAAAGAAGGTATGATCTTCTTATGATTTCTTTAGTAATTATATATACGTTGTTTTATTTTATAGATCTGGGATAATCTGAGCCACTATATGGAATTAGAGAGATACTTTTACCGATTGTTATATAACATCGGGTTCCATGGCTAAAAATTGGAGATCGTTATTGTTTTTATATACAAGTTCTTTTATATTATTATTATTATTGTTATTATGGCCAGAAGCCATACATATCTGATTCTTGAAATTATGACTAGAAGTCGTAATGTTTTAATAATATGGCCAGAAGCCATATCCATTCTTATTATATAGCCAGAAGCTATATACATTTTTCATCTTATTATATGGCCAGAAGCTATATATATTTTTATCTTTTATCTTATTGTACGGCCAGAAGTCATGTACAATTTTTATCCTGAAGATAATAGTTAATTCCTCATCATGAGATTAAATGGCCCGAAGCCATACATGTTTTAATTTTCTTATCTTGCCTTATGAATTATTTATTGTCTTTATGAATTTACAGTTATTATATGGCACATTTACATTTCATATTTTAATTATGTTCATTTATTTCTTTAATTAGTTTGAACAATGGCAAACCTGGCAAAACTTGAAATTGTGGCTCTTGACATTACCGGGAAAAATTATTTATCTTGGAAATTGGATGCGGAAATACACTTGAATGCCAAAAGTCTGGAAGACACGATTAAAGAAGGGAATAAGGCATCCAACAAAGATAAAGCCAGATCAATGATTTTTCTTCGCCACCACTTACATGAAGATTTAAAAACTGAATATTTGACAGTTATGGACCCACTTGTCCTTTGGAACAATTTGAAAGAAAGATATGATCACCAGAAGTTGGTCATTCTTCCAAAAGCTCATTTTGATTGGATGCATTTACGCTTGCAAGATTTTAAATCTATAAGCGAATATAATTCAGCTATGTTCAGAATTACTTCTAAATTGAAATTATGTGGAGAAAATGTTACTGATGATGATATGTTAGAAATGACATTCTCCACATTTCATGCATCCAATTTGCTCCTGCAGCAGCAATATCGTGAAAAAGGTTTCAAGAAATATTCTGAGTTAATTTCTTGTCTCCTTGTGGCTGAACAAAATAATGAGCTTTTATTGAAAAATCATGAATCCCGTCCAACAGGCTCAACTCCATTCCCTGAAGTGAATGTAGTCACTAATGAATCTTATTGTGGCCGTGGCCGTGGCCGTGGACGTGGACATGGATGTGGACGTGGGCGTGGCTACAGCCGTGGGCGTGGTCGTGGTCGATATCATGGAGGTTCAAATTCCTACCAGAAGTGGGAAAAGACTGATAAGAACCAAAAAGGGGAAAGCAGTAGGCATAACAAATATGCTGATAATCCATGCTATCGATGTGGTGGAAAGGGCCATTGGTCTCGTACCTGTCGTACACCAAGGCACCTAGTTGATCTTTACCAAGAATAAAAAAAAATACTGGTAAAAGATCAAATGTTGAAGTTAATCATGTTGATCAAGGCGAGAATTCTGAGTATGCCGATATAGATAATAACTATTTGGATGTTGCAGATTTCTTAATATAATTTAAACTGTTATATTTTATTTACAGTTGTTTCTATCATATGTATTAATTTTATTTATGTTTTTATGAAGAATGAATTCTATTGGCATCAATCCTGAAGATTTATGTCTCGTTGATAGTGTAACAACCCACACCATACTCAGACATGATAAATATTTTTCTTCCCTGGTAATACGAGAAGCCAATGTTCAGACTATATCTGGTAGTATAAATTTAATTGAAGGCTCCGGAAGAGCTAATATTTTGTTACCTGAAGGAACAAAATTATGCATTGATAATGCATTTTATTCTATCAAGTCTAAAAGAAACTTATTGAGTTTCAAAGATATCCGCAGAAATGGATATCATTTAGAAACAACAACTAAAGATAGTAAGGAATATCTTGTAATTACAAATATAGTTGCTGGTAGAAAATGCATATTAGAAAGTTTTCCTATTTTTTCTTCTGGTTTGTATTACACATGCATAAGCACAATTGAAACACATACTATTGAGAACCAGAAGTTCAATAATGCAAACCAGAAGTTTGTCAATACAAACCAACAGTTTGATAATGTAAACCAGAAGTTTACTAATGAATTTAATGTTTGGCATGACCGGTTAGGCCATCCCGGTTCAATAATGATGCGATAAATAATTGGGAATTCATGTGGACATACCCTGAAGTGTAAACAAATACCACAATCCCATGATTTATCATGTGTTGCATGTTCCAAGGGAAAGTTAATTATTCACCCCTCACCAAGCAAAGTAGAAAGTGAGTCTCTCACATTTCTAGAACGGATACAGGGAGATATTTGTGGGCCAATACACCCACCATGCGGACCATTTAGGTACTATATGGTTTTAATTGATGCATCAACTAAATGGTCGCATGTTTGCTTATTATCTTCTCGCAACCTGACGTTTGCAAGATTACTTGCTCAATTGATTAGATTAAGAGCACATTACCCTGATTATCATATCAAGAAAATACGTCTTGATAATGCTGGTGAATTTACATCACAAGGTTTTAATGAATATTGTATGTCCCTTGGAATTGATGTTGAACATCCTGTAGCTTATGTTCACACGTAAAATGGACTTGCAGAATCATTGGTTAAAAGGTTGCAACTTATTGCAAGACCTTTACTTATGAAATCTAATCTACCAATTTCTGCTTGGGGCCATGCCATTTTGCATGCAGCAATGTTAATTCACATCAGGCCAACAAGTTATTTAAAGGTTTCCCCCTTACAAATGGTTTTTGGTCAGGAACCTAATATTTCCCATATAAGAACTTTTGGGTGTGCGGTATATGTGCCTGTAGCACTGCCACAACGCACCAAGATCGGCCCACAAAGAAAGATGGGAATATATGTTGGGTATGAATCTCCATCAATTATAAAATGGTTGGAACCATCCACAGGAGATTTATTTACGGCACGATTTGCCGATTGTCATTTTGATGAATCATTTTTCCCAACATTAGGGGGAGAAAACAAACAGCTGGGTAAAGAAATTAGTTGGAATGAATTATCTTTGGCTCATTTTGATCCTCGTACAAAGCAATGTGAACTTGAAGTTCAAAAGATAATTCATTTACAGAATTTAGCTAATCAAATGCCAGAAGCATTTACTGACCCAAAGAAAGTGACAAAGTCACATATCCCAGCTGCTAATGCTCCTATTAAAATTGATGTCCCTGAAGGACAACCTGCTATGAATCAATCTAAAACACGCCTGAAGCGTGGCAGGCCTATCGGTTCCAAAGATAAAAATCCTCGAAAAAGAATAGGAGCAAAGAATATAGATGGTCAAGTCGAGGATAATGAAGAAAAATTAGTAGCTCCAGAAGAGCCATCTCCTGAAGAGATATTATCTCCAGAAGAGAACATTGTAGTCCCAGAAGAGACCCAGGTACCTGATATATGTGAAAATAATGAGATCTCAATAAATTATGTTATGAATGGAATCCGATGGGATAGAAATGAAGTCAACGTTGATGACATCTTTGCTTATCATATAGCATATGATGTAATGAATGATAATGAGGATCATGAGCCAAAATCCATTAGTGAGAGCCAACAAAGAAAAGACTGGCCCCTATGGAAAGATGCCATTAATGCAGAATTAAAATCATTGGCAAAACGAAAAGTATTTGGACCTGTAGTCCTTACACCTGAAGATGTAAAACCAGTTGGATGCAAATGGGTCTTTGTACGAAAAAGAAATGAAAAGGGAAAAATAACTAGATATAAGGCACGTCTAGTAGCCCAAGGTTTTACAAAAAGACCTGGCATTGATTTTGAAGAAACGTATTCACCAGTAGTGGATGCGACTACTTTTCGTTATTTAATCTGTCTAGCAGTAGATGCAGGACTTGATTTACATCTAATGGATGTTGTGACTGCCTATTTATATGGATCACTTGATAGTGATATTTATATGAAAGTCCCTGAAGGACTTAAGATGCCAGAAGCATCTAATTCAAGTTCTCAAGAACAATACTCAGTTAAGTTAAATAAGTCCCTGTATGGCCTGAAGCAATCAGGGCGCATGTGGTATAATCGCCTTAATGAATATTTGTTGAAAGAAGGATACAAAAATGATCCGATATGCCCATGCATCTTTATGAAAAGATCTAATAGTGAGTTTGCTATAATTGCTGTTTATGTTGATGATATCAACATCATTGGAACTCCTGAAGAGCTCCAAAAGGCAATTAATTGTTTGAAGAAAGAATTTGAGATGAAGGACTTGGGAAGAACAAAATTCTGTCTTGGATTACAGATCGAGTACTTCAAGAAAGGGATATTTGTATATCAAGAAACTTATACAAAGAAGGTCCTAGAGCGATTTTACATGGATAAATCTCATCCATTATGTACCCCAATGATTGTAAGATCTTTGATGGTGGATAAAGACCCATTCAGACCTCGAGAAATTAGTGAAGAAGGTGATGAAGAACTACTTGGTCCAGAAGTACCATATCTTAGTGCTATTGGAGCACTAATGTATCTTGCTAATCATACACGTCCTGATATATCATTTGCTGTTAATTTACTAGCAAGATATAGTTCTTCACCAACATGAAGGCATTGGAATGGAATAAAGCATATTTTTCGTTATCTCAGAGGTACAACAGACATGGGGTTATACTACTCAAATGTATCCAAGCATGAACTGGTTGGTTATGTAGATGCTGGATTTTTATCTGATCCACATAATGGTAAATCACAAACGGGCTATCTATTTACATGTGGAGGTGCAGCTATTTCATGGCGATCTATGAAACAGACTATATCAGCCACATCATCTAATCATGCAGAAATTCTAGCAATACATGAAGCAAGTCGAGAATGTATGTGGTTGAGGTCAGTAATACATCATATACGTACAACTTGTCATTTATCTTCTGGCAAAATGATCCCAACAATCCTCTATGAAGATAATGCTGCATGTATCGCTCAACTTAAAGAAGGCTATATCAAGGGCGATAGAACGAAGCATATTTCACCAAAATTCTTCTTCACTCGCGATCTTCAAAAGGATGGTGAAATAGATATCCAGCAAATCAGGTCAAGTGAAAATCTAGCAGATTTATTCACCAAGTCACTTCCAGGTACAATCTTTGAAAAACTTGTTCATGATATTGGTCTTCGGAGATTCAAAGATTTCAACTGATATTATCAAGAGGGGGAGTCGATACACGCTGTACTCTTTTTCCCTTATCTAGGTTTTGTCCCACTGGGTTTTCCTATAAAGGTTTTTAATGAGGCAGCACTCGACGGTGTATCAATGAATGATGTACTCTTTTCTTTAGCTAGGTTTTTATCCCACTGGGTTTTTCCTAGTTAAAGTTTTTAATGAGGCACATTCATAATGGACATCCAAGGGGGAGTGTTATGAATATTAAATATGTGGATGTCCATTGATTCATATTAATCTTCCAGTCAACTTGACATAAAGAAGAAAAGAAGACATGACACAAAGCAAAAGCAAAAGAAGACAAGGACATAAAGAAAAGAAGACAAGGACATAAAGACGATATAAAGTAACCTTGATCATTTAAATATAACCATGGTAATACAACCAGGGTTAGATTTCTGCCTCTATATAAAGGGCTGTAATCGATTGTTTCAATTGAACTGAATGAGAATATCTCTCTAACTTCTCTCTAGAAATTCTATCAATTTTCTTTGAATCCTATCAATCTTCTTTCTTATAACATATACTTTTATAACAAATATGTATTTTTTACATATTTTGAAAGTTTATAATTATTTTTAGAAGCCTCTCTTTAAAAGAAACTCGTAATCCAATTTAGGAGCCACCTTTTTTGTCCCCATATTTGAATTATTATCTTCACCCTTATATTCATATCGTCCCTGTAGAACTCACATATTTAAAAGTAATTAATAATATTTTTTTAAGAAAATATCCCTATCCAACAAATAAAGAAATTTGATATAATTTAAAGTAAATTTTAGAAAATGATAGACATTAATAGTGACTAGTAAAAGTCACAAAGAATTTAAAATATAAGTTAAATAAAAGCCGTTTTATTAGGACGTAATATTTTATCTTAGAAATAATAAATAATAATTTGTCATAAAAAGTTCAAATACGCCTTTTTCAATGTTCATGCAAGGGATCTCTCCTTTTTACTTTATTTTTATGTAATATATAATTGGGTTAAGGGACAAAAAAAATCATGAATTTTTGGTAAAAGAGCGCCTAACACCATAAACCTTTTTTTATACAAAAATACCTATAAATTTTTGAAAATAGGACAAAAATACCATTTTTATTAATAGAGTTAAATTTCTATTATTTTTTATATGTGGGCCCCACATTATTAGTTTTAAATGATTATTTTAACAAAAAAATTCCTTACATCCTCTCTTTTACCGGATCCTCTTAAAAGCGCCCCCTTCAGCGTCTCTTAACATCCAAATCAAGTGCATCCAAATAATCCAATAATGATTGTGTTTTAAAAGCAAGTAAATGGGTGGTCAGGATTAAAAGAAACCAACGATCTTGATGAGATTCTAAGAGTTTATGAGAAAAAAGCTTCAGTGGGGATCTCCTTCCTTCTTTTCCCTGCCCTCCTCTGTTCTCGCTCCCACTCTCTTTCTCAATTTCTCATAACTCCAACTCCATCACAAACACGCTACCAGCAACAGTTTTTTAATAAGTCAAAACTCAGAAAGAAACCCAAAGAAAATACGATAAAATTAAGAAGCTAAAGGGATGTTAGATTTTGTTTTTAAAAACTGTTTCTTTATTTTTAAAAATAATAAAACAATAAAATCTGTTTGGTAAACTGTTTTTCAAAAAAATAAAACAAAAAGTTGTTTTTAAAAACTAAAAAACAAAAACAGTTTTTAGTTATTTTTTTGTTTTTATTTTCTATTTTTTATTTTTTTGAGGCTGTCACTTATCCATTATCGACATTACACTATTAGTGACGACTATCGCAATGTCATCACTGGTGACTGCACCACCACATCACTTCAAAACATAGATTTTTCAAAACAACTATCCAAATAGATTCTTATTTATTTTTAAAACTTGTTTCTAAGAACTGTCTTATAAAATTGTTTCTAAGAACAAAGAACAGATAATAAAACCAAACAAGCCCTGAGTGACTTCTCTCTCCTCTAGAAATTTGTAAGTTGAAACGCTTGAGAGGATCTGAATACCCGAACCCAGGCTAAGCGCGCCCTTTTAGCCATAAAGCTTGCTTCCTCCTTCTTCCATCTGTCGATATGCAGCACTTGGGTATTCCATTCTCTGTTCAATAAGCTCAGAGCCATTCCAATAAGATTCACATAAAACTAGTCACTAAGTACTACTATATTTTAAAATTATTTCTGCCCTCCCTGCCATTTTCTTTCACTTTCAATACCCAAAATTTCAAAAATCTTGAATCTTTCATCTAAAACAGTTTTATAAGACGTTATCAAAACCCCTAAAAAACAAAGGCATAAAACCTGTTTGATTCTATTTTCTATTTTTTGTTTTCTAAAATAATTTTATAAAATTGTTTTTGAAAAAAAAAAAACCTTGTTTGGATAATTGTTTTTGAAAACAAGTTTTAGAAACAAAAAACCAAAAATATTTTTTAAATAATTGTTTTTTAAAACAATTTTGGAAAAAAATTGAACTAAACTATTTGAATAATTATTTCTTAAAACAATTTTTAGAAAAAAAAAACTGATTGGATGGTTGTTTCTCACGATAATGTGTTTGAATCAATTCTGTTAACATCAACTTATTTAATTCACTTATTTTATATAATTGAGATTAACATTATTTATTATAGTTAATTTTTTGACCTGATTTATTATTATAAATACCCAATATCTTATTATATTAATAAATTAGTATAATTTAAAATCAAATTAAATAACCAATAAATAACACAAAAATGATTTACTATTAACAAAAATAACATGGTTAAAATTTAAATTGATATTGTTTTAAACAGAGTCTAAAAAAACATCTAATTATATCGAATAACATCTAATTGGTAGAATTGCGATAATGTGACCACATCCTAGTAGAGATTCAATCACAAAGTGCTGACCTCTCTGCTACGCTTTAATAAGATAGATTAGACAAGTTGTCCAAATTATAACTTGTACTTTCTGCATTCCTATGTTCTATCAAACTTTCTACTTCTAAGTTTGTGTTTAAGGTTAAATCCTCTACTTGTGTCAGATCCATCCCATTCTATAAACAACAAATCATGTCGACTCTGCTTCCGTATGTAGTTAAATAGCAAAACATGTCACTACTATAAGGCGTTATCTTGAAGGTGTCACTAGTACAAAAAAGGTGATTTAGACCGGCACATTTAAACCGGTTATAGTAAATGAGGTCTAAAAGAAATGCGCGGTGGCATTTACGTAATTATAAAGAATTTGGGAGACCGGTTATTATAATAACCGGTCTAAAAAATAAAATTTAGACCGGTTGTACACTAACCGGTCTTAAAAGATTAATTTTTAGACCGGTTATTCTAATAACCGGTCTAAATATTAATATTTTTAAGACCGGTTACTAAAAAACCGGTCTTAAAAGTGGATTTTTAAGACCGGTTGTTTGACAACCGGTCTTAAAAGTGGAGTTTTAAGACCGGTTGTCTAACAACCGGTCTTAAAACTGTCCCCAAATTTCAACTCCAGCTCTTGCGCGCCATCTTTCCCCAAACTTTCCCCAAATTTCTGAAATCATCTCACTCCGACGCACTCTCCTCCTCCGTCAAATCCGTCTTCCACCTCCCAAATCCGTCTTCCATCACCGACGCACTCTCCCAAATCCGTCTTCCATTCCGTCACCGACGCACTCTCCGCCTCCGTCAATCTCTTTCTGGGCCGCCACCATCACCGACGCCCTCTTTCTCTATCCCTCCGCCTCCGTCAATCTCTTTCCGGGCCGGCACCATCACAGATCTGGCTCTATTTCCAGCACCGCCAGCAACTGTCATCACAGCTTAGAAGCACGCAGTTGGTAATTTCCCCTGTTTTACTGTCTTCATGTCTTTAATCCTGATTTCAGGTCTAGGCGAATTAACTTGATACCTTCATTGTCGTTGGCATGCGATTATCATATTCCATTTCTTGTTATGGCCTTTTCTGTCTTCTTAGGCAGACGGTAATAGGCAGAGAGGAGAATGGGAGGCAAGTTTGATTAGAGTGTTAGTGTGAATTAATTAGAATCGGTGTGAGGGAATCTGTATGTATCTATATATATAACGAGAGGGGTTAATGTAGTCAATTAATTATACTCTAGAAGAGAGAGATGGTGCACTATACCTTGGTTGGATGAATCATCCTCTTATTGCCTCTTGTGCTTGGAGGTGAAAATCCCCCTGAACTGGAAATTGATTCAATTTTGCTATTGAGGGCTTTTCGTGAGGTAAAATAAGTGCAATTCTCTGAACCAAGAGAGTTTCTAGTAGGACTCATAGTTGTACAATTTTATTTGCCCCATGCATATACATACAAATACCTGTAAAGAAGAAACCAAAACAGAGATTCACCTTTCCAAAGCTACTCCACAGCAAATTATATATACACATACAGCAAACTAAGAACATAAAATATCCAGAAAATTAAAACAATGTAATCATATCCAAATCTGAAACAACAACCACATGTCTATATATACTTGAACAAAAAATGGGTACTCTAGCTAATTCTGTTATGCAGCAACCCACTTACGAAAAATAATCATACCAACTCTTCTACTACTTCAATTTGGTGGGGCAAATATTACTCACAAAAAGTGTCTTCAAAGTAATGGAGGCAAAACCAAATTAAATATGATAAAATATATATCATATGATATTTATTTTAACTTAAACGCATAAATGCATATATATATATATATATATATATATTTATATAAAAACCTTAGTAGTAATTGAGGCATGATTGTGGATGACTATGTCCTACATGAATTTCATGACATAGTACCCATAATCAGAGCTTTTTATCTAATTGCCGTAGACACTATAAAGAAACAAATGAAATTTGCTAGTCCTTGCTTTCATTTGTGTAAAAGGAACACAAATAAACAATGTGTGTGTGTGTGTGTGTTGGTAAATTTCCTCTGCTCTCTTCCATGTGTAAATGGATAATAGCCACGGCCAAGTACAGGGGGCAGATGAGGCCTTCATTTGTGGCATACCAATAAACAAATATAATAAGACGATAAGAAATTAATGACTGCTAAAAGTTATAAAGGAACACATCATAGTAAAGATATAAACAAACATATTCATCAACTTATTACATATTGAAAAGCTCGACCATCTGTAATAAGTTGTCCGCATCCCTATGAAGCGAATCAATGTACAAAATCCTTTGTTTGAAGGGATTTTGCACAATGAGGAGCCAATGTCCCATATGTACAATAAACATAATTAATTCAATACCATATATCAACAAACAATTTAGTTAAGTAGTATACACACCCTTGGTAGTACGATGCCAAGAAGAAATTGTCCTTCTTCTTTAGTACCCTTCTAATGACTATACCCACCACTCCCCACACTTTTCTCTCAAAAAGACATTAAAAGAATATATATCCAAGTCACTTTCTCTGACGAAAGCGCATTCTTTCCTTCCTCTTTCCACCTCCATTCCTCATTCCCTCACTCCTTCTCCATTCCACTTTCCCTCATTCCATTTTTTCCTCACACGCTACTCTAAATCACGATATTCTTTGTTTACTTCTAGTTACACTATGTACTTGGGTGTAATGATTGCATGCTCTCATCATTCTCCTACCTTTTCCAGGGAAAAAGTACAAAACAAATAAAAGGTGTTAGAATATATGGATCGTAATTGGATACAAGCTAAACGGACGAGTGTTGAATATGATGTTGGGGTCAAGGGTTTTTTAGACTTTGCAAAAAGAAATGCCGATGATGATAGTGGAATGTTTTATTGCCCTTGTGTAAAATGTTTGAATGAGAAGCGATTAAGTGCTGCAGATATATATACACATTTAATTTGTGAAGGGTTTTGTAAGACGTATGTAGTATGGGTATGGCATGGTGAACAATTAGAAATGCCAAGTGCATCTCAACAGGGGGAAGTGACTTGTGATGATAATGACACGGATATGGATGATCGGATAGAGGACATTATTCGTGATGTAGGAGAAGAGGCTTTTGAACAATCACATGCATATGGTAATATGTGCAGTGATGCTGAGAAGCCGTTGTACCCGGGGTGTAAAAAATACCAATTGCTGAATGCAGTATTGAAATTGGTAAGCTTGAAAGCACGGCATGGATGGAGCGACAAGAGTTTTTCAGAAACGCTTGAGGCCTTTAAAGATATGCTTCCTGATGATAATGTGTTGCCTTGTCGATACTATGATGCTAAGAAAATACTGTGTCCACTAGGGATGCAGTATAAAAAGATCCATGCTTGCCCTAATGATTGCATATTGTATAGAAAAGATCATGAAGAGAAGGAGCAATGTCCGATATGTGAAACTCCGAGGTATAAATCAAATAAGGGCCCTGCAAAAGTGTTGTGGTATCTTCCAATCATTCCAAGGTTCAAGCGTCTGTTTGCTAATGAAATTGATGCCAAAAATTTGAGATGGCACGCAGATGAGCGGATTTCTGATGGAAAGCTTCGGCATCCAGCTGATTCTTCTCAATGGCAGAAAATCGATCAATTATTTCCTAGCTTCGGTGAAGAACCTAGGAATCTCAGGCTTGGGCTTAGCACAGATGGTATGAATCCTTATGGTAGCTTAAGCAGTATACATAGTTCATGGCCTGTTCTGTTGGTAATTTACAACTTATCTCCTTTGTTATGTATGAAACGAAAGTACATAATGTTGTCTATGTTGATTTCGGGACCAAAGCAACCCGGAAATGACATAGATGTTTACCTACAACCCTTGATCGAAGACTTGAAAGAGTTGTGGGATAAAGGTGTCGATGTTTTTGATGCGAACAAGAAGGAGACTTTTAATATGCGAGCAATGATCTTTTGTACTATAAATGACTTCCCTGCATATGGGAACTTGTCAGGATATAGCGTTAAAGGCCACAAAGCTTGTCCGATATGTGAAGAAGGCACATGCTACCATCAACTTCAACATGGAAGAAAGACGGTTTACCTTGGGCATAGGCGATTTCTAAGACGAAGCCACCCTTATCGTAGATTAAAAAAAGCTTTTTTCGGTGGCCAAGAGTTTGAAGATGCTCCAGAGGCATTGACTGGGGAGCAAATTTATGAAAAGGTGAAAAATATCAATACTATGTTTGGTAAGTCATCAAAGAGTAGAAATGAGAAAAATATATGGAAAAAAAGGTCCGTCTTCTTCGATCTTCCATATTGGCGCAATCTTGACGTCAGACACTGTATTGATTTCATGCATGTGGAGAAGAACGTATGTGATAGTATCGTTGGGACACTGCTCAACATACAGGGAAGTTCTAAGGATGGCGTGAAGGCAAGATTAGACTTGCAAGAAATGGGAATACGAGAAGATTTACATCCAAGGCCATACGGTAATAGAACATTTTGTCCTCCAGCTGCTCATACTTTGTCTAAGGTTGAGAAAAGAAGCTTTTGTGAGTGTTTATATGGCACTAAAGTTCCCTCAGGGTATTGTTCAAATTTTAAAAAGCTTGTATCGATGAAAGACTTGAAGTTAATAGGGCTAAAGTCTCATGATTGTCATGTCTTAATGCAACAACTACTCCCAGTAGCTATTCGAGGCATTGCCGAATATGATCTTCAACACATATTGACTAGACTTTGTTTCTTCTTCAATGCCATTTGTTGTAAAGTCATTGACACGGAAAGATTGGAGGAATTGGAAAATGAAGGATACATTATCTTATGCCAGCTTGAGAAGCTTTTTCTTCCGTCCTTTTTTGATATCATGGCACACTTGGTTGTTCATCTAGTGAGGGAGATAAAGTTGTGTGGCCCTATCTATTTCCGGTGGATGTACCCGATCGAAAGAACTATGAAAATACTAAAAGGGTATGTGAAGAACCCCAATCGGCCTGAAGCATCTATTGTTCAAAAATATGTTTCTGAAGAAGCTATGGAATTTTGTCAACAGTATTTGTCAAATGTACGACATATTGGCCTTCCTAAGCGTCATGATCAAGAAGGGGGTAGACGCGGGGCAACAGTAAAGAGCATAGATGCTGATGAATTGCAACAAGTCCACCTGTACATCTTGAACAATGTTGATGAAGTTCAATATTACATGAATGCCCATAAAGAAATTGTACGGAAACAAAATAGTCGAATGAGCGAACAAAGGTTAATCAGGGAGCATAACAGAACTTTCGCACATTGGTTCAAACAAAAGGTTGACGGAGAAGAATGTGTTTCTGATACAATAAATTGGTTAGCACGTGGTCCTGAAGTTGATGTCATAAGTTGGACTTCATTTGTGATCAATGGTTATACCTTTTACACGAGGTCCCTAGATGATAAGAGCACCGTCCAGAACAGTGGTGTTGTATTAGTGGCTGAATCTATGCACTTCTCTAGTTCGAAAGATAAGAACCCTACGTTGGCTGCCATACCTTATTATGGGGTGATTGAAGAGATTTGGGTGGTTGACTATGTTAAAATTAGATTTCCCATTTTCAAATGCAAGTGGGTTGATGTCAATAATGGTGTGAAGATCGATAGGTTAGGATTTACATTAGTAGATCTGAATAGTAGAAGTTTTGGAGATGAACCTTTCATTATGGCAGATCAGGCGCAACAAGTGTTCTATATCACTGATCAGGCAAATAAAATGTGGTCTGTAGCTCTCCAAGGAAAAAGGGTCGTTGATATTGACGAGAAAAGTCACTCAAATTATGATCTTCTTGAGACTCCTTCTTTTTCCAGGGGTCTACCAGAACTGAACGAAGAAGATGAAGCAGATAATGCGCACGGCACAAGAAATGATCATCACGAGGGAATATGGGAGGATATCTCTTTATGATACTACTTTGACCTTAACTAACTAAAGTAATTATGATTATGATTATTATCTGAAGAATATGTTTAGTTATTTTATCGATATAGTCTTCACATGTCATAGCTTAGGATTTATCTTTCTTTGTTGTCGTTACAGGAAAATGACGGATCCCCAGCGTCCTAGTTCAGAGGATCAGCCACCTCCTCCACCTCTGGGTCTGTCACCTAGTGCTCAGCAGAGTCAGCCAGATAGTGTTAACCAGAGCGAGCCTAGCAATGCTCCGAGCCAGGGTCGTAGTGAGCGCAGTAGCCAGTCTGTACGGAGGGGTAGACGTGCCACACGGTTGACAGATGTTTCCCTCAGTCGGAGTGCAGGCCAAAAGATACCGATTGAGTTTGATAGACATTGGAAACCAATCGGGCCTAATGCACAACGATATAGGAGTTTCGTCGGCCTCCTTGCACGTAACAAGCCGAGCATCTTGATAGAGGAGTGGAGAAATGTCGATCCAAAGGTGAAGCAGCATATTTGGGACACTATTCAGGTATACAAATATCTTCTGTATGTAATTAATTATTATCAAATGTCACTTCATTTGTCACTTACTCCGGTGATTATTGCATTTCAGCTCACCTACGACGTTCCTCAGAGTGAGATCTTGTTCAACAAGACGATGACGTATTGTTATGAGCGCTGGAGCAAGTTTAAGACAAGTCTGACCAACAATTACATTCATATTGAGGTGCAAGATGGTCAGCCTCGTCCTAATCCGTGCAGCACGTATACATTTCTTGATCAAGCGACTTGGGAAGAATTTGTTAGGCTTCGGACTACTCCTGAATCTTTGGTTAGTTGACTTATTTTTTATTTTATTTACTTAGCAATTATCTTAATTGATTATAACACTTTCCTTTTGTATCATTTCTTATTCGCAGGCAAAAAGGCAAAAAGCACAAGAGAGTGGTAGAAAGAATGATTGCCCTCATACAATGTCTCGTGGGGGTTATGCAAAGGCTGAAAGAGACTTGTTGGCGGCCAAACGGAAGAGATTGGAAGAAGCATCTCAATCCGATCCTTCTGTTCTTCTTTCTCCGCCATCTCCGATTCGTCGAGAAGAAAAATGGCAATTTGCCCACCAAAAGAGGAGTGGGACTTATACGAGTGAACAATCTCGTATAGTTGGTGAAAGAATTGTAAGTATATAACGTTATTGTAATTAATTACATAAGAAACGTACATTATTACTTACGTTTGTTATTTTGTATTATGTTACAGGATGAACTTAGAAATCAACAAGCTGAGGGATCTTTTAAGTCGGAGGGCAGGAATGACATCCTCACAGTTGCTACTGGCAAACACGAGCATCCAGGCCGTGTCAGGGGAGTTGGAGGAGGGGTAGGGATACGGGATTACTTTGGAGCCCCCGTATACTATTCCTCAAACATCGTGACTAGGGAGGAATTGGAGAATATGTTGGCCATTGCAAGAGCAGAAGCAAAGGCCGAGGCTGAAGCATCTTTTGATGCACTTTTAGAGACCCGGTTGAGCAAGATGAAAGAGGAAATGATAGTGTTTATGAGCTCAAGACAAGATACCAGTGCTCCCCCTCCACAATCGATTGATCCTAATAAGCAGAGCACTAAAGGTAGTTGTTGCAACATCGGGCAGTCATCAGAGGGTCCTAACCCGCAAATTACGGAGCTTTGTGATCTTTTTGTCGAGGATCCTCTGAGACGGTTAGTTGCACGGGGTAGCGTGCATAACCTGGGATCAACTGTCCACCACCGACAAATGGAAGGTGATCAAGTCCGGGTGTCAGTTGACGAGGTGATTATTGCGGATGCACCTGTCCCTATCCCTTCTGATGAATTCAAGGTCGTTAGCGATGTCTTGGGCACATTCATCTTGTGGCCAACGAACCTTGTTTCTGGTCGAGCCGAGGATAGTCCGATCAAAGCCCCCCCAAGTCCGATCAAAGCCCCACCAAGTCCAGCTCCCTTCACTAATCAGCAAGAAGTTTCACAGCCTCCATTGAATATCATGCAGCAAGTGATTCTGATGGCTTTTGATACATCATTCAAAACAAGAGAGTGGCCTACTGATTCATTTGTTGGACAGTCAGGAGTGACATGCTATCTTGAGAGGGATGATTTGATGTCCCTGGTAGCTCCTGGACAAAATCTTACGATTGCGATTGTCCAACTGTTCTTAATGTAAGTAGCTTCTGCAATTCAAAATAAATATTTTAAAAGTTTCACCGTTTACCTTTTATTTATGTGCTTGCGTTATTGTAGGTACATGCATCGTAGGTTGGTCTCCTCTGGCAAAAGCGAAAAATTTGGATTCTTATGCCCCCATCACATCCAAGATAAAGGGACCACTGCTGCTACTAGACATACATACTTGTCACAGAGGCTTAGTGAAACTGGAACTGAGTGTTTCTTGGCTCCATATGTGCATAGGTAAGAAACAAATTGATATACTATAATTTATATAATGTTTTATGTTTGCTTAATATTCTTCTGTTTTTTTCAGTGATCATTGGCAGTTGCTTCTTCTATGCAAGAGTAGTTACACTGTCATCCTCTTATGTTCCCTCCACTTCAAACCAGGGAATGATTTGAAAAAGACCATTAATTCGTTAGTTTTCTTGCATTCTTACCTTTTGTATGCAAAGTTTATGGAATCTGTGTAAAACCAATAACCTTTGACATTGTGATGATCATAGGTCTATGCGGATATTCCTACACAGTGCTTGTGGTAAGCATGTTCGTGATTTAAAGGACCCTACATGGATCATGCCAAAGGTTAGTACATATGGATTAACATTTGTTTAAAGAATGTAATAAGACATGCCTTTATATTTGTTTTAATGATATCATGTTTTTTCTCAGAGCCGTCGGCAACCAAAGGGGTCCAACTTATGTGGTTTTTATATTTTGAGACACATTTACAATATTATCACTCTAGGCACGACTGATTTTACTCAAGAGGTAAATTTATATTTCAGAACTTTTGTTTTACTTTATTGTTTTTAAGTTACTAAGTCAATGTTTCGTCTGGTTTTGGTGTTACAGATGTTTGATCTTGCCGATCCCTTTCCTGAAGAAGATATTGATTTCATTCGCACATGTTGTGCTGAATTCATCCATGAGCTATTACAAAAATAGTGAGTTTTTGAATCCAATGTTACATTGTACATTATTTTATTTCATTCTGCATGTATTTGGCTCTGATTTGTATGTTTTATTTTATTTTTGTGATTGCTTGGTTTCATTTATTTGAAGCAATTTTTGTTATATGATCTTGTCTTCTATAATGTGCAAATGTTTGTTTCTTCTGACGGACTGTTTCATTAGAGAATGAGTTGGCTATTTACACAGAAAACTATGGAAGGTTAATGTCAGATGAAGAAACCAGAAAATGGGAATAAGATATATACACACACACACTTGGAATTGGAGTGATGGTAGTGGTAATTGTGGGGTGTTCAGGCATTATTTGCTTTGCCATGAACAGCTCAAGTATTATTAGCTGAATAGATGTTGATAATAACTATATTCTATGTCTCACGGATGTCTCTGTAATGGTTATATAATAGAAAATAATATGCTGATATAATGTCTTGAATATCCCTTTATGATGCGTAATGAATGAAGTGAGTGAATTGGTGATATATGCAGGGATTATGGATTCTTCATATTCGTCAAAGGGAAAGAAGAAGGGCTTGGCAGATCAAGCAACTTTTGCATATATATATGTTCATTGTTTTTGTTTTACTCCTGTCATTTGGTCAACCTTACTGTCTAATTGCAAATGAATCATCAATAACTGACTTTACTGGCTGCTTGTATGAACATTAATTTGTTGCTGCTATAGACTGGTGCTTTTGAATTTTGAAATTCAAAAGTGATTGTTATTATGTACTGCTGTTTAAAATTGGAGCATTTTGTGCGTGTACATATAATAAAATGGGCGTTTTTTAAAAAAAAAGAAGAAGTTTTAAGACCGGTTGTAATCACAACCGGTCTTAAAAAGAACTTTAAGACCGGTTGTGGTTGCAACCGGTCTTAAATGTGTAACATTTAAGACCGGTTGCAACCACAACCGGTCTTAAAAGTCTAACATTTAAGACCGGTTGTCACCACAACCGGTCTTAAAATTATTTTTAAGACCGGTTGTGATTACAACCGGTCTTAAAACTTCTTTTTTTTTTTAAATCCGCCCCTTTTATTAAGTGACTTTTAAGACCTGTTGTGCCAACAACCGGTCTTAAAAGTCTCACATTTAAGACCGGTTGTTCTAGAACCGGTCTTAAAGTTCTTTTTAAGACCGGTTGTGACTACAACCGGTCTTAAAACTTTTTTTTTTTTTAAAAACGACCCTTTTATTAAGTGACTTTTAAGACCGGTTGTGGACAACCGGTCTGAAAAGTGTGACTTTTAAGACCGGTTCTAAGAACCGGTCTAAAAAATAACAGACTTTTTAGACCTGCTGTATCAAGACCTAATACAGAACCGGTCTAAAAAGTCATTTTTAACCGGTCTAAAAAGTCATTTTTCTACTAGTGTGTGTATGATGGCATTAAATTCAGAATTGGAAATTGAGCTTTCAAAACTCCAAAACAGTGTTCAATCGTCATTCTTAATGAAGAATGCCTATAATTAAAAAGCTCTTTAACATTTCTAAATAACCTTTAGGGCTTGTTTGGTTCGTAGGGAGGGGATGGAATGGGAGGGGATGGAGGGAAGGGGACGGGGAGGAAGGGCATAGAGTTACCTTGTTTGGTTTGATTAGAGGGAGAGGAATGGAAGGGTTTTTAATGATTCCTTGTTTGGTTCAAGAGGGGGAAGGGAGGATGATAATGATTAATTTACAACTATACCCTCATATGTTAGGTTATAAAAATTAATTTACACTTTAATTTATATTATATTATTTAATGAAAATTTAGTCTTAACATATTAATATGTGTATAAAAATAACTGGAATGATAATTTTCTTATTTATGATTAATATAATAATATATTTTTGAAAAATTATATTAACAAAATTGATTTTTAAAAAATGAAATCTTGTTCTCTTCCGCCTCATACCTCATTCATGGTTTATTTTCCTTCTTCCTCCACCATCTATTCCCCTTCTCTCAGCCCAAAACCAAAAAATGCTGAATCAAGAAAAGTTGTGGACTTGCTGCAACAGAAGGGCGAGAGTTACACATCCGGCAAGCAATGGACGGGCACCATTCAACATCCAATCTCACCGCTTGGAAACCTTCGACTCCTCCGCCTCTCCTTTTCTTCCACCAGCACCACTGCTCGCAACATTGCCGCTGGTGACTTCTGTCATGCTAATTAAAAAATTCGTTGCCTCCTCATCGTTCTCACCAGCAATCTATTGGTCAAATAAGAAGGAAAGAAAATACAAGAGCACTGTAAAATAAGTATATGGGCAAATAGGTAACAAAATTTGGCTCCCCTCCAAAAAACCCCAATTTGGAGGGGATCAAAATAAGGGGATGGGAGGGGAGAGAGGGGTAGATTTTTGGTTCCCTCCCCTTCAAAATTTCAAACCAAATGAGGGGAGGGGTTCATTTTTCCTCCCCTTCCATCCTCTCCCCTCCAACCAAACAGACCCTTAGTCCTTAACTCATTGCAAAAACTAATGAGACATGCCTTTTCCATTCGCAAAAATTCATAACAAGTAGTTCTTGATCCTTGCATAAGCTCATTAACAAATTCCTGACCGGTAAGTGTAGATGTACGAATTGGAATCTTATTAAGAAACTTAATTTCATATGCGCTCATCATATTAATCAACATTAATTCTTAGGGCTCAAAGTTATCTTCACTTGAACCTGATGAAATTATAGATCTTTCAGAGCTATCAATTTCACTATTTAATGAGTTATCTTCTACATCCATTGTGCATTCCTATTTTCATGTACATAAGATTTATAAGCATATTTACAGGAGAAAACTAGCTAACCGCAAACGAGAAGGATCATGACCATCAATTATTAAATGGCAGCAAACAATGATAGCTATAATAAGAGTTCAGGCATCAATTATTAAGTATGAGCAATCTAGCTAAGAAACCCCAACAAAACAAAGTGTTAGAGAACAACAAGTATGAGCAATCCAGCTAAGAAACTCCAACAAAACAATAGCAAGTGTGCTGATAAGAAATTTTGTTTAACAAAGTTACTTTGTTTTTTATACTAAATGTGGGACATGTGTCAAGCATAGAACAATTCCTTGTTTTGTTAAGCAAATTGTTTTAATCCTCTAGAAAGGAAAAAAAAGAGATTTGAGATTTATCATTTTTAATCTGATTCTGTTAAGAAAATTGTTTTAAGACTTGCTTGGTCTTATACGATCAATGATGTATATAACTTTTAAATGTTTTCCAACATTGAAGTTGTGAAGCTAAATTTAATTGCCTTGCAGTTATCGTGTATCTAGTGTAAATGTTTTCATTGAATTATTTGGATTGTGAAGTATATAATTGTCATCTTAGTTTAGTATATTTTGTAACTAATGTAGTAATTATTTCTCCTCTTTTATTCCTTTAAATTTAAAATTGGACATTATTAATTGAAAAATATCTTTTCTTGGCCTTTGATGGTGCAGCTGATCCCATCCTCCTGTGTATCATTGAAAATCTATGCTACTAACCTAATGTTAAAGCATCGGTTTGAATTACTCATAGATAATGTAAAATTTTAAACGTTTTTTTTTAAAAAAAAAAATTAGGCACTCTACGTATGCTATAGGTAGGATCATCGCTTTATTATTGTTTTGTATCCCTATTGGCATGGAGCAGAGCTCCCTTTATGCCTGAATTTTGATGATTTTGTTGTAGTGAGTTTCAGGAATGCTTCATTTATGTGGGAGACTTTATCAAAATTTCCTTAGGAAGTTTATAACTTTTAGTATATGAATTATATTTATAGACTTTATATTATGCAGTGTGAATATATTTATATTTAAGAATGTGAAACTCCATATATCTAAGGCTTGAGGGATGTGAGTTCTCTCATATTTCAGGACGATTAATTGTCGGTTTTCAGGTGTGACACAAATCTTTTAGCAAATCTTTTTTTGGAGACTTTACTGGTTGTTAAATTTATCTTTTGGAATTTAAGAGTCATTTTCCCTAATTTTTCTTGAGATGTTATTACACAATTCCAAGTTTTATATTATTTATGTTCTTTTTAATTAGTTTTAACACATAAAATTGTATAAACAACATGATACGATACTGTGACAATAAATAAATTTGTTACTACATCATTAAAATTCAAGTTAACTATTTTGACAGACAATGCTGCCCTAACTTTAGTGAAAATTGTATGTAGGGAGAGTAAATTTTGATATTTTGCCCATTTAATTTTATGATTTTGCACTTGTGCCAAAATTTACCAATAGTTCTAGAAATATATTTTTTTAAATATGTCAATAATAAATTTTTGTAATTTGCGCACAGAAAAAAAAAAAAGAGATTCTAAATGTGACAGTTCTATCTTTGAAAAATAGCATAAAGATTGAAGATTGGAATAGGCAGACAATAAATATTGGTCTAGTTTATAAGAATTTGGCTAATAAATCACAAAATCGTGAGTTCAAATCTCACTGTCAATATAAAAATCATGTTAGTGTGTAATATGTAAATAGCTTTATAACCGGTCTTTAAATATAGAAGTATGTTTTAATTTTGGCGACCTTTCAAATGCCTAACTACCCCAAGTCTTTTTGTATAAAATAAAAAATTGGGACAAGCACCATCATGTGCATTCTATCCTCTTGATAACACCTCGATGTGGTTCACGTTTTAATATTTAAATATTTTTTATTCTATTTGTGTTATAATCAATCATGACACTTAGCAATTTTAAACATTCGAGATATTGCAATCTCCATCACTTAATTTTCTCTAAACAATTAACAAATAAAGGCATTACAAATAGAAGAAAACTCAATTTTTTTTTAATTTTGTATTCCATCCTATTCAATTGATGGAAATTGAAAAAAATAAGTATTTGATTATTATTATTTATTTAATAAATTTTATGGCAATCTGATTATAATGTAGAAAACCATGAGAAATTGTGGGGTGAGTAAGGACAGGCAAACGTGGCACACATTGGTCGCTACCGGAGATTCTGCTCATGCTTTAGTATCCCTACAATAATTGCTCTCTTACTTTATTAGGTCTTTTCTCTAGTTTTATCTTGTCTTTCTATCATTGTCATCAAACAGGCAAATTAACTCATTGAGCTAACCATTTTCAACTTAAACAATCATGTTAACATGCTCTTATACTTGTGCTAATTGCAATTTTGATTCAACTCGTGAGTCCATTCACCGATTTTACTATTTTACAAAATTGTGCCACGTTCACAAACATAATCATGCTGTATTAATAGTAGGATATGGTTCATCGAATAATGGTCAAAAACTCATGGGGGAACAGATGGGGTGAACAAGGTTACGTCCGCATCAAAAGAAACACCAGCTCCAAACATAATCATGATGTAGTAATAGTAGGATATCAGTGTTGTTTTTATCTGGGTTCATAGTTTCTAAGTACTAAGGTACTAATAAGATACAAATTCAAATAGATTTGTAAAATACATATTTCAATTTTACAAGAGGTTTATATACATTTCATTCTAAGAAATATTTTAATATTCAGAAAACAAAACCAATAAAATCAAGACACTCACAAATTATTCATTGAGCCAGGCCCTCAATAACCTTGATAAGAAAAGAAAATAAAGAAGTTACCCGTTTAGACTAATAGAAAACTCAATGAAATTAGTAATTGATATCAGATATCTTACATGTACACCTCATCTTATTCGTGCAAATCTTCTCACTGTCTCTCTTCCCATGACTTTTCAGGATGGATTGAGTTTGGCATGCGAGACTGTCATTAATTATTATTATTATTATTATTATTATTTCATTTTGCGAAAAAACATGCCTTTTTTTATAATGTAAGAAAGAGGTAGAGACTACTCTATATTACAAGAAATAAACAAACAAAAATCGTGTAAAGAAACCAAATGAAATCTGGGGCATCTTTAAAGCACACTTAGCTAACATATCAACTTCAAAGTTCAATTCCTCTCTCTTCTTATGTGTTCAAGATCAACCACCAAATCACATTTGAGCATATCTTGACTTTCCTGAGTTAAATTCTAGTTTACACATGAAGATTATCATCTTCATCTTTGATAAGCTTAAATACAAATAAAGAATCATTTTGCAAGCAGACTCTTCTATGGTTCCCATCCCAAGCCCTTTTGGTATAGGAACCAATCTCAAATGTGTTTATTCAATTTCTGGATGATTTTTACAATGAGATGATATACCTATTTATACTACTAAAATACCCATTAAAATATTACAAGAGTCAGAAACGTCGGGCTTCACCAACTCTCCTCCCACCTACTCCATCTGCATAATCATCATGCCTTGCATCATTTCAGTCATATGCTCTATTTTCATTTCCAATGTTGGTGTGCTATGTTAATGTTGGCTGCTCTATTTCATTTTCCTGAGATTAGACAGGACTCGTCCTCGAGTCAGAATCAACATCATCGTCAACGTATGAAGATAGATTTGCAACATTGAAGGTGGCTGAAACACCATAGGCTCCAGGCAACTCCACTTTGTAAGCATTATTGTTAATTTTCTGCACAATCTTGAAGGGACCATCATCTCGAGGAGACAACTTGATGTTTGGTTATTTAGGAAAATATTCCTTTCTCAAATGTATCCAGACCAAATCTCCCACATTAAAAACTTGATGCCTTCGATGCTTGTCCTATTGTGCCTTGAGTTTCAAATTTTATTTTTGTATCCTATCACAAACCTGCTCATGTAGTTTCTTGATTTCCTTGACCCGCTAGTCCGCATAGGTACTATATTGTTGCTTATCAGATGATGGTGTCAAATCAAGTGGGCTAAGTGGACGGGAACCATAAACGACTTCAAATGGACACTTCCCGGTTGCTTGATTAACTGAGTTGTTGTAAGCAAATTCAACTTGAGCAAGAATAAGATCCCACTTCTTCAAGTTCTTTCCAACAAAGCTACATAAAAGATTTCCAAGAATTTTGTTAACAAATGTTAGAACCAGCTGACACCAAATGTTAGAACCGGCTGACACCCAAAAGGGGGGTGAATTGGGTGTAAGATAAAAATCTTAAGAACTTTAAAAATTTTTTTGCAGCTTAGAAGAAGCAATAAATATGAAAGTAATGAATCATAAATCAATAGTTAATATATGCTGGAAATATAAGAGTTTAAGGAAGAGAGTATGCAAACTGTGATTTATCCTGGTTCGATCCAATCTGCGATGGCCTACGTCCAGTCCCCAGGCTCCTCCTGATATTTTCAAATCCACTATCTTCTTGTTTAATCCAGGCACAAGAAAGGCCTTTACAACCCACAAGTTTAGCCAGGCACTTGCAAAGCCTTTTACAAATCTCTCACCGAGTTACTCCCCCTTATACACCGTAAGGTTACAACTGAGTTACTCTCCCTTACACACCCCGTAAGGATTCAACTTTGATGATGAGAGATTACAATCAATGTTCTCTCTCAGAAGTGAATAGATGAATACTGAAGCAAAATACAATCAATCACTCTCTCAAATACACATAATATAGAAAACAGATAAGAACAGAGAGTGTTTAGGTCAAGATGGATAGCTTATGATATGAGCATGTTTGTGTCGTTGTGTTCTCGTTGGTGTTGTTCTTCGTTGAATGTTCCCATATTTATAGATGAGTTGTGATAGCTGTTAGAATCATTTCAACCTATCTGTTAGAGTGGCGTAGCTTCATTTGACTGTTCTTCAATTTTAAAAACTAGCTATTGTGGTTGGTGAACGCTCCTCTTCCGTAAAGTCAACTTTTGACTCTTCACATCATATCTTTGTTGTATTCCAGGAGACATACATTAAACACTAATACATTGAAGTGTAAGAATGATTAGAAGCAAGAAGAGTGAGTTTTATAATTAATCCCATGATTTTTGAAAGCTTCAGTACGTTGTTTTTTTCCTCCTCGGAAGCATTACTCGAGTGGTCACTCGAGTAAGCCTGGGTTATTACTCGAGTGAGCCCTCGAGTAATCCCATTCAAAATCTGGCCGAGAGTAACTTCTTCTTTACTTCTCTGATTACTAGAGTGATCCCTCGAGTAATGTTTCAAATGACCCTACGGATTACTCGAGTGATCCCTCGAGTAATACAACTTTTCACATCCGATTACTCGAGTAATCCCTCGAGTAAAGTCTGTCATTTCTTGGCCGAGAGCTACTAGATGATTTCTTCTCTAGTTGCTCGAGTGATTCCTTGAGTAAGCTCTTAAATAACTTTGTAGATTACTCGAGTGGTCCATCGAGTAATGTCATTCAAATCTTGGCTGAGAGCATTTCCAACTGCATTACTCGAGTAGTCCCTCGAGTGAGGTTTCAAATAATTCTGCATATTACTCGAGTAAGCCCTTCAAGTGAATTCTTGATTTTCATTTGAAACATGGCAAACATATATCATCGGAAAGCCCTCATAATCTACATTCCAATGCAACAAGAATCAGCCCTAAAATCATTGTATATAAAAAGTTAAGATCCAAAGAATATCTTCTACACTTAGAGAAAGTCTAAAATCACGAGCATCAATTTCCAGAAGGCATAGATCTTAGTATATAACTTGAAATATATCGAATTATATGTCCATGGGAAGCCCTTTAAGAATAATTTCATATGGCACAAGTTTCGTCTTAATCCAATATGTATTTTGAGAGTTATGTCCAAAATACCGAACCTTGTTCTGGTAAAAGATGCTGATTTATGTGTCAACTTCAACAGATCATATCTCTCTCGTCTGAACTCTTTTGAATGTGATCTTGGTGTCTATAGTTTGTGTTGGGACTCTAGTTCCATATGCCACCAGTTTCAGATCAATCCGACTTATGGTTAGAGAGATATGCTCAAAATACCAAACCTCTATCCTGAAGCGCTAAAACAGAGTACAATTACTTGAGTGGTCATTCAAGTAATCTTTAAGTAACTTTACAGATTACTTGAGTAGCCACTAAAGTAATCACTTCCAAAATGAGGCAGTGCCATATTACTCAAGTGATTACTCGAGTAATCATCCTTAGAGATACCATAACTTCCGTATACATCATTTTAGCTTCGTATTGACCCATTCCAACTTCCGTTTGACCATAGAAACCTCCGATATCACTTTTAATAGCTTGGATCTTGATATTCTCATGTGATCTTGCAAGTTCTTCTTTCTTCAATCTCTTTCTTCTTGTTTTGCCACTTGATGATCATTCTTCATAACCCAACTAGATATCTTCTTGAATATCTTCAATCTTCTTCTTTCTTATCTTGACTAATCTTGAATCTTGATATTCCTATTAGATCTTACAATTTCTTCTTTCTTCAATCCCTTGCCTCTTGATTTTCTTCTTGATGATCATTCTCCACATACGAGGCATTATAACATCAACCCACCATCGGGTTTATGACTAATCTACAAGATATACAACATTAAATATAGTAGTTAGTCAATGTAGAGAATAAGTATATCATACAAACTTTTTGCTCTTAATTCTTGACATCTATATTCGATATCATCAAAACTATTCATATATAACATTCTCCCCCTTTTTGATGATGACAAATCCTTTAAGAAAAATATGTATGAATATGACAACAATTTGAATGCAGCATATTTTTCTTGCCTCTCCCCCCCTATTTGACATCGGCAAAAAGTTTAAAGTATAGAGAAGAAAGACTTGTAGAGAAGTAAATATGTCATGAAAATTTTCTCCCTATTAATTAAAATAAATGTGTCATGAAAACAATTTTCTCCTCCTCAATTTGAAGGTAATTTGATGCAAATGAAAAATGGTAAAAAATTTGAAACAATTTGGAGAGGTTTTCAAGAAAAATTTTCATAATCAAAGCAAATTGAAATCAAATATAGGAAAAATATTCTCGAAATATAAAGATAGGGTTTAGAAATGCTCATTTGGATTTAGCAAGCTGATAATTGATCCATGAAATCCATTGCCTTCCTTTCTTGTTGTGTTAGATCCAAGATGTTATGTTCACCACACTTTCACTATGCAACTGTGATAGATCTTGTTCATAGGATTAACTTTGGCTGGTTCAATGGTAGGCTCTAAAGTGTGTTCAATAGAAAGCTTAGGAATAGCCTTTGAGATGTGGAAGGGAACTAAAGTACTTGCTTTTCAAGTGGTGTCTAAACTCTTGTTGCTTAAAATGTTGTTGTCCCTTGATTGAGCGTTAAAGCACATGTCCTAAATGTTGATATATTCTCCTTTTAGCGTGTTGAGGGACGATCTTGCATAGAGCAAATTCTTCTGCTATAAGTAAAAGCTTTCTTGCAAGGAGAATGGTTAGTGCAATCAAGTATTAAATTTATTGCACAAATCAAAGTCATCCTTTTTATATGATATGTTAAAGATTGAGATCATGAAAGGAAAGTATAAAAGTAACTCATCATCAAAACTAATTAAAAGATAGTGAATTCAGATGAGCATGTTAAAAGGATTTTCTTTTAATAAATAAGATGAGCTTTTAAGATATAAAACACATGTGTATATAAAGCTCCCCCTTAATGAATGCATGGCTTAAAAGAAAATCGTTGTGAGCAATAAAATTAATAACTTTCTTGGATTAGTAAAATCATTGGAAATTTTATAGAGAGAATGATTATGAAAATATGAAGATTAAAGATAAATCAAGTTTTGAAAATGATGATGCTAGTCAGGGTTTTAAGCTTGTAACCCTGTATCCCTCGAGTAGTTACTCGAGTAATTCCACTCAACCATCACTCGAGTGATGCGACTTAGAGAATTTCAATTAAGTAAGAATACAATACCCACTCTAGTAATCTCGTAATTACTTAAGTCATAATCCTCTATAGTCCATTGATGTATCGTTGGCTTGTTATTGTCTGATGATGTGATTAGTACTGAGGGATTTTGAAGTGTAGTCTTATTCACAGAACTGAAGAACTCAGCATTATTCATAGCAAGCTTTGTGTGATTGTTGAATCTCCTCTCTCAGATAGCCTTGGACAGATGGACCAAAGAATGAAGGATTAGGGAGACCAGCTCTAGCAAAGTGTTGTCTCTCATTTATTCTTGAAGTCTCAGCTCTCATCTTCTTTGCCTCTTGTGTTAACTTGGAGTGAGTTTCAAATTTACTTGGAGTAATTGTGAATTACTTGAAGGTCTACTTGAAGTAATTGCATATTACTTAAAGTAATTTCATATTACTTGGAGTAAGTCTTGTAGAAGTATATATAGACCTCTTGTTCTCTGACATACATGATCTTTCCAGTATTCCTCTCTTCCTTGCTTATAATAGAGGCCATTATGTGGTAATTCTTTTTGATGAAGTGAGTGAAATTATTGGCCTTTTCACCATAACTCTAGTGTAGGTATAGTAGATAATCCAGTGAAGATTAGACATAGAGCTAGGATGATAGTTAAGAATCCTCATAGGCTAATCAAGCTTGATGATTTTGTGCATCTCAGCATCTTCCTCTGAACATCTTTGTTGGCTCCATATCACAATGCAATTGTTTGATCACCTTGGAACGATAAGGAAGGTGGGTAGGCAACAAGGATTCATATTGGCTAGGCTTGTTCTTGGCCTTGAGATACTTTGAGATGAATCTCATTTAGGTTCACTTAAGAAATCTTCTTCTTCTTTCTTTTTCTCTGACTATACCACTAGCTAGTTACTTGCTAATGATAGGGTGTCACTCGATTGATTACTTGAGTGATACCATAGATTTAGCTTCTACTCACACTGCAACACTGCCAGTCACTCTTCCTTTGTTAGCCTCCGATCTTTGTATCCGAAAGTAGAGTATTTTGATAAACTCCTGCAAAAGTATAAGTATATGCTCTTTAGTACCCAACTTTCTCTTGGGTCCATACAATATTAGACATTATAACTCTTATGCTCTTATACAGTTGAATTATATGATACTTGAGCAAAGAGTGTATTAAATCACTAGAGATTAAAATTATAATGTCATCCAATTAATTTATGTCATAAAGAAATAGCAAACAATTGATACCAAGAATGATGTTTTCACAATAACAGTATGCAAATATGCTTTGTATAGAAAAATATGTCATTAATAAGATTTTCATGCAATCAATGTAAGTCAGATCAAAGAGAGTTGAAAATCTATTCATAATGACCAACTGTTATGAAATGATAAATCATGAATGAAATCAAGTTTTCCAAGAATGATAATGCGATATGCAAATTGTTTCAAATCTCATATGTGATTTCAAATCATAATAGTGCATTGTGAAATAGAGATTTTGAATATATGCAAAACTCATCTTTGAAATATGTTTATAATCAATGTTCATGTTGAAAATGGTGGAAGTCAACAATTTAAATATACATATACCAGAAAGTTTCCTTTTTAGAGAACAACTAAGATAACATGTTAGACATGTTTGAGAATTTTCCAAAGAGCAAAAGTCATATTGAAAATGAATTAGCCAAAAAGGCTTAGCTTCAAGGATGTATATAAACACAATGACTTTGCTATTGACCAAGAGATAAACTTGACTCTTAGAGTTGTGTCTTGAAGAATAGGGATATTCAACTCAAGAATTTGAATAGAAGGCTCTAGTTACTCAAAAAATGGATGAAGACAAATGGTAATGCAACAAGACGAGTATAAGAATTTATGGATGATGAAGCACATACTTATTGATCCAAATGGCTAGAGTTCAAGAATATTATCCTAGTAAATTATTTCACTATAATGGTTAATGCATTAAGATTTAATGCACTAATGAACATTCATAATGTTTGGAATAACATAGCCAACCAAAGATTTATGCATTAGGCATAAAGCTTTCACATATTGGATTCTTTTCTAGGAAATACACTTGAAACTCATATAAATAGTTAACTTGTTAGACATAAGGTCTAACTTGTTAGAAAATAATCATTGAGGAGTTCAAGCATTGGATAACACATTTAAGATCAATGATCAATATGTTAACGATGGGGAAATACTCTGGTGGAAGAATTTGAAGCATTTCTGATTTTCAGTATACATAAATATTAACTTCCAATTTTGAAACCGATTTAAATGCAAACAAGTTATGAATAATTTTCAAATAATGTGTATGCATTTTTATAAACAAGATGAATTTGGAATCTAAGTACATTTTTAAATGTGCATTTCGAAACTCAAATACATAGAAAGATTATGTACAATTTCACTTTCAGTCCATTTAGCAATCTAAAAATAATTTGAAACCCATAAATGATTGATTGCTAATAGTATACAATAATGAGCAAGTTATTCATTACCCAAATAAATAATTTATATAAGCATAATATCGGGTAAGAATAAAGAAGACAGTACCATGCTCAAGTAACCTCATAATTACTTGAGAAATTATCCTTTGAAGTTCATTTATGCATAATTCCTTGACTTTTACCTTCCATCTTCCAATTGGTGTTATCACTTGAACATTCACTCCCAGTTGTCACGCAGTGATGATGATCACTTGATTGGTTACTTGAGTGATGCTTCACTATGCATCTTTTCTTCCTTCATTGCTAGCTAAGCACTTACAGTGTTGCCTCAAGTAATGCCTCCTTTTGTTTGCACATTCAAAAATGCAGCTTCAATATCCAACTTCCCAAAGATTTGAATTAAAACCTATGTATTCATAATCTTGAGATGAAGCTCTTTCTTTCTTCTTCCTACAAAACCATATAGATCTTTCTCTTCTTTTGGTATCCAGTTTTACTTGGATCGATTCATGGTTACCTTGTAGGAATGATAATTCACACGCTTTAAGAATATAAATAATTCGAGACAATTAAGCATAATGAATAAAACGTGTCTTTATGCATAAGAGAAATATTTTCTTTTCAAATCATTATACATGCATAAAGAATTAACCTATTGAGCATTACAATCCCTTTATAAATATATCTATTAAATAGCTTTTTAAGGGATGTGAAAACATAATTTCAAAATCATTTGCAATGCTCATTCCTAAGATTTCAAAATATAAAACCTCGATAAATATTACAGACAATAGCATAGGAGGTTTTATCATTGTATACCTTTGCCTTAGATAGGAGAATTGCTTTTGCTTACCCATTGCATCTTTCTATGATGTTGATACTTTGAATATCTTGCTTTGGGTACTGGCAACCTTCTCTCAAAATATATAGACTCCAAGAGTCTTTTATTTGATGCTTGAGAGATCGTCTTTTTCTTGTTCTCCTCAAGATAGTTGAACGGTATTCTATGGTAGTTTATTCTTGAGGTGGAACGTACTCCTTTTCTCCATTGCCTTTCTTTGTGGTTAAACTTTACAGTTCTAGCAATGGGTGATCTGAGAGTTCTTCTAATTGATGTGAATCTCCATTTAGGTGCATTAGGAACTCTTGGAATCTTCTTCATTTTCTTAGTACCCTTTTATCCATTCTTTCTAGAATCAACCTGCACACATGAAACACCAGATGGACATTTTGGTACCCACTTTTCTTTGGGTCCTTGAATGTTAGCATTTGAACTCACTTGCATTTTAGGAATCCAAACAAATTTATTTCTCACATTAGAATTTCTCCTAATATAGCATATGTGTGAAATATGACATAATTTACCACAATAATTGCAAATAATATGATGGTATGCATTATGAGATTTTATGCAAGTATTGTGTCAGTCAAGAGAGTAAAAACCCGAATAAATTTCATTTGAACATTCTTTCTTTCCAATAAACTTTCCAGCATGATTGAAAACATTTTTGCTTTTCAGAATAGAATCAATACTTAGTTGAGAAAAAATTTTATGCAAACTTTGAAAATCAGTTTTCAAAATAACTCCAGAAGAATTGGAATTGTTTACCATATGTGCATCTTGAGCTCTAGAGGATGATCCATCAAATTCATCCGTAATGAGCTCTTCTTGGGAATCATCTTCCTCTTGCTCTTCTATGTTGACAGGATCATGGAAGTGTTCTATGATTTCTCATTTTCATCATTAACTTCTAATTGTTCATGCACTGTAGATATGCAGCTTATAGTTTCACATGAACTGTCAATGCTTTCAACTTCAACACAATTATTAGGAGTATAAATAGAATCAAGAGTATCCCAAATATCTCTAGCAGTAGAGCAAAATCTAATTTTCTCAAAATCATTTTCGGTTAAAGCACTATACAAAATTTTCATTGTTCTAATGTTCAACGAAAACATTTTCTTTTCTCTTTCTGTCCAATTCTTTCTCTGTTTGAAATCAAAGGCATATGAAAAAACATCCCACATATCATAATCAAAGCTTTTTATAAAAGATGTCATTCTAGCTTTCCAAAACAAAAAATCAATATCTTTCAAAATAGGTGGAATTGTGTAGTCAAAACCTTCGGAAAGCATATAACACCCAAAATCAGCCATTATAAACTCTTGAGACGGTTAAGTCTTTTAAACAAGAGTCCAGCTTTGAAAATTTTTTTGCATCTTAGAAGAAGCAATAAATATGAAAGTAATGAATCATAAATCAATAGTTAATATATGTTGGAAATATAAGAGTTTAAGGAAGAGAATATGCAAACTGTGATTTATCCTGGTTCGGTCCAATCTGCGATGGCCTATGTCCAGTCCCCAGGCTCCTCCTGAGATTTTCAAATCCACTATCTTCTTGTTTAATCCAGGCACAATAAAAGCCTTTACAACCCACAAGTTTAGCCAGGCACTTGCAAAGCCTTTTACAAATCTCTCACCGAGTTACTCCCCCTTACACACCGTAAGGTTACAACCAAATTACTCTCCCTTACACACCCCGAAAGGATACAACTTTGATGATGAAAGATTACAATCAATCTTCTCTCTCAGAAGTGAATAAATGAATACTGATGCATAATACAATCAATCACTCTCTCAAATACACATAATATAGACAACAGATAAGAACAGAGTGTTTGGGTCAAGATGGATAGCTTATGATATGAGCATGTTTGTGTCATTGTGTTCTTGTTGGTGTTGTTCTTCGTTGAATGTTCCCATATTTATAGATGAGTTGTGATAGCCATTGGAAGCATTTCAACCTGTCCGTTAGAGTGGCGTAGCTTTTTTTAACTGTTCTTCGATTTTAAAAACTAGCCGTTGTGGTTGGTAAATGCTCCTCTTTCGTAAAGTCAACTTTTGACTCTTCACATCATATCTTCATTGTATTCCTAGAGACATACACTAAACACTAATACAATGAAGTATAAGAATGATTGGAAGCAAGAAGAGTTTCATAATTAATCCCATGATTTTCGAAAGCTTCAATACGTTGTTTTTCTCTCCTGGGAAGCATTACTCGAGTGGTCACTCGAGTAAGCCTGGGTTATTACTCGAGTGAGCCCTCGAGTAATCACGTTCAAAATTTGGCCGAGAGTAACTTCGGGCCCGTTTGGTTAGATTGCATTGCACACATGCGATGGTAATCTTGATTGTATTACCATTGGTGGTCTGTTTAGTTGGGCTTATTAATGGTAATGTAGATTACAATTGTAAAATAGATTGCATATTTTATGGTAATCTCCATTCATAGGGGGACCCCTATGAAAACTCATTGCAGGCTTGTAATCATTGATGAAATCTCAATTTTGACCCTACTAATATAATAAAAAGACAATATATACCCTCAATAGACAAAACATCAAAATTTGTATTCAATTTATTTGCCTTTCAAAAGCAAAAGCCCTAATATGAGCGCAGAACATCGAATATAAGTTCCTTGACCTCAAGAATACAGTCACAAGGCTTGCAAAGAATTCTAATTATTGTTGACCAGAGTTTCTTCTAGAAGCCGAATCTACAAGCTAAATCACTTCCATGGTATGATTTCTAATTTCTGACAGCAGAAGGAGAAACCAAAGACTAATGAAATTCATATTTGCATCCTGTCTACTTACTCAACATTGCTGGAAAATAAAGAAACTAAATATTCCAAACAAGTTTAAGTACCGTTTATACAGGAGTAAAGGATGGAATTTGATGAGGAGTAAGAAACGAAGGAGAGGGAATAGACCAGACAAATGCCAAGATAGGAAGCTTTCCAGCTTCTTCACCAGCATAGGACCATCGCAGATTCCAATCATAATCTGCCGCCTTGCTAACTCAGACGCCGCCTGCATTTAAGTTTTAATTTTTCAAGAAATAAGGCATATTAATAGAGCAAGAGAGATAGGGAAAGGGAACGAAAGAGCGAAGGGGAGTGTGAAACCTTGAGGAAAAGGAAGTGGCCATCATGCAGCCGGTCAAAGGTACCACCAATAACTACGGCATCATAGGTATTTGGAGGAGACAGATTATTGGGGTGAGGAAGGAGATGATTGGTGATGGAGGTTTTTTTTATGTTTAAGGGGTATTTTGGACCTTTTATAATTCAATTTAAATATAAAAAAAAATTTCTCCACATCTTATTATTAAGCAACCAAACATGATGATGGTAATCATTATTGCATTGCACACCATTGCATTGCAGCCTATTGCATTACCAGAGGGGTCTGCAATTGAACCAAACGGGCCCTTCTTCTTTGCTTCTCTGATTACTCGAGTGATACCTCGAGTAATGTTTCAAATGACTCTGCGGATTACATGAGTGAGCCCTCAAGTAAAGTCTGTCATTTCTTGGTTGAGAGCTACTGGATGATTTCTTCTCTGGTTACTCGAGTGATCCCTTGAGTAAGCTCTTAATAACTTTGCAGATTACTTAAGTGGTCCCTCGAGTAATGTCATTCAAATCTTGGCCGAGAGCATTTCCAACTGCATTACTCGAGTGGTCCCTCGAGTGAGGTTTTAAATAAGTCTGTATATTACTCGAGTAAGCCCTTCAAGTGAATTCTTGATTTTCATTTGAAAGATAGTATGCGCCATTTAGCTTCCACAAGCGTACGGGTCACAAGTAATAAAGTGATAAGTCAAGATCGTTCCCACGAGGACTATGACAAAATCGAGTTAACTAATTTGACCATGTTCTTAATTAGGTTGAATGGAATCATTTGAAATTGATCAAGTTAAATAAAGAAGTTTGATGAAAATAACAAAGGAAAATTGGGAAAATTGGGAAATTGGGTCTAACTTCAAGAGATATTAACTTAGGATTACTTCTTCCCCATTGTATTTCATAAAACTATGCAAATATCTACTTATGTTGATTAAATGAGTTTATATGCTAGTCAAAGGTTCTAAAATCATCAATCAAGCTCTCTCAAGTCAAGTTTGATTTTTAATGCTCATTAAAAATATTCAATCTCTTGTTTACAATTAATGAAAATCATCTTTCCAAAGCAAGCCTTCTCTTAACTATGCTAGGTTGTTAGATATATTTCTATTCTAACAACAAACCATCTATTTAATCCATAAACTTCAATTCTAGCATGATTTTTCTCAAGTTCTACAATCAAAATAGCTCCTTCAAGCATCCTCCAATTAAACAACTCTAATCATGTGGTGATCAAGCACAAGATAGCATTAAGGATAGAGAAAAATCAGCACATATAATCATTAACCAACAAAAGCAAGATAATCCAATAGTTTCAATCTATATAATGGGTAACAGTAATCATAATTAGGAGTTCTAGCTACTCATGATCAATATATGCCAAAATCTCAGCACACAATCATCATCCATATCAGCAAAATAAAGAAAAAGGAGAGAAGAACAAGAAGAACCCAATAATTGGGGCTCCAAATCCTTTCTCAACCCAATCTCAAGCTCCAAGCTCTTCAAAATGCCAAACCCTAGCAGCCAAGATGTTCAAGGAGTCCAGAACTACAGATTTTTGACCTAGCCCATGCCTTTATACTAGTTTTTCTGCTTCAGTTTTCAAAACGCACAACATCAGTTTCACGCGTTTGCCGCGAGTTTTCTACAGCGAATGCCATAGCGAATTGTCATCAGACAGAAGTAAGGCTTTTTCAGGTGGTTTTGCTATGACATTGGCTATAGCGGATTTCACGGCCAACAGGAAGACTGAAGGGCCATCTTTTGAGGTAGTTTTGCATTGTTTTGGCTACATCATTTCCATAGCAATTGCAAGCTTCTCCTTCATAGTGTCCTTTTTCATCTTTCTCTTGCATTCTTCTCTTCATTTCACATCTTCCCATGAACTTTGTGAGCTTTTACAACTTGTCATCTTCCACCTACAAGGAGGAAGACTTCATGAACTCTTCAACTTTCATAATTAACCAAAACTAATTGCATTTAGCTCATGATTTTGATTATATCCTATCACATTTTCTTCTATAATCTCTTTATATGCACAATTTGATCCCAAAAATAAGTGAAATGAGAAGAAAATGTGCTAGAATACTCTTGATTTCTATGAGTTAACACATGGCAAATTATATATCATCAGAAAGCCCTCATCATCTACATTCCAATGCAACAAGAATTAGCTCCAAAATCATTGTATACAAAAAGTTATGATCCAAAGAATATATTCTACACTTAGAGAAAGTCTGAAATCACGACCATCAATTTCCAGAAGGCATAGATCTTAGATATAACTTGAAATATATCGGGTTATATGTCCGTGGAAAGCTCTTTAAGTTTACTTTCATATGGTACCAGTTTTGTCTCAATCCAATATGTGTTTTGAGAGTTATGTCCAAAATACCAGACCTTGTTTTGGTAAAAGACGCTGATTCATGTGTCAATTTCAACAGATCATATCTCTCCCATCTGAACTCTTTTGAATGTGATCTTGGTGTACATAGTTCGTGTTGGGAGTCTAGTTTCATATGTGCCACCAGTTTCAAATCAATACGAATTGTGGTTAGAGAGATATGCCCAAAATACCTAACCTCTATCCTAACATGCGAAAACAGAGTACAATTACTCGAGTGGTCACTTGAGTAATCTTCAAGTAACTTTGCAGATTACTCGAGTAGCCACTCAAGTAATCACTTTCAAAATGAGGTAGTGCTATATTACTCGAGTGATTACTCGAGTAATCATCCCCGGAGGTACCATAACTTCCATATACATCATTTTAGCTTCGTATTGACCCATTCCAACTTCTGTTTGACCATAGAAACCTCCGATATCACTTTTAATAGCTTGGATCTTGATATTCTTATGTGATCTTGCAAGTCCTTCTTTCTTCAATCTCTTTCTTCTTGTTTTGCCACTTGATGATCATTCTTCATAACCCAACTAGATATCTTCTTGAATTGATTATCATTCTTCATAATCCAACTAGATATCTTCAATCTTCTTCTTTCTTTGCTTGACTAATCTTGAATCTTGATATTCCCATTAGATCTTACAATTTCTTCTTTCTTCAATCCCTTGCCTCTCAATTTTCTTCTTGATGATCATTCTCCACATATGAGGCATTATAACATCAACCTACCATCGGGTTTATGACTAATCTACAAAATATACAACATTAAATATAGTAGTTAGTCAATATAGAGAATAAATATATCATACAAATTTTTTGCTCTTAATACTTGACATCTATATTCGACATCATCAAAACTATTCATATCTAACAGTATATTCTTCCACAGACATAGTCTTTTGACGGAGATTATGTAATTGAAGGAAGTTATCTTGATAATAATTTTCAGGAAGAAACTTACGTGAGAGCTCACATCGCATCTTGTCCCACATTCGGATCTTGCTTTTTCCTTCTCTTTCACTCCTTTTCTTGAGATTCTCCCACTATATGGAAGCATGTTTCTTTAGTTTGATGGCGATAATTTTAACTTTTTGCTCATCGAGAATCTCTTTATATTTAAAAACTCGTTCGACAGCTTGAAGCCAATTGACGAATTCGTCTGGTTGCAGTCTTCCCTCAAATTCAAGTATGTCTACCTTAATGTCATTAAGGCGGAATGGTTGTTGTTGAGGACGACGATGGTAGTCAATGGATGACGAACTGTTGTTATCCGAATCATCCTTTGGATATTCACTGCGAGATTCTAACATGGCTTGCTGTGTTTGTACACTGTTTTTAGTTCTTGTATCTGACGTTTCATCTCGTTCATCTCAATCTCGTGTGTATTTCTATGTCTTGGAGGCATTTTGGAATTATTCTTGTGAGGTTAGGATTTAAAGAACACAGTTATTAGATATAGGGTAGAAGGGTATAAGGGTAGGATTGGTATTTATGGAAAAGAAAGGAGTAAAACTAGAAATCTTATGGACAAATAGGGGTCAAAATGTAATTTAGTAACTTTCAGGGGTTGAAATTTAATTTTGGCAGAAATGTGGGGTTAAAATATAATTTCAGAAATTTTTGGGGTCTAAAATGTAATTTTGATAAAATATGGGGCCAAAACATAATTTTAGCAAGTTTTGGGGTCTAAAATGTAATTTTGGCATAAATTTAGGGCCAAAATGTACTTTCAGAAAGTTTTGGGGAAATTTTGTAATTTTGACCAAATTTAGGGGTCAAAATGCAATTTCAGAAAAGTTGGGCTAACTGGGATTGTTGACGTGGTGGTTATGACACATGACAGTGAACTGGTGGCTGATTTGTCGCTGACGCAGAAGATCAGGCTGATGACATTATCATCTTCAACCTTTAAACTTCGGTGACAGCATGTGAAATTATGATGAGTTTTTGGTGATCTCCGTGGAGGCGCGTGGGACTGTTTCACTGCTGTGACCAAGGTTATTCCTAGGTTTTTTGGCTTTCTGAACACGATGGTGAGGTCGGTTTCTTCAAAAAACACTCCGAGAGTGAAAATCCGACACCCTCTATTTTCTCACGTTTTTGTTTCTTACCTACTCCTCACTCTTTTACTCTCTAGCCCTCTGGAACTCAGTTCTGATACCAAAATGGTACAGGAACCAATCTCAAATGTGTTTATTCAATTTCTGGATGATTTTTATAATGAGATGATATACCTATTTATACTACTAAAATACCCATTAAAATATTACAAGAGTCAGAAACGTTGGGCTTCACCAACTCTACTCCCACCTACTCCCTTTGCATAATCGTCATGTCTTGCATCATGTCAGTCATATGCTCTATTTTCATTTTCAATGTTGGTGTGCTCTGTCAACGTTAGTTGCTCTATTTCACCTTTAAAGACTGATAAGGCTCGCCTAAAGTTCATCTGTTAAAGGACTAAGATCAACTCCCTAAATATGTCATATACTAAGGACCGGAGGGAGTACTTCAGTGAATATTTTCCATAGTGTCTTGAAATACACTTTTTTTCTCACATCTTGAAACTGCAGATAGGATCTTCTTTGTATGTGTCTCTTTTGAGTAGCTAGGTTTTTTTATCTTTATAACGTTGCATATATTATATTATTAAAATGATGTCATGAACGGAATTTATCTTTATAATGTTGCATATATTATGAAAACTTAGCTACCCAAAAGGGACACACAAAGAAGACCCTATCTGCAATTTCAAGAGACCAATTCAATGTGAGAAAAAAAGTGTGTTTCAAGACGCAATGGAAAATGTACACTGAAATACTCCCTTCAATTCTTAATATAGCACATATTTAGGGAGTTGATCTTGATCCTTTAATGGACGAACTTCGGACATGCCTTATGGATCTTAAAAGGGATTGGGATGGGAACCATAGAAGAGTCTGCTTGCGAAATGATTCTCCATGTGTAATTAAGCTTATCAAGGATGAAGATCATAGTCTTCATGTGTAACTAGAATTTAATTCAAGAAAGTCATCAAGATATGCTCAAATGTGATTTGGTGGTTCATCTTGAACACATAAGAAGACACAGGAACTTTGAAGTTGATATGTTAGCTAAGCGTGCTTTAAAGATGTCCCAGATTTCACTTGGTTCCTTTACACGATATTTGTTTGTTTATTTCCTATAATATAGAGTAGTTTCTACCACTTTCTTACATTATAAAAAAAGGCATGCTTTTTTGCAAAATGAAAAAAAATAGTAATAATTAATAATTAATGACAGCCTGGCATTCCAAACTCAACTCATCCGGAAAAGTCATGGGCAGAGAGACTGATCGAGATGATTTGCACGCATAAGATGAGGCGTACGTGTAAGATATTTGATATCAATTACTAATTTCTTTGAGTCTTCTATTAGTCTAAATTCAAGAGTGGGTAACTTCTTTATTTTCTTTTCTTGCAAGGTTATTGAGGGCCTGACTCAATGAATAATTTGTGAGTGTCTTGATTTTATTGGTTTTGCTTTCTTGAATATTATAATATTTTTTAGAATAAAATGTATATAAACCTCTTGTAACATTGAAATATATATTTCACAGACCTTCCAAATCTATTTGAATTGGTATCTTATTGGTACCTTAGTACTTAGAAACTATCAATCCACATAAAAACAACACTCAAATTTTTCTAGGGGAATACTTAATTACCTTTCTTCATGTTTTCTCAGCGCAGAAATTAGCCCTAATTCAGCATGAAGATAAGAAGGTGAAGTGTATATAATTTATATATATATAGAGAGAGAGAGAGAGAGAGAGAGAGAGCGCACTCATTTTTAATTAAACATACATAAATTTTATTCCACGGAAAATCATTTGCCATTTATTTATACTCAACACACACGTAGTACAACACATGACTGGTGTATTTCATATTGAGGCAGCACCAGTTTTTTATACTCAACAAACACAGTACAACACATGATAAGTGTACTTCATATAGAAGTAGCCCCAATTATTTAATACCCAACACATACTGGTGTTTATACCCAATAAATGGCATATCGATTGCCATTTACTATTGTTGGAGGGTGTGCTTCATATAGAAGTTGCAAGCTTCAAATCTGGTATTTCTTTTGTCCCTTTGAGTGGGTATCCACCAGAACAGTTAATGTTACATACCCCTGGTTTGGAGCCGGTGTTTCTTTTGATGCGGGCGTAACCTTGTTCACCCCATCCGGTCCCCCATGAGTTTTTGACAATCCAATAATCTTCACGATTCGATGAACCATATCCTACTATTAATACAGCATGATTATGTCTGCATGAACCAATGCCTTTACAATCATTCCCCTTAAAAATTCCCTATCAAAGTTAAGAAAACAACTGTTAATTACTTTTCAAATGTGTCTGGTTGGATGGTAACTAGAGATGAAGTAGTGAGGTAATGAAAATTAGACTTACACTACGAGAGGAGTAGGACTTAAATTCGTTGCTTGCGAACAGGGAAACACTAACAGGTTGTTTGAAAACAAAATCACGAAGAGAATTCTCAGATATAGGACTGTGAAACCAAGTGTGAGAGCTAGTGATAGTAGTGACTACTCTTTTCTCCTGCATCAATTAAAAAAAAACAAAGAGTAAAGCCATAATTAAAAAATACATATATTTGAACTAACCAATTAGTAGACACAATTATAGACTAACCTTTGTGTGATCGCAAGCACTGGCAAAACCTTTAAATGGATAAATTGCTTGTGAGGTAATACCACGATTGCGGATGACATATTGAAATGCGTTGCCGACCCACCCTCCATTGCAGCCTTTGTTACTTGTATCGCAGGATATGAGTTGTTGTTCAGAAAGATCCAGAAGCCGTCCTGTGACTATTTTTGTTATTCCTTCTATAGCTCCAGTGGCAGAGAATGCCCAACAACCACCTATTAAAATAAATTTGATTTGATATTATGCTTATATGCTGTATGCTATAGGTTATAATAAACAAACAAAAGAAATTTAAACTTACCACATGGACCCTGGTCTTTCACACGAGTTACAGCTCCTTTGGTCCTCCAATCCCAAGAAGAGGGTGGTGCATTTGGACAGGATGCATGGTTCAATATCATTTTGCTGTCGTTGCCTTCCATCATGGGTTTCTCTGTCTCATGTAAATAGATTTTGCTGAACTCTTCGTAACTCATATCTGAAAAGTTGTTCAAACCTGGACGATAGTCGTCAGGTGAGTTTCTTTCTGCATTTTTCTCTCTGACATACTTCAAATTACTTTTGAAAATCTCAAACCTAGCTGCCTCCTCTTCTAGGGTTTGGTATTCTCGTTCATTCTCCTTCTTCCACATTTGGAATAGATGGAAGACTTCTTTCTCAGAAGTGTACATGTCTAGATCTAGATTTGAAATGGAATACTCCTCAAGTACACTAGACGCGAGACAAATCGAAGTATACCAAACGAAGAAAAGGGGAAGCAATTTAGTAACAAGAGAACTCATTGTGCCCTCAAAGGCGATAGATATCAAGCGTTTGGATTGTGGTGTTGCATAGCATTGTTCCATATATATATAGGGAGTGAGAGAACCACAAGCCGTTTATCACAGTTCACATTTTTTAAATCGAGTTCGCTTACTTGTCAGCTGAAAAATGTGATGAAAATAAGAAATCTCATATCCTTATATTGAAATATTTAAAATAAACTTATGCAGAGTGAGAGTCACATATTGTAGTTTAATAAATTAAAAGTATAGAGATCAATACCTATAACTGGAAAACTTATAAGGACCTAATAAAAAATTTACCTAAATTTAATTAAAAGGGGTATTTTTGTTTCTAAAATTACATATTAATTTTTTTCTTTAATCAATTCAAGTTCAGGAGAGTCCAACCCTTTATTCCCTTGTATTACCAGAGGCTGAGAGAGTCTAATTTTTGCTGATATGATGAGAAGAGAGCCGCTGATACAACGTACGTGCGACCATATAATTCACAATTAAATGCATTAATCAACGGATGGAAATTGAAGAATTTCCTTGTTTTGCATTCCGTCTTATTCAATTGATAAAAATTGAAAAAAAAAAATAACTATGTGATTATTTTGTTAAATTTTATGGCAATTGAATTCTAATGTAGAAAACCATGGGAACTTAAGTAAGGACAAGCAAACGTGAAATACGGCGGCTCTTGCTGATTCTGCACATTGTGCACCTACTCCCTACTCCCGCAATAATGCTGCGTAAGACGACAAGATATGTGTGCTCGTGCCTTCACATGGAGATTAAAATATTCTCAAGCCTTGTCTACTGTAATAAATAACAAGTTTGGTATATATTTGCTAAAATGACTTTATATTTTTTAAGAAATAATTCTTCCCTCCCCATGGTCACGACTCGCTAGCACCGAATCCCCTGCAACCACCCACCAGCGCGCGGCCGGCTGCTGGAGCCACCACTGGGGTGACATGATAAATATTAGCAAATGACTTTGATGACACTTGAACTTTGGACCTCATAGTTACGAAAAATATTTATGAACATTGAGCCATTAGTAAAAGAATGCAAATTATATTTTCCATAAGAAACTTAGGTAGGTTTCTTTTGAGAAAGTAGTCGTCAATTTACTATATTCAAGTTGTTAATTCTTGTTAGGCAGTTTTTAATAGAGATGCCAACATAAAAGGATAAAGAAAGTAGTTGTAAATGCAGTTGTCAAATTTGTTATGATATAGTTGCGAACTTATCGTATTGAAGTTGTCAATTTTTGTTAAGCAGTTGTTAATGGAGTTGTCAGCAAACAAAGTTATAGTTGTTAATGCAGTTATCAAATTTGTTATGATACAGTTGTAAACTTGTTATATTGAAGTCATTAATTCTTATTGGGTAGTTGTTTACAGAGTTGTTCAGTTGTAATGTATAAAATCGAGCCATTCGTTAAAGCAGTTGGCGATTGAATTAGCAGAACGATTATGTTCGATTCTTCTACTACCTCCCACTATACATGTAGAATCTAATTGTAGTGCAAGTCCTATGAGAGGAGTATCATTATTCTAGCAGATTCATTCTCCTTATGCGGCCATCCATTCAAATCAAACATCATGGTATGTCCAGTAGCATATCCCCAAGCTTTATTGTTCAAATCATTACCACACATACATGAAATAGGCGATTGCCTCGACTCCTTAAATCAATGGACATTACAAGCCTTTGACGAAAAAAATAAAATATAAAATTATATATCAGATTATAACCTTGTAAATCTTCAATGGTTTAATCAGTCTAATCATAAGAAATAATAATGAAGAATAAGCAAAAATTATCATTTTAATTTATTGTCAAATTGCAAGGTTACTATTTTGAAAGAAACGGGCAATAATTGAAATAACACATTGGTGTGTGTTTACTAAGTGACCCCTCGATTTGTAGGAAATTGCCTGTCCGAGAAGGGCAAATTTTGATGTTTTATCCATTAATTCTACGATTTTGAACCCTTACGTAAATTTATCAACTTTTCTTGTGTGGATGTGAATTAATTTAACTTGCACAGTTACACTAACCGGTTTAGAGCCCCTCCTCCTCCCTTTACATCCTCTTCTCTCCTCTGCCTTCTCTAACTTAACGATAAACATTTGAATGGTTTAGATTTAGTTTTATACAAAATATTATTTTTATTTTAGTATTGAATTATTCATATTGAAATTTAGCAATTTATATTTAATTAATTATATTTATTTTTATAATTTAACATTTTAATAATAATTTTATAAAAGATCAAATTTGAACCATTCAAATGTTGATCAAATAGTTACATTTAGTTTTTTTTATCAAAATTATTATCAAAATGTTAAATTATAAAAATAAAATTAATTAATTAAATTTAAATTGCTAAATTTTGTTATGAATAATTTAATACTACAATAAAGAAAATAAAAAGATTTGTATAAAACTACTAGCTAGATCAACTAATTTTGATCTTACCATTAGAAGAGGAAGAGGAAGAGAATAAAAAGGAAAAAGGAGAGGTTGCTCTCCTACTAGACCAACTAATTTTAAACTTCTGCATTTTATCCTTTTGAATTCAAATAAAATGTACTCATATTTATAACAATAAATCCATTAAACCCCATATTCTTGTTCGTTTTGTCCGTTAATTTTTCCATAATTTATTTTTTTATTCTTGTTAAAAAAGATAAAGAATGTTATTTTTTATATTTTCTTGCTGTATTTTTATATAGATTTGTATACCTTTCTCTATTAACAAATAATTATCTAAATTTTTTAGGATGATGTTCAATTAAATATTTTGATTTCTAGATTTTAAGTACAAGATAATAAAAATTTAAAGAGAAAATTATCATCTAATGAATAACAATTATCGTCAAAACCTTATGAGTCAAACCTCCAATCAAATCACAACAAACTAAATTTTATATTTAATAGATTGGTCATTATATTCAAGAAAAAGGAATTAGCTGCCTGAATGCATGTAGCTACTAACTACTAAACAGTCATAATTAAAAAGAAGAAGGGGGATATATAAATACTATGGAGTACTTGGATCAACTGGCTTGGGTCATTTCTACTTAACCATTAATCTTATATTCGAGTCTTGTCTATACAGTTTCAATAATTCAATAAGCTTTGGTAGTAATCTGGAAAAATTTAGAGGAACGGCTTTATTTGGTTCTTGGGTTACCTTATTTGATTTCATTAATCTGTCGTGTGAACATGCAAACGGTTTCTTTCATATATTTAATTATTTTTCACAGACCAATCAGCGTCAAATGGATTGCTCAACCAACTCTCTGTTCCATTACAAATAACTCAACTCTATGTTCAATAATTTATTTAGGTTTGGTAGTAATCTGTGGAAAATGGAGAGGAACGGCTTTATTTAATAAATGGATTACTTTGTTTGATTTCATTAATTGGTGAGAGGAACATGATTTCATTATTTTTCACAGAACGTCATCAAATTGATTGCTCAACAACCAACTCTTTGTTCCATTACAAATGACTCAACTCTCTGTTCAAAAATTTATTTAGGTTTGGTAGTAATCTGTGGAAAATGGAGAGGAACGGCTTTATTTAATAAATGGATTACTTTGTTTGATTTCATTAATTGGTGAGAGAATATGATTTCATTATTTTTCACAGAACGTCATCAAATTGATTGCTCCACAAGCGACTCTCTGTTCCATTACAAATGACTCAACTCTCTGTTCAATAATTTATTTAGCTTTGGCAGTAATCTATAAAAATGGAGAGGAACGGCTTTATTTAATTCATGGACTAATTTGTTTGATTTCATTAATCGGTGTGAGGAACATGCTTTCATATATTTAATTATTTTCCACAGAACGTCATCAAATTGATTCCTGAACAACAAACTCTCTGTTCCAGTACAAATGAGTCTGCCCGGGACACTCGCTTTCTTTCATTTTTTTTCCTCTTACCATTTAAATTAAATAAATGGGATAATAACAACTATATGTAAAGCTTATAGTTGTAATTTTTGAGCTTGCATGGGATTAAATTCTATTGCATGTTGGTGGTCCGAAAGGTTTGAGTCCATTCCTTAAATCTTGACATTTTCAGATTGCAGTGATAGCATATGTATGCGTGGTTGACGTTGAAGCCAAGGGAATTTTGAATTCGACTTTCTGATTCTGGGCCAAGGCGTTGGGTTTCATGATAGAGACAATGGAAGAAAGCTTAACAATTAGAATATATGAGGAATGTAAATATACCTATGTGTGCGTGAGGAGATTGAACTTAGAAGCTGGCAATGTATTGAACCTACTGTTTGATGTTTTTATATTCTAAATAAGCACCTGAGATGATTAAAGGATTGCTCTAAGGTTCTAAAAGGTATATTAATCGCTAATGAGTAATAATGTAGGTGGGAATTGGTGTGGTGTGATTTGCTTATTTAGTTATTCATTCATAACCAGCGGTCTCACCATGCTCAGCTAGCACCATATATGTTTTCAGGATTCAAATATTTTCACTTCTTCTCACATCTTATCTAATTCTTGTTATGAACTTTGAACTGCCGCTGCATGGACTTGACTAGTAAACTGATGTGCTCACATAAACTGTTACAGTATCACTATCCGTCACTGCTCTTACATAAGTGAAATACATCTACTTGCTTCTTAATTTTATTTTACATAAGAATGATGTTCCTAGGGGCACAGCGTGTAATTCAAATTGTACCCCTTGTGGTAAGATAAAATTTGAATTTTTTCATATGTCGTCATCAGCCAACTAGAATTAACATGATATAAGTTATGTTTTCACTAAACAGAGTTTGTATGATATGGTACTCTTAGAGTATGTAAGTATTTTTCTAAATTGGAATAATAATTTGCTAACTAGGTAAGGGAAATTAATTTTCACCTAACCCTTTGTCTCCTCCCTATCACCATTTTCGGTCAAAAAATTCAAACAAACAGACAAGTAACAGTCAATATGTATTTTTGCATATATTTTAGAAGGTTATAGTTACTTTTATCCTTCAAAAAAATATTTGTATCGGGTGCACTTTTGGGGAAATCTCATATGTATATTTGCTCCTTAACCCCTTAAAAAATTCAAATAAACGGGAAGTAATAATCAATGTGTATTTTGCAACTACTTTGGAAGTTCACAGTTAGTTTTGCCCCCCAAAAAAGAATTTGGTGTTAGGTGCATTTTTAAGAAAATCTCACACATATTTTGGCACCGGCCTTAACCCTATATTTTGGGTGTCATGCTTCCGGGCCATGTTAATCTTTTCTATATTTTTCCAATTTCATTGGTTGCCCGCAAGCAGGGACTTGTTTGTGCCTTTTGAATTCTGATAATGAAAAGGTTGTTGCTTTCTTCTTCATCTATATCTATATATACATAGAGATCAAGTGTTGTCCCTCTCTTTAAAAGAAACTCGTCATCCAATTTAGGAGCCACCTTCTTTTTTCCCTCCTATTTGAATCATTATCTTCACCCTTATATTCATATCATCCTCATAGAACTCACATATTTAGATGTAATTAATATTTTTTTTTAAAAAAATATCCCTAACCAACATATAAAGGAATTTGATATAATTTAAAGTAAATTTTAGAAAATAATTATAAACATTAAAAGTGACTAGTAAAAGTTAAAAAGAATTTAAAATATAAGTTAAATAAAAACAGTTTTATTAGGACATGTAAATTGAGTAATTTTATCTTTGTAATAAGAAATAATAATTTTTCATAAAAAATTGAACAGCACCTTTTTCAATTTTCATGCAAGAGATCTCTCCCTTTGACTTTATTTTTATGTAATATATGAATCTCATACTGTCGCTGATTTTTAGTTTCATGCAAGATATCCCTCTTTTTTACTTTTTATTAAATTTGCTGTCAGTTACTAACTACTAAGAATGCATGATTAAAAAAAGGTCTATAAATACCATCGAGCATTTAGATTAATTGACTGTGAATCATTCCAATTTAACTAATAGTTTTGTGATTGAGCCATGGGTATACAACTGTGCCTGTGACAAGAAAATGAAAAATATGTTTAGCGATAAGAAAATGACCTATATGTTTAATGGGATGGTGTATCCACTATGACACGATGCTTGAATCGTGCTGACAGCAAAAGAAAATAATATGTTACAGCCAACAAGTATTAGAATACATTATCCTTCCTTATTCCATATAGGACAGATTGGTAGGCACAATGTTATTCTATTTTTTTTTTTTTGGTCAACAATGTTATTGTATTGACTAGGGAAGAAATATCAAATTGATGTTGATGTAGAGGCGATATAATATTAATAGGTCGATAGGTTCCTAGAGCCCTGAATCTAGATTATTTGGGTATTTCAAAATGATTTGAATGTGATTTCCCCTTAAATTATATACATGCACCGGTATAGGAAGTACTACGTAGCTTCACTATTAGATTAATTTTGGATAATGCAAATTTAATATCCTATAAAAAGTATAAAATCTGAAATATTTTAATAAAAGTGAACCGATGTGAACCGTAGCTTCACTATGCATTTTTTGTTGTTTGATATTATAATAGTGTTTTTATACATTAGCAAATCTCTATCATTCAAAGTTGATGTAACAATAGAAATAAGAAGTGGAGCAGAAGTGGAAGGCGAGAAATAGAGATAGTCCCTTTCCTAGTCATCATGAACAAATCAAAAGAGAAGAAAAGTATAGAAAATATGAGATAAAGGGTACTTATCATGGGTTTCAAAGCCGGACTGGACCAGACAGTTGAACCGATCTTGCCATCACCCCTTCAGTACTGCGGCTCAGTTGGTGCATTTGAACCGCTTAAATAGTTTATCCGGATTGAGCTGCTTAAAATCAGAAGTTGAGCCGGAACCCGGAGCTAATTTGTGCAAACCGGACGGCTCAACTTTTCTTCACTTAGTGTGTTGTGTAGTGATTGAAACGGGAAACAAACTCTGGTGAAAAAAAACACGGGAAGACGAACGAAGAAGAAGATGGAAGATCATTGGAGAAGAAAGAAGAAGGAGAAGTGTCATACTCCATACTGATTTGGCGATTAATATCCTCCATTATCGAATATCACCATGGTTGCTTTGAAGAATTGAACCTCCTCCTTTCCTTCGTTTCTAATTTCAGATCTAAGCAGAAGAGATGAAGGAATAGTCAAAGTATCATCAATGACTGATATTTACTTCTTTAAATATTTAACGGATCAGATTGTCTTGAACTTTTACCAATACCCACGTTTCCCGATATCCCAACCCCATTTTCACCCACATTTACTTTTCTCTTCTCCCAAAAAAAATTCAATTAGATATTTAGGTGTAATCTGTTTTTTTTACCAGCATAAACATAGTTAGTGTGCAACTCTTCTATACTTTCTTCTGATAAAAAAAAGCAACTTGTCTCTATATCTTCAAAATACAGCAACTTATCTCTATCTTCAAAATACATTGATTGTATTATAATACTGCTATTTTTTAATCATAAAAATATATTTAAGTATATAAGTTTCTATTATGAATATTTTAAAAAAATGTAATGCTCACTTATTATTATGTTTATGTATTTGTTATATTTATATTATTACTACTTCTCATTTTAATTACAAGACTTCATTGACTTTTTTAGATATATTAAGAAATCTAATTAAATTACTTTAAAATATTTATATTCATTATTTTTTTTCAAATTATTTTGTCTAACTTATAAACTAATATATCATCTAATAATGCACAATATATGATATTATTAAATAGCTTATTTAGTTTTATTAATCTCTCAAATAAAAGTCAACTGAATCTTATATTTAGGATCAAAGATAGTACATATGTACATAATATTATTTTTAAATTAATTATTACGTCACCAGTTCAGCCAAACAGCTCGACCATTTCGACTGTTTGAACCATGATCCGCTAGTTTTTCCAGTTTGTGACGCCTGATCCGGCTTTTAAAACATTGGTACATATACTTTCTTTCAAATTTTTATTTTATACCTACACCTTTTAAACTTCATTAAATCCTTTAACTTTGTTCTGTTAGCATCGTTAGCCCCCGATAACTTTGTTATGTTAGCACTATATTTAGCCCCTTGTACAAAAGGCTAATGATATTAATAGAACAAAGTTAAATAATTTGGTAATATTAAAAAATGCATTAAATTAAAAATTGAGGGGAACTATAACCTGCTAAATGGTTTTCTCATGAATAAATTTGGAAGCAGACAAATATAGATCGAGGAAGAAGAATAGAGAGAGTGTGTGTGTGAGTGAGTGTCAGCAATCGATAAGTAAATGAGTTGATTATAAGCTATTTGTTTTGGCAAATATATAAGAGCATGTATGTTTTGGCGTTGAGCTGAGATTGTTTATAAGCTATTTTTTATGTAAATCGAGACAAAACTCCTCTCACATATTTACCTCATATATCGTAAATCATGATTGAAAAGCTGCTTTTAAATATTTTAATCGTTATTCCAAATGAGCACACAGTCTTCTTAGTCTTTGTCGTTATCTGGGGGAGGCAAAGCTTTCCATGCAGCGAGAGCGACTCCCTAACTCCCAATACAATTGAATTGAGAACAAAAGACAAAATAAACAAATACCACAATGTGCTCCCCTATGTAACATATAATTATATATAAAAAACAAAAATTCAATAAAATTCTAGAAACATAATGGTTTTCGTACACGCGTGATTATTATTCTATATAGAGTTATTAATATACACGAAGACAAGGTTTCATCGTTATCCCTACTCGAAGGGAAAAAGAATATAGAAGACGTGATGGGTCAAAACGGGAGGAAGAAAATAATGGAGGTGTGCAGCGCTGGAAAGAATAAGCTAGGGATCACATCCGTGATTTTGGTCAAATTTGATATTTATATATTTTTTGTTTAAATTTAAAAAAGGGTTAATATAACTTTTGATCCGTGAAGTTTGATCCAATTTTAGTTTTGGTCTCTCAAGTTTGAAATCGGTGGTTTTTGTCCCTGAAGTTTCACCCAATTTTGATTTTGGTCCCTCAAGTTTGAAATCAGTGGTTTTGGTCCCTGAAGTTTCACCCGATTTTGGTTTTGGTCCCTCAATTTTGAAAAGGACTTGGTTTTTTTTCCGGGTTGGGTCGGGTTTCAAAAATGGGTCACCAAGTCCTTTTCAAACTTGATGGACCAAAACCAAAATCGGGTGAAACTTCAGGGACCAAAACCACCGATTTCAAACTTGAGGGACCAAAACCAAAATCGGGTGAAACTTCAGGGACCAAAACCAAAATTAGATCAAACTTCAGGGACCAAAAATTATATTAACCCTTTAAAAAATCATAATTGATCAGTCACTCAATCATCAATTAATTATCATCATCAATCAATCAATCATCATTTAACCATCAATCATAATCTTAAAATCTTGTAAAACCCTTGTTGAAAAGGGAGAGAGATGTCTCCATTGATTCCCCTCTCTATTTACTCTCTATTGAATGTATCTACCATTAGATTAATTTTCAATGGTTGAGATTTAATAAGATGTAAATAATATCATTATAATAAAAATTTATCATGATAAATCTCAACCATTGAAAGTTGATCGAATAGCAGATACTCTTAATGGAAAATAAATAGAGAGGGAAATCAACGGAGACACCCTTCTCCCTATTAAAAATGGGTCGTGTGGGTCAATTTGGGCCTAACAATCAATATTTCCTATTTTTACCTTATTAACCATGGTTTCCACTTTTAATGATAATTAATGCATTGAATAAGATTTGCAGCATATACGTAATTAATGGTTATTGAAAATTGTATTTTCAAAATACTTTTAATAGCATTAATAACATGTCACACCCTTATCTCAATTTCAACCTTTTTCAGAGTATTTGCGGAAAACGATATGCGGTTCAGTAGGCAACATAAGATTAGCATGAATATACTAATATTATGTACATAATTACATAATTTTCCCCGAGAGGTTCGTACCTGATAAATTCAAATAATGTAACCACACAAGGCTATTAGGGTATCTAAACCCATCCCAGTGAAACAGAGACTTCTTCCCGTCTTCGTTCCACCACTGTAATCTCCTTGTACGGTACTCTGTCGTCTCCTGTCTAAATTGTTGGTAGGGGAGGATGAGATTTGAGAGAATCTCAGTAGGAAACAGATACCGTAATGCATGCATGATTGATGCTATGTGTATGACATGTTAGCTTTATCTAGATGTATGTCCCATAATGACATTTCTGCATGCCCAATGTTTCATACAACAAAACTATGGCCACAACGAAAACAGAAACAGAGCTTCATTTATTCAAATATGCTCTATACAATCAAGTAAAGCAATCACATACATCATTACACAAGCAAAGATATCAAATACATGCAAGTCAAATATACTATTTAGACACTTCCATAGTATTTCTGGGGGTTATATGAGTCTATCTTAAAAAATTACTAAAATACCCTCGGGGACCCGGCCCGATTGTACCCGGTCCGGCTGTTACGGGCTGTACTTTTCTCAAAATTCTAACTTGGGCTATCCGGACATATTTTCGCTCAAAGAATCCATTTTCGGACTTGGAATTACCAAATTCAATGTCAAATTACAAAATTGCCCTTGACAGCCCTACTTTTAGGGTTTTAGGGGCGTTTCCGTAATTATGTTTTTTCAGCCTTTTTCCGAAAAAGTGCACAACTGTAACCCCACCTAATTTTCCCTCTTGAACTCAATGGAACCATCAAATCATTGAAAATCCAACTCTAAGGCCCATTTATAGTGCTGGCCGAAATATATGGGTTTTCCGGAGAAAATCGGGGTTTTTCGGTTTGGGCTGCGTAAACGCGGTCCTTTCTACTCCTAACCACTTTATTGGCTATTCCATTATGTTACAACTACCATTTAGTATCAACTTGGGCAGCATAACGGCCCCACATACCCATTTCCAAAAATTAAAACCAATGGCAATCCGGTGAAATTTCACCGATTAAATTGCCCACAGCATCTAGAATAGTCAATACACAAGAGTTTGGAAGTTACCTCAAGTTCCCACTAGCTTTTCTCAAAGTGGCTGAACCCTAACCCTTGCTCCTAATGAAAATTGAGCTTCCCAAACCTTCAATACATAGAAGAATAACTTAGGAACAGAGTTATACGCATTAGGAACCGATTTACCGAAGAAATCACTTACCTTTATAAGCTTTTTCCTCCCCTTTTCTCTCTCTCTCAAATTTCACACTTCCTCTCTCTTGTTGCAGCAAAACTGATGAAAATGGGAGGAGGAAGATGATAAAATGTAATTTTATACGATATTATAATTATCCAATAATTATTTTTCCATTTTCGGATTTTTACAAAATTCTGGCAGATTTCTGCTTAAACTTTGAAAAATCATAACTAATTCTAGAAATATTGAATTGGAGTGATTCCAAAGCCTATAGAACTCTTATTGAGTCTAGTTTCAAGGAAAAATATAGACTCTTATTGAATGGAATCACAAAATTCTCAGAATTTCAATCTTTGCATGTTGTTCCAGAAACTTCACAGTTTTTCTGTGCTGACTTCGAAAATTCATATCTTTTTGTGTATAGCTCTAATTGATTCATATGACCTATCAAATTAAAGCTTAGGATGTCTACTTTCATCCTGTAAAATCTCATAATTGTTTCTCATCATTTGATCATTCAAATGAACATGACAAGCTTACTACCTCATAGGCGATTTCACCAAAACATAATTACTTTCTCTAAAATTCATCATTTTACTTTCTTAATACCCCAAAGATATTAGAATCATTAGGGGATAAATTTGGGCTCCTGCTAAATTGGGGCTTAGCAGTCCACTTAATTTAGGCTTATTCCCAAGCCTCCAATCCCAAATTTCGGGGTATTACATAACAAGTTATTAATGATTTACAATCTCTAATCCTCTTAATTACCAACAAAAAATTGTTGGTGATGACATCTAATTTAATTTCAATCAATTAACAATTTAGTTTATTATTGTTGAATTATCTTGCATTCAACTTTTATTATTTTTTAAACCCATATAGAAATTCGTTGCATTACTCTTTTTAAAGGTTTAGCAAAGTATTTCTGTAAAATATTTCTTAAATTCTAACATCTCAGGGAAATATGGTATGCAAATAAAAAAGTATTTTTTGGGTATATTCTTATTTTCTTTTACTGACATGTCGGTGCCATATGTCACGCTTTATTTTTGTGGCAAAACAAAATTACATGGAGAGAAGGGTCACTTGAGATGTGCGGTAGAAGATCTCTCAATTTTGGGTTCCAATTAGGCCTCACAGGAAGTATTTGATAACTACTTCTCCCTCTTTCAATTTAATGTACTACAAAAAAACACTGAATTTCTTATGAAAGTTGTCATGGAAATCAGAATTTTCTGGCGGAATGGATTCCGTCATTAATAATAGCGTGACAAACCATTTCTGACAGAATTCTGATTTCGTCGCAACTTTCTGATGGAATTTCTGATTGAATTAATTCTGTCGTAATTTTTGACGGAGTTTTGCATCGAAATTGAATTCCATAGGAAATGTGCAATGGAATTTCCGACGGAATTCAATTTTGTGGGAGATTTTCAGACAGAATTCCTGACGGAAATTTTCCAATGGAAATTCCCTCGCAAAAATATTTTTTATTTTTAAAATTTTAAAAAGCCACAAAGTAGCTTCGACGGCCTCCACCTTTTCACCAACGCCTAGATCTACCACATGTCACAATCTCCTTTTGCCACATGTCACAACCTCTTTTTTCCTGAAAATGTAACTCAACTTGCCCTCCTTTGGTTCAAACCCACAACTGGGTCTATAAGCGCGTGATGCCTTACTGGATGGGCTCAACTACTTTGATGTTTTGTTATTACACAATTATTATATATATAATCTTATTATATATCATCAATTATTTATAAATATATATATTTTTCTTATATATAAATGTAATAATAATATAAAATAATTTTATATATTCTTATAATGTTAATATAAATTAACTTCAAATTAAAAAATTGTACATCTTAATTAAATTTCATATGACTATATTTTTGTCTAATTTCTAAAGTTAATTTTTTTATTAACATTAATTAATAACTAATAAATAATTACCAACTAATAATTTTTTATTAAAATTAATTAATAACTAACAATTTTTATTTTTTATAAATAAATTTTTATATGATCATTTTGCCCCTACATTGACCAAAACCTATAGTTGGAAACTTAGGAGCCAAAACTAAAATGAAAAAAAAAAAAAAAACTTGAGGGATGAAATATGGTATTAACCCAAATTTTTAAACATTTATATTGCTAATAATATTATAATTTTAGTTTTTATAAAGATAATTTTTTAAAATTAAATTTAAAAAATAATAATAATAATTAAAAATAATAATAATTTTTTAATTTTTCTGAAAAAATTAGCAGCAAAAAAATTCTGTGGCAAATTGCCATAGAAAATTCAGTCAGAAACTTTTCCGACGGAATTTCTGTGGCTAATTCCGTGGCAAAATTAGCCACGAAATTCTTCCGTCAAAAATTCCGTGGCAAAATTATTTGCCACAAAATTTCAAACAGAATATTCCATAGCTAATTCCGTGGCAAATTTTGCCACAGACTAAATTATGTCTGAAATTTTTCCAACGGAAAATCTGTCGGAATTTTGCCACAGAAATTGTTTCTTTGGCAAATTCCATCGGAAATGTAATGTTCTTTTTTAGTGGTGTAATATGGTTTTGCAATTTTTTGTCACTTCTTTTCCTTTTTTACGGTAAAACCGTGGGGATTTTTTTTTTTTTAAAAAAGAGGTATCTTCTTATAATATTATCCATGTCTTTGTTTTATGAACATGCAAATAGAGAAATCCCACTGAAAATTTTCAGCAACAAATACTTCAATTTCGGGAGTTGTAATTTATTTATATATTTCACTATATTTTTTTCATTATGTGATTTTGTCTTTGTGTTTATAAGGTTTCTTGCAATATTTCAAACATTAATTAAACTAAATTCATGTGCAACTCGCAAAAAGTAAATAATTGTTCTTAAAAAGAACATATCCTAAAATGTATTTGATAGGCTTTTGAATTCGGACAGATTCAGCGCCCCCTCTTGCATGGAATTGGGCTTGCTTTGATGATGGGTAGGTTTGTTGTGCTCTGCCCCTTATGTGGACTTTCATTAAGGAACATGCTTTCAAGCATAATTTTCCCGACATGAGAATCATACTTGTCATAAAATAATTCACCAATCATAAAAAAATTATTGATGTCATTGGGTATCCTTAAAAAACTTTATTATCTTATATTTACAGCTCAAAATACTTATCAAAAGGTCATAGAACTTGTTCTTTAATCTTTCTCATGGTCATGACATAATTTCCCAATCACCTTGGGAATCTACCCTCTCATTTTTCATGCATTTTCTCCTTTTAGATCATAGTACCTATAGTGGTTATGTAAGGAGAGGTGTGATTCGATAGGGAGAATCTTAGTAATTTCGAATCCATCTTGAAAACTCAAGCATGCATTCTTCGAAAACAATTGCCATGAACTTTAAATCATATATATCATACTCATAAACGAGCAAGTGATCGCATATTCAAAACATCATCATATAACCTTTTCTCTAATCAATGAAAATGCTTCTTCTTTATCACCTCATGACCCTAAATATATAATCATATAATTAGAGCCATGATAAATGAGAGTTTAGTGGGGGCTACATGGGCCTTTAAGACATGTCTCTTATATTTGGCCCAATACTTATGACAATTCAACACAATTGCCGTAAATTCGCAGGTTAACCCAATCTACCAGTTTGGTTGAACAAACTTTGAAAATTCATAATTAATTCTACAAAAATCCAAATGGGTTCGTTCCAAGTTCTATAAAATGCTCTTTTAAGTCTTATTTCAATGAAAAATATCACTGAGCCCCAATCACAGCCACACATTTCTCAGAAATTTGTTAAACATAGACCGTTACAAATTTTGTTTCAGAATAAAGGTCAAATTTTAAAAAATTATAACTTTTCATCCACTAGTCAAAATGGCTTATATTACCTATCAAATTAAAGCCTAAGATGTCTAATTTAATCTTGTAAAATTTCATAGCATTTGAAACAAGTTTTACTGGTAAGAAACAAGTTGCAAGTTACACTACTACAGGGGACACTTTTAACGACCGTTTTTATACCCTTTAGATGACTGTTTTCATGGGGACGTATAAGTGAGTGTCGTTGAAAGTTCAAGAAACAACGACTGTTATTAAACAGTCGTTGTATATCCATTTTTTTTTTAAAAAAAACATATACAACGACTGTTTTTCATAAAACAGTCGTTATATCTCTATTGTATGTTTTTTTAATTCACGTTTTACAAGATACAACCACCAATATAATGCAATTGGAAAGGCACCAACGTAACCCAGAAGCACCAACAAAACCCAGAAACGCCTATGTTTCCATGAAATTCCTATAAATTCACGTTTTACAGGATACAACCACCAATATAATGCCATTAGAAAAGCACTAACGTAACCCAGAAATGCCTATGTTTTCATGAAATTCCTATATATGCTTCATCATCACTTAATTTTCAAACTTAAACTTTCAAACTAAATCATAACAATCATATAGCTAAAGAGATGACATGCTTCTATGAAATTCCTGTGGCTTCATCATCAGTTAATTTTCATTTTTAGACTTTCAAACTAAATCATGACAATCATATAGCCAAAGAGATGACATGCTTCCATGAAATTCCTATGCTTCATCATCAGTTTCCAAAGTGTTATAAAGTATAATGAAGTCAAAGTACTCATAAATAAGAAATTGGAAAAAGTATTCCAATATGAAAACTTATATTGCACTGTACAAAACTACTGCAATATGTGAAAAAACCTCTACAAATCATCACTGCTCTATGTGTTGTAGAAGATGTCCTGACAAAAGGTTTCGGATCAAATTAATGTCCTCGATTGTGTAGGGGTCCTGATTTCCAAAAATCTTTGCGCAACATAGAGAATATGTTAACATAAATCAATAAATTGAATGAAATAACAAACAATTCAAGCACATGAAAAGAAATGATCACCTGCTCAAAATGTGTAGTAAGGCCACTGAAAATGATGTTATACATATATAGTATAACATAGAAGCCGCACTCAGTTGTCCCTACTTGCTGAGGACACTATACATCAAAAGCAAACGGTAAAAAAGAATAAAGGCATATTTAAAGCAATAGTCAATCGAAGAACTTGAATGTAAAGAACTTACCTTTGGCTCGAACCACTTTGTCGGACCACTTTTACCTTCATGCTTCCCACCCATTATATAATATGTCTTCAGTGCACTGTAATAATTAAAATGATAAACGGAAGACATTAAAACAATTGAGTATAATCAAAAAGCAATGACTGACAAAAATTTTTTTCTTACGTGTTGAAAATGTTTTTGATATCTGCGTTTGGCCTGCGACTCAATGAGTCAAAGCAAAAGATGATGTTGATCGAGGGACAAGGAACACAGAGACTCCAATGATAACTATAATCACATGCATATATAGATCAAAGTGAGGTTCGATAACATGATACTGCTTAGCAAAGTGAATGTGTATAAATATATGAAATTAAGTTACTTACCCTTCAACAATTGGTGCTAGATAACAAGGCAGTTGAGTCTCGCCTATTGTATAGCCTACATAGCTCATCCGATCTTCCAACCTCTGGCTATTACGCCCTGACATATTGCCAGGACATAAGAAGCCATATGTAGTAGCGAGCCCTCATTCCTCACACAGTTTGTGGAAGCAGCTACCACATAAATGAAATGAGAAATGACTCAGTAAATGTAGAAACTTAAAACTCCTAAATATCAGTGCTTTAATTACAATAATAAATTATAACTAAACTCACATGATTGCAAATGTGACCCATCCTATGTCTATCTCCTCCAAACATAGGAACTCTTTAATATCTTGTTTATCAAGTCCATAATTATACGAGATTCTGCGACCTACAATCTCACAAGGCATCTGCAAGTCGACCTTGTTTATGTCTTGATGAATATTTTGCAGTCGTGCTAAAAGGGGAAATTTTGTCGCATCATCTTTTTCCTAGTAAGACACAAAATAAATATTATAAGTAGAATGTCAATGATCAAGTAACAGTAAGGTGTTTCCTACCATTGGAGGAACTGGCACAGTCTGAACAAGATGTCTAGGCTACAAGATGAAAGATCATATTTCCTAACCTAGTCTGGCAACCTCACCATCGGGGAACGGGACATCTACATCTTCCTCCCCCAGTCGAACACTAGTCACATTGACCTTATGTTGATCGTCCCGGATTTGGTTATTATGGTGGGTGGTGGCATGGATGTATACAACAGCATCAGCAATAGCACGCAGGTACTGGACTTCCAAATAGAGAGTGTAGGGTTCTCCAGGCTCTAGCAAAGGACCAGGATTGCCATGTCCAACCTCAGTCGGATTGTAACTGCTTTTGGTGCTGGGAAAGGCCGAGGATTCCTGAGTAAGAGAAATGAAAGAATTAATTAAAATAACGTAAGGAAAAACTCAATGTAATGTTAAATGAAATTAGTTATAAAACTCAACTAGGCGCCACGTTACACATCCCACCTTGCATGTGAGACAACACCATCGTACTCATCTCACCACATAGCTCACTCAACAACTCTTCTTTAAGCTCGTCTCAAAGTGATTGACGCATTTGCACTGCTAGCTCTGCTCGGATTTCCTCTCAAAACCTAGCCACAAATTCCTGACTTATTTCACCACGTCCATAAGCTTGTGAACCTCGTCTAAAGTATTTAGAGAGACCAACTCCCCTTGACTCCCCTCTAACTTGACCAGGGTGATCTAGATTCCCAAGCGCCATTGCTAAGATGTCCATCCTTCCAGTTTGAGTGAAGGAACCCTGGCTGCTTTGCTCTTCAAGGTCATCTTGCAGCATACAATAGATAAATATAAAGTAATTACATGCAATCTTGTTAGGAAAATGAAACACACTTAAATATACTTGTTATTAAATACTCACAATCCTTTTAGCAACATTAGCAACAACTGAATTTATATATTTTTCTCCCTTTATCCTCCCTGCTTTCCATTTTTTGTGATGCAGGGGAGGAGGTGGCACCTGCACGATAATACTAGGATCTACTCAGGTTGCTTCCTCCAATTTTTGCAATTCAGCCTGCATCATCTTCTTTTCGAGCTTTTGATAACCCCCACGTGACATGTAATGAGGATAATTGTTTTTTGCTTGCCTCTCTTTATTTGCTTGACTCAATTTCTATATAAACAAAGAATAATGATAAATGAGTTAGCGATGTCAAGTAAGTTCAACTGAAATGTTGAACACTGAGATGAACAAAATGTACCAGGAAATTGGGATCCTGCCGTAATGCCACAAACAACCTCCAGTCATTTGGAGAAAGAAACGAATACTCTTTGCAAGGATCCAAATGACTCAGTGGCCCTCAAACATACTTGGTTGTGAGCGTGGACTTGAAATCTTTCCATCACTCACGAACTTCCCCCATCCAATGCTTGTACATCTGCCTCGTATTGGGAACATAATAGGTTTGCTACAAAACAAAATATATATTAGTTGTATATGAAAAATAGAAATAGAGATACAGATAACAATACAACTTTACATACCAAAAGTTGATCCCAAATCATAGCCTTCGTCTCCTTTGAAACTTCCCTCCAGGTAGGAATTAGAACGCTAACTTTGCTTCGACCCAAAAGGCCAACGTAGCTAATGAACTTGTCTCCCTCTTCGTCGATAGGTTTTATATCAACATCAAATTCCATGTGAACCCTCTCCTGTTCTTCCTCATGACGTTTGACCAACGACCGTAGCTTCGTGCTTCCTCTACCCTTTTTCTTAACAGGTGAGCCAACAGAGTCGCCCGAATCTAAACGTGACATGATCCTGCTAAGAAATAAATGTGACAATGATAAGTAAATTGAAATTACATGCACACTTTAAACAATTCAAAATCTTACTAAGAAATAAATGTAATATATGATAAGTAAATTCAAATTACATGCACACTTTAAACAATTCCAAATCTTACTTTAAGTGTTTCCCAGATTCCTTCACAATGATAAAATCTAGTTGCATATTCATCATCATCTACCAATTCCACTTCAGATGGCATAGGCAGATTTGTAGTGAAAGGCAGTGTGTCGTCAAGATTTAAACTCGGATCACCATCCTTCTATTTTTTACTTTGGAGTACAATAGACAATTTTTCATTTGCTGGATTAATGACATAAAACACTTGTTTTGCCTGACTTGCTAGACTGAATGGCTCATCTTTATAACCGACTCTTTCAAGATCAACTGAGGTAAATCCAAATTGATCTATTTCAACAGCATTATTGTTAACCTACTTGCATTTGAATAAAGGAACTCTCAACTTAGTGTAGCTTATCTCCCATATGTCTTCAATAACTCCATAATAGACCATGGATGCCAAAATGAGGTTTTTGTCTTTCGAACTAGAAAAGTGCATTGATTTGGCTACCACCATCACCCTGCTATTTTGTATAGTACTTCTGTTATCCTGGGATTTTGTATAGAAAGAATATCCATTTATATCGAAGCCACTCCAAGTTATGACCTTAAAACAAGGCCCCCAAGCTAACCATTTGATTGTCTCAGACACATTGGTCTCATGCACTATCTTATCCTTGAACTACTCTATGAAAGTCTTGTTTTGCTCATTAGCTATCTGCATATCATTTTTTCTTGGATATATCTCCTTTAAACTCTTTCTGTGTTCTGCTAAGTACGGCTGAACTTCTTCCGTATTATTCAAGATATACAAGTGTGCTTGCAAAACCTCTTCACGACTCATACTCTTCACTTTGAACCCTCGTGTTCCCTTACTTGTACCCTTTTCATGACGAGATTAGGCCTTCGACCTTAATAGATATTCTTTACAAAAGTTCATAGCCTTTTCAACGACATATCTTTCCACAATTGAGGCTTCAGGTCGATAAGGATTTTTAGAATACCCTTTTAAGTTCTTCATGTATCGCTCGAAAGGGTACATCCACCTTAGATAAACTGGGCTGCATAGTCTTACCTCCCTTACCAGATGAATTATTAAATGAACCATTATATCAAAGAATGAGGGAGCAAAATGCATCTCTAGTTGGGATAGAATAGTATAACCCTCATTTTCCAATTCGTCTAACCTTGCAATGTCAACAACTTTGCTACAAATAGTATTGAAGAAACTGCACAACATTGTTATCGTGCTTTGCACATCATCTTTCATAATGCCTCTAACAGCTACTGGTAATAGTTGTTGCATCAAGACATGACAATCATGAGACTTCATTCCAACTAACTTCAAATCTTCCATTGACACAAGTCGGCTCACATTAGAAGAATACCCTTGTGGCACCTTAATGCCGTGCAAACACCCACACAAACTTCTTCTCTCTGCTTTTGACCAAGTGCAAAATGCCTGACAAGCGTGTATACTTAGTACACCTAGGGTACAAAGGTGTCTCTGCATCACTCCGCACACTATCATATAAAGGCGATGGTGCAAAACATTCTACCTCAACATCATGAATCATTTTCTCCATTCTATCGTCATCTCCAACCTCCAAAACTTCCTTCTCATGGGACGCACAAGCAATTACTTCCTCATCATGCCATATCCACCTTTTGTACCAAAGATTTATTCTTTCACAAAATAAGTAATCTCTTATATCATCAATATCTCGTAGACTCTCATTTAAACACTTCACACATGGGCAAAAATACTTCCCATTTTTACTAGGCGCATTCATTCTAGCAAATTTAATAAACTCTTCCACCCCATCCTCATATTCTTCACTAGTTCTCAAAGCATTCATCCAACAGCGACTCATTTTACTACCACTTATGCCATTTTCAATAATACTCAATTTTAGACCAATTGTCATTATGATATACATATAGATCAAGAAAAGGGATGCCTTACTCATTTTTTAAAAATTTCAGCAGCTTTTGTGCTAGAAAGTAAGATTGCGAGTTAGATTCAATTTCAAAATGGACAACAGGTACACTAGTAGAGTTAAGGCTATAGTCAATCACTGTATACACAAAATAAATTAACTGACCAAAAGAAAGTCACTGATAATAGAAGATTTCCTAGAAATAAAAGTTACCTGGTAAAGAAATTGCAGCTCTAAAGTGATCAAGACCAAGTACTTCTTCCACTTCACCCCCAAATTTCAAATTATGAACTTCTTCCCCATGAGATTTCTTTAATGCAAAGGGAGTGGTAGGCATGAATTGACAGATAAGTAGGAAGCGTGAAAGGGGCAGAGAGGTAGGATGCAACAAAATATCTTTACTCTTTACGCTGCTCTAACATGCTCTGCACCATCTTTGACTTCAAAACAAGATACAACGATTGGTTTTAGAAAGGGTAAGATAATGACATATGACGGTTTGTTATTTACATTTAATAAAAATAACAAAATCATGACCCCTCATGAAATCAGCAGCTATGATTCAATATTCGTCGAATAAAGACACCATCTTCAGCTATGATTCGAAATCATAACCTTTTCTTATATCATATTCCAAAATTATTCATCATCATCATTATGTCTTCCCTTATCATTCCATATATCTTCTATTATATTTATAGAATAATAGTCTTTTTCAAATTGTTACAAGTGTGGCCAAGAAAGGAAGCATTAAAACAAGATAGTGAAAATTAATGAAACCCATATAATAACATCAAATGACTATATTTTTCGTTATATAAGTACATGAGTTACACGTAGTTTGTAACTATATACTTGATACAAACACATGAAACAAAACCTCCAATTGTAATCATAAGAACATACCAAAAACAAAAAACCCTCACAAGAGTTAACTTTGGCGCCCTAATGAATGAGTAATGACCCTAGTTTATCCCCAAAAAATAGATACCTAACTATTTTAATTTCAGATATCCATATGACTGAGAAAAGAGGTTTCAAAGGAAGAAAGCTACAAAATGTTTATCATCATAGTAACAAGTAATTTCTTTTTCTTTTTTGCCAAAATAACAAGAACTTGCACACTGTTTTAACAAAACTCTTTCATCAAGAATCTGTTTTCATCTTCGGCCGCTAATTTATATTGCATGATAATTTAGATATGAATTTATTGGTTCTTCTATGTAGATATACGGGCATATAATTTCTTGGATTATTGCAGCTATTTTTCATTAAAAGTAATTAAGTCAACATGATCAAAATGTGCACAATATCATGGTGTTCATGATGAACTATGAGTTGCATACAAGTTATCTATGGATTTATACGCAATTCCTAAATTAATATTTGTATGTACAGAATATATTTCCCTTTTGAAGGTATATATTTGCTTTTAGAAACATAGAGTAACTCTCAGTATTTGATGTCAATCCCATTATCGGAAATGTTTCTAATTAATTTGATTATCTCACAAGTGAAATTCCAAATGAACAATCCCAATCTCGCAACTTACCATTTTAGAGTGACAAAAAGCAACAAACACAGATAAAAAAAATCAAACAATCAACATATATAGCTTGTTGAAGACAAGGGAAAATAGGGATTGCAAGGTCAGAGGATGAAACGAAGCAACACTAAACACTTACTTAAACTTAAATAATGTGGCTTCAAGCTTAAAAAAAATCAGGATTGCAAGCTCAAAGGATGAAATGAAGAAAAATATCAAATGAAATTTAAGTTTTGCTTTACCTAGCTTGTCGCGAGACAAAGAAGAGGGAAAATAGGGAGGATAGACCCAGCAACTACAGAACCCATAGCGACTTGAGAAGAGGAGGGAGAACTAAGAACATGGAGACAGAACCACTTCTGGTTTCAACGGACAAGAGGATTGAGGGAGAACTACCAAAGATGAAATGCAAATGGCGCCAATAAGAAAAATTGAGGCTTTGGTAATTAAATGAAACAGCTAGCTACATGCAGAACCCACTTTAAATTGAGAAGAGGAAGGAGGACGAAGAACACGAACATAGCAGAACCAATTCTGGTTTAAACGAGAGGAGGGAGAACCGCCAATGGAGAAATGGAAATAGTGCCAATGCAGAAAAAATGAGCCTTTGGTAAAAAAAACAGCTTTACTCTTTACGCTGCTCTAACACACTCTGCCATTCTTGACTTCTGAGATAAAGATACAACGACTGGTATTATAAAACCAGTCGTTGTAGCTAATTTTTTTTAGATACAACGACTGGTTTGAAAACTAGTTGTTGTATCTCTATTTTTTTCAAGATACAATGACTGGTTTTCAAACTAGTCGTTGTATCTTTTTTTTTTAAATTTATAGATACAACGACTGGTTTTCAAACCAGTCGTTGTATATAAGCTTTCAATGACTGGTATAGAAACCAGTCGTTGTATCATGGCATTTTATAAAAAAAACATTTCAATGACTGATATAAAGAATAGTCGTTGTATCATTGGAAAGTTTTTTAAAAAAATCCAACATCCATATTCAATGACTGTTTTTCATAACAGTCGTTGAAACTTCACTCTCAACGACTGTTTTTATAAAACCAGTCGTTGAAACGCAAGCACTCCATCTTCTACTACTACTTTTTAAGAACGGTCGTTAATTTGTGTCATTAAATTGAATGTTTGTAGTAGTGTTATCTTCCTCCATAAAATGAATTTCAGGCAGATTTGAACACAAACTTTCAAAATCATCATAAAACCTCTTTTAACCTCATAATTACCATCTTAATCATGATTAATCAAAATTTGGGCAAAACATCGCCTTAGGGTTTGGCATTTCTAAAATCATAAAATCATGAGAATAAAGCCAACAACCATCCAATACACCAGCAACAAGCATAGATAATCAAGGTAAGACAAGGTTCCAAGCTTACCTTGATTTCTTCTTCTTTCTCTCTCTAAATTGTCCTCTTTCTCTCCTTTCCCTTGAATTTTTGCTTGCTACATATTGATAGAGCTCAATATTTATATATTTTTATTAATTAATCTTAGGCTTTTGTGGGACTTAAATGAATATTTTGGGCATAATCAGGTGTTAATGTGAGATTTTAGTGAAAGGATAATTTGGGAATTATAGTGGTTAAATTGTTATATTTTTAATTAATATTTGCTATCCCCATTATTTCTTAATTGTGAGCAAAAGATATTACCTTTGTGAATTTAATTTTGTAGCTGATGATGTGGCACAATTTTTGTAAAGTGGTTAAGGTCAAAGATGTCATTTTGGAGCTTAATGAAGGACAAGAGTGAAACATCACAAGTGCAAAATTTATTTTTACATTTTTTTCTAAGAAGATAGATTGAATGAGTAAGGGCCTTGTTTGGTGATTGCAATTTTGTGCCTAATGCCAAAACAGATTTTTACCTATAATCCAAACATATATTAACTCACTTTTAACCTTAAGACAATTGAAGAGAAAAGGAGGAGGCAGCTGTGTGAAAAAAAATAAAAGAGCACCAAATTAAAGGACAGAGCTAGACTGAAAATTCGAATTAAAAAGAAATGAGAAGCTGGACTGAATTGATTATGATGGGAGATGTGAAGATGAGGTGGACCAAATTGAATAAGTAAGGATTGAAGGAAAATACTGCTAGACCGAAAGAGAATTATTGAAGGAAAAGAAGGGCTAACTGAGTTGAAGGGGGAATGGAAGAAAAAGAATAGAAGAGAGTAGCGGCTATGAAGAAAAGGGGGAGCAGCCGAAAGAAAGAAAAAAAGAAGGGACCACGTGAAAGGAAGGGAAGACAGTGGCTGCTGCAATCTCCATAGCTGATCTCTTCTTCATTCATCAAGCTTTATCTTCCTCTTCCATGAGTAGCTAAGTTTTGGTGATTTCCTTGAGTTGGGTAATGGTTTAAGTTTCTAAACTTCAATGGAATTCCTTTAAGCTCTCTTTCTAGTTCATAATTATATAGCTTGGTTAAGTACATGGTTGTGATCTGGAGTGTTCTATGCCAAGTTAATAAACTTGGAGGTTGAGCTAAGAGTTGATTAATTAAGCTTTGTATAATTTATATTAGGTGTAGGTTAAGTTGTTTATTCTGACTCAGTTGAGTGGATTTCAAATGATAAAACTGAATATTTTAAATTGTTGTAATGGTAATTATAATTTAGAATTGGAAGTTAATTATTCATCTCCTTGAATTAGAATTATTTGGTGGTATTCATTTAATTACTTCGGTTGAATGAATTAAATGAGTATTGCAAGTATGGATTTAGTGGTAGCTTAGGTCCATCCTTTTGACTCATATTATTGAATTCTTATCATTAGTGAGCAAGGAAGACTAAAACCTCAACTCAAGGGAATCTCATTTCATCATTATACTAGTTAATTGAATTTACCTTGTTGCTATTGTTAATTTTGATTCCATTTACTTCTTTATCTTGAAAACCGAAAAATACAAAAATATTGAATTAGATTAGATTACTTCATTAGTTTTATAAACAATTTCTCAAAATGATTTCTCACAACTTTAAGGTATTTATCACTTTACTATTTAAAAACTTCAAAATTAATTTCCTTACAAGAACGACCTAGATTGAACTACTATGCTATATTTTCAAACCTAGTTTATTTTGAGAACTCACACGACATGGGTTTATCAAATGGTGTCGTTGTTGAAGAGCTAAGTAATTGGCTCCCTAGATAATCTAATTGTCAAATTCACTTTTGACAAGGGGTTTCTCATGTGAAGCTTATTAGTTTTGCATTTTTTTTCTTTGCATATAGTTTAGGATTTTTGCATTTAAGTAGCTTGAATAGCATTTATTGCATTCTTGCATTATTGTGACTTGGTAGCTTCTATATGTTGTTGTTGTATTAAATTTCATATGATTTTGATCTCATTTGTTTGAATTCACCATGTCTCCAAGTAAATTCTTTTCATACTTGCATCTTTGGTACTTTTGAAACTTCTCTTTCTTGTCCTTTGGCATTTGTATTTATGTAGATTCTTTTTCTTAGTTTTTAATAGTTTATAGTTAGTTAGTCATCTTATGATTCATTGGGATTATGTGATTGGATTTCTAATGGCTTGGTTTAATAGTTATCAAGATTTACCTCTCAATTCTCACTCTTCCATAGGAAATTACACTGAGAGGAATGATAATATCTCTCAAGGATCTCAATCGGTGCAACAATAATTAGACCTCATCTTAGCCCGAATGGAGAATCCAAAAAGAGGTTTGGATTGTCAAGGAAATTTACCCTTTCAATCTCACTCTTTAGTAAGAGATTCAATTAGAAAGAAAGAGTCTATCTCTGAAAACATCCATCCCATTCAACAATCATTGCTGCTTCTTCAAGCCAAGTTAGGATGTCAAGATAGTCTAATTGGTCAAGAATGTCATGGTTCATTCCACCCTCCAAACTATAAACCCTACCAATAACCTTCATTCCACCTTTATCACCAACTACACCTATCCTATATATCTTACCATGAGCCTTCTCTGCTACCATAAAACCCATATTATGAGCCTCATTCTAATCCTCCACCATACAACCACATGCCATATCATGAACTTCCTCCTTCATTCCATCCCACTTCCCGATCATGTCATCCACCTCATGGACCATTTGAGCCACCTTATGGACCTTCTTCCCAATCATGTGTGCCAAACCAAGAACCTACCATTAGTGAAGTCATTAGAGAATTCCAAAATCCAATGACTCAAACTATAAATGAGGAGCGGTCACACAAGGACTCCTTTGCCCATCACATGGCCTCTATAATGAGAACAATGGAACAACAAGATAAAGAGCATACTAGATTGGCCAAGGACTTTGAGCGTCTCACTCAATCATTACAAAGAGTAGAACGATTGAAGAAAGAAAATGAGAAGTTGGAGAAAGCAATGGATTGGTTTACACAAAAGGCTTCCAAGTGCAACAATCCACAAGAGACTCTTCCTCCATTGCCTACATGCACTTCAATTACTCAAGTCAAGAAAGTCAAGAAGGTCCACTTTTAACTTCTAGAGGGGTCTTCATCTCTTATGGAGGAGGAACAAGGAGTCCAAGCTCAAGAGTTACTCACCACTTCATAAGTGGAAGATTCCAATCCTCTGAAACCTATTCCCATACAAGCACAAGAAGTGAAGCAAGTGCAAAAGATCATTGAAGAGTCTTCCCTACTATTTGGTAATGATCCTATCCTGGTAGAAGTAGACTCTCCTACTACTTTAACTCATGAAGCAATTCATGATTTAAGTGATGATGAGGTGGATAAGGAAATCATTATTGAATCCTCTTAAATGTTTGAAAATATAATTGCTCCATCAATTGGTTCTAGTAGTAGTGATTCGATTGAATTTGCTTATAAGTATGTTCCTACTTCTTTGTGCAATGCTTCAATAATTTAAAACGCTTCTCTTTATAGTACTAAGGATGATTGTGCTAAATTGATTGCAAAATTTCATGTTCTTGTGCGGAAGATCAAATATATGTAGATTGTTATCATAACAAATAACACTTGTTGAGTTTTGAAAAAAAGCATTTCATGAAGTGGTTGATTCTACCATTAGTCTTGATGCACCTCCTTGTACTATTGATGATTGTAAGCATGACAATTGGGGAAATGTTGAATCTTGTATGGATGCTTACGTGGTTGATGTTCATGCGAAGGACCATAGCCTAGAAAAAGATCTTTCTCTTGATTCTAATGAATTGCACTATAGTTTAATAAGGGAAGATTCAAATGCTTAGATTGATGATTTTACAAATAAAATTGATTCTTTCCATATGATTCTTTCTTGTGATTTGCCATCCGACATAGAAAAGGAAAATGATTCTTTAGAAAATTTAAAATTTTTATGTAGGAATGATTTGAACAATTCTCTTCCTTCTTCCACTCTTTTTCCTTCTACCTCTTATGATTGTAATGATGATGTGGTGTACCCCAATAGTAAGTTGGATTCCACACCTTCCACTTTGCAAAAACAAGAGGAATTTCAAAAATTGACTGGTTGTCTCACTCCTACTGATGGAAGTATCATTGATTTCCTTGGATGTGATAGTTACTTGGAGAGTTTGAAACTTTACATGCCTTTATTTCACTTGAAATCTCTCCCTATTTCTGTTCTTGGATGGGATATTGCTGTTTCTTTGTCTTCCTTACAGACACATTCTTGGAAAGGTTGTCGGAGGAACCAACATCCACTGTACATTCTTGGACCTCTTCTGATTGATCCTGAACCACCTCCACCAAGGAAATTCAATGCGAGAGAAGTTGTTTCACAAAACAAATTCATGATTCTCATTGGGATGAGAACTTCTCCTTCAAGTGACTCAAGCTATTCTAACCAAAGTTATCTCTTTCCTTACTTGTTTTCTTCCTAAATCCTATGATTCTTTGAGCTTAATTTTTGTATAAGGAAGATAAGTGTGGGGGAGGGACACAATCCAGTAGAAAAAGGTAGAAATAGTATAGTTTTGTATGCATAATAAGAACCCCCTTTGTTTGTTTTGTTTTTTTTGCCACAGCCCTATTTAATTACCATTATGCCTTGAATTTCAACTTGCTAAGCATTCTCTTCAAAGTGTTTATCCACATTGAGGACGATATGTTGATTAAGTGTGGGGGAGGAAAATACATTCTGAATCCCATTAATTGGTTATTTTTAAATGAGAAATGCCTTAGACTAGAAAATTTTTCAATCTTTTTTAAGAATTACTTGCTTTGATACACTCCCTAAGTGTAAATGGTCGCATTTGCCACTTTGGAATGTGATTTGTAGGAAATTCTTTGAGCTTTCATGAGATCTAGTATTTTGGCAACTCTATAAAACCATATTTTGTTCTTCAAGTGAATAGGGAGAGATTAACCCACACTAGGGATTTTATTAATGAAATCCTTGTTTTAAGAAAAGATAGTTTCTACATCATTAGTGCATTTAAGAGTTGAGCATTATTATAATTGATTACAATGTTTTAATTAATTGTGTTTATAAGGTTAGCATTTGAAATAGTTAAGTAAATATGTTGTAGTTAGTTTGCTATGCAATTGATTTTATTAGATTTAACATTGGAGAAAAACCTTGTTTGAAGATTATTTAAGCCTTAAATTCTTTTCATGTGTGCATGCCCATTTAGTCTTCCACCTTCTAGAACTTGTTTCAACTCTTCTTCAAAATGGCATTTGCATTAGTGTGATGGATATGAAAGAGACATTCAATTTTAAACCCTTTTAACTCAAACGTAAACCCTTATTCACTTCCTTGTTACCCATTTTGACCCTTTCCTATATTGTATGCATGTCATTTATTAAGTGGTCGTGGTATTCTAAAATCAAAGTGATTTGCCAATTAAAAAAAAAGTTGAATAATGTATATATTGAAATGCCATGTTTATAGAAAAGAGAAAGTAAGTCAAAAGAAGAAAAAAAGCATATAGTTTTAAAAAAGAGAGAGAAAGTATTGCAAAAGAAAAAAAAACAAATAGAAAAGTGATTTGAATAAAGAAAGAAAAGGAAAAGGAATATAAAGAAGGTATTTGTTTATGAACTTAGAAAACAATTGGAAAAAGTTTGTCAAATATTTAAATGCTATGAACTTGCTCTTTGACTTTGACTTGCATATCAACAATTATTTTTTCTAATTAATTCATTCCATCTAGCCTTCATCTAACATTACAAGCTTTTTAAGTCCTCTCGATTCATTACATTAATTGCTATTAGAAGTGGAGATATTAGAGTTGTTACAAGCCTATGGTAAGGTATTAATTAAGTGAACTAGAGTGAAATTATCCCATAAGGTGAGATGAGTTAAACACTAATCCCTTAAGAGTCTCTTATGCTTCATTCTAATATATTGGATTATGTAGTTAGCTAATTTCTTTGCATCGCTTGGCTATGACTAGTGTTGGCATGAAGAATTTGATTAATTGATCTATTACTTTCTAATTATGAAATTGCTCATCTTTCAATTGCAATGATGATTGGAATTTTGAAAATTGTACTTAATTGCCTTTATTCAAGAGTATAAAAGTCTAAGTGTGGAGGAATTGAAATACAAAAAAAACAATAGCTTAGCTTTTAATTAAATTGCATTATTCTTTTTGTTATCAATTTGAAAAACTAAAACCAATTTCTCCTTGTTTTATTGTATTAGCATGGCATTTAGATTACTTAGGATTCAATAAAAAGGCTCCTCGAGAAGAGAGAATGATCTTAGATTGGCCTATATGTAATCCTTGGTAAATTTTTTATTATGACCCCAAGGCTAAAATACGAACAAAGTCCTAATCAAATGGCGTCATTGCCGATGAAGATGATTGCCAAGGTTTTAAGTAGTCAAGTGTTCTTTTCAGTTGTCATAGTATGTCTTAGTTGAGTAGAAAGTGTGTGGCACTCATTTGAATAGTGCTATCTTACTGGAACTGAAATATTCTTGCCCAGAAAATTCTGAAATTTGACATGCCAAAGCTTTTCAGCATTATAAATAAGATTAATAGATTAAGCTATTAGATGTACTGTATTTTAGCCAAATTCAAAGGTTTGTTATACTTTTCTGAATTTTCTTTCTTTTTTGTAATTTTTCTAGGTTTTTTATTAGCTTTGTTTTTTGGGTTTTATTTGATTTTCTTGGTTGTTAGTGTGTTTTTAAGTTTGTCTTAGGTAGTTGTTAATTGTTGGAGTGTTTGATAGTGATTTAGGCCAATTTTCATATTCATAGTTGTTTTGCATTCCATTTGCATATAAATTTTTTTTAAAAAACAGAGAAATTTGCATTTTGTTGCTTTACTATCATATTCTTAGTAGCTATTGTGTGGTTTATTATTGTTTTGTGGTGAGCAACTTTGCATTCTTCATCCTTAGGAAGCTGTTGGTTGAAACTTGAGACTTCGAGTGGCTATCACATTCTGTAAGTTGTGATTATAGTGACTCTACTCATATACTTGCAGTTTGAGGTACTACTTCATAATATACCAACTTGTTCTACTAAAAGGTGAATTCTTACCTTGCAACTCCTATTTGCATCTTGCACCATTGAGTTACACTTGTCTTGTTATTGCTGGGACTGATTTTACTTTTTAGATACCCAAATTTTGTTGGTTTTGGTTAACTATTTTGGTTGTCAAATATTAGTTAACTTGATTTTCTATAATTTGCTAATTTTTGTTGTATATAACCCTTCTCCAATACCCCATTTGACCAATTGCTTTGCTGTAACTTGTGTGTCGATGTGAGTCTCTTTACTGTGCATGACTAGATTTAAGAAAACTGAACTTGTGCCTTTGGATAAAGATATTAACAAGATAGTTAGGTTGCTTAAGAAAGGTAAGAAAGTTGAATCATCTAGTGTAGCACTTGGACAAGTCATTGACACTGAAGTTGTTGCACATACTTGTGATAATTCTTCTCATATTGGCTCTTCTTCCATTGTAGATCTCCATCTTGCCATGGATCAAGTTCCTCCTCAAAAAGACATCCCTCCACCCAACAATCCTCCACTCGTAATATTTCACAACAATATTGATAGGAACAATGGGGAGCATCAAACTATCAAAGATCTTACCTATACTACTGATATTATTGATCCTTTCCTCTCTTGTCCTAAATTTAATATTAATTTTGAGTTGAAAGGTCCTTTATTGAGTCACTTACCAAAATTTAATGGTTTACCTGCAAAAGACCCTAACAGGCACTTAAGGAAGATGTACTTTGTGTGCAACTCCATGAAATCAATGGGGGTTGATCTAGATGAGATATGTAGGAAAGTCTTTCATTTACACTAGAAAGTAAAGCTAAAGAGTGGTTCATGATGCTACCTTACCACAATCCTAATGCCTTAGCCTCTTAGGAAACCTTAAAGAGTGTCTTTTTGGAAAGATACTTTCCTTCTTCAAAGATAACCTCTCTCACCAAGGAAATCTTTGCTGCTAAACAAGGCCTCCATGAATCTTTTTATGAGTATTGGTGTCGATTTCAAGAACTCCTAGCCAAATCCACAATCATTAAGAGTTGAAATCCTCAAACACTCATGAATTTAATTACAGCGCAACCACAAAGCCATGAGAAATGAGTGAAGTGACGGAATTAATGTAAAGACTGAGAAAAGCTTTTGGTTTGAGTGCACTGGACATCCATAAAAAAGAAAGGGAAAATCTGGAAAAACAACTATGATGGAAGCAGAGGGTGTTAACGGTGCTGGTGGTCTGTAAATGGAGAAGACAAAGCTGGTAGTAGGAAGTGCATCTTCATTAATGATCGTCTCCCTCTCTATTCTGATCTGGTGTGACTGTGGTTATGCGATGGTAAAGATTCCCTCTCTTTCCTTTTTTGTCAGTTTTCAGATCCCAAATCACGGCTTTATCTCTCCAAAAGAATGTCACAACCAGAACTTTGCTCACAAGCCTCTTAGCTCTCACCTCTCTAGTTCACGGCTGCGGGTGACTATGGTGGAGGGTCACTAGCGATAATGAAGGTGATGAGATTGTCGGCGACTGAGGAAGGAAGGAAAAGTGTTGAAGGTGATGATAATGCGCGGAACCCCTTGCTAAAACTCTTAGCTTCCTCTTTTAATATCCAATATCAGGTCTATGGTGTCTCTATTTCAGATATGGAATCAGGTAGAAGAAGGATTACCCTGGTCAAAAGGCAAGTTTGACCAGGGACTTAAGTGAGAATTGTCAAAAGTTTCTTTGAGGGACTAAAGTGCACATTTTTAAAACTTTGATAGGGCAGAACTAAAATTATCAAAAATTCTAGGTACTTTTATGTAATTTTCTCTGACCCTTTCCGTCATAAATTTGAAATTTTCAGAAATTCCAAGGCCCTTTTCTGTAATTTTCCCTAGTCTCAAGATATTAATTCTGACCTTCCAACATCTCCAATTTTCTTTCAAAACATCTGCAATACAAGATTAAGCACAATGTAACATCAAAAGTCCAAGAAATCATTTATACGAATAATTAACAAATTATGACCATTTTGCCCCTAATTACAATTAATTCAATACAAATGTCCCTACCTAAAATTAGTGCTTAATCATGCAATAATATCCCATAAATTGCATTAAAAATCCAAATTTAATTATGAAATATTATATAAATATATGGTTTAATTATCAAATCCAAAATGCCCACATCATCATATCCCAGAAAGCTCGATTGGTGCAATATTTCCATAGTGGGTTGATTCCTCAAGATAGGAACAGTTTGGATTCTGCTTCTTGAGGTACTATTCAATTGCTACACCTGAAGAAGCATAGGCTTTAATTGAGAAGATAGCTAGTAATGATCAACAATTTGAAGGGTTGGATGCCAAACAAATCCATGAGGTCTCATATGCTTCAAGATCTTCAAGAGAGTATGATAATTTGTCAACCCAAATGACAGAGATGAGAACTAACCTCAATAATCTCATAGCCCACCTAAACAATGTGAACATTCATGGGTCACATTCTCAAGCTCTAATGGCTCCTAGCTGTGACATATGTAGCTCTCACATCCATATTGCTCCCAATTACCCACACCAACTTAGAGAGGTCTCAGCTATTTTCAAAGGGAGACAAGGGCAGAATCAAAGACCTTGGAATCCCTACTCCAACACATACAATGAGGATTTGAGATCCCATCCCAACTTTGGTTGGAGGAATCAAAATCAATTCCAAGGTAATTATTCAAATCAAGCTGCAAATCAAGGACCTTCAAACCAATATGGTCTCCAAAAGACAGTCGTTGCTCTACCTAAATCCCATGCTACTAAAGATGACATCTCTCAACTTCTTAAGTGTATAAACAATATGTCATCTTCTATAGGTAACATAGCCTTGAGATTATTTATTTCTTGCAACAAAGAAGAGACCCACAAAACCTCAGTAATTGCATTAGTAACACTATGATATTAAGCCTCTGAAGTGCCTCTGGAAACCACTTGTTGCTTTTTTGAGACCCATGTGATGGGGTTGGGACCAAGAAAGGTACAAAAACAACTGATGGATCGACAATCTTCTCTATTGGTTGCCCAATCTGCATCAACAAAAGATTGGACTCAAAGTTGTGAGGCTAGTTTGAGTAAAATACCATGATCAGCAATACGTGCAAGATATCTGAGCATACGTTTCACACAGTGCCAATATGGCATCCTCAGTTCCTAGAGAAATCGGTTTAAGCGATTGATAAAAAATGCAATGTTTGACCTTGTGTAACATAAGTATTACAATTTGCCTACAATGCTACGATAGTAGGATGCATCTGGAAATATATTTCCAACATATGTAAAAAGCTGCATATTAGCAACCATGGGTATAAAAGTAGAATTGGCAGTGATAAGGCCAGTCTCTGTGAGTAACTGATGGATATATTTGCGCTGCCCAAGAAAAGTCCCAACATCTAAATAGTGAAATTCAATACTAAGAAAATATGAAAGCTCACCCAAAACTTTCAAAGAGAAAATACCACTAATTTGATCAATAATTGTTTACACACTAGGTTCATGAGTGCCAGTAATAACTAAGTCATCAACATAAATGAGCAGATATATTGTACCAAGGTCATCAGTTTGGACAAACAAGCATGGATCAGCCCGAGAAGGTAGAAAAGACAACGTGCAAAGAAATGCATGTAATTTTTGAAACCATGCTCGAGGTGCTTGCTTGAGCCCATAAAGCAACTTCTTAAGCTTAAACAAGTGACTAGCCAGTGATAGAATCAACAAACATACTCTTAAAACCAAGAGGATAAAGATTTCTTCAACAATATCTCCATTAAGGAAAGCATTATTAAAGTCCACTTGATGAAGCATCCAATTGTATGTAATAGCAAGAGTACGGAGGATTTTGACAGTGGAAGCCTTGACAACAGGGCTAAAAGTTTCATTGTAATATGAGCCAGCCTCTTCAGAAGAACCTTTAGCCACAAGATAACCTTTACGACGAGCAAGAGACCCATCAACATGTGATTTTCTTTAAAAATCCATTTGCACCCAATTGCTTTTCGATCAGGTGGTGGGGGAACCATTTCTCATGTTCCAAACTTCACAAGAGCATCAAACTCATCCTAAGCAGCATGTTGCCACAGGGGATCTGACATAGGTTTATGAATAGAACAAGGACAGTTGAGTTGTTCTAATGCAACATAAACCTTCAGTTTTTAAATGCCATCTTTGGCCCAGGTAATCATAGGATGGTGATTGTGTGGAGGTGAAGGGAGAAGGGAAGCAGCAAAGGAGGAGGGAGATGGAGCTGGAAAGGAAGTAGAAAAGGATGGAGAGGGAGTAAAGGAGGTGGAAGAGTGGGGCTGTGACAATACAGGTGATATAACAGATACAGGAGAGACAAAAGTAGTACTACTAGTTACACAGACACTAAGCTAAGAACCACCTAGAAAAATAGATCTATTGAACCGAACTTGGCGAGAAATATATAATTTACCAGTGGAAAGGTCAAGACATTTATAACCTTGATGTTGAGAGCTATAGCCCAGAAAAACATATGAGGAAGAGCGAAAATCCAACTTATGACTATGGAATAGTCGTGTAAGAGGAAAATATTGACAGCCAAATACTCTCAACAAAGAATAGTCAGGTTGAAAACCAAAGAGCTTCTCATAAGGTGATACATTGGCAATGGATTTAGATGGAAGGCTATTAAGCAAAAAAAACAACAGACATAAAGCCATCAGACCAATAAAATAATGACAAAGAAGCATGAGCCAACAATGTGAGACATGTCTCAACAATTGTAATATCTTGAATTGTAATAAGGGATTGATAACTTCAAAGTGGTGTAATTAATGATAATTAAGCACTTTTGAAGTATATGTTGTGCAATGTGATATAAAGGTGCTTAGTAATGGTTTAATGAGTATTGAGATAATCAGGGGCAAAATGGTAAATTTACCGACCGATTAGTCAGTTACCGAAGAGAAAACTCCCTGGTAATCAAGATTAACGGCTAGGATTGAGAGGTTAAATGGGTGGAATCATGTGTAATGAGTTTACATGAGTCCAAGAATAGAAAGAAGGAGATGGTGCCAAGTGGCAAACTATGGACCATGGGATTGAAGTAAAAAATTCAACCCATTTCTCTTCCCTCCCACTCTTAGAGTCGGTTGTGTGCATAGGAGAGAGAGGAAAATATGCTTCTTCATCAATATCTTACTTTCTCTCTCCATTCTCTCCACTTCCGGCGAACTAAGCAAGAAAGAGAAAGAAAGGGCTTGAATTCTAGGTAAGTATTTGGCTTCAAATGCTCATCTTGTATTTATTAAGGTTGTTTATGGTGTTGAGGGCTTTCTTGCCATAGTTTCAAAATTTTCATTGGTGGTATTTGAGAGATTGTGAAGTTTGCGAGGTTGAGGAATCAAGGAAATCATATTTGGGAAAGGAAGAGGTAAACATTTAATGCATTTTGGTATAATTGTTTTGACCATTGGTTTAGTTTTGTAAATTCTGGATTTTTGCCCTGATTTCTTGTGATTTTAGAAGACATGAATTAAGTGAAGTAATGTGGTGGAATAGATGCTAAATAGTATATGGGAGTTAATGGTTTTGGTTTGGATTTGAAAAGAAGAAGGTTGGCAAATTGTGGTTTTGAGTGGTGTTGTGAGTTAGAGTTGAGAATGTGTTGTTTGAGTGGAAATTTGGTTGTTTTGGGTAACCAATGGGTTCTTTGTGTTAAAATAAGTAAGAATGAGTTGTGGTATAAGTCTTAGGACCATTGGTAGCAAATTGGTCAATTCTGGAAAACCATATCAGTTGCTGGGATTTGGCATCTGATAAACATCACTCGAGTGAGGGAGGAACTCACTCGAGAACGATGTGAAATTCTGGGTATTTTGGTTAAGTCTTCAAGTAGAAACCGCAAGCACACTTCCTGACTTGCGAGTGGATATGATCCCACTCGAGTGAGCATGGGCATGCTCGAGTGAGGGAATCAGTTTAAGACTTTGGAATTTGTGGTTACTCTTGGGTAGTCACTCGCTGGGTCTCACTTCTTGGTGCTCGAGTGACCCTGAGGTCATTGCTCGAGTACAGCCTCTTGTGCTCGAGTGAGAGTGTATGATATATCAAGGTTTGCTCTCTGGCAAACACTTTCTGTGTTCCACTCACTGGTGCTTGAGTGCAATTGGGGGTGTCACTAGAGTGAGACTCCTTTCACTCGAGTGAGCCAACCCAAAGTCAGAAATTCTTCCAAGAAGAAGGATCTTCGGGTAGTTTCACCTAACTCTTTAGGCGTATGTTTAGACCTATAATAGTCACCTAAAGAGTTTAAATGATAACCAACTTAAAGTATTATAGAATTAAGAACTTGGAAAAGAGGTTGACGGGTTGTTCCTAACCTGGTTTACAGGATTTGATATTTGCCGTCCTCGAGAGCCCGCAGTGCCAAGAAACGTCGGGAAAGGATCAGGTAGTGACTCTCTCTCTCTCTCTCTCATACTATGTGTAATGCACTGTATGTGTGTTGTATCACTATTTGTGATGATCTTTGATGCTGCTGCAGTTACAGCTGGTGCAAGCTATCGTTTACAGCGCGAGCTGTCGTTTACAGCGTAAGCTGTCGTTATTGTGATTACAGCAAGAGCTGTTGTATTGTGTATACAGCCGTGAGTGCTGTTGTTTGTGGTGAAAGCCATGTATCTTTGAGTTGCTGCTGCTATTGCTGTTTGTGATTTATATACATGCTTTGTGTTTATGCATTGTGTGAGTGATTTGTTACTACTGGGATTCTCTCGAATCTCATTCTTTCCAATGACTAACCTTTCAAACAGGGCGTGTGGCTCAAAAGAGAAGCGGCCAACCCGGAGCAATTAGGACCCTTAAGGGTATATTTGATTTGGAGATGTTGGTTATCCATTTTGAACTTGGGATTACTGTATATTATGAGACGTGAATACTATATTCGATTTTGGTTGTGTAATCCCCTATGGGAGACTTATGAACCCTTACATTATATAGGTATAGAACCCGGGAGTTGCCGGGAATTCGGTTATACACTCTGATATGAATGAATGTATATTAACTGCACAGGTAATTATATTCGAACGTCGAAATGGAGACCAGGGAAGGAAAAAGGTTTTTAAAAATCCCATTGTATGGCAGAAATTTATAATGAGTTTAAATCATCCGATGGTCTCTAATCCGATTTAATTATATGTTATTGAATTATAATTACATGTTTAAAGTCAGGGGGTTACAACAATACTCCTATGTCTTTGTTCAACTAAACCATTTTGTTTAGAAGTGTATAGGAAAGAAACTGCTGTTCAATACCAAACTCAGCTAGAAAAGACTTAAAACCAAAAATTATCCTCCATTGTCACTTTAAACAACCTTGATTTTATGATTCAATTTATTTTCCACTAAGAGCTTGAATTCTTTGAATTTAGTTAAGGTTTCAGACTTGGCACAAAGCACATAAAGCCAAGTGAAATGACTGTAGGCATCAACAAAAGCAACATAGTATACAAATCCATAGGAAACAAGAGGGGTAGGACCCCATACATCCATGACAATCAGCTCTAAGGGATGAGTATACACTGTTGTAGATGTGTCAAAAGGTAGTTTATGAGATTTTCGTAATCGACAAGACGTACAAAGAATATTATCAATAGTACTAAGAAAGAAATGCCATTATTCTTCAAAACATGTTTAACAGTATCAAGTGAAGGATGACCCAAATGCGAGTGCGAGAGAGAAATGTCACCACTGAGGACAGTACTGTAAGCTTCTACACCTGAGGCAGTGGATGCAAAAAGAGAAGAATGACAAGAACCAGCAACTAGATAGAGTCCTCCATGCTAAGAACCATGTATAAGGATATGTCAAGTCTTCAAATCCTTGACAATACTCCCATGAGGAAGAAATTCAACAAAAACAAGATTTTCCTTCGTAAAGCGAGCAATAGAAACCAACTTCTTTTTCATTTTAGGCACATACAACACTCTTCATTGTATAAGTACTAGAAGGAGAACAAATACAAGGCTCACCTATGTGAGTGATAGAAGCAGCATCTCCAGTACTAACAAGTACATTGCCATGGGTCGTAGATGAAGGTAGAGTATTAAGATTTACAGGATCATATATGATATGTTGAGTAGCACCAAAATCAAAGTACCAGTTGGAATCGTTGACCATAGTAGGTGTAGCCACATAGATTTGAGCTAATGCAGACGTGGTAGCTTGAGTACAAGTAGCTGATGAGCCTAAAGGATCAGAAGGTGATATAACAGGGGAAGGCTTGGCAGCCACAGGAACATACGGTACTGGTGCAGATGAAACAAGACGGATGCCACATAGGCATGCCATCTCTGTAGAATTTGGTCAACAAACGTTAACCATTTGGGTAAGTTAACGAAAGAGCGAAATTGCCCCATTTTTAAAACTTCCGGGGCAAAATTGCCCCTCATAAAACTTATGTCAGTTCCAATGGTGTCTTTCAAAAGTTCTGTCGGTTATTTTGTTTTGAAGTAATTTGTTAGTGTCTTTCTATTTGTAAGCTTGTAATTCATGTTCCAATGGTGCAAGTACAATATTTTATTAACTCACCAGTTTGTCCATACCAACAAGACACATTTGAAAAGTCATTATAGTTCTCTTAACTTCAAGAGAATCTTTAATGCGGACGACTTCTCAGCCATTAAAAAATTAATTATTAATGAAAAATTAATCATACCACATTAATTGTGGGATATGTTTCATCGGGAAATGATCAGAGTTATTTTATTTTCAAATATTGATGGAGACATTTGCGTTACATCAAAAGAAATACGGGTGCTATTCAGTGAGAATGTGACATAAATTATTTCTGTACATATCGAACAAAAAGAGACAAAGAAACACTTGTATTGGAACTTGGTGCTTCTATATGAAGCACACCCTCTAGCTATATATTCTTGTATGAGGAACACCAGTGTTGTGTTGTGCTATGCATGTATTAGATATAAATAAACGGTGAACGATTTGTCGTGTAATAAAGTAAAGAAATATATACTTCACCTACTCTAGTTAGGTGTTGTGCTATGTATGTATTGCCATATAAATAAATGGCAAACGATTTGCCTTGGAATAAAGCTTATCTATGTTAAATTAAGAATGAAAGCTCTATGTGTACTTTATCTTAAGATATTCATATATTAAATTAGGTCTAATTGTTGCTTCTGAACTTTGATTCTTGTTTGTTGTTTTTTACAACAAACAATAATTCTGGGGATTGTGATAGTGCTGTGGTTGTTGATTCTTTATTATCTGTTTTGGTTGGTGTCACTTCTCTTTATTTTGGTTTACTAGAGTTTGAAGGAAAACACTTTTGTTTTTCTTATTGGTTGGGTGATCTTCCCATATTTCAGATAAAGAAAAGAGAAAGATGCGATATTTTGAATCCTTAAATGAACAAAAGTGCGTTAAAGAAATGAGTGACCGTAAAAATTAGGTTGTTTGGCCTCTTGGATTAAGAACAGTTCACTTGAAGTGTGTTTAATATGCTACGCCGGCAAAATTTGCAGTTGATTTTGGGAGGTCATTGTTGGATGCAAATAACATTAGGTAAAATCAAGACTTATTCTTGTGTACAATTCCAGTTGCTTAATTCTAATTATAATGGCCAACGAGTATCGAAACTATTTCTAGGGTTGCTTGTAATTGTTTAGAACTCTATACAAGTGTGAAATTTGGTTTCGTTCCTCTTGTTTGAGTTTTTTCTTTTTCTTTTTGACTGAATTGTTTGAGTACTATTGTTGGCCTTGGATGTAGTTTTTGACTTTTTTCTATAAATTAATCTTCTATCTAATTGAGGAATTGATTTTGATCCTTAATGTAAGACCTAGTTACCATATTTATTAATCTTTTCCTAATTTACCTTATTAACAGTTCTTCAATAATAATCAAGTGAATAAAAGATCGGGAGACTTAAGAAAAAATATGTTATATTAACTAATTTGACTATTGTTTTTACTCTTATCAAATTAGGTAAATTGGTCTTATATTACATACTGACGAAGTATTATTTTCTGAATCACTCTTGGGTTCTTTCACCTTTGCAACATCTTTGCCCATCAGCATTGTGATTTTTCTCATGTCCGTTACTAAAAAGATCCTCCAAACAACTTACGGGATACAAGTTCTATGCTTCGGTGCCTATCTTTTATCCATAAATATTTGGTGGACATTGCTCTTAATCGCTTTCAGAAACACTTTCAAGGAAGTCGAGACAACTTCTCATACATACTTACCTCTTATATTACTCTTACTCGACCATATCTTGTATAGCTCGTTTGTATTAGCTTTTCAAAAACACATTCATGCAAGTTAAGTATATACTTACCTCATATAATAGTGGCTACAAATGTGGATATGATCCAAACGATGCATTTGAGGGATGTATATGCTTGTTTGGGGGATGAGCATTCTTTGCTCATTAGATTCGATGAGGAAGGAATGCACACTAAGACTACTCTGCTCTCTTTTCTCGCGAAGACTATATACAATTTTCCTTTATAAGCTCTCCTTTGTCTCATGTAAATATGGTTTTGCTAAACTATTCGTGGCTCATGTTGAAACCTTAACTATACATTGTTTCATTAGCTCCATTTTGCTGTATAACATAATCTTCAATCTTAGTTGGAAAAGTCGAACCAGTACAATTTTTGCTCGCTAAAACATTCTTTAATGGTATCCCCATGTTTTGTCATTTTTATATTTTCAATCTAATTTTATCTCAAACACATTTGTGTTGGCTAAAACAATGTATATACTTAGAAACCGTTTTAATGACAAATAATTCTTAAGAATACTGTTAGAAATTAAATAGGAGGAAGAGGAAATGTACTGGATTCGATCTGAATAATAATAAATTTTGCATTCAAGTTTTTGACATCTCCCACTGATTCCAACAAGTTAAGATCGATTAAATAGGAGAGTGAGCCTTGGCGTAGCGGTAAGGGTTTTAAGCTTCAGGTCATATGGCAGCAACCTTACCACCCCATTAAAAGCGAATGCAATAAAATTTTGCTTTCGAGTTTTTAACCTCAACCTTAACATATTGGATTATTAAAACAAAGGCGAAACATGTTACAGTCAATGAGCCTGGTGACTAACAATATCCTGTATGAGACATGAGTTGTTCATATATAATTTATAATTAATCAAGATAACATTGTGAATCCCCTGCCACTTTTGTAATTCAGAGACACTCCTTTAATGGTATCTGAATTTTCTCAAGTGTCAATGAAATTTTAAGTATGAAGCAGAAGCACAGTGGTCAAACTCTGCTGTGTGTTTATTATTCTCAGCAAGTAATACAAGCCACTCACTTCCGACAAGTACAAGGTGATGGTTTTATTAAATATAGAAATTACAGGGGGAAAACAAAGTACTTCCAGATTACAGCGGTGAAGAAAATATATAAGACTCTAGTCTTTCCCCAAGTTCTAATTACCTCAATCGTTTCCTTAATTAAGCATGTTAGAAATGGCATTCAAGAGTCAGTGGAATGATACCAGAATCCAAACACAATGACTGTCTCAAAAAGTCAAACCATACCAAGGAAATGTGCAAGTCCTTCAAGATCATCTGAATCCCGAAGGAGCCGACACCAACATACATGGAAGCACCACATTAAAAAAAATGACAGGAATAGATATAAGGAACCTGAACTCAAAATGGAAAACAGTGTCGGGAGATGATTATTCAACCTTATGAGCAGAGGCATCGCTAATGATGAGGACTGCAAGAGAGTTCCGGAGAATGATCTTTCTGTTATGCATCTGTTATAGGCTACAATTAGCTAATATGTAAACAGCTAACAACCCCAATTTAAACTTACAATTTGCAAATATTAAACATAAGATACGAAGGAATTTAACAATGTTACCTGAATTTAATCAAAGAAATCACAGTCGGGCGTCAAACGCAGCATATCTGACAAGAGTCAAATGGATTTTACTGATGAGCATTTTGTAAACAACACAGCAGATCAAACTACTGAAATGATTAATTAATGAAATTAAAGTAAAACATTGCAGTTCCAAAGAAGAAAGGGGCAAAAAAAAAAATAAAGATAAGACAACTTGCTGTAGCAGTGATTAGATTTTAACTTGTGTCCAGCTTAAACTTATGTCGAAGTCATTGGGTGGAAACAAAGTGTGAATCCACTGCCATTTTTATAGTCAGAGACACTCTTTTAATGGTCTCTGAAATATCTCAAGTGTCAATGAAATTTTATATATGAACCAGAAGCACGGTGATCAAACACTCTGTGTGTTAATTATTCTCAGCAAGTAATGCAATCCACTCACTTCCAGCAAGTGCAAGGTGCTGGTTTTTATCAAATATAGCAATTACAGAAAAAGAAAAAGTACTTGCAGATTACAGGAGTGAAGAAAATAGGACTCTGGCTTTGGAGAGGCTAGTCTTTCCCCAAGTTCTAATTAAGATTACGTTAGAAATGGCATTCAAAAGTAAGTAAAACACTGAATAAGTCTGATGTTCACCCAGTTTCATTACTTATCACTATGTTTCAGATTTCTTTTCCCAGAAACAAAAGAAAATATGATGTTAAGGGCTACCCCAACAAAAGACCATACACTGGATAACAAGACTACACCCTTAAAAATTGTCACTTTTTGGGGGGGAAAAATTCCCTCGAAGAAGTAACAAGAATGAACATTAAGAGGAGGAATCAGGGTTAAATCAAGGTTTAGGTCTTACCAATCCGAAAAGGCACGAGGTCACGATTTCAAGCCAAGCAGTGACCAAGTGTGTGCATGCACAGATCAGCCAGAGATAAAAAGGAGAGACCAGAAACCAAAGAGAGAAAAGACAATGGCTAGAATACGCTCTGCCAAAGAGAGAAGAGAGAATGACCACAAGACAGGCTGGAGAAACAAGACCTCGGCCACGGAGATATATATATATATATGGAAGAAGAGAGGAACGGCTAGAAAGGAAGAACGGCCAGAGAGAAATGAGGGGTAGCTAAAAACTTTAAAACAGCATTAATTTAGTGCATGTTTGGGAATACTTATTTTTTGAATATAAGTGCTTATTACGCAAGTCAAAATAAAACTCCTCTCACATACTTATCTCGTATACAATGAATCACAATTTATAAACACTTATTGCATAAAAATAAGTTATTCCAAACCAAGACTAAACAGGTAGTGGAAGCAAAATTCTGGAGCACGTTTTCTCTGCTCCGCCTCTGAACATTGCGTTAGGCTTTTAAAAAGTAGGGAAAAAGGGATTTGTTGGGAACTTGGGATTCTCCCAGCGGCTTGGTCTGGTGGTAGAGTGGTTAGACTATAGTGTTTGGGAAGATCCCAAACCTAGGTTTCAAATCGAGGTTTGCATAACCCGAGATAAAACTCCTCTCACACACTTACCTCATAAATCATAAAAGCTATTCTCAAAAGCTAATCCAAACACACATATAAGGCGAATTAAGAGTGTGTTTGAATTAATTTTTAAAAATAGTTTTGGGAGAGAAAAATGAAAAATGTGATTTCAGAGATGTTGTAGAATAGCTTCAAGGAAAAAAGAATAGCTTTTAGGTACGGTTGAGCAAAGAACCCAGAACTCGCGAGTCCGCCCATAACTCAATCTAATTGGGTCAATTTGAGCCCATCTAAAATGAATCCATGACGGGGCGGGTTTCAACCCACCCATTTAAGACTTAAATGGGTGGGCTACGGGCACACCTTTGAGCTACCCGTACCTGCTCATTTAATTTTTTTTTTATTAGCCTTACCTTGATTGTCCCCTCCCTCCCTAATTTGGTCATTCCCTCCCCAACTCAAAGTAAGATTTGTTTTCTCTTAATTTATTTTGCAAAGAAAGATTTAACTTATGGAGCTACGGACCCTCCCTCAAGTGAACCTGAAGATGATGGTGAAAACTAAAACATGAAGATTCAATGGAAAAATGTCATTTTGTTAATCTCTGTAGTTGTAATGTGTTAATTTAAAAGTTAGAGTTTGTTTAAATTTAGGTTATTTCGTGTGAATTGTGATTATTGAACTTTGAAAATTCAGATTTCAAAATTTAAATTGATTGCTTGATGGATTTGGATTGAAAGATTGATGTTTATGCGAATATGTATGTTTTTTTACTTCCAACAAAATAAACATGTCCAATATAAATGGGTTCCGGATAACCCGGTTAACCCATCAATTTATTGGCTAGCCCATTTAACATGGGTTAAATGGGTTGAGGTACGGATATGGGCTAACCCGTACCCGTATAAAGTTAAATGGGCGGGCTATGAGTTTAGCCACGGGCTGCCCAACCCGCCCATTACTCTCCCCTACTTTTAGGAAAATCATGGCTTTAAGTTAAAATCATAATTTTGCAAAATTTGACATGATTTGGATAATTTAATCCAAACCATAGTTTTAGAGAAAAAAATACTTGTGCCTTTTTCTCAAGTGTTTGAGTAATTTTTTTTTTTCAAACTATAGTTTTGAATCAAACCTTGTTCAAAAAAGACCCATAGAGAATGGCATCTTGGTCTGTTGCTCAGATATCTCATAATAAGATTCAGAAAAAGTGTCGGACACCAAGCATCCCAGCGGGTTATGAAAAAATATTATTAAGGGTATTTAGGAGAAACCAACTAAATGTTTGTTTGGGATAACTTATTTTTGACTTATAAGTACTTATAAATCATGATTTATGGTATACGAGGTAAGTATGTGAAGGAGTTTTATCTCGACTTACGTAATAAGCACTTATTGTCGTAAAATAAACTATCCCAAACTCCCCCTAACTTATTTCTCCAGCTCTTAATGCATCAACCAGAAGCACTTTTTGGTATAAAATAGTACTCCCTCCGGTCCTAATTATAAGACAAAGTTGACTTTTTTTGGAGAAATTAAGGAAGCCAATTAAATCACTTTAGAGTAATTATATTTTTAGTATCCTTAGATTATATATCAGTTTATTAGTCAAATTAATTAGTTTAAAGAAAAAAATGAAAATAAAAATATTCTAAAGTGATTTAATTGGCTTCCTTAATTTCTCCAAAAAAATCAACTTTGTCTTATAATTAGGACCGGAGAGAGTATAAGGCACCAGTCACTGCATTTTTTTTTTTTTTGGCTATGAATTGGGGTTAAAAGTTGGAAAACTTAAGTCCCATTGTTTAAATAGAAGTTCTAATTGAGAATTAATAGTTGGTGATTTATGCTTGCTGAAATTACACTTGTTGAAGAGTCTGAAACTTTGCCACCGGAATGTAAGGTAACCTCTGATACACTTTTCATTTGTCTCCATAAGGATAACATATAAAGGAAACTGGAACCAATAAATATCTCTGTAGTTTCTTCTGCCAATGACTTGTCCTTAGCGGACAAAAAAAAATAAAAAATTTGTCCTTCATTTACGATCAAAGAAAGGGACCAGATCCAAATGAAATCCGCATCTCGCTTTTTCACTTATCAATTATCATAAGCTTCGTTGCGTGTTACGAAAGCAGGTTAAAAAGGTTGATCGGCTTTGTGGAGGATAACATTGTAAAAGTGTTCTGTTTGATTACGACATGGAAGAAAATTTTTTTATGAATTGGATTTAAAAAAAAAAAAAGTGGGGGTTAGACAATTATAATGAAAAGATGATATAAAATAAAATAATAAGAAAAATTAATTAAAAATTTTTAACCCCTTTTTCTAATTTTCTTCAATCTAACCTAAAAAAATTTACCTCCCCTCATTTTCCTTGCTCTCCCCTCTTACCAAACAAGGCCTAAGGTAGCTTTGCTGCATGTTTCGAACCTGTTTGGAAAAGCGGCCCCGAGGTTGAAATGCATGGCCATCTCCCAAAAGCACAGTGGCCATGAAGTTGGATGTTTGAAAAAGCCGCTGACCCCACTAGGCTTCTCGTCCAAAAGCGATTACTTCAATAAGTCCACTCTTAGCTGCTTTTTGGTTTTTTGTCACTGTTAAGGAAATATTATATATTAAGGAAATATTCTATCATTATTGTTAGATCAATTAGAATAATTAGCGGGATTGATTGACCGTTACGATCCCCTCATTTAGGAGCAATTAATACCCAGGCTCCTCACTCTTTGTATATATATTGTATCTTCCTGTGAATAGACAAATACAATTTAGAGTTACACAATTCATATACTTCTCTTACATGGTATCAGAGCGTAGGGTTTTCTGAAATTATTTTTTTTGGCGCGACACTGTTCATCGGCAGCGGTACTGTTCATCGGAGTACTGTAGCTGGGGCGCTGTTCATCGGAATACTGTAGCGAGTCACTGTTCATCGATCCTGTAGCGTTACTGTTTTGCACTGTTTGGACGTTTATACTGTTGCGCACTGTTTTGTGGTACTGTTTCGCACTGTTTGCCCCTATTTGGTACTATTTTTGGGTACTGTTTGTGTCCGAATTTGGAGATTTTCTCATTTGTTGGACTTTTTTATTCGTTTCTGGATTCCATGGCTGACCCTAAGGCTCCTGAAATGTTACCCATGTCGGCTAAGATTACTTCCTCACATTTGAATTGGACTAATTATAGTGATTGGAGCACTACTATTAAGATCTATATTATGGGTATTGAGAAGGAAGAACATTTAACTGATGAACCCCCTAGTGACAAAGAAAAACTGGTTGCTTGGAAAAGAGCTGATGCTAGAATCTTGTTTCAGATTAGAAATTCTATTGAACCCCGGATCTTGTCTTCAGTGAGTCATTGTACTACGGTTAAGGAAATAATGGGTTATCTAGAATTTATGTTCTCTGGTAAAGGGAGCCTTACTCGGATTCACGAAGTTTGTAAAGGTTTTTATCGCTCTCAGCAGCAGGGTCGTCCATTGAAGGACTTCTTTTTGGATTATAAACGATTGTATGAGGAAATGAAAGTTCTCATGTCGCCACAAGCAGATCTTGAGACTCGTATTAAAAATCTAGAACTACAGGCCATCATTGGTTTTCTCGAAGCCCTTGATCCATCTTATGAGACCATCCGCTCTCAAATTCTGTCTAGTCAGGAGCTCCCATCCCTTGAAGATGTGTTCGCTCGCGTCCTTCGAGCTGATGGTGTGACCCGCCCTTCTGTGGATCCCAATGCAAGTGCTTTGGCCAGTCGGGGCCCCTTTGACAACAGGAATTCTGGCTCCAAACAGGGTTCCAGTGCCTCGAGTATGACTTCTGGCGGTATTATCTGTCATTATTGTAAGGAACCTGGCCATATCAAGAAAAATTGTCGAAAATTGCAAAATAAACAGCAGCGTGATCAGCAGCGTGGCTTTGCTCATGTTGTCCAGACCTCTAATCAGCCTGACCCTGGTTCGCCCTCTGCCGCGGCCTTATCTACAGGTACTCTGCCCTCTGGTCTTGCTACCACTTCCTCGAAGTGGGTTATTGATTCTGGTGCTACCGACCACATGACAGGTAACCATCGTTTATTTTCGTCGTATGCCGCCTATGCTAACCCATCTTCCATCTATGTTGCCAATGGTTCCCCCGTCCGTGTCGTTGGATCAGGCACTATTAACCCCACCCCCTCTATTTCACTATCTTCTGTTCTTGATATTCCTGATCTTACCTTTAATCTTCTATCTCCCAGTAAACTAACTCGTCATTTGAACTGCTCGAGCTCTTATGTTTCATTCTAGTGTTCCGACACCGTTTTGGGCTGATGCCGTGTCTACCGCATGTTTTCTTATCAATCGCATGCCTTCGGCTGTTCTTAATGGTGACATTCCCTATTCTGTTTTGTTCCCCACTACTAAACTCTTCCCTGTTGACCCGAAAATCTTTGGTTGCATTTGTTTTGTTCGGGATGTTCGTCCGAGTGTCAGTAAACTTGATCCCAAGTCTTTAAAGTGTGTCTTCCTTGGTTATTCTCGAGTCCAGAGAGGTTATCGTTGTTACTCTCCTGATCTTCGTCGTTATCTTGTGTCCACTGATGTCACCTTCCATGAGACTTCTTCTTTCTTCAAGTCTTCAATCATCTCTATGTCTTCCTCGGTCATTGATCCGACGGATGATTTCTTGGTTTATCGTGTCCCACCAGTTCAGGCTGCTGTTCCGGTTCCTGATATCATCACTGAGACTGATCCCACCAATTCTGAGCCTCTGTCAGTAGATGCTTCACCGTTAGATTCTATTCCTGCGACTCCAAACCCTCCCACTCCTGCCCCTGATACAGTTATGCCTGATTCTGCCATTGACCCGTCTAATGACCTCCCTATTGCCCTCAGAAAAGGTATCCGCCCCCATTGTCCTCCTAAACGCTATGCTGACTGCATGTATCCTATATCAAACTTTGTGTCTTACCAGCAATTGTCCCCTGTTTCCTCTTCCCTTGTGGCCACCCTTGAGTCCATAACCACCCCTACCTCCCTTCACCAAGCCTTAGCTCATCCTGGTTGGCGTGCTGCGATGGAAGAAGAAATGATGGCCCTTGAAAAGGCTGGTACCTGGACTCTTGTTGATCTACCTTCTGGGAAGAAGGCCATTGGGTGTAAATGGGTATTTGTGGTTAAGACTAAAGCTGATGGTTCCTTGGAACGACTAAAAGCTCGGCTTGTTGCTAAAGGGTATGCTCAGACTTATGGCATTGATTACTCTGAGACTTTCTCCCCGGTCGCTAAGCTCACTTCAGTCCGTCTCCTCATTTCTCTAGCTGCCACTTATCATTGGGATTTGCATCAGTTGGATGTTAAGAATGCATTTTTGAATGGTGACCTTCTTGAGGAAGTTTATATGGAGCAACCTCCTGGTTTTGTTGCTCAGGGGGAGTGTGGGAAAGTGTGCTATCTCAGAAAGTCATTGTACGGTCTGAAACAGAGTCCACGTGCCTGGTTTGATAGATTTTGTAACGTGGTTCAGAAGTTCGGATTGAGTCAAAGCAAGAGTGATCATTCTGTGTTCCATCAGAAGACCGATGCAGGTATGATTCTTCTGGTTGTATATGTTGACGACATTGTAATCACAGGGAGTAACACTTCTGGCATTTCCGAGCTTAAAGTCTTTCTCAACCTCCACTTCCAGACTAAAGACTTAGGACCATTGAAGTACTTTCTGGGTATTGAAGTTATGAGAAACAAGAAAGGCATTCTGTTGACTCAGAGGAAGTATGTTCTCGACCTCCTGAAGGAAACTGGGAAGCTTGGAGCTGCACCAAGTAGCCTTCCCATGATTCCAAATCCATACCTGGACTTGAATGATAGTATGTTTGATGAACTTCCTGATGACTTGAAAAAGAAAATTGATCCAGAGAAACTGAAGCCATTTGCATATCCTGAGAGATATAGAAGATTGGTTGGAAAGCTGAATTATCTGACAGTGACTCGTCCAGATATAACCTTCTCGGTTAGTGTACTTAGTCAATTCATGGCATCTCCGACAGTGGCACAGTGGGAAGCCTTAGAACATATCTTGCACTATCTGAAAGGATCCCCAGGTCGGGGCATTCTCTATTCGGATTTTGGGCACACTAAAGTTGAGTGTTTCTGTGATGCGGATCATGCAGGATCCAAGGCCACGAGACGATCCACTACGGGTTACTGTGTGTTTGTTGGTGGTAACCTGATATCTTGGAGGAGTAAGAAACAAGGGATGGCATCTAAATCAAGCGCAGAGGCAGAATACAGAGCTATGTCACAATCTGCACAAGAAATTGTATGGGTACTTCAGCTCATGAAGGAAATTGGCATTGTCACGACATTACCTGTAAAGCTTTGGTGTGACAATAAAGCAGCGCTTCATATCGCATCAAATTCTGTGTTCCATGAGAGAACGAAGCACATTGAGATCGACTGTCACTTCATTCGGGACAAAATCAAAGAAAATGTTATATCTACAGGACATGTGCGATCGGACGACCAACTAGCAGACCTTCTAACAAAAGCGTTGACTGGGATACGGGTTGAGTATCTTTGTAACAAGTTGGGCATGATTAACATATATGCTCCAACTTGAGGGGGAGTGTTAAGGAAATATTATATATTAAGGAAATATTCTATCATTATTGTTAGATCAATTAGAATAATTAGCGGGATTGATTGACCGTTACGATCCCCTCATTTAGGAGCAATTAATACCCAGGCTCCTCACTCTTTGTATATATATTGTATCTTCCTGTGAATAGACAAATACAATTTAGAGTTACACAATTCATATACTTCTCTTACAGTCACCATGGTTGGAGGGCGTCACAACGTGTGGAGGAAGAGCTACGGTTAGAGCATTTTCACTCGCCCCTGATTCCTGTCATCCTCTTCTCAGGTCTTCCTTTGCACTGTTGGTGTTTAGCTCACGGTGAGTCCTCGCCTTCTGTCGGTTGTTCACAGGTGAGATGTGTGGTGGTGGTTGTCGGAGCTGTTGGTTGTTTGGTTGTGTAGTGTCAATCCGTCAAGCTTGGCGTCTTTTTGGCAGATCATATATGCGTGAGTGCCATGTGTGATGCTGTCCTTGCATGTCGGAGTTTTCTGTGATATGACTATGAATCTAGCTGGCGTCCGTCGGTGTTAAGTCGTGCTTGTTCGATCTCTGCTTTCTTGTGGTCTTCTAAGGCCTGTTTAGGACACTAGAATTGATTTTGATAGATATGGAAATTGAGATGAATATAGAGAAAAAAAATGAGATTTAAAAGTATGTTTAGTATATTATGGAAATGAAAGTTAACTTTTATATCAAAAGTTTAAAATGCCCTTATAATTAAAAAAAAAATCATCTCCACAAATTATTCTTTCCTCCACTCCTTTCTTCTCTCTGAGTAAAAAAAAATTATCTCTCCTCCTCTCCTTCTTCTTTGCCGATATGCAAAATTGCAGGGGGATCAAGTCGTGGGTCGTGTTCACAGGCGATGTTGGGGCTTTATGGCGATGGCATGAAAGGCAGCCAGAAGACTAGCGTCCTTGGTGGCTGAGGAGCTTCGATCATCCTCATCGTCACCAAAAGATCTGCCGATTGCAAGCTCACGGCTTGTGCTCCCTGGCGGTGTTTCAAAGATGATGGTGAAGAGCATCGTTTGCTGCTGCCGCCGTCGAATGTGAGGGTGTGGTGTTGGAGTCGGAGCAATGAAGGTCGGGTAAGGGTCTGAAGAGAGGATGGGATGAGACCGTACAGAAGCGCAAAAAAGATTTTGACTACATAGAATTACGAATCTTTATTTTTTGGGTGGAATTCAATTTGATGGAATTAGGAAGATTTGACTTCCACATCAAATTACAAAAAATTCCAATTTCATCGTATCAAACATATCTAGGCATGGAATTGAGACCCAATTCCAATTCCATCTCCCCTAATTCTATTGTACCAAAGGTGCTCCTAGTGTCGTGAGCTGTTCGTTAGTGGTTCGTCGGTGAAGCTCTGATTGACTCTGTTTTTTATCCCACTGGTAACTGTTAGTCTGTTTTTCCCTTCCCCTCTGGATATTGATTATTAGATGTCGTGAATATTAGATTGGTTTCATATCATGATTGAGAGTAAAGCTACTGAGAAGAGCTGAGCAAGCTTGACTCTTCATCTTTGTAGGGCAGGGGTGTTTGAGAAGCTTTGATTTTTTGTTAAATCCTTTTCTACCTCTCAACTTGGGTTTTCTAGAGTGTGGTGCAAGAAGTGAACATAACCTTATACTCCCTCCAGTCCTAATTATAAGATAAAGTTAACTTTTTTAGAGAAATTAAGAAAGCCAATTAAATTATTTTAGAGTATTTATAAAATTTACTCTAGAGTGTAGTGCAAGAAGTAAACATAACCTTATATTGAATTGAATAGTACCAAAATCAGAGAGCTATTTGGACATCTATATGTTACTTGTGAGTTCTCTGTTTTTGAGGAACGTAAACAACCGCACAATACTACACAGCCAGCTAGCTCCCTCGCATCTGCGACCTCATTTCCTCACTATACTCTCTTATAAATAGATACCCCATCTTCATTCTCATATTCATCTTTCAAACTTCACTATCTATTACTTAGCACATATCACTCCTTTCTCTTCTACCATGGCTGCTTCTACTACCATACTCTCACCTGAGGCTCTGTTTTGATTGTCCACTATGAATGGTGGCGAAATTTTGTCGCCCATTGAAAATCATGTTTGTTTTTCATTTTGCTTCTTCAGTTCCCCAATCAAGCCAGCTAGCTTCCCTGCATTTTGTATTTTTCCTATTGAAATTTTGCCGCCTATTGAAAATCATGTTGTGTTTGTGTTGAGCTTCTTAGGTAAGGACGACAAAATATACAAACATGGTCCCGCCTTTCTGTATCTCGTCATTTTAATTCTGTCTTGTGTAATGAGATAAAGTGGACCCATGCTAATTAAGTAGTTTAGTATATTTTTCTTTTTTTAATAATAATTGAACTTTTTTGATTTTTTATTTCAATTATACTAATATATACAAATAATATAATATATGTGTGTAGTATTAAATAGAATTAATATTATTTTCAGTCATTTTCTATCTAAATTGATTTTTGAAATAATAATTCAAACATGTTTAAGGTTAAAAAATAGTCATTTTTGTTACTGTCAATCTAAACACAAAATCATATTTATAATATAATTTTTATTCTATCTTATTTTTATAAAAATCAGGTTACAAAATGGGCACTTCTTTTATGTGTTTCACCGTTGAGGTAGCTGCTAAAGTCTGCGACTCTTCTCCAACCTTGCACGCATTTCCATTCTTAGCATTCTGAAGTTTAACGTTCAGGTTTTTCTTTTTCTTTTTATTATTATTTTTTTTGCCAAAGTGTTTTGGCCATTTAATTTGAAAAAGAAATAGATACATGATTTTGATCCCATGAACAAAAAAGAAAAAAAAAAACATTTGATTTTTTTAAGCAAATTAAAAGCAACTAAAATTATGGCGTTATCATATTGTTTTTAATTAAAATTTTTTTTTTGATAGTATTAATTAAAAAACTTTAGATGCGATATTGTCTGACGAATGAGCACCATGAAGTAATGAACCCCTAGCCATATATTTAAAAAATAGCCAATTTTCGTTTCTTTCTATAAATTCAAATTTCAAAGCTTTAAAGGAAAAAAGAAGAAGGGAGAATTACATTCAAGTCCAAAAAAAAAAAAAAGAAAAAGAAATGATCGAATTGTAAAAGGAAAAAATAGTTTTATTAACAATTTCAGGAGCAAGTCATTGATAACTTCAGAAGCCTGCTTTAATAACTTTATAGGACCATTTTTTCATTTTATAATTTTAATGGATCATTTCTTCATTTCTCTTTTTCCTCATAACCTGAATGTAATTCTTAAAAAAAAAAAAATTCATCGGATTTATTTGTCTAACAATTAAGCACCATGATTCCCTTTATTCCTTACTGGATGAGGAAAACAACTTGACAGCCTTGCACACAGAAATGGAATCTTCTTTGCATGCGTATATGTATCACGGAACACCTTCTAATTTTCTTCTTAAGCCTTGGTTGAATTAGTGTTAAGAAAGCATGATCACTTAAATTGAGATAAAATTTTATTTATATATTTAATTACCTCGTAAACTATAGATTACGTTGAAAAAATAATTTCTATAGTGGCGCCTAACATATGTGAGGTTGGGGGGTTAAATCAAAGCCAATTTTACGTTTGATTAAGGAGAGTAAACACCAAACAGTAGTAATTTCTGCCGACACGCGTTGATACAATTCTCTCTGGGAACCTGGATTTGGATTTCCATTCATCCACTCGTGGTGAAGTGAGTTTTCCAACATCTCTAGTGACATCCGACGCAGCCTAATGGAGTTCAGATAACATTTCCTTTATCAGTGTCACTTTCTATGCTCCCACATAGCATCATGAGCTTTAGAATTCTTGCAAATTAGCAAAAATTTCAATTTTCAAATGAGTTTTCTTTTGGAATAACAACATTATGTCCTTTTCTCCCAAACAACTATCGCATGACAATAACGCAGAACACTACAAGATCAGTTTTTTTTTTTAGGCTAAGGAAGCAAAATATATTACTGTCTCTTATTCTAAATATAAAACAAGAGTTGATTTTGTTTTGAGATATTAAGAAAGTTAATTAAATTACTTTAAAATATTTATATTTATAGTTTTTTCTCTAAATTATTTTACCTAACTTATAAACTGATATATAATTTAATGATACATAACAAATGATATGATTAAGTAACTTATTTAACTTCCTTAATCTTTCTCAAAAAAAAGATAAATAAACTCTGTTTTATATTTTAGATCGGAGGGAATGCTTAATCACAATATATATTGTATATCATTAGATTATATATTCAGAACTAACTAATTTGAAGGAAAAAAAAAGATAAATATGAATAATTTAAAATAATTTCTTTAATTTTTTCAAAAAGGTCAAATGGTTTAGGACCGGAGGCAGTAATCAGTAAAAATGCAGAGGAACGGCTTTATTTAATTGATGGGTTCCCTTGTTTGATTTTTTTATTAATTGGTGCGAGGAACATGCTTTCATAGATTTAATTATTTTTCACAGAACGTCATCAAATTGATTGCTCAACAATCCTCTGTTCCATTACAAATGACTCTGCCCGGGACCCTTGCTTTCTCTCTGTTTTTCCCCTTACCATTCAAGTTACCATAATGCCCGTCATTCAAAGATTAAAATAAACATAAATAAAAATAGATCAGATATTTTTTCTTTGGCTTCCTCTTTCACTCGTCCCTTCACTTTGCCTTTGGAGGGGTTTGAGGTTGCTCTGTTGTAACCATTGATGTCGTCTTCGTCCTCCGTTGCAAGCGTCTTTGGTTGAGGATGCGAGCTTCATTTTTCTGGAGTCATCATCGTCTTGTGTAAGAGGTGTAAGCTCGAATCCTTTCTTTTTATTTCCCATTGCGTATGCTGTTATAGAATCTTTGAACCGTCGGAACAAATTGGACTTGAGTATTCGAAGAAGGGAGAGGAAATTTATCTGTTTTGTGAAGAAGAATGATTTTAAAGCTGTGTGAAACTTTGGAAAGAAACTAATGTATTTTGAAGCCTATCTTATAATTGGGTTAACTAATGCATATTAATTGTTTGTTGAAAGGTCTCAAAGGAGAGGAAATATAAGTATATTTGATTGTTATTGATGGTCGTTGTAGTTTTAGTTACCCTTTGTCCGAACTAAGAAATTCGGAAGACATAATCTAAGCACCGCCAATAGTTTTTAAAAGAAAAATTATTATTGTCTAGTTAGATTATATTTACGTTTATGCATTTTTGCAAATATATAGCAACCGGAAATACACACAAACATTTACATGCACAGGTTTGTGATGCGGTGCATGTATGATTTATGTAGCTGTATTCTTCTATATGTCTCTAGTCTTGATCCATAATGGATTCAAGACCTAAATTATAACCTACTAGAACACTAACTGTTTGAACTTTACGTTTGTCACCCTATACCTTCGGAAATTTCATTACACCTTATTGACTTTTGTCAAGTTTTTCAAGTCGCGCTAATTGTTACTTGCTGTCATTTTTCACTGAGATATATTTTATTGGTAAAGAATTTGTGGAAGTCTTCTTCAACTTGAACAAATATTACATATTCAGCCTGAATTCCTTTGCTTTTACACATTGTCACTCGTGCTGAATTTTTGTTCTCTGGTTGAGTTGCTTATGTCCTAATTGCACGAGTTGCTGTATGTGATTGAAATTTTGTTGCTGCAATTGGTTGGCTATATATTTTGAGGAATTTTCTGGGGTTCAACTTCTAGACCTTAACATTTCCATTGGAATTTCAGTTTGATTATGCTGGCACTTTGAGTCAACATTTCTAGAATATTGAAACCTTTGTCCAGATTCAATTGGAAACAAATTTGTGAATGTCTTCATCATTTCTTGGTTTGATTCAGTGTGTGCTCTACTTAAATTGTTGTTTTTGTAATGATCATTGTATCAAATTGCTTGGAAACAATGTTGTTGGAGGTTTTTGTCATTCTTACACAAAATGATTCTTCCCCCTCCTCATTTTCTTTGATTGTGGCGTCTTGAAGGATTGATGAAGGTTGAAATCTGATATGGTTGGGGGAAAAGAAGCAGCGATTAAATGGGATAATATTAGCTATATGTAAAGGCTTATTGTTGTGATTTTTGAGGTTGCATGGGATTAAATTCTATTTTATGTTGGTGGTCCGAATGGTTTGGGTCCATTCCTTAAATCTTGAAATTTTCAGATTGCAGTGACAAGCATATGTATGCGTGGTTGACGTTGAAGCCCAGGGAATTTTGAATTGGACTTTCTGATTCTGGGCCGAGGCGTTGGGTTTCATGAAAGAGAGAATGGAAGAAAGCTTAAATATTATAATATATGAGGGATGTTGATGGAACTGAACTATATTAAGCCGATTCCTCAATGATATGATCAACTACAACCCCTTCATGTGGGAAGGAAGGGGAAAACTGATAGGAAATAGCTAACCAGAAAAGAATACAAAGAGGAAATGAAATGACAGTAGCTAATAAGCAAAATGCAACAGAAACAAAAGATGACAGAACCAGCTTCCTAATGTTCGAGAGGTCAGGCACTCTCCCCAGCCACCATTGTCATCCATATCCGTTCCCTTAGGCACACTACCCTAGATAACTGTCTCTGCCCTCCCTTTCTTTGAGCTGGCAGAATTGGGCTTCTTAGGTCCATGGGCTTGCCTTCTTTCATAAACATGGGCCAGTGGTGTCGTGGCCTCATCAGATGTAAATATATCTATGTGTGCCTGAGGATAGAGCATGATAGATTGAACTTAGAAGCTGAAAATGTATTGAACCTACTGTTTGATATTTTTATTTTCTAAATAAGCACCCAAGATGATTAAAGGATTGGTCTAAGGTTCTAAAATGTTAGTTGGGACGTTGCTGTCAGAGCAGAAATTTTAGGAACTGCAAAGGGGAAAAAACAGAGAGAGAATATGCCAAACTGAAATGAACCTTACTGTTGATTGTTGTCCTTCCTATCATCATTGTGATGAATTCTTGTGAATTCTGTTATGAATTAGAATACTTAGCTGTGGCTGTTCTCTGTTCCTTTTCAGGATGTGTGTTAAACCCGAATTCTTGTTGACATAGTTTTGGACCTTCTGGTTCTGACGGAGAAATCTCAAACTTCATACCAGAATGGTTTCTGTTGACAATGGGACTCCTAAATATCAGATTGAGGAATCTAATGAAAGCAAGTTGAAGGATTTAACTTCAATTGAAATCTCCACATCTCAGAGGACGCTTACAAGCAGTGAACATACTTCAAAAAGGATTCATGCCCCCTCGAGTGCTCTGCTTAATAGGATAAAGTTCCTTAAATTTGCTTCAGCCCATGCCAAATTCAAGCGGCTTGCTACTGCTAGAGACCAAATTTCACAGTCTGTGCCTTCTAGTTCACATGGCTTTAGAGAACGAATTAGCGGCATTTTTGCTCAGAAACTTGATTGGGATTCACTAAAAAAGAAGTGCCAAGAGTGGATCAGAGACCCAATGAACATGGCCCTTTTTGTGTGGATTACCTGTGTTGCTGTTTCAGGGGCCATTCTCTTCCTAGTCATGGCTGGAATGTTAAATAGTGTGCTACCAAAGAAGTCTCAGAGGAACGCTTGGTTTGAAGTAAACAACCAAATACTCAATGCACTATTTACGCTCATGTGTTTGTATCAACATCCCAAGAGGTTTTATCACCTTGTACTTCTGTGCAGATGGGAACCAAAGGATATCTCTAGGCTCAGAAAGGTTTACTGCAAGAATGGGACATATAAGCCCCATGAGTGGGCACACATGATGGTGGTGGTCATTCTACTTCATGTGAACTGTTTTGCCCAATATGCACTTTGTGGCTTAAACGTGGGTTACAAAAGATCTAAGCGACCTGCTATAGGAGTTGCAATATGCATATCTTTTGCAATTGCTGCTCCTGCAATTGCTGGCCTTTATACTATTCTTAGCCCTCTTGGTAAGGACTATGATTCTGAGATGGATGAAGAAGCGCAGATTAACCGACAGCAGCTGAGGGTGAAATCATTCACGAAAAAATATTCATTTGCTTCAAGAGATGAACAATTGGTAATTGAGAATAGGCCACAGTGGAGTGGAGGAATAATGGACATTTGGGATGATATTTCTCTAGCATACCTCTCATTTTTCTGCACTTTCTGTGTGTTTGGGTGGAACATGGAGAGACTTGGCTTTGGGAACATGTATGTCCATATTGCCACTTTTGTTCTATTCTGCACGGCTCCCTTCTGGATTTTTATATTGGCTGCTGTTAATATCGACAATGACAATGTAAGACAGGCTATGATAGGTGTTGGAATGGTTCTGTGCTTATTTGGTTTACTGTATGGTGGATTTTGGAGGATCCAAATGAGAAAGAGATTCAACTTGCCTTCTTATGATTTCTGCTTCGGTAAACCTTCAGTTTCTGATTGCACACTTTGGCTATGTTGCTGCTGCTGCTCTGCTGCTCAGGAAGCTCGTACTGGGAACTCCTATGATGTCGTAGAAGATAAATTCTGCAGGAAGCAAGATGATATTAGTGTCCAACCACCAATTTCGCCATTGCCTCGTGAAGATGCAAACTCTCCTGTGGGAATCAGATCTCCTCCTTCCAAGGCCGGAACATCTAGACCTCTTACTCCGAGTGGTGCGCCAAAGGGGTATTATAGTCCAGAAAAGCCATTATTTACTGTAAGAGAGGAGTCTTTGGAAAGAGATCGAGACGGAGAAATGAGCCCACCGGTTCCACCTGTTATACGTAGAGAATCCCTCTAGCCTTTTCCCCTTCTCTGGGAATGTAAATTTCGCAAGGATCAATTCCATGGGATGGTCCATAGAATTTTTTAGCAGAGCCATCTTAATAGGTAATGGTTGCGTCTCTCTTATAAGCAATTTTGAGGATATATTTATTGCTTACCTCTTTCATTATGTAAAGCAGAAAAACATGGGAGATGATTGCAAGTCATAATGCGAGACCTTGATGAACCAATAAGAAAAACGTCTGTGTGTGTGTTCGATTTACGCGTTCGGACTCCTTGTTATGCGCATCGCTTTTAATCATGCATATTAGCTTGACACTCCTAAGGCCGTTGTTAGGGAGAAAATAAAGACCGGTGTGGATTCTAGCACACATTTTGCATATTTTTCCTCTTGCATTTAAGGCGTTAAATGAGGCTAGCTGATAAAGGTAAAGTGGGGTGTGGTTATACTTCTCGGCCGTAACGGATGTCGGTTCAATCAGAAGGATATTATTCAGAAGCGTTACTAGCTAGGATTTAATCTTGAATCTTGATGTAATAACACATTTTATTGATTGTTGGTTATCTCGTTATTTTCAACGCGGTGCATGACTTGCTCATCCGAACGCGTATATAAAAAGGCGTATTAATCGCCAATGAGTAATAACGTAGGTGGGAATTGGTGTGGTGTGATTTGCTTATTTTCATTCATAACTAGCGGTCTCACCATGCTTTGCTCGTACCATACGAGCAAGGAATGATCTTTTTGTTTTTTGGATTCAAATCTTTTCACTTCTACTCACATCTTATCTAATTCTTGTCTTCCACCTGAGCTGACCATATATGGACGAAACATCATTCATAATGTATTATGCATCTGGCGTCTTTTAACCACTATAACAAGACACAACGTCTAATAAGGAAAAACACAATACAACTCCCAATTAATATTTAAGAAATTGGCGAAGCATAAGGGCCTGCTTGATTCCCATCTTAAGAACAGTTTTTTTTTTTTTTTTTAAAGAAAAAAAGTTCGAGCCCGAGCTGCTGAACTTTGAACTGCCGCTGCATGGACTTGACTAGGGACAAAAGATGACTCTCTAGGGTCTGATGTGCTCACATAAACTGTTACAGTGTCACTAGCCGTCACTGCTTTTGCGTCAACCTAGTTTCATTGATACAGTGTGTGTTTGGAATAGTGGTGTAAAAAAAAAGATGTTTTTGCAATCTGTCTATTATAAACTAAAAATTGAATAAAAGTTAAATTGTGTAATGTGGTTTATGTTCAGATTGACAGTAGCATAAATGGCTTTTCTGAAATTAAAGTTTGTTTGGATGATTATTTTGAAAAGTAAGTTTAACTACAAAATGACTTAAAATGACATAAGTTGTATAATATATACGTTATATAATTTAATAATGTAAGAAAAATATTAAAATTAAAATTATAAAAATCAAAGTTAGTGAATTATAAATAATGTAAGTGCTAAAAATAAAAAGCCTTTAATTAAAAGTATTCAATAAATATAAATATATGTAAATATAAAATTTAAAAATAATATAAAAAAATTGTTGGCCAGAAAAATGATATTAAAAATTAAATAATGATAAAAAAATATGTTGAAAATTATTTTTACTCAAGAGAGCATTAAAAATAAATAACTGTTGGCAGTGAAAATTAAAGAAGCGTAAGTGAAGCATAAGGAACAAAATAAGGAGGTGTTGATCTATAAGCAAATAAGGACAAAATTGTAAGGAAGAAAGAATGAGGCGGGAGTAAATGTAATCGTGATTTTGTGACCGTGATAAGCCATAAAAAGTGGCTTCCCAAGCATAGTGGCTTTTGATGACTTTTTGAGAAGAAGCACTTGTCTAGGAAAGCCATCCCAAACATATAAAAAATATCTAATCTAGCTTTTAGTCCTTTATCGTACGTTTTGGGTTCTGAAACGCTGATCCAAACATACTAAACTTCTATTTGGCAAAGCGTTTGGAGGCAAAATCGCATGGTAGGAGATGAGATTGTGATTTCGACCATTTGGGAAGGCGGCTGTAGCCACTGGACTTCTCCTACCAACATGGCTTCTGGAAGAATCCCCGTTGCCTTGCTTTTCTCTCCTACGGTGAGCATAGCAGCACCATGCAGGTAGGCCACCCTCCTTCTTGCAACTGATCATTTGAGCTTAGGTGGGTGTTTGAAGCTCAGGGTGAGCCATCGGCATTTGGCACAGCTTTGCCACAACTCAGATTGGGAGGAGATAAAGGATGACTGAAGGGAAAAAATGATGACCGGTGGAGGTAGAAGATTGAAAATGGAGATGGATGAAAGAAGCTCGGCTGTTTCAGGCGCTCAGCAACTCAACCTCTAAGCGAAGAAGCCTATGTTGGATGCTTTTCCTTTCCTTCCCTGGGTGGTGAGCTGCTTCACAAAGAGAGTTGAAACAGAGCAAGCATGGCTCGCGTCTTCATCTCTGCTCTGTTTTCATTTCGGGGCTTTGTTCTAAGGAAGAAGATGAAGCTTTGGTCAAATTAGGATTTGACTAGGGACTTACTTGCAAACTTAAAAAATTCTCAAGAAGGGATTCAAGTGCCAATTGTTGAAATATTTGTAGGTTGAACTGTAATTTATGAAACATATGGGTACTTTTCTATGATTTCCCTGGATCCTCTTCTTCATTCACCCATAATTTCCATAAATTATAGCGGCATTTTTTGTAATTTTCTCCAGTTCTCAAAATATCAATTTTCACCCTTCAAAATCTCCAATTTCCCATTAAATACGTACAATGTAAGATTAAATACAAGGTAACATCAAAAGTTTAAGAGATCATTTATATAAATAATTAACAAATTTTGACCAATTTGCCCCTAATTCAATACGAATGTTCTTAACTCAAATTAGTGTTTAATCATGTCATAATGTCCCAAAAAATGCATTAATTTGACTTTTTGTATTTTTTCAAATTTTAATCTTATTTGTTCACTAATTATCACAATATAAACAGATAATATATATATATATATATATGATTCATGCCCATTTCAGTCATTTCTCATCTAAACAAGCTTTTCAAATACTAATCCAAACAGGTTTACGTTAGAAAAAAAGTCACTTCTGCCACTGTTAATCCAAACATAAATCACATCTACAATCTAACTTTATTTCTATCTCAATTTTCCAAAAGCTCATCTGCGAAAAAAAAAAAGCTTTTTCTCTACCACTAATTCAAACAGGCACTAAGTGAAATACATGTACCTACTTCTTAATTTTATTTTACATAAGATTGATGTTCCTACGGGCAAGGTGTGTAAATCAAGTTGTACCCGTTTAAGGTGTGTAATTCAAATTGTACCCCTTCTGGTAAGATAAAATTTGACTGTTTTTCAACTAAGTCATCAGCCAATTAGGATTAAGATGATATAAGTTGTTATGATTTTATTGGATATTGTTCAGATGATGTAGTACTCTTGGACTATATAAGTTTTTCTCCAAATTGGAATAATAATTTGTTGACTGGGTAAGGGAAATTAATTTTCACAACCCTTTATCTCTTCCATGTCACCATTTTCAGTCAAAAAATTCAAACAAATGGTCAAGTAATAGTCAATATGTACTTTTGCACATATTTTAGAAGTTCATAGTTACTTTTATCCCTCAAAAAAGTATTTGTGTTTGGCGCACTTTTGAGAAAATCTTGTGTTTTTTTGCTCCTTAACTCTTAAAAAAATTCAAACAAATGATCAAGTAATAGTCAATATGCATTTTTGCACCTATTTTAGAAGTTTATAGTTATTTTTGCCCCTTAAAAAAATATTTGGTGTTGGGTGCATTTTTAAAAAATGTCATACGTATTTTTGCACCTTAACCTTATATTTTGGTTGTCATGCTTGCTAGCCATGTTAATCTTTTGTATATTATTCCAATTTCATTGGATGCCCGGAAGCCGGGACTTGGTATGTGCTTTCTGAATTCTGATAATGAAAAGGCTGTTGCTTTCTTCTTCTCACACACACACACACACACATCCACGGTAAAACATAGAGATCAAGTGTTGCCCCTCTCTTTAAAAGAAACTCGTCATCCAATTTAGGAGCTGCCTTCTTCCCCCCCCCCCCCATATTTGAATCACTATCTTCACCCTTATATTCATGTCATCCTCATAGAACTCACATATTTTGATGTAATTAATAATTTTTTTAAAAAATATCCCTAACCAACAAATAAAGAAATTTGATATAATTTAAAGTAAATTTTAGAAAATAATAAACCATAATAGTGACTTGTAAAAGTTAAAAAGAATCTATTATAATACTAACGGTGTTAAATTTTTAACCTAGATAAGTGAAGCCATGCATACTAACGATGTTAAGTTTTTAACTTTGATTAGTGAAGCCAAATGCCATTTAGAGTTTAAACAGATAAATTAAAGACAAAAAGCCACCTCACAAAAGTGTACAGAAGACATGAGTTTCCTTTTTTGGAAAAAAACATGAACTATTCAAATTTTCATATATCTTTTGATGGTTGGACTAAATGATTGAAAATAAAATATTTTTTTGATAATATTGAAAATAAAACATTAAAAATTTTGGAAGTGACCTAAAATTAACTTTGATATTTAAAAAAAAAAACATTTTTAGAAAACTATGAGAAGGATTGTTTGAGAGTAAAAAAACTACTTGAATGTAAATTGTGAATTGTTTGGAAAATGAAAAGACACTTGAACATTAAATATCAATATGAAGAAATTCTTTTATTATTCAATTGTACCTTTCATATGTCTGTCAAAACAAGCCAGTTGAGTATTAATTATAAATCAATGGGAAAATGAAAAGTCACTTAAAAGCTTGTAGAATTATATTACCAAAAAAAAAAAGCTTGTAGTATTAGTGAAAAAGCCACCTCACAAAACTAACAAAAGTTTGCATAAGACGTGAGCTTTTTTTGGGGGAAAAAAATGATATGAGCCATTCAAGTTTTTAAATATCTTATATCTTTTGATGTTTGAGCCAAGGTATTGAAAAATATATATATTATTTTTGATAATATTGAAAATAAAATATTAAAATTTTGGGAGTGACTAAAATTGGTTTTAATATTCTAACAAATTAAAAGTATAAATTTTTTTTAGAAAACTGTGAGAAAGATAGTTTGAGAAAAAAAAACTACTTGAATATTAATTATGAATTTTTTGGAAAATGAAGAGACACTTGAATATTATCTATGAAATACAAAATGTTAATGTGAAGCAAATACATTTACTACTCAACTATATACCTTTCATATGCCTACGAAAAAAAATCCAGTTGAATGTTAATTATAAGTCGGTTGAAAAGTAAAAACCCACTAAATTTTTAATTGTGTTTACAACATTTGATTTTCCTCTTCAATTTAACTATATATTCATGTTGTATATTGTTCTTTTTTATTCATGTGTTAGAGTTCTACTAGAACTTATTATTGGAATTTTAACATTAATATTTCAAAAGAAAAGTCACATATTACATAAGATCAAGGAAATTTTAGTATATTTTACTCTATCTGATTCATTTTATAGGCAACTTTTTTTCCGATTGTGCCAAAGTAACTAGTGGTTAAGATTAGTTAAAAACAATAAATGTTTTAAAAATGTCATGTCTTTTCCAAATATGCCCCTCTTTATGAAAAGAGCATATGAGAGAGAATAAGTAACAAATGATTGAATAAAGAGACGATTAATGGTCATTAATATAAAAATATGTATTTAATAAAGGTAGAAAAGGAAAAAGTGGTTTAAATTTTGAAACATAAAAAACAAGTTGCTTATGTTAATGATCAACCCCAAGAGAGAGAAAGTTACCTATAAATAGGACCGGGGGGACTAAGATGTAAAATTAAGTTAATAAATGGGTGAAAAAGAGAAGTATTTAGAACTAACCATTAGAGCATTTATACATTTTGGTTACTTGGTCTTATTCTCTTCATTAACCACATTAAATTGCCATAAATTACCATAATTGTAAACATTTATAAATTGTCATATTTAATCATCATCAAGCCACCTTTAATCAACATTATGGCTCATCAATGGTCATGTTACATTCCCTACTTATAAAAGGCAATACGTGATATGTAGTCAGTGTATACCGAGCTCTATCCCGGACCTCCCTCCTCTCTCCTCTTGAGTTATACTACTATTAAGACCCATTTGCTACATGGAAAATGAGGTGATGGAAAAGAAAAATCAGCATTTTCCATTATGATGGGGGGTCATTTGGTTGCCAAATTTCCCAGCAATCTATTTTCTAGCAGCAACTTATTTTCCTTTATACATGAAAAAATGAGATATGGAAAATCTAGAAGACATTTTTACCCTTCGAGCATATCTCGACAGCTTGAGAGAATTTGGACTCAATCAATGACAAGGTTACCAACAAAGAAGGAAGAGCCTGGGAGGCATGTAACTATGGGGTAATTAGGATTTAGGTCACAATTAGAGATGATGGAGTAGTATGAGCCGCCATGGTTGCAATGGGGGGAACAGAGTTGGTGCTGGTTGGGCGTCGATGAAGATGGTAATGAAAAGTTGTTGGGCATCAAAGATTCAAGTAAAGAGACTAGAAAGGTTTGGAAGAATTAGGAGATAAGTGAGAGAAACTCAAGACGTTTCTATCACTAAATTGTCATGCTAGCAACCTTTGATTTCCTCTTCAAGTTAACTACATATTTATTGTAACCCCCTTCAGTAATTATATCCGAAATACTCAATTAAAATGAAATAGAGACCAATAGGAAACAAAACTTATTTAAAATCCCATGTTCACGACAGGGTTTTCACAGATAACTTTCGAAATATAATTTACTTGGTCTCATATTCAATTTCGAATACAATTACATAATACGGAATATCACATTTATAAAAATATCAGAGTGTACAACAATAACTTCCCGGCAACTCCCGGGGTTCATACCTTTACATAGAATTCATAGGGCACATTCGCCCTTTTACAATTCCTCAAACGGGGATTACACAAATCTCAACTTCATACATGCATACTTAATACTCATCCTATATACAAATACAATATCCAAAAATACATCCCAACTATCATCCGAACATATACAATTATCCCAGCATATAATGATAACCAACAACCAAATACAAATACCCATAAGGGATTCTCGCCGCCCCTAGTCACTTGCTCCTTCCTTGAGCCACTTGACCTGTCTAAAATGTTGGTAGGGGAGGGTGAGATTCTAGAGAATCCCAGTAGGAAACAGATACCAATATGCATGCAAGATAAGTGTTTAATGCATGACATGCTTGCATCACAATAACTCATGTTCACATAATGATATATTCGCATGCTTAATGTTTCAACAACATACTCATGGCCATAGCATAAATAGAAACAGAGCTTCAATCATTCATATATGTTTCACATAATCAAGCAAAGCAATAACATGCATCAATACACAAACACAAATATCAATACATGCAGGAGAGGTAAGTTCCCTACACTTTTCTTTCCACGTATGCTCCAGCTCCGCTTACTCGTGAACCAAATGAATACTGAACCCTTTCAAAATCTCAAAATGCTGAAAATGGGGGTTGGCTGCGGCCCAGAAAATCCAGTTTCTTGGCTGAACTTCCAAAACTCATAACTAATTCAGGAAATATTGAAATAAGGTGATTCTAAAGCCAAATAAAAGCTATTTAAGTCCTCTATCTAGGAAAAATATTGTCCATTACTATAAATGACCACAAAAGTCCAGATTTACCAAAAATCTAACGTTGTGCCAAAACAGAGTCTAGTTTGGATACCAAACTTTGGTTAGTTCAAACTCCCAGCTCAAAAAGTGAAATGACACAAACTTTATGTCCATTTTGAAGCTTGAGATGTGAACTTTAAGACTAAAAAGTTTCATAATTTTCAAACATCATTTGCCCAGTCAAAACGTCCACGTCATCTGACTGTCCAGAACAGACTTGCCAAAACAGGGTCCAGTTTGGATGCCAAACTTTGGTCAGTTCAAACTCCCAGCTCACCAAGCGAAATGACACAAGATTTATGTCCATTTTGAAGCTTGAGATGTGAAATTTAAGATTGGAAACTTTCATAATTTTCCAACATCATTTGCCCATTCAAAATGGCAACACAAACAGACTACCCAGACAGAATTCTCACTGGACAGAATTTCCAGTTTTTCAACCATTGTATCCAATCCAATTTAAACCAATTCCAATGATTAAATACCACAACATGACACTATTTTCAACACAAAACAACATCCAATTCCACCATTCACATTCCACACGAAAATACCATAAAATCAGGGCAAAATTCACAATTCACAATACTCAACCATAATTCACAAAACTTAGATCAAAAGGCACTACTACAAAATATTGCTTTTACGACCCTAAAGGACGTCCCTTTTTAAAAAAGGGACGTAAAAAATAAAGGCGGTGGCATTTTTGTAATTCTGAGTGAGATTTGAATAGTTTTAGACGTCCCCAATTCAAAAAGGGACGTCTAAAGTCACTTTAGACGTCCCCAATTTAATTGGGGACGTCTAAAGTTAAATTTTTTTTTTTTTAAAATCAGGAACGCCTTTTAGTCACTTTAGACGTCCCCAATTTAATTGGGGACGTCTAAAGTAAAATTTTTTTTTTTTAATCAGGGACGCCTTTTAACGTCCCTAATATATATTAGGGACGCCAAAAGGCGTCCCTTAAATATCAGGGACGCCAAAAGATGTTATGAGGGACGCCACTTATATAAATATCAGGGACGCCACTTTAGGTGTCCCTAATATGAGGGACGCCTAAAGGCGTCTCTGATTTTTTTTTTTTTTTAAAAAAAAAAAAAAAAAAAAACTTTAGACGTCCCCAATTAAATTGGGGACGTCTAAAGTAACGTCCCTTTTTTAATTGGGGACGTCTAAATTAAAAAAAAATTAACTAAACAACTTTAGACATCCCTAAATTAAATTGGGGACGTAAAAAACAATTCAAATCTGTACTGACAGTCTTTATTTGTCAGTTTTATAGATCCACACTCTTCTTTCTCATCAACGCAACCACTACCACCAAACATTTAACTTTTACTTCTTCTTCTTTGTATGTTGTTGTTTCTTCTTTTCTCTCTCTTTATTTTCACCAGATCTGTAATGCTTACCACTACGCATTTAACTCTTGCTTCTTCTTTGCTCTCTCTCTTTTTCACCAGATCTATTATGTTTCTTACTATTTTATCTTCTTTCTCTTTTTTTCTTTGGATTTCCCTTCTATTTTATCTTCTAACTCGTGTTGTTATGGTTTGTAGATCGAAACTCCAAAACATGCTTCATGGACACGTTCCCACTGAGAAAATGAGGTACATCTCTCTCTGTTGCTCTTCTCTATTCATTGTTATGAGAAAATGAATTTTAATAATAGAAGGAGATAAGTTTTTCGCAACTGATTCATCTTATTGTTATCATCTTCTGTTTATGAGATTTCAGCTTTAGAGTTATTATTGTGTAGATTTTGGATTTGGAGTTCAGATACTAGATCTATAATTTTATTGACGATGATATGTAATTTTTGAGTTTAAATACTGTTTAGTCCAGATCTGTAATATAAACGAATTTTTTTTTTTTAAAAAAAAAGCACTTTAGACGGGACTTTAGAAGTCCCCACGGGACTTTAGAAGTCCCCACTTTAAAGTGGGGACGTCTAAAGTCCCACAGTGGCACTTTAGAAGTCCCCACTTTAAAGTGGGGACTTCTAAAGTGCCACTGTGGGACTTTAGAAGTCCCCACTTTAAAGTGGGGACGTCTAAAGTCCCACAGTGGCACTTTAGACGTCCCCAATTTAAAGTGGGGACGTCTAAAGTCCAGATTTTAGACGTCCTTTTATCTACGGACGTTATTGCTATTTTTTACTACGTCGCTCACATAGACGTCCCCTTGTTTTCAGACGTTAAAAGGCCTAAAAAAGGGACGTTAAAAATGTTTTTTGTAGTAGTGAGGCTTCAAATACTCACCTCTTCCTCTTTCCCAAACTAATTTCTTGATTCTTCATCTTTCCAAATTTCCTCAAGCCATCGAACACCTTCAATCAAGAATCTAAAACCATAGAGATGAAGCTCTCATCACTCTGAACAACTTTATAGAAGGTGATTAGAGCATTAGAGGACAAGAAACCAACCAAAATCTCACCTTTTGATTTCTCTTCCTTCCCTTGAGTTAGGGAAAATGGAGAAATAGAGAGAGTAGAGGATGAAGAAGAGGATTAGCTTTTTTTTTTCATGTGCTTCATGTGTTGGCCGACCAAAATAAAGGAGAGGGAAGATAAAAGCACTTTGAACATTTGACCAAAATCTAAGAGTCCACAAGGTGCCAAGTGTCACCATCTTGACAAACCTCACATGAGCTCACATAAGCTCACACACATGTGATTCCACCCCTTGATCTCTTACACAAATCAATCCTAACCATTGATCTTGAAGTTACCAATGAGTTTCCTCTTCGGTAACAGATCAATTGGTCGGTAACTTACCGTTTTGCCCCTGATTATGGTAATCTCTCTTGGATCACCACCAAACACTTCATATCTTTCCATATCACCACATTATGCGCCCTCCCTCTATTTTAAGTAAATTTAGAGGTTAATCCATAATTGAACTTAAATACAGGGCTTCGGCGCTGCTCACAGCACATACGAATCACATTCCGGAACTCAATCACATCGAATTCTCCAAAAGGGTTATTTATCACTAACCACATCCACTTTTGGAGTCATTATCTCTTAATCACAATTTAGGATCTTGCTAAACAGAGGCTTAGCAGTCCACTTATCTCAGGCTTATTCTCTAACCTCAAGTTTCAAAATTCGGGGTATTACATTTATGTTGGGTGTTCTTCCTTTTTATTTAGGTGATGTTTAAAGTTCAATCAGAACTTATTGTTGGAATTTTAATGTTAATATTTCAAAAAAAAATTTCCATAAGGCTACCAATGGGAGGGGAGATATTGATGTACTTTTAGTATATTAGAGGTAAATTGCACCACAAAATATTTCAATGTGTTAGTTGGCCCTACAAATATTTCATAGAGCTGCATGCATCTTAACCCAATATTAAATTATGTGGGAATGGAAATGTTAGCAGTTAGAATGTCATTTTGAAAACAATTTCCTTATGGTGTTACAAAAAAGGTCAGATTTATTTTTGTGGAGCACGCATAATTATTTTTAATTATTACTTTACTAAAATATATGAGAAGATAATCACATTTCAAGCTATGAATAATTATTAATTATCAATTAATAAGAAAACTAAAACAATGTCGTAGTTAGTTCAATTGCCATGCCCTTTGGCAGTTGTTGTATTTCTTTTCGGTCTTGTTGAAAATATTCACTATAAATAAATTGACTTTCAGTTGCTATTATATTGTAAAAACTATCTCCAACGCTTTCAGCAATGACATTAATTATTGCTGTCGTCACTCACTTTTGGTAGTGGTGTTGAAAATTATTGCCGGAGAAAACTTTCGACCAGCCGTCACTTGTGTACAAATAAATGGATTTTTTTGGAGGGGAGAAATGAAATTTCCTTGAAATAAAATGGTGAAATACATACATACATATATATATATATATATATATACATACACACACACACACACACACACACATACATACATACATACATACATACATACATACATACATATGTATATGTGTGTGTGTATGTACCTACGCACTTCAAATATGATACCTCAACCACCCATATGATTGTTCGGAAAGCACAAAAAAAGCATAAACTTCTTCCCATTAATAAAAACCAACTACTTGTTTTTTGCTTGATAACTTACACCACTTAAAAGAATTAAACTAACTGACAAAATTATTTATAAGTGCAACCAATCAAAAATTTTGAAATCTTCATGCTCTATTTTAAAATTTACATCATATAATATACAACCCGTGCATCACATTTGGAGAAGCCTCTAGTTTAAAACATAAGTTAAATAAAAAGAGTTTTATTAGGACATGTATAAATTGAGTAATTTTATCTTGGTAATAAGAAATAATAATTTGTCATAAAAAAATTAACTGCACCTTTTTCTAATGTTCATGCAAGGGAGCTCTCTTTTTTACTTCATTTTTATGTAATATAGGAATTGGTTAAGGGGCAAAAATACTTATAAACTTTTGTCAAAAAAGCGCCAACCATAAACGATTTTTTTAGTGTAAAAATGCCTATGAGCTTTTGAAAATGAGACAAAAATACCATTTCCATTAATAGAGTTAGTGCCTATTTGAATTAGCAGTAGAAACTGCTTTTTCAACGTAATTTATGATATATGAGGTAAATTTGTGAGATGAGTTTTGTCTGAACTGATGTGAATGTGCTTTTCTACTGATTTCTCAAGCAGATTCTTAAACTTCTGTTACTTTTTTGGGAAAATCACTTCTTGGTCCCAAGGACTAAAGATAATCATAATAAAGTCCCAAAGCAGCAAAAAATAACTCAACATGTTGTAAAAACACGTTTAATGAGTTGTTATTTTTATTTTTTTGGGACTTTATTATGATTATCTTTGGTCCTTGGGACCTAGAGGTTATTTTTCCTACTTTTTATATGTGGGCCCCATATTACTAGTTTTAAATAGAGCCGGTAATATGAGCCAAACTCGCGGGCCCGCGGGTTTTGACCGGTTAGGGTTGGGAAAATCCCAACCGCGAAAATGCGGGCCGCACAGGCCCACACTGCATAGCCCGCCCACATCGCATAGCCCGCGGGTTGATGCGGGCCAGCTCGCAAAATTTTTTTTACATATAATAATTTTACAAAACTTTTAAGTTTTCCACTCCTATCTTGATACCTCCCAATTCAAAGAGAAAAAATTTTAGCCTCTTCCCTTCTTCTTTAACAAAATTATTATATCTTGATTGCTCGAGGATGAGTTTATGTTTTGTTTATAAACTTTGACAAATTTGATAACTCTGTCTCTTGAATTGTGGATTATGTTTTTAAATTTTTATAAGAGAAATGATTGATGCTAGGAAAGTAAATTTAATGATTTATATATATGTGTCTCGTATTTTCTACCTTCTTTAAAAAATACGAATTTTTTTAAAAAAAATGCGGGCCCAGGGGTGGCCTGCAACCCCACACACTACGGGTTAGGGTTGGCATTTTGCCAACCCGTAGAAGTGCAGGCTGCATAAGCCTGCACCACATAGCTCACGGGTTGGTGCGGGCCAGCCCGCAACCCGGGGGTTGGCCCATATTTCTAGCTCTAATTTTAAATGAATAATTCAACAAAAAAAATTCCTTACGCCCTGTCTTTTACTTGGATTCGGCTTACCTCCGCTGCGCCTTAACGTCCGCTGCGTCCGCTGCGTCAAAACTACACCGTTTTGGTGTAGTTTTGGGTGTAAAATGATCAGCTGGTCTTTTTTTTTTTTTTTTTTTTTTTAATGGTATCCATTATTTTGAAGGATTTTTTTGGAAGCATCTAGCATCTTAAAAATGTTTCAAATAGCATACAGTATATTAAAATAATTTTTGACGCTTTTAACCCCTTCAAATATTTTTTCAGTTGTACCCAGTGTCTTACGTAATTTTACCCTTAATGTATTTTTTCAGCTCAAAAAATTACTTTAAAATATTGGGTGCTACTAGAAAAATATATTTAGAGTGGGTGGAAATTAATAAACCAATATCCTATGTTTTGGGTGCTAGTTACTATTGAGAAAAATACATTAAAAGTAAAATTATAGTCAATCTCCTAAAAAACTGAAAAAATAAGTAATTTTTCAGCTCCAAAAATTACTTTAAAATATTGGGTGCTACTAGAAAAATATATTTAGAGTGGGTGGAAATTAATAAACCAATATCCTATGTTTTGGGTGCTAGTTACTATTGAGAAAAATACATTAAAAGTAAAATTATAGTCAATCTCCTAAGGCACTGGCCACTGGGTACAACTAAAAAAATATTTTAAGCAGTTAAAAACACCAAAAATTATTTTAGAATACTTTATGCTACTTGAATATTTTAAAGTAATTTTTTGAGCTGAAAAAATATATTAAGGGTGAAATTACGTAAGACACTGGGTACAACTGAAAAAATATTTGAAGGGGTTAAAAGCGTCAAAAATTATTTTAATATACTGTATGCTATTTGAAACATTTTTAAGATGCTAGATGCTTCCAAAAAAATCCTTCAAAATAATGGATACCATTAAAAAAAAAAAAAAAAGACTAGCTGATCATTTTACACCAAAAACTACACCAAAACGGTGTAGTTTTGATGCAGCGGACGCAGCGGACGTTAAGGCGCAGCGGAGGAAAGCCGAATCCCTTTTACTTGCCCTCCTCCTCTGTCCTCGCTTCCTCTCTCTCTCTTTCTCTCTCTTTCTCAATTTCTCAGAACTCCAACTCCATCACACACATTCTACCAACAACTTTTTTTAATAAATCAAAACTCAAAAAGAAACACAAAGAAAATGCAATAAAATTAAGAAGCTAAGTGACTCCTCTCTCCTCTAGTAATCTGTAAGTTGAAACGCTTAAGAGGATCTGAATACTCGAACCCAGGGTTTAGCCCTTTTAGTCAGAAAGTTTACTTCCTCCTTCTTCCACTGTCGATATGCAGACTTGTGTATCCCATTCTCTGTTCAATAAACTCAGAGCCATTCCAATAAGATTCACAAGAAATTAGTCACTAAGTGCTACTGTATTTTAAAATTATTTCTGCCCTCCCTGCCATTTTCTTTCACTTTCAATACCCAAATTTTCAAAAATCTTGAATCTTTCATCTATTGTGTTGTGTTGGTGCAACTCTAATGCACCTTGTGTGCCAGCACAGTGGTGAGGCTGACGAAGTCGGAGTCCGGTCGGTGGGCGATGGAGTTGCAGGGAGAGAGTCAGGAGCTGAAAAATAGAGAGAGGGGTAGTGAAGGGAGAGGGTGTAAGGAATTTTTTTTTGTAAAATAATCATTTACGAGTAATAATGTGTGGCCTACATATAAAAAAATAATGAAAGTTTAACTTTGGTAATGAAAATGATATTTTTGTCATTTTTTAAAGTTTATTGGTATTTTAACACAAAATAAATAAAAAAAATGACATATAAACACTGTTAAAATTTGCAAAACCCCTGTGAGTATCCGATAGCGTTGAAATGACACTAAATCCTCAGGTATGATTTGAGATTAGTTATTTAAGGAAATCTAATTTACTATATCTCAGCACGAATCATTCATTGGAGCTTTCACTCCCCCCCCCCTTTCAATTTTACAAATACAGTGATAACTTTAAGTTCTCCTCTCACGAAGAAATTTGAATAAACAGTTGGCACTATTTAACGAAGGGGTCGCAAAATCTATCTTTCTCTTTATTTCTATTTTTCTACTTCCACATGCTTCAACTGTTGTGACCCCCACCTTTGTTTTTTTACAACTAACAATTATTGATCCGAGGTTTTTTATACTACCTCAAATATTTAATATGAAACCAAGTTAACTAATTTGGAGAGATTAAAGAAGTTAAATGAATTACTTTAACATATTTATGTTTATCATTTTTCTCTAAACTAATTTACCTAACTCATAAATTGATATATAATTTAATGATATAAATAAGTATTTCAAAGAGATCATGTGCATATATTATAATTAAATAATATATTTAGCTTCTTTAATCTCCTCAAATAAGTTAACTGGGTTTAGTCTTAAGGACATGAGGTAGTAGCTGTTAAAAATTTGATTTTCTTGTACGCAGGGGTTTCCATTTTTGTGGCCTACGGTTTCTGCCATTCTGGGGATTGTGATGGTGCTATGGTTGTTGTTGATTCTTTATCTGTTTTGTTTTGTCTCAATGGTTCTCTTTATTTTGGATTCTCGGTGTTTCAAGGAAAACACTTTTGTTTTACTTATTGGTAATTGGGTGATACTTCTATGTTTCAGAAAGGAGAAAAGAGCGAGATTTTAATTTGAATCTTTTAATGAAGAAAATAGCGTGCAAGAAATGAGTATTGAAAGTGAAAATTAGCTAGGTTGCTTTGCTTCTTAGATTGCCAAATGCAATAAAGCCCTTGTAGCTTAAGTGTGCGTTTGGAATGGCTTATTTTTGTCCAAAACGTGCTTATAATTCGTGATTCACGGTATACGAGGTAAGTATGTGAGAGGAGTTTTTTCTCGGCTTGCGTAATAAGTGCGTTTTTCCTGTAGAAAAAGCTTAAACAAACAAGCCCTAATAATGGTATGAATGCTCCCCTATAAGGTGTAGGTCACGAGTCGATCTTGCTTATAGCTCAGGCCATTAATGCTTGCCCTTGTAACTCCAAAAGCAAAAAAAAAAAAAAAAAAGAAAAGATTGTCAAATGCAGGGAAGCCAGTTTTGGGAGGTCATTGTTGGATGCAAATAATGTTACATAAAATTAAGATTTATTCTCGTGTACAATTTCAGTTACATAATTTTTATCATAATAGCCGATGAATATCAAAATTGTTTCTAGATTGCCATGAAATGTTTAGAACTCTATACAAGGGTGAAATTTGGTTTTTCTGCTCTTTTTTATTAGTACATAGTTTTTTCTTGTATGTATTTTAGGGAAACCAACATCCATTTATTACAAGTAACTAACTTAACTAATTTCTTTAATATCTAAAAATTAATTATCTAGCTCATTGAAAAAAAACTATAAAATAAATTTGGTATTTGAATTACCATAAGAAATTCAGTTATTAACTATTGTTTTCCGCTTCTGTTGACTCAACAAAACTACAAAAAAGTAGAATTTCAGTGGCGACATTTGGCAGCAACCTATAACGTCGCCGCTGAAAGTTAGACTTGTGGCGATGACAATTATTGTGCCACTGAAAATTCTGCCCTTCAACTGCCATGTATTTTGTCACCGTTAAAGTGTTATAATCAATAGCGATATTATGAAGTCGCAGTTGAAGGTATAACTTTCAGTGGTGACATCTGTTTGTCATAGCTGAAGGTTATAGGTTTTAGCGGCAACTATCTTTTGTCGCCGTCGAAAGAGTGTTTCAATAGTGACTCCCATGTCATGGCTAAAAGTCTTGTTTAAAATTTTTTAAGACTTTAGCTCTTTTTTATATTATTTATACAATAAATATGTTAATTGATGTAATTTGTTATGAGTTAATAAACTAATTCCTTGAATTATTGTGAGATAAAAAGAGTTTGACAGATAGTGTGTTGTGTGTGAGAGAGTGAGAGAGAGTGAGGGATAGGGAAGGGAGAGGTATGGTGTGTATAAGAGAGAGAGATTGTAATTATATCTGTACTAGTATATATGTGAGATGGAGAATTAAAGATGCAGAGTGTGTGACAGGGTGGGAGTGCAAGCATGTGAGAGGGGATAGTTTATAAGATAGGGAGAAAGAGGAAGTGAGAGATAGAGTGTGAGAGAGGAAGAGAGGGATAATTCAATTGAGAGGGAGTACACATTACAGTTAAGTGTTTGAGATAATATAACTATATTATAATTAAATTTATGTTAGTATACTTATTTTTTATAAGTAGTATACTTAATTAAATATAATGATATGATATTATTATATAATGAGTGCTTGTAATATAGAGCATGAAAAAATAATATAATTGTTTTGCCTATTGTGAAAGAACATATAATTGATGGAGGCAATTGTATTAAATTAAGGTATGTGAGAAACATATAATTAAATTAAGTTTATTTCTATATGTTATAATTAATTAAGATTTACTTTATCATATTAATCTTTTATATTTTTATGATTTGTTGTAAAAGTTGACTAATTAAATTCTTAGGCGAGCTGGTATATTGTGGTTACTCAAGCCAATTAAGGGATCCAGGGTTTGATTCTACCTAGTGCAACTTTAGTGGTATTTTCCTTAGTGATGCTAATTTGTTAAACAAAATATAAAAGGGTGGTTACTCAAGCGAATTAAGGGACTCCCAGTTTGATTCTGCCCAGTGCAACTTCAATGGTATTTTCTTTAGTGATGCTAATTGTTAAAAAAATATAAAAGAATATTACTTACGGTAAGCCAAAAATGGATTTGAACACAAACTAGGTTGTTTCAACAAAGCCATCACACCAACTGAGCTAATAATTGAAACATCTAGCGAGAGTTATATTATTTATATAAGTTGTATAATAGGTTAAAATCTAAAACCTAAATCCCCAAATTTTAGTTCAGCGTCTCTATTATTTTCACTCAGCGCCACTTTTCTTTGTTCCCTCCCTTGCGAATATGAACTATAATTGGGATATCCTTGAGGCCTTGTTTCACTCTAATTCTTTGCTTCGCTCCTCTCCTCTTCCAGCTGTCGCCGGTGCTCCAATATTCAGGTAATGACTAATATCCTTTCATTCTTGTTCTTTTTTTTATAACTACTAGTACCCATTACATATCCCTGTCCTTCCTCAGGACCTCATCGAGTTCAGTGGTAGCATGGCCAACTAGATGAAAACCTGGCAATGCTGCAAGACTTGCTTTAGCAAGATAGTTAGCTGCTTCATTTTGCCTTCGGCTAATGTGCGTGATGATCACCATCCAGTCTTGATTCATCAAGCTCTTAGCTGTAGCAATAACACCATAATCTGCATGAGCAGTATCCTCTTCCCCCAACAATAGTGATATCGCCTCCATTGAGTCCGACTCTAGAATAACCCTCCTGACTCCCATGTCCCATGCAACTTTCAACCCATGAATGCAGCCCCACAGCTCCGCAGACAGAGCATCTCCCTTCTCCAATCTGACAATAAATCCCCGGAGGAAGCTTCTTGTCTCGTCTCGCAAAACTCCTCCACAAGCACTACTGTTCATGCTATAAGAGAAAGCACCATCCACATTCAGTTTTGTCCACCCATGTACTGGTAGGGTCCACTGATCTACCACTCCACTTATGGTCGTCATGTTAGTATTTCCTTTATGGAACTTACTAAAGGCTTCCTTGAGGCTGCACATCATTGCTCTAACACTAGAAATGACCGTACTGTTCGAAATCTTGCGATTCTCAAACACCCACAAATTATGCCGTCACCAGATCCACCAGCAGGTTAATGTGAACAAGACTCGCCATTCCTCCTTCTCCACACTTCTAGACCTGAGGAGGTTCCATCGAAACCACTCATTAAATTCCAATAGGTAAAAATGATGCCAAGCCGTGGGGTGCACTAGTTCGCGCCATAAGAGCTTAGTATGCTCGCAGTCATGCAAAACGTGTAGAAGATCTTTAGTTCCTCTACTACACACATGACATTCATCCTCCATGCATAGGCCTCATTTACGTATGGATGTATTTGTTAGCAGTCGTTTGTGAGCAGTCTGCCAAATGAACAGTTTGCACCGTTCTGGAACCTTCAGCTTCCATATCTTGTGCCAAAACTGGTTTACTGGCGTCTCGTCCTTTAGAAGTATCTCATAAGCGGACTTAACAGAGAAAACCCCATTCCTCGTCCCCTTCCACCAAACCTGAGTATTGCCATACACCTCTAGTTCCTTTTTGACTTTATTCCATGCACCTTTAATCCCAGACCAAACATTAGACCCCATCTACTTCAGCTCAATTGTAGGTAAAAGATCGGATCCACAACGGTACTTGTCACGAATGACTTGGACCCAGAAATCATCATGACGATTGACAAGTTGCCACCCCAACTTCATCATGAAAGCTTGGTTTTGAAGCTGTGTATGGTGAAGCCCCAACCCTCCTCTATGCTTAGGCTTACACACTTCATCCCAGGCAACTAAATAAATTTTCTTTTTTTCCCCCGAACTACCCCATAAAAAATTCTTGTTACATTTATCCAAGGTTTGGCATGTGGTTAGGGGTAATGAAGACGTTTGCATAGTGTAACCCGATATTGCAGATGACACTGAAGAGATAAGTGTGCACCGACCCGCTAAAGATATCGACTCAGCCTTCCATTTTGCCATTCACATCTTAACTTTATCGATAACCTCAACAAAAGACAACTGGGTAACTCACTGGTGGTGAAGTTTGACTCTAAGGTACTTGCCCAAGTCTCTGGTCACTGAAAACCCCAATGTAGAGCTTATCTCATTGTTTCTCAGATGATTGACATTTTGCGAGAAGAACATCTAAGTCTTTGCTGCATTTATTTTCATGCCTGAGCTTATGCAGAATTCCGTTAGACAGCTATAAATCACCTCCGCTTGCGAGATTGATGCTTCAGCAAATAGGATAATATCATTTGCAAAAAATAGGTGAGAGATTGGCGGGCCATTCTCTGTCAGTTTGATCTGTCGCTGTCCCTATTTGACAACCTCAATTGGATCATATAAGCTAACTTCTCTATACATATCACAAATAGATATAGTGAGAGAGGATCCCCTTGCCGCATACCCTGAGCGGGGCTAAAGGTCTCTGCTTTCTCTCTATTCCATAACAGCTGCATATGTGATGTCGAGATACAATTATAAATCAGATCACAGACTCCCTGAGGTAGCTGTAACTCTGTTAAGCAACCAAGAAGAAAGTTCCAATTAATTTAGTCGTATGCCTTCTCGAGATCAATTGTTATCGCCATATATCCCTTCTTACCCTTTATGGTACGCATAGAATGAACAACTTCCTATGCCACTATAATATTCTCACTGCTATGTCTCCCTGGGACAAAGCTGCACTGATTAGGAGCAATTATGTGTGGCATGAATGATTTCAGTCTATTCACTAATACCTTCGTTACCACCTTGTATATCACGTTGCATAAACTATTGGGCCTCAAATCCCATAATGACTCAGGTGGTTCTTTTTTTGGAATGAGAACAATTAATGTTCGATTAATTCCACTAATGGCTTGAGGATTAGAGAAAATATAGGAAACAAAATTCACTATAGACTTATATACCGTATTCCATTGATTCTGATAATTAAATCCGTCAGGCCTTGGCAACTTCAACGCCCCCATACTAAACAAAGCCTCCTTGATCTCCTTTGGAGATACATCCTTTCCACAACATTGGAGTTGGGCTTCATCTATGGGAGGATAGGAGATACTACAATTCAGAGGGGGTCTCTGTGGTTGTTCTTCCTCAAATAAATTGCTAAAATACACAGTAGCCATATTCTTAATTTCTTTATTATCGTACACCCATTCCCCATCACCATTTTGTAATGCTTCCACCTGATTCGCCTTCTTTCTGTTATTGGCTCGAGCATGGAAATACCTTAAGTTCTTGTCCCCATGAACAGTCCATTCTAAGCGAGCTTTTTGAACCCACAAGAGCGAGTCTTGAAGTAAAACATCTTCTGGCTCCTTCCAGAGGCTAAATTGGACTTCCTCAAGACGAGAGTCTCTTCTATGGTGAGCAAGAGCAATATTAATACCATCTAGGAGTCTAAGAATTTTCCTCTTCTGTGCTTTTGTATGACCAAACATCTCTTTGTTCCAAATGCAACAAGCATAAGTGAACTTTGAAATATTAACATTCTAATGTGTTGACTCATTCCATTCTCGTTTTACAAATTCTTCAAAATTCTCATGCAAGATCCAAGATATAATGAACCTAAAAGGTCAATTACAATGGCTGATACGTGTTGCTTCATGAAGCCTTAGTAGTAAGGGGTGATGATCCGACTTAAACATAGGAAGGTGAGCCACTAAAGAGTCAGGAAACAAGTCCACCCATGTTGAGTTTGCCAACAAATGGTCCAGCCTTACTTCTGTGGTGCCCTGTTTCCATGTGAAGCTGGGTCCCACAAACCCTAAGTCAAAAACACTAGATCCATCAACCCACTCAGTGAACTCTCGGTCATATGATAGCCGGCCTAAAGCTAGTGATCAGCGTTCCTAATTCAGAAGAGTGGCATTTAAATCTCCTCCCAACACCCACGGTCCATCAATCCTTGATTCCAATCTTGTAAGTTCAGTCCAAAGAAGCCGTCGGCACGATAGATGAGGGCTTGCATAAACGATTGTAACGTACCAGTACTTATTAGGAGTAACCGTAACCAAAAGATGAATAAATTGAGTATGTCTCTCCAGCACCTCAATACTACCTACGCTCGACTCCCACAAGCACCAAATACCCCCACTGTAGCCTTCTAAGTCTACAATAGCATAATTACTAAATAGTTTCATTATGTTGAGCGTGGGCCCCATCATTTAATTCTATTAATGCATAGTCTTGAAGTGTTGAGAAAGGATTACTCACTCCTATGGGCTTTCCCCCACTAACCATTAGGTCCTTCTTTTTAATTCTTTCACGTGCAGGAGGTTTATTATCCTTGCCACGTGACTGAATTTTAACTTCACTCTTCCTCTTACTTCCAACTAGCACCTATTCCGTTGACTTCTTATTATTCTTTTTCTTCCCTCCTTTATTAATAATTGAATTTCCTTCTTTTAAAATCTTTCCTTCCTGGGTCATTTTAGGAACCATTACCTGAGATCCACGCCATCCATCATCCTTATTTTTTACAACCCTCGATTTCATAGTCTCTGATTTATCCATTCCCACAACTGCCGTGATTGCCTTCCTATCTTGAAAATCTCGCTTTAGTAACCGGATCTTCCCATACATGCTCTCCGCTGGACCGTTGTTCCTTATGGTGGCGCTGTGCATAACCGTTGGATCTTGATCAGTGTTTGAGTCTTGGTGCACCTTCTCTTTGCCCTGATCATTGTTCGAAGCCCCAACCCTTGAATCATTACCGTTCACCCCCGACATATTCGGTATTCTGACTGCACGTAGCCTTCTCACATTCCAGAACTACTTGCGGTCAGCGCTCCTTCTGATGAACATAGTGACCATATTGGAAACACACCATATGAAGCCCTTCATAGATAATAGGACGATCCTCCCTAAACGCGTCAAAGGTCGGTAACAATGGTTGCTGCAATTCCAGTTCAACACATATACGGGCAAACCCTCCTTTATCATATATTGATGTGGAACGATCAATCCTCAATGTCTTTCCAATCATGTTCCCAACTCGTCTCAGTAATTCCACGTTATAAAACTCCATAAGCAAGTCCGGTAATCTAACCCATACTGCGATATGTCTCTGAAGGTCAGCCTTCCAAGGATTAAAATTAGGACGCCATCTTTGCATAATTTGGTAGTAATCATCAATCATCCATGGCCCCTCTTGATAGGCATAGTCACGGTCCTCTCTTGTTGTGAAGGAAACTATATAATATCCATTACTGAGAGGAATAAGTTTCATCAGGTCTCTTGGCCACCACATGCGATAAATCCGATTATTAATAATGTATTTATGAAATTCCGCACCTAAGACCTTAATGATCAAAGAGTTCAACCATGGGCGGCACCACTCTAGATACTCTTCTGCTGTTACCTTCAGTGTGTGATTCTTACCCTCTGACACCCTCTCGAACAGCTCTTCTTCATCAAAACCTTCGACATCTTCCTTCCCTTCTTCTTCCATGTTCTTTTTTGTGAAGTATGCCTTCCACCCATTAACAATATCTTCTTCCTCGTCATGCCGAACCAAGAAACCCACAACCCCTAGTGACAAAAGTTTGTCACGGTAAGAGCTTGGTACTCCACGCCTTCTCCTTTGTCCTCCGTTCTCACCCCTGTGCTCCGTCACCTTGCCCTTACTTGCAGACGCTTGACCAAACATAAATCCCTACCCCATTGGAAGCCCTCGATCATACTCTCCACCGCCTCTATGATCCTCACCTTCATCGCCACCACCCTTACTCCTACTCTCACCGTCGTCTCGCCCACATCTTGCTCGCCCACCATCCCTCTTTCCTTTTGTTCTTGTTCTTCTACTTATTGCTTTAATTTATTACGTCCTTCTTTGTGACTCCAAAAGTTTCTATTTTCTTCTTCTACCCTATACCAACTATAACTTTCATGGTTATCGCCCATATAGCCATATATGGCGGGTGAAGGAAAGGGTAAGAGTTTTGGCTTCCTCTTGAAAAATTGATGTCAATTTATGTGTGTAGTTTTTAACCAAAATTTTGTAGGTTAAGATCTCACGTACAAGGTTACCAACAATATAAGGATGCATAACAGATAGTAAGAACAATCAAAGGAAACACTCTTAATGATGATTTCCCAAGTTTGTATACCGAGGACCACCAATGGAATGTAAAATGTTAAGATTGGGAAGTTCTAAGTGTCCCTTGGTATCGGCGCTCCTCCTTTTTATCCTCTCCACCTAGGTATGTCTGTTGCTATATTTCCAGATCCAATGGGATGCCTTCATCCCTATTTTTACAAATCTTGGAGCCTTTTTCACTTATCAAGCATTCCATGGTCTCATTTCTTCTTGTAAGAAAAATATAACAGGAGAGGGAGAGAACTGGCGTACCAGGGCGAATCTATGTTCGTATTCGAGTCAAAGCTCTAATACTCCATAATTATGCCCACATAATTATTAGACTACTAGAGCCTAATTGTGATTTTCACAGTAAATCACCAGAACCAGAAATATGGTAGGAGAGAAAAGATTGCCAGAAAGCTCAATGGTGGGGTGAATTGTAATTGAGGAGGCACACCTTATTTATAGTGGTTTATGGAGGCCACAAATTAGAAAATGTGTGCATTCCTTCTCGCCCTCCAAGACAGCAATTAAATTAATTGATTCTTAATTAATTTCCTAATTATGTTGATTTGTTTCTCAATTAACAATTCCATAATTAATACTGACTTATTCCCTAATCTACAATTAATGCTAATTTATTCTTATTTGATTAGGCTATTTATATCCTAATCAAATAGTCTGGCCCATCAAGGGCGGACTTGGAGCCGAAGTCCAACATCTCCCACTCCCACTTGATGGGCCTCCATCGTGCATGCGTTACTCTTTCTTGTTTCATACTTGGTGTCTGCTGTTACCACATGGGCAAAAACATCTTTAAGATTTAGTGCTTGTGATACTAGAAATCCCTTGTACCGGATCAGCATCCAAGGACACCCTTTATATATAACCGTAAGCTATATATTCATTGCCTCATATGCCCAGATTCTGCCATACATATTACTCATGGCATATCTAATCCCTCTCAAGTTAATATGTTGATTAACTTAGATTGCCTTCCACGCACATAGTATTCACACTTACAAGCTACACATAGAGCTAGTAAGGGGTCGACCACAGACACTAGTACATCTTATGTATTTAGGAGTAAATCTTCCTTTTTGACTAAACATCAGTCCATCTTGACTTGGTCGCTTTCCTAGTTTTCACTCGTCTGACCGAATTGAGTGTGATCATGGAGCTTCAGCTAAAGTAGCTTTCACCAAACCAAGCTTTCATGAAGCCGCCTCGGCATCGTGGAAGGATTCTTCCTTCCTGGGACTCACATTGTAGTGAACTAGGGATCTTTCACCCATATCCCATGTTGCAGTCTAACTCTCAAGCACATGCAGTATGAATTGCATGCTACGGTGAATGGTTTGTAGTGTATGTTGATTTCTTTCTCTTTCACCGTACAGACATTAGTTCCAAAATGTACTCAATATTCGAATAAGAACTTTCTTTTTCACAATATCTCTTTTACAATCTCACTTATGAAAAAGAGTTCTTTGCCTAGTTACAGGTCTGTTCTTATACTTCAATCTATTTTATGTGTATATGTACACATATAGATCTCATCTCAATTTAACTGAGGTGACTCAAATGCAAAGATTCTTCTTAACCATCTCATGGTGATCATTTGCTCGTCTTACCCTCCTATGCCCCCGCAAAACATAGGAAGATAGTTGTTCGTATGAGTGAACCAACCTCTTCTGACCTGTATGACATACAAACTTGTATACCTTATATGTATTTACTCATAACATACATACTATTTCTTTTATCTTCATATAAAAGAAGTTCACAACCTTACATTTTATTTGCGCCCCAAGATTTTCACTAACTCAATGAAAATCAAGCTATGGGCTCAATAAGGAGATCTACCAATATTCTGTCAGTAGAAGGTCATTGTATTGTCGCTTTCCCTCTTTGAAAGCATATCTCTTATAGTGATATATCAATAAGTATGTTTCGCTTTGCTATGATACTTAAGATCCTTATTATAAGATATTATCGTTTGGATCCTTCTATCCACCATTCATTCCCAATCTCTCATAGGAATTACTTTAGCCATATGGCACTTTGAATGATGGCAAAACACGCCCTGTGTTCTATTTCCATGCATAATAGGAAATAATACTTCATATATTTCCTTACTCCATCACCATTTACCTAGGTCTTGTATTGGAGTATCCTTTCAAAGGAAAGTTGTTATCTTGACAACTTAATCCATGGTTATTCTCATAACCCATTTTACAGCAGGACCAAAAAATAGCTTCCAAGTTTGACAAAAAACATTTGGTCTTATGTACACCAATGTGTACATTCATATTACCAACTATAGTTTCACATGGGACTCTATCCACCCTTTTTATGTTGGATTCCTTATAGGACATATAACCTTTTTAGGTTTGTGCCCTAGACTTCAGGGGTGTCTATGGGTTTACAGTTTGGCATCCTTGGATGCCTAAAGATCAAACTTGTACATGTCTTAGGTAGCAAAGACTGTATCTTCCTTGTGTAATCTCCATTTACCTTGTCATTCAAGATATTTGTTCGACCCATGATTTTCTCAACTCAGAATTTAAGGATTCTCTGATCCTTTATTCCATTGACTCCCTTGACACTTGTTTCATATGTCATTTGACAAAGGATGACTTCACAAAGAATCATCATTAGACCATTTTAGACTCATGTAGTGTTCTTCGATTTCTTGAAGTTGGTGAGGCTTTCACCTTGTGAAGCCTCATATACTAATATTTAGGTGATTGTTTCTATGAAGCCCTTAAGCTGCTTCATGTAGAGTTCATCATCCAATTTCTAAAATTTCCAAATTGGAAAGCGGCCTTCATATCATCTTGATGTAATTTCAAGACTAAGCTTGCTGTCATTGCCAAAGTTCAGAGTTAAAATGCTCAATGGACAACCTTCTATTGTAGTACCCTTAGCCACTAAGTGTTTTAGGTTTTATATGCCCCCAACAGATTTGAGAACCTACATGTTCCCAATCACCTCCTGGCTAGGTGAAAAATTGCCTAAACCATATACTTGGCTAGTTCCAAAAAGGAATCCATATAACACTTTGCAATTCTTCTTAGCAGGTCCTTTTTGTGTCTTTCAGACACTTATAGGTAGTTATCATCACCTTCTAAATGATGAAGAGAGCATTTAATCTATTAAGGAATTTATCTCCTAATAGTCATTTGCTAGATGACAATTTACTCTGAGGTGGATTTCATAGGACTATTTTCCTATGTATGAGTAAGGTAATTCTCTCATAACTTACATCTTACCTCTTTCATTGTGAAAATGGTCTCAATCCTCCTACTCGGATCAGTGAACTTAGGAATATTTGGTTATTCCTTGTCATTTGTGAGCTTCTTAAAGAGATTCAATATCATTAATGCTCATTTCCTGCTAGGAAATATGGGTTTTATGAATGTTGCGTCTGTAATACCCTAAATTTTGAGACTCGAGGCTAGATAATAAGCCTGAGATTTGTGGATTGTTAAGCCCCGGTTTAGCAAGATCCCAAATTGTGATTAAGGGTTAATGACTTCAAAAGTGGATGTGGTTAGTGATAAATAACACTTTTGGAGAATATGATGATTTTGGCACTCGAATACGATTCGTGTGTGTTGTGAGCAACATTGAAACCCTATATTTGAGTTCAATTGTGGATTAACATCCAAATTGACTTAGAATAGAGGGAAGAATTGAATGTGAATTGTGTTGACATGTTGAGATTGTTGTGAAAACATGTCAATGTGATGTGAATTTGATTGATTTGGTGTTTCTAATGGATTCCTTGTGAAAATTTATGTGGGAATGATGTTTGGTATGAAAATGGAACCAATAGAAGCAAAGATGCAAAATCTGAAATTCTGTTAAGTGAAACTCTATTCTGGGCAGTCCGATTGTGTGAACATTTTGAATAACCAAATGGTGTCTAAAAATTCTGAAACTTTCCAGTATTATAGTTCACATCTCAAGCTTCAAAATGGACATATAATTTATGCCATTTCGTTTTGTGAACTAAGAGACATTACTGTCCAATGTTTGGGATAGAAACTGAACTCTATTTTGGGGCAGTGATGAGTTTTATGTAATTCTGGAATTGTGTGGTGATGGCTAATATTTTTCCTATGAAGAGGACTTAAATATCTTTCATTTGGCTTTGGAATCACCTTATTTTGAGGTTTCTAGAATTAGTTATGATTTTTTAAAGTTTGTGCAGAAAATTTGCCAAAAAATCCGAAAATAGGAATTATGACATCATCAAAATAAAAGATGACATCAGCATGGAAATTAAAACATTTTCTCATCATCTTCAGCTCTTATTTTTGTGTTGAACCAGAAGCCAAGAGAGAGAGAAATTTTGAGAGCTTTTAGAGAGAGAAAGAGAAGAGAACTTACAATGTAGGTTGATTTCTTTGGTGAATTCGTACCTAATGCGTATAACCTTGTTCCTAAGCTTCTCTTCTATGTTATTTAAGGTGTTTGAGAAGAAAATTTTGTGTTCAAGAGGCTAGGGTTTTTAGCCAAGTCAAGGAGAAGCTATTAAGAGCTTGAGGTAACTTCCAAACTTTCGTATATTGCTTATTCTGGCTGTTGTGGGCAATTTAATTGGTAAAATTTCGCCGGATTGCCATTGGTTTTAAAGTTTGGAAATGACATGGCCTAGGGGTTATGCTGCCCAAATTGGGTCTTAATGTTAGTTGTAACCTAATGTAATGGTTAATAAAGTGGTTAGGAGTAGAAAGAAATACGTTTACAGAGTCGAAACCGAAAAACCCCAATTTTCCTTGGAGTACTTGTATATTTTAGTTATGGCTATAAATGGTTCTAGAGTTAGATTTTCAATGATTTGATGGTTCCATTGAGTTCAGGAGAGAAAATCAGGTGGGGTTACAGTTGGTCACTTTTTTGGAAAAGGCCGAAAAAGCACAATTACGAAAATGCCCCTGAAACCCTTAAAGTGGGGCTGCCAAGGGTAAATTTGTAAATTGACATTGAATTTGATAATTCTGAGTCTGAAAATGGATTCCTTTGGCGAAAATATGTTAGAATAGTCCATGTCAAAATTTCAAGAAAAGTACAGCCGGACTGGGTACGGTGGGGCCGAGCGGGTCCCCGGGGGTATCTTAGTAATTTTTCAATATAGCTTCATATAACCCCCATAAAACTATGGAAGTATATAAATAGTACATTTGACATTGTAGGATCGAATGTGAAGCCCTGAGTTGTTGGCACGTAAATCAAGGAGAAAAGACTGGAGGTAGGGAACTTATCTCTCATGTATGCTCTGATAACTGTATTAATGTGTTGATGCATGTTATTGCTTTGCTTGATTATGTGGAATATGTATGAATGATTCAAAGCTATGTTTAAATATATGCTATGGCCATATGTGTATTGTTCGAAGCAGGGAGCTTATAGATTTGTCATTGTATGTGTGCATGAGTTATGTGATGCAAGCATGTCATGCATTAAACACTTATCTTGCTTGCATATTGATAATATTTCCCTACTGAGATTCTCTCGAATCTCACCCTCCCCTACAACAATTTAGACAGGGCAAGTGGCTCGTGGAAGGAGCGGCTAAGACTCCTTCGAGATGAGAGTTGGAGTTGGTTATTGATAGAGCTCAATATTTATATATTTTTATTTATTAATCTTAGGCTTTTGTGGGACTTAATTAAATATTTTGGGCATAATCAAGTATTAAAATGAGATTTTAGTTAACGAATAATTTCGGAACTAGAGTGGTTTAAATTGTTATATTTTTAATTAATAATTGTTATTCCCATTATTCTTTAATTGTGAACAAAAGATATTACCTTTGTGAATATAATTTTGTAGGCGATGATGTGGCACAACTTGAGTGGTTAATGTTAAAGATGTTATTTTGGAGCTTGATGAAGGACAAAAGTGGAACATCACAAGTGCGGAATTTATTTTCACATTTTTTTTCTAAGATGAGGTTAAATGAGTAAAGGCCTTGTTTGGTGGTTACAATTATGCCTAATGCTTAAAACAGATTTTTATCTTTTATCCAAACAAGGCACAACTCACTTTTAATCTAAAGAATAAGGGAAGAAAAGAGGAGGTCATTGTTTGGCACTAGAGTGGCGGCTACTGAATTGAGACATGCTGAACCGAATTGGAGAAGAGAAGCAAGCTAGACCAAACCAAAAGGAGACCTTGACCGAGTTGGAGAATTGAAGACAAGAAGGAAGAGTGAACCGAATTGGCTAGTTGGACAAAGAGGAAGAATAAAGAAAGGAATGGGGACCGAATTGAGAGAGGAGTGAGCCGATTTTGTTGACTCAATTAGAGCTTGCTGGACCGAATATTATGAAGGAGCAGATCGAATTGAATGAGAAAGGAAACAAGCCGAAATTGTTGATTGAATGGGAAAAGGGTTTGAACCAAATAAAAAGGGAGGAGGTAGCGAATGAGAAGAGGGAGGCGGCTGTGTAAGGAAAAGGAAGGACCAGCCGAAACTTTTGACCAACAAAACAAGTACAAATTTGAAAAGAATTGAAGGGTCACGGCTGTGCATGGAAGAAAGGCACCAAATGAATGAATAGAGAGGGATGGCGGCTGTGCAGGAATTAAAAGAAGAAGAGAGCCATTAATTGAAGAGGGAGCCATTCGGTGTACTTCAATTTATCAAATCGCTGATTGCTCAATCTTTCTTCAAGCTTTATTTTCTTCCTCCTCTTCCATGAGTAGCTAAGCTTTGGTGATTTCCTTGAGTTGGGTAATGGTTTGAGCTTCTAAACTTCAATGTAATTGTGATCTAGATTGTTTTATGCCAAGTGAATAAACTTGGTGGTTGAGCTAGGAGTTGATTAATTAAGCTTTATATGATTCATATTAGGAGTAGGTTGAATTATTTATTCCAACTTGGTTAAGTGGATTTAAATGATTAAACTGAATATTTTGAATTGTTGTAATGGTAATTACAATTTAGAATTGGAAGTTGATTATTCATCTCCTTGAGTCACTATTATTTGGTGGTATTCATTTAATTGCTTCGGTTGAATGAATTAAATGATTATTGCAAGTATGGAGCTAGTGGTATCTTAGTTCTATCCTCTTGACTCATTATAGAATTCATATTATTAGCAAGCAAGCAAGGCTAAAACCTCAACTCAAGGGAATCCCATTTTATCATTATATTAGTTAATTGAATTTATCTTGTTGTTAGTGTTAATTTCAATTCCTTTTGCTTCTTTGTTTTGAAAACGAAAAAATACAAAAATATTGCTTTAGCTTAGATTACTTCATTAGCTTAAGAATGCATTTCCTCCAAATGATTTCTCACAACTTTAAAGTTTTTTTTAACACTTTACTACTTAGAAACTTAGAAATTAATCTCCTCACAAGAATGACCTAGGTTGAGCTACTATACTACATTTTCTAACCTAGTTTTATTTTGTGAACTCACACGACATGGGTTCATCAAAATTGGCACCGTTGCCGGGGAGGATGATTGCCAAGGTTTTAAGTAGTTAGGTGTTCTTTTTTGTTGTTATAGTGTGTCTTAGTTTAGTAGGAAGTGTGTAGCACTCATTTGAATTTTGGCGAAATTCTGATTTTCGATTAGCACTATCTTGTTGGAACTGAAATATTTGTGCTCAGAAAATTCTGAAATTTGACAGATTAAAGTTTTTCAGCATTATAAGCAAGACTAATAGCAAAAGCTATTAGGTCTGTTAGATTTTAGCCTAATTCGAAGGTTTGCTATACTTTTATGAATTTTCTTTCTTTTTTGGTATTTTTCTAAGTTTTTGATTTAGTTTATTCTTAGGGTTTTCTTTAATTTCTCTTGGTTGTTAGTGTGTCTTTGAGTTTGTTTTAGTTAGTTGTTAGTTGTTGAAGTGTTTAGTAGTGGTTTAGGTTAATTTTCATTTTTATAGTTGTTTTGCATTCCATTTGCATTTAGAAAAAAACAAAAAGAAATTTGCATTTTGTTGCTTTGCTATCATGTTCTTAGTGGCCATTATGTGGTTCATTATTGTTTTGTGGTGAGAAACTTTACATTCTTCATCCTTAGAAATTTGTTGGTTGCAACTTGAGATTTCAGGTAGCTATCACATTCTGTAAGTTGTGCTTACAGTGACTCTACTTACATACTTGCGGTTTGAGGTACTACTTCACTGATATACCAACTTGTTCTCCTAAAAGGTGAATTCTTACCTTGCAACTCTTATTTGCCTCTTATCACATTGTGTTGCACTTGTCTTGTTATTACTAAAAATGGTCTTACTCTTTAGACACTTGAATTTTGTTGGTTGTGGTTAACTCTTTTGGTTGTCAAAGATTAGTTATCTTGGTTTCCTACAAGTTGCTAATTTTTGCTATATACAACCCTTCTTTAATTGACCATTTGACCAATTACTTTGCTGAAATTTGTTTGTCTATATGAGTCTTCTTACTGTGCATGACTAGATCTCAGAAAACTGAACTTGTACCTTTAGATAAAGATATTAACAAGACAATTAGGTTACTTAAGAAAGGTAAGAAAGCTGAATCATCTAGTATAGGTCTTGGACAAGTCATTGACACTGAAGTTGTTGCACATACTTGTGATAATTCTTCTCATATTGGCTCTTCGTTTATTGTAGATCACCATCTTACCATGGATCCAGTTCCTCCTCCAGAAGACGTACCTCTACCCATTGGGGAGCGTAGAACTATCAAAGATCTTACCTCTTCTACTAATATTATTGATCCTTTCCTCTCTTGTCCTGAATTTAATATTAATTTTGAGTTGAAAAGTCCTTTGTTGAGTCACTTACCAAAATTTCATGGTTTACCTGTAGAAGACCCTAACAGGCACTTGAGGAATATGTACATTGTGTGCACTTCCATGAAACCAATAGTAATTGATCTAGATGAGATGTGCCGGAAAGTCTTTCATTTTACATTGGAAAACAAAGCTAAGGAGTGGTTCTTGATGCAACCTCACCACAATCCTAAGCTTTAGCATCCTGGGACAACTTGAAGAGTGCTTTTTTGGAAAAATACGTCCCTTCTTCAAAGATAACATCTCTCACTAAGGAAATCTTCGGTGCTAAACAAGGCCTCCATGAATCTTTTTATGAGTATTGGTGTTGTTTTCAAGAACTTCTAGCCAAGTGTCCATATCACTAAATCCCAGAAGCTTGATTGGTGCAATTTTTCATAGTAGGTTGCTTCCTCAAGATAGGAAGAGTTTGGATTCATCTTCTGGAGGCACTATTCAATTGCTTACTCCTGAAGAAGCTTGGGCTTTAATAGAGAAGATAGCTAGTAATGATCAACAATTTGAAGGGTTGGATGCTAGACAAGTCCATGAGGTCTCACATGCTTCAAGATCTTCAAGGGAGTATGATAATTTGTCATCCCAAATGACAGATATGAGAACTGACCTCAATAAGCTCATGGCCCATCTAAACAATGAGAACATTCATAGGTCACATTCTCAAGCTCTAGTGGCTCCTAGCTGTGACATGTGTAGCTCTCACATGCATATTGCTCCTAATTGCCCACACCAACTTGGGGAGGTCTCAGCTATTTTTCAAAGGAGACAAGGATAGAATCAAAGGCCTTGGAATCCCTACTCTAATACATACAATGAGGGTTTGAGGTCCCATCCTAACTTTGGTTGGAGGAACCAGAATCAATTTCAAGGGAGTTCTTCAAATCAAGCTCCAACTCAAGGACCTTCAAACCAATCTAATCCCCAACAAACAGTGGTTGCTACACCTGAATCCCATGCTACTAAAGATGACATCTCTCAACTTTTCAAGTGTATGAACAATGTGTCATCTTCAATGGGTAACTTAGCCTCGAGATTTGATGAAGAGAGAGCTCAAACCAATTCTAAATTTTCTAACATTAGGACTAAGTTTGATACAATCTTTAACAAGTTGGAGTTATTGGATTTTAAGAATTCCAACATTACTTCATTTGTCACTTAAATGTCTGATAGCCTCAATGAATAACAAGCTAAAAGCGGACAAGGGTTGCCTTCCAACACTGTGATCAATCCTAAGGATGTATATGCTATCTCCTTGAGGAGTGGTAAACAAGTGGGTAAACAAGTCCGATTTGAAGAAAATGTTGAGAGTTTCAAATATGGAATGCATTCTAGTGATAGGCACAATGAAGAGGTTGAGGTTTCATTGCAACCACAAGTGGAAGATATTGATGGTAGTGATGATTCTGATCAAAGCACTCACCTTGCTATTGGAAAATCTGAGAGTATAGTTGAACGGAAGATTCTACAAAGGCATTCCTCTCCAAATTCAAATATGGATAGCAAGCAAGAAGTGTCAACTTCAACAAATACTAAGGTACTAGACCCTTCAACTTCTTCTTCTTCAAGCAAAGGGGAAGGTAAAAAGGTAAATCTCTCTGAAATTCCATTTCCTAATTCATATGTGCTTAGCAAAAAGGTTTCAAATGAAAAGAAATTTCTTGATATGATGGATATTTTCAGTAAGATTGAAGTTAATTTGCCTTTGCTTGATGTGTTGAAAGGAATGCCTGCTTGTGCTAAATTCTTGAAAGATTTATGCACCCAAAAGCGTAGGTGTAAACCCAATGAGTGTGTTTAGTTGAGTCCTAGTGTGTCTGCTATGTTTAAACCCCATCTTCCAATTAAGTGTAAAGACCCTAGCTCATTCACTGTTCCATGCACTATAGGTACCATACCTTTTAGTAATGCTCTTCTTGATCTAGGAGCGGCTATAAATGTCATGCCTTACTCTATTTATACCTCTCTTGGCCTCACAAACATCAAATCCACTAGTGTCATCCTACAACTAGCTGATCGCACCACTAGGAAACCTCATGGCTTATTGGAAGACATCTTAGTCAAGGTCAAAGACTTAGTATTTCTTGCTGATTTTTATGTCCTAGACATGTCTATTGAGGTCTCAGTTAAGGAACCATTGATTTTGGGTAGGCCTTTCATGCGCACAGCTAATACTATCATTAGCATAAAGGATGGGTACATAACTATGGAAGTAGGTGATCATGTCATTCGGTTCAATGTTTATGAAGCATGAATCAGCCATTTGAGGATTACTCCCTTCTTGGCTTGAATGAGATTGATTTGGCCTTGGAAGAGGCAATTGATGAATCTGCTTTCTCATTGTGTGTGAAAAATTATTGTCATGATGATGTATGTGCTACCATTGGTTCAAATTCTTCTCCCTCTATTGATTGTGATGATGATGTGTGTAGTATTGATTGCATGTCAATTGATAGCTCACTTTCTACTTCCAATCCATTTATTTTTGATTTTTCTAACCTTGGTAGTACTATATCTTCATTTGATAGTTATCATGGTGTTGGGAAAGAATTATTGTGTGGTTTTGCAGAATTTGAGAATGTTAGTGAAGTGGATTCCACTCTTGGAAGTGAAGCAACATCCATTAGCACTGAATCTGCTCCTATGGACACAAATGGAGTCATTGTTGAACATGAGGAAAGAAATCAATGTGCTACTGATGGCACGACTGCAATTCATGGATTTAAGCTTCACATTCCTCCATCTTACAAGTTTCAGACTTCTCTTAGCCTCAAGGATGATTGTGTGGGTAACCTCACTTCTATCCAATTATTGAAATACTTACATTCTCCTTTTGGTGATGAACTTAGCATGTCAAAAGTCATAAATTTCTTTGCTGAAAATTTTGGAAATAATGGACAACCACATGTCAAGACTGCAATAGGGGAGAAACTCAGTTCTAATTAATTACTACAATGTTGCATACCATTTCATGATGCTACTTCTCATATATTTCACTCTTTGAATGATGTAGGTGGTAGTCCAAGTTGCTTTGTGAATGAGCCACAATCTCAATCCATATCTGAACAAGGGGGGCATACTTCCAATCCAACAATTATTGGGGATTCTCATAAGAAAGGGAAGTTTCTTGGTGCACTTAAGTTAAAAGAAATTTTACTTTCAATTGTGCAACCCCCTGAACTTGATTTGAAACCCCTTCCCCCTAACTTGAAGTATGCTTTTCTTGCTGAACATGATCAATTACCTGTCATTATCTCTAGTTTCTTAAGTATATCTGAGGAGTTGAGTTTATTCCATGTGTTGAAGAAACACAAGAGGGCAATAGGGTGAACTTTAGGTGACATTCCAGGTATTAACCCAACTGTGTGTACCCACAAAATACTTTTGAATGAGGGTTCTAAACCTGTGAGACAGCCCCAACGTAGACTCAACCCTCTCATCTTAGATGTAGTTAAGAAGGAGGTCACCAAACTCTTGAGTGCAGGGATCATATATCCAATTTTAGATAGTGAGTGGGTCAGTCCGGTCCAAGTTGTTCCAAAAAAGAGTAGAATAACAGTAGTGCGAAATGAGAAGAATGAACTTATTCCAACAAGAGTCCAAAACTCTTGGAGAGTTTGTATAGACTTTAGAAAGTTGAATGACGCAACTAGAAAGGACCACTTTCCCCTCCCCTTTATAGATCAGAAGCTAGAAAGATTGGCATGTAAATCACATTATTGTTTCCTTGATGGTTTTTCTGGTTATTTTCAGGTTCCTATTGCACCGGAGGATCAGGAAAAGACAATATTTACATGTCCATTTAGGACGTTTGCATACCGAAGGATGCCTTTTGGGTTATGCAACGCTCCTGGGACATTTCAAAGATGCATGCTCTCCATTTTTAGTGACTTACTTGAACAAGGTATTGAGATATTTATGGATGATTTTTCTATATATGGGAATTCTTTTGAAGAATGTTTGCTGAATTTGGAGAGAGCATTAGAAAATTGTGTGCAAAAGAATCTTGTGCTAAATTTTGAGAAATGCCACTTTATGGTATATCAAGGAATAGTCTTAGGCCACTTGATAAGTAAGAGGGGTATAGAAGTTGACAAATCTAAAATTGAAGTAATTTCATCTCTTCCTTATCCCTCTAACTTAAGAGAACTTAGATCTTTCTTAGGGCATGCTGGGTTTTATAGAAGATTCATTAAGGATTTTAGTAAAATAGCTTGTCCCTTATCTAAGCTTCTCTAAAAGGATGTGGATTTCATCTTTAATGATGCATGTAAATTGGCTTTTGATGAAATTAAGTCTAGACTCATTTCTCTACCTATACTCATTGCTCCTAATTGGGATCTTGATTTTGAGCTTTGTTGTGATGCTTCCAATAATGCTGTTGGTGCAGTTCTAGGTCAGAAAATTGGTAAGACCTCTCGTGTCATTGTTTATGCTTCGAAAATGTTGGATAAGGCTCAAATCAATTACACTACCACTGAGAAAGAGCTCTTTTCCATTGTTTTTGCACTTGAGAAGTTTAGGTCTTATCTAGTGAATTCTAAAGTGATTATCTATTCTGATCATTCTGCTGTCAAGTTCTTATCTAGGAAGACTCATACTAAGCCTCAGTTATTAAGGTGGATGCTACTACTTCAAGAATTTAACACAGAGTTTAGGGATAAAGCAGGTGCAGAAAATCTTGTTGCTGATCATCTAAGCCGCTTGCCCCTTGCTATACAAGGAGTAGTTGATGCTGAAGTTACTTGTGATGGTTTTCCTGATGCCCATCTCCTTGCTATTACACTTCATGACCTATGGTTTGCTCATATTGTGAATTATCTTGTTGCTGGAGTGTTACCTCATTCTTTGTCTCGTTTTCAGAAACAGAAGCTGAAACATGAATATTAATACTATTTGTGGGATCCTCCTTACTTGTGGCAGCATTGTGGTGATCAAGTCATTAAGAGACGTGTACCGGATGATGAAATTTCTTCTGTTATAACATCTTGTCATTCTTTGTTGTGTGGTGGTCACTTTGGGGCAAAGAGAACTGTAATATCCCAAATTGTAATTAAGGGCTAATGGCTTCAAAGTGATGTAATTAATGATAATTAAACACTTTTGAAGTATATGTTGTGCAATGTGATATAAAGGCGATTATTAATGGTTTAATGAGTATTGTGCTAATCAGGGGTAAAACGGTAAATTTACCGATCGACTGGTAAGTTACTGGAGAGGAAACTCCTTGGTAATTATGATCAATGGCTAGGATTAAATGTTAAGAGGTGGAATCAAGTGTGTTGGAGAGTTTGTGAAATCATAGGAGGAAAGATGAGATGTTGCCATGTGTCTAAATGAGAGCCATTGGATGAGTCAAAATTTTCAAACTTTTCCTCTCTCCCTCTTAAGTCGGCTGTGTGTGTGTGTATAGGACATTGATCTAATATTTCTCATCTCTCTCCATTCTCTCCATTTTCGCTGAAGTTAAGCAAGAAAGAGAAAGAAAGGGTTTGAATTTTAGGTGAGTATTTAACTCTAAATGCTCACTTCACCTTCATTGATTTTGTTCAAATGGTTAAGAGCTCCCTTGCTATGTTTTCAGATTTGTGAAAAGTGGTGTTTGATTGTTGGACAAATATGAAAGTTGGTGGAATCAAGGTGTTGATTTCAGCAAGTTTAAGAGGTAGGTTTATGATGAATTTTGGTATATATGTTATGATGTTTGCTTAATCAATGAGAATTCTGGAAATTTAACCTAATTATGATGTTAAGTGAAGGGAAGGTTTTGATTAGAGTGTCACTGTTCATTTGGTCAGTTGTGACACTTGGGAGTAATTAGAATTTGATTTGAAGTTGAATAAGGGAAATTTGTTAAAATGAAGTTTTGAGTGGTTTTATGATCTAGAGTGAGAATGTGTTGATTGGAGATGTTAAGGTGACATGTAGTGATTGTGGTAGAACATGCTCATGGATAATGAATATGGTCATTTTGATGGCTCCAATGTGTTCCTTGAGCCAAATTGTGTGAAAATAGTATGTGATTTGAAATTAGGGACCATTGGAAACCAATTGGCAAAATCTGGAAAATCTGTCCAATATAAGTCTGTTCTGGACAGTCAGATGGTGGGGACGTTTTGACTGGGCAAATGATGTTGAAAAATTATGAAACTTTCCAGTCTTACAGTTCACATCTCAAGCTTCAAAATGGACATAAATGTTTTGTCATTTCGCTTTTTGAGCTGGGAGTTTGAACTGTCTAAAGTTCGGCATCAAAACTGGACCCTGTTTTGGTACAATGTTAGGTTTTTGGTAAATCTGGACTTTTGTGGTGATTTCTAGTTATGGCCAATATTTTTCCTTGAAAGAGGACTTAAATAGCTTTCATTTGGCTTTAAAATCACCTTATTTTGATTTTTCCTGAATTAGTTATGATTTTTGGAATTTCAGCCAGAAACTGGATTTTCTTGGGCCACGGCCCATGGATTCTGGGCCGCAGCCTAAAGGTTTCTGAGCGTCTCTGGACAGTTTTGGGCCGCGGCCCATGGATTTTGGGCTGCAGCCCAAATGTTTCTGGGCTGTTTTGGGCCGCAGCCCATGGATTTTGGGGTGCGGCCAACCCCCAAAAATATGTGTTTTGCACTTTTGAAAGGTGGTTTTGGGTATAGTCTTTCCCAACCCTTTAGGCATATGTTTAGACCTAAAATAGCCACCTAAAGAGTCTAAATGATAACCAACTTAAGTATTATGGAATTAAGAACTTGGGAAAGAGATTGGTGGGTTGTCCCTAACTTGGTTTACAGGATTCGATATTTGCCGTCCTCATGAGCCCGCAGTGCCAAGAAACGTCGGGAAAGGATCAGGTAGTGACTCTCTCTCTTATACTATGTATAATGCTCTGTATGTGTGTGTTATCATTGTTATGTGATGATTCTTTGATGCTGCTGCGATTACAGCTGGTGATAGCTGTTGTTTACAGCGCAAGCTGTCGTTATTGTGATACAGCGTAAGCTGTCGTGATTATTATTACAGCGAGAGCTGTCGTATTGTGCATACAGCCGTGAGTGCTGTCGTTTGTGGTGAAAACCATGTATCTTTGAGATTGCTGCTGCTGTTGCTGGTTGTGATTTATATACATGCTTTGTGTTATGCATTGTGTGAGTGGTTTGTTACTACTGGGATTCGCTCGAATCTCATTCTTTCCTATGACTAACATTTCAGACAGGGCATGTGGCTCAAAGGAGAAGCGGCCAACCCGAAGCACTTAGGATCTTTAGGGATACTAAGGATTTTTGAGATGTTGGTTATCTACTTTAAACTCGGATTACTGTATATTTTGAATTAGGAATATTATATTCGATTTTGGTTGTGTAATCCCCTAGTGGATACTTGTAACCTCTAGATAAATATGTATAGAACTCGGGAGTTGCCGGGGATTTGGTTATACACTCTGTTATACATGAATGTAAATAAACTGTACAGGTAATTATATTCAAATTTTGAAATGGAGACCAGGATCAGGAAGAGATTTTGAATGTTTTGTGAAAACCCTACTACAAAGTAGGAGATTGAAATGAGTTTAAGTTATCCAATGGTCTCTAATCTGAATTAAATGTGCGTTATCGAATTATAATTACGTGATTAAAGGCAGGGTGTTACAAGAACTGCTAGGAAAATCTTAGATTGTGGTTTATATTGGCCTAGCCTCTTTAAGGATTGTTGTGCGTTTTGTAAAACTTGTGATGCATGCCAGCGTTTTGGGGGTTTATCTAGAAAGCATGAGATGCTGCAACAACCCATGTTGTTTTGTCAAGTTTTTGATGTTTGGGGCATTGATTTTATGGGTCCATTTCCTGTATCTCATGGATATTTGTACATTTTGTTGGCTGTTGATTACCTTTCAAGGTGGATTGATGCCATTCCTACAAGGAAGGATGTGCCTCTACTGTTATAAAATTCCTACGTACTCATATCTTTTGTAGGTTTGGTGTTTTAAGAGAAATTGTGAGTGAACGTGGCTCACATTTTTGCAACAAATTGATGGACAACTTGCTATCCAAATATGGTGTTCTCTATAAGACTTCTACCCCATACCATCCACAGACAAATGGGCAAGCTGAGGTGTCTAATAGGGAAATCAAGTATATCTTGGTGCGAATTGTCAAGCCAAGTAGGAAAGATTGGAGTCTCCGGTTGGATGATGCTCTTTGGGCATATTGTACAGCTTTTAAAACTCCTATTGGCATGTCTCCTTTTCGGTTAGTCTTTGGTAAGGGTTGCCATCAACCTGTTGAGCTAGAGCATAGAGCTTATTGGGCTATGAAGACTTGTAATATGGATCTTCAAGGTTCTGCTGAGGAAAGGATGCTTGAGATACAAGAGCTTGAAGAGTTGAGGTTGGATGCATATAAAAGCTCCCGTATCTACAAGGAAAAATCCAAATTGATTCATGATCAAGGCATCTTACGGAAGTAGTTTCATGAAGGAGAGCATGTGCTTAGGTTCAAGGCAAGATTCAAGCTTAAAAATGGGAAGCTTAAAACCAAATGGCAAGGTCCCTACAAAGTGGTCAAGGTGCATAGCTTTGGATTAATAGAGCTCGAAGATATTGTAAGTGGTGCAAAGTTTCAAGTGAATAGTCACTTGTTGAAGTACTACCATGCTAGTCATCAACCACTATAATGCACACGGTAGTCTCTTTCCTTACCTTGTTTCTTGTTTTATTTGATGATATATGCTATTGAACAAGTGTGGTGGAAGTGCTTACCAGTAGTAAAAAGTAGTCTGTTTGTTTTGCATTTTCCAATTGAATAAACTCTATTTTGAATCATACTCTTGTGGTTAACCTTATCCTACACTACCCTTTTCTCTTATCCTTATGCCTAATTTCTGAGAACTATTTCTACTTATGTCTTGTCCTCTTTCTCCTTGTGACGATGATGTGTTGTGCTTCAATCTTGAATTAGACTTCACAACATTCACTTCACCCAAGAGATAAGTGCATCTAGGTTCGTTGTTTTTATGCATTACATTGAGGGCAATGTAAGGATTGAGTGTGGGGAGTGTGTGTTATTCTCATGAGAATTCATTGTGATATCATATGCCTCTATCTCCTGCTTGTGTCCTTGGTTGTTTTTTGGTCCAATTCACTGAGATTTTTGAAGCCTTTAGTCATGATCAAGTATCTTGATTACTCTTAGTTAGATTCATGGTTGAAACTTGCTTTGAATTAGTGAATTGCCATAAAATTCAAGTGTTTTAATGATGCATGGTTTAATTTTGATGAGTTTGTTAGGAAACAAAAAGCCTAGTTGGAAGGTATTTTGGGCCTAATTGTTCATTTCATTGTGTGATTCATCTACTTAGATTATTGCTCTCTAGAACTTGTTTTGTTTCTTGCTTGAGGCTACATTTTGCAATGGTATGGATAGAGATGACATTGGCATTCATTTTATCACCCATTTACCCAAACATAAACCATTTATCATTTACCTTTGTTTACCCCTTTGAGCCTTCACTTTTGTTTCTATTTCATTATATAAATGCTATGTTTGCATTCTTTATCAAGTTCTTCACAACACTATTACGAAAAAAAAGAGAAAGAAAAAAAAATTTTGGCCATGTGAAAGTCAAAAGAAAGAAAAGCAAAAAGAAAATAGAATAAAAAAAAAGAGAAAAAGTGTGAAGAAAAAAAAAATTCAAAGAATGAAATAAAGTTACAATGGCAGAATATGTGAATTAAGTTAGTTCTATAGTGCTAAGTGATCTAGCAAATTATTTGGTGCAAGCATAGTGTTTGTTACATTTTCCATCATTTGGCCTATTCAACATTACAACCCTACAAAGTTCTTTGAATTTATTTATGCCATTGTTTCAAGTAGTGGAGAGCCTAGAAATTCTACAAGCCTATAGTAGAGTGTGGTTAAAGTGGATGCGAGTGAAAAACTACCTTATATGACAGAAGAGTGCAAACACTTGTCCTAGTTAAGGTTTCTAAGCTCATTGTAATTAAACTTTGCATTGCTTTAGCTACTTCAATTTTTGGTATGTTCAGTTATCAATGAGTTGTGAAGACTGTATATGATTTGGTTGAATATAGGGTTATGAATTTGAGATGAGATTGTGTAATCCCCATTTGAAGAATTGTAATGGGCAATTGTGCCCCGTGTATCTTTAGCGAAGGTATGTACCCGGGATTGCCGGGATGATTATGTTGTGCACTCTGATATTTATATGAATGTGATTTATCTTCGCGTAGTAATTGTATTTGAAATGTGAATATGAGACCAAGTTAATTAGATTTTAAAAGGTATTTGTGAAAATCCTATCTAAAGGATGGGATTTTAAATGAGTTTTGATTATTATTGGTCTCTATTTCACTTTAATCGTGTATTTCGGATATAATTACGGAGGGGGTTACAGCGTCCCTCGGTTCTCTTGTAGTCACTGAGCGGCCATCATTTTCACTAATGAAAAAAAACGTGTCTTGTCAAGTTCTCAGGTCATCTCATAAAAAGATACCTTGTATACCTTGACCCCAATCTTTCTTACTCATAGGAAGAATTATGGATATAAAGTTGCTAACCCTTATGGTCTTGACGAGCTTGTGCCTGATCTAAGGCCTATCCATGATTCACAAAGTAAGGTCGTGACTGACATAGAGAGCATTTGATCAAGTGTGAAGATAATAGCTGCGAGTTTACATACCAACATATAGCTGATGACCTCACTTATGTCATTATCTACTCAACCATGTAAGGAGAGGTCTATCTCTCTATTTCAACAACTCTATTATGTTGAAGGGTTATAGGTATTGATAGTTTCCTAACAATACCTTTTTTGTACACAAAGCAGCTTGAACTAATCACGTGGGTGTCTTTAACCCTTGTTAGTTTGAAAGGTCATATCCTTTTAGTTTAATTGATTCCTGACTAGTTCAATTATTATCTAACAGCTTCACACTTGCCAAAAATCAAGTAAACATTACTATATTTTGAGTAAACGTCCTCAACGTTAACGAAACACCAAGCTCAGTGTTTTGCCCTTACGTTCATTGGTTTACTAACGTCATAATTTGCCAATTGTTGTAGATTTTCTAAAAATTGTTTCTTTGCTAGGTAGAATAAGTTCTCAACTTATTCATAAAGGTATTAACCCTTTAGAACACGTTGTTTAGCAAATACTCTTTTGCTAATTTGACCATTTCTTTTGATCAATGTGTACATATGGCAAGAAATGGAATCTTTTATCCCTAAAAAGAAACATCAAAATCTAATGAAGGATTTGAGAATCATAGTCCCATCGATCCTTAACTAAAAAGATAGCAAATATATGATTCTATCAGTTGCAATTGCATGGAATGAATTAGGGTGGTTTATCTATGCAGAGTTAACGTGCAAGTTCCAATCCCTTGATTCTATCTCTTTATTGCTTTGTAATTGACATGAAGCCATATGATTCTGTGAAACATCTATAACTCATGTTTATTGCTACTTTTTTCAACCCTTAAGGATTATCAAAGTAGCTTTTCGTCTTTGTAGAAACCATTTGAGCTCCTCTAGATCAAGTTTACCTCATAAGTTTCTTGCCTTTAGGCTTAGAGGATGAATCCTCCTACTCTTTAGCTAAGTTCGTCTGACTGATGGATCTTGGATCCTTCAGTCTTTCACACTCAAATTCAATGTGGCGAATCACATTGCTGAAGGTCACAATATGCATATCAGGGGCAATATTTACTTTTGTATATGCCCACTCACTAGAAGATGTGGCTCACTCCCACTTGTAACCCCCTCCGTAATTATATCCGAAATACGTGATTAAAAATGAAATAGAGACCAATAATAATCAAAATTCATTTACATTCCCATCCTTAAGATAGGATTTTCACAAATACATTTATCAAACACTTTAACCTGGTCTCACATTCATATTTCGAATACAATTACTTCGTGAAGATAAATCACATTTATATAAATATCAGATTGCACAATAATAATACCGGCAAACCCGGATTCATACCTTCACTAAAGATTCATAGGGCACAAACGCCCTTTACAATTCCTTAACGGGGATTACACAAATCCATCTCCAATACATAACCAAATAACCCAATATACATCCAAGCACATATACATCCAATATCCAATTATACATTCTAATCTATCATCCGAGCATATACAATTATCCCAGCATATAACAATAACCAACTACCAAATCCAAATGCCCATAAGGGATTCTCGTCGCCCCTAGTCGCTTGCTCCTTCCTCGAGCCACTTGTCCTATCTAAAATGTTGGTAGGGGAGGGTGAGATTCTAGAGAATCCCAGTAGGAAACAGATACCAATATGCATGCAAGATAAGTGTTTAATGCATGACATGCTTGCATCACAATAACTTGTGCTCACATAATGATATATCCACATGCTCGATGTTTCAACAACATACTCATGGCCATAGCATAAATAGAAACAGAGCTTCAATCATTCATATATGTTTCACATAATCAAGCAAAGCAATAACATGCATCAATACACAAACACAAATATCAATACATGCAGGAGAGGTAAGTTCCCTACCCTTTTTCTTTCCATGTATGCTCCAGCATCGGCTACTCATGATCCGAGTGGATATCAAACCATGATCAGGGCGAATACCCAACCCTATAACCAAATCAAGGATATAGGATCATTCTTTTTTCCAAATTCTCATTTTCATAACACTTAAAGTTGGTTACAATTCATGCCCTTTAGGTGGCTATAATAAGGTCAATGAAAGCCTAAAGGATTGGGAAGTACTAGGTTGGAAATCACATTTAAAAATCCCAAAATGCTGAAATTGGGGGGTTGGCTGCGGCCAAAACACGCACAGAAGGTTTCTGGCTGCAACCAAGAATTTCTGGCTGTGGCCAAAATGCTCACAGAAACTTTTGTGCTGCAGCCAAGGCAACTTCTGAAATTCATAACTAATTCTAGAAAAATCAAAATGAGGTGATCCCAAAGCCCATTGAAAGCTATTTTAGTCTTCGTCATAGGAAAAATATGAACCATTACTGGAAATCACCATACAAATCCCAGAATTTCACAAAACGCATCTGTACCCCAAAACAGAGTTCTGTTTCAATCCCAAACTTTGGACAACCATAACTCACAGAATACTAAATGAAATGACACAAAATATATGTCCATTTTGAAGCTTGGGATGTTAAATTTAAGACTGGAAAGTTTCACAATTTTATGAAATTATTTGGTCATTCAAAACGTCCACACAAATAAACTGCCCAGAACAAAGTTCCAAGGGACAGATTTTCCAATTTTCTACCAAAGTGTCCAATGACTCCAAAATCATTAACCAAAACTATTCCCACACAATTTTCCACAAGGAACACAATGGTAACCTCAAAATGACTAAAATCACAACCCATTTACATGCCCTGTTTTGACCAAAGCACAAAACCAACACAAAAGGTGCCAAACTTCACATTTAAGCTTCAATACAATTCTATCAAATCAAAACACTAAACAAGGCACCATTTCCATAACAACAACATACCATACTCCCCAAGACCCTAAATCATGAAAATTAGGGCTAAAATTCCAGAAATTCAAGGCCTAACCAATGGCCACAAAATTTATATGAAATTGAAGCTTTCACTTACCTCAACAACTTTCCCAAAGGCACTTCATGATTCTCCAACTTGTACATTTTCGTGATTCCTCAAATCACCACCAATGGAGAAACTACAACCATCAAATTAAAGCTCTCACTCCAAGGAACAACTTTATAGAAGGAAGTTTTGGCATTAGAGGTCATTTACTCACCTTAAATGTAAGCTTTCACTTTCTCTTTCTTGGCCAACAATGGCTGCACAAGAGAGGGAAGAGAGAGAATGTGAGAGAGATGGAGAGAGGAGGAAGAAAGTGATGATACTCCCTCCATTTCAGCTGAACAAAGAGAGAAAAAGAGAGAGAGAGAAACTATTAAAATATTACATTAGACTTTTCTCACTCTCATGCTTCATCTCTTCTTGCCACATGTCACAAGCCTATTGGTTCTCACCAAATAAGTCACCAATTAGCTTCTCTAATCCCTCAATTAGTCATTTAATCACACTTCCTATTTTTTTCTTAGTTAGTAATTAATTTCCCCATTAATCACCAACTTAAAGCCAATAATTCCATTCTTTAAATTTTCCCAACAATTATGGCAAATTAATTAATATAGCCACCAAACCCATAATTATTCCACTTTAATTTGATAATTATCCTCAATAATTACCATTAGTTTAATCGAAAATTGGGGTGTTATACCACTCACTGGGAGACATAGCTTCCTCCCACTCACTGGGAGATGTCTTATCACAATGTACACTTGTTGTTTGTTAGAAAGAACTTGGCATTTAGTTTGTCTCAACTTCTTAGTTTGACATTTGCCTCAAGTGTTGCCTAAACAACATGTTAGGACTTAGTACATGATGAACCCATGTCGTGTGAGTTCACAAAATAAAACTAGGTTTAAAAATATGTAGCGTAGTAGCTCAACCTAGGTCGTTCTTGTGAGGAGATTAATTTCCAATTTTCTAAGTAGTAAAGCGATAAAAAGCCTTAAAGTTGTGAGAAATCCTTTTGAGAATTTGACTTTAAAACTAATGAAGTAAACTAAGCTAAAGCAATATTTTTGTATTTTTCGGTTTTCAAAACAAAGAAACAATTGGAATTGAATTTAACACTAATAACAAAGTAAAGTTAATAAACTAGAATAATGATGAAATGAGATTCCCTTGAGTTGGGGTTTTAGTCTTCCTTGCTTGCTAATGATATGAATTCCACAATATGAGTCAAGAGGATGGAACTAAGTTACCACTAGCTCCATACTTGCAATAATCATTTAATTCATTCTACCGAAGCAATTAAATGAATACCACCAATAATTCAAACTCAAGGAGATGAATAATCAACTTCCAATTCTAGCTTGTAATTACCATTACAACAATTCAAAACATTCAGCTTAATCATTTAAATCCACTTAACCAAGTTGGAATAAACAATTCAACCTACTCATAATATGAATCATACAAAGCTTAATTAATCAACTCCTAGCTCAACAACCAAGTTTATTCACTTGGCATAACAATCTAGATCACAATTACATACTTAACCAAGCTACATAATTATGAACTAAAAAGAGAGCTTAAAGGAATTCCATTGAAGTTTAGAAGCTTAAACCATTACCCAACTCAAGGAAATCACCAAAGCTTAGCTACACATTGAAAAAGAGAAGGATGAAGCTTGATGAAATGAGAGGGAAGTAGCCATCAACATTGCAGCACCGAACAGCCCTTGGTTATTTCCAGCGCCTCCTCTAATTCCTCTCTACATTGCGTCCCCTCCTCATACTCTTCAAATCTGCATCTTTCCCTTGGTCAAAGATTTCGGCTGATCATTCATTCTCCTTGCACAGCTGCGTCTTCTCTTCTATATTCCCATTTTGTGCTGTGTCCTTTTCTTCAACCCTCTCGGTCCACAATGACGGCTGCTCTCACTCCCTCCATTTTATTCCATCGTGTGCTAACCTACTCTCACGCACAGCCCTACTTTTTATTCATTCCTCACCACACAGCCGCTGCTGCCTTTAATTCACGTGGTCCCCCCTCTCCTCTTATGCACAGCCGCCCAAAAACCTCATGTCTCTCAATTGTTTGCTCCTTTCTATTAATTGGTCCAGTAGCTTTTTGGGTCAGCTCCTCTTTCTCCTTTTTCACATTTCGGTCCAGCTATGCTTTCTTCACACCTCTCCAATTTGATCCATTATTATTTTCATTTCAGCCCATCTCCAATATGGTCAACAAAAACGGATGCTTGCTTTTTCCTTCAATAATCAATCTCGGTCCAGATTTTCTCTTGCTCTCAATTGCTCTCTTCCCATTTCGGTGTAATCCCCTTGCCTTTTAATTCATTCAGCCGCCACCTCTTCACAAAATAATGGTCCCACTTTTCTTTTGCTTCTTCAATTCTCTAGGTTAAAAGTGAGTTATGCCATGTCATCACCTACAAAATTATATTCATTAAGGTAATATCTTTTGCTCACAAATAAAGAATAATAGGAATAACAAATATTAATTAAAAGTATAACAATTTAACCACTTCAATTCCAAAGTTATTCTTTCACTAAAGTCTTACATTAACACTTGATTATGCCCAAAATATTCAATTAAGTCCCACAAAAGCCTAAGATTAATTAATAAAAAGATATAAATATTGAGCTCTATCAGTACACTATGTTAAAACTTAACTTAGTTTTAACTTTATGGAAAAAAATCACCTATTCCACTATCTTCCAACACTATCCATATGGCTTGGATAAGGTTACATTGCTCGTACCATCATAAGTTTGAGCAATATTGTTCTTTCTATGCTTGATAGCATAAAAGTTTTCTATCCTTTGGTTGATTCAGCCTCTATATGCTGAAGACTAGTTGGTAGGATGTCCCTGACATCTGATTCTTCCTAAATGAAAAAGAGATTTGAGAGTTTCTAACTCCATAGTCATCTCTATTGAGCTTGTCTTCATAAGCTCAGTCAAATAGACTTGGTCATAATTGGTCACTTAGACGATTATGGTATACAAATCATATTTGTTCAAATAAGACAAAGGATAATTAGATAATAAGTTTACTAGTTCATGTTTAGGAGACAACTAGGTTGACTCCTATCCTAATCATGCTAGTTAGCTTATCACCCTTTTAACCATATATAGTCTACATTGAACACTTTCCCCTTTTTGGATTTCTAGACACATTCTAGAAACTCCCACTCAATCAAAAACAGTTATACTAAGAAGATAATAATACAATATCATCTAATCAACATGAATGTTCATGAAAACGAGAAGAAAATATTCTTAATTCAATTCCAAAAACAAAGAATTTAATCATTAAATTCAATGAAAAAAGAATATTAAAAAACTTTATCTCATATAGTTGTCTCTTAACTAGGTTCTCCCTCTCATAGGCCCTTTTGACCATATGAACTCATGTAGTGTCTAGCTATAATGTCCAGCTCCTCTTTGCCATGTTTACATTCACTTACTTGATGTAATTGCAGCATAACTCCCACTTGATTAGATGATTCTCACATTTCTATCTGTCTTGTCCTTTATCACAACATTTGTGATAAAGGGTTGACTTTTAGAAGTCATTGCTTCAATCCAAGTTGAAGCATGGGAAAACTTGTTATTATTCAATAATTTCAAGTTGCTGCAATTTTCAGGTTTTTATCTCTAAGAGTTTAAGCCAAGGTTGGATAGGATTTTATATTCAAAAACTCATTTGAATAATCTCTCACTTTAAAGAATCTTGTAGTATTAACCTTATGTTGTAACTGAAATACTCTTAATAAGTAAGCCAACCTATCCCAAAAGACAATAGAACCATCATTGACTCATTTTCAATGTTTTTGGGAATCTCTAAATGCTTACAAGCACCTTTTTAACTCAAAACACATCCAAACGTGCTTCAAATATATGCAAATTATATATTAAATTGAAGCTCTCAAATTTAGGGATTTTTAGGAATAAACCGCATCTCAATCGGAGGTCCCACATGCTCTCATGCGCCCCTAGAAGGTGTCTGGATGAAAAAATCCTAAAAAATTGGACAATTCCAATGTTGGCCACTCTTGGTGGTGGCGCATGATATCCACGTGCCGCCTTGCAGTTGTCTACCAGTGACATGTGCTGGTTATAGTGACTCCATGCACCGTGTAATGACCCAATTTTAGATTAAGGGCTAATGACTTTGATATTGATTGTAATTAGTGTAAGTAAATACTTTTGAAGAAATGTGATGTGAATTTGATATAAATGTTCATAGTGATGAATTATTAATCATAGTGAAACTAGGGGCAAAATGGTAAAATTGGAAATTTACCGACCAATTGATCAATTACAAAAGAGGAAACTTATTGATGATTAGAGATCGAGGGTTGAGATCTATTGGCTATAGGTCAAAATCCTATGCTTTAAGCTTATGTGGGCTCATTGAGGGAGTGAACAAGATGTTGACAAGTGTCATGTTGTGGACCATTGGATGGTGCTAAAAGACAAAAACTTACTTTTCTCTCTCTCTTCTCTCTCCTATTCGGTTTTGGGAGCATAGACCAAGGGAAAATATGTACATAATCATCATCTTCTTCATCATCTCTCTCTTCCTTCTCTATTTTTTGACAATCAAGGTGGAATGAGAAAGAGGATCCTTCTTAGCCATTTGAGGCTTAGGGTGAGGTTTCTTGGCTGGGGTTCACTTTTTGGTTTTAGGTTTAGGAGAAAATGAAATGAAAACAACAGAAATCACAGATTTGCTGAGGATAGAGTGAGAAAGTTTTAGCGTATTAGGGCATGAAATGAGAAGCTTTGAGGACAAATCTCACCTTATAAAGAAGATTGAAGAGTTGTAACGGTGATTTAAAGCAAAATGAGACATTTAATAGATGGGTAACGGTCGGAGGTGAAGGGAGATGTCCTTCGAGTGACTCAACGCTTCGAGTGAGAGGAGGAAGTGTGACGGTATGAGCTATCGCGTAACTGATATAAGTTCCAATGCTCAAGTGACAACCTTAGTACTCAAGTGTTATTCATACCATACTCGAGTGTGATCATATTGTGCTCGAGTGATATTCAGAAAAATTTGTTAAAACATGTAAAAGTGTACATGATTTAAATATAAGTTGTTATATTTTTCATCTTTGTACTCAAATCCTCCAAAATCATTTGAGTAACCATGCTTTAAATGAGTATTTGCATAAATTTCTTCCTTCTGCTCGAGTTTTCTTGCTTCACTTCAGGTAAATTCATTCCATGCTCGAGTGAAGATATTTCCTCACTCGAGTGAGACCTGTCACTCTTGGTATGCTTGAGTGAGTTTCATGAGTTCTTACATACTATGTTAATCCCTATTTTTTATAGCCTGGGGCAGAGTATCTGCTATTGTTCTGGACTCAAGCATTGTTGACTAACTCGAGTGAGAATGAGCTTATCACTCGAGTGACACTTCCAGTGCCCGAGTGACATACCTGTAAAAACAATTTCTACATACTCCGATGCCAAAGTCAGTATGGTTATCATCAAAAGCTCATAATAATTAACAAGTAAAACTTACAACTCATTGGGATTAACCATTCCCAATTATCTTTGAATATATAAGAATTGTTCTTTGGCTATTGGCTTTGTGAATATGTCAGCGAGTTGAAGATGTGTCAGTATGAATTCTACTTTGAAATCCTTCTTTTGCACGTTATCTCGAATGAAATGATGTCGGATATCTATGTGTTTGGTCCTTGAATGTTGTATACGATTCTTGGCCAAGCTAATGGTGCTAGTGTTGTCACAATAAATTGGAATCTCCTTTAAGTATATCCGCAAATCCTAAAGTTGTTGCTTCAACCATGGTACTTGAGAACAACAACTTGCTACAGCTATATATTCAGCTTCAGTAGAAGATAATGACATTGTGTTCTGATTCTTACTAAACCATGATACTAGAGATCCTCCAAGGAATTGACATTGACCACTAGTACTTTTCCTGTCAATTTTATGTCCTCCATGATCTGAATCTAAATAGGCCATCAAATATTCATTTCCTCTTTTTGGATACCATAATCCAAGTTCTGCAGTGTCTCCTAGATATTTGAAGATTCTTTTCACAGTCTCTGCATGTGATACCTTAGGAGCAGATTGATACCTTGCGCACATTCCAACAAAAAACTGAATATCTGGCCTGCTTGCTGTAAGATAAAGTAATGAACCAATCATTCCTTTATATTTAGTGATGTTGTAACTGGGACCCTTTACATCAGCATCCAATAATGTTGTAGAACTCATTGGAGTATCAGCTCCATTAGCATTGTCCAATCCATACTTCTTCAACAACACCTTCAAATATTTTGTTTGAGATACAAATATCAAATTCTTCTTTTACTTAATTTGAAGTTCAAGAAAGAAATTTAATTCTCCCATCATGGACATCTCAAACTCTCCCTGCATAATCTTGAAAAATTCTTGACACATAGATTTGTTAGTAGCACCGAAAATAATATCATCAACATAAATTTGAACAATTAGGATATCTTCTTTGTTATGTTTAATGAAAAGAGTTGCATTCACTTTTCCTCTGACAAAGTTTTGATCAAGAAGAAACTTGCTTAGTCTTTCATACTAAGCTTTAAGTGCTTGTTTCAAACCATATAAAGCTTTCTTAAGTTTGAAAACATGATCAGCTTTGTTTCATCTTCAAAACCAGGAGGTTGTTCTACGTATACTTCCTCCATAATATAACCATTTAGAAAAGCACTTTTCACGTCCATTTGATAAAGTTTAAAACTTTTAATGCAAGCAAAGGCTAAGAGTACTCATATTACTTCCAATGTTGCCACTGGAGCATATGTTTCCTCATAATCAATACCTTCTTCTTGATTATAGCCTTTGGCTACCAATCCTACTTTATTTCTCACAATGATTGCATATTCATCAAGTTTGTTTTTGAAAACCCATTTGGTCCCTATAATCAAGTGATATTTAGGTCAGGAACCAAATCCCAAACTTGATTTCTTCGAAATTGATTTAATTCTTCTTGCATATTAATCACCCAATCATTATCAGATAAAGCTTCTTCTATATTAGAAGGTTCAATTTCAGAAATAAAAGCAGAAAAAGTTACCCCATTGAGAATTCTATTTCTGGTTTTGACACCTTCATGAATATCTCCAATTACTTGATCAATTGGATGATCTTTAATATGTCTCCATGCTTTTGGTTGAGCATGATCATTGACATCTTCTATATTTTGAAAATCATTTATTTCAAGATCATTTTGTTTTGAAATAGTTTTATTTTTCTTTATCAAATCCATTTCTTCTTCAACAAGATGCTTTGTCTGAGAGTCAAGTTTATCAAACACAACATGAATGGATTCTTCAACTGTACAAGTTCTTTTATTAAAAACTCTATATGCTGTACTTCTATTAGAATGTCCTAGAAATAAACCTTCATCAAATTTTGAATTAAATTTACCCAAGTTTTCTTTACCATTATTGTGAATGAAGCACTTGCATCCGAAAATGTGTAGATGAGCAAGATTTGGCTTTCTTCCTTTGTAGAGTTCATATGGTGTCTTTCCAAGTGACTTGCGAATATATGCTCGATTTGAAATGTAGCATGCAGTACTTATTGCATCTGCCTAGAACACTTGTGACATTTCTTTTTCATTCAGTATTGCTCTTGCTATTTCTGTGAGTACTCTGTTCTTCCTTTCTACTACTCCATTTTACTAGGTTGTTCTAGGTGCAGAGAAGTTGTGATCTATTCCCTTGTTGTTGCAGTAGTCTTCAAAGAGTTGATTATCAAATTCTCTTCCATGGTCTGTCCTAATAGAAATAATAGAAATACCTTTCTTATTTTGGACCTTCTTAGCAAACGTAATAAATTCGACAAATGTTTCATCTTTTGAAGCGATAAATATAGTCCATGTAAATCTTGTAAAACCATTGACAATTACTAAAGTATATAGATTTCCTCCAAAACTTTTTACTCTTACTGGACCTACCAAATCCATATGAAGTAATTGTAAAGGTTTGGAAGTAGAAATCTTATACTTTGTTTTAAATGAAGATTTAGTTTGTTTACCTTTTTGACAAGCTTCACAAACCATGTTATCTTTGAATTTTAGTTTAGGAAGACCAACAACTAAATCTTTTCTAATCAGTTTGTCAAGTTGGTTCATATTAACATGAGCCAAACACTTATGCCATAACCAACTTTCCTCTAATCTGCTAAGAAAACAATTTTCAGAAGAATTTGAATTTAAATCAATAGTATAACAATTACCGTCCCTTTGAGCTCAAATTTTTGCCTTGATAGAATCTTTATTAAGTGGCAAATCTTTCTTGTTTACTATCAAGCATTCTTTTGAATCAAAGATCACCCAGTTATCTCTGTCAGTGCTTTGACTTACACTCAAGAGGTTATGGCATAATCCTTCAACGTAATATACATCGTTGATTTGAACACCATCTGATTTTCCCACTTCACCAATTCGAGCAATACGTCCAAATTGATTTCCCCCAAACGTTACCTTTCCTCCTTCTCTGGTTTCCAGCATGGTGAACTTATTTTTGTCACCAGTCATGTGTCTCAAGCATCCACTATCTATATACCACTTGTTTGCTCGTGATGCTTTGAGACATACCTAGAGTAAGGTGATCAAGTTTTAGGTACCCACACTTTCTTGGGTCCTTTGTGGTTAGTATGCAATACTTTTGGTACATTTGTCCCTCTCAGAACCCATTTATACGTGCCAATGACTTGTCCTTTTCTAAAATAACATAATGAAGTATAATGTCCTTTTCTATTACAATAGCTACATAATGCAAATGGATTTGATGTATACACAGAATTCTTGAAATATTTGAGATAAGTTCTACTGCTATTTTTCTTATTTACTCTATTTTTATCATGATCAAATTTATATCCAATTCCAGATTTATCAAAGGAAACTTTCTGAGAATTTAGAATATCTTTAAGAGTTTCACTTCCTTTAGTAAATGTTTCCACAGTTTTGGTCAAATCTCTTATTTTCTTATCTTTTTCTTCACATACTTCACATGATGATATGACAGTATTTTCTAATTCCTTTACTTTCTTCTTGTAACTAACCATTTCTTTAGCTACCTTAATCAATTCAGTATGCAATGTATTATATTCAGATAATAACTCATCATAAGTAGGTTCAGAATCATTTACCTCAGAATCCGATTCTTCTTCTTTAGCTACCAAGCATAGATTTGCCACTTTCTCATCGTTGCTTTCTTCATCTGACGAGCTATCACCCCATATAGATGAAATGTATGCTTTCTTCTTTTGCTTCTTTTTGTCTTTGTTTCTGAAGCATTCAGATTTGATGTGTCCAGGCTTCCTACATTCATAGCATACTATCTGTTGCTTCTTGTTTTCTTTCTTGCTTGGTCTACCTTGATAATTTTTGAAGTTCTTTTGACCTCTTCTATAGAACTTCTTGAATTTTCTCATGATCATTCCCATATCATCATCATTAGGAACATCTTCATTTTCGGAAGATTCTTCTTCCTTGATAGCTTTAAGTGCAACTCATCTTTTCTTTTTATCATCGAACTCTTCTAGTTCCTTCTTGAATCTCAACTTCCCTTCATACTCAGAAAGGCTACCAGAGAGAGCAACTACAGATCTCATTGACTCTCCTTTAGCTTCTTCAATAGCTGTCACCTTCGCTTCCCATTCTTTCGTAAGAATATTAAGAATCTTTCTTTCCTAGGAATTTTGGTCAAAGGATTTTCCAAGTGCAAATAGTTGATGAACAAGATGAGTGTACCTGAGTTCGAATTCTGATATTCCTTCTCCAGGTTTCACATAAAATAGATCATACTCTATAATTAGAGTATTAACTCTATTTTCTTTAATTCCAGATGTCCTTTCGTGAGTGATGTCAAGAGCATCCCACATATCTTTAGCTGTTGGTAGAGTGCAGATTCGGAAATATTCCTTATGACTAAGAGCACTTTATATAATTAAAATAGCTTTACTATTCAATATTACTAACCTCTTTTCATCTTTGTCAAACTCCTCTGGGCTTTTCTTAATGACTCTATCTTCAATTTTCTTTATTAGAACATACTCACCATCCTGTATCACATTCCATAAGCCGTATTCGTTAGCCATCACGAACACTCTGAACTTAGCTTTTCATAATGAAAAATGTTCTCCAGCAAAACCAGGAGGTCTAGTGATTGAAGCTCCGTCTGGAAGAATGTTTTCACCCATTGTTGCTATTTATCGGATCCTTCTCAAGCTATTAGGCTCTTCAGAGAAGACCTCACTCTGATACCAAATGTAAGAGGCAAGCTTTACCCAAGAGGGGGGTGAATTGGGTGATGTGATAAATTTTTCGGTTAATGTGGTGATATAGTAATAGTTGTTGCTAGAGTAGAGTTGAAAAGATAAGCACACAGAGAATTATACTGGTTCGGCCAAAAGCCAAGTCTACGTCCAATCCTCAGAGATCAAGACCTACTGAGATTTTTACTATTCTTCCAAGATTCAATGGGCTCTCGGAATGCCACAAGACAACAACTGTCCTTGAAAGTACTACAAGAAGAAATACTAGAAATTTCTCTCCCCCTTACGACAAGTCTTATGTGCAAAAAACAAACCTATGACCTTTCTCTCTTACTTACGTATACAAGTCTTATGAGCAGCAACATTCTCTCCTGCTTACACCACTGTAAGTCTTACAAGCGGCAACATTCTCTACTGCTTGTATCTTGTAAGTCTTATGAGCAAAAAGTCCTATTAGGAATTCTCTCACTTCTTCTCTCGTAAGGAAATCTCCTCTCTTAAGGTCCCAGTACCTTAAGATCAAATAGAATTTGAAGAGGATACAGACTCTCTTATAGAGAAAATATGATAAACACTGATGAACAATATGAATACAGAGAAAATGTGAATAACAAAGACTCATGAATTTGCTTGTGTGAATTCTTGCACTTCGTTATATTTGATGGTCTCTAGAACTTTTTATTTATAGACATCAGTTTTTGCCCGTTTGAGTAATGATCATCGTGGAGCGGGGCATGTTACTGTAGAATGGCATGTGTATGTTTGAAATCTTTGAACATGGTAGGTACGTGCTTGGATGGTCGTAATGATGTTGTCTGCTGTTGTTTGACTTCCTCTGTGTCTTTCTAATTCAAATGTTCAAACTCCTGTATCACACTCATAATACATGTTAAATGATGTTAAATAATAATAATAATAAGTAAAAATAAAATGAATAAATATCATTAAACAATATTTGGATTGAACGCTGTAAGACTGGTGCGTTTTGGCTTGTGGCAGAGTATCACTCGAGCACTGTGATGTCTCACTCGAGTGCAATACCATATTTTCTCCTTTTGCTTCAGTTTTACACTTGCACTTCCACAGATTTTGAGAGAGTGCATTTTCACACTTGTGAGTGATGTGGGTCCTCACTCGGGCACTGGTCCCCTCACTCGAGTGCTACTTCATTTTTCATTATGAGCCACATCTCTGGACAATACTCGCACCCAGTTTTATCAAGAGTGTGATTTTACAGTCGCAAGTGATGTGGGCCCCCACTCAAGCATACATACTCTTACTCGAGTGAGAAGAATATTCTTCTATAATATACTCTTTGTCTTCAGTACTTGCATCCAAATTGAGAGAGTTAGATTTCTCACTCGCGAGTGCTAATGTATTACTCGGGCATATGAACTCTCACTCGGGCATGCTTGTGCTTCTCTGTTCTGCATGACTCTCGGCCAAACACTTGCAGTCCCTCACTCGCTAGGACTCGGGTGCAGATATTACCATAACTCGAGTACAGAAATTGTGCTCGAGTGAAGTGTTGATATCTTGTTTTGACTTGGCTCTCTGCCAAACACTTTCCATTTAATACTTTCATATGCTTGAGTGCAAAACAACTTCATGATCGAGTGTTGGTTATAATGCTCAAGTCCATCAGTAAAATTGACAGTAATTGATCTCTATCAAATACTTCTTGTCCAACACTTGCATGTGCTCGAGTGTAAATGTGGTTTATCCTCGAGTGTTAACTCTGTTGCTCACATGCATCAGCAAAAACTGATAGCAGACATCTCTAAACTTTGCCATATGTTAGATCCCAAGTTTTGATGATAACAAAAAGTCAATTGTGTACAAATCATGTTTTTATAAGTCTAAGAAATGTTTACCAAGTTACCAAATGCATATAGCAAGGTTTTCTGTGTCTGCTGTCAAAATGAACTAGAGTGCTCGAGCATGAGCTTTGCACTCGAGCATGGATCCCTTCTGTGCTCGAGCAAGTGCGAGTGATAGCCAGAAAGTGTTTACCCGAGAGGCATGCCACTGTTATGTTCACTGATTCACTCAAGCACTGGAGACAGCACTCGAGCAGAGAAGCCTTTCTCACTCGAGCACATGCGAGTGAAGGTCTGCGAGTGCTTGGCCGAGAGCAAGTATTATCATTCTTCCTTGATGCACTCGAGCAGAGACATCAATGCTTGAGCATGAGCATTCTATACTCGAGCAAGGTACTGCGAGTGTTTGGCTGAGAGTCATGAAGTTCAGAGAAGCGCAAGTGTGCTCGAGCACAACCTCATATGCTCGAGTGACACATCAGCACTTGCGAGTGAAAAATCCATCCCTCTCCATTTCTGATGCGAGTGCTTGTATAAATGGTATATTACTTGAGAATATTCTTCTCACTCGAGCAGGAGTCTGTGTGCTCGAGTGAGGGCTCACATCACCTGCGAGTGATAAATCTATCCCTCTCAAATCCTGATGCGAGTGTTGGTATTAAGGGTATAATTCTTGAGAATATTCGTTTCACTCGAGCAGGGGTATGTGTGCTCGAGTGAGGGACCACATCACCCGCAAGTACAGAATCTCACTCTTGCTAAAATGATATGCGAGTGTTGACCCGAGAAGAAACTCCCAGTGGAAAGTACAAGGTCACTCGAGCAGAAGGAGTTGTGCTCGAGTGAGACCCCACATCACTCGCGAGTGAGAATTTTGTTTCTCTGAAATTCTATGCAAGCACAACCCGAAAACTGAAGCACAAAGAGAAAACTAGGAAGATCACTCGAGTGAGCTTATTCATACTCGAGTGATGCTCTGCCAGATCACCAAAAACACCAAGTCTCACAATGTTTAATCCGAATATAGTTTAATGTTATTTATTTATGTCATCATTACTTATTATCATTACTTAACATCATTTTGAATGTATTATAAGTGTGATACAGGAAGATGAACGCTTGAAATAAGCCGACACGGAGAAAGTCAAATAACGGCAGACAACATCATCATAAGCACGCTAGTACCTACCACATTCACATTCAGAATATTCAAACATGCGCGTGTTATTCCACAGTTGCAAAGCCCCGCTCCTCAAACGATGATTACTCAAACGGGCAAAAACTAAACATCTATATATACAGAGATTCAAAGTTAGTCAATAACAATGAAGCACAAGAATTCACAAGCTTATACACGAGTCTCTGCTATTCATCATTTTCTCTGTATACACATTGATCCTCAGTGTTTATTTATTTGCTCTGTAAGAGAGTCTTCATACAATTCAAATTCTATGCTTATTTGATCTCAAGGTATTGGGATCTTGAGAGGGTAGATTTCCTTACGAGAGAAGCAGTTGAGAGAATTCCTTGTTAAGCCTTTCACTCATAAGTCTTATAAGATACAAGCAGAAGAGAACTTTACTGCTCGTAAGTCTTACAGTGGTGTAAGCAGGAGAGGACGTTGCTGCTCATAAGTCTTGTATACATAAGCAAGTGAGAAGGGTCATAGGTTGTTTTTCTGCACGTAAGACTTGTCGTAAGGGGGAGAGAAATTTCTTAGTGAGAGAATATTTCTGCTCGTAGTCCTTTCAAGGACAATTGTTGTTTTGTGGCGTTCTGAGAGCCCATTGAATCTTGGAGGTATAGAGAAAATCTCAGTAGGTCTTGATCTCTGAGGACTGGATGTAGGCCTGGTTGTTAGGCCGAACCAGTATAACTCTCTGTGTTCAAATCTTCTCAACTCTATTTTGTCTACTATATTTTTCATATCACCACATCAAGCAAAAATTTATAACATCACCCAATTTACCCCCTTCTTGGGTGAAGCTTGCCTCTTTCACCATATGCATTTGGTAACTTTGCAATCATTCTCTAGACTTGTAAAAACATACTTTGCACACAATTACCTTTTGTTATCATCAAAACTTGGAATCTAACAGAACAGTACCCGAATAGTGTCGAAACAGTGCTAAACAGTACCCAAACAGTGCCGAATAATACCCAAAATAGTGTGAATAGTAACAAACAGTGACGGAACAACACTGGAACAGTGATGCATAGGGCCAAAACAGTGACGCATAGTAATGCATAGTACCAAAACAGTGATGTATAGTGCTGAAAATAGTGATGAACAGTACGAGCCAGAAAACAAATTTTAGAGAGCCTAATGCCAAAAAAAAAAACAATTTAATAGATCAATTAGCTTTGATACCATGTAACAAAAGTATATAAATACTAAAGGATTTATGTATTTTCTATTCACAGGATCAATCCCGATATATATACAAAGAGTGAGAAGCCTTGGTATTAATTGCTTCTAAATGAGGGAATCATAACGGTCAATCAATCTCGTTAATTATGCTGATTGATGTAATACTAATGATAGAATATTTCATTCACACTTCATAGTAGTGTAAGTTAAATCTTTCTCTAAGGACTAAGTGACATCTTTATAACCAGTCAAAGTGACTGTATTCTGTTCTTCCTATTCCATATGAGACAATAAACAAAGTTAGACAAAATAATAATAATAATAAATTATGCATAGCCACATAAACCAAATTTGACATGTCAATTAAAAGCTTCTTGATATGTTTATCAAATTTTTAAGAGGCCTAAGCCCATAATTGGATGGAGAGAAAAGTAAAGGGAAATAGGAAAAGAGAACATTAGGAAGGAAAACTTCTAGAAATGGTAAAAAAATTTACAAGTTTTGGGAGTTTTCCCTCTTATTATTATTTCCCCCTAATTTTCTCTCCATCCAAACATATGTGAAAAATCTAACTTGCTAATGTGATTGTTAGCCGCCTAGCTTTACCGCAAGCGTATGGGTACACAAGTAGTATAAAAAGATCGTTCCTATGAGGACTATGACAAAAATGAGCTAATTATCTCAATTAAGTTGAGTAATAATGTTTTAAGATTTAATTTTTTTTAGGAAAAGTATATTTTAGAATTTTGAAGTTAAGATTTTCTTCATAATAGGAGAAACCTAGGATTACTTATCCTGATGGCATTTTATAAGACTAATTTAAATCCTTCTTAACATATAAAAGAAAATATTTGTTTGTTAGAGGCTTAAAATTAATTGATAACACTTTCTCAAGTAAAAAACCAATTTCGATATTCCCATTTAACATGCGTAATCTCTTGTCTTAGTTAACAAAAATACTCATTAAGCTCCAACCTCAATTAGATAGTGCTAGGCTAATAGATATGTTTCTATTTTATTAACAAACCATATGTTTAACCCCTAAACTTCAAGTCTAGCATGATTTGATCTAAATTTTATAGTTAAATTAGCTTTATCAAGCATCATTCAATTAAACCCAATAATCTAAGTGGTGATTAGTCACCCAGAAGCATTAAGCATGAGATACAATCAGCAAATAAATTTCATCAATCAATAAAAGAAAGAAATTAAAAATTCTTTGTCCATGCAATAGTTCAAAGAAATCCTAGAATAAGAAATTTAGCTACTCATGATAAAAAACCAAAAATAAATCCAGCAGTAGCAATGAGCCATTCCCAAGTTCAGCACAAACAAAAGGAGATAAGAAGAGAACTAGAGACTACTAATTACATAATAGAAACAAAGATTGTATCCTCCGGTCTTTATATTTATGGTAGTTGTGTTCTTTCTCCTTCCAGCCATGCTTGTTTGAAAATGTAATATCTTAAATTTTAGGATTGGAGGCTAGAAGATAAGCATGAATTAAGTGGACTACTAAGCCCCAGTTTAGCAGGTGTACCAAATCTATTCCCTAATATTTCTTATATCTTTGAGGTAGTAAAGGGAATAAAATGGTGAATTTTGGAGAATGTGATTATACTTCCAGTGAAATTTCCTGCGAGGTAGTGAGCTTGTCATGTGATTTTGTATGACCAAATGAAGAGTAAAAATTATGAAATTTTCCAAAATTAAAATGAACATCCAAAGCTTTAATTTGTTAATTATATAAATCATTTGAAGCTATATATAAGCAGTTATGAATTTTGGAAATTAGCCTAGAAAAATTGGAAAGTTTTTGGAACAACACCCAAAGAATTTAATTCTCATAATTTTATGCCTCCAATTGGTAAAGGGCTATATTTTTCATTGAAACTAGACTTAATAAGGGTTCTATAGCCTTTAGAATCATTCCAATTCGATGTTGACAAAATTAGTTGAGTTTTCAAAAATTGGGTAGAAAATCTGCCAGAAATCTGAAAATGAAAGAAAATGTAATTTTGCCAAACGAGTATCAAATTAATTATTTTCAAATTAATTGAAGTTAATCTCAATTAATTAAATTAAGGAAAATAAAGGGGAAAATATATTTGGAGTATTTTGATCAAATAAATATGAATTTATGGAAAATTTGAGCAGAAGTGTAAATTTGACAAAAATTGTGACTTTACATGTACATATAACTTGAACAAGTTGTGAAGCCAATTTGGACCTAAAGGAAGGATCCTTTGGATGCTAATACATGTAACAAGAGAGTGAAATATTAGTTGCATGTTAAATAGGCTCAAGGTACCAAGTTACATGAAGTTAGAAATTTATGCCTTAAATGTCAGATTTTGGAATTATGACATAAGCATACACCAAGATGACATAAGCATGGAATTAAAAACATTTCTCATCTTCATCCTCTTCTCATTTCTGACATCAAGTTTAGCTGAAATAGAGAGAGAAGAGTTGAGAGCATGTAGAGAGAGAGAGAAGAAAATTCATAAGATAGGTCAATTTCTTTGGTGAATTCGTACCTAATGTGTATAATACTACTCCTAAGTTTCTTCTTCATATATTTCAAGGTTTGTGAAGCTCTAATATCTTGTTGAGAAGGCCTTGGGTTCGGTCACACAAGGGAGAGCCAGAAGGAAGCGAAAGGTAACTCCCAAACCTTCGAATAATGCTTGTTCTGGCTACTGTTGAAAATTTAATCGGTGAAATTTTGTCGGATTGTCTTTGGTTTTAAATTTTGGGAATGTAATGGCATAAGGGTTATGCTGCCAAATTTGGTCTAAATGGTAGTTATAACCTAATTAAATAGTTAATAAAGTGGTTAGGAGTATAAAGAAACACGTTTGCAGAGTTAAAAATAAAAAACTCTAATTTTCCCTTGAGAATTTCAGTATTCAGCTAGTACTATTTAGAGGGTTACGGCTAGATATTTTATATTCTGATGATTCTATTGAGCTCAGGAGGGAAAATTAGGTGGAGTTACAGTTGATCACTTTTTGGAAAAGCCCGAAAAAGCATAATTATGAAAATGCCCCTGAGACCTGAAAAGTGAGTCTGCTAAGGGCATATCTATCTTTTCGTATTGAATTTGATAATTTCAAGTTTTAAAATGGATTCCTTGGGTGAAAATAAGTTAGAATAGCCCTAGTTTAAATTTCAAAAAAGTATGGTCAGACCAGATATGGTGGGGTCGGGTCGGTCCCTGGGTGTATTTTGGTAAATTTTTATCATAGGCTAATATAACTATTATAAACACTATGAAAGTGCCTAAAATGATACATGAATGGGTTTTTACCTAATTCCAATACATTTGATATTTTAGGATTGAGTTGAGAGCATAAGCTTGGCACGTTTTATGAGGCGGACAATTTTAAGTAAGAAAAGGGTTAAGGCAGGGAACTTACCTCTCGCATTTATTTGATATTTGTGTTAGTATATTGATGAATGTTATTGCTTTGCTTGATTATGTGAAACGCATATGAATGTTGAAGCTTTATTTCCTTTTATGCTATGCTCATAAGTATATTGGTTGAAACATTGAGCACGTAGGGATGCCATTGTGTGGGTAAGAGTTATGTAATGCAAGCATGTCATGCATTAAGCACTTATTTTGCATACATATTGGTATTGTTACCTACTATACGAAAGGTATGCATAGATCAGAGAAGAGAACTATACGAGGGGATTGCAGTGGTGGAATAAAGACAAGAAAATGTCTCCGTTTTACTGGGATAAGCTTAGATATCCTAGACCCCTGTGTGGCTACATGGTTTGTAATTATTATGTATGAACCCTTATACGGAAATTCTGTAATCATGCATATATATTAGTATATTTTTGCTATTCCTATGTTGCCCACCGAACCATATATCATTTTCTGCAAAGACTTTAAAAAAAGGTAAAAATAAGATAGGGTGTAATATTTTGGTATCAGAGCCCAAAGCAGCTCTGGAAGAACAAGGATTTTGGCCACTAAATTGTCTGCTTAGAGTGAATGCGGTGGTTCTGGCAGCGGGATAGTATACTAATATGCTTGATTATACAGTGATAGGAATAGCGAAGTAAATTACTTCGGCTAGTTGACAAGCCCCGAAAAGAAATAGACACACCTCAAGGAAACAATCGAATACCTGGAAGGTAGCACATAATACCATACCATAGAGAGAATGGTATAAGGATGACATGGATACTGAGGAAGTGGGTTCGAATAATGCTTAAGCATTAGCCTCATCCTGGAACAGAATCACCAGTAGGCTGATCAATGTCTAGCCACAGTTGTGGGTAGTCAAATGTCAAGCAGATAAGCCACAAATAGATGAGACAAAGATAGATTCAGGTTTCATTACTGATCCCAGAGTTGGAGCGGTATACGTGATGTATGGTTTACCACTGGATTGAGGATTATAGGAGGATGTCTGGAGCGTATACTTGTAGGATGTCTATGAGTATGACACCCCAGTGGCCCAGTATATAGTGTAATTGGATAAACTGACCCTAGTGGTGGGTGGTCAAGGATAAGTTAATTCGGGGATTCCAGATGATATAAAGATCTACACAACACTGTACTTCTTTCTAGATATATTGTTTTGTCCTGGAAGTATAATGAGATTATAGAGCGAAGCCAAACTGAAAACTTTGTAGACATCAGGGAACATATCAGGGTACGTATTCAGGTACATGTATCTGCACTAATATGAAGTCCATAGACAGTGTTTAGTTGGCCGACGATAGTTGGCATGACTCTTGAGATAAGGGCAGTCTCAGGGTACCAGTGGATAGGAACAGATACAGCTGATATCTACGTTTTGGCATAGGTACACAAAAGTTAAGCATGCTCAACACAAGAAAATCTTAGGAGGGTGACCCTCTACGAAGTTACATGTATATGTTGTGATATGTCATGTAATAGGAGTAAGCACATACTCTACAGTAGTTTGGAGGACTGTATATTGTTACAGATTTTTCTTGGCTATTACAAACATCTGTTATAAGTGATTTCAGAAGTACCTGTGTAACCAATACTTGTAAAATGACATAAATGCCCTGGTGATAATATGATATTTACCTCTTTCTTGTTTCATATAGTGAAAGACAAAGATGGTAAGGCTAAGAGGTTCAGATGCTGGGTAGGGTCAGGAAGTTAGACCTAACTTAATATAGCAAACACAGGGCAAGATAATAGAACATCAAACAATAATCAATGATCATCAGGAAGGTTATCCAGGAAAGGCCAATATAGTAACTCTATCTCTCATACACTATGTGATAGTATATATGTGTATTGTTGCCATATGCTATGATATGAATAATGAACACACACTATCTAGTTGTGGTGTGGGAAGAGTATATGTACCATCTCGTGGGAAGAGTATATGTACTATTCGGCCTAGTATGGACCCAGCTATGATACATAGTAGTGCCTAGGGTACATTACCTAGTTGTGGTGTAGGACCTAACTAAGGTACACTAGTATTACCTAGCTATAGTTAGGGACTCAGTCGAGGTACACGTAGGGGTTTCAACCAAATAGTTGACCCTGAACATTGTGTAAACACACGGTATGAAATGGATTTTCTTTTTACATTATATGATACATGGTATATTTATTTATCACATTTTATATGGATGATAGTGGTTATTACGAAGGCTAAGTGGGATCTAACTGAGATAATAAGACAAGGGTGGGCAGACAGTGTAGCCTCACCTATATTATATTTAATAGTGTGAAGCATCAGAGTGGGCAGTGGAAGTATGGTGAATCTAAGTGTAATTTTGAAACTTACAGGAGAGGTTAATATTTGCACCAGTTTTGATCATCCCAAAATAAGATAGGGCGTAATAGAAAACAAGGAAGATAACCACAGCTCAACACCATCGACCTCTCCTTTACTTCCCTTGTTCAGCTCTCACCATTAAAGGAAGGAGAAGAAGACTTTAGTCGATCATTTACCTCCAATTCCTTATATATGCACCTCTAGTTCTCCATTTTGTGTCTCTTTGAATTTTTCTCCTTCCTTCTGGTTCTATTGCTCTCACACCACAATCCAGTGGAAGAAGCTGATTCTTGAGATCCTACTCCATCTTTTCTTTCGGCTGCTACTATTCTTGAAGATGATGTATTCAGTTCTTTTGCGTGAACAGTGTCGGCTCCCTTCTATTCTCTATTTTGATCGTGCTTTTGGGTTTCCAAATCTTCTGATTTAAGATATTGTGTATACTGCTATTTCTCTAGATAAAGATATGGAAATATAAAAATAATAGAAAGGTGGAAATAATAATAATAATAGTTGTTGTTGTTGTAAAAATACTAGATGATGTGGATGTTCATAAACTCTCAACTCTTGGCTATTCACTTTCTCCACTCCATAACCTCTCTAATGAATAGTCTTTAGGAGTCTTTATATCTATAACGAAGCCATTATTAGCACGAAGCTCTAACGAAGGTATATTTTTTCTTACCATTGGTTTAATGATTTCTCCTACCTTCTTTTACTGTATTTCTATTTGATTTATCTCAGATGATCTAAGCCATTATATAGAATTAAAGAGACTCTTTTACATATTGTTTTATACATCGGGTTCCATGGCTAAGATTGGAGATTATTGGTACTTTATTCTCCTTCACAAGGTTTTGTTTACTTTTATTTATCATTTTCCAAGAATCTCTTATTATGCAACATTTATATTTATTTATTTAATATTTCAGTATTCTTTACATTTTATGTCAACACCCTTATTTATTCCAATATTAACCAGAGTAGCAATGCATAGTTTGGTGGGCACATAAGAATAGCAAAAATATATTGATATTAAGTACTTGATTATGGAAATTCCCAGCAGGGATTGTATATAACAATTACAAATAATGTAGCCGCACAAGGCTACTAGGGTGTCTAAACTCGTTACAGTGAAACTCAGACATCCTTCTGTCTTTATTCCACTATAGCATTTCTCTATGTGCAGTCCTCTTTTTTGTTCTCAGAATGCCTCCTGTGATCATCTGGCTAAATGGTTGGTTAGGGGAGGGTGAGATTCAAGAGAATCTTAGTAGGAATGGTGAATTAAAGAGCATATGAAATGACAAAACAAAATAATTAGTGGTCACACACACATGATTAGATTGGAACACAATTTGCAAAGTTACAATGAGTTACTAGTGTGTTTTCTTACGTGGCAGTCTGGTTTTGTGATGTTTTTAAATAGACAAATGATGTCCAATGCCTGTGAAATTTTCTAGAGTAAAAGTATACTTATCAAGTTTTAATGTGATAGGTCATATAGGTCAATTGGAACTGTACACTAAGAGTTATGAATTTTTGAAGTTAACCCAGTGAAACAGGCAAGTTTCTATGACAGCATCCAAAAATGGAAATTTTGGGAATTATAAACTTCTAGTTGGCTAAAGGCTATATTTTTCCCTAAAAATATACTTAATAAGGGTTACATAACCTTTAGAACCACACCAATTGGATCTCTATAGATAAATATATGAATTTTCAAAGTTGAATGAAAATTCTATCAGATTTCCAGCAAGGTGAGAAAATGGCAAAAATGTATGGGCAAAATAGTCATTTGGCTAGATTTATTCTAAAGCCCATAATTTTCCCTTTCTCATGTGCTCTTGGATGTCCAAATAAGGCATAAAAAAGGGAAATAGATGTTTGGGATAATTATGCCAATGGTTAGAGTACTTTTGGGCCAAAAATAGGAGACATGTCCTAAAGGCCTATGCCATCCCATTGGACATTCAATTTCATGGCTCTAATAATATTGGTATTTATTTAGGACCATGAGAAGTCGAGAAGAAGCATCTTCAATGGTTGGAAAAGAAAAAGGCATAAGAGGAGAACTCAAGACACAAGGTAGTAAACTTACCTCTCCTGCATATATTTGATATTTGTGCTTGTATACTGATGCATGTGATTGCTTTGCTTGATTATGTGAAACATATATAAATGATTGAAGCTTTGTTTCTATTTATGCTATGACTATGAGTATGTTGTTTGAAACATTAAGCACGCAGATATGTCATTGTATTAGTATGAGTTTATATAATGCAAGCATATAATGCATTAGCATTTATCTTGCATGCATATTGGTACTGTTTGCTAATTCCACTAAATGCCAAAGAGTGTAAGGAATTTTGGAGTATAAAATTTAGGATGTTGCATTTTATGTTGTTATATTATGTTATTTCATTTTATTTATGTTTCATTTGTTTATTTACATATTTAACATTTTATATTTCTATATTTTAATTACATTTTATGTTATATTTTATTGTTTATTTATTTTATTTTATGTTATTTATTTAATCTTTTTATATTGTTATTTTATTTACAGTTCATTTCTTTATATTAATATATTATTGTTATATCAATATGTCAATCATTTATTTTCATTCGTTTATTATTACATTATTATATAATAGTTTTATATATGATTATATAATGTGATCTATATGACCATGAGCTGATCTATTGTTTATATTTAATTATAAATTTGAATTTACTTGATTTATTTTATAGTATTTTAATTTTATTAAAAGGCCAGAAGCCATAATATTCTTAATTTTGTGATCAAATAACCAGAAGTTACATCACTTTTATAATAATTCTTATATAAAAGAATGCTATTGGTTTCATTAAATCGCATGTTTGACAAGAAAAACTTCACACTTTGATGATTTAATTGTTACAAATATCAAATCCATAAAGGCTAAAAGTTCAAATATCAAACTAAATGAAAGAAAAAACTTTTTAGCTTTGCAAAATTTTTGCTATGGTCCTAAAGACTAATATTTGGAGAAATTGATGATGTGCTATTGAAAGCAAAGAACGTGCCTATAAGAGTGAAAATGAACATAATCACATTGCATTGGTGGAATTGATAGTTGAAAGCCAAAAATACTTTATCTTGGCATTAAACCACAGTCTTGGAAATAATAACATTTCTAAGGTCACTAAAATTATGAGCAAATGTTATACTATGACTAGAAGTCATATGGATAGAAAAAATGATATAATATGACCAAAAGTCATATAGACTAATATGTATCAATTTTTTGAAAGTAAAGATTATAACACCCTTACCTTTTATGGTCATTTGATAAGTTTTACACAGTGAATTCGAACCACGAAGTGATATTCATTTATAAAGTTCTTTCAATTGCCAATATCAGGACAGGATTCGAACATGTAGTTATGTGGGTTTTTTAGAAAATTTCAAAATCTTGTAGAAACGTCATTCAGTGGTTCACAATTTCATAACCACTTATCGACTCTCACCTTTATTTAATTCAATCATAGTGATTCACTGCTCATTTATTTAGCCATATCATTCCTCTACTCATTCGTAGTTCATTCATTTGCATACACCCTCACACACACATACAAACATTGTAGCCATAGGGCTACCAAAGTATCTAAACCCATTACAAGTATGTAGACATATCCCCCTCTTTATTCCACCACTACATTCATCTTATGTAGAACTCTTCTCTGTTCTCAACACTACTCTTGTGTTCACCTGTCTAAATGGTTGGTGGCGGAGGGTGAGATTTAAAGGAATCTTAATAGCAAACATTATAGACAATACATTTAAGATGAATGCTAGTGTATGATATGCTTGCCTTATATAGGCTCATGTACACATATTCTGCATGCTCAATCTTTCATGCAACATACTTATAGCCATAGCAAAAACAAAAATAGAGCTTCATTCATTCATACATGCTTCACATAATCAAGTAAAGAAATATAGAAAATCAATACACATCATAAATATCACATACATGCAAGTAAGTAAGTTCACTACCTTTTGTCTTTGAGTCCCCTTTATGTACCTTTTCTTCTAATCACTGAAGTTGCTACCATTGCCTCTTCTCTGTCATCTCATGGCTCTAGATAAATGGCTATATTATTAGAGCCATGACAAATGAATGTCCAATGGGCTACTTAGCCTCTAGGACTTGTCTTTATTCTTTGGACTCATACTTATCCCAAATTTTAATAACCCAAGACACCTTAGTGGGTTAACTTTAAAGTTAACACATTAGGCCCAATGGATATTTAGTGGGCCCACACTAACTTTATGGGCTTTACTTAACCATTGAAGTTCAAATTAATTTCCAATTACCCTTGCTTTCTTATTTTCGTACTATTCTAGAAAATTGGCAGATTTTTCCCTAAACTTTTAAAAATCATAACTAATTCTAAACAAATCCAATTGTAGTGATTTAAAGTCCTATATGGCTCTTATTTAGTCTATTTTAAGGAAAAAATACTTCCAGCAGCCACTTGACCACGTACACTTCTCAGTTTCCCTTTTTCCCCTGCTGCCAGAAAACTTGACTAGTTTTAATGGTCTAACTTCAAATACTCATAACTCATAGTGTACTTATCTAAATCCTTCATAACACCTATCAAATTAAAGGTATTTAAGCGTACTTTCATTCTGAGAAATCTCATTATCATTATATGAAGATTGGATAGTGAAATGTTTGCCACAACAAAACTGCCAGGAAAACAACGCACACTGTCAGCTTAGTGAACTAGGTTTCCAATATATGAGCTTTTTAACCGGTCTTCCAAAAATTATAATTAGATCTTATTCCTACACTATTTTTCATGTAGAATCCAATGGAAAGCTCAAAAATACAAAAATCACACTCCCTCACCCAATTTTGCTCCTGACTGAAATATGTGCCAAGAAAAACAAAAATCTAGGTTTGTATTTTTGACTACCAACGAGTCTAATACATCAACATGTATCATGTATCACCTTATATATGATTAAAAAAATCTTCTTGCTTCAAAAATCCTCTTGGCCAAAAATCAAAGGTGGCACAAGAGTCAAGAAATACTCAACAAAAATATGAAGTAATCGGTTCAAAACGAAGCTGAGGCTTACCTCTTCGCGTTTCTACAAGTGGTTCAAAATTCTGGTAGCACTCTGGCTAGCTAATGGACACAAAACACCTCAGATGAGAATTTTGAGACCATATAATTGAAGCTTACAATGAGTAGAATTAGTTTTTTGAAGGACTTACCGGGTTATAACTATGATTTGGGGTTGGAATAGACTTCAGAGCTCAAGAACACAATATTATTCATCCTTCTTCTCTCCTCTTCCATTTTATCACTATTTTTCTCTATTTTTGGGCTGTTTAGATGAAATTAAGAAGTGAGAGAGATGGTAGGATATTTAATCACATGTGTTTAAGTCTTATGGTGCCATGTGTCTTGATCTTGCTTCACAGGATGCCAAGTCTCCTCTTTGATCTTGTTTTCTCTTTCTTTAGGCACCAATTTAGTAAGGGAAAGGAGAGGCCTGATGAATCCCCCTGACCCCTGGGTACGGTGTTCAAAAAAGTTAATAGGGGGATCAGACTGGGGACTGGTGCATTCCTTAGATTCAGGCACTAAGTGGTGCTCTCTAGAGATGCCAACACAAAAGGCATAAAGCAAGTGTCATCATGTGGGAAACATGTTACTTTCCTATAAAGCCAACACAAAAGTGGCTTTATCCTTTGTCATGATTAAGGGACACATGTCATGCTCTCAACTAGCCAACACAAAAGTTATGCCATCATGAGTCATCATTGCTTACTTTATTAAAGCTACTTTAATAGCTTATTTTATTAAAGTTACTTTATCAGTACATACTTAGGATTCTATTCAGGACCATGGCATGCATACCGAGGCCTGCTAAATGATGTTAGGTCAGAGTATAGTATGTGGGCCCCACATGGCACCACGTACCAGTGTTTACTTCAAAAACACAGAGTACACATGTCGGCCCTGAAAATGCCATGTACACACCTACACCGGCCTATTTCACTTGACTAATCTGTCCCTTACCTCATGATATAGCTGGGTGGCGTCTTCCACCAACCCAATGGAACCTTATATCTATCCTGTACACATCTGCACTGACACTTTGATCTTACTGCCTACGCATATTGGGTCCGCTGCCTGATAGGACCGGATCACATAGTTCTCGAGGGTCTTTCTATCTCTCGATATTCTTGAGATTCTTTCCAAATAGGGCCAAAGATCACATAAGGCTTGTACTTGACCCTCAGGTTATGCTTTCAATCCTTGGGGAGATGACTGTCTAGGGAAATATGGAGTACCTAGAAAAGAAAATCCCTAAGCCTTTGAAAGGCAGAAGGGGGGACACATCCTGGCACAGGAAAATATGGAGTCCCTATGTCTGGCACTGCAGGGAAATGTGGAGTACTTGGCCATGCCGTTACATAAAATATAAGGCCCCTTCTTATATACCACTTATTACCGACATTAATCAGAGTAGCAATTACGAAGTTCGGTAGACATACAGGAATAGCATAAATATACTGACAGTATGTACATGATGATAGAAACTCCCTATAGGGGTTCATACATAATAATTGCAAATAATATAGCCGCACAAGACTACTAGGGTGTCTACACCCATTACAACAAAATGCAGACATCTTCTTATCTTTGTTCTACCACTGCATTCCTCTTGTATAGATATTTTCTTTGATCTCAGCACAACTCCTGTTCTTACCTGTCTAAATGATTGGTTGGGGGAGGGTGAGATTCGAAAGAATCTCAGTAGTAAACAGTACCAATATGCATGCAAGATAAGTGCTTAATGCATGACATGCTTGCGTTATATAACTCATCTAACACAATAACCTAACTATGTGCTCAATGTTTCAAACAAGATACTCATGCCATAGCATAAATAGAAACAGAGCTTCATTCATTTATATATGTTTCACATAATCAAGCAAAGCAATTATTGTAATACTCCAATTTTCAATTAAGGGTTAAGGACTCCAAAAGTGGATGTGATTTTTGATAAATGAACAATTTTAGATAAAGTGATGTGAAATGTGATTCAAATGTGTTATGAGCTGTGCTGTAACCCCTGTATTTAAGTTTAATTGTGGAATAACAACTAAATTGACTTAAAATAGAGGGAGGGCGCATATTATGGTGAAATGTGAAGAATAGATGTGTTTGGTGGTGATTCAATAAGGATTGTCATAATCAGAGGCAAAATGGGAAAGTTACTAACCAATTAATCAATTGTCGAAGAGGAAGCTCATTAGTAACTCAAAGATCAATGGTTGTGATTAATTGTTATGAGATTAAGAGGGTGGAATCATGTGTGTATGAGTTCATATGAGCTCATGAGGTTGAAACAAGATTATGACAAGTGGCAATATGTGAGCCTTTAGATTGGATCAAATTGTCAAACTCTTCCCTCTCTCCTTTCTTCCTTTAGGTCTATGGACGCCCAAGCATAAGGAACAAACAGAAAGTTAAAGGTGAGTTTATGGCTTGTTAGATGTCTTCTTTAATATTATTCATAGTGATGAGATCTTCATCTCTATGGTTTTAGATTTGTGAAAGAAGGTGTTTGAGAGCTTGGGAAAAATTGGAAAGAAGAGGAATCAAGGAATTGCCTTTGGAAAGAGGAAGAGGTGAGTATTTGATGCATTTTAACCTAAGTTTTGTGGTAATTTATTGAGTTTTGAGAATTGTGAATTTTGCCTTGATTTTGGTGTAATTTCGAAATAGAGGAATTGCCTTGTGTATTGGGGTGCAATTGGTGTTTTGTTGTGTAATATGGTCATTGGAATTGGTTTGAAACTTTGGATGAGAGCCATCCTACCCGTTGCATTTAAGTAACCTCTTGCTACTTTTATCTCCTCTGTTAACCCCTGTTTTACAAGCTCAAAAATAGAGTATATGATATAGTTCCACACTCAAGAATTCATCTCTGACTTGAGTGCTAAAATGCCTTACACTCGAGTAAGACATCCAACACTCGAGTAACAGTCCTACAAAAACATTTTCTATATACTCTGATGCCTAAGTCAGAATGATTATCATCAAAACTTATATTAAACATAATAATTAACAAGAAAAACTTACAACTCATTAGGACTAACCATTCCTAATTCTCTTCATATATATAAGAATTGATCTTTAGCTATCGGCTTTGAGAATCTGTCAGTGAGTTGAAGATGTGTCGGTATGAATTCTACTTTAACATTCTTCTATTGTATGTCATCTCGAATGAAGTGATGTCAGATATTTATGTGCTTGGTTCTTGAATACTGCAGAGGATTCTTGGCCAAACTAATGGTGCTAGTGTTGTCACAATAAATTGGTATCTCCTTTAAGTATATCCCCAAATCCTGAAGTTGTTGCTTCAACCATAGTACTTGAGAAGAATAGCTTGCTGCACCTATATATTTAGCTTCAGTGGAAGATAATGACACTGTGTTCTACTTCTTGCTAAACCATGATACCAGAGAGCCTCTAATTAATTGACATTGTCCATTGATACTTTTCCTGTCAGTTTTATATCCTCCATTATCTGAATCTGAATCGGCCAACAAATATTGGTTTCCTCTCTTTGGATACCATAGGCCAAGTTTTGCAGTGTCTCCTAGGTATTTGAAGATTCTTTTTATAGTCTTTGCATGTGATACCTTAGGAGCATATTGATACCTTGCACACATTCCAATACTATATTGTATATCCGGCTTGCTTGTTGTTAGATAAAGTAATGAACCAATCATTCCTCTATATTTGGTGATATTGAAGTCAGGACCTTTTACTTCAGCATCCAACAATATTGTAGAACTCATTAGAGCATCAGCTCCATTAGCATTGTCCATTCTGTACTTTTTTTCAACAGCTCTTTCAAATATTTTGTTTGAGATACAAATATCTCATTCTTCTTTTGCTTGATTTGAAGTCCAAGAAAAAAGTTTAATTCTCCCATTATGGACATTTCAAACTCTCCCTGCATAAGCTTGGAAAACTCTTGACAAAAAGATTCATTAGTAACACCAAAGATAATATCATCAATATAAATTGGAACAATTAGAAGATCATTTTTGTTATGTTTGATGAAAAGAGTTGAATATACTTTTCCTCTAACAAAGTGTTAATCAAGAAGAAATTTGCTTAGCCTGTCATATCAAGCTTTGGGTGCTTGTTTTAAACTATACGAAGCTTTCTTAAGTTTGAACACATGATCAGGTTTTGTTTCATCTTCAAAACCAGGAGGTTGTTTTACATATACTTCTTCTATAATATAACAATTTAGAAAAGCTCTTTTCACATCCATTTGATAAAGTGTAAAACCTTTAATGCAAGCAAAGGCTAAGGGTACTCGTATTGCTTCTAATCTTTCCACTGGAGCATATGTTTCCTTATAATCAATACCTTCTTCTTGATTATAGCCTTTGGCAACCAATCTTGCCTTGTTTCTCACAATGATTTTTGATTCATCAAGTTTGTTTTCAAAAACCCATTTGGTTCCTATGACCGAGTGATCTTTAAGTCGAGGTACCAAATCCCAAACTTGATTCCTTTAAAATTGATTTAATTCTTCTTGCATAGTGATCACCCAATCATTATTAAATAATGCTTCTTCAATATTAGAAGGATCAATCTCAGAAATAAAAGCAGAAAAAGTTACCTCATTAAGAATTCTATTTCTAGTTTTAACACCTTCATGAATATCTCCAATTACTTGATCAATAGGATAGTCTTTAATATGTCACCATGCTTTTGGATAAGCATGATCATCGACACCATCTTTATTTTGAAAATCATTTGATTCAGTATTATTCTGATTTGAAATAGTTTTTTTTCTTTATCAAGTCCATTTCTTCTTCATCAATAGACTTTATCTGAGAATCAAGTTCATCAAACACAACATGAATGGATTCTTCAACAGTACATGTTCTTTTATTAAAAACTCTATATGCTTTACTTTTATTAGAATATCCTACAAATAAACCTTCATCAGACTTTGAATCAAATTTACCCAAGTTTTCTTTAGCGTTGTTCTGAATAAAGCATTTGTATCCGAAGATATGTCGATGAGCAAGATTTGGGTATCCCCTTTGTAGAGTTCATATGGTGTCTTTCCAAGTAACTGGTGAATATATGCTTGATATGAAATATAGCATACAGTACTAATTGCATCTGCCTAGAATACTTGTGACGTTTCTTTTTCATTGAGTATTGCCCTTGCCATTTTAGTGACAACTCTGTTCTTCCTTTCAACTACTGCATTTTGCTGAGGCATTTTAGGTGTAGAGAAGTTGTGATCTATTCCCTCATTTTTGCAGAAATTTTCAAAGAGTTGATTATCAAATTCTCCTCCATGGTCTATCCTAATAAAGACAATAGAAATACCTTTCTCATTTTGGACCTTCTTGGCAAACATAATAAATTCAAAAAATGTTTCATCTTTTGAAGTAATAAATATAGTGCATGTAAATCTTCTAAAATCATCAACAATTACTAAAGTATATAGATTTCCTCCAAAAAATTTTACTCTTGCTGGACCTACCAAATCCATATAAAGTAATTGTAAAGGCTTGGAAGTAGAAATCTCATATTTTGTTTTGAATGAAGATTTAATTTGTTTGCCTTTTTGACATACCTCACAAATCATGTCGCCTTTGAATTTAAGTTTAAGAAGACCAACAACTAAATCTTTTCTAATCAGTTTTTCAAGTTGGTTCATATTAACATGAGCTAGATGCTTATGCCATAACCAACTCTCCTCGGATTTGCTAAGAAAACAATATTCAAAAGAATTTGAATTTAAATCAATAGTATAACAATTACCATCTCTTTGAGCTCAGATCTTTGCCTTGATGGATTCTTTGTTAAGCGGTATATCCTTCTTGGTTACTATTAAACATTCTTCTGAATCAAAGATCACCTACTTATCTTTGTCAATACTTTGACTCATACTCAAGAGGTTGTGGCAAAATCCTTCAACGTAATATACATCATTGATTTGAACACCATCAAATTTTCCCACTTCACCAATTCCAGCAATACGTCCAAATTGGTTACCTTCAAAAGTTACCTTTCCTCCTTCTCTAGTTTCTATCATAGTGAACTTATTTTTGTCATCAGTCAAGTGTCTCAAGCATCCATTATCAATGCACCACTTGTTTACTCTGATGCTTTGAGACATACCTAGAGTAATGTGATCAAGTTTTAGGTACCCATCTTTCTTGGGTCATTTGTGGTTAGTATGCATTACTTTTTTTACATTCGTCCCTTTCGGAGCCTATTTGTACATACCAATGACCTGTCCTTTTCTAAATTAACATGATGAAGTATAATGTCCTTTCCTATTACAATAGCTACAAGATGCAAATAGATTTGATGTATGCACATAATTCTTAAAATATTTAACAAGATAATTCCTACTACCCTTTTTCTTCTTTCTTCTGTTTTTATCTTGATCAGACTTATATCTAATTCCAGGTTTATCAAAGGAAACTCTTTAAGATTTTAGTATAACTTTAAGAGTTTCACTTCCTTTAGTAAATCTTTCAATAGTGTTTGTTAAATCATTTATTTTCTTGTCTTTTTCTTCACATAATGTACATGATGAATTGATGATATGATAGTACTTTCTAACTCTTTTATTTTCTACTTATGACTAACCAATTCTTTCTCCTCCTTGATGAATTCAGTATGCAATGCATTATATTTAGATAACAACTCATCATAAGTAGGTTTAGAATCACTTACCTTTGAATCAGATTCTTTTTCCTTCGCTACCAAGCATAGATTTGCAACTTCATCGTTCTCGCTTTCTTCATCCGACAAGCTATCACCCCATATAGATGATATGTATGCTTTCTTTTCCTGCTTCTTCTCATCTTTGTATTTGAAGTATTCAGATTTGATGTGTCCAGGCTTTCCACATTCATAACATACTATCTATTGCTCCTTGTTATCTTTCTTGCTTGATCTACCTCTACAGTTCTTGAAATTCTTTTGGCCTCTTCTATAGAACTTTTTGAATTTCCTCATGATCATTTCCATATCATCATTATCAGGGACATCTTCATTTTCGGAAGACTCTTCTTCCTTGATAGCTTTAAGTACAACTTCTCTTTTCTTTTTATCATTGAACTCTTATAGTTCCTTCTTGAATCTCAACTTTCTTTCATACTCAGAAAGGCTACCAAATAGAGCAACTATGGATCTTATTGATTCTCCTTTAGCTTCTTCTATAGCTATTACCTTTGCTTCCTATTCTTTCGTAAGAATATTGAGGATTTTTCTTACCTAGGAATTTTGGTTAAATGATTTCCCAAGTGATGATAGTTGATTGACAAGATAAGTATTTCTGAGATTCTTTCTCCAGGTTTCATCTGAAATAAATCATACTCTGTAATTAGAGTATTGACTCTATTTTCTTTAACTCTAGATGTACCTTCGTGAGTGATCTCAAGAGCATCCCACATATTTTTGGCTATTGGTAGTGTGCAAATTCAGAAATATTCCTTTTGACTGAGGGCACTTTATATCATTAAAATAGCTTTACTATTTAACATTACTAACCTCTTGTCATCTTCGTTAAACTCCTCTGGGCTCTTTTGAATGACTCTATCTTTAATTTTCTTCATTGGAACATAGTCACCGTCTTATATTACAATTCGTAAACTATATTCTTTAGCCATCATGAACACTCTGAACTTAACTTTCCAGAATGAAAAATGTTCTCCAACAAAACCAGGAGGTATAGTGATAGAAGCTCTATCTAGAAGGATGTTCTCACCCATTGTTGCCATTTACCGAATCCTTCTCAAGTTGTTAGGCTCTTCGAAGAAAACCTTGCTCTAATAAGAGGCAAGCTTCACCCAAAGAGGGGGTGAATTGGGTGATGCGATAAATTTTTCAGTTGATGCGGTGATATGACAATAACTGTACTTAAAGTAGAGTTGAGAAGATTAGCACATAGAGAGTTATATTGGTTTGGCCTAAAACCCAGGCCTACATCCAATCCTCAGAGATCAAGACCTACTAATATTTTCACTATACTTCCAAGATTCAATGGGCTCTCAAAACGCCGTAAAAAAACAATCATCCTTGAATAGACTATGAGCAGAAATATTCTAAAACTTAGAAATTTCTCTCCCCTTACAACAAGTCTTACAAGCAGAAAAACAAACCTATAACCTTTCTCTTTTGCTTACATATACAACTCTTATGAGTAGTAACATTCTCTCCTGCTTACACGTCTGTAATTCTTACGAGTAGCAATATTCTCTACTGCTTGTACCTTGTAAGTCTTATGAGTAGAAAGTCCTACTAGGAATTTTCTCAACTGCTTCCCTCATAAGGATATCTACCCTCTCAAGGTCCCTGTACCTTAAGATCAAATGAAAATAAAATTTGAAGTATATGTAGACTCTCTCACAAAGCAAATATGATAAACACTAAAGTACAATATGAATACAGAGAAAATATGAATAACAAAGACTCATGAATTTGCTTGTGTGAATTATTGTTCTGAGTTCTTAATTTTTGATGGTCTCTGAAGCTTTGCATTTATAGTCAGTTGATTTTTCCTGTTGAATAATAATCATTGTGGAGTGGAGCATTTTACTTTGGAACAACATGCGTATGTTTGAAGTCTTTGAACAAGATATTGTGGTAGGTACGTGTTTGGTTAGTCGTAATGATTTTGTCTGTCGTTGTTTGACTTCCTTTGAGCCTTTCTAATTCAAATGATCAAACTCCTATTTCACACTTATAATATATGTTAAATGATATTCAATAATAATAACAAGTGAAAATAGAATGAATAAATAATATTAAATCATGTTCAAATTGATCTCTGTAAGTCTGTTGTGTTTTGGCTTCTGACAGAGTATCACTCAAGTGCACTTTGGTCTCACTCTTGTGTACCTTCATATTTACTCTTTTGCTTTTGTTTTTGTGTTGCACTTCCATGTGATTTTGAGAGTGTATTTTCACACTTGTGAGTGATGTGGGTCCTCACTCAAGCACACTTACTCTCACTCGAGTGCACAGTATATTCTTTTATAAGATACTCTTTCACTTCAGCACTTGCATCATAAATGGAGAAAGTTAGATTTCTCACTCGCGGGTGCTCAGGGATCACTCGGGTGCAAGTACTCTCCACTCAGGTACACTTGCTCTTTCATGATTAGGTTGACTCTCAGGCAAACACTTTCTATGCTTCACTTGGTTAGACTCGAGTGCAGTTTTTACTTTGAGTTAATCTTGCTCTTCGGTAAACACTTCCTGTACCACACTTCGTAGGACTTAGGTGAACTTGTGGCTAACACTCAAGTATTGAGTCTGTGCTTGAGTGAAGTGATGATATTCTGTCTCTAACATTGCTCTCTGTCAAACACTTGCACGAGTGAGCTTTTATGCTCGAGTATAAATCATAACATCACTTGAGTTATCCTGGTATTTTCAGCAAGAGTTTGCTTCTGTCAAACACTTTTAGTTCAACACTTGCTTGTACTCTAGTGCACAAGTGCTTAGTGCTCGAGTGCTAGCTCGATCACTCAAGTGCATCAGTTAAAATCACAGCAATGACCTCGGAACTTAGTGATATGCATTTGGTAATATTTTCAACCATTGTCTAAATTCAACCATTGTCTAAATTTGTAAAACATGTGTTTCTTACCATAACACATAATAATCTTTTATTCTCATCAAAACTTGGAATCTAACATAAATAAAATTCACTATAGTGATACACAATAAAAGCCAAATCACTTGAGTGACAGGCTAAACCACTCAAGCGATGTATAATTCTAGAAAACAGAGCACACATTGTAACTTCTAAAAATCATTGGAATAATTGTGTAATTCATTCTTCTTGCTTCTAATCACTCTAATACTTCATTGAATTAGTATTTAAAGTATTTCTCCAGGAAAACAATAAGAAGGTCATACAAAGAGAAGAAAAGCCACCTTATGGGAACAGAAAGTCCACTAAATGTAACGGCTAGTTTTTCAAATACAAAGAGTGGTCAAATGAAGCAACGGGACTCTAATATACGTATACTCATAATGGTTATCTTCTACAACTCATCTATAAATATGGTAGCATTTAGAGAAGAGAAGGTAGCGAATAGAATGAAGAGAGCTCAATAACGTCAACATACGAATATCATGAGTCATCCACTCAACCCAAACACTTTCTATTATTTTATAGCTTCTATATTACTTACCATTAAGAGAATGATTATTTGTATTGTACTTCAGTGAGCATTATATCTACTTTGTGAGAGAGTCTATAAACACTTTCAACTATATTTATGGATTGATCTCAAGTTAAAGGGACCTTGAGAGGGTTGATTTCCTTATGGGGGAAGCTATAGAGAGAATTGCTGGTAAGACTTTCTGCTCGTAAGACTTACAAGGTGCAAGGAGTAGAGAATGTTGCTGCTTGTAAGACTTATAGGGATGTAAGAACGGGAGAACGTTGCTGCTCGTAAGACTTACACGTGTAAGCATGAAAGGAAGGTTTCGGGATTGCTCTGCTTGTAAGACTTGTCCTAAGGGTAATATCTCGGTGAGAGATTTGTAAAAGGTTACACAATTGCTTGACTAAACTTATGGGTTTGTAAAGGCTTTTCTTGTGCCCAGTTAAACAGGAAGATAGTGGATTCAAAATTTCAGGAGGAGCATGGGACTAGACGTAGGTCATCGTAGATTGGACCGAACCAGATAAATCACAATTTGCATATTCTCTTCCCAAAGCTCTTATGTTTCCAGCAAATATTATTTAATCTAACTGTTGATTTATGATTCATTACTTTAATATTTAATACTTTCACTAAGATACAAAAAGATTTTCAAGATTCTTAAATTTTTATCTTACACCTAATTCACCCCCCTCTTGGGTGTCAGCTGGTTCTAACATTTTGTATCAAAGCTAAGCTCTTCTTTAAAGGACCTAACTGTCTCAAGAGTTATCAATGGATAATTTTGGGTGTTATATGCTTTCAGAAGGTTTTGATTATACAGTTCCACCTTTTTTAAAAGATATTGGTTTTTGGTTTTAGAAAGCTAAAATGACATCTTTTATAAAATGCTTTGATTATGATATGTTGTGGGCATAATATCAAATCAAATTTATTTTAATAGGCGGTTGTTGGGCGTTCTCTGCCACTGGAGCTATAGAAGGAATAACTCAAATAGTCTCACATCGGCTTCCAGATCTTTCTAAACAACAACTCATATCTTGCGTTAAAAGTAACAAAGGCTATAAAGGAGGGTGGTACAATAACACATTTCAATATGTCATAAACAATTGTGGTATTACCTCAGAAGCACATTATCCATATATAGCTGATAATAGTGCTTGCAATTCCGCATGCGTTAGTCTATATTTGTGTCAACTAATTGGTTAGTTCAAATATATGTATGTTTTAAGTACAGTTTTACTCTTCTGTAGCACCCAGAATTCAGAAAATATGGAGCCGCCACCAAAATTTAAAAAAAGAAGAAGATAATTTTAGAAACCTTTTGTTTTAAAAAAAGAAAAATTAGATAGGGTTTAGGAGTCGATTGTGCGTAGGGAAGGTGTTAGACACCATACAACACATGTTCATATGAAGAGTTACACTAAGTCAATTATTTAAAAATGAGTATGAACTTTAATTTTATTATAATTACCCAAAGATGAAAAGAAAATAAGAAAATAGTCATGAAAAATTAAGAAACTAATAAATGGACAATTGTTTATTTACAAAGTTAGACTTGACTTAGAAAGATGGCCTAGGGCCTACATACCCTTTAGAGAGATCAAAACCTATGTTGTTCGGGGTAGAAGTGCATGTCACTTTGTTGGTGGTTTTTAAGGAAAAGGTTTCTTTAATATATTTGAGAAAATGATTTTTTTATTTGTTTGGTATTTTTTATTTTAAGAAAACAACTCTTCGATTTTTAATTGAATAAAAGAAAGGTTTTTGTAAGTTTATTAGACTAAATTTACCGAGGAGATTCCCATAGTCTCAAATGAAAGAATAATCGATTTTTACCTGAGGAGGCTCTAGAAACCTCATACGGTAGAAATACCTTTTAAAATCAATTTCATTTATTTTGATAAAAAAGAGAAGCTTTCTTCTTTGTTATTTTCATTTATGAAAATGGGTCACAATCATTTTCCTTTTTCCTTTTTATAAAGAAAACTTAGGTTAAAGGGAGAGATGAAGATAACATATAGGTAATGCACATCCAAACAATAAAAATAAGTGGTGGAGGCAAACCATCACATGTCAATTCAACGAATGAAGGATGCGTACATTCTTTATGGTCCAAGGAACATATAAATATCATTGGACATATCCTCACAATATCAACAAGAGGAGAACAACATAAACATTGTTGGGGTAGTGAAGTGAAAGAAATAAAAAGAAAGAGGGATGAATAGTACAATCACGTTAAACTAAAAAGATTAAATAGAAAAAATGTCGAAAAGAAAAAAGAATAGAGAGGCAAGATATAAGAAGAAAAAAGGGAAAAGAAAAACAAGATAAAATAATCCAAATCATATTGGATTGCACCTTCTAGCAATTAGTGTTGTAGCTCAAAAAGGTGAAAACAATCACAAGAGTATATGCTTTCCTGGCGCATAGAGATGAAACAATAAAAATATAAGAGAGAGAAAATGAAGAATAATAGGAAAACAAATCAATCCAAATTTCATATTGGATTCACCCTCTAGCCATTGGTTTAAAGCATCACATATGTGGCACCAACCATAAGCATAGGCCTTGGCGAAGCCTATGGGAGGACTTGCTTTGCACCCACAAGGTTTGCATGGAACAGAATGTATACATGAATGAATCACCTCCCTAAGTTTGGCCCCGGACTTGGAGCTCTTCTAGGAAAGTCAACACAATATCCTAACGCAGGCTCTCGCATGCCTTAGTGTTATTTATAATAATTCTAAGGATCCAAACTAGTTCACCCTAAAAAAGAAGTTGCTCCAAAACGAAAATGACACTAGCTTACAGGATATTAACAATTACATATTTTCCACATATGCATTATATTCTTATTTCCAGATTGTTGTTGACTTAAAGAGTCATAAACCGACAAAATAGTCTGCCGCAGAAGATTTTATTTTCAGTAGATGCGTAGAACACGTTTGTGTGTTTTAACTTTTAAGTCTAATGCCATTTGGGTTTCCTTAAATAAATGTTAATTATTTGTCATAATTTCATGGTGTAGCTTAACACTAGTAATGATAAGGCTGTTAGTAATACTGAGGCTCTTAATAATCACTGGAACTAAGGAGACTTGATTAAGCCATTAAATTTGTTTGAAAAAGATAAAAATACTTTAATTTTACCCATCTTTAAAATCATGAATTATATGTAAGAAGCAATAGAAAGTGAGATCAATAATACTTTAAATAAGGGTAATTTTGAAGAAAAAAATGTATTTAATTTTTCTCTTGGTAACTTATAATAAGGACCATATATTCCTTATAGAAGGTGCACTATAATAAGGACACAAGGCAACATATCTTTTTATGCATTGCTCTCTTTCTTCAAGAACAAGAATGCAATTGATCGATGTAATCACCTAATCATGTAAATTAACTAGCATTTATTTAGAGAATCTAAATGCTATAAACCAAAAAGCTGACGACAATGTGTGATACTCGAACGTCATAGTCCTATTCGGTGGTTTTTCCGCTGGTTTAGGACTTCTAAGTGGACAATAATATTGTAACCCCCTTCATATCAAAGCCGAGATTTACGTTCAAAAATACATAATTATGTTGAAACAGAGATCACAGGATAAATTGAGACTTATTAAAATTTTGTTTCCTAAAACAGGGCTTACAAAAACTTTTCTAAAATCTGTTCAGCATAGTCTCATATTCAAATTTCAAATACACATTTGGCCTGTACAGTTCGATTTCATTCATAAATATTAGAGTGCAATATAAACTCCCGACACACTCATGTTCCATTAATAAACTAAGGGTTTACATGGCATAAATGCCCATAATCGGTTTCCCATTCTAGGGGATTACACAAACTATTCAATATATATACAATTAATTCCCAACAAAATATTCCATAATTAATAGCATGATAACCAACTATCTAAAATAAAACTCGTAGCCCGGAGCTCTAACCGCCCTTTGTCACCTGCTTCTCTTTAGAACCACTAGCCTTGTCTAAAAATTATTTTATGGAAAGAATGAGATTCTAAAGAATCCCAGTAGTGACAATTCACTCATAGTATGCACAACCACAAAACATGTAAGCAAATCACAACACCACAACAGAACAACGTCATTTACAATAGTAGGGGTAGGTGTGATATGCATCATCTGCTACAACTGCTCACACTGCAATGCACAACGGCATATAACACATCAATATATTTCACCACAGCAAGATTTCATATAACAAATTCCACAACAACATAGCCACACCAGCATGTTTCTCAACAGTGGGCAATTCACAATTCCACAACACAACAACGGCAATTACAACGGCAGTTACAACAGCAGGGGTAAATATGACGTGCATCACCCCCTAAGACTGCTCACACTACAATGCACAATGACATATTTCACATCCATATATTTCACCACAGCAAGGTTTTGTACAACATATTTCACAATATTTCACAACGACAACACAATGGTAAGTCATGCATGCAATGTATCATATACAACACAAGATAAAGGTTACTACCTTGGTCTTTCCACATTGCTTTAGCACTGGTCTCTCGCGAGCAGGGCAAATATTAAATCCTAGAACCATGATTAAGGACAAAGAGTTACGCTCTAATCCAAAACTAAATTCCAAAACACTTAGAGTTGGTTATCATTTAAGACCTTTAGGTGGCTACTAGAAGCCCAAACATATGCCAAAGGGTTGGGAAGTACTATCTCAAAGACCACCTTACGATAGTGAAGAGTTCAGATTTTTGGGTGTTGGCCGTGGCCAAGAAACTTTGGCTGCGGCAAAAAATAGGTGAGAAACTTTTGAGTTGTGGCTAAGGACTTGTGGCTGAGGCCAAAATCAAGTCAGAAGCTTTTTGGTTGTGGCCAAAAGCATGTCAGAAACTTTTGGGCTACGGCCAAGGACTTTTGGCTGCTGCCAAGAAACTTTCAATTTCTGGGCTAAACTTCCAAAAATCATAACTAATTCTAGAAAAATTGAAATGAGGTGATCCAAAGTCCTACTTAAAGCTTTTTAAGTCCCCATTACAAGAAAAATATGAATAATTGATTTCTATAACCACAAAAATACAGAATTCAACAATTCTCCTTGCTGTTCCAGAATTGATCCCAGATTTGACACCAAAGTTTTGAAGCTTAGCATGTGTTCTATTGGACTGGAAAGTTTTAGAATTTTTTGTCACCATTTACCTATTCAAAACGTCCATGAAAACTGACTGCCTGCACAGAGTTTTCACTAACCAAAACATACAACTTTTAAACCTATGTTTCCAGTGGTTCAAAATTCACATCCAACATAATCCCACATAATTTTCCACAAGGAATCCAATGGAAATATCAAAATAACCAAATTCTCATTCCTTTAACATGTTTTGTTTTTGGCATATATTCAACACAAAAATCCAAAATTGCCAAACTTTACATTAAAGGTTGAATTTGCTTCTATCTTTGAAAAATATAATACAAAGCACCATTTCTATAACCACATCATACCAAACTCTCAATGACCCTAATTTTCGAAAATAGGGCAAAATTCCAGAATTTCAAGAGTTAATCAAATGGCCACAAAACTTATATTAAAGTGTTCATCTTACTCACCTTTATAACTTTCTCAAAAATGTTCCTTGCTTCTTCATGAGTGCTCAAAACACCACCAATGAAAAATCTAAAACCATAGAAATAAAGCCCTCAACCCAAAGAACAAGATTAAAGAAGAGAGTTTTGGCATTTGAGGTCAAAATCTTACCTTAATCTCAAGCTTTTCTTTTCTCTTTCTTCCTTCAACTTGAACGAAAATGGAGAGAGCAAGAGAGAGAAAATGAGATGATGAAGATGAAGATGGAGAAGGCAGAATTTCTGCCCATTCCCATGCCTATAAGCATAAGAGAGAGGGGGAGAGAGAAAATGATAAGATATGATTATTTAACTTTTCCCATCAACCACTCTTCATCCAATAGTGCCACATGTCATAATCTCATTATTTCTCACCAAATAAGTAACCACTTGGTTATATTAACTAGCTCCATTAACCATATAATTACATTTCTCATTTCTTTTAGTTAGTAATTAATTTCTTCATTAATCACTGACTAATTACTCGGTAATGTTCCATTCTTCAATTTTTTTCCCTGATTATGGAAATTCTTACTAAATTACGACATAATACATTTTCTTATTTCTTTCTCTATTCCATACGCCTTTCCCTCATTTTAGCCCCAAAAATTACTTTGTCACATAATTATGCTAATATACAAGGTGTTGGGTATTTCCAATAATTAATTTGGATCTCAAATCAACATTAATTCACAAAATCATTCTCAGTAAATGCAATTATCCCTTAATCAAAATTTGGGGTACTATAATTCTCCCCCCAAACAATAAATTTCATCCTCAAAATTTGTTACACATCTTGGGACATAATCCTTAGACACTTCCTTGTGATGGCTTCTATTTCTCAATTGTTTCTCGCTGGGACATTCCCTTCTAGACCACTTGCACAGATGGTACACTATAGGTCTGATTCTCACAAGAATCTCAATGGATCAATGTGTTGTGACTCAACTTCTTTCACTTGATCGCTCTACCGATTCTCATGACCGAAGACGCTCTCAAGAATACATGACCTCCCACTTTAAACTCTAGAGGTCTTCACCTCACTGGCTCACTATTCAGATGAACTGCGCTTGTTCAAACCTGTATTAAGCCTTTTCAATCTCTATCATCAAGGCACCTTCCCCCCTTGGGATACACTATACTTAACACATACAATCTGTTTTGAGAGATTTAGATCTCGGCAATCCTTAATCATTACTACAACAATCCGCATCACCTTACGACTAAACTCATCCGTGACGACATTAACTTTACCCAGATGATACTTGATCTCTAGGTTACTTAGGATACTAATAGTTGCCGTACTGTTCTATCGTTACCCCATACAAGCAGTGGCACTATAACTTTGACATGAACATTACCACTATACAATTTCCCCAAAGCCGTAATTATCACTATACATAACCACTGCAAGACACAATAACTGCACAAACACAATCACCACACGAACCCAATAGTCGCAAGCTCCAAATCATGAGTGGCCAGCTCATTTCATAATACCTCAGTAGTTGGGAGGCATATGCCACCACTCTGTTCAATCTAGTCACTCCTTCTGGGAATAACTAAAAGCACCACAGATTCACTACACACAAATGACAACTTTTGCTGTATTCACATATACCTCAGCTTTTGTTGTTTTCACAATACCTTTGTTTTCGCTGTTTTCACAAATACCTCAGCTTATGTTGTATCCACTTTCACAGCATTACCCTCACCTGTGCACCCACCAGTGACTCCGCTAGTGGTAACCAGGACTTTTGGTCATCAACAACAACATCACTTCACCGGATCAACTTTCACTGCCTTACCCTCACCTATACACCCACTAGTGACTCCGTTAGTGGTAACCGGGACTTTTGGGCATCAACAAGAACATCAGGCCACTACGAAATCTCAATCTCTTTTATCTGAAGCACCCTACTATAACGGCCCACCTGGAGTCTCAGTCTCTTTTATCCAGGCGGCTAGCCAAGAATCTCAATCTCCACACCCCACCCTCATCCACTTTCACTTGTCGTCACCATGGCTATTGTTAGCTACCGGAGGACTCTTCGCATGGTCACTATAGATTCACAATAGACTCAAGTTTTAGGCACTACCTTTCGGCCTAGGGTCAGCATTGGTGCAACCAGCATGGTAGCTAGCCATGCTAGCATGCCGAGGTAAGTGACCTCAGAAATGAGAACCCTCGATCACGTAGTCGAATTTGCTAACAACTGAACTAGCTATGCTCTATCGCACACATTCATACCTCAATCCCAGCCTATTCACATTATGATACACGACATTGTCATACCCCACCCTCATCCTCTTTCAACTTCTGGGAAGCATACAGCCCTCACTCTAAACGTTGTTAGCTACCGGAGGACTCTTAGCATGATGGTGTACTCAAATGAATAAAATCCCCCCTTGGGATTTTCTTTCACCTCCCTATGACTCGAATACCCAACTTGGTGTTAAGTTCTAGCCTTTGACAATTTCACCTTCAGCTTCGTGGCCTTTTCTCACAACATACACTTCATTCACATCATTCATCCTACTCAACGGTTGATCTTTTCGCATGAACTTGGTCGTGGGCAAAACAATTCGAAAGAAATTCTAAATGAGTCCTCCAGTATTATAGTAAGATTCAAAGTTGCGCTTCTTAATAACAGATTCTGGGTTCTGACAATCTAGGATTACTTCCACTATATTGGGATTCTCCGAGACCCTTCTCACAAAGATAACATGACCCCGAAGTTTTACTTCCAAAAGCTATAACTAACATATCATTCTTACTGCTCAAGCTTCTACTCAGTGCAATTCTTAAACATATCACTTCTACTATGCCTCCGCTACACACTTTGAGGTTTATCTCCTCATGTGTGCATTAGCAATGTCAGGTTGATTGAATCGGAGTTTCCTAGGAACCTCCCACTACACCTGACGGTACTTACCATCTATGTTCCTCTATGCCCGCTCTTTACCCGTTTCAACTCAAATTATTCTGGGCCATTACATATGGGCTTCCATTACTAGTTCACGCTTGGTATACTCACAAACTTTACTGCCCTTATCGGGGTACTCTACCTACATTAGATTGGGAATCTGGAGTTACTCTTATATTCTATTTTCTGTCTCATCCGTGAGACCATATGCCATAGTCACTCGTTGTTCTATCGAGAATTATTCTTATTCAATATGAGCATATTCTATTATCAAGATCTTTTCCTATGCTAGATTAGCAACTAGCATCCTCGAGAAACCTTATACACATTTCAGTTCATTTTAATATCATGTTCTAATACCATAGACCCTTCTGGTCAAATCAGATTCCCAAGAATCAATTCAAATATTGAGTTTGATCCTTGGATCACAATTCAACTCTTAGAAACTCAACATTAGCTAAGCCGGGAAATCACATTTCTCATTTCCATAGGGCATCACTAACCTAACTCAAGTTTAAGTATATCTGCTAGCCTAAAGGCACACTGGTCTCGTAGGTCTTAGGGTCTTTGGACACACAAGTCTACTATAAAATCACCAGCATATATAATCATACAGCCTAGGGTCTCTAACCCAACATTTAGGTTTATCATGAAATCTAGAACCTTAATATCACATACATTGGGAATCATTTTCCACAATTATTCCCAATAAGTTCTACTAAGAATCAAGATCAATTGCACCTACTCTATTCTTCACAGTATTTAGGTAATAACCTCAAAACATTACTTAAGGTTCAATACTATCCATCAGGTTCATATGGTTTGAGCTTCTGACATACACAACACAAGAGAAAGGTCACTACCTTGGTCTTTCCGTGTTTGCTCTAGCACTAGTCTCTAGCGAGCAGAGCAAATATCAAATCCTAGAACCATAATTAAGGATGAAGAGTTACTCTCCAATCAAAAACTAAATTCCAAAATACTTAGAGTTGGTTATCATTCAAGACCTTTAGGTAGATACTAGAAGCCTAAACATATGCCTAAAGGGTTGGGAAGTACTATCTCAAAGACCACCAAGAATCTTTGAGATAGTACTTCCCAACCCTTTAGGCATATGTTTAGGCTTCTAGTATCTACCTAAAGGTCTTGAATGATAACCAACTCTAAGTATTTTGGAATTTAGTTTTTGATTGGAGAGTAACTCTTCATCCTTAATTATGGTTCTAGGATTTGATATTTGCTCTGCTCGCTAGAGACTAGTGCTAGAGCAAACACGGAAAGACCAAGGTAGTGACCTTTCTCTTGTGTTGTGTATGTAATCTTTGGCTGAGGCCAAAAATAGGTCAGAAACTTTTGGGCTGTGGCCTAGGACTTTTGGCTGAGGCCAAAATCAAGTCAAAAGCTTTTTGGCTATGGCCAAGATTCTTCTAACTGCGGCCAAATGCAGGTCAGAAGCTTTTGGGCTGCAGCCAGGGAACTTTCAGTTTCTGGGCTGAACTTCCAAAAATCATAACTAATTCTAGAAAAATCAAAATGAGGTGATCCCAAGTCCTACTTAAATCTTTTTAAGTCCCCTTTACAGGAAAATATGAATCTTTGATTTCTATAACCACAAAAATTTAGAATTCAACAATTCTCTTACTGTTCCAGAATTGATCCCAGATTTGATACTAAATTTTGGAAATTCATAAGTCCCAGCACACCCATCAAAATTTCAAACATTAGATATCAATGTTGAAGCTTAGCATGTGCTCTATTAGACTGGAAATTTTCAGAACTTTTTGTCACCATTTACCTATTCAAAACATCCATGCAAACCTACTGCCTGCACAGAGTTTTCACTAATAAAAACTTGCAACTTTTAAACCTAAGTTTACAATGGTTCAAAATTCACATCCAACACTAATCTCACACAATTTTCCACAAGGAATCCAATGGAAACATCAAAATAATCAAATTCTCATTTCTTTATGATGTTCTGTTTTTGGCATATATTCAACACAAAAATCCAAAATTGCCACACTTTACATTCAAGGTTCAATTCGCTTCTATCTTTCCAAAATACAATACAAAGCACCATTTCTATGACCACATCATACCAAACTCTCAATGACCCTAATTTTTAAAAATAGGGCAAAATTCCAAAATTTCAAGGCTTAATCAAATGGCTACAAAACTTATATTTAAGTGTTCATCTTACTCACCTTTACAACTTTCTCAAAGGTGTTCCTTGCTTCTTCAACCTCTAGATTTTCTTGAGTGCTCAAAACACCACCAATAGAAAATCTAAAACCATAGAAATGAAGCCCTCAACCCAAAGAACAAGATTAAAGAAGAGAGTTTTGGAATTTGAGGTCAAAATGTTACCTTAATCTCAAGCTTTTCTTTTCTCTTTCTTCCTTCAACTTGAACAAAAATGGAGAGAGCAAGAGAGAGAAAATGAGATGATGAAGATGAAGATGGAGAAGGTAGAATTTCTACCCATTCCCATGCCCATACGTATAAGAGAGAGGGAGAGAGAGAGAGAGAGAGAATGATAAGATATGATTATTTGACTTTTCCCATCAACCACTCTTCATCCAATGGTGCCACAGGTCATAATCTCGTTATTTCTCACCAAATAAGTAACCACTTGGTTATATTAACTAGCTCCATTAACCATATAATTACATTTCTCATTTCTTTTAGTTAGTACTTAATTTCTTCATTAATCATTGACTAATTGACCGGTAATTTTCCATTCTTCAGTTGTTTCCTTGATTATGGAAATTCTTACTAAATTTCCACATAATACATTTTCTTATTTCTTTATCTATTCCATACGCCATTCCCTCATTTTAGCCAAAAAAATTACTTTGTCACGTAATTATGCTAAAATACTGGGTGTTGGGCATTCCCAATAATTAATTCAGATCTCAAATTAACTTTAATTCACAAAATCATTCTTAGTAAATTCAATTATCCCTTAATCAAAATTTAGGACATTACAAATATAATGCATATGGGAAATACGTAATTGATGATAGGGAAAATTTTATTAAAGGGCTACATGACCAAATTTATTTTAGTCAAAGACCAAAACATTGTGAAATTTCATTGCAGAACCAAAGACCAAAATGACAATATGTTTTGTAGGTAAAAGGACAATAATGGCCCTTGCTTTATTTTTTTTAAATGATTTGATTCACTGGCAGCCGCCAAGCTAGAGTAGTCACAGCTAGCTGGCCATCGGAGTTCCAGCTGGAAATTTATGTTATTCATAGAAGAATTTTACATGAAGAATTGCAGGCTTGTTCATGAAGAATAGAACACTTACAAATGCAACTTGTTGAATTTGTGTTGTTCATATATATAATACACTTGTTCATGAAGAGGTGGACACTTATAGATGGGACTTGTTCATGATCTTATATTTTCTTGTTAACCTATTAATTTGTGTTGTGTTATAAAAAAGGCATACTTTTTCTTGAAATTAAATAATAATAATAATAATAATAATAATAATAATAATAATAATAGTTAATAAACAATGACAGCCTTGCATGCCAAACTCAATCCATCCGGAAAAGTCATGGGAAGAGAGATTGTAAGATGATTTCCACACAAAAGATGAGGCGTACATGTAAGATATCTGATATCAATTACTAATTTCTTTGAGTCTTCTATTAGTCCAAAATTCATGAGTGGGTAACTTCTTTATTTTCATTCTTGTCAAGGTTATTGAGGGGCTGGCTCAATGAATAATTTGTGAGTGTCTTGATTTTATTGGTTTTGTTTTCTTGAATATTAAAATATTTTTTAGAATAAAATGTATTTAAACCTCTTGTAAAATTGGAATATATATTTCCCAAACCTTACTAATCTATTTGAATTGGTGTCTTATTAGTACCTTAGTACTTAGAAACTATCAATCCGCATAAAAACAACACTCAAAATTTTCTAGGGGATTATTAATTACCTTTCTTCATGTTTTCTCAGCGCAGAAATTAGCCCTCATATAGCATGAAGCCAAGAAGGTGAAGTGTATATAATTTATATATATATGGAGAGAGAGAGAGCACTCATTTTTAATTAAACATACATACATTTTATTCCATGGCAAACCATTTGTCATTTATTTATACTCAACACATACACAGTACAACACATGACTGCTTTATTTCATATAGAAGCAGCACCAGTTTTTCATACTCAACACACACATAGTCCAACACATAATAAGTGTAATTCATATAGAAGCAGCACCCGTTATTTAGAACGCAACACATACTGGTGTTTATACCCGACAAATGGCATATCGATTGCCATTTGCTATCGTTGGTGGGTGTGCATCACATAGAAGTTGCAAGCTTCAAATCTGGTATTTCTTTTTTCCCTTTGATTGGGTATGCACCAGAACAATTTATGTTACATACCCCTGGTTTGGAGCCGGTGTTTCTTTTGATGCGGGCGTAACCTTGTTCACCCCATCTGGTCCCCCATGAGTTTTTGACAATCCAATAATCTTCACGATTCGATGAACCATATCCTACTATTAATACAGCATGATTATGTTTGCATGAACCAATGCCTTTACAATCATTCCCCTTAAAGATTCCCTATCAAAGTTAAGAAAACGACTGTTAATTACTTTTCAAATGTGTCTGGTTTGGATGCTAAATAGAGATGAAGTAGTGAAGTAATGAAAATTAGACTTACACTACGGGAGGAGTAGGACTTAAATTCGTTGCTTGCGTACAGGGAAACACTAACAGGTTGCTTGTAAACATAATCACGAAGAGAAGTCTCAGATATAGGATTGTGATACCAAGAATGATAGCTAGTGATAGTAGTGACTACTTTTTTCTCCTGCATCAATAAAAAATAAAACGAAGAGTAAAGCCATAATTAAAAAATACATATATTTGAACTAACCAATAAGTAGACACAATTATAGACTAACCTTTGTGTGATCGCAAGCACTAGCAGAAGCTGTATATGGATAAATTGCTTGTGAGGTAATACCACGATTTTTGATGACATATTGAAATGCGTTGCCGTACCACCCGCCATGGCAGCCGTTGTTACTTTTATCGCAGGATACGAGTTGTTGTTCAGAAAGATCCAGAAGCCTTCCTGAGACTATTTTTGTTATTCCTTCTATAGCTCCAGTGGTAGAGAATGCCCAACAACAACCTATTAAAATAAATTTGATTTGATAATTATGCTTATATGCTATATGCTATAGGTTATAGGTTATAATAAAAAAACAAAAGAAATTTAAGCTTACCACATCGACCCTGGTTTTTCACATGAGTTACAGCTCCTTTAGTCCTCCAATCCCAAGAAGAGGGTACATTTAGACAGGATGCATGGTTCAATATCATCTCGCTGTAGTTACCTTCCATTATGGGTTTCTCTGTCTCATGTAAATAGATTTTGCTGAACTCTTCATAACTCATATCTGAAAATTGGTTCAAACCTGGACGATAGTCGTCAGCTGAGTTTCTTTCTGCATTTTTCTCTCTGACATATTTCAAATTACTTTTGAAAATCTGAAACCTAGCTGCCTCCTCTTCTAGGGTTTGGTATTCTCGTTCATTCTCCTTCTTCCACATTTGGAATAGATGGAAGACTTCTTTCTCAGAAGTGTACGCGTCTAGATCTAGATTCGAAATGGAATACTCATCAAGCACACTAGACGCGAGACAAATCGAAGCATACCAAACCAAGAAAAGGGGAAACAATTTAGTAAAAAGAGAACTCATTGTGCACTCAAAGGCGATAGATATCAAGCGTTTGGATTGTGGTTGTTGCATAGCATTGTTCCATATATATATAGTGAGTGAGAGAACCACAAGCCGTTTATCACAGTTCACATTTTTAAATCAAATTGAGTTCGCTTACTTGTCATCTGAAAAATGTGATGAAAATAAAAAATCTCACATCCTTGTATTGAGGTATTTAAACTAAACTTGTGCTGAGTGAGAGTCCCATCATCAGCTACCAACCCAGTTTCTCTTCCAATTTAATAAATTAAGAGTATAGAGATCAATACCTATAACTGAAATATTATAAGGACCTAATAAAGAATTTACTTAAATTTAATTAAAAAGGGTATTATAAACTTACATATTAATTTTTTTATTTAATCAATTCAAGCTCAGGAGAGACCACCCCCTTATTCCCTTTTATAACCAGAGGCTGAGAGAGTCTAATTTTCGCTGATATGATCAGAAGAGAGCCGCTGATATAATGTACGTGCGACCACATAATTCACAATTAAATGCATTAATCAACGGATGGAAATTGAAGAATTTACTTGTTTTGCACTCCGTCTTATTCAATTGATAAAAATTGGAAAAAAAAATAATTATGCGATTATTTTGTTAAATTTTTTGGCAATTGAATTATAATGTAGAAAACCATGGGAGCTTAAGTAAGGACAAGCAAACGTGAAATACGGCGGCTCTTGCTGATTCTGCACATTGTGCCCCTACTCCCTACTTCCACAATAATGTTGAGTAAGATACCAAGATATGTGTGCTCGTACCTTCACATGGAGATTAAAATATTTTCAAGCCTTGTCTACTGTAAGAATTAACAAGTTTAGTATATAATTACTAAAATGATTTTATATTTTTGAAGAAATAATTCTTCCCTCCTCATGGTCCCAACTCTCTAGCACCGAATACCCTGCAACCACCCACCAGCGCGCGGCCGGCTGCTGGAGCCACCACTGGGGTGACATGATAAATATTAGCATATGACTTTGATGACACTTGAACTTTGGACCTCATAGTTACCAAAAATATTTATGAACAGTAAGCCCTTAGCAAACGAATGCAAATTATATTATACATAATAAACCTAGGTAGGTTCCTTTTGAGAAAGTAGTTGTCAATTTGCTATATTCAAGTTGTCAATTCTTGTTAGACAGTTATTAATAGAGATGCAACATAAAAAAAAAAAGTAATTGTAAATGCAGTTGTCAAATTTGTTATGATATAGTTATGAACTTGTTGTATTGAAGTTGTCAATTTTTGTTAAGCAGTTGTTAATGGAGTTGTCAGCATAAAAAATTATAGTTGTTAATGCAGTTATCAAAATTGTTATGATACAGTTTTGAACTAGTTATATTGAAGTTATTAATTTTTGTTGGGTAGTTGTTAATAGAGTTGTGAAGTATAAAATCGAGCCACTTTTTAAAGCAGTTGGCGGTTGAATTAGCCTAACCATTATGTTCACTTCTCCCGAAGCTTTAGTATTCAAATCATTACCACACACACATGAATTAGGCAATGGGCTCGACTCCTTAAATCAATGGAAATTACAAGCCTTCAACGAATAAAATGAAATATAAAATTATATATCAGATTATAACCTTGTAAATCTTCAATGGTTTAATCAGTGTATTTACTATTTTGAAAGAAATGGGCAATAATTTAAATAACACATTGATTTGTGTTTACTAAGTGAACCCCTCGCTTTGTCGAAAATTGCATGTCCTAGAAGGACAAATTTTGATATTTTACCCATTAATTCTGCGATTTTGCTCCCTTACGTGAATTTATCAACTTTTCTTCTGTGGGTGTGAATTAATTTAACTTGCACAGTTACACTAACCGGTTTAGAACCCCTCCTCCTCCATACACATCCTCTTCCCATCCCTTCCTTTTGCTAATATAATGATCAACATTTGAATGGTCCAGATTTGGTTTTATACAAAATATTACTTTTATTTTTTTTATTTTAGTGTTGAATGATTCATATCAAAATTTAGGAATGTGTATTTAATTAATTATATTTCCTTTTATAATTTAACATTTTAAAAATAATTTTACAAAAGATCAGATGTGAACCATTCAAATGTTGATCAAATGGTTACATTTAATTTTTTTACCTAAATTATTATCAAAATTTTAAATTATAAAAAACTAATTAATTAAAATTATATTGATAAATTTTGTCATGAATAATTTAATACTACAATAAAAAAAATAAAAAAAGATTTGTATAAAACTAATTTGAAGCATTCAAATGTTGATCTTACCATTAGAAAAGGAAGAGGAAGATGATAAAAAGGAAAAAGGAGATGTTCTTCTCCTACTAGACCAACTGATTTTGAACTTCTGCATATTATCGTTTTGAATTCAAAAAAACCGTACTCATATTTTCAACAATAAATCCGTTAAACTCCATATTTTGGTTCGTTTTGTCCGTTAATGTTTTCAAAATTTATGGTTTTATTCTTGCTAAAAAAGATAAAAAATACTAGTTTTTTAAATTTCTTGTTGTATTATTATATAGATCTGTATATCTTTTTTCTATTAACAAATAATTATCTAAATTTTTAAGGATGCTGCTCAATTAAATTTTTTGAATTTCTATATTTTAAATACAAGATAATAAAATTTTAAAGAGAAAATTATCATCTAATGAATAACAATTATCATCAAAACCTTATGCGTCAGATCTCCAATCATGTCACAACAAACTAAATTTTATATTTAATAGATTGGTCATTATATTTAACAAAAAGGTACTAGCTACCTCAATGCTTGTAGCTACTAAATAATAAGCTTTTATAGTTAAAAAGAAAAAGGTGGATATATAAATACTATGGAGTGGCTTCCAACTTGACCAATAGTCTTGTAGTCAAGTCATGACTATACAGCTTCAATAATTTATTAAGCTTTGCTAGTAATCTGTAAAAATGTAGAGGAACGGCTCTATTTGGTTCTTGGGTTACCTTGTTTGATTTCATTAATCTGCCATGCGGAACATGTAAACGGTGCTTTCATATATTTAATTATTTTTCACAGACCAATCAGTGTCAAATTGATTGCTCAACAAGCAACACTCTGTTCCATTACAAATGACTCAACTCTCTGTTCAATAATTTATTAAGCTTTGGAAGTAATCTGAAAAATTGTAGAGGAACAGTTCTACTTGGTTCCTGGGTTGCTTGTTCGATTTCATTAATCTGCCGTGTGGAACATGCAAATGGTAGTAATTATTTAATAGATGGATTACTTTGTTTGATTTCATTAATCGATGCGAGGAACAGACTTTCATATGTTTAATTATTTTTCACAGAACGTCGTCAAATTGATCGCTCAAAAGCCAACTCTCTGTTCAATAATTTATTTAGCTTTGGTAGTAATCTGTGAAAAATGGAGAGGAACGGTTTTATTTAATTGATGGATTACTTTGTTTGATTTCACTAATTGATGCGAGGAACATGATTTCATTATTTTTCACAGAAAGTCATCACATTGATTGATCAACAAGCAACTCTCTATTCCATTACAAATGACTCAACTCTCTGTTCAGTAATTTTTTTAGGTTTGGTAGTAATCTGTGGAAAATGGCGAGGAACAGCTTTATTAATTGATGGATTACTTTGTTTGATTTCATTAATCGGTGCGAGGAACATGCTTTCATATATTTAATTATTTAACATCATCAAATTAATTGCTCAACAACAAGCTCTCTGTTCCATTACAAATGACTCTGCCCGGCACACTCACTTTCTTTCATTTTCTTGTTTACCCTAACCATTTAAATTAAACAAATGGGATAATAATAGCTATGTGTAAAGCTTATAGTTGTAATTTTTGAGGTTGCATGGGATTAAATTCTATTGTATGTTGGTGACCAATGGTTTGAGTCCATTCCTTAAATCTTGAAATTTTCAGATTGCAGTGACAAGCATTTGTATGCGTGGTTGACGTTGAAGCCAAGGGAATTTTGAATTTGACTTTCTGATTCTGGGCCGAGGCGTTGGGTTTCATGATAGAGAGAATGTAAGAAAGCTTAAATATTAGAATATATGAGGAATGAAAATATCTCTATGTGTGCGTGAGGATAGAGCATGATAGATTGAACTTAGAAGCTGAAAATGTATTGAACCTACTGTTTGATGTTTTTATGTTCTAAATAAGCACCCAAGATGATCAAAGGATTGCTTTAAGGTTCTAAAATGTTAGTAGGGACATTGCTGTCAAAACACAGAGAGAGAGAGAGAGAGAGAGAGAGAGGTGCAAACTGAAATGAATCTTGCCGTTGATTGTAGTCCTTTCTATCATCATTGTGATGAATTCTAGCACACATTTTGCATATTTTTCCTCTTGCATTTAAGGCGTTTTCTTTTTTTTAGCTCCATAAAAGCCAAATGAGGCTAGCTGATAAAGATAAAGTGGGTTGTGGTTATACTTCTCGACTGTAACGGATATCGGCTCAATCATAAGGAATGATCTTTTTGTTATGTTTTTAGGATGCAAATCTTTTCACTTCTACTCACATCTTATCTAATTCTTGTCTGCCACCTGAGCTGACCGTATTTGGCCAAAACACCATTCACAATGTATTATGCTTCTGGCTTCTTTTTCCCACTATAATAAGACACAACGTCTAAAAAGGAAAAACACAAAACAACTCCCAATTAAGATTAAGAAATTCGCAAAGCATAAGGGCCTGTTTGATTCCCGTTTTGAAAACAGTTTTAAAAAAATACGGAAAAAAAAAAAAAAACATGTCTAGGGACAAAAGATGACTCTCAAGGGACTGATGTGCTCACATAAACTGTTAGAGTATCACTATCCGTCACTGCTTTTTCGTCAACCTAATTTCATTGATAATTAATTTTTGACCGTCAAAAGCTAGGAAAATACGCAAAGACACTTTTGACCCTCAAAAGCTAGGAAAATTTTTGAGACACAGAGGACACACATCCAAGTCGAATTACGCAGCGCCGTCAACATTCAGAAAAATTGGGGTGTTCAAAACTAAGTGTTTTTGCCCCAAACGAAGCCATGGATGTGTGGATATCGAAGAGATTATTCCAATTATTCTTAGAACGCATCAAATAGAGTTCGGATGAGGGAGAAACAAAGAAAAGTTGGTGGATCACTTGATGCCGCTGCCACTTTAGCCATGATTTGATCAATGAAACAGAGGTTTTAAGATCAAATAAAGCCCATGGATTTGTAGTTCGCTGAACTACGATTCCAAAGACACTAAGAACGTGAAAAACGGAGCTAAAACGAGGGAGATATGGCCTCCCAAAGTTGGTGGGTTGCGATGACCCACTGGAGCTCCAATCGGGTGTAATGACCCAATTTGAGATTAAGGGCTAATAGCTTTGAGATTGATTGTAATTAGTGTAATTAAACACTTTTGGTGAAATGTGATGTGAATTTGATATAAATGTTCATAGTAATGATTTAATAATCATAGTGAAACCATGGGCAAAATGGTAAAATTGGAAATTTATCGACCAATTGGTCAGTTACCAAAGAAAAAACTCATTGGTGATTAGAGATCAAGGGTTGAGATCCATTGGCTATAAGTCGGAATCCTATGCGTTGCATTTGTGTTAGCTCATAGAGGGAGTGAACAAGATGTTGACAAGTGTCATTGTATAGACCAATGGATATGGCACAAAAGACAAAAACTCACTTTTCTCTCTCTTCTCTCTCCTATTCGGTGGAGGGCATGGATCAAGGGGGAAATAGGTACACAATCATCATCTTCTTCCTCATCTCTCATATTCTCTCTCCTTCTTCTCCATTTTCAGTGATCAAGCAAAGAAAGAGAAAGAGAAAGCTTGAATTTTGGGTGAGTAATAATTGTTAGATCTCATGTTTTGATGATAACAAAAGAATGGTTTGAAAAGGAAATGATTAATAAACAAGTTTGAACAAAGTAATAACAGAAACAAGCATCACTTGAAGTAAGCATTGGAGTAATGAAGAAAGACCAAGAGAAAATGTTGAGGAACTTGATCAGAAGCAAGTTTTCTAATGCATTACTCGAGGCGCTACTCGAGTAATGAGACAAAACTTGAAGTAACCAGAGACAACTTCCAGTAATCTGCCAACGTTACTCGAGTAGGTACTCGAGTAATAGTGTAAAAATTTTCAAGGTGTTCTCGGCCTGCCAATGTTACTCGAGTAGCTACTCGAGTAACCAGGTAAACTTGGAGTTGCTCTCGGCCTGCCAATGTTACTCGAGGAGTTACTCGAGTAACCATGTGAAAAACTTCCAGTTGATTTCAAGTTGCCAATGATACTCGAGTAGCTACTCGAGTAACTCTGTTTCTAAAAATGTGGAACTCTCGGCACTTAGTACTACTGCTAATGTTACTCGAGGAGCTACTCGAGTAACGCACTAAGGCAAGTTAAAACTTGAAGATAGTACCCGATTAACTTGATTTCTTTTTATCTCATTTTCCTCGAGTCCTTACTCTAGTATGCAAGTATCTAATGTTGTATTTTAAGTGGATTCCTCGAGTAACTACCCGAGTATGCAGAAATATTTTCAAGGTAAACTTCCAGTTATTACCAGGGTAAGTTATGCACAAAAAGTATAGTTACTCGAGGTGGTACCCGAGTAACCGATGCACAAATGTGTGAATTACTCGAGTCCATACCAGAGTAACAAGGTAAGTGCTCTCGGCCTTGAAATCTTGTCAACATTATTGGAGTAGAGCATCGAGTAACCACAAGTTTATTTGAAGGTTTACTGGAGTTGGTACCCGAGTAACTCATAAAGTTATGAGTGCATTACTCGAGTAGGTACCCGAGTAAACAAATATTTCCAAAGGTTTGAAAATTGGTTATTCCATGCACTACCCGAGTATTCTTGTATTTGCTCATTGACTTGAAGTTAATTTAAGATTTCCCGATGATACTCGAGTAAGTACTCGAGTAAATTTCAAGGGATACTCGAGTAGCTACTCGAGTAAGCATACCCATAAATTTAGAAATCATTCAAACGTTCATTGATTTGTTTCCTATATGATTAATCTTTCATTGTATTAGTATTCTTAGTCTATTTATAGATAAATAATGAAGAAATCATGTCAAGAGATGGAAGTCAAATGGAACGTTCAAATGCCAACCACCGCCAACGGATATTTTTCAAAAACTTGAAAAGTCAATAGTGGCTGCTGCGCACTCTCCAACGGACGAAAGAATATGTTCCAACGGTCATCACCAACATATCTATATAAATGAGAACATCCAAACAGAGAAATGAACACAAGAACACACTTACGAACGTATCATCAAGTTCATTACTCTGTTTTTCATTGTACTTGTGATTCTATGCTTCAGTGATTCTTATTTACTCTGTAAGAGAGATATTTCATTCAAACTCAATATTTGTTATTGAGGTAACTTAAGGTTGTGGAACCTTGAGTTGGGATTGAATTACAACTTGTAAGGGGGAGCGAGTGTCCACGTGTAGGAACTTGCTTGTACTGAGGTGCCAAGAACCCACTGAATCTTGGAAGTTATAGTGAAACTCTCAAAGAAGCTCTGAGGACTGGACGTAGGTCAAAGTGGTTGTGGCCGAACCAGTATAAATCCTGGTGTACACTTCGGTGATATTTCTCCTTACTCTTTCCTATTTTAATTTCAACGTCAAATTTTATATTTGTAACGAAATTTCTAAGGTCACCCAATTCACCCCCCCTCTTGGGTGAAACGTTTGTTCTAACATTTGGTATCAGAGCGTAGGTCTTCTTGTTAAGGTTTAACAGCCTAAGAAGGATCCAATGGCAAGCATGGGTGAAGGAATTCTTCCCGACGGAGCATCCATCACTAGACCTCCAGGTTTCAGTGGTGAACACTTTTCTTTCTGGAAAGCAAAGTTCAGAGTATTCGTGATGGCTACTGAATATAGGCTATGGGATGTGATTGAGAGTGGAAACTATCAACCTACAAAGATTGTAGATTCTCAGAAAATTCCCAAGACTCCAGCGGAATATGATGAGAATGACAAGAAACTTATCACTCTCAACAGCAAGGCAATTCTGATGTTACAAAGTGCTTTAAGTCAGAGTGAATATTTCAGAATTTGCACACTCCCAACAGCAAAGGAAATGTGGGAAGCTCTAGAAATCGCCCATGAAGGAACTTCGGGAATAAAGGAGAATCGCATCAACACATTGATCACTGAATTCGATCTACTTCGAATGAAATCAGGTGAGTCAATTTCTGAATTCGAACTTAGATATACTCATCTTGTTAATCAACTTGCAGCACTTCGTAAAGCCTATGATCAACATACCCAAGTACGAAAGATTTTGAATATTCTTTCTAAAGAGTGGGAGGCCAAAGTCACTGCGATAGAAGAGGCAAAAGGAGAATCAATGAGATCAGTTGCTTCTCTATTTGGAAGTCTTTCTGAATATAAAAGCAAATTAAAGTTCAAACGGGAACTAGATGACATCGGTGACAAAAGAAAGAAAGGTCTAGCACTAAAAGCGAAAGAAGAAAATCAAGATGAGGATGAGGAGTTTGATGATGATGAAATGGGCTTAATCATTAAACGATTCAGAAAGTTCTACAAGAAAGGTCAAGGATTCAAACACTTTCAGAAAGGAGGAAATAGCAGCAAAGATCATATTATTTGCTATGAATGTGGGAAACCAGGACATATCAAGTCGGAATGTCCAGAGCTGAACCAAAAGAGCAAAGAAAAGAGAAAAGGCAAATTCTTCAACAAAAAGAAGGCCTTCGTATCAGCTATATGGGGATATAGTTCCTCTGAAGAAGAAAGTGATGAGGAAGAAGTAGCTAATATATGCCTTGTCGCTCAAGAAGAAACAGAAGAGGAGGTAAATGATTCTGAACCTACCTATGATGAATTACTTACCGAATATAATGCTTTACATTCTGAATTCATCAAAGTAGTTAAAGAATTGGTTGTTTTCAAAAAGAAGAACAAAACTCTTGAAACTAAACTTAAAGAAAAGGATTGTGAAAATTGTTGATCTTTGAAAAAGAAAAACATTGATCTCATAAAAACTCTTGAAAAGTTTACACAAGGAAGTGAGATGCTAAATGTTATTTTAAAAGCTCAACGATTTGTAAATGACCGATCTGGAATTGGATATGATCCAAAGTCAGATAAAAGGAAAAGTAGAAAGAAAGCAGGAGGTAAGTCATATTTGAATTATTTCCAGCATTCTGTACATACATCAAATCCTTTTGCATTTTGTAATTACTGTAATAGAAAAGGTCATTATACATCTTCATGCATTCATAAGAAGAAAGGAACAATAGGAACCTACAAATGGGTACCTAAAGGTTCATATATTTAGAAAATTATTTGTACTAACCCAACAGGACCCAAAAAGATGTGGGTACCTAAGACCTAGTCATTTGATTGTAGGTATGTCTCAAAGCATCCAAAAATAGCAAGTGGTACATAGATAGTGGATGCTCTAGACATATGACCGGAGATTTCGAAAGTTTTACCACATTGCAACCTAAGGAAGGTGGAAAGGTAAAATTTAGAGGAAATCAATCCGGAAGGATAGTAGGAATTGGTGAAATCAAGAATGACAAAGGAATACAAGTCAAAGATGTATATTATGTTGAAGGCTTGTGTCATAATTTGCTGAGCGTAAGTCAAAGTGCAGATAAAGACAACTGGGTAATATTTGACTCAGAAGAATGCTTAATTATCAACAAGAATGATTTACAACTTGATAAGAAGAATATCAAGGCTAAGCTCAGAGCAAAAAGGGAAGGTAACTGCTATACTCTAGATATTAGTAGAAATGAGTCTGAAAACTGTTTTCTGAGTAATACTGATGAAAGCTGGTTATGGCATAAGAGATTGGCTCATGTCAATATGCATCAATTAGGCAAATTACTCAAAAAGGATTTAGTTCTTGGATTACCCAAAGTAACTTTCAAAAATGACTTGATTTGTGATGCATGTCAAAAGGGTAAACAAACTAAATCATCTTTCAAATTGAAAAATGAGATTTCAACAAATAGACCATTACAATTATTGCATATGGATTTAGTGGGTCCAGCAAGAGTAAAGAGTCTTGGTGGTAACCTATATTCATTGGTCATTGTTGATGATTTCTCTAGATTTACATGGGTTATTTTTCTATCATCAAAGGATGAGACATTTGAAGAATTTATTGTTTTTGCCAAGAAGGTGCAAAATGAGAAAGGTATGTCCATTGCAGGTATTAGGACCGACCATGGTGGAGAATTTGAAAATCAAGCCTTTGAAGAATATTGTGATACTAATGGTATTGATCACAATTTCTCTACTCCAAGGACGCCTCAACAAAATGGAGTTGTGGAACGCAAAAATAGAGTGCTCACTGAAATGGCTAGAGCAATGTTGAATGAAAAGAATGTGTCTCAAGTGTTCTGGGCTGATGCTATGAGTACAGCATGTTATATTTCAAATAGGGCCTATATCAGAACAAAACTTGGAAAAACACCATACGAGTTGTACAAAGGAAGAAAGCCAAACATTGCTCATCTACACATCTTCGGTTGTAAGTGTTTCATTCATAATAATGGTAAAGATAACTTAGGAAAATTTGATTCTAAAACAGATGAAGGAATTTTCCTTGGATATTCTAACCGAAGTAAAGCATATAGAGTTTACAATAAAAGAACATGTATTACTGAAGAATCAATTCATATTGTATTTGATGAATTTGAATCCTCTGACAAAACCATTGATGAAGAACAGGAAGTTGGTTTAAATCAAGAAAATGGTCAATCTATTTCTAAATCTCTTATTCTAGAGGTTGATGAAACGAAGGAAGAAGAATCCCTAGGTCAACCTAGAGCTTGGAAATACAATAAAAGTCATCCCTTAGATCAAGTCATAGGAGATGTGAATGAAGGAATCAAAACTAGAAATAGAATTTTCAATGAAGTAAGTTTTTCTGCATTCATTTCTGAGATTGAGCCTTCTAATATTGATGAAGCCCTATCAGACAATGATTGGGTATAGCAATGCAAGAAGAACTAAATCAATTTGAGAGAAATCAAGTTTAGGATTTGGTACCCCGACCCAAGGATCATCCGATCATTGGAACTAAGTGGGTATTCAAGAACAAACTCGATGAATCTGCAATTATTGTCAGAAACAAGGCAAGGTTGGTGGCCAAAGGCTATAATCAGGAAGAAGGGATTGATTATGAGGAAACGTATGCTCCAGTGGCTAGATTGGAAGCTATACGTGTACTCTTAGCCTTTGCATGCATCAAAGGATTCAAACTCTATCAAATGGATGTAAATAGTGCTTTTCTAAATGGTTACATCATGGAAGAAGTGTATGTAGAACAACCTCCAGGTTTTGAGGATGTTACTAAACCTAACCATGTTTTCAAACTAAAAAAGGCTTTATATGGTTTAAAACAAGCTCCTAGAGCCTGGTATGAAAGGCTCAGTAAGTTTCTTATTGATCAAGGTTTTGTACGGGGAAAAGTTGACACAATACTCTTCATAAAACGAAAACACAACGATATTTTAATTGTTCAAATATATGTTGATGATATTGTTTTCGGTGCTACTAATGAATCTCTGTGTAAGGAATTTTCTGAGATTATGCAGGGAGAATTTGAGATGTCAATGATGGGAGAATTGAATTTTTTTCTTGGTTTGCAAATCAAACAAAGAAAGAATGGAATCTTCATATCTCAAACAAAGTATTTGAAAGAGCTATTGAAGAAGTATGGAATGGATGAAGCAAATGGCACGGACACACCTATAAGTTCAACTACGTTACTTGATGCTGATGTCAAAGGAAAAGACTACAACATCACAAAGTATAGAGGAATGATTGGATCATTACTCTATCTCACGGCAAGTAGACCGGACATCCAATTTAGTGTTGGCATATGTGCAAGATATCAATCAGCATCAAAAGAATCACATGCTGAAATAGTCAAACGAATCTTTAGATACCTTGCTGACACACCCGAATTGGGTCTGTGGTATCCCAAAGGAAGAAGTGAATATCTTGTTGCATATTCAGATTCAGATCATGGAGGATATAAAACAGACAGAAAGAGCACCAGTGGACAAGGACAATTTCTTAGAGGATCTCTTGTATCATGGTTCAGCAAGAAACAAAATACTGTGTCTCTTTCGTCAACGGAAGCCGAATATGTTGCAGTATCAAGTTGTTGTGCACAAGTAATATGGTTAAAACAACAATTACAAGATCTTGGTATTTATCTCAAAGAAATACCAATCTATTGTGACAATACTAGTACGATTAGCTTGGTAAAGAATCCAGTTCAACACTCTAGAACCAAGCATATCGATGTCATACATCACTTCATCAGAGATCATGTCCAAAAGAAGGATGTAAAAGTAATATTCATCCCTACTCATCTTCAATTAGCTTATATCTTTACAAAACCCTTGCAAAAGATCAATTTCTTTACATTAGAAGAGAATTGGGAATGGTAAATCCCAATGAGTTATAAGTAATTTCAGTATTTCATAATATTAGATGAAGTCACTTGATAATGTTTTGATGATTACTAACTTAAGCATCGGAGTATATAGAAACTTGTTTTGCAGGAAGAAAGAAACTCTATTTTGGGAAACAAAAACAGAGATTATCAGAGGACACATTTACTGGAGTACCAACTTGAAGTTGTCACTAACAGAGAAGCATTACCCGAGGAACAACTTGAAGTAAAGAAGCACTTTACTCGAGTATGTACTCGAGTAATGGACTTCAAAACTGGAAGTAACAGATCAAGTTACTTGATTTTCAAACATAACGGTTCAATTTCAAAGAAATGAAGAGTTAGAAGTTGAAAAGCATCTTACTCGAGGAGGGCCTCGAGTAAACTTGATGCTTACTCGAGGAAGGCCTTGAGTAATGTCGAAGTCCAGATTTTCAAATTGATGCAAAATGACTCAAATCTGATTAGAATGGATTATAAATGACCGAGGGAACATCTATGGATAATTACTATATTATTCATGCCAGGTACGCAATTTAAATGAATTATTTTGGAATTTTTCTATGAACACCCGAGGAAGGCCTCGAGTAATCTTGAAGGTTACTCGAGTAAGGCCTCGAGTAACGTCGGGTTCTAGGTCTTTATCTATCGCAAACTCGGTCATTTCCACAAAATCTCCTCAAGTAAATCACTATTCTCTCTCACAAAAACTTTTCACAAGTGATTCCTTATTTCATTTCCATCAAAACCCAAGAGATTTCAGCTCCAAAAACCTCCTATTTTTCCAGATTATGTGAACCCTAACCTGCGACTGTCTCTTCTCTTTTTCTGAAAAATCTAAGTTTTCAATCTTTCTGAAAGATGAGAACCAAAAACCTTACTCCCATAGACTCCTCTGAATCCCAACAACACTCTGATCCTCTTTCTTCTCCTCCCAAAAAGAGAAGAAAACTCACCCCAAGACCAAAAACTAAAATTCCTTTTGAATCGAAATCCAAAGGTGTGGTGATTAAAGAGCCTATTGCTACAAGGGCTCAATCCAAAAAGAGTACCTCAACCGGAAGAGGGAAGAGTGCCAAATCTCCCTCACCTCCTCCCTCTGATTCCTCTACCCCTTCTTTCACTCCAAAGCCTATCAAAAAGCCAAAGTATGACAAGAATGTGGCTAAGGCTATGGCTGGAATCATTGATCAAATGGAGAAAGGACAATCTTCCAAGAAGTCCAAAATACCAGAAGCAGAGATCACTAACCCACCAAAGGGATTCAATGTTAGCAAATTGGTGGAGTCTCCGAAGTACTTGTCTCAGTTCTCCAGGAGGAAAGTGTGTAAGACACACTATGTTGATATGAAGCTACTTCAAGAGGTAGTGAAGCATGACCTAAGTCCTTATTTAGATCCCTTTGTGCCTTGGCTATCTATTAGATTACCATTTTGTACTAAAGTGATCACCCACTTTTATTGTAACTTAGAAATCATAGATGAGCCTAATCAAACCTCAGTTGAGGAAGAGATGACCACCACAGTTAGAGGCTAAAAGATACTTATATCTCCCTCTAGGATTAACTTGTGGTTAGGAATTGAGAACCCCCCAGATGATATCTATTCTAAACTTGAGCCAAACCAAATCTTCACTATTCTCAAACTCGGTGAGCTAGTTGGCCCCCTAAATTTTAAACCAAGTGATATGTGTGATCATCACAGGGTCCTATGGTACATCTACTCTAGGTCCCTAGTGAACAAAGCCAACAATTACACCCATTTCTCTGATAGGGACTTTAGGTGGTTTGCTTCACTGCTTTTGAAGGAACAGAAGGATATGGGAGAATATATTTTCTTGGAGATGAAAAGGTATAAGGTGGATGGGAAGGCCACAACACCAATGCCATATCCTTAGATTGTGTCTCTAATCCTGAAAGAGAACAAAATATGGTATTTGGATAGCAAGAAGCCAATTGAGAGGTTGACTCCGGTTAGGAGAAACCAAATTGGGAAATTAAACATTGAAATCCCTCTCAAAGGCCCTCTGGAGTCTGGGTCCAAGAAAAAGAGGAAGACCACTGAGGCAGAGCCCAGCAAGTTGGATGACACTCAGTCATCGGCTCCAGTTGCTACCACATCATCGCCATCCTTCCTCAATGCCACTCTCCAGCACTTCATGGAGAACATGCTCAGAGGTTTTCATGTGGACATCGCCAACACAAATGTAGAACTGATAACCCACATGAATACTAAGATGGGAGAGTTGGTTGACAGAATGGACAAGAGGCATGAGGAGTTGCTAGCAGAGCAATTGCCCAGGGAGAGACCTTGAGATTGATTCTAGCACGACTGGACTCTTTGGGTCCTGGACCTTCTACCGGTCCCTCCTCTTCTGCACCACCACCACCTCCAGTGAACCCTCCTTCAGACACTCCTATTCCTGAGGCTGAACCATCTATTCCTCCGGTCTCTGATCCACTTGAGGCCCAAGGCAAAGATATTCTATTCACAGTGGATGATCCTGAAACCCATGAGACCACACAAATCATCATTGATGATTCACCTCCCAAACCTCAGCCAGAAACAGCTCCTAAACCTATTCCCTCTCCTACCCAAACAGAGGAAATATCTCCCTCTTCCTCCTCTGAACATCTCACTCCTGTATTGGATACTCCTCCAGAGGCTGAGACCACTATGGTTGTCTTCCAGCCTTCTCCTATCCCTCCTAGAGATGACATCCATATCCTACCAGTCAATCTTCCTGAACCAGAATCTTCCAGTTCCTTTGACTCATCTAGTTCAGATGATGATGGTTTGGTCCTTCCAGTGAAGCCTATCTCTATGGTGAAGCCTTCTAGTCCTTCACTTGATTGATGAAGCCAAAAAGGGGGAGAAGAGCTTGAGAGTGATTTTGTGGATGTGTCCTAGTTTATTTTGGGTATTTGGCTGTATATGGGTTTTAGGGAGCATTTTAATTTTAGCTTGTAATTTGTGATTTTTAAAGTTAATACAAGTGTGTTCATGTTATGCAGTTTAATTTAAATTATGATACTTGTTTGGACTAATGAAGTTGTTGTGTATGCTATGAATTCAAAGACATATTTAATTGAGAATCTAATTTGAAAAACCATGTCAAAATCACCAAGTTTTGTCATCATCAAAAAGGGGGAGAATGTTAGATCTTATGTTTTGATGATAACAAAAGAATGGTTTGAAAAAGAAATGATTCATAAACAAGTTTGAACAAAGTAATAACAGGAACAAGCATCACTTGAAGTAAGCATTGGAGTAATGAAGAAAGACCAAGAGAAAATGCTGAGGAACTTGATCAGAAGCAAGTTTTCTAATGCATTACTCGAGGCGCTACTCTAGTAATGAGACAAAACTTGAAGTAACCAGAGACAACTTCTAGTAATCTGCCAACGTTACTCGAGTAGGTACTCGAGTAATAGTGTAAAAATTTTCAAGGTGTTCTCGGCCTGCTAATGTTACTCGAGTAGCTACTCGAGTAACCAGGTAAAAACTTGGAGTTGCTCTCGGCCTGCCAATGTTACTCGAGGAGCTACTCGAGTAACCATGTGAAAAACTTCCTGTTGTTTTCAAGTTGCCAATGATACTTGAGTAGCTACTCGAGTAACTCTGTTTCTGAAAATGTGGAGCTCTCGGTACTTAGTACTACTGCTAATATTACTCGAGGAGCTACTCGAGTAACGCACTAAGGTAAGTTAAAACTTGAAGGTGGTACCCGATTAACTTGATTTCTTTTTATCTCATTTTCCTCGAGTCCTTACTCTAGTATGCAAGTATCTAATATTGTATTTTAAGTGGATTCCTCGAGTAAGTACCCGAGTATGCAGAAATATTTTCAAGGTAAACTTCCAGTCATTACCAAGGTAAGTTATGCACAAAAAGTACAGTTACTCGAGGTGGTACCCGAGTAACCGATGCACAAATGTGTGAATTACTCGAGTCCATACCCGAGTAACAAGGTAAGTGCTCTCGGCCTTGAAATCCTGCCAACATTACTGGAGTAGAGCATCGAGTAACCACAAGTTTATTTGAAGGTTTACTGGAGTTGGTACCCGAGTAACTCATAAAGTTATGAGTGCATTACTCGAGTAGGTACCCGAGTAAACAGATATTTACAAAGGTTTAAAAATTGGTTATTCCATGCACTACCCGAATATTCTTGTATTTGCTCATTGACTTGAAGTTAATTTAAGATTTCCCGATGATACTTGAGTAAGTACTCGAGTAAACTTCAAGGGATACTCGAGTAGCTACTCGAGTAAGCATACCCAGAAATTTAGAAATCATTCAAACGTTCATTGATTTGTTTCCTATATGATTAATCTTTCATTGTATTAGTATTCTTAGTCTATTTACAGATAAACAATGAAGAAATCATGTCAAGAGATGGAAGTCAAATGGAACGTTCAAATGCCAACCACCGCCAACGGATATTTTTCAAAAACTTGAAAAGTCAATAGTGGCTGCGTACTCTCCAACGGACGAAAGAATATGTTCCAATGGTCATCACCAACATATCTATATAAATGAGAACATCCAAATAGAGAAATGAACACAAGAACACACTTACGAACGTATCATCAAGTTCATTACTCTATTTTTCATTGTACTTGTGATTCTATGCTTCAGTGATTCTTATTTACTTTGTAAGAGAGATATTTCATTCAAACTCAATATTTGTTATTGAGGTAACTTAAGGTTGTGGAACCTTGAGTTGGGATTGAATTACAACTTGTAAGGAGGAGCGAGTGTCCAGGTGTAGGAACTTGCTTGTACTGAGGTGCCAAGAACCCACTAAATCTTGGAAGTTATAGTGAAACTCTCAGAGAAGCTCTGAGGACTGGACGTAGGTCAAAGTGGTTGTGGCCGAACCAGTATAAATCCTGGTGTACACTTCGGTGATATTTCTCCTTACTCTTTCCTGTTTTAATTTCAACGTCAAATTTTATATTTGCAACAAAATTTCTAAGGTCACCCAATTCACCCCCCCTCTTGGGTGAAACGCTTGTTCTAACAATAATCCTCCTATACTCAAATCCTCTTTATTAAACTTGGTCATAGTGTTAAGAGCTCCATTTTGGTGGTTTCAGAATTTTGAAAGGTGGTAGTTTGAGTGTTGGAGCAAATTAGAAGTTTGAGAATCAAAGTTTTGGTTTTGGCAAAGTGAAGAGGTAAGGATTTGATACTTTTTAGTATATTTGTTGTGATTTTGAATAAGTTTGAGAAATTCTGGAATTTGCCCTAGTTTTATGCCAATTTGTGATGTATGAATTTCATAGTGGATAATGTTGGAATTAGTTCATTATGAAGCTATTTGAGTGGTGGTTTTAGTATTGAATTTTAGAGGTATGTTGATTGGTATTGAGTGTTATGTGTGTTATAGAGACCCAAGAGTTAAATAGTTGTTAAAATGGTTATTGGGTGTTTTGGAGGTTACCAATGTGTTCCTTAGGCAATTTTAAGTGGAAATTAACTTTGTGTGAAGTTTGGGAACTATTGGGATAAGTTTGGTAAATCTGGGAATTTTCTGTCAGTTGCTGCAATCTAGCAATCTGATAGCATCACTTGAGTGAGGGAAGAGCTCACTCGAGTACTACAGTGTATTTTCCTTTTTTTCCTTTGTGTTTTGCTTGGGTTTTCATGAAGGAAGCTTGAGTGCACTTCTTAATCCACGAGTGAAGTTGATGATCACTAGAGTGAGCATGGGATCACTCGAGTGATGGGGTGAGTTCATGGTTAGGGTTGCTTTCGGGTTGTCACTTGCTGATCAATGTTTAAGAGTGTGTTCTGACACTCGTAAGTGTAGGCTCCTCACCAAAGTGCCAAGAGTGTGTTCAAGAGTGTTTTTCCCCCTGATGTTGCATGTGCTCTCGGGTTCTCACTTTCTGTGTTGCACTTTTGGGGACTCAAGTGAATTTAGAGTCATCACCCGAGTGCAAAGCCTTATACTTTGTACTATGAGCACTTTCTGGCTGAGGTAGTTGCTCACTGTCAAACACTCACAAGTGATATTCGTTCTCACTTAAGTGCAAATCTCTCATCACTCGAGTGAAGTTGTCTTCACTCGAGTGAGCCAGCTGAAAATCAATGTTGTGCTTCCGAAAAAGGGGTCTTTAGGGTAGTTTCTTCCAACCCTTTCAGCATGTGTTTAGGCCTCTAATGGACATCCTAAAGAGTTTAAATGATAACCAACTTAGAGTATTATGGAAATATGTATTTGGAAAAGAGATTGATCGGTTGTCCATAATTTGGTTAAAGGATTTAACATCTGTCAGACTCATGAGCCCATTATGCCAAAGAACATCAGGAAAGATACAGGTAATGACTCCTCTCTTATATTTTGTGTAAATGTACTGTATGTATGCCTATCAAGCATTGTGTTGCTGCTGCTGCTTCATGATGCTTTGTGCTTTGTGACGCTTTGTGCTTTATGATGCTGCTGTATAGTGTTTACAGTGAAAGCTGGCATTAAGATTACAACGAGAGCTGGCATAGTGATTACAACGAAAGCTAACATTGTGATTACCATGAAAGCGGGCATAGTGAATTATGATACAGCCGTAAGTGCTGTCGATTGTGGTGCGAGCCATGACTCATAGTGTTATTATTGAACCTGATGAACTTACATGCTTTGTGTTTATATATTGTATGAGTGATTTGTTACTATTGGGATTCTTTAGAATCTTACTCTTTCTAATGACTAATATTTCAGACAGAGCAAGTGGCTCAAAAAGGAACCAGATAACCAGGAGTAGTTAGGACCTTGTAGGGACATTTTGTTGGGAGTTGGTTATCTATTGTTGGTTTGGGATTACCGTTTGTATATGAGGTGTAAATAATAATTTTGGATATGTAATCTTCATTTTGGAAACATCAAAACCAATATATATACATGTAACCAGGGTTACCGGGATTTTAGTTGTGCACTCTGATATTTATCAATGGGATATGATTCCTCAAGTAATTATATTCGAATGTGAATGTGAGACCAGGTTGAATATATTTTGAACTGTTTTCTGGATTACCCCATCTGGAAGGTGAGGGATTATAAAGGTTGTTTTTGTCTTATTGGTCACTATTTCACTTAAATTTCATAATCTCGATGTAATTACGATAAGGGGGTTACACCGAGTCAATTGACCCGGCTGGAGGTTGAAGATGATGATGATGTGGCAGTCAACTGCCACTTCATCGGTCAACCCAAGCCACATGGCACCAATGAGAGTGCACCATGTCTGCGTTCATAGCCACGTCAGCATCGGTCAACATTGGCCACGACATCCGTTGACTAGCCACATTGACCTAAACATGTCATCGCCACGTCATCATCACATCAGCAGTACGCAGGGTCAAGGGTTGACTGGTCAAAGTCAACAGTCATTCGTTGACTGTTGACCCCAAAAAAACCATAAAAAGACATATGGCGCGTGGGGCCCACTAGTTAAGAAGAATCATTGCGTTTGAGTCGCCTCAGTTAGACTAAGATGAGATCTACATGTGTGCATATACACAGAAAATGGATCGAAGCATGAATATAGACCTGTAGCCAGGCAAAGAACTCTTTTTCACAAATGAGATTGTAAAAGAGATATTATGAAAAAGAAAGTCCTGGTTCGAATGTTGAGTACATTTTGGAACTAATGTCTGTATGGTGAAAGATAAAGAAATCAACGAACATCTCAAACCATTCATCGTAGCATGCAATTCATACTGTATGTGCTTAAGAGTTAAACTGCAACACGGGATGTAGGTGAAAGATCCCTAGTTCACTGCATTGTGAGTCCCAGGAAGGAAGAATCCTTCCACAATGCCCTTAAGACTTAGGCGGCATCATGAAAGCTTGGTTTGGTGACAGCTACTTTAGTTGAAGCTCCATGATCACACTTGATTCGGTCAGATGAGTGAAAACTAGGAAAACGACCAAGTCAATATGGACTAATGTTTAGTCAAAAAGGAAGATTTACTCCTAAATACATAAGATGTGCTAGTATCTGTGGTCGACCCCTTACTAGCTCTATGTATAGCTAGTAAGTGCAGATACCATGTGCGTGGAAGGCAATCTGAGTTAATCAACATATTAACTTGAGAGGGATTAGATATCCCATGATTAATATGTAAGGGAGAATATGGGGCATATGAGGTAATGAACATATAGCTTACAGTTATATATATAAAGGGTGTCCTTGGATGCTGATCTAATATGAGGGATTTCTAGTATCACAAGCAACAAATCTTAAAGATGTTTTTGCCCACGCGGTCATGGCAGACGCCAAGTATGAAATAGGAAAGAGTAACGGACACACGATGGGTGGCCCATCAAGTGCGAGTGGGAAATGTTAGACTTTGGGTCTAACATCAGCATTAATTGCAGATTGGGGAATAATTCAGCAATAATTATGGATTTGTTAATTGAGGAACAAATCACCATAATTAGGAAATTAATTGAGAATCAATTAATTTAATTGCTGCCTTGGAGGGCAAGAATGAGTTCACACGTTTCCTAATTAGTGGCCTCCATAAACCACTATAAATAGAGTGTGCCTCCACAATTGCAATTCACCCCCACCATTGAGCTTTCTGGCAATTCTCTTCTCTCCTATCATCTTTCTGGTTCTGGTGATCTGCTGTGCAAATCACAATTAAACTCTAGTAGTCTAATAATTATATGGGCACAATTATGGAGCATTGGAGCTTTGACCCAGATCCGAACATGGATTCGCCCCGGTACGCTGGTTTTCTCTCTCCCCCTTATTTTATTTTATCTTACAGCATGTAATTCAAATTGTACCCCTTGTGGCTAGATAAAATTTGAATTTTTTTAGAAAAGTCATCAGCCAACTATAATTAACATGATAAAAATTGTTATGTTTTAACTGGAAAGAGTTCAGATGTTCCTCTTTTTTTTTTGCAAAGGACATGTTCCTCTTAGAATATGTAAGTATTTCTCCAACTTGAAATAATAATTTGCTGACTGGATAAGGGAAATTAATTTCCACTTAACCCTTTATTTGCTCCCTATCACACAAACAAACGGACAAGTAACAGTCAATATGTATTTTTGCACATATTTTAGAAGTTTATAGTTATTTTTGTCCCTTGAAAAATCATTTGTGTCTGGCACACTTTTGAAGAAATCTCGTGTGTATTTTTGCTCATTAATCCCTTAAAAAATTTAAACAATTGGTCAAGTAATAATCAATGTGTATTTTGCAACTACTTTAAAAGTTCATACTTATTTTTGCCCTAAACATACATTTGATGTTGGATGCATTTTTGAAAAAAATCTCATACGTATTTTTGTACTTAAATCTTATATTTTGGGTGTCATGCTTCCGGGTCATGTTTAAATAACAACAGTTTTATTAGGACATGCAAATTGACTAATTTTATCTTAGTAATAAGAAATAATAATTTGTCATAAAAAATTTAACTGCACCTTTTTCAATTTTCATGCAAGAGATCTTTCCTTTTTACTTTATTTTTATGTAATATATGAATTTCTTACTCGCTTTGATATTCTTGCTCCTGCACAATGAATGTAGGCAAATTACAAAAGCAATACTTTGTCATAAAAGAGTTAAAAGGCAATTTTGTCATTTATTATTGGAAATTACAGTCTGACCATAGGGTTCAATTCTTACACATGAAATAGGTGATGGGCTGGACTCATTAAATCAATGGAAATTACAGGCATTCGATGAGAAAAAAATAATATATAAAATCATTATCAGATTATAACCTCGTAAATCTTCAACAGTTTAATCAGTTATAAGAAATAATAATGGAGACAATAAGCAAAAATAGTTTACTAGTTTGAAAGAAACGGGCAATAATTCAAATAACTCATTTGTTTTTGTTCTCACTTTGTAGAAAATTGCATGCACGAGAAGGGTAGATTTTGATATTTTACCTATTAATTCTAAGAGTTTGCATCCTTACTAAAATTTATCAACTTTTCTTGTGTGGTGTGATTGCACATTTGATTTTTCTTGAAATTATTATCAAAATGTTAAATTAAAAAAATAAAAATAATTAATTAAATTTAAACTGCTAAATTAAGACATGAATAATTTAATGGTATAATAAAGGAAATAAAAAAATTTGTATAAAACCGAATTAATTTGAACCAGATTTTGCAGTTGGAAAAGGAAGAGGAGGGAATAGGATGGGAAGGGAAAGGGGAGAGGTTCCTCTCCTAGAGACCAACTGATTTTAAACTTCTGCATTTCATCTTTTTGAATTCAAGAAAATCTAATTATGCTTTTAACAATAAACCCTTTAAACCCCATATTCTTGTTTGTTTCGTCTGTTAATTTGTTCCTAATTTATTTTTTTATTATTTTGAATTCTCTAGATTTTAAACAAGAGATAATTATATTTTTAAAGAGAAAATTATCATCTAATGAATAACAATTATCATCAAAACCATGAGTGAAACCTTCAATCATAACAAACTCAATTTTACTTGATGCATGTAGCCATAGTCATTAGAATCGCGAGTCGACTCGATTGTCTCGGCGAGTTTAAGTTTCTAGCCGGGCATCATGTGTCAACTAGCAATATAACTTGTCTCCCTCTTGACATGGCTAAAATCGCCAAGTCATTTGCCCATACTCGGTGGTAGCGGATGAACTCGAATGAGTGTGGCATTGTTTAAAGGGAAAATGACACCTAGGTCCCAAGGACCAAACAAAATATAAAAAATACCCCTTTGAAAAGTCAAAGATCAGAAAAGTCCCTAGGGACTTTTTTGTAATTATTTCCTAAAGTCAATTGACAAAATTACCCCCATTGAAATTGCTAAACAAAAGGCACAAGAGGAGAGGAGGGAAGGCACGGTTTTTGTGATTAAGGAGAAAGAGAAAAACGGACAGACGCTACGTGTTGGAGGTGTAACATTGAAGGGATAAAGCGTGGTGTTAATATCGTTGGCAAAGGATAGAATCTGCCGCCTTTATCTACAGGTAACGAGATACAACAACAAACTGATTTTTTTTGTATGAACGTTGGTTGGATTGAGATTGAGGGATTGGTCAACGGTTGGAGCTTGGGCTCAATAATAGAGTAAGTGGTATGTTATACACAAGAAATGTTAAGAATTTGCTACACATATGATCTTGACCATTGAAGTTGGGGTTTCACCCTGGTTGGGTTGTGTTTATGTTAGAGTGCTCTATTTTTGGGGAAGGTTACGGAAGAACTGCTGTGTTTTAAGTGGGAATGATTGAATGTAATTGTGATTCTTTGCTGTGAAAACGCTGATTAAAAAAAAAGTGTTGTAAATTCATGCAGTTATAATTGTTAATATAGCAGTTGTAGTTGTTAATATAGAACCTGTGCTCTATTTTTGGGCAATGTAATAGAGGGAATGCTCTATTTTTGGAGAAGCAAACAGAGGGATGGCCTTGTGACAGTGAGAAGTTGTGAAATTATAAATTCCTAGAAGAAGTTGTTAAAATGACTCATCATGTTATAAATGAAGCCTAAGAAGTTGTAAGCAATGTCGTTCGGCATGTTAAACTTGGTGATGCGGCCAAAGTTAGTTTCCTGGTGCAATGACAAAAAAAGGTTATAAAACTAACTTAACATGTTGTGAAACTAACTGAAGATGTTGTAAAAATAATACAAAGTAGTGAATAAACTCATTTTCAGTGTTCAGCATAGTTTTATGTAGACATGAGCTTAGTCATTGTTAAAATGACTCATCATGCTGTAAAAGAAGCATAGAATTTGTAAACAATGTTGTTCGTAGTATTAAACATGGTGATGCGGCCAAAGTTAGTTTCCTAGTGCAATGACAAAAAACAGTTGTAAAACTAACTGAAGATGTTATAAAAACAATACAAAGTAGTGAACAAAAACATTTTCAATTTTCAGCATGTCCATTGTCCTTAAAAGTAAAAAACAGAAGTATGGTGATCCAACCTTCAACCTTGACGACACACCACCTTTCACAACAACTCCACCTCGAACAAATGAAGTAGAATTGGTAGATGATGACAAATATGCTGTAAGAAATGACCATGGTGAAGGAATATGGGAAATAATATAGAGTAAGACCTTAATTTATGAACAAAAACTGTGTGTTTTTTTGTTTTACTCCTGCTTAGTTTATTTTATTTTTATTGCAATTTTTTTCGTTTCTAACGATGCTTTTTGTGTTAACAGGAATATGGACAACTTTAGTGACTCAAATCAAAGTGTTGGGGATGACGAAAGGCGTAGAGATGACGAAAGCCCTTGCGATGACGAAAGGCCTAAAGATGAACCCGTTGCAAGAAGGAGGGTTAAAGGCTGTACAAAGATGGGAGCATTGGTTGCACGTCATGAACATCAACAAGAGAAGCTGCATATAGACTTCGATGACAATCTGAATCCAATTGGTCCTGAGGAAGACCATTTAATTAGCTACGTAGGGTTTTTGGGTCGAAGCAAAGTGCGCATTACCTACGATAATTGGAGATTGGTTCCCCCAAAAATGAAAGACATGATTTGGCAGCAACTTTTGGTATATAAGTTTTGATGCATTTATGATAATTGTAGCTTTATTCCTATTGTTTCAAATATAATTATCTTATGTTTTACCTTGTAGCAAACATACGATGTCCCAGACACCAGGGAGATGTACAGGCACTGGATGGATGAGGTTCAGATACGATGGAAAGGTTTCAAGAACAAGCTAACAGCAAGGTACATTTGAGGGGCCCAGAGGGGAGAGGATCCAATCAACATTATTCGTATTTGTCTCCAGAGGAGTGGAGGTTGTTTGCGGCATCACGGGCAGATCCTGAGTTTTCGGTAAGATTTTTGTCATAATAATATAGAGCATTTAATTTTCATATATTTGATATCGTTGATTTATTTTTTGTTGTTTTTTATTCATAGGCATTAAGTGCAGCAAATACACAGAGGCAAGCAGAAAATAAATATCAACATTACATGTCTCGTGGTGGATATCAGAAGCTTGAGCGGCAAATGATGCAAGAAGAGTTACAAAAATTGAAGGAAGCAGCGGAATCTGATCCTAGCATTGTTATCCAGGCCCCGACACCTCCTCCACATCACAAAAAATGGAAAGCAAGGAGGATTAAGAGTAGGAAGTTCATAAATTCGGTTGTTGCTGAGGTTGCTGTGAGGATTGTAAGTAGTTATACTATAAGTACCTAATATTTTGCATATCGAGATTGGTTTTGATACATTTATGATAAACTGTATGCTACAGGATGAACTGGAAGATCATAGTAGCCAAGGTTCGTTCAATCCAAGTAGACGGATGGATATCTTGTCAGCAGCTATTGGGAAGGCAGATACCCTGGTCGTGTTCGAGGAGAGACACAGGGAGTTAGTGCAGTGAGGTATTTTGGACGAGACTCACGTTATTCGTCACAAGCTGGACCTAGTAGGGACCTTGTGGCTAAGATTCAAGAGAACCTCGAATGAGAGCTCAAGGCCAACCTTCTCGACAAGCTCCGACAAGAGTTGTTGCTAGAGTTTCAACATGAAATGGCTAAGATGTTCGAAGCGCAAAGGGCAAGGAACGAGCATAGAACTCAGGAATCCCCTGCCTTCAATAGCACCAAAAGAAGTTACAACCCTCTGGAGGAACCACTTGGCGACCCTTCTCCCACTCTAGCGTCGGGAGACCCTTCCACCCTCTATTTGGAGGATCCATTATTACGTGTTTGTTGCCAATGCTCTCGTTTACACACATGCTACCACCCACCATCATCAGCAAGTTCCGCAGGATTTTCATAGGATGAATGTGATGAGTGTTAGAAAAGGGGAAGAAGGTACAACTATCCCTGTTCCTGATCTAGAGGTTAGCACGTTAGGTCAGGCGATAGGATCTTTCATCCTTTGGCCTTAAAATCTTATTGGTTCAGAGGCAACACCTCCAATGGTAGGCATTACCTTACTATTACTGAAAATCTATTGGCATCTTAATAACAATTTGTTTTTTGATGTTCTAAAAGGATGATGAAGATGTGAGGAAATGGCCCTACTTTGCACGGCTGCAACAGATCTACAAGGGCATTAAATAGGTTGACTTGAAGATGCCTCAAGGGATTATGGGCCTTACATTGGAGTATCCCTACATGATTGACAATACAGATCTCAAGCAGTTTATCAGGTTGGAGGAGATAGATGCAGGCTGGGTGAAATTTGTAATCCGGTAAGTTTTTTTCCAATTTTCCCATAGAATTCATTTAATGGTTTTTTGATTTCATACATTCAATAATTCATTCCTTATTTTAATTCTATTATAGCATCTTCCACGACCTCTGCACAAGCATGGAAAGACGTGATTGGTATGGATTCTTATGCCTTGTGAATACGACAGGGGATACCAATACTGCGGCGTATAGGACTCACTATGTGGGCTACGCAATGGGAGAGACCAAACTTCGTTGTTATCTAGCACCCATTCTTCAACGGTTCATATTTTCATTTTGTCAATTTAAGATATTTAATAAATAATTGCCTTGTCATCTAACTTCATTTTAATCTGTACATGTTGTTATAGTTACCACTGGAGTTTGTGTGTTATATGTCCTCGCTGCAACCTAGTCTATTAGTTTGACCCCTTGCGTAAAAGGTCAGACAAAGATACAAAATCTGTCTTTGACGCGTAAGTTATTCTGTTTGTATTTTATTGACTCTTAAAAAAATAAATAGTTATAATTTCTGTTGATTTTAATTTTCATGAAAGTGCTTGTCAAACATATAGAGTCCTAGGCGGGTCATGCGAAGGTACAGTTGTTAAAAAGCCAAAATTGTTTTATCCGATAGTAAGTAGTTTCAATTCTAATTGTTTCATTGATAGTCGTTTTAGACATACCTTTACTGATTTTAACAACCAATTGCATGCCTTTGATTTAAAGTGCCCTCGACAACCTGGCAACACTGAATGCGGATATTATGTTATACTTTATATGTATAACATTACTCAAAGTGGAATTACTAGCAATTTTGAAAAGGTAATCGCTTCTTCATTCTCAAATGATAATATTTTTTGTATTCTAATTGAAATGCTAATTAATTCATTTACTTGATTCATTTCATCAAATCTTATTTTCTAATTTTTAAATTTTTGATAATGAAGATGCCTACCTACGTGAAGACCTTAATTTGATTAGAGACCTTTTGGCTAGACATCTTCGTCAAAATATAGAGCAGTAAACTTTTTATTTATATCAGTTTGTAGTTGTGTGATGACAGTATTTTAACACTTTCTGGTTGTTATTGTACATATATATAGTAGTAGGTTATATGAGTTGTTATTGTATGTATATGTAGTAAAGATTGTAGTGCTAGATATCCTTATCATTTTGTAACGGATATTATGGTTTATGAATCCATTTTCTATTATGTTTCTGCAGTTTAAATTTGCTGGGTAATGCAGAATGTAAATAATCATTTTAAAAAAAATCAAACATTTTAACGTCCCAAGTCTAGAATTGGGACGTCTAAAGTCCTTCACAGGAGGACTTTAGACGTCCCAAATTGATATTTGGGACATCTAAAGTCCCCCCCGGTGGAGGACTTTAGACGTCCCAAATTGAGATTCGGGACGGCTAAAGTCTCACCTTAGACGTCCCATTTTTTTGAGACGTCTTTTTTTAAAACATACTATGCCCCCCATTATAGACGTCCCCTAGTTTTTAAATGTTAAAAGTGTCAAAATAGATATGTTAAAACCCCTTTTTGTAGTAGTGTATATAGCATGAAACCAATAACATATATGCAATAATCAACATATGAGAGAGAGAATGCCACATACATACAAGATCAAGATGCTCATTCGTCAAATTTATATGTGCGGATAAAGAGATAAAGAGAAGAGGAGATAATGACATACCTAAAATGCAATCACTTTCTTTGATTTCAAAAAGCATGAGAAACTTGCATATAAAAACATGCTTATGGCATAAATATTGCACCCAAAAAAAATGGAGATATAACAAAATTATATCACATGCTTATATCAAATGATATTAGATCGATGAACCTTGTGCCTTTGGAGGAGCAACGGAGGCTAGGCTTTTGGCAAACCCATGCATGCTAGGGCTTCGACACAACAACAGAGCCTGCTTCATGGGAGGATTGGCCAATGCTGCCACTGTAGATGAACGCCGAAGGCTTGGCCAACGGATCGCGATAGAGGCTTGGGCATCGAAAGAGCGACGACAGGCGACTTAAATGACATAGAGGCATACCTCGAAGCAAAGCAACTCTTTTGGGAATGAAGATTAACGAAAGTTTTTAAACTTTTCAAAAACTACCAAGTTTAAATTTTTTGAGGGCAACTATATAATTGGATTTTGAGAAATAATCACAGAATAGTATTTAAGAACTTTTTTTTTTTTGACTTTTTAAAAGACCTACTTTTATGTTTTGTTAGGTCCTTGGACCTTGAGGTCCTCTTTTAAATTGATCTCAGATCTGACAAAAAAGCTGCCAGGGCTTCTCTGAATCCATGGCCCACCATAGGGTGGGGACCACATGAGCCATTTCGCAAGATATATTGCTTAAGAACGAACATATATATTTATATATATATAGTATACACACGCAGGTATTAGATTTCGTACCCAAATATAAGACCGTTTCAGCCTCGGAAATCAATCTGTAGATCAAATTATGTTTTATCAAAATTATACTACTATTAAATATATTTATATTTGAAGTATTTGTAATTTTCATGGGGCATAGAGATTATAATGGTAAAGGTAAAGAATTCGAAGATTATAGAGATGATGATACTCTAACATTTCTTGATCTTTATTAAATTTATAGTTTTTTCAGAATTTGATTATGTTTAGTGACTTCATACATAAATTTCATCAAAATTTTTATAAGTAATTAAGTATGATAAATTTAGCATCAATGATTTAGATTTGAAATTAATATATTTAAACTAATTTATTGAAATTTTTTGTATTTTAGTTATATATTTTTAAGATATGTTTGTTGATAATGATAAACTCTAATGAGTTTACGAATCAAGTTCACTATCTGAGTGCACCATGTTGTCACGAGTTTGTTTAAACTTATAAATCTGACAATCATATGTGTAGCTACTAACTAGTGCGCATGCATGACTTATAAAAGGTCTATAAATACCATCGAGTGTTTAGATTAACTGTTTGTGAATCATTCCAACTTAACTAATAATTTTGTATTTGAGTCATGGGTATACAACTGTGACTGTGGTAAGAAAATGAAAAATATGTTTAGTGATATGAAGATGACCAATATGTTTAATGGGATGGTATACCTAATATGACACGATGCTTGAATCGTGCTGACAGCAAAAGAAAATAATATGGTTAAGCCTACAAGCATTAGAATACATTATCCTTCCTTATTCCTTATAGGATAGGTTGATAGGCACCACAATGTTATTGTATTGACTAGGGAAGAAATATCATATTTCGGTGTTCATGTTGAGGCCATATAATATTGGTTCCTATAGCCCTGAATCTAGATTATTTGGGTATTTCAAAATGATCATGTGATTTCTCCATAAATTATATATATACATAGGTATGAGTGGTTCTGCATAGCTTCACTATTAGATTAATTTTAGAAAATAAAAATTTGATATCCTATAAAAAGTATAAAATGTGAAATAATTTAATAAAAGTGAACCAATGTGAACTGTTTACATCCCATTTTTATCTACTAATGTGAACCAATGTGACAACCTAACGTGTAGCTACTAACCACTGAGCATGCATGATTAAAAAAAGGTCTATGAATACCATTGAGTGTTGAGATTAATTGACCGTGAATCATTCTAAATTAACTAATAATCTTTTATTTGAGTAATGGGTATACAGCTGTGACTGTGGTGAGAAAATGAAAAATATGTTTAGTGATAGAGTGTGTTTGGAAGAGCTTATGTGCTCGTTTGGAAGAGCTTATTTTTGGGTAATAAGTACTTATAATTCGTGATTCACGGTATACGAGGTAAGTATGTGAGATGAGTTTTTTCTCAACTTGCGTAAATTGGGCTTATTTTCTTAAAATAAGCTCTCCCAAACATGCCTATAACAAAATGACCAATATGTTTAATGGGATTGTGTATCTACTATAACACGATGCTTGAATCGTGCTGACAGTAAAAGAAAATTATATGTTACAGCCTACAAGCTTTAGAATACATTATCCTTCCTTATTCCTTATAGGATAGATTGATAGGCACAATGTTATTGTTTGACTAGGGAAGAAATATAATATTTCGGTGTTCGAGTTGAGGCCATATGATATTAATAGGTCGATAGGTTCCTATAGCCCTGAATCTAGATTATTTGGATATTTCAAAATGATCTGAGTGTGATTCCCCATAAATTATACATATACATAGGAATGAGTGGTACTGCGTAGCTCCACTATTAGATTAATTTTAAAAAATAAAAATTTAATATCTTATAAAAATATATGAAATATGAAATAATTTAATAAAAGTGAACAAACATGAACCGTTTACATCCCATTTTTAGCTACTAATGTGAACCAATGTGACAATCTTGCGTGTAGCTACTAACCAATGAGCATGCATAATTAAAAAAAGGTCTATAAATACTATCGAGTGTTTAGTTAATTGGCTGTGAATCATTCCAACTTAATTAATAGTCTTGTATTTGATTCATGGTATATAGCTGTGACTGTGGTAAGAAAATGAAAAATATGTTTTGTGATAACAAAATGACCAATATGTTTAATGGGATGGTGCATCTACTATGACACGATGCTTGAATCGTGCTGACAGCAAAAGAAAATAATATGTTACAGCCTACAAGCATTAGAATACATTGTCCGTCCTTATTCCTTATAGGATAGGTTGATAGGCACAATGTTATTGTATTGACTAGGGAAGAAATGTCATATTTCGGGGTTCATGTTGAGGCCATATAATATTAAATATTAATAGGTCGATGGGTTCCTATAGCCCTGAATCTAGATTGTTTGGGTATTTCAAAATGATCTGAATGTGATTTCCTCATAAATTATATATATATATATATATATATATTTTTTTTTTTTTGCCAAGACCCCATAAATTATATATACACATAGGAATAAGTGGTACACTGGTACTGTGTAGCTCCACCATTAGATTAATTTTAGAAAATAAAAATATAATATCCTATAAAAAGTATAAAATATGAAATATTTTAATAAAAGCGAACCAATGTGAACCGTTTACATCTCATTTTTAGAATTAAAATTTATTTGTGTATGCTTTTTTTGTTGTTTGGTATATATAATAATATTTTTATACAATAGCAAATCTCAATAATTTAAAATTGATGTAACAATAGAAATAAGAAGTGGTGTGAAAGTGGAAGGCAAGAGAAATGGAAATATTCCCTTTCCTAGTAGTCATGGACAAATCAATAGAGAAGAAAAGTATAGAAAATATGAGATAAAGGGTACATATAATTTCGTTCAATTTTTTATTTTATACCTATACCTTTTTAACTTCATTAAATCCTTTAACTTTGTTCTATTGGCATTGTTAGCCCCGGTAAATTTGTTAGGTTAGCACTATATTTAGCCCCTTGTACAGGAGGTCAATGGTACTAACAGAGCAACCTTAAATAATTTTATAATATTAAAAAAAGCATTAAATTAAAAATTGGGGGGAACTATAACCTGCTAAATGGTTTGGTCATGAATAAATTTGGAAGCAGACAAATATAGAGGGAGGAAGAAGAATAGAGAGAGTGTGCGTGTTGGCACTCCATAAGTGAGTGAAAAGACAAAATAAACAAATACCTCGATGGGCCTCCCCCTATGTAACATATAATTATATATAAAAAAACAAAAATGCCATCCAATTCTAAAAACATAATGGTTTTCATTCACACGTGATTACTCCCTCCGGTTTTAGATATCAGTTTTAAATATAAGACAGAGTTAATTTTTTTAGAGAAATTAAAAAAGCTAAATAAATTATTTAATTATATTATATATTATGTATCTTTAGATTATATATTAGTTTATTAATCAAACTAATTAGTTTTGAGAAAAAAATATAAATATAAATATTTTAATGTGATTTAATTAACTTCTTTAATCTCTAAAAAAAATCAATTTTATATTATATTTAAAATATGAGGGAGTATTATTCTATATACAGTTATTAAAATATACCCTAAGACAAGGTTTCATCGTTATCCCTACTTGAGGGGAAAAAGAATATAGAAGACGTGCTGGGTCAAAACGGGGGGAAGAAAATAATGGAGGCGTGCAGCGCTGGAAAGAATAAACCAGGGATCACATCCGTGATTTTAGTCAAAATTGATATATATATATATATATATATATTTGTTAAAATTTAAAAAATCGTAACTAATAATCAATCAACTTTCATCATCAATCAATCCATCATCAATTACCCATCAACCATCAACCATATTCTTGAAATCTTGTTAAAAATGGGTCTAGAGGTCAATTCGGACCAAACAATCAGTATTTTCCATTTTTGCCTTACTAACTTTGATTTTCACTTTTATTGATAATTAATGCATTGAATATGATTTGCAGCACATAATTAATGGCTATTGAAAATTGTATTTTCAAAATACTTTTAAAAGCATTAATGACATGTTATTAATGATTTGCAACCTCTAATCCTCTTATTTACCAACAAAAGTTGTTCATGACATATAATTTAATTTCAATTAATTTAAAATTTAGTTTATTATTGTTGAATTATCTTGCATTCAACTTCTATCATTTTTTAAATCCATATAGAAATTTGTTGCATTACTCTTTAAAAGCTATACCAAATCATTTGTGTAAAATATTTCTTAAATTGTAACTTCTCAGGGAAATATGGCATGCAAATAAAAAAGTTTTTGTTAGGTATATGCCTTATTTTTACTGAGATGTCGGTGCTATATGTCATGCTTTATTTCTGTGACAAAAAAATTACTTACATGGGCAGAAGGGTCACTTGAGATATACAGTAGAAAATCTCTCAATTCTGGGTTCCAATTAAGCCTCACAGGAAGTATTTGGTAACTACTTCTCCTCCTTTCAAGGATTTGAACATATATTAGATCTATAGTGTAATATGGTTTTGCAAATTTTGTCCCTTTTCCTTTTTTATGGTAAAACCATTGGGTTTCTTAAAAAACAAATATCTTCTTATAATATTATCCATGTCTTTATTTCATGAACATGAAAATAGAGAAATCCCACTGAAAAATTTCAGCAACACATCCCTCAATTTGGGTAGATGTAATTTATTTATATATTTTACTATATTTTTTTCATTATGTGATTTTTTCTTTGTGATTATCAGGTTTCTTCTAATATTTCAAACATTAAATTATATTCATGTCGCATAAAAGGTGGAGAGTAAATACTTGTTCTTAAAATGTATTTCGTAGGCTTTTGAATTGGGACAGATCCAGCGCGCCCTCATGCGTGGACGGGTGGGCTTGCTTTGATGATGGGTTGGCTTGTTGTGCTCTACCACTTATGTGGACTTTGCTTTCAACTTTCAAGCATACTTTTCCCGACATGAAAATCATACTATCAGTGCATCATGCTTGTCATAAAATAATTCACAAATCATAAAAACATTATTGATGTCATTGGGCATCCTTAGAACATCTTTATTACCTTATATTTACATTCTCAAAATACTTACCAAAAGTTCATAGAACTTATTATTTAATCTTTCTCAAGGTCATGACATAATTTCCCAATCACCTTGGGAATCTACCCTCTCATTTTTTCATGCATTTTCTCCTTTTAGATCATAGTACCTATAGTGGTTAGGTAAGGAGAGGTGTGATTCGATAGGGAGAATCTTAGTAGTTTCGAATCCATCTCATAAACTCAAGCATGCATTCTTCTTAAACAATTGCCATGAACTTTAAATCTTAAAAGATCACATCATATATATCATACTCATGCCATAGGTATAAACGAACAAGTGATCACATATTCAAAGCATCATATAACTTGGCAATCAAGGCAAACAATACATGCAATGACAAGCTTAGGTTAAGATGATAAATTATTTTTTGTGTAGATAACTTCAGGATCTGTTGTGTAGTATTTATGTGAATAGCTTCAGGATCCATAATAATTCAGGTATATAAATTCCTTTGAATGCAGATAACTTATGTGATCCACTTTGGTTCTCATTATAATGATCACCTATTTCACATCTCAGTGATGGAATCTAAACTATTTAAATTTAATCTAAACGAATTAAATTTAAAATTTTTAATTTGTGATTTTTTTTAAATGATAAATTCATTTTTATGAAAAGTAAGTTATAAGAGTGCCTTTATCTTAAATTTTACACATACTAAAACAAAAAATTATTTAAAATATAAAAAATAAATTAAATTAAATCAGAACTGTTCAAAGTGATGAGCACAAAATGTGCCCCCTATTCTGTTTGGACATGCATGATCCACTTTCTATTCTATTAATATGCAAGTGCCTATAATTTCACCTTATTTAATTTTTATATAGATCCTTGTTGTTTTTACTCTTTTATTGGGTCCTTATAGTTTTCTTATTTATAAGTAGGCAAACCAATTTCTTTAGGGCCCGTTTGGTATAATGGAATTAATTTTGATGGAAATAGAAATGGATATGAATATGAAAATGGAAATGGATATGGAAATGGAAATGAGGTTTAAAAGTATATTTGGTATGTCATGGAAATGAGTCCTAATTTATATGTGAAAAGACCAAAATGCCTTTATAATTAAAAAATAAAAAATCCCTCTCCTTTGAAAATTTTAGGCTTATAGTATAAAATTCTCAAGGAAAAATATAAATTTTTTTTTTTAAGATTGGAACCCAGACCAGACCAGTTCACTGGCCTGTTCGCCGGTTTCCTGGCCGGGCCGGCCGGTCCGGTCCGGGTTCTTGAACATGAGTCTTATCACAGAAAGGGCAAGGTTGAAATTGAAGACATGGAATTGCAAATCTTAGCTATTTGGGTGGAATTGAGTTTGATGGAATTGACCCCATTTGGCTTCCATGTGGAATTAAATTCCATGAGCATTTCTTTGTACCAAACATGCACAACTCATGGAATTGAATTCCAATTCCATGCCTTCAATTCCACCATACTAAACAGGGCATTAGTCCTTTGACTTTATACTAGGTTTTAGTTTGGTATACCTTTAACTCTAGAAACCATCTTTTCAGCCCTTTATCCCTAATGGCCATTAATATAATATACTGATATTAAAATTTTAATGTTGACAAAACATTGCCAAATGCTATAATATATATATATAGTTTAATTTTCAAAATAATAATAAATGTTACAAAAGAAATCATTCGAGACTACCGATGCCAGGATTAAAGGACTATAAAAATACCACTATAGTCTTATTTATAAGTCCATTTTGACCAAAAATTTTGGTCCTTATTATAAGTCCTTTTCAGAGTAATAAATGTGTTTTGTACTTTTTTACCTCTATTAATTGTAATAAACAAAAAAAAATTATTAATATTGACTTTGGGAACCAATCATAGATAAGGGCAAAATTGAAAGTTTAGCCTATAGTAATTGAGTTAATTAACTTTCATTTGTACCTGAGAATTAGTTAATTTGGACTTATAAATAGGATCAGAGTGATACTTTTTAAAATTTAATTATCAAACTGAAGCCTTATCTAAAATTAAATGAACAAATATATACATTAGCCGTCCCATTATCAATGCTAGACCTTCTGTTAATCAAGCTTGCAAGCGTGTCTAGTTGAATTTATGCATGTTTGGGAACACTTATTTTTTGAATATAAGTGCTTATTACGCAAGTCGAGATAAAATTCCTCTCACATACTTACCTTGTATACCGTGAATTATAATTTATAAGGTTTTATTATCCAAAAATAAGCTATTCCAAACGAACACTTTGACAGGAAGTGAAGTGCTTCTTTTTATATTTCTGAAGTTTCAGCTCCTTTGCGAAAAAGCGCCCTTTTCCAAGTCTTCTCCGCCATAAAGGCATAAACCATAGTTAATAAATGTTTTCCAAGTCTCACTGAGATCCCATATCGGGCTCTGTCTTCCCCGAGGGAGTTAACCATTCACATTAATTATATAAATTTTTTATTTTTTAATAAGTTACAAGCAATAAATGTTACCCGCAGTACTCTTATTTTCCCATATCCATGGTACTTTCTTTTAGGCAACATCAAAATTTGGTGTAAATATATTTTAAATATAAAAGTATACTTTTAACCTTTTAACTTTACACAAAGTTTCAGTTTGATCCTTTATCTTTGAAAAAGATATTTTAAAATTCGTTACCCATAACAGTTTTTAATGGGAAAAAATATTTACATTGAAATTTTAATGTTGACAAGATATTATATCAAATGCTAACATATAAAGCTTTAGTTTTCAAAATAATAATTATTGTTACAAACAATCATCATTTGAAACAAATGGTGTGAGTTCAAGGATCAACAATATATTTTTTAAAGTTAAGGCACCAAGCTGAAACTTTGTATGAAGTTAGAGGACTAAATTTATGCTTTTCTTTATTTTAAAATGTTGACTCTTAATTAGCTACAGAGCAAACAAAAACCAAGTGCCTATGTGGGAAAAATAATCAATGCTCCAGATATTCCGTAAATTAAAGTGATTAATATTTAGGAACAAAAAAATCTTCTAGAAAATGACTGATATGGTAATATATAGTAAAAGACGGAGAGGTGCTCCTAATATTGGTAATGCCACAGAAGTGTAATTACCTCGATTGTCTTTTTTCAAATAAAATGAAAACGACAAATATGACCTTCACTTATCACCCCTCTCTACTTTTTTTCTCGTGTGTCCATGTCTTTTTTCAAAAAAAATGGAAATGCAAGGATGACGGGTCTGATGAGTAAATACATTTGAGAGAGACATACATTTGAGAGAGACATAGAGCATTTGTAGCAGGAAGGCTAATTCAAGATAATGTTATTGTAGCCAATGAAGGTTATGAAGCTGTCCAGTATTTGAAGAGAAGAGAAGAGGGCTCTAGATGTGATTTAGCTTTGAAAATTGATCTTAGCTAGGCCTATGATACAGTAGACTGGGTTTTTCTACCAGAAGTGACGATTAAGATGGGATTTTGTACAAAATGGGTGAGATGGATCATGGAGTGTGTGACATCATTGGAATTCGAACTGCTTGTTTCTGGTAAAAAAGTGGCAAATATTAAGCCTAGAAGGGGTGTGAGACAACGTGACCCACTTTCACCGTATCTTGTTATCATTGCCGTTGATGTTCTCTCTATGATGGTGCAGTCTCATGTTAGTAGAGGTGATTTGATTGGGGTGAGATTGTCTAGAGGAGGTCTTATGCTTTTCCGCTACTTCTTTACTGATGATGCTTTATTCTTCATCAAGGCGTAAAGGAGAATTGCATGATTCTCAGAAAAATCTGGGACATGTATAGTACAACATCTGGCTAAGAAATGAATTTGGAGAAATCATGTGCTTTCTTCTCACATAATACTCTACTTGAAATTAGGCATGAAGTTGAAGATGCTCTTGAGATGAAAGCAACTAATGAGACTGGGAAATATTTAGGTTTGCCTCTTTTATGGCGAAGATCTAAATCTATTGTACTTGCTTTTATATAAAGTAAGATAAGTAGGAAACTTCAAGGATGGAAACAGAAGCTGCTGACTTTTGCTGGTAAGGAATTGTTCATTAAAGCTGTTACAAACTCAATACCAGTTTATCCAATGACTAGCTTCATATTCCCTATGAAGAGCTGCAAGGAGAATGAGTCTAAAAGTAGAGGAATTCATTGGAGGGGATGGGAATTCATGTCCAAATCTCATAAGTATGGGGGCATAGGATTTATAAGCGCTTTCAAGCCTTTAATTAAAGCTCTCTTGGCTAAGACTGCTTGGAGAATGATTCAGAATCCAGGGGATTTATAGTGTAGGATACTGAAAGGCATTTATTTTCCAAGAAGTAGTTTTATGGATGCCAAGAAGGGAGGAAAGGCATCTTTGCAGCTACTCAAGCATTATTGAAGGAAGGGAGCCGTTGAGAACGTAATACAGGGTGATAGATGGATCCCAGGTCTGGTGAATGAGAGACTGAATTATATGCTTGTAGATGAGCAGAAGAAGAGTATGAACATTGTTGCATTAATTAGGTAGGGAAGGTGTGACCTGAATGCAGTGGAGGATAAGCTAACTGATGAAGAAAAGGCATTGATTTTGAGAATTGATGTATATGATATAGAGAAAAGAGATGAGGCAGTGTGGCTGAAATGTAAAGATGGCAAATATAGTGTCAAAACTGGATATCACATGGCAAAGAGTGAAGAAGAATTTGGAGTGATATTGGGGCCTAGCACTTCTTTGCAAATTCCTAGTCAATTATGGCAATATATTTGGAGCTTGCAGGTACCTCCTAAAATTAAGCATTTTATTTAGAGAATGCTTAATGGTGCAATAGCTATAACAAAGGCACTGAAAAAGAAGAAATGTGCTTATGGTTATTTATGCCCAATATGTGGAACTGAGGTAGGAACAATTGGGACGTGATCCTACTGTGTCCTTGGACCAATAGTTGTTGGTTTGGTTGCTCTTTATCTTTATTAGTCCAAAGTGATCAGATGGTGAATATTAAGAGGTGGTGTGAGGATATGTTCTTTAAAAACAAGAAGTTGACTAAGGAGGATAAAGCGAGTGCTGCTGCAATCAGTTGGGGAATTTGGAAGGGAAGATATAATTGGGCGTTTAATTCAAATAAGATGGATTCTAAGAAAATTATTTCAGTAGCTACTCTGTTGGTTAAGGAGGTATGGAGTGCCGAGTTGTCAACAATACTGGAATGTGTAGGAAAGGGTGAGTGAAGGTAGAAAGAAAGCTAAAGTGGATAGCACCTGATGTAAAGACTATTAAAATAAATGTGGATGGTGCCTTTAGTAGACAAACTGGATGTGCAGGTGTGGAAATTGTGTGTAGAGATTGGTTGGGAAGATTTTGAGGCAAATGGAAAAGAAGGTTAAAGCTTGTAGTGTCTTTGAAACTAAATGTCTTACTTTCAGAGAAGCTTTAATGTCTGGTGATCATTTTCACAGCAAGAAGATTTGTATTGAAGTTGATTATTGTAATATCCAAAAAATTTAATAAAAGGTTAAATTTTTCAAAAAAAAAAAATAGACGGTGTTAGAGATAAGTTTTGGGAATTAAAGGGTTATCTTTCCGAAAAAGTCGAGCAACAATAATTAGAGATCATAATTTGATTTGGGAATTATTTTTAAGACTCCATGAAGTTAATTAAAGAAGAGAATCCTTAAAAATTGTTAAGGATTGATTTATGAAATTAGATATTAAGTCAAATTATGGAACATAAGAAATTTAAGAAATTTTAAATTAGACAAAGAGAAACAAATTAGAGCTTAGTATGTATGACTAATAGGATAAAATTATACCTATATATATTAACACACACTCTTACCGACACACACCCTTACGGACACACACCCATCGTATGACTCAAACGCACACTAAAAATTTTAAAAAAAACACATTCTGCTACAACGTTTTGACGCTGCGTTTCTTGGTTCAACTTTTCCGATGCTGCATTTTCTGTTTAGACTGCAAAGTCGCGTTTCTCTACAGCTGTAGTTCTACGACCAGTCTGGTTTTGACATTGAAGGGCTCTGTTCTTTTTCTGTTGATCTGTTTCGAAAAGAAAAGAAAAAAAACAGAGTGGCTTAGAGGAAGATAGCTGGAGAAGCAAACGGTGGTTCAGAGGAACGAGGGCTGGAAGCCATGGTTTCGAAGAAGAGGCTGACCTATTAGCACCTATTAGAAAGAAGGTCTGTATAAAGACAAAGGATAATAGTGAGAAGGATGCTAATAGTACTGATGTATTTACCAAAAAACCTGTCTCATACAGGGATAAAGTTCTGATCCTAGAAGAGGGGGTTCAATAGGCCTCAGATAGGGTTAGTTCTATGATGGACACTCCATGGAGGGAATATATCAATGGGTTGAAAGGGTACTTTACTAGTCTTGAGTCTATATTAGAGTCCTCTAGGTTGCATATAGAACATGGGAAACCTCGAGATCAATGCCCTTCACTTAAAGTTAATCAGGAAGAGTATGAAGCTTGGTGTGCACCATAGAAGAAGTCCTTGATCATTAAAACATTGGGCATTAACTTCTTACTGTTTCAGATGCGTCAAAAGCTTGAAAATCTTTGGAAGTTTGAAAAACCTTTCAAGCTTTTAGATTTGGAGAATGGCTATTTTATAGCATCCTTTGCATCTGATGAAGATCTAAATTTTGTTTATCAAGAGGGTCCTTGGATGGTTGCAGATCATTATTTACTGGTCCAACGGTTGAGGTTAAATTTTGATTTATGGAATGCATGAAACCAATGGAAAGTTACAGTGTGGATACATATTCAAACAGTGATGGTAGAATTTTATAATTATGAATCGTTGCTTCGGTTAGGTAGTATGATCGGAAGAACTCTAAAGGTTGATTTGGCTATGTCAATAAGCTCACGAGGAAGGTTTGCTCGAGTTTGTGTTGAGATCGATTTGCGGTTAGAATTGCTCTCTACTTTATAGATTTTTTGCTGGATGTTTGTTCTTGAGTATGAAGGTTTGCATTTGGTCTGTTTCAACTATGGTATTTATGGTCATCGCCTAAAGGAGTGTCCGTCTTTGCCATGTGTTCATTTAGGTACCTCTTAGAATATGAAGCAAGCACTCGCCTTGTTAGTAGACAATGAGGGCCATGCACGTGGTGTGAGCATGAGCGTAGTTTTATCTGAGACAGCAGGGGGAGAGGTTGAGCACGATGGATCAAAGTCTGACCCCTTGAAATGTACATCGGGGGGTGTGAATCAGAGAAGCAAAAGGGGCTAGTCGGTGGTGACTCTACAGCCTCGGAGGCGAAGTTTAACCTAGAGAATCTTTATAAGTGTCAGTTTTAGAAACCATTTCCTAGATCTGAAAACCACAGAGTAAAATCTACTTCATTCATGAATAACGCCAAATCAGCTATAATTGAAGGTAGGGAACGGTACCTCCATGATTTCGGGAGTGTGTGATAAGAAATGATTAGAATGTCAACAAGGATCTTGTGAGTTTAATCTTAAAGTAATGAATAAATGAGATGATGCGAAATTTTGGCCAGAGTTGGATTTTGGTAGGAGAATTTCCCTGGGAAAGATATTAGTATGAAAGGGAAGGATGATAATGTGCACAAAACAGGATGTGGGTGACCAGCACCTAGTGGTGCAACAGTCATGGAGTTGGCCTTAGGCCACTCATCCCCCCTCCCCTCATGGGTTCGACCCATGCCTATGTAATCAAAAAAAAAAACAGGATGTGGGTCCGGTAAAACACTCAATGCACAGAAGGTTTGGGTTCCTATTGGGCCTAAACCAAATCATTTTGGGCCAAAGGGTGTTAAAGGCAAAGCACAATGAAGTAGGCTGATTAAAAGTGGTGGACCCATTCAGCAAGTTTCTCTACTTAAGTCTCCACCAAGTATTGCTATCATGAATCCTTTTAATGTATTATATGATTTAGATGCTCAGGATATTAGGGGCTCTTCTACTGAAGATATGCAAACTGAACACTCTACCCTAGGTGCTTTTACTATAGGTGGGCCTACTACTACAAGTCACATTACGGAAGAAGCTCATGAGTCCAATATAATGGAAAAAGAAGAAATTATGTGCAACGTTCTTGAAGTTTCCAGGAGTTGTATGGCTCAGCTTAATCCTACTGGTTGTCAATGAATTACATCTTTTGGAATAGTAGAGGTACTGGGGCCAAATCCTTTCCTGCCTTAGTTCGTGAACTGACCAAGAAACATAATATTAGTTTCCTTGCTATTCTTGAAACACGTAGTGGTGGAGAAAAGGCTTGAAAAATTACAATCAGTCTGGGTTTTGATAATTTCACAGTGGTTAATGCCCAAGGGTACAGTGATGGCATGTGGGTACTTTGGAAAAACAATTATTGGAAATTTGAAGTTGTAGGTACTCATGATCAGTTCATTCATGAGTCTTGATATAGGAAATAGGACTTGTTTCATTACAGCTGTATATGGGAGTCCTAACCCCATTAAATATCATGTAATGTGGTCGGCTCTTCAAGATCTGAATAGCTTAATCTTAGGCCCTTGGTGCATTGGCGGAGACTTTAATGCTACCCTTTATATTCATGATGTTGTTCTACTCATGGAGTTGGTAGTAGCATTGATAGAGATATGATCAAGGGTGTTGAGACATGGGGCTATAAGACTTGGGTTGCCAAGGTCCTTATTTCACATGGAAGAGGGATGGGAGTGAAAGTAGATTGGATAGAATCCTAGTAAACCCAGGGTTACTTCAAGATTTCACTCAAGCTTTGGTGGTTCTGATAACTCCCTATATTTTATACATTTAAAGGATATTAAGAAGATAATTGGATAGTTATCTATTCAATTTTGAGAGATTTCTATAATATTATATTATTAAAAGATCAAATCAAATTTGTGCATCATTTAGGGGATTTCTTTATAAATATTATAGTTTTATATATAGATAAAAGAATAAAAAAAATTAATAATAAGAAATGCTTTATGTTAGTTTGATTTATTTTACCTTTTATTTCATCGTTGTTTCCTCTTTGTTTAAATGACAAGTAACGTGAATTTTGGGCACTGAGCTTTTGATTTCTAACTGAAGATATGAAGAAGAGTAGCCATTGTTAAAGTGGACTAAGACTTAAAGGAATAAAAAGAAAGCTATGGGTTTGAGATAGAGGAGTAGCCATTGTTAAAGTGGACCAAGACTTCAAGGAATAAAAAGAAAGCTATGGGTTTGAGATAGAGGAGGCAGCCAAAATATCCATTATAGTTCATCTTCATCATCTATCGAGAACCAGGGAAAAAGCGAGTGAAAGGGAATAGAAGAGAGAAGGAATGCACTTCAAGGCTCGGCCTGGGGAGGTAACCATAGCTACTGATTATCATTTCTTTCTTTCCCAGGTCCAACGAGAACTAGAGAGGACAGAGATAGAGGAGGGGAGCTGCAAGATCCACTATTCATCATCCTCTTCAAAGGAGCAACAATTGGCTTTTGAAGACTCTATTCTCTCCATCGAGCCAAACAAAGGGGAGACTAGAAGTAAAGCTAAGAGGCAATGTTCACTAGTTCTTCATCTTGGTTATCAGATTTGGGGAGGCAGCCATCGTCTTCATCATCCCCTATACCGAAACATGATAGCAAAGAACAAGGGAGGATGTCGACGGTGTCTGCAAGCACTAGCTGGATCAACTGCAAACCTATGAACCTCACCTAGATCTATTAGTCGAGCACATAGGTGAGAAATCTTCATATAGTAGTCAGAAGCAGAATCTAGATACCACTCTTCGGTTGTAATTCTCCTTAACCTTTTGGTTTTACTTTTAGCAATTTGGTTTATTGTGTGTTTGTGTTTAAAAAACCTTTCTTTAAGGTCTAGAAGACATTAAGGATAATGTCTAATTTAGCTTGGGGGAGGATTTGTAAAAAAAAGTAGTTAGTTAGTGAAAACCATTAGATGCATGGGGTGTGAAAAAATGACATACCAAGGAATTATTCTTAACTCCTGAGATGCATTTTATTAGTTACATGTTTTTGTTTTTTTCTAAAATAAAGAGTAAAAGTAAAAAAAAAATCATCATGTTCAAGTGCTTTATAATGATCTTAAGAAGTAAATAAGTTCTAAGTATGGATCAACTGAATTTTGAGATTTTATAGCATGAATGAACAACTGATTGTTGCAATTGGTGATGAATTTTGAGATTGAATGAAATGAGTTTAAAAACCCCCAACCATGAGCTTTTGAGCCTATAATGATTATTTCTCTTATGTGTGATATTCACCTATTAAGTTGTCAGTCTAGAACTTGCTTTAAATCTGGTTGAAATTACGTCTCACATGCACATTCAGAAATGATAAAGGCATTCATTTTCTTTAGCAATAGCCAAATAACCAACCTTACAATTAAACGGTTGATAAGCCCCTTTGAGCCAAATTGATTTCTTCTTTGTTCTCAACTCATTAACATGTGTTTTTCTGATATATCAAGTGCTTTTACTTAATTCAGAAGATTAGCGGAGCATTTGAAATTTTTGTGAAATAGGCTTTTGATAAGTGTGGGAGTGCACACATCAACTTTAGAGTTGCAGAGGTTTGTTAAAAAAAAGAGAAAAAAATGTAAAAAAAAAAAAAGAAGAAGAAGGAGGAAAAAAAATAGTAGTCGAATTGTGGGTTGTGGTGTTGAGAGAAATTTATTTATAAGTTGTCCCATTTTTCAATTACTCTATTTCTTAAAAGTAGCCTTTCATATCATGTTTTATATTCCTTTTACCTTAACCCCATTACAACCCTTAATAAGTCCTTTTGATTTGAATTATCATGTGAATTAGGTAGTAGAGATTGAGATTTTTAGCAAGCCTATGGTAGTACAATTTTTTCGGTTGAATTTGAGCGAAATACTTACCCTTAAACACTTGAGAGATTGAGAGAATGAGTTACACTTACAAACTCGGTTTATTCATTTTCAAATAAAGTTACCAGTCTATATTTTTTATTGATTCATGAATACTATTATCTCTCTATTTTTTTTAATTGTGTTCTTACTTATGACTTGACACTTCTGATTTTATTGGAAGCATTTAATAGTCATTCCTTGTCCAAGGACGTCTAAGAGCTAAGTGTGGGGGAATTTGATAAGTAAAACATTTTTATATTTATTTTCCCTTATATGATGATTTTATGGACGATATTTGAGATTAATGTAATAAATTTAGGTGTAATTGATAAATACAGGATGATTTTGGCATAAATATTTTTATTACTATTATAATATGTACTTCTTTTCTTTTTTGATAGCCACACAATAAGAGGAGAAAGAAGACCAAGAATTGGCACTACTACAAAAAGGTTGAAAGGTGGCGCACATATTGTGGCCCTTCTTTAATGAAGTGCCACAGCTGCTCATTTATTATTTTTTTTGTATTATATGTTTTTTTTAACCAGCTGTGGCGCCTGGGAGCGTAGGTGCCACAGCTGGTATGGCCAAGTGTGGCGCCTGGCTAGGCAGGCGCCACACTTGACAAGGTGGTAGCAGCCAGGCGCCACACTAGCTTATGGTCAGGTGTGGCGCCTGGCTGGTCAGGCGCCACCCCTGACCCTTTTTTTTTTTAAAAAAAGTTTTTGTCAGGGGTGGCGCCTGCCTGGCCAGGCGCCACCCCTAACCCTTTTTTAAATAAAAAAAAATTTTGTCAGGAGTGTCGCACCCCTGACCCTTTTTTTAAAAAAAAAAGTTTTTTGTCAGGGGTGGCGCTTGCCTGGCCAGGCGACACCCCTGACCCTTTTTTAAATAAAAAAAAAAATTTGTCAAGAGTATCGCACCCATGACCCTTTTTTAAAAAAAAAAAATTTTTTTGTCAGGGGTGGCGCCTGCCTGGCCAGGCGCCACCCCTGACCCTTTTTTTTTTAAAAAAAAAAATATTTTGGATATCTTATCCCTTCCCTACCAATGAGATCCCAACCTGCCCCCCCTTATCCCCTTTTGTTTTCCCGCCTCCCCCCCAATCTCTTTCATTTCCCGCGTCAACCCCCCTCCATCTCTTTCAATTCTCTCTATCTTTAATTATTCCCTCTATCACTTTCCCTTCCATCTGTGCGTGCACCCCGTCCCTCCATTTTCTCATCTTCATATCTTGAAACTACACCCACACGCGCACACGTTTTTGTATTTTTCCAACTGCCAACCCCACTTCTTTCCGTATTATTCCGTTGTCTTCAACTCTTTTGGTCCCCACTCCATTTGGTAGCTAGCGCTCAAATTTCTTCCTTCCTTCACTGAAGATTGCGTCACCAACGACAATTATGTGGTCCCCCACTCCACTGCACTGATCAACCTGTAAGTTCAACTTGCGTTTTCTTTTTATTAATTTTTTTTCAGGTTGTTTTACGTGCTCTTTTTTTCTTTATGGCATGCTTGCGTTGGTTTTTTTGATTTTTTCCCTGTTATGACACGCATATATGTATATTTATATTTATTGAGAGATTTTTTAGATATAGCAGTTGAATTTATTTGGATGTCAATCTAATATAAATAATAACTTAGAGGTTATTTCCCTGTTATGACGATATAGCAGATTTGTGTTAGTGCATTTGGACGATATAGCAGATTTTTCCCTATTATGACACGCATACATGCTTGCGATGAATTTATTTCCCCATTCTTTTTTTTTTTTTTCTTTTTTGGTTGGGTGGGTTTTCATGTTCCACCATGGAATACATCGTGTTGCTTTCTTGTGTTCATTATTAATACCTAGACTCTTTGTTCATAGTATCAAAAAAATAAAAAAAAAACTATTTTTAATTTTTAATATAAGAGCTAGCTAGGATTTGAATTTGTTCTTGAATACAAAACTTCAATTCATTTTGTTCCTATACGTATTTTTTTCCCTTAACTATCCATATTGATTGCACATGCTAAAAGAGTTTACAATAAGGTATAGTTTCAATGCAAATGACTTGAAAGGGTATTTTAGAGAAACTAACATATATTTGAAATAAAAAACTAATTTTGTTGATCTATCCAAATTAGTTAAGTACTGTGTATATTAAGGCCTGGGGTGCATGGGATATCTCAAGCTACCTAGCCATCTTAGATCTTCAAATTATTTGTTTTCCAAAAATCAAAATCATTTATTTAATATTATTTCACGTATTTAATATATATTTGTGTTAGTGCTATTTTGTAGAGGTAAGAAAATAATTTTTTGTATTATCTTATTAAACTATAATTTAGAAAATCCTATATAAACCCAATGAAAATAGGAAAAATTGAAATCAACATAATAAATTGAATAATTCGTTAATTGAGTCAGTAACTTATTTAAAGATTTGAAAATATGAATAAAATGACTTTAATATATCAATGTTAATATTTAGTAAAATAAAATATAATTTGTCTATATTGTTTAACTTTAAATATATTAACTAAAACCGTAAGGGGAAAAACATACAATAAGGAGATAATTAATGTTGGGATTATGCTTTATTTTTCATTTTATTTTATTTTCTTTATTTTTTTTTTCTGAATCATATTTTTTGATTTAAGCTAATCATATTTGATTTTATTATATTTTGATGTTTATTACACATATTATTATTTAAAAAAATAACTTAGAACCTCAAATAATTTATTGATTTGTTTATGTTTAATTTGTGTTTGTAGTTTCAGTTCATCAGTCTATTGAAACTTTTATTTACGGTATGTTTTTTAAATTTTGAGCTCACAAATGTGATTTTAGTTAAATTTAATAGTTATAATTTGTAGGTGTTCTAATGATTGTTATTGATTAATTGCATAAGAAAAATAATTATTTATATATTCTTAACACTTGTATTTTATTTATTGACTTGTAATGTTTTCTAATTTAACTATGATATATTATTGTGGCAAATATGGTTTCTTTTGTTATGAGTTGTAAAATTTTATTATAATGCCTGGGAATAATTAATGAATTATTTGGCAATTTAAATATTCAGTTTAAGACTTAGAAAGCTTCAATTATGAAGATTCATGTGGTGTATGTTATTTTAAATTAAAATTGGTAAGAGAATATAAAAGTAATTAGTAAATGCAATAGTCATACAACTAACCACGTAATTTTTTTAAAAAATAGATTGAAGCCCATAGATGGATCGTAAATGGATGTCATCTAATCGATGTTCATGGGAATATATAGATGGGGTGAAGGATTTTATTACATTTGCAACTGAGCACACAAAAGATCCTGGCAAAATCTTATGTCCTTGCTTATCCTGTTGTTTTGGAAAGCGGATTAGTCAACTTGATTTGCTAGATCATTTAGTGTGTTATGGTATTGATCAAACATATATACGATGGACAAGGCATGGTGTAACCCCCTTCGATAATCAGGCCGAGATTAACGTTTAAGCACATTTAATTATCGAATGAGAAATCCGGAACAAATAAAAACTTTTTGAAACACTTGTACAAATGGATCTCTATTCATTTCATTCATTAAAACAAATGGCCTGTTCGGTCTGTTACATGTACAATATCAGAGTAAGCACAATTCCCGACGTTCACCCGGGATAATAACATTAATCCAAAGGTTTATACAGGGCATCATTGCCCATCTCAGTATCCATACCGGGGATTACACAAAACTATAGTACTATAATCTATACAATATATTTACAATGATCCACAATGATAACCAATTCGATTTAAAACCAAAATATATAACTAAGACTACCGCTGGCAGTCCTAATTGTCTTTTGCCACTTGCTTGCCTTTCGATCCGCTTGCCCTGTCTAAAAACGTTATTTGGAAAGAATGAGATTCTAGAGAATCCCAGTAGCAACAGTTTATTTATATGATGCATATATACAAAGCAAGTAAACATATATCACAATGCAACAATCAACATTCGAGACCGGGCTTTCGTCATGTTCCCTTCACTTTATACAAGGTCGGGCTTACGCCACGCCCCATCACTTTATCAATATTCGAGTCCGGGCTTTCGCCACGTCCCCTTCACTTTTACTGTAATCGAGTCCGGGCTTTCGCCACGTCCCCTTCACTTTCACTGTAATCGAGTCCGGGCTTTCGCCACGTCCCCTTCACTTTCACTGTAATCGAGTCCGGGCTTTCGCCACGTCCCCTTCACTTTCACTACAATCGATGACTAATGCAAACAAGCAATGCAATACACATGATATAGGATAAAGTGTCACTACCTTTGTCTTTCCTTCCTTGAGCAGGCACAGGCCTTCTATGCTCTGGGCAGATATCAAATCCTAAAGTCACAATTAAGGACGAAGCATTATTCTCTATTCCAATACTCAATTAACTCTTCAACACTTAGATTTGGTTATCAATAATGACCCTTAAGAAGCCACAAATGCCTCTAAAAAACCCCTAAAAGGTTGGGAAACAACAGGGTGAAGATCTCTTTTCAAAAACTTAAAGTGCTGGAATATAGGGGTGGGCCGTGGCCCACCATTCCTTGGGCTGCGGCCCAAATATGGTCAGAAGGCCTTGGGCTGCGGCCCAAAACAGGTCAGAAAGGCTTGGGCCGCGGTCCACCACTCTTGGGCCGCGGCCCAGAAATTTCCTGACTCTGGGCTGAACTTCCAAATTTCATAACTAATTGTAGAAAAATCGAAACGAGGTGATTCCAAAGCAAAATGAAAGGTATATAAGTCCTCTTTCAAGGAAAAATATAGTCCATCACTAGAAATCACTACACAATTACAGAATCACCAAAAACTAACCACTACTCCAAAACAGGGTTCTGTTTTTTGTACCAAACTTTGGCAAAGCATAACTCTCAGAATACTAAACGAAATGACACAAAATATATGTCCATTTTGAAGGTTGGGATGTGAAATTTAAGACTGAAAAGTGTCACAATTTTATGAAATCATTTGGTCATTCAAAACGTCCACACAAATAAACTGTCCAGACAGAGTTCACATTGACAGCATTTTCCAACTTTTCTACCAAAGTGTTCAATGACTCCAAAATCATTAACCAAACATATTCTCATACAATTTTCCACAAGGAACACAATGGTAACCTCAAAATGACCAAATTCCCACTCTAACCACATGCCCTGTTTTGATCAACACACCAAAACCAACACAAAGTTCCCAAACTTTACTTTTAATGATTCAAACCAATCCCTTTGTCCAAAAGACATCATAATATACCATTTCCATTATCACAACATGCCAAACTCACTAAGACCCTAATATTTTCGAAAATAGGGCAGAAATTCCAGAAAAATCAATGCTCACCAACATCCACAATATATATATCAAAAGGGAGATAACACTCACCTCTTTCACTTTGCCAAAGAGATTCCTTGATTCTTCAACTTTCACAATCTCTTGAGGTCATAAACTACCACCAATGAACACATTTCAACCATCACAATGAAGCTCTTCATTCAAGGATCAATATTAAAGAAGGGAGTTTGAGCAATAGAAGCCATTTTCCCTACCTTTTTGCAAGCTTTTCCTCTTCCTCTTTGCTGCAAAAATGTCGACAGAAATGGAGAGGGAAGAGAGAGAGGACGAGAGAGAGAGATGGAGGTGGAGTAAAGAAGAAGCACAAATGATTATACTCCCTCCATTTCAGTTTTTTGCTGCGCACAAGAGGGAAGAGAGGAGAGAGAAATGCATTGTTTAATCTCTTTTGACTTTTCTTTGTCTTCCTCTCACACCCACTTTGCCACATGTCACTTTTCCATTGGTTCTCACATACTTAGTCACTAATTAATCTCTCTAATCCTTCCATTAGCCATTTTAATTATACTTCTCATTATTCTCTTGGTTAGTAATTAATTTCCCCATTAATTACCAACTTATGCCAATAATTCCATTCTTTCAATTTTCTAACAATTATGACATATTAAATAATATTGTCACCAATATACATTAATTCAACTTTAATCCGATAATTATCCTCAATAATTATCATTAGGCCTTAATCGAAAATTGGGGTGTTACACATGGTGAGACCAACGATCCATATAGTGATCGGGTGCATACCACGGGTGGTGCCTCGGATGAATTTGATCAAAGCATGTTTGATGAAGATGATGGTCTTGAAGAAATGGTAAATATGGTTGAAGGGGTGCTTCATAACTGCCTTAACGAATATGAGAAGTTGAAAGGTGATGCAGAGAAACCATTATATGTCGGAAGTACTAAATACACAAGATTGCTAGCAGTGTTAAAGTTGTACAACTTTAAAGCTCGCTACGGATTGAGTGATTCGGGTTTTACCACATTGCTTGAACTGTTGCAAGATATGCTTCCAGAAGAAAATGTACTTCCTACCAAGACATACGAGGCAAAGCGAATTCTTTGCTCTATAACCGGTATGGGATATGAGAAGATACATGCATGTCCTAACAATTGCGTATTATTTCGAAATCAGTATGCAACGTTGGAAAAGTGCCCTAAATGCAACGCATCTCGATATAGGAAGAAGAAAGGAAAAATTCCTTTGAAGGTGCTATGGTATTTTCCCATTATTCTGAGATTCAGGCGACTGTATAGTAATGCAGAGATTGCTAAGCAGTTGACATGGCATGCAGATGAAAGGATTAAAGACACGAAACTTAGGCACCCTGCAGACGCTCCTCAATGGAAAAAAATTGATCATGAGTACCCTGACTTTGCTGATGAAGTCAGGAACCTTCGCCTTGCACTGTCAACTGATGGAATTAATCCGCACGGTGTTCAGAGTAGCACACATAGCATGTGGCCGGTGATATTGATGATTTATAACCTTCCTCCACACTTAATCATGAAACGCAAGTTTATGATGTTGTCCATGTTAATTTCTGGGCCAAGGCAACCTGGGAATGATGTAGATGTATACTTGGCTCCTTTAATTGATGACTTGAAGCTGCTTTGGGATGAAGGCGTTAGTGTGTATGACGGGTACATGGAAGAAAGTTTCACTTTGAAAGCCATGTTGTTTGGCACAATTAATGATTTCCCTGCTTATAGAAATTTGTCAGGATAGAGCGTCAAAGGATATAGTGCATGCCCTATATGTGAAGATGACACTCATTCAATGCGACTTCATCATTGTAAGAAAAATGTTTACATGGGGCATCGAAGATTCTTACCATCACAACATCGTTGGAGGAAGTGGAAAAAGCCTTTCAATGGTGATGCAGAAGAAGGTAGCCCGCCGAAGATGTTGACCGGTTCCCAGGTGTATTCCAAGGTAAAAGACTTGGAGAACAATTTTGGCAAACCTTTTGCAAAACAAATTGAGACAAGTGGTTGGAAGAAAAAGTCTATTTTCTTTGAACTTCCATATTGGAAGTCTTTATATGTGAGGCATTTTCTTGATGTGATGCACATAGAAAAAAATATCTGTGATAGTCTAATTGGCACGTTGCTTAATATCCAAGGAAAAAGCAAGGACAATGTCAATTCGAGGTTGGATTTAGTGAACTTGGGTATTAGAGAAGAGTTGGCACCGATTGAGTAAGGGTCTCGTACCTATCTACCGCCAGCGGCATACACTCTGTCGAGGAAAGAGAAGAAATTGTTTTGTGAGTTTCTGCAAGGAATTAAAGTTCCCGAGGGCTACTCTTCAAATATAAAGAACCTTGTATCGGTAAAAGAGTTGAAGTTAAAGAACCTTAAATCTCATGATTGTCATGTGCTCATGCAAAATTTCCTACCGGTTGGTATACGATCCATTTTACCCAAAAAATTAAGGAACACTATCATGAAACTCTGCGTGTTTTTCAAGTTGATCTGCAGTAAAGTGGTTGATTCAACCAGGTTACAAGATTTGCAAAGGCTGATTGTGTGTACTCTGTGTGAACTTGACATTATGGTACATCTAACTGTACACTTGGTCAAAGAAACTCAATTGTGCGGTCCAGTGTACTTGAGATGGATGTACCCAAATGAACGATTCATGAAAATATTAAAGGGGTATGTGAAAAATAGATACCGTCCAGAGGGTTGTATCGCTGAAAGTTACATGGTTGAAGAAGCAAGTGACTTCTGTACTGATTTTCTATCAAATGTTGACCCTGTAGGGATCCCCAAGTCCCATCATGATGGCCGAAGATCAGGGAAAGGAACAACGGGGAGTGATGTAATAACGATATCAGCGACTAAACGGGATCAAGCCCACTTGTATGTCCTACATAACACTGATGAGGTCGAACCGTATGTAGAAGAACATAAGGATGCTCTCCGATTGGTACATGGTGATGGGAATGAAAATTTATTAACAACAGAACACAATAAACAATTTACAGGCTGGTTGAAAAATCGTATTAACGATGAGATGGAGAGGAATCCTGATTCAGTTTCCGAAAAATTGAAGTGCCTGTCGAAGGGACCGAGCTTACATGTATTATCTTACAATGGTTATGCAATCAACGGTTACACATTTTATACACAAGACCATGATAAACAGAGCACGATGCAGAATAGTGGGGTAACACTTGTTGCTGATTCTTGGCATAGATCCAGTGCTAAAGATACACACCCTATCTATGCATCAATGTCATACTTTGGTGTCATTGAACGCATATGGGAGTTAGATTACTCTATGTTCAGGGTCCTTGTCTTCAAATGTCAGTGGGTTAACAACAACAGTAGATTGCGGATAGATGACTTAGGCTTTGTGCAAGTGGACCTTTCTAAGGTTTGGTATGAAGATGATCCTTTTATTTTAGCAGCACAGGCAGAACAAGCATTTTACATTCCTGATCCTGCTAAGAAGAATTGGTCTATTGTACTTCCATCCAACAAGAATCGTCAAGCAGAAGTTGATTTTGAAAGTAATGAATATTTGAACATCAATAATGATGATCCTTCGTTTGAGAATTTGTGGTCAACAGAGATTGATATAGATGGAGATGCAGATGAAGATGAAGATGGAGATGGACCCCTATACGTGAGACATGATCATAAAGAAGGAACTTGGGTCAAGAGGAACACAATTCTCAATCCAACGCGAATTCTGAAGAATAAAATTTTAAATCAGACAAGAAAAAGGAAAAGATAATGATTGCCTTGACTCATTTACTTGTACGTATGTTTTTATAAATTTCAAAATAATTTGCTTTCGTTGAAATACAAGACCATTGTGCACTGATGTTTTGATTTGGTTTATTTCACTTGCAGGAGTATGGACTCACCACATGATGACATTGATGACGTTTCTAGTCTCGTACCTGATGACATTGATGACGTTCCCAGGCACATTGGTAGACAGAGATTTGAGGCGAACGTCAGACGTGGCAGGACAATTATGGCGAGGTTGATCAGACTGAGAAGTAACGGAATCAAGTTACAACTGGAGTGGAATGAAAATGGAAACCCGTTTGGCGAGAACAGTACCTCCTTAAATAACTTCATCGGGACTACGGTTCGAGACAGAGTCCCTATTACAGTTCAAAATTGGAAAATGGTAAAGAAAAGTTATGAGGATGTGATCTGGGCTGAAATACAGGAGGATCCTGCGTTGGCGACCTATGTTATATATTTATTCGGTTTGCTTTGTTTCACTTCATTTCAATCTTACATATGATATATGTTTTTTGACTTGTTTACAGAGTATTTTTATTATTGATGATGATCGGAAGAACTTCGCAATGAGAAAAGCCGCAAAACTTATGCGAAAGTTTCGTTCTGATCTCGTCAAATATTTCTTGAGGGATGATAATGATGATATAATTACTACACCGCCTTATCCATTATACGAAGGAATCATCACTCAAGCAATGTGGGATGAGTTTATCAAAACACATACAACTCTTGATTTCCTGGTAAGGGGAGAATTTTATTTTTCCCTATTACGTGTAATGTACGTTTTTGTAAGTAACATTTATATATTTATATGAATCATTTTGATCTAACTAGGAGTTGAGCGAGAAAAATCGAGCTAACGTGACCAACATGCCATACCGGTACACACAAGGACCTGTTTCATACGCAACTTTAGAAAGAAAAATGGTACGAACTGATGATTATTTCATTCATAATAAAAATTGTATGAATATCATTTAACTTCGACTAACTTCGATGTGCAGATACAAGAATCAGGCTCAGATATTACACAGGTTCCACGACATGAGCTGTGGGTCCAGGGTGTCACAAATAAGAAAGGTGAAATTCCTAGTGAAGAAGCAAGAAGAGTAGCCGAATATTGTGTAAGTATTCAATTATATTATGCGTTCAATAAATAATTGGCTTTACTTAAATGAACTCCATTTATAATAACTAATTTTCATTGTAATTCTTTTTGGGAAAGCGACAAATGACACAGGAGGATCCTGCGTTGGCGACCTATGTTGGTTGGGACGATTTATTGAGCAGAGCGTTACCAGTACCCGAGTATGATGGTCATGTTCGGGGTACTGGTTTTGCAGTCACCCTATCAGCATACTTCGGACGTCAGAAGCGCTCGAGTAGAAGTGATGTTTCCCACCTGTGTGACAAGATGTCTAGCTTTAAGCATCAAATCCAAGAACTTCAACAACAAATGCGCTACAAGGAACAACGAGAAGAACAATTCACCGAACAAATGCGTTTGATGCAAGAACAGAATGCGTTGTTAACAACGCAAATACAACAGTTGGTCCAGGGTAGGCCAACACCAAATGTTCCGTTCTGTGATAGCCCAAGTTTCAGAGATAGCTGCAATTCCATGCCTAAAGTCCCTTTTCCTTCAGTAATTAATTTCTTTTCTACTTAACTTTATGTTAAATTATAATTAAGCGAATTTAACATATTAACTCTATTTTCCGTAGGGCGAATTTCAATGCAAGCTATATGTCGAGCAAGCATCCAAGCACGCGGTTGCAGTAGGTGTTGCCTACAACACTGGTGAGGACATACTGCACAATTCACCATTGACCGATAACACACTCTGGGTTAGGGTTGACGTCTGCACGAATGAAGACGCCCTCTTACCGATCCCGTCTCAGGATGAGCAAAATAAGGTGGCAGATGTTGTAGGTGGCTATGTTGCTTGGCCAATAGGTCTTATCGAGCCATGTGGAAAGGTCGTTCATTCAAAATTCCCTGCACTTTTCCTTCGAACTTTCATCTCGAACTGTAATTTAATTTTCTGATTTGCGCAGGGTAAGATTTCAAAGTCTTCAACAACACAACCCAAGTCAAAAGCATCGGCCAGCCAACAGAGCAGAAGAAGACATACCTCATATCTCGATCAATTAATATTGATTGCACCACAATTGATCGGTGAGGGAGTAGTGCCATTACGTATTCCAAGACATATCTACAATGTTGGTGGTCTAGTTGATTATATTACTGCCGAGGTCGTGCAGGAAATATGTGCTCGTGATTGGGTTAGTGCTTCGGCTATCAACATCTGGATAAGGTACTTTACTATCATCGTTTATCACTGTTATTAATATATCTCATTCCATTTCTTTTGTTTCTCATGACACTGTATGTTTTATACCAGGCATTTGGACGAGGACGTTTTAATGGATACACACAGGGTCCAATTCGCATTTGTCAACCCTTTTCTCATTGGTCATCATGAGGGTAAAATAGATGTGACTGCACAGTCTAATGAGCTGAAAGATTACTTTAGCAAGAAAGCGATAGCAAATACATTATTTTTAGTGCCGTATAATGCGGGGTAAGTTATTATTGGTACAATTTTTGTTTTTATTGTTTAACTTCTATCATAACATGATTGTTCAAAAAAAATTTTTAAAATATATTTTAGGCGCCATTGGATATTGATCGTTATCAATCCAGCGGAACCTTCAGGCCCTCGCATTTATTATGTGGATCCTCTGAAAAATGGTCTTCCACAAGACCGTTTTGATATGATGCTATTGATCAGTAGGTAAGTATACGTGCCTATGTATAAATATTTGCGAACGTGATTGAATAATCAAAAGTAATCATTTTCTGTTTCTTTTGTTAGCGCATTGACTGCATATCGGTCGTCTGTCTCGTTAAACTATTCTAAAGCTATTGACCCCCACCTTAGCTATCCTTGGAAGAAGATACAGGTATTGATATTTGACTTTACTTAGACTTTGTTAGTAAACACTTTTTATTCATGAACAGAGTTAAATATTGCATTATATTATTGCAGTGCCCTTTCCAACCTAATGACAATGATTGTGGGTACTATATCATGAAATTTATGAAGGATGTTATTATGCATGATCAACCATTTATTCCTTAAAAAGTAAGTCATTTAGTTGCACTTCATATTGTGTTGTAATGAAATTGAATTAGTGCCTGACAGTTATGTTTACTAATTTTAATTCGTTCTAACTTGTGTCTGATTGTATATATCTGTAGTATTATGAAGATCAACGTTGTGACGCTTTGACAGACCATCAGGTTAATGAAGTGATCGAGGAATGGTGTGAATATGTGTTTAGGCAAATCCCTAGGTAGATATATTTACTATTAAATTCACTAGCTGGTTTTTTTTGTGTTGTTTCTAATTGCCAATATAATTGTTGTGTCATGCATGTTTGTTCAAGTTGAATTTGTTGTATTATATTTCATTCAGCTAGGTTTACAGTATATTGTATAACAATTTTCATTACTACTTTAGCTAATCAATCATTTGTTGGTATTATTTTAAAGTTATCTATTATTATTCTTATTAAACCTTGGAGACTATAATTATATATGCATGGGATAATTATATATGCATGAGGAAAAAATATGCTAAAAAAAAAACCAATACGAAAAACCCAAAAAAATATGAGGAAAAAATATGCTAAAAAAAACCAGAACGAAAAATTTTAAAAAAAAAAGACCTACTATGGCGCCTGGCCAGCCAGGCGCCACAGGAGGTATAGGCCTACTGTGGCGCCTGACCGGCCAGGCGCCACAGGAGGCTTATTTCCTGTGGCGCCTGGCCAGCCAGGCGCCACAGAAGGCCCACCCACCTGTGGCGCCTGGCAGGAGGTAAGCTTCCTGTGGCGCCTGGCAGGTCAGGCGCCACAAGAAGTTATTTTAAAAAAAAAATTTAAAAATCTGTGGCGCTTCCAAGCGCCACAGCTTTTTTTAGTAGCGTTAAGATAGGTGGCATTTCGCAAGCGCCATAGCTAATGCAATTATAAGCGCCACAGATTTGGTTTTTTGTAGTAGTGTGGACCGATGGGATTGAAAATGGATAATTACTGTAGCATCGATACTATTCACAGCGTCACTATTCATGAAGGCACTATTCATGACGGATTTCACTGTAGTAGACGGAAGTCACTATATCGGATGGAAGTATGATAGCAAACGCGTTTATTATTGTAGCAACACATTTTTTCCCTATAAATAGAGATCCTTGGCCAAGCATTTATAAAGAAGGAGTAAGCAAGAGAGAAGTAGATGTTTCCTTCTCTGAGAGTGAGAGATATCTTCTCTAATAGTTCTGAATACATTGTGTTATTTCTTAGATTTAATTTCGTGCATTGTATTACTTTCTGCATGCCTCCATCTTCGAAGGCTTAGGTAGACCTCCTATATGGATGGGATAGGTTTGCTCCTATATGGATGGTATAAGTAGTGCTTCTACATGGATGGTATAGGTTGCCACCTACTTGGAAGGTTTTATCTCCTAAATGGACATCTAGATTTCTCCATTTTTCATGCATCTTTTGGCTGTATATTTATGTTTTAGAATTTAATATTCAAGTTTTATACAGTATTTATGAGGTTTTCATTCAAGTTTTATGCAGCATTTATGAAGATTTCAATTTATTTTGGTTTTATTTTTTTAGCTAAATTTCTATTTTTCTAGGGTGATTATGTAGCTTACTAATAACGGACTGAATCTTTATTTATTAAATCTAGTTTTAATTTTTTCTTCATGATTGAGTTTTAATTATTATTTTTAATGCTTTCGATTGATTGGCCATCTTTTGAATGATTTTAATATGCATGTTGAGACCGGAAGGAAATGCATGTGTGTAAATCCTATAATTAAAACCATAACTTACATATGAAATCGGAATATATTCATATGAGTTGTGTAGCTTTAATGAGTTCTATAAATCTTAATGCATAATTAATTGCTTAAATTCATATAGGAATATATTGGATTAGAAATTAATTATAGAATTGCTTGACTTTAGAAGAGGCCAGTAATTAAATGAGGAAAACTCGGCCATCAATTATGTGGAATATTTTGGACTTGAATAAATAAGTGATTCAATCCGGAATTTGTCAAGTGAAATCTAACCCCTAGATCTTTTTCTTATAGTTGCTTTCATATTATTTGCACTCATATTTAATCATTTATTTATTTTGTACTTTCATTTACTAACTAATCAATCGACTAAATAGAATTAAAATTACTGATTTTGGTACTTAGTGATCAATCCTCGTGGGAACGATATTCTACTTACTTCTGTATTACTTGATTACGACAGTGTACACTTGCACTATTTAATAGATCATCTAAACTCGTAACAAAGGCCACTCTTTTAAGTTACATGTCAGCCTTGGTAAAGTTGTAGAATACGCGGAATCGAGACACCCAAGCTGTCGTAGAACCTACACATGATTTAATGGAGGAGGGCTTTGTTTATGTATTAGTGGATAGAGCTTATTTCTTCACCATCATGTTAGTAGCTTGTGGGGGATAATCAAGGATCATGAGGGCAGGCCAATTGAGTCTTTCATGTTTGATATGGGACGAGGGGATCCTCAGTATGCGGAATTATGGGCTTGCCTAATTAGATTATGAAGAGCTTGGGATCATGGATTTAGGAAGATAACTATCAAAAGTGATTGTTCTCAAGTGGTAGAGCTGATTCGACAAGGATCTTTTGAGCTTCATACAAATGAGAAATTATTGTTCAAATTAATAGTATGATGTAATGACAATGGACTATGAGGATTAATACATGTAGTCGAGTGGTGACCCATGAGGCTGACGAACTTGCGAAAAGGGCTCTAGCATGTTCTCATAGACTTTACTTTGCACCATTACCAGAAGGATCACTTATTGCTTATCCAGTAAAGTAGTTGTTTCTCTTTCTATTGTATAAAAAAACACATCACTACTATAGAATACACATATTATGACCCTAAAGGATATCCCTTTTTTAAAAAGGGACACCAAAAATATAACTGGTGGCATATTCATAATTATAAGTGAGAATTGCATAGCTTTAGGCGTCCCCAATTTGACTGGGGACACCTAAAGCTCCCCTAAGGTGTCCCCAGTTTGACTGGGGACGCCTAAACCTCACTTAAGGCATCCCCAAATCTACTGGGGACGCCTAAAGTGAGCCTGCATAAAATAAAATAAAAAATACTTTAGACGTCCCCAATCTAAATAGGGACGTCTAAAGTCACACTTTAGACGTCCTCACTTGTAGTGGAGACGTCTACAGTTATTTTTTTTTAAAATTAGGGATGCCCTTTGGCGTCCCTAATATATATATTAGGGACGCCTTTATATTAGGGATGCCAAAGGGTGTCCTTATATCATCAGGATGCCATTTTGACTATTAGGGACGTCAAAATGGTGTCCCTAATATGACGTCATTTTGGCATCCCTAATATATATTAGGGACTCCAAAAGGGGTCCTTAATTTTTTTAAAAAAAATTTAAAAACTTTAGACGTCCCCAATATATATAGGGACACTTTAGACGTCCCTATTTAGATTGGGGACGTCTAAAATAAAAAATAAAATAACTGGACAACTTTAGACATTCTTAAATCAAATTGGGGATGTAAAAAACAATTCAAATTTATACTGACAGTCTTTATTTGTCAGTTTTATACTACTCTTACTCTCATCTTTCTCTTCTCATCGCTGCAAACACAAGGAGAGCTACTGCCGCCATGCCTTTTAACGCTTACTTCTTCTTTATATGCTCTCTTTACTATTACTTCTTCCTTTCTCTCCCTTTTTTTTCACCTCGATCCAAATCTGATATGTTTTCTTACAATTTTTTATTATTTTATCTTCTTTCTCTTTTTTCTTTGGGTTTCCCTTCTATTTTATCTTCTAACTCGTATTGTTATGGTTTGTTGATCGAGACCCTAAAATATGCTTCATGGCCACGTTCCTGCCGAGAAAACGAGGTTCGTCTCTCCCTGTCGCTCTTCTCTATTCATTATTACGTGAAAATGAATTTCAATAATAGAAGGAGGTAAGTTTTTTTGCAATTGATTCCTCTTATTGTTTTTATCTTCTGCCTATGAGATTTTAGCTTTGGAGTTATTATTGTGTAGATTTTGGATTTGGAGTTCATATACTAGATCTATAATTTTTTTGACGATAATCTGTAATTTTTGGTTTTAAACACTGTTTAGTCCAGATTTGTAATATAAACGATTTTTTTTTTCAAAAAAACACTTTAGACGTCTCCAGTTTGAAGTAGGGACATTGATAGAGCTTAATATTTATATATTTTTATTAATTAGTCTTAGGCTTTTGTGGGACTTAATTGAGTATTTTGGGCATAATCAAATGCTAATTTGAGATTTTAGCAAAAGAATAATTTTGGAATTAAAATGGTTAAATTGTTATATTTTTAATTAATATTTGTTATTCCCATTATTCTTTAATTGTGAGCAAAAGATATTACCTTTGTGAATATAATTTTGTAGGTGATGATGTGTCACAACTTGAGTGGTCAAGGTCAAAGATGTTATTTTGGAGCTTAATGAAGGACAGAAGTGGAACATCATAAGTGCATAATTTATTTTCACATTTTTTCTAAAAAAGGAGGTTAAGTGAGTAAGGGCCTTGTTTGGTAGTTGCAATTTTGTGTTTAATGTCAAAATAGATTTTCACCTCTTATCCAAACAAGGCACAACTCACTTTTAACCTAAAGAATAAGGGAAGAGAATAGGAGGTCATTCTTTTGCAAGAGAGTGGCGGCTGGCTGAATTGGGAGATGCTGAACCGAATTGAAAAGAGAAGCTAGCTGGACCGTGAGGAATTAATTGAGAAGAGTGGACTGAATTGGAGATAAGGGGAGCAGCTGAAGTTGTTGAATGAAGAAGGAAGTGTTGAGCCAAAATAATTGACTAAGGAGAAGAGTGGATCGAAGGAGAATGATGAAACGAAAATGAAGAAAGGAATAGCTGAACCATGACGAAATAATGGAAAAAAAGGCAAGGAAATAGCAACTGAACATAATTAAAAGTAGAGAGCCAGCCGAAATTGTTGAACAAATTGAAGAAGACTTGGACCGTATGGGAGCAGCTGGACCGTATGGGAGATGCTGAACCAATTGAAAGGAGGAGTGAGCCGATTTTGTTGACCCAATTGGAGCTTGCTGAACTAAATAAATAGCAAATGAGAGCGTGAGGGTTAGGGGGGCTGGACAAGAGAGGAAGCCTCAAATGAGGAAGGCGGCTGTGCAAGGAAGAAGGAATGAGCAGCCGAAACTTTTGACCAAAAGAAAAATGCAGATTTGAAAGGAATTGAAGGGTCACGGCTGTGTATGGAAGAAGAGCACCGAATAAAACAAAGAAAAAGAGGAGGCGTGGCTGTTGTGCAGAATTGAAAAAGGGGAAGCAAGCTGCATCTTATCTCTATGGCTAAATCATTATTTATTCATCAAGCTTCATCCTTCTCCTCTTCCATGAGTAGCTAAGCTTTGGTGATTTCCTTGAGTTGGGTAATAGTTTGAGCTTCTAAACTTCAATGGAATTCCTTTAAGATCTCTTTTTAGTTCATGATTATGTAGCTTGGTTAAGTATGTAATTGTGATCTAGATTGATATGCCAAGTGAATAAACTTGGTGGTTGAGTTAGGAGTTGATTAATTAAGCTTTGTATGATTCATATTAGGAGTAGGTTGAATTGTTTATTCCAACTTGGTTAAGTGGATTTAAATGACTAAACTGAATGTTTTGAATTGTTGTAATGGTAATTACAAGCTAGAATTGGAAGTTGATTATTCATCTCCTTGAGTTTGAATTATTTGGTGATATTCATTTAATTGCTTTGGTAGAATGAATTAAATGATTATTGCAAGTATGGAGCTAGTGGTAGCTTAGTTCCATCCTCTTGACTCATTATGGAATTCATATTATTAGCAAGCAAGGAAGACTAAAACCCCAACTCAAGGGAATCTCATCTCATCATTATATTAGTTAGTTGAATTTATCTTGTTGTTAGTGCTAATTTCAATTTCTTTTGCTTCTTTGTCTTGAAAACCGAAAAAATATAAAATTATTGCTTTAGCTTAGATTACTTCACTAGTTTTAAAATCAAATTCTCAAAATGATTTCTCATAACTTTAAGGCTTTTTATCACTTTACTACTTAGAAAATTGGAAATTAATCTCCTCACAAGAATGACCTAGGTTGAGCTACTACGCTACATTTTTAAATCTAGTTTTATTTTGTGAACTCACACAATATGGGTTCATCAAAATTGGCGCCGTTGCCGGGGAGGATGATTGCCAAGGTTTTAAGTAGTTAGATGTTCTTTTCTGTTGTCACAATGTGTCTTAGTTTAGTAGGAAGTGTGTAGCACTCATTTGAATTTTGGCAAAATTCTGATTTTCGATTAGCACTGTCTTGCTGGAACTGAAATATTTGTGCCCAGAAAATTCTGAAATTTGACAGGTTAAAGTTTTTCAGCATTCTAAGCAAGACTAATAGAAAAAACTATTAGGTCAACTGGATTTTAGCCAAATTCGAAGGTTTGCTATACTTTTCGGAATTTTCTTTCTTTTTTGGTATTTTTCTAAGCTTTTGATTTAGTTTGTTCTTAGGGTTTTCTTTGATTTTTCTTGGTTGTTAGTGTGTTTTTGAGTTTGTTTTAGGTAGTTGTTCATTTTTGGAGTGTTTGATAGTGGTTTAGTCATTTTTCATATTCATAGTTGTTTTACATTCCATTTGCATTTAGAAAAAAAAACAAAAAAAAATTGCATTTTGTTGCTTTGCTATCATGTTCTTAGTGGCCATTATGTGGTTCATTATTATTTTGTGGTAAGCAACTTTGCATTCTTCATCCTTGGAAATTTGTTGGTTGCAACTTGAGATTTCAGGTAGCTATCACATTCTGTAAGTTGTGCTTCCAGTGACTCTACTTACATACTTGCGGTTTGAGGTGCTACTTCACTGATATACCAACTTGTTCTCCTAAAAGGTGAATTCTTACCTTGAAACTCCTATTTGCCTCTTGTCACATTGTGTTGCACTTGTCTTGTTATTGCTGAAACTGGTCTTACTCTTTAGACACTTGAATTTTGTTGGTTGTGGTTAACTCTTTTGGTTGTCAAAGATTAGTTATCTTGGTTTCCTACAAGTTGCTAATTTTTGCTGTATACAACCCTTCTTCAATTGACCATTTGACCAATCACTTTGCTGTAATTTGTGTGTCTATATGAGTCTTCTTACTGTGCATGACTAGATCTCAGAAAACTGAACTTCTGCCTTTAGATAAAGATATTAACAAGACAATTAGATTACTTAAGAAAGGTAAGAAAGCTGAATCATCTAGTGTAGAGCTTGGACAAGTCATTGACACTGAAGTTGTTGCACATATTTGTGATAATCCTTCTCATATTGGCTCTTCGTTCATTGTAGATCCCCATCTTGCCATGGATCCAGTTCCTCCTCCAGAAGACGTACCTCTACCCATTGGGGAGTGTAGAACTATCAAATATCTTACCTCTTCTACTGATATTATTGATCCTTTCCTCTCTTGTCCTGAATTTAATATTAATTTTGAGTTGAAAGGTCCTTTGTTGAGTTACTTACCAAAATTTCATGGTTTACCTGCAGAAGACCCTATCAGGCACTTGAGGAATATGTACATTGTGTGCACCTCCATGAAACCAATGGGAGTTGATCTAGATGAGATGTGCCGGAAAGTCTTTCATTTTACATTGGAAAACAAAGCTAAGGAGTGGTTCTTGATGCTACCTCACCACAATCCTAATGCTTTAGCATCCTGGGACAACTTGAAGAGTGCCTTTTTGGAAAAATACTTCCCTTCTTCAAAGATAACATCTCTCACTAAGGAAATCTTCGGTGCTAAACAAGGCCTCCATGAATCTTTTTATGAGTATTGGTATTGTTTTCAAGAACTTCTAGACAAGTGTCCACATCACCAAATCCCAGAAGCTCGATTGGTGCAATATTTTCATAGTGGGTTGCTTCCTCAAGATAGGAAGAGTTTGGATTCATCTTCTGGAGGCACTATTCAATTGCTTACACCTGAAGAAGCTTGGGATTTAATTGAGAAGATAGCTAGTAATGATCAGAAATTTGAAGGGTTGGATGCTAGACAAGTCCATGAGGTCTCACATGCTTCAAGATCTTCAAGGGAGTATGATAATTTGTCATCCCAAATGACAGATATGAGAACTGACCTCAATAAGCTCATGGCCCATCTAAACAATGTGAACATTCATGGGTCACATTCTCAAGCTCTAGTGGCTCCTAGCTGTGACATATGTAGCTCTCACATGCATATTGCTCCTAATTGCCCACACCAACTTGGGGAGGTCTTGACTGTTTTTCAAGGGAGACAAAGACATAATCAAAGGCCTTAGAATCCCTACTCTAACACATACAATGAGGGTTTGAGGTCCCATCCCAACTTTGGTTGGAGGAACCAGAATCAATTTCAAGGGAGTTCTTCAAATCAAGCTCTAACTCAAGGACCTTCAAACCAATCTAATCCCCAATAAACAGTGGTTGCTACACCTGAATCCCATGCTACTAAAGATGACATTTCTCAACTCCTCAAGTGTATGAACAATGTGTCATCTTCAATGGGTAACTTAGCCTCGAGATTTGATGAAGAGAGAGCTCAAACCAATTCTAAATTTTCTGACATTGGGACTAAGTTTGATACAATCTTTAACAAGTTGGAGTTGTTGGATTCTAAGAATTCTAACCTTACTTCATTTGTCACTCAAATGTCTGATAGCGTCAATGAGCAACAAGCTAAAAGTGGACAAGGGTAGCCTTCCAATACTGTGATCAATCCTAAGGATGTACTTGCTATCTCCTTGAGGAGTGGTAAACAAGTGGGTAAACAAGTCCGATTTGAAGAAAATGTTGAGAGTTTCAAATCTGGAATGCATTCTAGTGATAGGCACACTGAAGAGGTTGAGGTTCCATTGCAACCACAAGTGGAAGATATTGATGGTAGTGATGATTCTGATCAAAGCACTTACCTTGCTATTGGAAAATCTGAGAGTATGGTTGAACAGAAGCTTCTTCAAAGGCATTCTTCTCCAAATTCAAATATGGATAGCAAGCAAGGAGTGTCAACTTCAACAAATGTTAAGGTACTTGACCCTTCAACTTCTTCTTCTTCAAGCAAAGGGGAACGTAAAAAGGTAAATATCTCTGAAATTCCATTTCCTAATTCATATGTGCTTAGCAAAAAGGTTTCAAATGAAAGAAATTTCTTGATATGATGGAAATTTCTAAAGCGCCCCTAAAACTTTAGACGTCTAAAGCACTCCTCATTTCTCCATTTTCATTCGGCCAATACACCTATCTTTATCTTCACATGCAGACAGTGCAAGGATAGCACACTCTTACAATCAATTGTCCACCCTTCTTTTCATTTAAATCAATGAAAAACCAACACCTCGATTCACTCTCAACGACACACCTATTAATTAAAAAATTCTCTTACTCCCTCATTTCACCAAGTTGGCTAGAGCAAAAGAAAGAAATAGAAAGAATGAGAGAGAGAGAGAGAGAGAGAGAGAGAGAGAGAGAGTTGAGTGAAGGAAGACAAAGGTGAGAGTAGTTTCCGAAGAAGAGGAAGAAGGAGAAGTCAATCACCATAGGCAAGCTTGGAATATTGTTTTGGTGAGTTTTAGAAGGGAAAATTGTGTGGGAATATAGGTGTTCATGATTTTTGGAAATTTGTATGAAAATCTGGAATTTATTAAAGTTGTAAGTGCATGCTGTTTGATTTGCATCCAGTGAGGCAGTCTTGTTGTCCAATAGATTTTGTGGGCCAAACCTGGTCCAAAAATTATGAAACTTGGCAGGATTAAAGTAGAGATGCATTTCTTTAATTTTTTAGGGGGTACATAATTTTTGGACTTGTATATTAAAAGATATGGATTTTTGAAGTTGTGCCCTATATTTGGAAAGTAATCTGGAACAGGGGAAGCTTTGCAAATTTCTAGGAAAAATCTGTTATTAGTAGATAGCTTGGGTATTTTTCCATAAAAATACATTTAAAGAGGTTCATTTAATCATTTGAATAAGTCAATTTGGATTTTTCTAGAATTAATTATGAATTTCCAAAGTTGACTAAAAATCTGCCAATTTTTTGGAAACAGTGAAACTGCATTGTGTAGAATTGCATGGTTTAGAAACTGTGATAACTGCATTAGATAAATAGCAGAATTTGATGTAAAGGCAGTAATAGTTCAAGTAATAATCAGTTACTTGTAAATTTAATTTATAGAAATTTGAAATAGGCCAAGCCAAAACTAAAGGTTAGGATCAACAAAGGAATTGAGAAAGGAGTCAGGAAGTAACTTTTTCTTACATATACTATGTGATTATTATATGTTTGGGTATGTCGTTCTCTATAACATGAGCATAGTATCTTGGACACACACATGAGCTTAGTTGTGGTTTGGGACCCAACGGATGCGCAAAGTGCAGCCAGGGTTGCAAACAGTTGTTTGGCCATAGATATTGTACACACAGCATTCTATCATGCACAACAGTCTATCATCTTACATGACATGGTGTGTTGCATGTTTATTTTCATATTTTATATATTAGAAAAGCATGTTACTACTGAGATTCGCTCGAATCTCACCCTTTTTCAACATTTAAAAATATTCCAGCATAAGGTAGTGGCTTTAAGGGCAAAACCGTAATTACTGGTGACTAATGTTCCAGTTCAAGCTGGAGTGCCGTTGGTTATCTTTAGCTGTAACTTTTATTTTAGTTAGACTCTATATATATTTTTCAAACCATATAGGGATTTCCTGTAATGTAAACAAGTACTTATTATCAATATATTTCAGCTATTTCTGTATGCCCTTTGAACTATGCATTTATTACTCTGCGAATATCAAAAGTTAAGGGGTTTGACAATTATAAAGAGCTTTACAAATCTATTCTTGCTGGCTCAGTGGAGAAGGTTGAATGGAAAGGTGCGGAGGCCTTAGCTAATATCCTCTTGCTGATCAAGACTAAGGCAAATGTGCCATTTTTGTTGGTTGCTCGCCAAGGCAATTGTGCTGTAGATTTCCTTGTAACTTCTAGCAGAAGAAAGGTGGAGTCCAATGGATGGTTGGTGGTAGCGCCAACTCTCTTAACTGATGTACTCATAGATGACGTGGATGGTTAGAGGAATGGAGGCTTGGGGTAATTAAGTGAGGTGGCTTCTCGTATGGGTATTGCTTGGTTGATTTTCTACAGGAACAAGTCAGTTTGTTTACTGCTTTACTATTTGTTTCTGTTCAATAGGTTGTGTCTAGGTTATTTTTTCTTGTTTAGTGGTGTGTTAGCTTGTGTTTGTAGGTTTTTATATGGGTTTTTCTTTGGGCTTCATCTATTGGTGACTTTTTACTACATTCTTTATGATTAATAAAATTGACTCTTTTGCTAACAAAGCACTCAAACATGTTTTACACTTCTACTCAAAATAAAATCATAAGTGGTGGACTGTTTCAACAATTTATGAGTTTTGAGTCCAAAACAATATTAAAGTAAAAATATAATGCATATGTGGAAAGTATGTAATTGTTAATATCCCATAAGCTAGTGTTATTTTCGTTTTGGACAACCAGCTTTTTTAGGGTGAACTAGTTTGGATCCTCAGTATTATTACAAATAATGCCAAGGCATACGACCACGTGCATTGGAGTTTTGTGTTGACTTGCCTAGAAGAGCTCCAAGTCCTTGCCAAACCTAGGAAAATATCAAAGAGCATTTAAAACAATTTTTTTCTCAAAAGAAAAATATTAAAAATTCATGAATTTTGTATGCATTTTATCCAATATTTTATCATGGAAAAAAAATTGCAACGCGTGGACATAGTAGGAATAAAGAGTAGCGAGACATACATGGGAGAATGCATGAAATTAATGTAGAGCTTGGAGACGAATATTGTTCGTTCTGAAAAAAAGTAATGCACCGATAAGACTACTGTTGGAGATATAAGCTACATGTGGGTGTGTCAAATGGAACAAGTCCCACATTGCTTGGGAAAGAGAGAATGCTAGTGCATATATTACACCTTGTGAAGTTGGGCTAGTAAATGGGCCAAGAGGAAGAGTGGGCTCGCGCGCACAACAAAGGGCCACCAGGAGGCAAACCTAGTGGAAATCCGACGATCACCCCCTGTGCGTGAATTAAATGCAGACTGGGCACATTTTATCAAATGTTTTGGAAAAATCTACAATTTATTTTTGTGAAAATGGCTTACCGGAAAAACCCAGTTTTGAGGCATCTGAATTTTGAAGCATCAGTATTTCCATTACAGAGGTCATGGGTTAGATTTTAAAATTGCCAAATGTCTATATTAAATTGCCAAACGTATATGGTCCTTCAATGTTCAGAAATAGCCTCATCATATATTTTTATTATTATGTAATCGGCGGTTTAATGGTATTTATGCAGATTAAAATATTGCCCAACATTCAGATTCATGGAGGCCTATAAAAGGCACTGCCTATAAGAGGTTCAGGCACCCAGCTCAGACATTCGAGCCCTCTCTTCCTCTCTGGCATCCCTCTGTTCTCTCTGCCTTATAGTTGTTTCCATTTTTGCTATTTTGTTTGCCCTGTGTCTGCAGGAAGAATCCGTTTTATCCTCGGGAGTGCCACTTCTAGTCAACTGGTGGTCTGGGAATAGCTCTTAAGGACAGTGTCTTTCAGACGTGACTCGGATTACGATGCATTTGCAGGGATTTACCAACAATCTTAAGAGCTACTATGACTTCCATTCCTCCTGTCGGTTCTGGAACTAGTGCTGAACCTAACAATGTTGCTGCTTCCAAAGCTAACAACACCGGTTCTAGTCCTATTCCGATGGCAGTGCCTATGCCCAGGCAGTTTCCAGACATTTCCAAGATCGAACAGTTTGAAGGGAAGAACTTCATACGCTGGCAGGAACGTGTCTACACTATTCTTGACATGCATGGAGTTGTTGATGCACTTACACAATCTGCACCATCCCCAAATGCTGACCAAGCCCAGAAGGATGCTTGGGCCTATGCTAACAAGGTTTCCAAACATACTCTTATTACTACTTTATCTAACGATTTGTTCAATGTGTACCATGTTTACAAAGAAGCAAATGAGATATGGGGATCACTTATCCTCAAGTATACTGTTGAGGATGCTGGAAAGCAGAATTTCGTGATAGGAAACTTTTACAAGTGGGAGATGATAGATGACAAAGACATCAAACTCCAGATCAATGAGTACCACAAGTTGGATGAGGAGCTTCGGGCTGAGAAGATCAATTTACTAGATGAGTTCGTGGCTGGAGTACTGATCGAAAAGCTGCCAGTATCATGGAATGACTACAAGCAACAACTGAAACACAAATAGAAACAGTTATCCTTGAATGATCTGATCACTCATATTATCATTGAAGATACCAACAGAAAGACGATACAAGCTGCAAAGGGCAAAGAGATGGCTGCTAAAGCAAACTTAGTTGAGGAAAAGCCGTAAAACAAGAGGTATGACTCGAAAAACAAAAAGAATAAAAATAAGAAACCTTACTACAAGCCCAAGGATACTAACCCCAAGAAGAAGACAGGAAGTTGCTTTGTCTGTGGAAAACCAGGTCAATATGCAGTGCAGTACAAGAAAAGGGCTAAGGGAGATAACTCCCAAAAGGGTGGAAATCCTCCTAAGCCAAATGTGAATTTGGTCAAAGGAGATGATAGCAGTGATGAAGAAATCATTGTTGATGTGGTATCACAAGCCCTTCTTGTCTCTAATGTGAAGAATTGGGTGTGGTAGACTCAGGAGCTACCAAGCACATATGTGCAAACAAAGAGATGTTTACCTCTTTTGAAGAAGGGGAAGACCATGTTTATCTGGCTGACTCTCAAACCGCTAAGGTTCATGGAAAAGGGAGGGTGGTATTGAAGCTCACATCTGGAAAGACATTGGCACTGAATGACGTGCTATATGTACCTGAAGTCAAAGCTAACTTAGTCTCTGTGGCATTGCTTGGGAAAGCTGGGGTTAGGGTATGTTTTGAGTCTGGCAAGATTGTCATGACTAAGAACAATGTTCTTATTAGGAAGGGCTATTGTAATAAGGGATTGTTTGTTCTTAGTGTTTCTAAAATGAATGAGAATGCATCTTCTTCTACTTACTTGATTGATTCCTATGATATGTGGCATGCTAGATTAGGATATGTTCATAAATCTTATATTAAGAGGCTAAAAAATCTAGGGCTGATTTCTAAAACTAAAAATGACTCTCAAAGTAAATGTGAGGTTTGTGTAGAAACTAAGATAACCAAGAGAACACATTTTCCTACACAAAGAGAAACTGAGTTATTGTCCTTGATTCATACCGATTTAGGTGATTTAAAAAAAGCTGAAACCAGAGGAGGTAAAAGGTATTATATCACCTTCATCGAAGATTTTTCAAGATATACTAAATTATATTTATTGAGAAATAAAGATGAATCGTTTGACAAATTTCTTTTATACAAAGCAGAAGTAGAAAACCAATTAAATAGATGGATTAAACGAGTTAGATCAGATAGAGGAGGGGAATAGATATAAGCTACATGTGGGTGTGTCAAATGGAACAAGTCCCACATTACTTGGGAAAGAGAGAATGCTAGTGTATATATTATACCTTGTGAAGTTGGGCTAGTAAATGGGCCAAGAGGAAGAGTGGGGTCGCGCACACAACAAAGGGCCACCAGGAGGCAAACGTAGTGGAAATCCGGCAATTTCCCCCCTGCACGTGAATTAAATGAGGACTGGGCACTTTTTATCAAATGTTTTGGAAAAATCTATGATTTATTTTTGTGAAAATGGCTTACCGGAAAAACCCAGTTTTGAGGCATCTGAATTTTGAAGCATCAGTATTTCCATTATAGAGGTCATGGGTTAGATTTTAAAATGGCCAAACGTATATGGTCCTTCAATGTTCAGAAACAGCCTCATCATGTGGTTTTATTATTGTGTAACCGGCGGTTTAATGGTATTTATGCGGATTAAAATATTGCCCAACGTTCAGATGCATGGAGGCCTATAAAAGGCACTGCCTACAAGAGGTTCAGGCACCCAGCTCAGACATTCGAGCCCTCTCTTCCTCTCTGACATCCTTCTGTTCTCTCTGCCTTATAGTTGTTTCCGTTTTTGCTGTTCTGTTTGCCCTGTGTCTGCAGGAAGAATCCGTTTTGTCCTGGGGAGTGCCGCTTCCAGTCAGCTGGTGGTCGCGGAATACCAATAACTACATGCATCTATCCTAATGCACCGATGAGTCTAATCACACCTGATTCCACCCCCTTCATTACTAATTCTAGTACTTTTCCTCATTTCGCCTTTAAATGCGCCATTACTTTTATTCTGACCAAACAATTTTCGTCTCCAAGATCTGCATTAATTTCGTGCATTCTCTCGTGTATACCCACGCCTTAAATTTTTTTCCATGATAAGTTATTGGATAAAATGCATATAAAATTCATGAATTTTTGATATTTTTCTTTTGAGAAAAAACTTGTTTTAAATGCTATTTGATTTAGGGTGAACTATCTTATTCGTTGTGTTCTATGCAAATCTTGTGGGAGCCAAGCAAGTCCTCCCATGGGCTCTGCCAAGGTGACCTATTGACACCTGATCTCTTTGTAATTTGCACGGAAAAGCTAACTTATTAGCATATTCTGTTCAGGATGTGATAATGAAAATTCGAATTTTGTTTTGGTGAAAGGATTCAAAAGTTAGATTTGCAAACATCTTATTTTTCAAACTTAAACGGGAGAATAATTGTGCAGTCTCAAATAAGCAATCTAATCACTAAAGAGTTTTACTAACAAGTGAGAAAATGTAACTTATTGTCATTTCTAGGACTACCTCTTATTTTCTTGTGAGATGTTTAATTGCATTGTAATTCTACCAATTTAAATTTGATGAAAAGTTTTAGTATGTTAAAAGCAATTACCGTCTACAGAGATGAGGTGGAGCATGTGTCAGCCCCTTCAGGATAGACCTATGTGACATGAGGGATTTTAATTTCATTAGGGATAACACCAGAAGTTAGAGGACAAAATTAAATTTATCCAGGACAAAACTTGATGGAAATCAAAGGAAAAGATTGAGTTCTCTTTTGAAAGATGCCAAACAACAATGGGAGTAATAGTAAGTTAGTAACTAGAAAAGACATTCTCATGTGGATGACAACCTTTAGCAACACTGTAAGGCTAATATTGTTTTCAGTGTGATCTGCAAAAAATAGTCATATAAGGATGGCATAATGGGATGTGGAGGCGTTATCAAAGATCGTATAGGAAATTCAATTGAAGATTTCATGCGTAATATAAAAAATGGAGATCCTTTGATGGATGAACCTTGGGCGTGCCTTATATGGGTCTTAAAAGGCCTTGGGATGTGAACCATAGAGGAGTCTGCTTGCGAAATGATTCTTCATATGTAATTAAGCTTATCAAGGATGAAGATAATAGTCTTCAGGTGTCAACTAGAATTTAATTCAGGAAAGTCAAGATATGCTCAAATGTGATTTGGTGGTTGATCTTGAATACATTAAAAGAGACAGGAACTTTGGAGTTGATATGTTTTCTAAGCATGCTTTAAAGATGCCCCAGATTTCACTTGGTTCCTTTACATGAATTTTGTTTGTTTATATTCTTGTAATATAGAGTAGTCTGTACCACTTCATACATTATAAAAAAGGCATTTTTGCAAACCTTCCTAATGTATTTGAATTAGTATCATATTAGTAACCTTAGTACTTAGATACTATGAACCCACATAAAAACAACACTCAAGTTTTTCTAGGGGATTACTTGATTACCTTTCTTCATGTTTTTCAGCGCAGAAATTAGCCCTAATTCAATATGAAGATAAGAAGGTAAAGAGTATAATATATATATTTTGAGCGCATTCATTTTCAATTAAAAATACATAAATTTTATTCCACAGAAAACCATTTGCCATTTATTTATACTCAACGCATACATAGTACAACACATGACTGGTGGATTTCATATAAAAGCAGCACCATTTTTTCATACCCAACTCACATTTTACAACACGTAATAATTAAGTGTACTTCATGTAGAAGCAGTACAAGTTAATTAATACCCAACACATACTGGTTTTTATACCCGATAAATGGCATATCGATTGCCATTTACTATTGTTGGAGGGTGTGCTTCATAGAGAAGTTGCAAGCTTCAAAGCTGGTATTTCATTATTCCCTTTGGTTGGGTATGCACTAGAACAATTTATGTTACATTGCTCTGGGGTGGAACTAGTGTTTCTTTTGATGATGATGTAGCCTTGATCACCCCAGTTGGTCCCCTATGAGTTTTTGACAATCCAATAATCTTGACCATCATCCGATGAACTATATCCCACTATTAATACAGCATGATTATGTTTGCATGAACCAATGCCTAAAAAATCATCTCCCTTAACGATTCCCTATCAAAGCTATGAAAACAACTGTTAATTACTTTTCAAATGTGTCTGGTTGGATGGTAACTAGAGATGAAGTAGTGGGGTAATGAAAATTAGGCTTACACCCGTGTAGGAGTTAAATTCCGCGATTACATACAGGGAAACACTAACAGGTTGCTTGTAAACAAAACAACGAAGAGAACTCTCAGATATAGGAGTGTGGTACCAATACTTATAGCCATCGATAGTAGTGATTATGTTTTGAGCCTGCATCCAAAACAAACAAAAAATAGATTTTGCTGAACTCCTCATAACTTATATCTAAAAATTTGTTCAAAACTAGATGATAGTCGTTGGGTGACTTTCTTTTTGCATGTTTCTTTCTGATATACTTCAGGTTACTTTTGAAAATCTGAAATCTAGCTGCCTGCGCTTCTAGGGTTTGGTATTCTCATTCAGTCTTCTTCTTCCACATTTGGAAAAGATGGAAGACTTCTTTTTCAGAACTGAGCTTGTCTAGATCTAGATTCGAAATGGAATACTCATCAAGCACACTAGATGCGAGACAAATTAAAGCATCCCAAACCAAGAAAAGGGGAAGCAATTTAGTGACAAGAGAACTCACTGTGCACTCAAAGGCGATAGATATCAAGCGTTTGGATTGTGGTTGTTGCATAGCATTGTTCCATCACAATCCCTCTATCACAGGTCACATTTTTTAAATTAAATTGAGTTTGCTTGCTTGTCATCTGAAAAATGTGATGACAATAAAAAATCTCACATCCTTTTATTCATATATTTAAACTAAATTTATGCTGAGCAAGAGTCACATCATCAGCTACCAACATTGTTTCTCTTACAATTTAATAAATTAAAAGTACAGAGATCAATACATATAATTAAAAAAATTTTATAAGGCCCTAATAAAAAATTTACAAAAATTTAATTAAAAAAGGTGATTTTTTTCTTTTATAAACTTACATATTATTATTTTTTATTTAATCTATCCAAGTTTAGGAGCGTCCACCCCTTTATTCCATTACATTACAAGGGGCCGAGAGAGTCTAATTTTCTCTTATATTGATGAGAAGAGAGCCGCTGATACAACGTGCGAGCGCATAATTCACAAATAAATGCACTAATCAACGGATGAAAATTGAAGAATTTTATTGTTTTGTCTCCATCTTATTCAATTGAAAAATATAACTGTGATTATTTTGTTTAATTTTATGTCAATTGGATTATAATGCAGAAAACCATGAGAAATTAAGTAAGGAGAAGCAAACGTATAACACGGTGGCTCTTGCTGATTCTGCACGTTGGGTCCCTACTCCCTACTTCCGCAATAAATGCTGAGTGATGGAGATTAAAATATTCTCAAGCCTTGTCTACTGTAGTAATTAACAAGTTTAGTGTATGTTTACTAAAATGACTTCATATTTTTTAAGAAATAATCCCCCCCCCCCCCCACCTCATGGTCACGAGTCGCTAGCACCAAATCCCTTACTAGCACCCACCAATATCGCCCCGCTGTCGGAGCCACCACCGGGGTGACATGATAAACATTAGCAAATGACTTTGATGACACTTGAACTTTGGACCTCATAGTTACTAAATATATGTATTGATATTGCGCCATTAGAAAAAGAATGCAAATTATTATATATAATAAACTTAGGTTATTATAAAAAGAATGCAAAAAGTTTATTATTATATATAATAAACTTTCTTCTGAGAAAGTAGTTGTCAATATTGTAAATAGAGATGCTAGCGCAAAAACAAGTTGTTGTAAGTGTAGTTGTCAATTTGTTATGATGTAGTTGTGAACTTGTTATATTGAAGTTGTCAATTTTTGTTAGGCAGTTGTTAATGGAGTTGTCAACATAAAAAAAAATGATAGTTGTTAATGTAGTTGAAATATTTGTTAATTCCATCTTATTCCTATTATAAGATCTAATTGACTCTTTCTGGAAAGGTTAAGGAAGCTAAATAAGTTAATAATATATGTTGTGTATCATCTAGTTATATATCAGTTTATAAGTCAAAAATATTAGTTTGGTTTTAACTTCCTTAATTTCTTCAAAGTAGTCAATTAAGTCTTATATTAAGGATCGAAGGTAATATAATACATTTGTGAACTTGTTAAACTGAAGTTGCTAATTCTTGTTGGGTAGTTATGAATAGAGTTGTTTAGTTGAAAAGTATAAAATTGAGCCATTTATTAAAGTTTGTGGCGGTTGAATTAGTCTAACCGTCCGGTTCAATTCTTATACTACCTCCCATCTTAAATGAAGAATTTAATTTGTAGTGCAAGACCTACATTTAGGATTGGAGGAGTATCAGTATTCTAGCATATTCATTCTTGTAAACCCCTACCTTCATAGCCAAATTTATAGTTCGAGAATGCGTCACTAAGTTGAAATAGAGACCAGTGGTTAACTTAAAACTTTTCCAAAACTTATTTAGTGTGGTCTCACATTCACATCTCGAATATAATTGGTTTGTCCAATTCAGTTTTATTTATACATATCAAAGTGCAACAAAAAATTCCCGACAACGCTCAGGTTTCGTTACTTAATAAAGGGTTTACAACGCTTAGTTTCCCATACAGGGGATTACACAATACTATTCAATACATACAACATGTGCAACTAATCCCCAACAAAATATGACAATCAACTACCAAAATTAAAAATCCTAGCTAGGAGCTCTAACCACCCTTTGTCACTTGCTTTTCCTTTGAACCGCTTGCCCTTGCTGTAGGTTAGTCATTGGAAAGAATGAGATTCAAAAGAATCCCAGTAGTAACAATTCACTTATAACATGTACAATCACAAAGCATGTAAGCAAATCAAAACAACAACAACACAACGGCATTTCTGCAATAGCTTTCGCTGCATTCACAATGGCATATTTCACAACAACATGTTTCACAACAACGGCATTTCACAACGGCAATGTTACATCACGGCATATTCAATGACATGACATACATGCAAGGCATCATACACATAATAAGAGAAAGAGTCACTACCTTATTCTTTCTGCTCATGCACTGGCATTGGTTTATCACGTGCAAGGCAAATGTCAAATCCCATAATTAGAATTACGGGTGACAGGTTATTACTTAATCCAATTCTTTAAATCAAACACTCAAGTTGGTTATCATTAGGGATATTTAATCAAATCAACTAAGGAGTTAAAGTGGTCAATTAACCTAAAAGACCAATTCCTAATCTCAAAGTTCAACAATACTACATTATGCCATTACATCTTCAATTTTCTCATAAGGGACCAAATCTGCCAGAATTTTCTCCAGACTTTGAAAAATCATAACTAATTTTACAAAACTCGAAATGAGGTGATCCCAAGTCCTATAGAAAGCTATTGAAGTCCTCTTCATAGGAAAAATATAAATCATTACCGAAAATCACCACACAATTCCAGAATTACACAAAATCCCTCACTGCTCCAGAATTAAGTCCAGTTTCGACATCAAAATTTGGGCAACCAGAACTCATAGCTCAAAAAATGGAATGACACAAATTATATGTCTATTTTGAAGCTTTGAATGTGAGCTTTAAGACTGGAAAGTTTCATAATTTTTAGAGATCATTTCGTTATCCAAAAACACCACACAAGTAGGGTACTTCGCTGGTATATTTTTAATTAAAATTTATATAAAAATAAAATTGATTAACTAATTCACCTTAATACATTTTTTGATGAAATTTTACTGTTAAAAGTAAATTATAAATTTTAAACCATGAGGCCTAGCATAATTGGCACTTGGCACTTAGCTAGGTTCCTTAAGCATTTAGCCTAAGGTTTGATCCCTGGCTATGTGTGTAAAAAGGGTCTCGTGCCCAACACTAAAGTTCCTTTGGGAAGTCTATGGTGTAAGAGAATTAGTTACCGCTACTGGCAGTGGATGCCTGGGCAAATTATAAATTTTATTGGACAGTTTGTAAATATCATAAACTTTTAAAATTTTGATTAAGTTTTTTAAATGTCTATCGAAAAATATGAAATTATAAATTTAAATAACTTATACAATCTCTCCAACCTATATAATTTATTATATTTGATAGAAAAAAAAATCTATTTTGATATATTTTTTAGTCATTTAAGAAATTGAAAATAAATAAATTTCAATAAATATGATGAAGAATTAAAATTATAAATTTATAATCTCAAAATTAATAAATTTTTAAAATATTAGAAAGTTAGAAAATATATTAGACTTAAGTTTTGTTGGTATAAAGTTTTTTTGGCCCATTTATATATATGTATAAATAATTCTAATGTTAAATATGGGCATTTTGGTCAATAAAAGTTCAAAAGTCAAACTTAACGGTTAACTAATGGTTTGAGTGGATGGAAATAGAATCTTAAAATATAAGGGAGGTTTGTCTAACATACATATTAGGGTTAAGGAGCAGATTTGCCAACAAAGTTTTAAGGAAGGAGCGCTTGACACAATTATATTTTAAAGGGGGCAAAAATACACATAAGAAATTAAAAGTGAAGCATCCAGCTGAAAAATCCCTAATTTTAGTATATATTTTCATATTTTATTTAGGGATTTTGTCAAAACAACTGAGCTTAAAATGTCTTATTGGTGCTTAATTGAGATTAAGAGTAAATATATTAAATTAGTACTAAAAAGGACAAAATTGTAAAAATAACTTTAATTACTCCTAACCGTTAGTTTTTTTGGGAATATTTGATGTTGGTTAAATTTTTTTTAATTGAAAATACTTCAAAATTTGGATTAAATCTGAAAATGGCAATTTAGGGCTTAAATTGCAGAAATGACAGTTTAGTATCCCGAATTTGAAAACTGATAGTTTGGTCCCATCAAAACTTCAGCGTTTTGACAGGTCCATTTAGGGTGAGTTGAGACAGATTTATTGCCGGGGAGCTGATATACAGAGCCGCAAAGAGAACAGCGACGAGATTCAAAAAGAAGGAAGCGCAGCGTCGGACTTTCACTTTCAATCCTCCTCTATCTGCACCTTCGTCCTTCTCCGTCGCCGGCGACTTTCACCTCTTAATTCACTGTCAACGGCGACTACCACTCCACCCTCATCACCACAGACACAGCCGCGAATCAGAGTAGGTGCCGCGAGAATAGAGCTTGAGCAACAAACCTCCGGCAACTTTCACTTCCCTGCAGCCACCGTCCTTGTCTCATCTTCCATTATTTCCAGCAGCCTTCATCATCCAAAACTGAGAATCAGAGCTGCGATTTTCAGCCAGAGCTCCAAGAGCCGCGAAAAGTGAGAAACGACGAGGCCATTCGATCCACCTTCACCTTCACCCTTTACCATCTTCATCACCTTCACCTTCGGTTTTCTCTAGCTTGTCAAACCATATATTGCCGTGGCTCCTCTGCTCTTGGTTCATATTATATACAACACCAACATTTCTGAATTCACCACAGATATTAATTGGTCCCTTTTAATTGGTGTTTTATATGTCTGAACTCTTGGAATTATTTGTTGAATCTGTTATGATGGCTGGCAGTGGCTAAATTTCTCAAACTCTTGAAGATGAAAGTTAAGGGCTTGAGTTCTAAGCACTATAATTGGGAGTTCCAGTTTTTAATTTGACTATTTAATTATGATTTTCTTAATTTTAGATGTTGTAATTTTTAGTTAGGACTATGATTTTGGTTAAATCTTTGTTTGAATTAATTTGTGTTTTGGATTGATTGATGTTGAACCTTGTACTCATCAATATATGTGGTTTCATATATGTTTAAATATAATTTCATTGATTCTCTATTGTTTTGCTTAGTATTATTTAGATATTGAGTTGATTTTGGAGTTGCATTGAACCAGTTGCATTAATTAATTTAAATCACACACTAAGAGTGTTTAATAACATCTCTAGAATAGGGGTTCCTCTCTTTTGGTGCTAGACTAATCGGTTGATGGGATTTGGTATTTTAGAAAACTTTGTGATTTCATAAATCGCATACAAAGTGATTTTTAATAGTATTTTAAGAAGTAATTATTTTCTAGGTCTAGGAATAATCATCAATTAATGCACTAGACTCAACGGTGCTTGAGGTTTGGTATTTTGAGAGACTTTGTTTGCAATTATTAGTGTTTTGTATTGAGTTTCAGTTAGAGGGGTTAAACCTTACCCGGTGTGGAAATGTTTAATCAATCTAACTTAAGCTAGCTCAAAGGGACTTTTGGGCATTTTTGACTAAACTACTAAATTGAACTCCCATTATCATTATATGAACTATGATTGCCCTTGCGAGCCATTTTCAAGAGATTCACTTCATACATTCCTACTTCCATTCCATCATATCTAAAAATACCAAAAACATTATAATTTAGGACTTTTATTATTTTCATATAGTTGTAGCTTCAAAAGATCAATTTTTCCTCTTTTTATTGTTTTATGTCAATCATTGTACTTAGTTTGTATGAAATTAATAAAAGGCTCTTTGAGAGATGATTTGGGATTGCACCACATATGATGATCTAGGATTGCACCCTATATTGCAATCCTTGGTTTAATTTTGGAAGAGCTTACCAAGGCATAAAACCAAGCGCACACCTTCTTCAAGTGGAGCCGTTGCTGGGTAGCCAAGAAATTGGTGTCCTAATAACTAAGTGTCAAGTACTTTTGACCGAGGTAAGCCTTTAGGATTTTTACATCCTAGTATTTTCATAGTTAGTCATAGTTTAGGTAGCTTTGCATGTTTTTCATAGCTTATTGCATCTTTACTTAGAAAAGTTTTACAAAAATACCAACAAATATCTTGATTTTCCTTTGTTTTTACATTTGCATTCTTTCATTTTTCTTGCATACACTTAATTTTGGTGGACTTTTTAGGACTTAGGATTCATTGGGATTTATTTGATTGCATTTTGAATGGCTTGGTTTAATGAGGATCATAAGTTTTAGTTTTATACTAATCCTTCTATGCATTCCTTTTTAGGAAATGAATGAACCCCAAGCTCTCAATTCTTAGATGAATCTTATAGCACTAGGAGACATGAAGCATCTTCTAATCTTACATATTCTCAAAAGCTTGATTTGCTTCAACATGAATTGGATTCGCTCCTAGCAGACATAAATTATCAAGGAGGAGCTTTTGAATCACAACCATCTCAGTATCTTTATCAACATTGTGCATTATCTTGTCCACAAACACCATATTTTGACCATGAACCCACTTTCGAACTACCTCAATCCTACTTCAACCATACGTCTTCACCCTACCCATTCCATCAAGATGCACTGACTCCACTCTATCAAGAACCATCATATCCATTTCATCTCCTCCATTTCCCCCTACTTCCATGCCATGTAGAACTCCCTATGAACCACCTTCTCCATCATTCTATGAACCTCCACCACAATCTCCTACAAATCAACCTAGTGGACTTGATGCTTTCCTTACCTTGCCCAACATGGATGATAGAACTCGTGCATTGAGAAGAATGTATGATGAGCTCAAGGTTGAATACTTTAAGTTCTTCATGTTTAATGAGGCAAACATGATTTCCAAGGAGCAAAAAGAGTGAATGGAGGAGATCAAAGGCTTTATTAAGGCCTTTGTTGACCATGTGCTATGGATAAAGACAGAATGAGAAGACGGAGCTTTATGGACTAATGACTCCAAGGATGAGGGAACCAAAGAGCAATAGCTAAATGTCACTTCAGAAGTGGGAGATTTCATACCTCCAGTACCTACTACCACAAAAGATGTAAAGAAGAAGTAAGTACATTTTCAACTACCAAAGGAGCCACTTCCAAACAATATTACTATTCTTCATCTTCTTAAAGAGGTTGACTCTCCTCTTACTACTATCCTTGATATTTTAAGAGATGATGAGGTGATGAAGAAATTGTGGTTGAATCCCCTCAAATTTTTAATGTTGATAATGCTCATTGTGATATTTCTAATAGTAGTTATGTAGTTGATGAGGTTGCTTGCACTATCAATGCTTTTATATGTGATGAACATGTTTTTTTCCCTAATTCTAGTAGTGGTGAACATATTAAGCAAGACATTGTGGAAAATGATTAATTATGCTTGAATGCTCAAATTGTAGTGAAATGTGAACATGATGATAACACAAATGATTGTCTGAGTGATGCTTGCTTACATGATTCTTCCTCTCTTTCAAATGTTGGCAAGCATGATTTGAAATTTTATAATGCTCTTGAACAAGATGAAGAAATCTTTCTTACATTCTTCTTTTGTTTGTTCATGTGAGGGTGAAATGTCATGTGTTGTTTATGCTGAAATTGATAATTGGCTTTTTACTTTGCATGAACTTGATTCTTCATCTAGTTCAATTGATAACATTAAAGTGCATGCTACACTTGATAAAAGCCTTGACAATTGTGCATCTTTTGAACTCTCTGAATTGCATGTTTTAAGTAGTTCAATAAGGAAAGATTCAATGATTTTGAATGATAAAATTGTAAATGAAAATGAATCTTTTCATTTAGTTCTTTCTTGCGATTTTGCCACTTGATATAACAAATGAAACTATATGTTTTTAATTTTTAGGTGGTGATAGCTTGATTAATTCTCTTTCTTCTTCCACTCTTTTACCTCCCAACTCTTGTGACTGCAAAAGTGATGTAATGCACTCCAACACTAAGTTGGATTCTGCATTTTTCCTATTGCAAGCTCAAAGAGAATTCTGAAAATGTGACTACTTATTCAGTTCCTACTGAAGGGGACCAACTTAACTTTCTTGGTTGTGAAGTTTACTTGGAGAATCTTGTTTCTACAATGCGTATGTTTTATTCTAGATATCTCCATGTATTTATTTCTAGACTATATACTGCTGCTGGTCTAGTGTTTCTTTTGTAGAAACTTACATTACCAAGAAGGTACATTCTAGGAGAAGTGGTTACAAGAAAGAAATGCATGTTTCTCATATGGGATGAGAACTTCTCCTACAAGATTCTAAGGAGATTTAAACCTTAGGTTGTCTCTTTCCTCACTTGTTTTCTTTATTATTTTATGATTCTTTGATCTTAATTGTTATGTGAAGAGAATAAGTGTAGGGGAGACAAAACCATTAGTAAAAGGGTGGATTTCTTTGTTTTTCTTTTTCTAGGAAGTGAATAAAAGCTCCATGTTCATATGCCATTCTCATTTTGCATTTAATCTTTACTACATTTTGAACTTCATTGTTAAACTTCATTTTTTTCTTTCTTTCTTCCCCTCATGGTGATTGTCAAAGTGTTGTGCTTCAATCTTGAATTGGACTTCACAACTTACCACTTCACCCAAGAAACAAGTCAAGTTAATTTTTCATTTGTTATTTACATTGAGGATAATGTAAAGATTAAGTGTGGGGGAGGGATTGCTCTAGTCAGAATGTTTGCAGCCACAATTGGTTCATGAAATTTGAGAAAAATTAAAAAAAAATTTGAACTTGAAAATTCGTTTTGTGAAGTTCTTAATGGACCCCTATTTACACTTTCCTAATGCAACTCCTTAGCATATTTTTGTGAAAATTTAAACGCATGATAATTGTGAAAGTCAAGCATTTCCAATTATGATTGCATTAAGCTTGAGTAATCTTTTTGCTTGATTCAATTGAGTGATTGGAATGTCTTTAGTGAAAATTTATTAATTTGGATACCTAGCTTGATTTTAGGAAGTTGATATGGTAGAGAAAAGCCTTGTTGGGAGATTCTTGAGCCTTGATTATATTTTCTCATCATGTGTGTGTATTCACCTATTCTCTAGTTAATCTCTAGAACTTGTCTACATTCTTTTTCAAAGCTACATTAATGCTTTGGATTTGTAATATGATAGAGGCATTCATTTTTAAACCCATTTACCTAAACACAAACCACTAATCATTTACCTTTGATTACCCCCTTAAGCCCTTCACTTTCATTTCTATTTCATTATATAATGCTATATTTGTATCATTTATCAAGTTCTTCCTAGCACTATTGGAAAAAAAGCACCATGGTATATATATATAATGCTGCCATATGAATAATCAAAAGAAAAATAGAGGGGAAAAAAGAAAGAAAAGAAAAAGAAAAAAGATTTTGAATAGTGAAAAAAAAGAGAGAGAAGAAAAATGGAAATTCGAAGAAAGAAAGAAACAAATAAGGCACTATGGTAAAATATGTTAATTAAATTTAGTTGTGTAGTGCTAAGTGATCTACACTAGTACAGAAAAGGGTTTTTAGACCTGAACATTTAGACCGGTTATATCAGATAAGGTCTTAAAAAAATAATCGGTGGCATTTTTATAATTATGAACAAATTTTAAGAACGGTTTTTCTTATAACCGGTCTTAAAAGCTTTTAAGACCGATTATAAGAAAAACCGGTCTTAAAATATATACAATTAAAAAAATATATGTAATATATTTTCTAAACAAGTTCTAAATATAACCAGTCTAGCAAATATTATCTGAATTAAAGACAATTAAAAAAATAAAATATTTATTATTTTTAAGACCGGTTGTAACCGGTTGTAAATGAAAACCGGTCTTAAATATTAAAACTTTAAGACCGGTTATTATTTACAACCTATCTTAAATATTACTTTTAAGACCGGTTTTTAATTACAACCGGTCTTAAAACTGACATAAATTTCAAAACGCGTCTAATTTTAACTCTGAAATATGATACTCAAGCACATCAGCAAAACCCCTTTCTCAGTTTGCGGCAGCTCCTCCTTTCCCCTTCTCTCTTCCATCCTTAACCTTCGCCGCCGTCAATGCAAATCTATGGTTGAAGACAGTGCCGTAAGGCTATCGTCATTTGTTCCCTCTGATTGGTTTTGTTCTCAACCTCATTTTTATTGTCAGGTTTATGTTTCAATTGCTAGGTGTTCAATTAAATTATTGGTTTCATTTTTGGGTATTTTATTGAAATTGTGAGATGACTTGGCCTCCATTTTCTTTGATTGATTCTTGCAGCAAGTCGTCAACCCTCTTTTCAGAAGCATCCATTGCCTCCTAAGAGAGACCTTACTTGATTCGTAAAGTGGCCAAAGACTGTTCAAATCCAGAGAAAGAGGATCCTCAAGCAAAGGTTGAAGGTACCGTTAATTATTCTGAAGAGTTTTACTATATGCATGTGTCTGAGGTTAATGTCCTTATGCTTCTGTGGACCTGGGTTTATTTTGGTTGTGTATGAGAAAGGCTCATTGTTGTAAGTTATAGTTCCTTGGACTTTGGGGTTGCTTCTGAGTCTGCCTCCTAATGCATTTAGGACTGTCTACGTGTTCATGGTGCTTCATACTATATAAAATCTTGCAGGAACATTTTGATGAATGAAAACTTGCTTGTGTTCTTATTGCCTAAGTGGATGGCTTGGCTTCAATTCTAATTCTGTATTTTTGCATGTATGTTCAATATAGTAAAACTCTGGATTCATAATACTGATATTGCTTGATATTGGTTATCAACTTGTGCATTGCAATTAATTATTTGTTCATGTTTGCATAACTTGGGAATTGCTTTTGAATGGTGCCTTTGTAGATAGTGCCGTGTTATAGCAATAAGCACCGTGTAGCAAAATTTCATTAAACCATCACTAGCTATCCTTAAATAGTGTCCTTAAAGTAAGGATAATGAGTCGTCCTAGTGAAGGTACTCCAGATCCAACTAATGTTAATCAAAGCGAGCCTAGCAATGCTCCGAGCTAGGAACACAGTGAGCCACGTAACCAATCAAGACTAAGGGGTAGGAGAGCCACCTAATTGAGAGATATTCCTCTCAATCGGAATACTAGGGAAAAGATTCCGATTGAATTTAATAGATATTGGAAACCAATTGGGCCTAATACAAGCCGGTATAGGAGTTTTGTCGACCTCCTAGCACGCAACAAGCCTAGCATCTTGATAGAGCAGTGGAGAAATGTGGATAAAAGTGTGAAGCGACATATTTGGGAAACTATCCAGCTCACTTACAACATTCCTGAGAGTGAAGTCTTGTATGACAAGACAATGACGTATTGTGATGAACGCTAGAGGAAGTTTAAGACAAGTCTAACCAACAATTACGTGCATATCGAGGTGGAAGAAGGTCAACCTCGTCCTAATCCGTGTGACCAATATTCTTTTATTGAGGAACAAACTTGGCAAGAATTCAGATAGCTTCAGACTACTCCAGAAGCATTGGTGAGTTGACTTATTTTGCATTTGATTTACTTATGAATTATGAATTGTCTTTATTAATTTACAATGACTTAATTTTGATTTTTTATTTACAAGAAAAAAGGAAAAAGGCCCAAGAGAGTGGTAGAAAGAATGATTACCCCCATACAATGTCTCGTGGGGGTTATGCGAAGGCCAAAAAAGACTTGTTGGCGGCCAAACGAAAGAGATTGGAAGAAGCAGCTCAATTCGATTCTTCTGTTCTTCTTTCTCCACAATCTCCGATACGTCGCGAAGAGAAGTGGTTGTTCGCTCACCAGAAGAGGAGCGAGTCTTATACTAGTGAACAATCTCCTATAATTGGTGAGAAAATTGTAAGTATTGTTGTTGACTTATTGTTATTAATTATTTAGTAAATAAATTTCATTACTAACATTTGTCATCTATGTCTTATAGGAGGAACTTCAAAAAAAACAAACTGAGGGATCGTTTAGGTCAGATGGGAGGAATGACATCCTGACCTTAGCTATAAGAAAACATGAGCATCCCGACTGTGTCAGGGGGGTTGGAGGAGAGGTAGGTATAAGGGATTACTTTGGAGCACCCCTACACCATTCCTCAAGTAGTATGGTGACTAGGGAGGAGATGGAGCATATATTTGCCACTGTGAGGGCGGAAGCTAGGGCCGAGGGAGAAGCATCATTTGATGCACAATTTGAAGAAAGCTTTAGCAAGATGAATTGTTTGTGGAGGATCCTTAAACCATAAATAGAGCACTAAAGGGAGTTGTATTGGTTAGTCATCAGAGGGTCCTGGAAAAGAAATTGGTAATCCTTGTGACTTGTTTGTGGAGGATCCTCTGAGATAATAAGTTGCACAGGGGAGCATGCACAAGTTGGGATCAACTATCCACCACCAAGAAATAAAGGATGATCAAGTCAGAGTGGCAGTTGAAGAGGTGATCATTGCAGATGCACCTCTCCCTATCCCTATTGATGACTTCAAGATTGTGGGTGATGTCCTCAACTCTTTCATCTTGTGGCCAAAGAACCTTGTTTCTGATCGAGCTGAGGAATCCCCGCCACCTCCATCTGCACCTTCACCTCTACCTCCCTCTACTCAAGATCTTTCACGGCCTCCATTAAATGTTATGCAGCAAGTGATTCTGATGGCATATTATACATCCTTTTGAACAAGAGATTGGCCTACTGAGTCAGCTGTTGGCAAGTCAGGAGCGCAATGCTATCTTGAGAGGGATGATTTAATGTCCCTGGTAGCTCCTCTATAATAGCTTACAATTTCGATTGTCCAACTCTTTTTAATGTAAGTATCTTCTCAAATTGGAAGTTAATATTTTACAAATTACGTTGTTAAACTTTTATTTGTGTGCTTGCATTATTGTAGGTACATGAATCGTAGGTTGGTTGACTCTAGCAAAATCAATCAATTTGGACTTCTATGCCCACTTCAACTCTACGACAAAGGGACCACTGTTGCTATTAGACACACATACTTATCGCACAGGCTTTGTGAAACCCCAATTGAGTGTTTCTTGGCTCCATATTTGCATGGGTAAGAAACAAATTTATATTTCATAATATACATAATGTTTTATATTTGCTTAAAAGTCTTCCCTTTTTTCAGTGATCATTGGCAAGTGGTTATTTTGTGCAAGAAGAGTTATTATGTCATCCTCTTATGCTCCCTCCACCTCAGCAAGCCAACTAGTGAATTGAAGAAGAGCTTGAACTAGTAAGTTTTGTTGCATTTTAATTACCTTTTGTGTGCAAAATTTATGGAATTTGTGTAAAATAAGTAACCTTTGTGATTTTGATGATATAGGGCTATGCGGACATTCCAACACACTGCTTGTGGTAGGCCTATTCGTGAAATAAAAGAGCCTACATGGATCTTGCCAAAAGTTAGTTACATATTTGTTTGTTTTAAGAATGTATTCAATAAAAATCCATGTTTTAATTTTATACTTGTTTTAATAATATCATATTATTTTTCAGACCCGTAGGCAACCACCGGGGTCCAACTTGTGTGGATTGTATGTTCTGAGGCACATTTATAATATTATTATCTTAGGCACGACAGAATTTACTGAAGAGGTAAATGTATATATATTTCAAAAATTTTGTATTACTTTTATTTTTTTTAAGTGAAGTTAATGTTTTTCCTGGCTTTGGTATTTCAAATATTTTTACTTGGTGACCCCTTTCCAAAAGAAGATATTGATCACATTCACAATAGTTGTGCTGAATTCATTTATGAACTTTTACAACTGTGAGTTCTTGTAAAACTGAGGAATTTTTTTGTATATATTGATGAATTGACATGTTGGTTGGTTGCAAATATTGTTAGTTGCATGATTTAACATGTTTGTTGTTTTTTTGATTATGTGCAACTATGCATTTATATATGTGAATCTGTTTGAGCCATGTCATTGGCCTGCATGTGTTTTAAACAATTATGCATATATATATATATATATATGACAGTTTTAAACAACACATTACAATTAATAACTTTATGGCATTTAATAAGTATGGTATTGGAAGTAGCAATTCTAGGATGCGTTCTGGTAACTAACATAATCACATACAATTAGAAAATAAAAAATATAATACTTTTAAGACCGGTTATAAAAAAAACCGGTTTTAAAAGTTATTTTAAGACTGGTAACCAGTCTTAAAATTCAAGTTTTAAGACTGATTTTATATACAACCAGTCTTAAAATTAAAATTTTTAAGACTGGTCATATATGAAACCGGTCTTAAAATAACTTTTAAGACCGGTTATAACTATAACCCATCTTAAAAATGTTTTTTAATTGTCTTATAAAAGAGGTCTTTTAAGACTAGTGCTCATGACAACCGGTCTTAAAATTGTTTACTTTAAGACCGGTTATCAATACAACCGGTCTTAAAAGTGACATACTTTTAAGACCGGTTGTATCAAGACCGGATCCAAAATTGGTTGAAAAAGTCAATTTTAACCAATCTAAAGCCATTTTTCCACTAGTGCTAGCAATTTCTTGGGTGCAAGGATAATGTTTTGTTACATTTTTCATTCCATTTAGCCTTCTCAACATTATAACCCTAAGAAGTCCCCTTGACTATGGATTCTTGGCAAATTAGAGGTAGAGATAGTAGAACCTCTACAAGCCTATGGTAGATGCTAGAATAGATGAATTGAGTGAAATTCCCTATGATTTGAGAGATGAGAGAAACACTTATTAGAGTTCTATCATATCTATCTTTTTTGGTTTTGTTATGTGTTCAAGTTGATTCCTTTATATTAAAAAATTCCATGAGCTTTAACTGATTTGGGGATTGTGGTTATTCAAACTTTATATAATTGCATTCTTGAATTACTTGATATTTACAACATTAGGCATATGTTTGAAAACATTGGTTCTATTTTGCCCAAGAGTGCAAAACACCAAGTGTGAGGGAATTGACAAATCCCTATTTTATTATATATTCTCATATTTTATTTGAGGATTTTGTCATAATAATTAAGCTTAAAATGCCTTTATTGAGATAAAAAGAGTTGTTAAGAGTAAATACATTAAATTACGCTAAAAAAGGCAAAATTCTCATAAAAATTGTAATTACTCTTAATCATTTATTTTTAAGAAGATTTGATATTGGAATAATTATTTTGAATTGTAGGTGCTTGGAGAAATTGGTTTAAGCATGGAAATGGCAGTTTGGGGTTCGAATTTAGGAAATGTCAGAAAAGGGCCAGAATTTATTACTGTTAAGGACATGAAATAAGGGAATGACAAAGAAAGAACAAATGAAACTGCAGCGTTTTGGGGAAGCTAGGTCAGAATTGAATCAGTTTTGGAGCTAAAGAAAAGCTGGACACGCCAGTAACAAGGGAGACAACCAGCAGCTACAAGCTTTGACTCTCACCACCTTCCTCATCTTCTTCCTCTCTCTCGCCGGCGGTGTCTTCACCACCACAAGCCACCGGCGAGCTCCTTTCTTCAACATCAAAGGCCGTGGACTTGAGAGGAACAGAGCTGCCTCAACATTGTTCAGTTGAGAGGATCAGAGGGAGCTGGGACTTTGGAGAAGCTGCCATGAGAGCAGTGAGATAGTGTCAGGCAGAGCAAGAGACGGTGGAGGAGGTCTGGAGCATGAGGATCAGGACAGAATCAGGGAGCTGAGGATGAGGACCTAAGAGACCTGGGAGTAAGGTTGGGAATAAGGGAGCTACGGCAAGCCTTAATCATCACCGCCCATTATCCATCTTGCATTCACCATCCAGCTCACAACCACCAGCACCGTCCTTCACAGCTGGAGGCCTCCTCTGTTTCCAACATTATTCCAGGCCGTGGCTTCCTATACTTCCTGAACTCATTACAACTGTGGTTTCCTCTGTTCTGTTTTCTTTTGTGAATGGAATTATATTTCTTGAAGTGATTCTCATGATTGGCTAGGTAATTTTGTGCTTTTGGAGATGAATTGGAGATGGCTTGTGCTTCAAAGGGGAGTTTTAATTAACCATAGCTCATTATATTTGTGATTTCTTAGGTTTAGGAATTCATTTATATATTGAGACTATGATTTTAATAATGTTCATTTATATGGATTGAGTTGAGGATTTGTACTCATCAATATATATGGTTATATATATATATTTATTTATCTATGATTCTATTGATTTCTATCTATTTAATATGGTATTGTTGGATGTTTTGATTGAAATGAAATTATATTTGAACCTAATGCATTACTTATTCCATAGTCACTCTCTAAGGGGTTTTAATAATGCTTAAATGCATGGGTTTATGAGTTTAAGTATTAGACTCGATGGTAATTGAGGTTTGGTATTGTAGGAAACATAGAGAACTCATTACACTAAGAAGGCTTAATAGCATTTCAAGAGTAGAGATTACTCTCTTGTGGTGCTAGACTTATTGGTTAATGAGGTTTGGAATATTAGAAGCGTAGTGTGTTAACTCCCCAAATATCTTAATTGAGCAAAGATAGCCATTGAAAACCATTTCCAAGAGCATCTTCATCATATGCATTCTTAATCCACATTTCCAAGAGCATCTTCATCATTTGCATTCTTAATCCATTTCCATTCCTCCTTATTTGAAAAATACCAAAAATATTTATTTTAATTGCATTCAATTCATAGTTTTGAAAACCAATCAATTCTACTTTATCCTTGTCAATTTTTCATTGTAATTACTTAGTTTATTAGAAATTAGTTTCATAATCGGCTCCTCAAAGTGAAACAACCTGAGTTGTGCACAATATTGCATTAATTTGGTTTTATTCTTGATAACTCTAAGGTGACTACTGACTAAAAGGGCTATTTCAAGTGGCATAAAACCATTAAATTTGACCTAACGCCATTAGAGGTTTTTCTCTCTTATAATTTAACGCAGTTAGGTCAAATTTAATAGTTTTGGGCTGAATGCTCCACTTTTAATTCCTTATGTGTATTTTTGCCCCTTTAAAATATAATTGTGCCATACGCTCCTTCTATAAAACTTTGTTAGCAAATCTGCTCCTTAACCCTATATTTTAATTTTAAGGAAAGTCTACATGAAGTTTCAAAACAACGTGGAGGTATGTGTAATTAAGACAATAGAGAGGTGGCTAGACTATTCTACTCAAAATATAAAATAAATTTAGAAGCTGACAAATACCAAGAGAAGAAGAAAAATTGAGGGGCGTGGGGGGGGGGGTTGTGGGGAATCTTCCATATATCGTCTTTGGCTCTTTGTCATGCAATTGTGAACAAAATAACAAAATTAAACACTAACAAGCTATTGGTTGAGGTGGTAAGGGGCCTCACCCCCGTAAAGAGAACACAAATCTGAATATCAGGAAGCGCACTAGTTATGAGAGGCAAAAACCATTTGCCCTCTAAACTTTGAGGGAGAAATTCTTGATCAATAAAAAAAAAAGGAACAAAAATAAACGAATACGGTGACTGAAATTGGCATGTGTACAAATAATTATATAAAAACTTCCATCCCACGCGTGCGTCATCATCATCACAACATAATCCAAGGTAAAGATTTCATGGTTAACCCAGCTCAATAATTTTAGGTCAATATTATATGCTTATAGGATATAGGAGGTTATAAACCTCTCAGTTACCTTAAGATTCATTATTGGTTATGTATCTTCATCACTGTTTACGAAATTATGAAGTAATTCAAAGCGAATGGCCATTGATCTACGGCGATCTCAAGGATGCTTGTAGGAAAATTAAAGTTTTACACTACTATTAAAACCAGGCCACACTACTTTATTTTGATCATTTTTATCTATTTATTTCAATTTTATCTTACTCACATTTGAGCTTTGGGATGGTTAAGATGTATTTGGGCTACAATTTTAGTTCTTACCCCTATATGCAGGTTACTCGTAACATTCCGAATTTTGAATATTGATTGAACAAGTTTATTGGCCCAAAAGTTGAAAATATGAGGAGTTTAGTGGCAAAAGTGTATATAAGAGACCATGTTGGGAAAAATGAAAATATGGGGTAATGCCCAGAAATTCAAGTAAATTCAAGAAAATCACTACAAAATAGGGAAGAGGTTCCCAAGGTATTTTTGAGTCTGATAGAACATTTATTTGTGACCGTTATAAAAAAATAATATTTATTGAAATGCCATTTAAATCTATTTTAAATACCTAAATTCAGAATCAGACCTTCACTTGTAACAAATCTCCTAATGAGGCCAATATAGATTTTGAATTTGTTGATTTCACCAACCTGTCCTTCTGCGATCTTAATTTCTCTGTGCCTCGTTCTTTTTTTTCAATAAATTCTCTGACTCAATCTCGTTGGCTCCTGGCCTCTCCTTTCTCCAACCCATTTACCATCTGACATCACTATATCCAACATCGATTCGGGTCTAATTTTGCCCAGTGGCTAGTTTCCTAGATTAATGTACAATCTTTACATTGATGAGAATAGTATAGCTTGGCACAACCTTTATTCTTTTTAATTATTTCTTTTTATTGCCTATGAACATACCTTTGTAGATGCTTATGTGTGATCAATAAATCCTTGTGTAGTTTTAAATTTTTAGGTGTTTTTTTGGGGGGGGGGGGGGGGTTTAATGCTGAATATAGACTTTTGCCTTGAGAAGAGTCTTGATATGCATGAATGAGATCTAGAAAACCCGAGGGCAGCAAGCACTGAGGTCAATGCACATGGGTTGATATTTGACAGATTAGATGTGATAGTCGACTAAAAGTTGATATCCCAGTGCTCTAAGTAAGTGACAAATCTCTATTTTAATTATATATTTTTATATTTTATTTGAGGGTTTTGTTATAATAATTAAACTTAAATGTCTCTTTTGTGATTAAATGTGTTTATATGTAGTTGGGATTGAAAGGGAAAATTTGTCAAAATAATTGCCATTACGCTTAATCATTGATTTTTCTGAAAATATTTGATATTAGTTGAATTTTTTTTAATTATAGGTACTTGAAAGAATTGATTTAAACTGAAAATGGCAGTTTTGGTCTCGAATTGTAGAAATGACAATTTAGTCCTAGGAAATTTAAGAATTTCAGTTTGGTCCACGAATTCAACACAGCGTTTTGGCAGCAGGTCTTTAGGTTTGATTCAGAGGGAGCTTTCTAGAGAATTCAGAACAGAGGCGCCGCAAGGATCAGAGGAGCTTGGAAACCTCTCCCTTCATAACCTTCGCATTGTTCTTGCGCTCTTGCCGGCGACCTTAGCTACATCATCGCCATATATATCCGTCGCCGGCGAGCGTCAGAGTGAGGCTAAAACAGAACAGGATCTGAAGCTACGAGGATCGGAGAGGAGAGAGCTAAAGGCAGGGAGCTAGGAGTTCCCATCTTCTTCACCATCACTATCGCTCCTCCACCGCCGGCGACTGCAACCACTCCACCGCAGGCGATCATCATCATTACAAACCAGCAAAGGAACCAGCAGTGGCGGCGAACAAACGAGAACAGTGGCGAAGAGCTGAGAGCAGGGGAGGGCGAAGCTCAGAACTACACTCTCCGGAATCATCTCCATCCTACAACCGTCACCTTCACAGAAACCAACTTCTTCCTCCGTTTATCCAACCCGTGCCTTTCTCTAATCTGTTGTGTGGCAATTTCAGCCCTGAGCTTCATTGGTTAATTTATTCAGTATTTTACATGGCTGGAATTGTGAAATTGTTTAGTGAAATTGTGATGAAAAATTGCTGTGGCTAATTTTCTTTTCTCCTTGAGCAATGGTTTGAGTCTTGAGCTTGGAGCTTGAGTGGGGAGTATTTTACAATCTAATTTTTATATTTTAATTTTTTGTATTAGTTAAATTCTAGGTTTAGTGTTTAATTAGTACATTGGACTGACTGTTTTGCATTGGATTCCATGCATTTCTTGAGAATATATGTGTATTTGAATTTTAATGTATGTATTTGACATTTGTGCTTCATTAGTAGCAATTTCATGTAATTAACTTGGTATAGCTCTTGCTTGAATTTACTATGAATATATAATTGAGATTGTAATGCAAGGGTTTTTGGTTACTTGTATCTTGCATATTATTAATTTCAATTGCTAGTGTTTAAATTGGGTTTCACTTAAAGGGTTTAATTTCTACTCAGTGTGGAGGGATTAATTCACTCAAACTAACTTAAAGGGTCTTTTGAGCAAATTCGTTAAACTAGCACACTCCCATTATCTTTTGAAGCAAGGATTGATGAAATTCATTGTTTTAGGAGATATAATCATACTTTTCAAAAACCAATTTCAACTCCTTTCCACTTGTATTCCAAAAAATATTAGTTTTTAAAGCATTTTAATTTGGTTGTAAGTAGGGCTGATGTAGAGAGTGGACTTTATATATTGTTTATAGCCATATACCAAAAAAAAAAAAAAAAATAGCGTAGGGGTATAGAAAGTTCACTTTAAAATGTCAAATTTAACTTGTGTAAAAAATCATTTCTATAAAAGTGCAATTTCTAGAATTTTTTAATCTTGTTAACTAATGGATTTTTGGTTTTGAGAATCTTTAACAAGAACATCTGACTTAATCTAACTTGGAGATCCCTAATGGCAATCTCCTTCATTTACGGTATGTGGAATCTGTGTAACTCACAACCACCAATGTGAAATGAAGAGAACAATTATTATTTTCTTAGAAAGCTAGGTCGTCAACTCACAAGTTTATGCAAACAAATAAGTTTGGATGGTGAACTCGAATTGTAAAGTCGTAAGTATTTACTTTCATTAATAAATAGCTATTAAAAGCATATGATTAAATAATAAAAATATAAAAATGAAATAATTTAGTTTAAATATATTTTAAATCCATATAGTTGAAATTAAATTCATCAACCTCCATGGTTTTCATTATACTCAACAAAGAAGTTTTTGTGAAATTCACATATAAAGTTACTAAATATGATCAAATCTTAACAATCGGCATGATTTTATGAGTTAGAGATATAAAAATAGTAAAATTGGTTACTGGACTCACGAGTTCAATCAAAATTGTAATTAGCACAAGTACAAAAGGATGTTGACACAATTTTATAAACTGAAAATGGTTAGCTCAATGAGTTAATTTGCTAGTTTGATGACAATGCAATGATAAAAAGACAAGACAAAACTAAAGAAAAGGCCTAAAAAGTAAGAGAGCAATTATTGTGGAAAAGGGATACTAACGAATGGGCCGAATCAGCGGAAGCCACCAATGTGCGCCACGTTTGCTTGTCCTTACTCACGCAATTTCTCATGGTTTTCTACATTATAATCAGATTGGCATAAAATTTATTAAATAAATAATAATCTAATAATTATTTTTCCAATTTTCATCAATTGAATAGGATGGAATGCAAAATTAAAAATTTTCAGTTTTCTTCTATTCGATTAATGCCTTTATTTGTTAATTGTTCAGAGAAAATTAAATAATGGAGATTGCAATACGTCGAATGTTTGAAATTGTTAAGTGTCACGATTGATTATAACACAAATATAATAAAAAACATTTAAATATTAAAACGTGAACCACATCGAACTGGAATCAAGAGCATAGAATGCACATGACGGTGCGCGTCCCAATTTTTTATTTTATACAAAAAAGATTTAGGGTAGTTAGGTTTTGAAATCTTGCCAAAATTAAGACATACTTCTGGATTTAAAGAATGGTTATAAAGGTATTTACATATTACACACTAACAAGATTTTCACATTCATAATGAGATTTGAACTTACGATTTTGTGATTTATTAACCAAATTCTTATAAACTTGACCAATATTTTTTGTCTGCCTATCGCAATGTTTATGCTATTTGTCAAAGATAGAAGGGTCCTATTTTAGAATCTCTTATTTTTTTCTGTGCGCAAATTACAAAAATTTATTATTGCCATATTTTAAATATATTTCTAGAAATATTGATGAATTTGGGCAGGAGTGCACAGTATTAAAATTAAAGGGGCAAAATATCAAAATTTACGCTCCCTACATACAATTTTCACTAATGTTAGCGCTGCATTGCCTGTCCAAATAGTTAACTTGAATTTTAATGATGCAGTAACAAATTTATTTATTGTCACAGTATCATGTTACTTATACAATTTTTATGTGTGAAAACTAATTAAAAATAACATAAATAAAAGAAAACTTGGAATTGTGTAATAACATCTCAAGAAAAACTTGGTGAAATGACCCTTAAACTCCAAAAGATAAATTTAACAACCAGTAAGGTGTCCAAAAAAAGATTTGGTAAACGATTTGTAACAAATATTAATTTAGGCAATTGCAAATAATCGAATATTTGATCTTAGATGCAAATCAGGAATTTAGAATTTATATCTCTGTGACTCAGTCCCATTTATTTGCTTATAAGATTCCATATTTATAACTGTTTCAACAAATATTTTCACCTAAAATTTTTGCAAAAAAGTTTAAAACCTAACTTATGAGTCTTGGGACCACTCACCTAAAATTTTCTGTTATCTAACATTAAATTATACTTTAAAACAGTGTCATTTCTCCAAAAATTAGACTCTCTCAGCTCAAGGGAATAAAGGGTGGGCGCTACTGTGCTAGATTAATTACATAAATTTCAAATTGGTAGGCAATAAACTTAATGTTTTTTTCTTAAACACTTTTTTGTTTAAAATTTCTGGGACTTACATAATGGGAAATTAATTACGTCTTAGAGACTACTAATTCTCAGATTATCCATTCTACCCTGGAATTAGAGAACATAGTTATAAGAGTTTGGATATAACAAAAATGAGCATTTTAAAATTTCCGTCGTACATGTTTTGAATCAACATAATATTAGGAGTTTTTTTAATCAAACTCTTTTTTTTCGCATGACAAGCTGGCAGATTTTATTTTTTTAAAATAAATTTCATCTCTGAATTTAGGGACAGTGGCCCTCGGAAGGTGAGATCAGTAATATTTTAAATAAGGGTAATTTTGAAAAAAAAAATTTGTATTTAATTTTTTCTCTCGGTAACTTCTAATCAGGACCATATAGGACCCCAGGCGACATATCTTTTGTTGCATTGCTCTCTTTCTTCAAGAACAAGACTACAGTTGATCGATGTAATCACCTACCTAATCATGAAAATTAATTAGCATTTATTTAGAGAATCTAAATGCTATTAAACCAAAAAGCTGAAGACAACGTGTGATACTCAACCATCATAGTCCTATCCGGTGGTTTGTTCGCTGGTTTAGGACTTCTAAGTGGACAACAATATAATGCATGTGGGAAATACGTAATTGATAATAGGGAAAATTTCATAGAAGGGCCACAGGACCAAAATTAATTCAGTTAAAGACCAAAACATTTTGAAAGTTTACTATAGAACTAAGGACCAAAATAAAAAAAGTTTGCAGGTAACAAGACAATAATGCCCCTTGCTTTTTTTTTTTAAATGATTTGATTGTGTGAAGAAAGCGTGTGCTTTGTGCCTTGGTAACTTCTTCAAAAATTAAACCAAGGTTTGTAATATAAGGTGCAATCTCAGATCATTTCTCGAGAAACCATTTATTAATTATTTAAAAATTAAGTATGATGATTGGCTTAAAACAAGTTAAAAAATGATTTTGAGCTTTTTATCTAACAACTAAATTACAATTAAACGAAAATGCTTTAAAAACTAATATTCTTGGATTTTTGGAATAAAAATGGAATGGAATGGAAATTGGTTTTGAAATGTATGATAGAAACCTCCTAAAACAATGGATTCTATCTATCCTTTGTTTCAAAATATTTTTAGGAGTGTGCTAGTTTGACAAAAAATGCCTAAAAGATCATTTGAGCTAGCTTGAGTTAAGTGAATTAAATCTTCCACACTAGTCAAGACTTAATCCCTTTAACATAAACACAATACAAAACACTAGCAATTGCAACTAAAGTCCCTCAAAATACCAAACCTCAAATATCATTGAGTCTAGTGAATTAATCAATGATTATTCCTAAACCTAGAAAACAATCACTTCTTAAAACACTATTAGAAATCACTTTGTATGCAATTTATGAAATCATTAAGTTTTTTAAAATACCAAACTCCATTAACCGATGAGACTAATACCAAAAGAGAGGAACTCCTACTCTAGAGATGCTATTAAGCATTAGTGTGTGATTATGAATTAGTTAATGCAATAAAAAATCAACTCAATATCCAAACAATACTATGCAAGAATAGAGAGAATCAAGAGAATTACAATAAAACATATATGTAACCACATATATTGATAAGCACAATGTTCAACATAAACTAATTCAAATCATAAATTAGTTCAAACAAAGATTCAATCAAATATATTAGTCTTAACTATAAATTACAACTCCTAAAACCAAGAAAATCATAAATATATAGTCAAGCTAATGAACTAAAACTAAAACTTCCCTTTTGTGGCTCCAAACATCAAGACTCAATCCTTTGCCCTAGGAGAAGAGATTTTAGCTGCTAGAATTCATCAACAAAAGCTCCACCAAACACTATTAAAGCTTCAGCCATAATCGATTAATTGAAGAATGAAGTGATTAGTAAATGATTAATGGCATAGATGAATAACAATGATGAAACAGAGTTGGAATGCTTCTGTGAACAAGCTGACCAAACAGAATAGAGATTGCCGGACGTTATGGTGAACGGACGGAGAACAGTGAAGGTGGACACTCGCGGCACTCTGTAGGTCGTGCTCCACGGCCTTCCCGAGCTCTGAAACTCACAGTGCTCTGTTCTGGTTCGTGGCAGTTTCTGTGGTGGTGAGGATGGAGTGGTGGTCGCCGGTGATGGTGAATGAAGAGACGAAATTCACCGGCGACGGAGAAGGCCGAAGGTGGAGATGGAAGAGTATTCAAGATCCAAGGTCCGGTGTGTGTTGCGGCTGTTCTCTCCTCTGAAACTGTACTAAAACCAGACCTAATTCAATTTTGCAAAACGCAGCAGTTTTACGAGGACCATTCTGTCATTTGCCAAATTTCCAGGACTAAACTATCATTTATAAAATTCGAGCACCAAATTGTCATTTTCAGATTAATCCAAGTTTTCAAGCACCTACAATTGAAAACAATTAAACCAACATCAATGCTCTCAAAAAAACAATGATTAAGAGTAATTATAGTTATTTTGATAATTTTATCCCTTTTAGTCCTAATTTAATGTATTTACTCTTAATCTTAATTTATCTTGAGAAAGGCATTTTAAGCTTAATAATTATGACATAATCCCTAATAAAGTATAAAAATATATAATAAAATTAGGGATTTGTCATTGTGGCTGGAACTTCGGCGACCAGTCACTAGCAGCCGCCAAGCCAAAGCAGCCCTAGCTTCCCAGCCATCAAAGCTCTAGTCAGAAATTTATGTTGTTCATAGAAGGATTTTACATGAAGAGTTGCAGACTTGTTCATGAAAAGTAGAACACTTGCAAATGCAATTTGTTGAATTTGAATTGTTTATATATATAATCCACTTGTTCATGAAGAGGTGAACACTTGCAGATGGGGCTTGTTCATGATCCTATATTTTCTTATTAACCTATTAATTTGCGTTGTGTTATAAAAGAAGGCACGCTTTTTCGCAAATTGAAATAATAATAATAATAATAAAAAAAAACAATGACAGCCTTGCATGCCAAACTCAATCCATCCAGAAAAGTCATGGGAAGAGAGACTGTGAGATGATTTCACGCATAAGATAAGGCATACATCTAAGATATCTAATATCAATTACTAATTTCTTTGAGTCTTCTATTAGTCTAAATTCAAGAGTGGCTAACTTCTTTATTTTCTTTTCGTGTCAAGATTATTGAGGGCCTGGCTCAATGAATAATTTGTGAGTGTCTTGATTTTATTGGTTTCGTTTTCTCGAATATTAAAATATTTCTTAGAATAAAATGTATATAAACCTCTTGTAAAATTGAAATATATATTTCACAAACCTTCCTAATTAATCTTTTTGAATTGGTATCTTATTATTGCCGATAAAAAAAAAAATTGGTATCTTATTAGTACCTTATATTAGTACTTAGAAACTATCAATCCCCATAAAAACAACACTCAAATTTTTCTAGGGGATTACTTAATTACCTTTCTTCATGTTTTCTCAGCGCAGAAATTAGCCCTAATTTAGCATGAAGATAAGAAGGTGAAGGGTATATAATTTATATATATATATATATAGAGAGAGAGAGAGAGCACTCATTTGTAATTAAACATACATACATTTTATTCCATGGCAAACCGCTTGCCATTTATTTATACTCAACACATACATAGTACAAAGCATGACTGGTGTATTTCATATAGAAGCAGCACCAGTTTTTCATACTCAACACACACATAGTACAACACATAATAAGTGCACTTCATATAGAAGCAGCACCAGTTATTTAATACCCACACATACTGGTGTTTATACCCGATAAATGGCATATCGATTGCCATTTACTATTGTTGGAGGATGTGCTTCATATAGAAGTTACAAGCTTCAAATCTGGTATTTCTTTTTTCCCTTTGATTGGGTATGCACCAGAACAATTTATGTTGCATACCCCTGGTTTGGAGCCCGTGTTTCTTTTGATGCGGATGTAACCTTTTTCACCCCATTTGGTCCCCCATGAGTTTTTGACAATCCAATAAGCTTGACCCTTCCATGAACCATATCCTACTATTAATACAGCATGATTTGTTTTGCATGAAACAACGCTTTTACAATCATTGCCCTTAAAGATTCCCTATCAAAGTTAAGAAAACAACTGTTAATTACTTCTCAAATGTGTCTGGTTGGATGGTAACTAGAGATGAAGTAGTGAGGTAGTGAGAATTAGACTTACACCCTTGTAGGACTTAAATTCCTTGCTTGCATACAGGGAAACACTAACAGGTTGCTTGTAAACATAATCACGAAGAATAACCTCAGATATAGGCTTGTGAAGCCAATACTTATAACTATTGATAGTAGCGACTACTTTTTTCTCCTGCATCAATAAAAAATAAAACGAAGAGTAAAGCCAAAATAAAAAAAAAACACATATATTTGAACAAACCAATTAGTAGACACAATTATAGACTAACCTTTACGTGATTGCAAGGAGTCTCTTTACCTACATATGGATAAATTGCTTGTGAGGTAATACCACGATTGCGGATGACATATTGAAATGCCCTGACGTACCACCCTCCTTTACAGCCTTTGTTACTTTTATCGCAGGATACGAGTTGTTGTTCAGAAAGATCCAGAAGCCGTTTTGTGACTATTTTTGTTATTCCTTCTATAGCTCCAGTGGTAGAGAATGCCCAACAAGCACCTATTAAAATAAATTTAATTTGATTTGATATTATGCTTATATGCTATATGCTATAGGTTATAATAAACAAACAAAAGATATTTAGACTTACCACATCGACCCTGGTCTTTCACACGAGTTACAGCTCCTTTTGTCCTCCAATCCCAAGAAGGGGGTGGTGCATTTGGATAGGATGCATGGTTCAATATCATGTTGCTGTCGTTGCCTTCCATTATGGTATCCTCTATCTCAGGTAAATAGATTTCGCTGAACTCTTCGTAACTCATATCTGAAAATTGGTTCAAACCTAGACGATAGTCGTCGGGTGAGTTTCTTTCTGCATTATTCTCTTTGACATACTTCAAATTACTTTTGAAAATCTCAAACCTAGCTGCCTCCTCTTCTAGGGTTTGGTATTCTCGTTCATTCTCCTTCTTCCACATTTGGAATAGATGGAAGACTTCTTTCTCAGAAGTGTACATGTCTAGATCTAGATTCGAAATGGAATACTCATCAGGCACACTAGACACGAGACAAATCGAAGCATACCAAACCAAGAAAAGGGGAAGCAATTTAGTAACGAGAGAACTCATTGTGCACTCAAAGGCAATAGATATCAAGCGTTTGGATTGTGGTTGTTGCATAGCATTTTTTTCCATATATATAGGGAGAGAGAGAACCACAATCCGTTTATCACAGTTCACTTTTTTTAAATCAAATTGAGTTCGCTTACTTGTCATTTGAAAAATGTGATGAAAATAAAAAAAATCTCACATCCTTGTATTGATATATTTAAACTAAACTTATGCTGAGTGAGAGTCACATCATCAGCGACCAACCTTGTTTTCTTGCAGTTTAATAAATTTAAAGTATAGAGATCAATACCTATAATTTAAAAAATTATAAGGACCTAATAAAAAATTTACTAAAATTTAATTAAAAAAAGTTATTTTTTTTATAAACTTACATATTAATTTTTTTTCCTTTAATCTATCCAAGTTCAAGAGAGTCCACCCATTGTTGTCAAACTCGTGAGTTGACCGTCCAAGTTTACCATTTTTACGTTTCTAACTTATAAAATCGAGTCGAGTCATTAGTAAACTCGTGACCATTGTAAACTCGGTTAAATTCACAAGTTTATACACTGAGTTTACCGTTTTTACGTTTCTAACTTACAAAACTATGTTAACGCACCCTTAAACTTGTATTAACTTTTTCAATTTGATTATACTCGATGACTTTATATATGAATTTGATAGAAATTTCTTTGTTAAATACAATAAATTATGAATGTTGATAGATTTAATTTCAATTATTTGGATTTAAAATATATTTAAATCAAATTGTTGTCAACTTTTTATATTTTAATTCTTTAATTATATACTAATAATATCTATTTAATGGTAAAACTAAACTCTTATGAGTTTACGATTCGAGTTCACCATACGAATTTACATCACTATCACGAGTTTGCTTAAACTCGCGAGTTTGACAACCTTGAGTCCACCCCTTTATTCCCTTGTATTACCAGAGGCTGAGAGCCACTTATACAACGTACGTGCGACCTCATAATTCATAAATAAATGCATTAATCAACGGATGGAAATTGAAGAATTTTCTTGTTTTGTACTCCGTCTTATTCAATTGATAAAAACTGGAAAAAAAAATAACTAAGTGATTATCTTGTTAATTTTTATGGCAATTGAATTATAATGTAGAAAACCATGAGAACTTAATGACAAGCAAACCTGAAACACGGTGGCTCTTGCTGATTCTGCACATTGTGACCCTACTCCGCAATAATGCTGAGTCAGACCCCAAGGTATGTGTGCTCGTGCGTTCACATGGAGATTAAAATATTCTCAAGCCTTGTCTACTGTAATAATTAAGAAGTTTAGTGTGTTTTTACTAAAATGACTTTATATTTTTTAAGAAATAATTCTTCCTCCCTCATGGTCATGACTCGCTAGCACCGAATCCCCTACAACCACCCACGAGCGCGCGGCCGGCTGCTGGAGCCATCACTAGGGTGACATGATAAATATTAGCAAATGACTTTGATGACACTTGAACTTTGGACCTCATAGTTACCAAAAATATTTATGAACATTGAGCCATTAGTAAAAGAATGGAAATTATATTATACATAATAAGCTTAGGTAGGTTGCTTTTGAGAAATAGTCATCAAGTTGCTATATCCAAGTTGTCAATTCTTGTAGGCAGTTTTTAATAGAGATGGCAACATAAAAAAAAAAAAAAAAAAGGTAGTTGCAAATACAGTTGTCAAATTTGATAAGATATAGTTGTGAACTTGTTGTATTGAAGTAAATTTTGATAAAATATAAAATTAATTCTACAATCATATGTATAAAAAAATAAAATATTAAATTATATGTCCGACAAGGGTAAATTTTGATACTTTACCCATTAATTCTACAATTTTGCAACCTTACGTAAATCTAACAACTTTTCTTGTGTGGGTGTGAATTAATTTAACTTGCACAGTTTTACACTAACTGGTTTGGAACCCCTCCTCCTCCCTTCACATCCTCTTCGCTCCTCTTCTTTTTATAACCTAATGATCAACATTTTAATGGTCTAGATTTGGTTTTATGCAAAATATTATTTATATTTTTTTATGTTAGTATTGAATTATTCATGTCAAAATTTAGCAATTTGTATTTAGTTAATTATTTTTTTATAATTTAAAATTTTAATAATAATTTTATAAAAGATCAAATCTGAACCATTCAAATATTGATCAAATGGTTACATTTATTTTTTTTATCAAAATTATTATCAAAATGTTAAATTATAAAAAGAAAAATAATTAATTAATTTTAAATTTCTAAATTTGGTTATGAATAACTTAATACTAAATAAAGGAAATAAAAAAGATTTGTATAACACTAAATTTGAAGCATTCAAATGTTGATCTTACCATTAGAAAAGGAAGAGGAAGAGGATAAACAGGAAAAAGGAGAGGTTCCTCTCCTACTAGACCAACTGATTTTGAACTTCTGCATTTTATCTTTTTGAGTTCAAATAAAATGTACACATATTGTTAACAATAAATCCAATAAACCCCATATTCTGGTTCGTTTTGTCCGTTAATTTTTTCACAATTTATGTTTTTATTTTTGTTAAAAAAGATAAAGAATGTTATTTTTTACATTTTCTTGTTGTATTATTATATAGATTTGTATACCTTTTTCTTTTAACAAATAATTATCTAAATTTTTTAGGATGATGCTCCATTAAATATTTTGAATACAAGATAATAAAATTTTGAAGCGAAAATTATCATCTAATGAATAACAATTATCATCAAACCCTTATGAGTCAAATCTCCAATTACGTCACAACAAACTAAATTTTATATTTAATAGATTGGTCATTATATTTAAGAAAAAGGAATTAGCTACTTCAATGCTCAGCTACTAATTGTTGTAAATATTGTGTGAGTGTGTCAAAGAAAGAAGTCTCATATAACTCAAGATTGGGAATGCCTTGGTATACAATTAAATATGAGCTTGAGTTAGTAAAAAGGCTGATAAGAGGAGTTTTTAAACTGACCGTTCAAGATGACAATTGGAATTTTAATTGACCAGTTTTAATAACATTTAAAAGGTTTTATTATATTAGATTGTCATTAACACTTATTTTGTAACTGTCGTTTTAATTGCCATTAAATCGTTGTTAATGGTCATTATAACTTCCCAACGGTCACATGTTTCTACCTATGAAAGGCAAGGTTCTGTGCACGGTTAGGATACACTAAGGTCCCCGACCTTCTCTCCTCTCTCCCTTATGCTAAGTTATACTGATATCTTTCTACAGTCCTGTCACCCTGCGTTCTACAGGAAGGGTTTGTTTTATCCTGGGAAGTGCTGCTTCCTAATCTATTAGGGGGGTTGCGGAATATCTCCTAAGGACAGCATCCTTGGACGTAACTCGAACTATTTGTTTATCATGTTTCACCAAGTGCTGCCGCTAATAATTAGTATGGTGTGAGGTGCTAATGCCAACAATCTTAGAAGATATTCCCTGCTGGTCTTACGAGTGCATCCTGATGGGCGTTCTTCTACTCATTTGGTTGATCATAAAGAAAATGAGATAAGTTCATATATTCAATATTTCCTTATGTTGAATTTGGTTCATCAACATAGTTATTTGCATTTGGAAAATTCAGTAAATGATTAAATTTCATGATTTGTGAGTATATATTTATAATGGTATAAATATACATGACTATTGTGAATATTGAATTTTTTAATGTAGATGGCATATGTTTCTTACAAAAATATATATTGCTGCCTCATTTTATAAATACAAGATGTGTGCCGCAAATAATTGATTGGGTGAGGCTTTGCTATCTTTGCTAGTGCGAGCAAATTTTGTGGATTATCAAATATTTTGCTTGAAACAAGCATTATGTGGCGTGAAAATTTTGATCATTTATCTATGATAAATAAATGTGATTGTCATAATTTGAGGCTGTATAATTATTTTGTGAGTCAGAGTATGTTACTCTAGAATTGGCAAAAATTTTTGGGTCTAAAACTGATGAGTTGTGATTGCTAAATAGCAATAACCACTGTAGAAAGAGCAATGATGTAAGTAAAAATTATTTGAGATATTATGTGAATAAGCTAGTTTAAAAATTGTAGAGTTATCTCAATCGATTTTGTGAGGCCAAAAGTTGACCTGCAAATCCATTGACAAACCCCGGGAAGAACTAAATTAGCTTAGGGGAATGGGACTAAAGCCAACACGAAATTAACAGTAATGGCAACCCAACCTCCGTGATTGGTGATCCCATGAAAGAGGTTCAATGGGTAAGAACAAGTTGTTTGTTAATTCCATTAGCACTAAAATAAATGACCAGTCCCTTCCTATGGCAAGAGGGAGAGCTAGAATGCATTTTGGTGAGGCTGAGCTAAAACTCTTAATGATTTCATAATCCTATGGGATGATGTGCTCATTGCAGGAACATTTCATGAAATCACCTATATGAATGAGGACAGGGGCCGCTCTTATGAGATCATGGCAAAATCTCTAGAGCATTCGTTAAATACCAGGGCACATGCATGGCCATTTTAAATTGCAAAAACGCACTAACAGTGGGAAATGTGGGGATATAATCTAACTCTTAATGCCTCTAGTATATGCCTAAGAGGTCCTGGTTCATAGTCCATAAGACCACTGACATTTCTGTGTACTAAGTGCTATTAGTTTAGGTCTGGTTTTAAGTTTGAAGAACCACCAGATACAATGGTTATATCCATATGTCTAACTCATCTAATGAAGCTATGAGCTCCCTTTGACACATGTGGGGGATAGTTGTAAATATTATGTGTGAGTGTGTCAAAGGAAGAAGTCTCATATAACTCAAGATTGGGAACGCCCTAGTATACAATTAAATATGAGCTTGGGTAAGTAAAAAGGTTAATAAGAGGAGTCTTTGAACTGACCGTTGGAGATGACCGTTGGAACTTTAATTGACAAGTTTTAATGACATTTAGAAGGTTTTATTACATTAGATTGTCATTAACACTTGTTTTGTAGTTGTCATTTTAATTGTCATTAAACCGTTGTTAATGGTCATTATAACTCTCCATGTTTTTACCTTTACAAGGCAATGTTCGGTGCACAGTTAGGATACACTGAGGTCCCCGAGCTCCTCTCCTTTTCTCCCTTATTCTGAGTCACACTTATATCTTTTTGCAGTTTTGTCACCCTACGTTCAACAGGAAGGGTTCATTTTATCATAGGAAGTGCAGCTTCCTAATCTACTAGGGGGTTGCTGAATATCTCCTAAGGACAGTGTCTTCGAATGTGACTCAAACTATTTGTTTATTATGTTTCACCTAGTGCTGCCGCTAACAATTAGTATGGTGTGAGGTGCTGACTCCAACATTAAGTACTAAGCATTCATAATTAAAAAGAAAAAGGTGGATATATAAATACTATTGAGTCCTTGGATCGACTGGCTTGGGTCATTCCAACTTAACCAATAGTCTTACATTCGAGTCATGACTATAGTGTTTCAATAAGTTTTGGTAGTAATCTGTAAAAATGTAGAGGAATGGATCTATTTGGTTCTTGGGTTTCCTTGTTTGATTTCATTAATCTGCCGTGTGGAACATGAAAATGGTACTTTCATGCATTTAATAATTTTTCACACACCAATCAGCGTCAAATTGATTGCTCAACAAGCTACTCTATTTTCCATTACAAATGACTCAACTCTCTGTTCAATAATTTATTTAGGTTTGGTAGTAATCTGTAAAAATGTAGAGGAACGGCTTTATTTAATCGATGGATTACTTTGTTTGATTTCGTGCTCGTTTGGAAGAGTTTATTTTTGTCCAAAACGTGTTTATAATTCGTGATTCACGGTATACGAGGTAAGTATGTGAGAGGAGTTTTTTCTCGGCTTGCGTAATAAGTGTGTTTTGACTGTTCAAAACGCTATCACAAACACCCCCTTCATTAATCGGTGCGAGGAGCATGCTTTCATATATTTAATTATTTTTCACAGAACGTCGTCATATTGATTGCTCAACAACCAACTCTCTGTTCCATTACAAATGACTCAACTCTCTGTTCAATAATTTATTTAGGTTTGATAGTAATATCTGGAAAATGGAGAGCAGCGGCTTTATTTAATCGATGGATTACTTTGTTTGATTTCATTAATTGATGAGAGGGACATGATTTAATTATTTTTCACAGAACGTCATCAAATTGATTGCTCAATAAACAACTCTCTGTTCCATTACGAATGACTCAACTCTCTGTTCAATAATTTATTTAGGTTTGGTAGTAATCTCTGGAAAATGGAGAGGAGCGGCTTTATTTAATCGATGGATTACTTTGTTTGATTTCATTAATTGATGAGAGGGACATGATTTAATTATTTTTCACGGAACGTCATCAAATTGAATGTTCAACGGCCAAATCTCTGTTCCATTACAAATGACTCAACTCTCTGTTCAATAATTTATTTAGCTTTGGCAGTCATCTGTAAAAATGGAGAGGAACGGATTTATTTAATTGATGGATTACTTTGTTTGATTTCATTAATCGGTGCGAGGAACATGCTTTCATATATTTAATTATTTAACGTATTCAAATTGATTAAACTGTATTGAACCTACTGTTTGATGTTTTTATATTCTAAATAAGCACCCAAGATGATTAAAGGATTGCTCCAAGGTTCTAAAATGTTAGTAGGGAAAATAAAGACTGGTGTGGATTCTAGCACACATTTTGCATATTTTTCCTCTTGCATTTAGGATGTCGGCTCAATCAGAAGGAATGTTCCTTTTGTTATGCTTTTAGGATTCAAATCTTTTCACTTCTGCTCACATCTTATCTAATTCTTGTCTGCCACCGGAGCTGATCATATATGGCCAAAACATCATTCACAATGTATTATGCGTCTGGCTTCTTTTTCCCACTATAATAAGACACAACGTTTAATAAGGAGAAACACAAGACAACTCCGCAATTAAGATTTAAGAAATTGGCAAAGCATAAGACCCAGTTTGATTCCCGTCTTAAAAACTGTTTTTTTTTTAATTTTTGTTTTTAAAAACAAAAAAAAGAACATGTTTGAGTCCGAGCTCCCGGACTTTGAACTGCCGCTGCATGGACATGACTAGGGACAAAAGATGACTTTCTAGGGACTGATGTGCTCACATAAACTCTTACAGTATCACTATCCGTCACTGCTTTTCATGAACCTAGTTTCATTGATATAATCAACTAAGTGAAATACATCTCCTTGCTTCTTAATTTTATTTTACATAAGAATGATGTTCCTAGGGGCACGACGTGTAATTCAAATTATACCCCTTGTGGCAAGATAAAATTTGAAATTTTCAGATGAGTGCTCAGCCAACTAGAATTAACATGATACAAGTTGTAATGTTTTCACTGGAAAGAGTTCAAATGATATGGTACTCTTGGAATATGTAAGTAGTTCTCCAACTTGGAATAATAATTTACTCACTAGGTAAGGGAAATTAATTTCCACCTAACACTTTATCTCCTCTCTGTCACCATTCTCAGTCAAAAAATTCAAACAAACGGACAAGTAACAGTTAATATGTATTTTTGCACATATTTTAGAAGTTTATAGTTACTTTTGTTCTTCAAAAAAGCATTTGTGTCAGGAGCACTTTAGGAAAAATCTCATGTGTATTTTTACTCCTCAATCCCTTAAAAAATTCAAACAAACGGTCCAGGAATCAATGCGTATTTTGCAACTACTTAAAAGTTTATAGTTATTTTTGCCTCCAAAAAAGCATTTAGTGTTGGGCACACTTTTGGGAAAATCTCATACGTGTTTTTGCACCTTAACCTTATATTTTTGGGTGTCATGCTTACCGGGCCATGTTAATCTTTTCTATATTTTTCCAATTTCATGGGATGCCCGCAAGCAGGGACTTGTATATGCTTTCTGAATTCTGATAATGAAAAGGTTGTTGCTTTCTTCTTCATCTATATATATATACACGGTCAAACATAGAGATCAAGTGTTGCCCCTCTCTTTAAGGGCTTGTTTGGTCTGAGGGGAGGGGAGGGGAGGGAAAGTGGGCAGAGGGAAAAATTTTTTTAGTTGAATTTAAAAAAATTAGAGAAGTGGGGTTAACAATTTTTAATTAATTTTTCTTACTCTTTTATCTTATATATTCTCTTTATTAAAAATTTATTACCCCACTTCTTCAATCTTTTAAAATTCAACTCATAAAAATTTTCCCTCCCCTCCCATCCCCTTCAAAGCCCTCACACCAAACAGACCCTAAAAGAAACTCGTCATCCAATTTAGGAGCCACGTTCTTTTTTCTCTCCTATTTCAATCATTATCTTCACCCTTATATTCATATCATCCTCATAGAACTCACATATTTATATGTAATTAATAATTTTTTAAAAAAATTATCCCTAACCAACAAATAAAGTAATTTGATATAATTTAAAGTAAATTTTAGAAAATAATAAACATTAATAGTGACTAGTAAAAGTTAAAAAGACTTTAAAGTATAAGTTAAATAAAAACAATTTTATTAGGACATGCAAATTGAGAAATTTTATCTTAGTAATAAGAAATAATAATTTGTCATAAAAAAATTAACTGCACCATTTTCAATTTTCATACAAGAGATCTCTCTTTTTACTTCATTTTTATGTAACATATGAATCTCTTACTCCCTTTGATGAGAAATACTTACATACTTTAGGAGCTCCATCTCATCTGTACTCTAACAAATTAAAATACAATAACTCATCTTATTTTAATCCTACATGGTAGATGAGTCATCAGGAGAAATTCAAATTTCATGATTTTAGGCATGATGGGAAGGAATTGCGTTTTTTGTTTTTCTAAATTAAGAAGTTTAGGCTTTTTAAAATCATAAAATTTGAATTTCTCCGATGACTCATCTGCCATATATAATTAAAATAGGATGAGTTGTTGCATTTTAATTGATTAGAGTAAAGATAAGATGGCGTTCCTGGAGGATGTAAGTATTTCTCCCCTCTGATATTCTTGCTTCCGCTCAATGAGTGTAGGCAAATTACAAAAGCAATAATTTGTCATAAAGGGTTAAAGGACAATTTTACCATTTATTAAACCTAGTGGCGGTTGAACTAGTCTGACCATTAGGTTCAGTTCTTATACTACCTCCTATCTTAAATCTACAATCTAATTTGTAGTGCAAGTCTTATATTTAGGATAGGAGGATTATCATTATTATGGAAACTGCAAGCAATCGACGAAAAAATAATAATATAAAATTATATATCGGATTATAACCTTGTGAATCTTCAATGGTTTAATCAGTGTAATCATAAGAAATAATAATGAAGATAATAAGCAAAAATTGTCATTTTAATTTATTGTTAAAATGCAAGTTTACTATTTTGAAAGAAATGGGCAATAATTCAAATAACACATTGGTTTGTGTTTACTAAGTGAACCCCTCGCTTTGTCGAAAATTGCATGCCCGAGATGGGCAAATTTAGAAATTTTACCCATTAATTCTAGGATTTTGCACCCTTACGTAAATTTATCAAATTTTCTTGTGTGGGTGTGATTTCACATTTGATTTTTCATGAATTATTATCAAAATCTTAAATTATAAAAAGAAAAATAATTAATTTAATTTAAATTGCTAAATTTTGATATGAATCATTTAATAATACAATAAAGGAAATAAAAAAAATTGTATAAAACCAAATTTGAACTATTCATATGTTGATCTTACAGTTGGAAGAGGTGGGAATAAGATGAGAAGGGAAAAAGGAGAGGTCCCCTCCTATAGACCAACTGATTTTGAACTTCTACATTTCATCTTTTTGAATTCAAAGAAAATCTACTTATATTTTTAACAATAAACCCATCAAACCCCATATTCTTGTTTGTTTCGTCCGTTAATTTGTTCGTAATTTATTTTTTTATTATTGCTAAAAAAGATTAAAAATAATATTTTTTTATACTTTATTGTTATATTATACATATTTATATACCTTTTTCTATTAACAAATAATTTCTTAAATTTTTTTGGGTGATGGTCAATTAAATATTTTGAATTTTCTAGCTTCTAAACACCAGATAATAATATTTTTGAAGAGAAAATTATCATCTAATGAATAACAATTATCATCAAAACCATGAGTGAACCCTCCAATCATAACAAACTCAATTTTACGTAATTGATTCGTCAGTGAAATTAAGGAAAAGGAATTCGCTACCTCAATGCGTCATGCGTGTAGCTACGGACCGGTGACGTAATAATTAAATTTAAAAATAATATATATTATATATTACGATTAGTCTTCAGTGCAATTTCATATGAAGTTAATAAAGTCATAAAATACCATTTAAGGAAGACCATTAAATCAATCATCAACCTAACAAAATGATTTCATGACTTGTCAAATATTTGTGGCTCTTGATTGATCCAAGCATGAGTTTCTTGAAAGGCATTAGACCATACCACTCTGATCTTATTTATAAATTTTTTTTACAAAAAAAAATTGGTCCTATTTATCAGTCTAGTTTCAGTGTAATAAATGAGATTGTGATAATTTTACCCCTATTTATTGTACAAATGAAGAAATAATTTAAAGATGGATAGAGAAGAAATAGTTGAAAAGTACACATTCATAAATGAGGGCATAGTCATAAATTTACCCCATAATCATTGAGTTAATAACCTCTCTTTAGTATGTGAAATTTAGTTAAAATGAACTTATAAATACGACTAGAGTGGTAAATGTCATCAAAATCTTGAGAAAATGACCTAAAATTAAGACCTTCAATTCAATCTTAATGCTTCTAATTTCATCCTTAGCTTGAAGATAAACCTCATTGCCTTTTTCTTCAAAAGCATTTTTATAAAATAGTTTGCAACAAACCAAATTATTAAAATTAGTAACATATAATATACTTGGCAAAAAAAATAGTAACATATAATATAAATAAAATAAAATAACATGTCTAAAATTTATATGCCATTTTTTAATTTTTTTTCAGCATCAAATATAAAAAAAATTGCAGAAAAAAAATTCTAGCTTTTTTATTGGACCGGACGGTTTTTGAAAAACCGGTCCGGTTTCCGGCTCAATAACGGTTGACGGCTCAAAACCGGATAAATGACGGTCCAAAATGGTTCCCTTAGAAAAACGGCTCAATGCATAAATCCGGCCCGCTTCAATGATCGGCCAACGGTCCAACCGGTCCGGTCCGGTTCTCTAAACAGTGCTATAAATACCATCGAACATTTAGATTAACTAGCTGTGAATCATTTCAACTTAACTAATAGTCTTGTATTTGAGCCATAGGTATACAGCTGTGCCTTAGGTAAGAAAACGGAAAATATGTTTAGTGATAAGAAAATGACCATTATGTTTAATGGGATGGTGTATCTACTATGACACGATGTTTGAATTGTGCTGACTGCAAAAGAAAATAATATGTTACAGCCTACCAGCATTAGAATACATTATCCTTCCTAAGTCCTTATAGGATAGTTGATAGGCACAATATTGACTTGGGAAGAAATATCATATTTCGATGTTGATGTTGATGTTGATGTTGAGGCCATATAATATTAATAGGTCTTTAGGTTCCTATAGCCCTGAATCTAGATTATTTGGGTATTTCGATATGATGTGAATGTGATTTCCCCTAAATTATATATATACATAGGTATAGGAGGTCCTATGTAGCTCCACTATTAGATTAATTTTGGACAATAAAGATTTAATATCCTATAAAAAATATAAAATATGAAATATTTTAATAAAAGTGAACCAATGTGAACCGTTTACATCCAATTTTAAGAATTAAAATTTATTTTTGTATGCATTTTGTGTTGTTTGATATTATAACAGTATTTTTATACAATAGCAAATCTCAATTATTCAAAGATGATTAACAATAGAAATAAAAAGTGGAATGGAAGTGGAAGGCAAGAGAAATGAAGATATTCCCTTTCCTAATCGTCATGGACAAATCAAAAGAAAAGAAAAGTATAGAAAATATGAGATAAAGGTTACATATACTTTCGTTCAATTTTTTATCTTATACCTATACCTTTTTAATAACTTCATTAAATCCTTTAACTTTGTTCTATTAGTATCATTAGCTCCAATAACTTTGTTATGTTAGCACTATATTTATAATATTAAAAAATACATTAAATTAAAAATGCAAAATGGTGTCCTCGTGAATTAATTTGGAAGCAGACGAATATAGAGGGAGGAAGAAGAATAGAGAGAGAGAGAGAGAGTGTGCGTGTTGGCAATCGATAAGTGAGTAAGTTGCTGCAATCTTCTTAGTCTTCATCGTTATCTGGGGAGGCAAAGATTTCCATGCAGCGAGAGTGACCTCCTAACCCCCAATACAATTGAATTGTGAACAAAAGACAAAATAAACAAATAGCTCGGTGTGCCCCCCCTATGTCACATAATTATATATAACAAACAAAAATGCCATCATATTCTTAAAACATAATGGTTTTCTTACACACGTGATTATTATTCTATGTAGAGTTATTAATATACTCTAAGACAAGGTTTCATCGTTATCCCTACTCGAAGGGAAACAGAATATAGAAGACGTGCTGGGTCAAAACGGGAGGAAGAAAATAATGGAGGCGTGCAGCGCTTGAAAGAATAAGCCAGGGATCACATCCGTGATTTTAGTCAAATTTGATATTTATATATATTTTTGTCCAAATTTAAAAAATCATAGGTAATCAATCAATCAATCATCAATTAACCTTCAACCATCAACCATATTCTTGAAATCTTGTAAAACCCGCTCCGGTTAAAAATGGGTCATATGGGTCAATTCAAGCCAAACAATCAGTATTTCCTATTTTTGCCTTATTAACTTTGATTTCCTCTTTTAATTATAATTAATGCATTGAATAAGATTTGCAACATATACGTAATTAATGGCTATTGAAAATTGTATTTTCAAAATACTACGTTTTTAATGATTCGCAATCTCTAATTCTCTTATTTACCAACAAAAATTGTTGATGACATCTAATTTAATTTCAAATAATTTACAATTTAGTTTATTATTGTTGAATTATCTTGCGTTCAACTTCTATTATTTTTTAAATCCATAAAGAAATTTGTTGCATTACTTTTTAAAAGCTTTAGCAAAGTATTTCTGTAACGTATTTCCTAAATTATAACATCTCAGGGAAATATGGCATGCAAACAAAAAAGGTTTTTTTGGGTATATGCTTTTTTTTCCTGACATGTCGGTGTTATATGTCATGCTTTATTTTTGTGGCAAAACAAAATTACTTACATGGGGAGAAGGGTCACTTGAGGTGTGTTGAAGATCTCTCAATTTTATGATCCAATTCGTCATCACAGGAAGTATTCGGTAACTACTTCTCCTCCTTTCAATTTAGTGTAATATGGTTTTGCAATTTTTTGTCACTTCTTTTCGTTTTTTATGGTAAAACCGTGGGGTTTCTGAAAAAACAAATCTCTTCTTATAATATTATCCATGTCTTTATTTCACGAACATGAACATAGAGAAATCCCACTGAAAATTTTCAACAACACATCCTTCAATTTCAGAAGATGTAATTTATTTATATATTTCACTATATTATGTTCATTTTGTGATTTTGTTTTTGTGGTTATAAGGTTTCTTGCAATATTTCAAATATTAAACTATATTCATGTCGCGCATCTAGCGCCCGGCCTCTTGCATGAACTTGGGCTTGCTGTGATGATGGGTAAGCTTGTTGTGCTCTGCCCCTTATGTGGACTTTCATTAAGGAACATGCTTTCAAACATACTTTTCCCTACATAAAAATCATACTATCATTGCATCATACTTGTCATAAAATAATTCACCAATCATAAAAACATTATTCATGTCATTGGGTATCCTTAAAACATCTTTATTTTCTTATATTTACATCTCAAAATACTTATCAAAAGTTCATACAACTTATTCTTTAATATTTCTCATGGTCATGACATAATTTCCCAATCACCTTGGGTATCTACCCTCTCATTTTTTCGTGCATTTTCTCCTTTTAGATCATAGTACCTATAGTGGTTAGGTAAGGAGAGGTGTGATTCGATAGGGAGAATCTTAGTAGTTTCGAATCCATCACATAACTCAAGCATGCATTCTTCGAAAACAATTGCCATGAACATAAAATCGTATAAGATCACATCACATATATCATATTCATGGCCATAGGTATAAACGAACAAGTGATCACATATTCAAAACATCATCATATAACCTGGCAATCAAAAGGCATACAACACTTGCAATGACAAGCTTAGGTTAAGATGATAAATTATTTTGTGTATAGATAACTGCAGGATCTGTTGTGTACTTTTTATGTGAATAGTTTCGGGATTCACAATAATTTAGTGAGAAATCCCTATCTTTATTATATATTTTAATTTGTTATTTGGGGGTTTTGTCATAATAAATGAGCTTAAAATACCACTTTTCACTACAAAAAAAATATCATATTACCTATGGAATTATGTGGCTAAAATCACTACCGACATTTCCGTCGGCAAACAAACCGTGGCAAACCCATTTTGGGACAGAATAAATTTCCGTGTAATTACCCACAGAAATTTTCGTGGGTAATTACCCACGCATTTGAGACAGAATTCCGTGGCTAATTACCCACGCACCTGAGACAGAATTCCATGGCTAATTACCCACGCATCTGAGACGGAATTCCGTGGCTAATTACCCACACATCTGAGATGGAATTTCATGGCTAATTATACTGTCTGAAATTTTGGATCATTTTGTAATTTTTTAATTTTTTCTGCGCCATTTTTTTAATGATTTGCATGACAATAATTTTTAAATCACAATTTAAAATGTTGAGCAAAATAGCATAATCAATGAACTTAAAATGTGGATAACTAGACAAGTCAAAATGTCACAAGTATGAAGTCATTGAAATAGTAAAAAAGGACTTAATAGAAAGAAGTTAACAGTAACAAGTCTATGGTAACAATAAACATAAGAAAGCTGCAATTTCTCAACTCTGATTTTCATCTTCTTCATTTGCATTGGTAGTAGAGGGAGCTTGAGCATTGGCATTGTTAGAGAGATTAGGCAAGTGAATCCCCATTCCTTGCAAGGCAGTCATAATCAGGTCAGTTGCTTGTTTAAGGTGCTGATTTTCTTGTCTGAGATGTTCAGTCTATTGTGTGAGGTGTGCTATCCTTGTGTGCAATTCTTGAATGTTAGAATCCCCTGTCAAGTTTATGGATGGAGGTGAGGCAGAAGAAACAATATTTGGATTTTCAGATCCAAGCCCATAGATTCAACCCTTCTTGTTCTTACCACCGGTAACCTCTAACCATAGATTAAGTTCATCCTGATTAGATTGGACACTACCTGTCTTAGAATTCATTGATGCCTTTACTCTCAGAAATTCATCCTACAAACAAAATGTTACATAAAATAAGTACATCATAACAGATTTATTTCCAGATCAGATTTATCATATAAGGAGACCATAAAGAGAAAAGGGTATGCCCTACATGTTGTTGCTCTTAACCTGCAAGATGGACCAAAAGTCATCCAAAGACGTTGCTTCTAGCTAATCTCTTTAAATATATATAGAAGACAAAGGTGGTACCACTAACTAATTAATTTCATTGAAGAAGAAACTCATATTAATTCCTGCCATTAAGTGCATGTTTAATAGTATAATTTACAATAAGTTAAGAGTACTAATTAATGAAGTGGTTTGTCTTTTCTACCACTAAATATTTATTTTGTTGTGGGAAATGCAAAACTTGAGGTGAGAGCAATGGATCCAATCTGCGACCATATTCCTATGGGCTTGAAACAAAAAACCAGAATTGGGTTTTAACTTTTAGGATCGCTATTGTTGGAGTAATTCTCCTCGTGCCTCACCAAAAAAAAAGGAGCAAAAAAAGGAAAAAAAAAAAACCAAAGCTATATGTTATGTAGGTTCAGACTCTATGTTATGTTAGAAAAAGATGGACGTGAACATTCCAGCCTCCTTCATGGTAAGTAGGTTCAGACCCTCTTGACTTGTGGGAATTGCAACACACAAACAAAACTAATATTCTAAAACTCAATCTTGTCAGATTGGTAGGGTTCTGCCTTTTATGTTATGTCTTGTTCTATTTCTGCTGTTTTTGCTCAGACCTGCACACACCTCACCGTCCAATATTTTTACGTGAATCACTGCTTCATCATACAACCTAGCAACTTGTTCTCCTACCTACCAATATCATAATGTATCTTTTTGTCTTTTTTTCTGTGACAGAGACAATATGTACATGTATGCTATTCTTGCTACTCCCTCCCCATGTTTTGACCAAATTATTAATCATCTTCTTGTTTCTTTGGCAACCCATTTGGATGTGTTCAATAGATCTTAATCATAACAAATTATTTATTCTAATTTGTTCTTAAACAATAGATAGTGGCCAACTTATTTTGGTAGATCAGGAATCTGAGTATTTTTTGGTTTTTAATAGTTTCTTTTTCTTATTTCTTATCTGTTTTGTCTTGCTTTCAGGTGAAAAACTACTGGTTGAAACCCTACCAGATTGTGGTAGTTAATACCTAGAAGCCTAATCATTTTTTTTTCCGGTGTTAACCTAAAAGCCTAATCTGCGTGTTCCTTTTTGTGCGTTAGTTCCCATTGTTGTGTTGATTCTTATGACTTCAACTGTAAAAAGCATAGTACTATAATAAAACCATCGTGACAAGAAAAAAATAATCATAATATTCTATAATATTAAAGCATGCCCCCACATTGACATAATTATATGTTTTTTGTTTTGTCACTTGATTGATTTACAACATTTTTGGGTGTAAACCACTCTTTCAAAGCTAAGCCAACTCTTCATCATCATCTCCTCCTCCTCCTCCTCCTCCTCCTCCTTATCATCATCATCTTCTTCTTCTTCTTCTTCTTCTTCATATTCCATGTTACCCACTGGCATATCTACATCTTCATAGCGAATTTTAGTTGGAAGATCTTCTTCTTCTTCTCTTTTCTGGGTGTAAACCACTCTTTCAAAGCTAAGCCAACTCATCATCATCATCATCAACATCTTCTTCTTCTTCTTCTTCTTCTTCTTCTTCTTCTTCTTCTTCTTCTTCTTCATCATCATCATCATCATCATCATCATCATCTTCTTCTTCTTCTTCTTCTTCTTCTTCTTCAAAGCTAAGCCAACTCTTCATCATCATCATCATCATCATCATCTTCTTCTTCTTCTTCTTCATATTCAATGTTACCCACCGGAATATCTACATCTTCATAGCGAATTTTAGTTGGAATTCTTCTTCTTCTTCTTCTTCTTCCATGTTACCCACCAGAATATCTACATCTTCATAGCGAATTTTAGTTGGAAGAGTGTCAATTATTGACATAGGGACTTCATCATCATCAACAATTATTGGTAGCATGACTTCAGGGTCATCCACTTGAAATGGACCCACATTTGCTTCAGATGCAGGAGTGTCAATTATACTAGCCTTGATCTTAATAACATCTAACCAATTTTCCTTTTGACGGCAACAAGGGTAAGGCATGTAGTAAACTTGCATTGCTTGTTAGGCCAAAATAAAAGGATCATACTTGTTATACCTCCGTGATGCATGAACTTCAATAGTCCCGGAATGTGGGTGAATCTTTGTACCACGATTCGGTGTTGGATCAAACCACTCACATTTAAATAACACCACTTTCTTCACAGGGACACCCGTATATTCAAGTTCAACAATCTCATGTAGAATGCCATAGAAGTCATATTCTGCTTGTGCATAGTCAGTTCCCTTGATGCATACACCACTATTATTGGTTGATTTATTAAGGGCAACTTCGGCTGTATGAAACTTGTACCCATTCACAAAGTACATAGGCCATGTTCTCGCTCTTCACTTTGGGCCCCAAGAAATGTCATGTAAATATGAATCTGCAATATTGCAGGCATGATTTTCAACCTAAGTGACATAATCAATAAGAATCATGTCAAATAAAGTTTGTTGTAGGTATTTCTTTCAAAATATTAACTACTTATATGACCTTTAAACCATGATGCAAATCTATTATTGATCTGAGCTTCTATGTCATTATCTGTAATTTGAGGGTGCTCTTCCTTTAATCTCTGTACAAAAAAACTGCATTGTGAGTTATGTGTTAACCATCATATATTTGACACAAATTTTAATTTATCAGGATTTAACATCACCTACTTCATATATGGTTGCACCTCAGCACAATTCATTAGAATGAATGTGGTCGCGGCTTTCACATCTTCATCCCTTAGGAAACGGGATTTACAAGTCCTAGAAGGTCTTCCTCGATGTTTAAAAATTGAAATAGTTGGCAAATCTGGTTCTCCACCATCGTCATTTTTTATACATCTTGTTATTCTTGGTGGAATACCTGGCTCAAAGTAGTGCGAGCTAAAGAAGGCAATCTCCTCAGCAATATAAGCTTCACATAATAGATGCTTCAACCCGAGCTTTATTCTGTTCCTTTTGTTTTAAGGTATAAAGAAACCTACATATAGCTAACTCTATTGGACATTTTTTTAATCAGGTTTGTCAAACATTTTATCAAGCCACATAAAACAATATTCAATACCTTTCAAATGGATACATTCATCTATATTGGACAGGCCCTCCTACTTTAGCTTCATAGGGAAGGTGGGTGGGTAAATACTCCATTGAGTCAAAAAACCCTGGGGGAAAGACTTTCTCTAACTCGCACAATGTCACAACAATATTTTTCTTTAACAACTCTAGTTGATCTCGCAACAAGGTTGTGGAACAAAGTTGTGTAAAGAATTGACTAAGATCCACTATAGGATTCAAGACATTTTCCGGCAAAGTCGCAAAGGCAATAGGAAGCAAGCGTTCTATGAACACATGGCAATCATGATTCTTTATTCCATACAACTTTGCTTCTTTCATATCCACACATTTATTTAGGTTAGATGCGCATATCCATCAGGAAGCTTCAAGTTCTTCACCAATTCACAAATATGTCATTTTTGATCCACATTCAATGTATAGTTTGCGATCGGTTTCACCATTCTCCCTCTAATTTCAACAAGTTCATTATCCTTCCTTCGACAATACTCTTTCACATCCATTCGAGCTTGTGTTATCTTTTGTTTTCCCCTTTGTGTCCATAACATCGTGAAACACATTATCAAAGACATTTTTCTCAATGTGAATGACATCAAGATTATGGTGAATGAGATTAGTTTTCCAATAAGACAATTCCCAAAATATGCTTTGTTTTGTCCAATAATGAGTGGCCTCTTATACCCTTCAATTGACAAATTTTTCCCATACTTAGTCACCTTGGGTAGATTTTTAACTCTGCCAAACTTCCTCTCCGCTCAACCGGGGCGGAGGCACTGATTTCTCAATTCTATTCTTCAAAAAAGATATTTTATTTCTCCGGAATTGGTGGTCAATGGGAAGGAATTGACGATGGCAGTCAAAGAAACATGTTTTTCACCCATACTTCAATTGGAACACTTTTGAGTTCTCCATACATATAGGATATGATAGTCTCCCTATTGTCATCCAACCAAACAATATACCATAAGCTGGAAAGTCATTTATTGTCCATAATATTGCAGCACGCATAGGAAAGTTTTGTTTCAAAGAGGCATCATATGTTGACACCCCTGCACCCTACAATAACTTTAGTTCATCTATCAGTGATTGCAAATACACATCTATTTTTTCCTTAGGATTATTAGGACCAGGGATAATCAAAACACACCGTTTTGACCAAGGGATCCGAATGTTACAGGACCCGACTTGGTCATGGTGTGGACTGTGGAGATTAATTGCAGAGCTGAGGGAAATTTTAGAGACAGCCGCGGATCATCATCGGATCTCATCACCTTCATCTTCTTTCTTTCTTCCTCTTGTGTCACCGGTGGCCTTCTCCATCACCACCATTGCTACCGGCGAGCTCTCCTCAACCACTATCACCTTTCACCGCCGATGAGCTTCGAAACAGAGAGGGCCGGACATTGTGAGCAGCTGGGAGTAGCAGCTGGGATTTGAGGGCTGACATGGATTTTTGGAACTGAGAGTTTAAGGAGGCAGCACCGATAGAGAGAGATCTGAGGCCGAAAGCTGAGCAAGGAAGAGAACAGGTGGAGTCGAACCAAAGGAGTAAGCATCGATCTTTAACCTTTCAACACCATCCCAGTCACCATTCCGGTCCTCACCACTGTCTCACTACAGCATCTCCACCGCCAGCGACTTGCTGCCACTTTACTGCCTTCACCGTTGGCAACATCTTTCATTCAGACTTGGCTTTCTCTGTTCTGCTTCTGGAAATATTTCAGCCAAAAGTTAAATTGGTTTAAGTGCTAATTAGTTACTCTAATCAGTGCTTTATATGGCTGTGTTGGTTTCTGGAAAATTTGCCATTACTGTGACAATTAGCTTCATGAATTGCAGTGGCTAATTCTCTTCTACTCTTAGAGCAATGGATTGATTCTTGAGTTTGGTGCTTCAAATGGGAGTGTTTTACCACTTAATTTCTATCTTCAATCCTTTATATTAGTTGAATTTAGGTTTAGAGTTTAATTAATTATTGGATTGAGATTTTGCATTGGGGTCCATGCAATCTATGAAATTAAATGAGTATTTGGATTTAATAGTGTCTATTTGACACTTTGGATTTCATTAGTATCAATTTCATGTAATTGACTTGGTATTGCTTTTTCTTGAGGTTGATATGAACATTTAATTGTGACTGTAATGCAAGGGTTTCTGTTACTTGTGTTATTGCATTTTATTGATTCAAATTGCTAGTGTTTAATTTGAGTTTCGGTTAAAGGGATTAATTTTTACCCAGTGTAGAGAAATTAATTCATCTAACTCAAGCTAGCTCAAAGGGTCTTTTAAGCAAATTTGTCAAACTAGCACACTCCCATTATGTTATGAAACAATGATAGATGAAATTCATTGTTCTATGAGGCTTTATCATACCTTTCAAAACCAATCTTCATTCCATTCCACTTTTATTCCAAAAATCCCAAAAAAATCTATTTTAATTGCATTCAATTCATAATTTTGAAAACCAATCAATCATGTTTTACCCTTGTCAATTTTGCATTATAATTACTTAGTTTATTAGGAATTGGTTTCATAATCGGCTCCTCAAAGTGAAACGACTCGAGTTATTCACTATATTGCATTATTTCGGTTTTATTCTTGATAATCTTGATATGACTAAAAGGGTGTTATTTCATTTAAATATATAAATTCCTTTGAATGCAAATAACTTATGTGATCCATTTTGGTTCTCATCACAGTGGTCACCTATTTCACATCTCAGTAATGGGATCTAAACTATTTGAATTTAATATGAACGATTAAAAATTAAAAATTTTCAGTTGTGATTTTTTAAATGATAAATTCATTTTTATGAGAAGTGAGTTATAAGACTGTCTTTATTTTAAATTTTACACATATTAAAATAAAAAGTTATTTAAAATGTAAAAATTAAATTAAATCAAATCAGAACTATTCAAAATCAATCAAATAGTGTAGATTGGTGATTAGCACATTTATGCTAATCAAAGTGACGACCACAAAATGTGTTCCCTATTCCATGTGGACATTCATGATCCACTTTGTATTCTAAGAAAAATTAATATGCAAGTGCCTATAATTTCACCTTATTCAATTTTTATTTAGATCCTTGTTGTTTTTGCTCTTTTTATTGGGTCCTTATAGTTTCCTTAATTATAAGTAGGCAAACAGATATCTTTATCCTTTGACTTTATACAAGGTTTTAGTTTGGTCATTTAACTCTAAACAAACGTCTTTTCAGTTCTTTATCCCTAATGGCCATTAATATAATATATTGATATTGAAATTTTAATGTTGATAAAACATTATGAAATGCTATAATATATATAGATATAGTTTCATTTTCAAAATAATATTGAATGTTAAAAAAAAAACATCATTTGAAACTATCGATGTTAGTGTTAAAGGATAAAAAAATATTTTTTAAAATTTAATTATCAAACTGAAATCTTATCTAAAATTAAAGGATCAAATATACTTTAGCCGTGCAGTTATCAATGCTAGACCTTTTGTTAATCAAACTTGCAAACATGTCTAGTTGAATTTGACTGGAAGTGAAGTGCTCCTTTTTATATTTCTGAAGCTTCAGCTCCTTTGCAAAAAAGCTTCCTTTTCAAAGTCTTCTCCGACATAAAGGCATAATCAATGTCTTTCTGCCAGTTTCTCACTGAGATCCCATGTGGGGCACTGTCTTCCTCCAGGGAATTAACCATTCACATTAATTATATAAATCTTTTATTTTTTAATAAGTTTTTTTGGTGACACTTTTTTAACAAGTTTCAAGCAATAATTGTTGCCCGTAGTACTTTTATTTTCCAATATCCATGGTACTTTATTTTAGGCAACATCAAAATTTGGTGTAAATATATTTTAAATGTAAAAGTATACTTTTAGTCTTTTAACTTTACATAATATTTTAGTTTGATCCTTTAACTTTAAAAAAGATATTTTCAGTTCTTTACCCATAACAGTTTTTAATGGAAAAGAATATTGATATTTAAATTTTAATGCTAACAAGATATTATATAAAATGCTAACATATAAAGTTTTAGTTTTCAAAATAATAATTATTGTTACCAAAAATCATCTTTCGATATTAATGGTGTTTGAGTTAAAGGACCAACAATATATTTTTCAAAGTTAAGGCACCCAGTTGAAACTTTGTTTAAAGTTAGAGGACTAAATTTATGCTTTTCTCTATTTTAAAATGTTGACTCTTAATTAGCTGCAGAGCAAACAAAAACCAAGTGTCTATGTGGGAAAATAATCAATGCTCCAGACATTCCGTAAATTAAAATGATTAATATTTTGGAACCAAAAAAAAAAAAAAATCTTCTGGAAAATGACCGATAGGGAAAATCCCACAAAAAGATCTTTATAATTAGTAAAAGACGGAGAGGGGATCCTAATATTGATAATTCGACAGAAGTCTGAGTACTCAGTTGTCTTTTTTCAAATCAAATGGAAATGACAAAAATGACTTTCACTTATCACCCCTCTTCACTCTTTTTCTCGAGTGTCCATGTCTTTTTTCAAATCAGATGGAAATGACAAAAATGGAAATGCAAGGATGAGGGGTGTGATGAGTAAATACATCTGAGAGCAACATAGGGCATTTGTAGCAGGAAGGCTAATTCAAGATAATGTTTTCGTAGCCAATGAAGCTGTCCAGTATTTGAAGAGAAGAAACGAGGGCTCTAGATGTGATTTAGCTATGAAAATTGATCTTAGCAAGGCCTATGATAGAGTAAATTGGGTTTTCTGACAGAAGTGATGATTAAGATGGGATTTTGTGAAAAATGGGTGAGATGGATCATGGAGTGTGTGACATCAATGGAATTTGAGCTGCTTGTTTGCTAATGATACTTTATTCTTCATCAAGGCACAAAGAAGAATTTCATGACTCAGAAAAATCTTGGACATGTACGGTACAACATCCTGCCAGGAAATGAATTTGGAGAAATCAAGTGCTTTCTTCTCACCTAATACTCCACTTGAAATTAGGAATGAAGTTGAAGATGCTCTTGAGGAGAAAGCAACTAATGAGCCTGGGAAATATTTAGGTCTGCCTCTTTTATGGGGAAGATATAAATCTGTTGCACTTGCTTTTGTAAAAAGTAAGATAAGTAGGAAACATCAAGGATGGAAACAGAAGCTGCTGACTTTTTCTGGTAAAGAAGTGTTCATTAAAGCTGTTGCAAACTCAAGACCAATTTATCCAATGACTAGCTTCCTATTCCCTAAGAAGAGATACAAGGATAATGAGGCTGAAAGTAGAGGAATTCATTAGAGGGGATGGGAATTCATGTCCAGATCTCAGAAGTCTGGGGAACATAGGATTTAGAAGCTTTCAAGCCTTTAATTGAAGCTCTCTTGGATAAGACTGCTTGGAGAATGATTCAGAATCCAGTGGATTTATAGCGTAGGATACTGAAAGGCATTTATTTTCCAAGAAGTAGTTTAATGGATGCCAAGAAGGGAGGAAGGCATCTATGGTGCTGGTCAAGCATTATTGAAGGAAGAGAGCCGTTGAGAAAGGAATTGTTTTGGAAAGTTGGAAGTGGTAGTAAGGTGAGAATATGGGGTGACAGATGGATCCAAGGTGTGGTGAATGAGAGACTAGATTATATGCCTGTAGATGAGCAAGAGAAGAGTATGAAAGTTGCTGCATTAATTAGAGAAGGAAGGTGAGACCTGGATGCAATGGAGGCTAAGCTAACTGATGAAGAAATGGCATTGATTTTGAGAATTGACGTATATGATGTGAAGAAAAGAGATGAGGCAGTATGGCAACATTATAAAGATGGCAAATATAGTGTCAAGACTGGAGATCACGTGGCAAACAGTGAGGAAGAATTTGGAGTGATATTGGGACCTAGCACTTTTTTGCAAATTCCTAATCAATTATGGCGATATATTTGGAGCTTGCAGGTACCTCCTAAAATTAAACATTTTATTTGGAGAATGCTTAATGATGCAGTAGCTATAAAAGAGGCGCTGAAAAAAAAAAAAGAAATATGCCCATGGTTATTTATGCCCAATATGTGGAAACAACTGGCACTTGATCCTGCTGTGTCCTTGGACCAATAGTTGTTGGTTTGGATGCTCTTTATCTTTATTAGTCCAAAGTGATCAGATGGTGAATATTAGGAGCCGGAGTGAGGATATGTTCCTTAAAAACAGGAAGTTGACTGAGGAGGATAAAGCGCTGGCTGCTGCAATCTGTTGGGGAATTTGGAAGGGAAGATATGGTTGGGTGTTTAATTCAGATAAGCTGGATTCTGAGAAAATTATTTAAGGAGGTATGGAGTGCCAAAGTTGTCAGCAATACTGGAATGTGTAGGAAAGGGTGAGAGAAGGTAGAAAGAAAGCTAAAGTGAATAGCACCTGATGGAGAGACTATTAAAATAAATGTGGATTGTTCCTTTAGTAGACAAATTGGATGTGCAGGTGTAGGAATTGTGTGTATAGATTGGTTGGGAAGATTTCTTGGGGAAATGGGAAGGAAGGTTAAAGCTTGTAGTGCCTTTGAAACTAAATGTCTTGCATTGAGAGAAGCTTTAATGGCTTGTGATCATTTTCATGGCAAGAAGATTTGTATTGAAGTTGATTATAAAAAGCACTGCTACAAAATATAGATTTAGCAGTGCTAATCTTATGACACTTCTTCAAACAAACACCGGAGGAGACTTCTATTTTTTTTTAAAATAAATACATGTGGCAGCTATGGCGCTTTCTTCGTCAAGCACCATAGCTGCTTAATACCTTGTATGATGATTGCTTGGGGAAGTGCCATACATGGGTTTATTTCTCAAAAAAAAAAAAAAAAAGACCCCTTGTATGGCACTTATCCGGACAAGCATCATAGCTGGTCTTATTTTTTATAAAAAAAAAAATAGGCCTTATATGGCTAGCTTTCAATAATCAAAAAAAGAAGAAGAAGAAGAAGAAGAAGAAGCTAAGGCGGTTGGGTTAAAAAGTCAAGGCCTTCAATGGCATCAACTGCCATTGAAGGCCTTGACTTTTTAACCCAGCTGCCTTAGCTTCTTCTTTTTTTATTATTGAAAGCTATGGCCTTGTCTAGACAAGCGCTATAGCTTCCCTTCCCCACTTTATTTTAAAAAAGTTGTCCAGCTCGACATTTATTTTCGTCTTCGTATTGTCACTTATACGTACAAATCTAGATGTGAAATAACCCGGGACCACACACGGCACCTGCGGCTGACCAAGACTACACACAAAACCCGGTAGGATTTGTCCCCCCCTCCACCGCCCGACGACTTAGGGATTTTTCTCTTGGGTACTCCTAATTTCCCCAAGAGTTGCCTCCCCAAGGATTGAAGGCTTAACCTGAGGGTCAAGAGCAAACCTTATGCGATCCTTGGTAGCCAAGTGCGCTTAGCCCACTTGGAAAATCCCTAAGCCGTTGGGCAGAGGGGTGGACAAATCCTGTCAGGTTCTCTGTCTAGTCTCGGCCAGCAGAGGGTGCTATGTGTGATCCCAAGCTTTTACATATCTTTCATGTTTGAAGAAATACACAGTCCAATCCGATTGAAAAGCTTACACCAAAGCTTGTGGTACTAGAGAAAATAAGTGCGACTATGGTACCCTCTTCTCTAAGTACATACTGAATTCCCAAATCTCAGAAGCTTTTTTCTGCTAATTGTCTCCTCCTACAGAAACTCCCTTGTAAGTATTTTTTCTTTTTTTAAAACAGAAGCATTCATCGATTTGCACTATAGTTTCCTTTTTTATATTTTAAGTTTAAAATCTGTCATAAAATTTAGATTGTAGTTTTATGTGTACTTATAATTTTTTTCCATATATTTGATTGAAGTTACAACTCTCTCTAGTTAAACTTCCTATACATTGTAAGTTTTTTTAATTTTTGAACATACAAATATAATTGTATTAGTTGTTACTAGTTTAATTTGCTCAATGTAGTTCTCTTTTTGGAGTTATTTCATTCTGATTTGGTTTGATCTGGTTTTATCTTGTTCATTTTGCTATGAATTTGTACTATTAAATACAGAGGTTATTAGGAAAAGAAAAAATTATGTAAAATTATTTTGTTTTGAAAAAAATACTTTCTATGGCGCTTCCTCAAGGAAGTACCATAAAAAGTGTACACTTCCTATGGTGCTTCCTAATAGGAAGCTATTTTAAAAAAAAAAAAACAAGAAGAAGAAACAAGCTATGACACTTCCATAGATTTAAAAAGCGTCATAGCTTTCTTTTATGGCGCTGCAAGCTATGGCACTTCCCAAATGCCATAGTATTATTAAAAATAAGATCCACTTATTGTGTTTTTTTTGTAGTAATGGAGCTTTACATATCTATTATTGCTGGCTCAATGGAGAAGGATGAATGGCAAAGTGTGGAGGCCTTAGTTAATATCCTCTTGCTAATAAAGACTCGGTCAAATGTGTCATTTTCCTTGGTTGCTCATGTAATATCCCGAAATTTCATAAAACGTTAAATTTTTTTTTTCAAAAAGAAATTTTAAATGGGAATTAGATAATAAGTCAAATTATGGAACCTACTTAAATTAGACAAAAGGGAAAATTAGGGCTTAGTGTGTGTGTAATTAATAGGATAAAAATATACCTATATATGTATATTAAAAGCTGCCGACACACACTAACATTAATCACTCCATCTTCTTTTGTTTGCACACCTGGAGGCTTCTTCAACGCACACAAATACTTTTGCTTAGAATTGGAACACACAAAAGGATAAATCAATAAACTACACACACACTCTCCAGCCAAATGTGGACAGCACACACACATACACACCTATTAAATAAATTATATCAGCCTCCTCACACGTCCATTTACATTCTGCATCCAAAGCAAAAAGAAAGAAAACAGAAAAGAGAACGAAAGAAAGACATGAGTGAGAGAGAGTTAAACCGGAGGAGGAGGAGGCTACAAATCATACATGCAACACCATATTCTTATGTAGGTGAGTCTCTTACATCTTTAGCTTGCTTATACCGTTTGGTTTGAGTGGATTTGAGGTTGTTGTTGTGGTGGTTTTGTGGCTTGAACAAGAGAAAATTCGCTGGAAAATTCTGTCACTGAAAAGTTGTTAAACCAGTGATTGTGTGACCTTTTCGGGGCGAATTTTGGGGTTCTTTGGTTCTGAAATTTGATCATTAACCTCAGGACATATGTGTAGGAAAGTATAGAGTTAAAATTCGTGAGGTTTAGAGTATAAATTCATAGTTACATATTACTTTTCTTCACCCTGTTTTGTTGTCCGAAAAATAGAGTATCTACTTGAACTTTGCAGAAGCTTACAGAAGCTATGGATGGATTTTTCGACTATGTATTTTTGTATAGATAGTTTAGGAGTTTATTTGATGATAGAATCAATAAATGTACAATTTAGAGTGAAAATGAATGAGTTCTTGATTTTTGAAGTCAGACTGTCAAAACTGACTTTTTTGGGAGTCAGTCAGCTTCATATTGAGTTTTGACCATTCAAATCTTAGAAAAAAAATTATGAAATTTTATAAGAATGTAGTAGACATTCATAGCATTCCAATGAGTCCAAGAATGCATTATTTTGATATATGTGGAGAGAATAATGAGTTTTGAAAGTTAAGTCAGAAACAAGGGTCATTATGGACGTTCAAGTCTAGAAGTTATGATTTTTGAATATTTTGGGGAACTTTGGCATATAATTTGAAGTGACTAATATTTTTCCCTTAAATTAGACTTAATTAGAGTCATATAGGACTTAGAATCACTCCATTTTAATTTTTGTAGAGTTAGTTATGAATTTTTGAAGTTTAGTTGTTAACAGATTATATTTCTGGAAGTTAGATTGGTTGTGGCAAATTTTGGAAAACCAAACCTTAACAAAAAATTATGAAACTTTCCAGATATAAATTAGACATTTCGATATTTAATTTGATGGGTAGAACATAATTTTTGGACTAGTAGATTAAAAGATATGGATTTTTGAAGTTGAGGTTTGTTTCTGGAATTCAATATGGAATAGTAGTAGTTGCCCGAATTTCTGGGCAAAATTTGTAATCAGTAATTATCTTTAGATATTTTTCCATGAAATTATATTTAAAGAGCTTCATTTAGGCTTTGGAATCAGTTAATTTGGAATTTTCTAGAATTATTTATGAATTTACAAAGTTGACTGAAAATTTGTCAGTTTCTGGAAAATTATGAAACTGTCGTTTGGCAGTGATTTTGTAAAAACCGAGGTCAAAAATGGATTTCTTGGGTGAAAATATGTCAGAATAACTTAGGTCAAAATTTCTAAAAATGTATAGTCAGACCAAGTATGGTTGGGCCGGGACCATGTCCTAGGGGCATTTTGGTAATTTTTCAATATACTAATATAATCACAAAAAATACTATGGAAGTCTCTAAAGTGGTACATAAATGAGTTTTAATCTAATTCTTGTACATTTGGAATTTTAGGACCGGAATAATCACCTGAGCCGTTGGCACGTAGTTCAAGGAACTATTCTTGTGTAGCAAAAAGGGACATAAGATAGTAACACTTTCTTTCATATACTATATAATAATTTGTATGCTTTGTGTATGCCATCATTTGCAACATGACAGCGCTTAGGGCACACGACCTAGCTGTGATCAGGGATCTAGTGATGGTACACGTGGATAAGCCAAGGGTTCAAATAGTTGTTGACCTTGGACACGAGTTAAGCCAGGGTTGCAAACATGTTGTTTGACCTTAGACAGTGTGCACACAACATGAGTTAGCATCTTACATGGCATGGTGCATTGCATATTTATTTTCACATTTTATATGTCAGAAAAGCATGTTACTACTGAGATTTACTCGAATCTCACCCTTTATCAAATTGAAAAACATTCCAGCAGAAGCTAGTGGCTTGAAGGAAAAGACAGAGGCTATCGGTGCATAGAGTCCCAATGTGTACCAGAGCTGCTGTGATTATCTATATTTGTACTTTTGCTTTCTATTGAACACTCTTACATTTGTGTGTATTTTTCAAACTCTACGAAAATTCTTTTGTATTGTATATAAGTATCTAATGTCAATATGTTTATGCTATTTCTGTATGCCTTACGGAACTATGCGCTTAATACTCTACGAATATTGAAATGTCAAAAGGTTTGACAACTCAAGGCAATTGTGCTGTGCAGATTTCCTTGCAACTTCTAGCATAAGAAAGGTGGAGTCCAATGGATGGTTGGTGACAACACCAACTCTCTTAACTGATGTACTCATGGCTGACATAAATGGTCAGAGGAATGGAGGCTTGGGGTAATCAGGTTAGGTGGCTTCTTGTATGGGTATTGGTTGATTTTCTACAGGTACAAGTCAGTTTGTTTACTGCTTTACTAGTTGTTTCTGTTCAATAGGTTGTATCTAGGTTCTTTTTTCTTGTTTAGTGGTGTGTTTTTGTAGGTTTTATATATACGAGTTTTTCTTTGGGCTTCATCTATTGGTGACTGTACTCTTTTTTTGGTGATTAATAAAGTTGACTCTTTTGTTAACAAAACACTCAAACGTGTTTTACACTTCTACTCAAAATAAAATCATATGCGGTGGATTGTTTCGTCAGTTTACGAGTTTTGAGTCGAAAACAATCAGTAAGCATAAAATGCATATGTGGAAAATATGTCATTGTTAATATCCCATAAGCTAGTGTTATTTTCGTTTTGGATAACTAGCTTTTTTATGGTGAATTAGTTTGGATTCTCAGTATTATTACTGTTGGACTTTGGGTCCAGGTTCGCTTTTAATGGACCGGACTATTTGATTAGGAAACAAGTAGCTTTATCAAATGAGAAACAAATCAGCATTAATTATGGATTTGTTAATTGAGAAACAAGTAATTGCATATTAGAAAATTAATCAAGAATTAATTTCCTGATTATTACTTAGAGGGCAAGTAGGGGTGCACATAACTTCCTAATTAGTGGTCTCTCTATGTAATATCCCAAAATGTACTCAAGGACTAAATGTACAGAATAGATGATGGGATTAATGACAGAATTACCTCTGGAAATTTTGTTATGACTTTAGTTAAATTTCACATGCAAAATTGGCAACTAAATATTATATTGCAAGATGATATTTTACAAGATCATCTTCTTCTTCAAAAGGCCATGATTCATGTATGACAAGGGGGAAAACCAAGAGAAAAATACCTATTGGCTATTAAATATGACATATGGAAGTAATTGGACCAAATTATAAAAGATGAGGACTTGGTCAACAATCTCATGCTAATTGGGGAATTAACTTTATTATTCATGGAGATATTACCAAAGATCATCATCTCTTTTCCTAGGCTACAATTCGCATGACATGAGGGAAAGAGAATTAATATCATGTATACTTCATCTTTTCCATATGAAAAGTCAATAAAAGTGGCTAGGGATATAAGAGAAAAAGAGAGAGAGTATTATCCATCCATATATTTCCTCATCTTTCTCAAACTTTCCGTCCAAGAATTCTAAAGGCAAGAGAGGTAGGAAAGAGAAAGGTTGACCAAGAAAGATTAAATATGGACCACATATTTGCCTCTCCTTTTTACCCAACTTTTCGGCCAGATTTTTAAGTGATAAGGGAAAGGAAAATCTGATTATTATTCACTCTCTCTCTCATTCTCTAAGTCGGTTCAGCAGTGCAACCCGAGAGAGCAAGAAGGAGCAAGTGAAGGTAAGACTTTAATCTTGATTTTCACCTCCTTAACCTCATCTATGGCTCAAGAGTCCTTCATGAAACTTGTTCCTCTCTTCCTTAGCTTCATTTCTATGGTTTTTGTTTTTGAAGAAGAGGAGTTTTCAGCCACCTTGCAAGAACAAAAGCTGAAGAATCAAAGAAAGAACTTAAGGAGGAGCACTAGGTGAGTATTAGCATCAATTTGAGCTATTGGTTGTGTTGGTTGGATGAGTATTTTGGCATGTGTAAATCAGCCCTGATTTTGGCTAAACAAGGGTTTGGGTAATTCATGATGTTTTAGTTATGTTATTGGTGGTTTATGATGATTGGAAACCATTTGACATAAGTTTGATGCTGAAATTGGAAGTTGGTAATTATTGGAATTTATTTTGATTTTTCTGCCAAAACAGGACATGAAGAATGAGTGGGAATTTTTTAATTTTGATGTTACCATTGTGTTCTACACGAAAAATTATGTGGGAATAGCCCTAGGTTGTGAATTTTGGGTCATTGGAACTCAAAGTGTAAATTTGGGTTTTCAGCCTGAACAGAATTCCAGCGAGGTACTCTACTTGTATGGTGTTTTTGGATAAACAAATGATCTCTAAAAATTGTGAAAATTTCCAGTATTAAAGTTCACATTCCAAGCTTCAAAATGGACATATACTTTGTGTCATTTCGTGTTTTGAGCTGTGAGTTCTGGTTGCCCAAAGTTTGATGTTGAAACTGGACTTAATTCTGGAGCAGTGTGGGATTTCGTGTAATTCTGGAATTGTGTGGTGATTTCCAGTAATGATTCATATTTTTCCTATGAAGAGGACTTCAATAGCTTTCCATAGGACTTGGGATCACCTCATTTCAATTTTTGTAGAATTAGTTATGATTTTTCAAAGTCTGGAGAAAATTCTGGCAGATTTGGTCTCTTATGCGAAAATTGAAAATGTAATGGCATAATGTAGTATTGTTGAACTTTGGGGTTAGGAATTGGTCTTTTAGGTTAATTGACCACTTTAACTCCTTAGTTGATTTGATTAAATATCCCTAATGATAACCAACTTGAGTGTTTGAATTAAAGAATTGGATTAAATAATAACATGTCGCCCGTAATTCTAATTATAGGATTTGACATTTGCCCTGCACGTGATAAACCAGTGCCAGTGCACGAGCGGAAAGAACAAGGTAGTGACTCTTTCTCTTATTTTGTGTATGATGCCTTGCATGTATGTCATTTCATTGAATATGCCGTGATGTAACATTGCCGTTGTGAAATGCCGTTATTGTGCTGTTGTGAAACATGCTGTTGTGAAATATGCCGTTGTGAATGCAGTGAAAGCTGTTGCAGAAATGCTGCTGTATTGCTGTTGTTGTGATTTGCTTACATGCTTTGTGATTGTATATGTTATAAGTGAATTGTTACTACTGAGATTCTTTTGAATCTCATTCTTTCCAATGACTAACCTACAGCAAGGGCAAGCGGTTCAAAGGAAAAGCAAGTAATGAAGGGCGATTAGAGCTTCTAGCTAGGAGTTTTAATTTTGGTAGTTGGTTGTCATATTTTGTTGGGGATAAGTTGCACATGTTGTATATATTGAATAGTGTTGTGTAATCCCCTGTATGGGAAACTAAGCGTTGTAAACCCTTTATTAAGTAACGAAACCTGAGCGTTGTCGGGAATTTTTGGTTGCACTCTGATATGTATAAATGAAACCGAACTGGTTAGACCAATTATATTCGAGATGTGAACGTGAGACCGCACTAAACAAGTTTTGGAAAAATTTTAAGTTAACCACTGGTCTCTATTTTAACTTAATGACGAATTCTCGAACTATAAATTTGGCTATTAAGGTAGGGGGTTACACTCTAGACCTCTATAAATAGGATGTGCCTCTCTCAGTTGAAGATCACCCCTACCATTAAGCTATCTGGCAATCTCTCCTCTCCTACCATCTTTCTTGTTCTGGTGATCTGCTGTGCCAACCTAATTAGGCTCTAGTAGTCTAATTATTACGTGAGCATTATTATGTTCAAGTTATGAAGCATTGGAGTTTTAACTTGGATCCAAATGTGGATTCCCCTGAGACTCTAGCCTATTCTCTCTCCTTCTTTTCCTTCATTGGTATCAAAGTCTGGTTGATCTTGAGGCTGTAATTATTCTATATGAATAAACATATGATATAATTTATTTATATCCCCATCATAATTATTCTATATGAATATTTAATTGTGATTATAATGCAAGGGTTCTTGGTTATTTGTGTCATTACATTTCATTGATTTAATTTGTTAGTGTTTAAATTGGGTTTCGATTAGAGGATTAATTTTTACCCGGTGTAGAAAAATTAATTCACCTAACTCAAACTAGCTTAAAGGATCTTTTGGGATCTTTGTCAAACTAGCACACTCCCAATATCTTTGAAGCAAGGATAAATAAATTCATTGATCTAGGAGGTTGTCATTATATTTCAAAACCAATTTCCATTTCATTCTATGTTTATTCTAAAAATATAAAAATATTTGTTTTAAAAGGATTTTAGTTTAATTGCAATATACTTGATAGATAAAAAGCTTAAAATCCTTTTTAACTTGTCTCATGCCAATTATCACACTTAGTTTCTAGATAATTAATAAAAGGCTCCTCAAGAAACGATCCAGGATTACACCCTATATTGCATTCCTTGGTTAAATTTTGAAGAAGTTATCAAGGCATAAGCCGACACGCTCCTTCACTCCACCTCTTTATATTTCATAGTTTCATTAAAACCGTTAAGTATGGAGTATCAACTATGATTGAATTTTTAGTAGTAAAGGCAGTCGAAGCAGTGGTTTGAAGGTCAATGATCTAGCCATCGTTAGACTGACATTGTTGTGACGCTCAACAAGAAGAGAATATATATATATATATATATATATAATTCAATCTGTTCTAACTTTTTAAAACTCTGAACGAGACTGGCTAGGGAACTAATTCACCATTTTGTTGGTTTGGCCAATGGACCCGAGTTGAGATTCATTATCACACTTGTATTACACAATGTCATCATTCGGGCAACACTAATCCCACTAATTGATGTTATTTGAGACAGTGGAGTCAGTGCTGGACGATAAGATCACTAAACAGTGTAAAACATGAATGATTACAAATCTGAATTGACTCTAATTACTATAACCATTATAATAAATCCAAATGACAATAACATAGTTTACTATAGTTTATAATTCATGACTTTTTAGTTAAAATTTATAATGGACTTGAGTTGGTAACAATATGAAACTGTGAGATTGACTGTATATTTGGCATAGCTAATGCACTAGCCTATATGGAGGGGAAATATGTAACATTTCAAATTGTGTGCTTAGTATATAAAGAATTAGTCTAAATTAAGTAAACTATTAAACCCAATTGAACCAAAAGTCTTAAGTATGTCTGGAGGAATAGACTTAAGGCAATCATTAAAATTATTTATGGGCTTAGAAAAATTGAGAAAACATGAGAAAATATTATTCTGGGGATTCAAATAAAAATTATGAAGAGGCTTAATTCCTCAAGAATGTCCCAAATAATTTTAAAAGTAAATTTCTCGAATTAAAACCCTATTTTCCCGAAAATTCAAGGAAAAATAGGAAGAGGTTATTATTTGGCTTGAAAATTTTAGGAAAATTATTTTGTGGCTTAAAAAAGCTAATTGAAGAAGAAAATCCTTATTAGGTATTAAGGAATAATTTTTAGATTTTATTCAGAAATTTAGCACCGATAAAGAAAGGGGAAAATTAGTAATTGTATTACACAGATCCAAAAATGGGAATTGGGCTAAAGTATGAGCCAAACTATGGAACACAAAAGTATTACACATGATCAAGAAAATTTGGAGTTAGATTTAAGAGATTTTAGTTTAGAACTATTGGAGCCTTATCCAATGAAATAAACACGCGCACACTCGTACATATACACACACACCCATATTAAACACCATCAGCTCCATCTCACCCTCTCATTTGTGCCAAACAAGAATAAGAAACACAAAAACAGAAAGAGAGAAAGGAAGAGAAACTGAGAGAGAGAGAGCTAAAGAGAAAGGGTGATCGGAGCTCGCCGGAAAAGAAGAGAAAGTGATCGGACTTTGCATGCAAGCTTGGGATCTTCCTTAGGTGAGTCTATTCTATCTCTTCAAACTTTATTTCAGTTGATTGGGTGAGTTCTTTGCGAATGTTTGGCTGCTGAAAGTTGAGAAAGGTTGCTGTCAACAAGAGAGCTTGAGTTGTGGGCATGCATGTCGATTTTGAGTGAGTTTTTGGGGTTCCTTTGGTTCTGTAAGATTGTCACCAAAATAGGAACAACTCTGTTTGAGTTTACAGAGTGGAAATTTCTAGAGTTTTGAGTCATAGTTTGTGCTTGCATGTCCTTTTTTCTTCTTGATCTTTCCAAACCAAAAACAGATATGCTGCATGCATGAGTTTGTAGAAGCTAAAACTGAAATTTTTGAGAGGGTTTGATTTGGTTTTTTTGAGGATTAGACAGATCAATATGTTTATTAAAATATAGAATCAAGAAGAGTTCATTTTAGCAAGAGAAAGGTGGTGTTTTTGAGATTTTGGTGGCAGGGGTCAAATCTGTAGTGGCACTAAGACAGTTAGAATCGAGTGTGGTTTTGATGGAGCTAATGGTGTCCTTTGTCTATGAAATTTGGCAAGGATAAAGTACACATTCTAAGCTTTACAATGAGTACTAGACTACATTAATTGGGTATCTAGAACAAAATTTATGATTTTTGGAATTTTGAACAAAAAACTAGAAACAATCTATTTTTCATATTTTAGTTAGTGATTTAATATGCAAATTACATGAGGTTACCTTTGTAATTTGTCAATGTGATTATTTTTTCCTTAAAATGGACTTATAAATATTTAAATCAATTACTAGAATATAGAAATTGGATGTGTATATTGTAAGTTATGAATTTTAAAAATGTGGGTATGAAATCTGGAAAATTCTTACTTACCCAATGGACAGTCAGTTTGCACACTGAAAATGGGAAGCTAGGTCCATGATTTAATACTGAACATTAATTTTAATATGTAGAGAACTAAAAGAGCATTAAGTAGGAACTTGAATCACCTCAATTGGAGTTTCCTAGCTTAAGATATGATTTTTCAAAATTCTCTAAAAATTGGAGGCAGAATTGGTTGAGTCTGGAAATTGATAACATTTTAGGGAATTAAAGTTAGTGATGGTTTGAGAGTTATGGGACAAGTTTAAGGGATTAAATTTATTAAATTATGTGTCTAAATTACAGGGCAAAAGACATTCAATAAGTCTTAATTAGATACATAATGAAATAAGAATAAAAGAATGTCAATAATGTAGGGAGATGTCAAGAGTACATGTTTGAAAGCATGATTTACAAAAATGGAGCTTTATCCACCTATGTGCATATGCTTTGGCAAAGAAGAGTTGAGGTCATAGGGATAGATTTATTATGCAATGGTTATGCACTAAGGTTTAAGTATTATAAGCTCCACGTGAATCATTAATAGGATTTGGCAACCACTATCAAGCAAAGGGGGAAGCAAAACCAAAGAAGTTCAAGCAAAAGTAGGTAACTTGGGAAGAAGCAAAAGGTAGTAAAACATACTCTTATATAATTTGTGCTTAATTGATTGCATGTTTAGGTGTCATGTATGTCTTTGAACATGATATCTTTGTTTGAGTTCAAGTCATGGCCATGTGTATATACTTTAAGGTGTTGTTCTTATATTGGCAATTGACATGCTTTGTTTATTACTATTGCACATTATATATTGAGTTCATGTTTTGCTACTAAGATTCCCCGAATCTCACCCCTTTCTCCCATGTACCAATAGTAGGTGCAAGTTCATCTATTGGGAAGGTGAAGCTAGTGGAGGATTAGAAGAAGTGGAGGCTTGTGGAAGCGTAGTTGTGTTATGCTTGTTACATCTATTGTTGTGATTATGTGGTTGTTATGATTTATACATGGTCATGTAAATTAAATACATACTAAGGATTGTATCTAACCTTCATAATGAGGAGTATGTGATCTGAGCACCAACCCAAGGTAAGTGCCATGGAAGGATCATGGCCAAGATGCATGGGAATTTAGTTTGATAATTACCTAGTATGCATACATGAGCCACGGACTTGTGAGTACTTAGACACAGGGCAAAATAGAGTTATATTATAAAATTTTGCAGGAACATAGTACACATCCAGAGCTTTAAATGAAGTCATAATTTATAATTTGTTGATGTGTATATAAAAAAGATATGAATTTTCAAAATTGAGCCAGTAAAGCTGAGAACTATTGCCAAAATCACTATACAGATTTAAGATATGGGTGTTTTTGGACTAAATGGAACAATAGTTTACCCAGGTCTATTTTTTATATAAATAATCTTTCCAAGAAATTTGAACCACTAATTTTGGAGTTTAAATGATTTAGTTATGAATGTTTTAAGTTTCAGGAAAATTCATTATTCATGGTACCCAATCTTTGATATTGAGTTTTAAGATTTTTGCTTAATCAAGAGTATCTTTGGGTCACACGTGGTTCTCAAATGCTCTAATAAGTGGCCTTGAGAGAGGTGTTACAAACTAAGCCTTAGTATTAATAGAACAAACTCCAGGTGCTGAATCTACATTCCTCTTAATGAGAAAGTTTCTTTAACTTCCCCAATTTTCTCGCCTTGAATTTTTCATGATCCAAGAATCTTGTTCGTCTTTTGAACCATACCCAACAATCAAGACTGCGTGATTTATGTAGGTTGAGTCTTTTTCACAATTCCCTCCGTCGAAAATTCCCTAACAAAATACAATAAACGCAACCAGGAAACCAAATCTAAAATCTTGATTGATATTTGATAATAAAAAATCGTATCACATTGTCATAACTTTGTGCTATACATTCCAATAAAACAAAGAAAACCCCAAAAGATTAATTCAATAAAATAATAAGGTAGAATACTGACTCAGAGAAAAGACTCACATCCTCGTATAGTTGAAGATATGTTGCATCCAAAGACGCCAGCACATAGGAGAGCATCATCTGATGGAGGTACTTCTGCATAGCTATTAATTTTCACTGACTCTGCTTCCATTTTGCTTAAGAAACACATATAGAAACCTCAAATTAGTCCGAGAGAAGATATCAATGTTATAGTTAGGGGGGAGGAAACCAACCCTGTTGGCTTTGCAAGCTGGTCTCGAGCTATAGAAGGATAATCAGCTTCTTCACTAATCCCACCATTTCTGATAACCCATTCAAAGGCACTATTGGTAGATCCTCCTGAACAACCATGGCTCACTGTGTCAAGTGTAACATAAAGTTTGTAATTGGTTAGTTTCATACTCAGTTATGTAATTAGTTAGTGCATTCTGTTGTATACACACATTGTTTATATAAGAGTAAAATACTCTGACTACCCTCTAGTTTTGCCTTAATTATATTACACATACCTCCCCTCTATTTTAAAAAACATACACTTAAGTTCAAACAATATAATTGACTCCATTAAGAATATTCTAAAAAGATTCGAAAAATATATTTTTTAATTAAATTTTATATAAAAATAAAGTTTATTTACTAGTTTACCCTTAATACTAAATCCCTAGTTTTACTTAAGAGTTTGTAGACTTCCGGAAGAAAAAACACGAGCCACAAGAACAACTATGGAGAAGACAACTGCAACGGATCATGGAAACAAACAAGTACAAAGCTTATCATATTTTCATTCAAACCCATTAAACAATGTATATTGCATATTTCGTACTCTTCTATTTCCCCTATATATATATATATATATATATATTTATTAGCCCCTATATATATGTTTAAATAATTCTAATATTGAAGAGGATCATTTTGGTTAAAAAAAAGTTTAAATGTCAAACTTAATGGTTAACTAACGGTTTGAGTGGATGGAAATAGAATCTTAAAATATAAAGAAGGTTTGTGTAACAAACATGTTATTTTTAAGGGAGGTTTATATGTGTAATTAAGGCAAAATAGAGGGGTGGTTAGAGTATTTTACTCTATATATAAACACTAGTCTATCAATAATAACACACAATTCATTTTTCCCTTCAACATATTTTCGTCACATGGCATCTAGAGTCTCCTAAATTTTTTTCCCTTCTTTACCTCTCAACCACTTTTCTCTCTTCCTTCTCTACCCTTTCTTCTTCCTCGACAACTCCACTTGCTTTCCTGTTTCCATGGCTTCCGAATCAATCACTGATCTAGCTAGCCCTTACTACATTCACCCCAATGAAAACCCTGCCCTTGTTCTTGTTGCTCCATCACTCGATGGCTCAAACTACCATAGTTGGGCCAGAGCTATGCGGATGGCTTTACCTTCAAAGTAAAGCTCAAGTTTGTTGACGGTTCGATTCTTCCCCCGCCGTCGATCGATTCCCTCTTTCCAGCATAGGAATGTGACAATAATCTTGTCCAAGGTTTGCTCACAAAGTCTCTTTGGCCAACCATTTCAAAGAGTATTCTTTGGTTTCATTCTGCCTTTGATATTTGGAATGACCTCCGTTTGTGATATTCTCAATCCAATCTATTTTGCATCACCGATCTTCAAGAGGACTTTTACAATCTCGGTCAGGGCAATCTAAGTGTTTGTGAGTATTACACTCGTTTGAAGATTACATTCTCAGTCCAATCTTTTTCTTGATAACAATCTACATATATTTGATCTTTCACACAAGAACATGAAAATACATCATCTAATATATCACAGTCATCTCTAGTACTATGAAGAGAAGCATTTTTAATAGTTAAAGCATCGCACAAAGAATAATGGGTTGAGCAATTACAATCGAATCACTACTACTAAAGCTAATGGGTTGAGCAATTACATTTTCAAACATTTGAGGGGATTTAACAATGATTTCCTTATCAACCTCCTCATTACTCAAATCATTAATTGCTTTACTAGTTAATGTAGTAGGAGAGTCGACTTCTACAAGAATAGGATTATTATCAAATGGTAGGAAATACTCTTCAATGCTCTTTTGTATTTGCTTCACTTCTTGTGTATGTGTGGAAGGAGTCATTGGAGGTTTAGAATCTTCCATTTGGGAAACGACATGTGGTTCTCATGAGCTTGGACTCCTTGCTCATGAATTTCTGAGCAGAGAATGTCATATTGCTTTAACTTGGTTTCAGCATTACGTGGCACTTCATAAGACTCCAAATTCTAGGCAGATTGGAGTTGAGTGAGCTTTGAAACATTTTCAGCATTACCCTCTTGCTTTACATGCAACTTTGGAAAGATTGGAGCTCCCTCTTCACCGCCAGACTTCTCCCACCATATATGAAATATGATAACATTGGAGAGATATACCATTTCATTGAGCTTATCCATTTGCTCCCTCAAAGTGCCAGACTCCAATGCAGCATCAAATAAGCATTGATGTTCTATATCCAACTTGTTATTTGCTTTCCTTAAAGGATGCACTCAATTATCAAAAGTTAGGATGGCAAGGAGTAATTTCAAGTTGAATTCAACAGCATAAGATTCAAAAACACCTTGTCCCACAAAAGAGCAAGTAGACATGGGTGAATCATGATTAAAATTATTATGAGCATTGAACCAAGCCATAAGAAATTTAATTCAATAAATTACCAATGAATCACAAGAGAACTATCTACCTATAAAATATAAAAACTAATAAAAACAATATAATAAAATGCAAATGCAAATGAAAAAGAAAGAGAAGTTTCAAAATGACAAAAGATGCAAGTATGCTATGAATTAACTTGGAGACATGGTGAATTTAAATAAATAAGCTCAAGAACATATCAAAGTGAATGCAAAAACACTACACAGAAGCTACCAAGTGAAAACAATGCAATGAATGCTATGCAAGCTACCTAAATGCAAAATTCCTAAACTATATGCAAAGGAAAACAAAAAATGCAATACTTACAAGCTTTACACGAGAAACCCCTTATCAAAAGTAAATTTGACAATTAGATTACCTAGAGAGCCCATTTCTTAGCTCCCCAACAACGGCACCATTTGATTAGGACAGTTTTGTACGTTAGCTTTGGGGTCCATAATCAAAAAATTAACCAAGGATTGCATATAGGCAAACCTAAGATCGTTCTCTTTTCTCAAGGAGCCTTTTATTGAATCCTAAGTAATCTAAATGCCATGCAAATGCAATGAAACAAATGGAAAATGGATTTTGGTTTTTCAAATTAATAATTAAAAGAAGGATGCAATTTAATTAAAAGCTAAACTATTATTTTTTGTATTTTTATAAAAATGGAATGGATATAAAGAAATGAATGATGGGTGTTCTTGGTAATGAAGAAGTGATAATCCTTGCTCAAAAAGATTATGGAAGTTAAAATTCATTAAGTCTTAAGAAAAAAAACCCCAATATAACACTTGGGTCCAATATTCCCAATTAATAGTAGCTCCTACAAACATCGCTAAATGCTACCTCTTGAGATATTTTTTAAAACCACTTAATATGCAATTGAAATTGGAATAATGCAACATGAGTCTTCTTGAAATTGAGAGTTAAATAGCCCCTCAAAGGCACAAATCAGCTATATTAACTAGATAATAACATGCTAATTAACATAATCTCATTGTAACCATAAAGAAATTCAAAACAAATACAATCTTCACACTACAAAATCCAATTTCAACAACAAATATCAAATCAATCGAGACAATTAACATCAATCTCAGTTCCAGAATCATATACAATAATGCCTAAAACTAGGCAATCCAAATATATAATTCTAGACTAATGGAATGATAGAAAAACTCCCTTTTGTAGTCTATTAAGCTCAAGCACAAATCATCATCACCAAGAAACAAAGGAATCAACCTCTCATTGCCTTAAAATAATCACTCACTGGAATATGGAATTAGTAGCCAAAAAACTCAAGAAACCGCCGGAAAATTACTAAACTCGCCGGAAAGTCACAAACATAATTGGGAGTCACAAAGAACTTGCCAACAATGATCTGGAATAAGAAAGAGAAAGAGGACGCTGATGGTGGTGGTGGGAAGAGAAACCAGTGGTGAAGAAGAAGGTGGTAATGGGGGTCCTATCCTATTCTCCGAGCTCTCTATCTTTCTTCTCAAACTCTGCTCAAGTTTCCTCTGGTGTCCAAAAGCTTCGCAGAACGATAGCTCTGAAATTCGTCTCTCTCTGGCAGTGCTTCACTTTGGATCTTGGACTCTCCTTTCACCAAAATGAAAGGAGGTTGCTAGAACTGGAGATGTGAGGAAGGAATGTGAAGTTTCAATGGTGAGAGGAAGAGGAAGAAGGAGGAGCTCACCGACAAATTGAAGATGGAGAGAAATCGGAGGTCCGATGGTCCAAAGAAGCTTTGTAATGTTCTCATGTTCTCCACGGTGCTATGTGTACAATCTTCAGTGTTTGGTCGAAGAAACCCACCGGCAATGGTGAAGGTAGAAGGAGTCGCCGGTGAGGGAGAGTTGAAGGTGGAAGGACATCCTCCAAGCTTCTACGGCGCCCACTCAATATCTCCTTTTCTTTTTTTTTCCCGCATCTCAGGTTTGTGCTGAACAAGAACGATCTCGGGTGCCAGCTATGCGGTAGGTGCTGTGCACCCTACTGTGCGGCAAAAATGGAAGGCTTCCCAAGTGTATTTTCTTGTTCCGTTTTATCATTAGATTCTACATAAAATGAGTGGCATTTTGATATCTTATGGGCCAAAAATAGAGCTGTTTTCAGTTTTTTATAAATTTTCAAAGATTCAGTGCTCAAAGTGAAAAATAAAATTGTACTATTTTTTCTGAAATATCTTTGAAAAAACATAAAAAATTGAAAACAACTCCATTTTTTGCCCATAAGATATCAAAATGTCACTCATTTTATAAAGAATCTAATGGTAAAAAGGAACAAGAAAAAAACACTTGGGAAGCCTCCCATTTTTGCAGCGCAGCAGGGTGCGCAGCGCCTACCACACAGCAAGCACCCCAGATCCAAAGACGAAGGCTTGTTTTGACCAGGGATCTATATGAAAATTGCAAAAGTATTGGATGAGGGACTAAAGCAAAATGTTTTGAAATATTTGTAAGGAAACTGAAATTTTCAAAACATTTAGGTCTTTGTCTATATTTTGCCCTGTTCCCTTTTCGTCATTCACTTATAATTTCGAAGATATTATGGGCCATTTTCCACAATTTTTCACAGCCCTCAAAATATTAATTCTAGACCCAAATATCCAATTTTCTTCCAAAATACCTAAAATGTAAAATTAAGCACAATGTAACATCAAAAGTTCAAACAATCATTTGTATGAACACTACTACAAAAAATGTTTTTTTAACGTCTTTTTTTAGGCCTTTTAATGTCTAAAAACATGGGGACGTCTATGTGAACGACGTAGAAAATAAATAGCAATAACGTCCTTAAAAAAAAGGGACGCTTAAAGTCTGGACTTTAGACATCCCCATTTTGGAATGGGGACATCTAAAATCCAAACTTTAGACGTCCCCATTCCAAATTAGGGACTTCTAAAGTTTCAGTTCTGGACTTTAGACGTCCCCATTTCGGAATGGGGATGTCTAAAGTTTGGACTTTAGACATCTCCATTTGGACTTTAGACATCCACATTCCGAAATGGGGATGTCTAAAGTGTTGGGTACTGACACTTTAGACGTCCCCAATTTGAAAGGGAGAAGTCTAAAGTCTGGACTTTAGACTTCCCCATTTCAAATTGGGGAAGTTTAAAGTGTCAATTTTGGACTTTAGACTTCCTTATTTCAAAATGGAGACATCTAAAGTTTTATTTTTTTTTAAATGACTATTTATATTTTTCACAGCCCAACAAATTAAAACTTACATGGTAAGGAAACATCCAGCACTTTTATAAAGTATCCTTCTATACATTTAAAAAGCAAGTCTAGTGGAATTCATAATAATGATTTTGTTGGTGTTTCATAATACTCCAATTAAATCTTATTTATCAGAGGTCTCCAATAAATCATAGAACAATTATAAATTCACCATGGTTATCTCCATTGGATTATTGCAAACGCCTCATATAAATTTCCTATGTCAGGACCTCTATGTAGTGTGCAAACAATGTGGTTGTACCTTTAATTTTGTTTTTTTAATAACTAAAGGGAATTTTTTATTTTAAAATTATTAATAAGAGAAACAATAGGGACAGTGGCCGATGGTGTGAAGGAAACTAGCTATCACGGTGTATAGGGAGACAGTGATTCCAAGCATTTTTTGTAACAAAAGTAGAACTTTAGTGATTTCAAGCATTATTGTGTTAAAGAAAGCAAAGTTGTGAGGGTGAGAGACAAACCTGTGAACGACGGAGAAGGAGATGACCCACGGTGGTACCAGCTGGACAATGGTTGTGAGGGGGAGAGAGAAACGACAACACACTTACCCCTTCCTTGGTATCCTATAGCTCCATTGGACAAACAAGAACAGCGTCGTTGGAACAAAGGGAAACAAAGAGAAAGAAGAGAGAGGGAAACATGAATAAAGAAGAGAAAGCACATTGAATAAGAGAAAGAATAAAGTTAGAGAAGGGTGGAGCTGATTGATAGGGACGTTGGTGCAGGCCTTCAGGCTTCCATATATTAGAGCAAGTGTTTCACCCAAGAGGGGGGTGAATTGGGTGATACCTAAAATTTCGTTGGAAATGTAAAACTTTGACAGTGAAATTAAAATAGTAAGGAGTAAAGAGAAATATCACCGAAGTGTACACCGGGAGTTATACTGGTTCGGTCACAACCACTTTGACCTATGTCCAGTCCTCAGAGCTTCTCTGAGAGTTTCACTATAACTTCCAAGATTCAGTGGGTTCTTGGCACCTCAGTACAAGCAAGTTCCTTCGCCTGGACACTCGCTCCCCCTTACAAGTTGTAATCCAATCCCAACTCAAGGTTCCACAACCTTAAGTTATCTCAATAACAAATATTGAGTTTGAATGAAATATCTCTCTTACAGAGTGAATAAGAATCATTGAAGCATAGAAATATAATTACAACGTGAAAACAGAGCAATGAACTTGATGATACGTTTGTGTGTTCTTGTTATCCTTTCTCTGTTTGGATGTTCCCATATATATAGATATGTTGGTGAAGACCGTTGGAACATTTTCCTTTCATCCGTTGGAGAGTGCGCAGCCACTATTGACTTTTCAGTTTTTGAAAAATATCCGTTGGCGGTGGTTGGCATTTGAACGTTTCATTTGACTTCCATTACTTGATATGATTTCTTCATTGTTTATCTGTAAATAGACTAAGAATACTAATACAATGAAAGATTAATCATATAGGAAACAAATCAATGAACGTTTGAATGATTTCTGGATTTCTGGGTTTGCTTACTCGAGTAGCTACTCGAGTATTCCTTGAAGTTTACTCGAGTACTTACTCGAGTATCATCGGCAAATCTTTGATCAACTGCAAGTTAACAGACAAATTTAAGATTACTCGGATAGTGCATGGAATAACCAATTTTCAAACTTTTGAAAATGTATGTTTACTTCGGTACCTACTCGAGTAATACACTCACAACTTTATGAGTTACTCGGGTACCAACTCGAGTAAACCTTCAAATAAACTTTTGGTTACTCGATACTTTACTCCAGTAATGTTGGCAGGATTTCAAGGCCGAGAGCACATCAAGTTAGATTACCTTGTTACTCGAGTACCTACTCGAGTAAACTTACTTTTTGGGCACAATTTACTCGGGTAATGACTTGAAGTTTTCCTTGAAAATAACTCTGCATACTTGGGTACCTACTCGAGGAATCCACTTAAAATAGAACATTAAATACTTGCATACTAGAGTAGTGACTCGAGGAAAATGAGATAAAATTATATCAAGTTAATCGGGTATTACCTTCAAGTTTTTGCTTACCTTACTGAGTTACTCGAGTAGCTCCTCGAGTAACATTGGTAGTGGTACAAAATGCCGAGAGCACCACATTTTGTGAAATAGAGTAACTCGAGTACCTACTCAAGTAACATTGGTAGGCCGAGAGCAACTTCAAAATTTTCACATGGTTACTCGAGCACCTACTCGAGTAACGTTGGCAGGCCAAGAGTAACTTCAAGTTTTAACCTGGTTACTCGAGTAGCCACTCGAGTATCATTGGCAGGCCGAGAGTAACTTCAAGTTTTTACCTGGTTACTTGAGTAGCCACTCAAGTATCATTGGCAGGCCGAGAGCAACTTGAAAAAACTTACACTATTACTCGAGTACTTACTCGAGTAACGTTGGCAAGTTACTGGAAGGTGCCTCTGGTTACTTCAAGTTTTGTCTCATTACTCAAGTACGTACTCGAGTAATGCCTTAGAGAAATTGCTCCTGCTTAAGTTTCTCAGCATTTTCTCTTGGTCTTTCCTCATTACTCCAATGCTTACTTCAAGTGATGCTTATCCCTGTTATTACTTTGTTCAAACTCATTTATTAATCAATTCTTTTCCATACCAAACTTTTGTTATCATCAAAACATGAGATCTAATACCATAGTCTGACTTGGGTAGTCTAAAGTGGGACTTTAGACTTCCCCAGTCATACTGGGGTAGTCTAAAGTCCCACTTTAGACTACTCTAGTCAAACTAGGGAAGCCTAAAATGAGGACTTTAGACGTCCCCAGTCAGACTTTAGGCGAAATTTGGGACGCCAAAAGATACACAATCCCCACTTTAATTACAAAAATGTCACTACCTCTATTTTTAACTTCCCTTTTAAAAAAAGGATGTCCTTTAGAGTAGCAATATCTATATTTCGTAGTAGTGGAATAATTAACAAATTATGACCAATTTGCCCCTAATTATACTTAATTCAATATAAATGTCCCTAACTAAAATTAATGCTTAATCATGCAATAGTGTCGCAGAAAATGTATTAAAAAATCCTAATTTAATTATAAAAATCATATGAAAATATGGTTCAATGAGTTAGTAATTACTCCCTTCGCCCATATTAAGTCTTTATTTAATGGTAGTAAAGTTGAGGCTGTTAATATTCACTGGAGCTAAGGAGACCTGATTAAGCCATTAAATTTGTTTGAAAACGATAAAAATACTTTGATTTGACCCATCTTTAAAATCATGAAATATATTTAAGAAGTAACAGAAGGTGAGATCAATAATATTTTAAACAAGGGTAGTAATTTTGAGAAAAAAAATGTATTTAATTTTTCTCTTGGTAACTTATAATAAGGACTATATATTTCTTCTAGAAGGTGCTTTATAATAAGGTCCCGAGGCAATATATCTTTTTTTGCATTGCTCTCTTTCTTCAAGAACAAGAATGCAGTTGATCGATGTAATCACCTAATCACGAAAATTAATTAGCATATATTTAGAGAATCTAAATGCTATTAAACCAAAAAGCTGAAGACAACGTGTGATACTCAAACATCATAGTCCTATCCAGTGGTTTGTTCGCTGGTTTAGGACTTCTAAGTGGACAACAATATAATGCATGTGGGAAATATGTAATTGATAATAGGGAAAATTTCATTAAAGGGCCACAGGACCAAATTTCTTTCAGTCAAAGACCAAAACATTTTGAAATTTCACTATAGAACCAAGCTCCAAAATGAAAATAAGTTTTGTAAGTAAAAAGACAATAATGCCCCTTGCTTTATTTTTTTTATTTAAATGATTTGATTGCCACTGGAGCTATGGCGACCAGTCACTAGAAGCCACCAAGCCAGAGCAGCCACAGCTGCCTGTGTAATATCCCGAATTCTGAGACTTGAGGCTAGAGAATAAGCCTGAGATTAGTGGATTGCTAAGCCCCGGTTTAGCAAGATCCCAAATTGTGATCAAGGGTTAATGACTCCAAAAGTGGATGTCATTAGTGATAAATGAACCCTTTTGGAGATCATGGTGTGATTTGGCACCCAATGTGATTCTTATGTGTTCTGAGCAGCGCCGAAACCCTGTATTTGAGTTTAATTATGGATTAACATCTAAATTGAATGAAAATAAGGGGAAGGGCGTATATATGGTGTGAATGAATGAGAAAATGTATTTGGTGGTGATTCAAGAGGAATTACCGTAATCAGGGGCAAAATGGTAAAGTTACCGACCAATTGGTCAGTTACCGAAGAGAAAACTCATTGGTAACTTCAAGATCAATGGTTAGGATTGATTTGTGCAAAAGATCAAGACGTGGAATCATGTGTGTGTGTGCCTATGTGAACTCATGAGAGATGTGATAAGGGTGTGACACTTGGCACAATTTGAGCCCTTAGATTTTGGTCAAATTGTCAAAGCTTTTCCTCCCTTCTCTCCTCTCTATTTGGTCGTCCAAGTGGCCTTCATTTTCCCAAAAATCTGATCTCTTCTTCATCTCATCACTCTCTCTCCAAAACCTCCATTTTCGCCAAGCTTGGGAAGGAAAGAGGAAGAGAAAGGTGATGTTTTGGCCTTGTTCTTGTCCTCTAATGTTCAAACACTCTTTATTAATGTTGTTCATAGTGATGAGAGCTTCATCTCTATGGTTTTAGATTCTTGATTGAAGGTGTTTGATGACTTGAGGAAATTTGGAAAGATGAAGAATCAAAGAATTGGTTTGGGAAAGAAGAAGAGGTGAGTATTTGAAGCATTTTGACCTAAGTTTTGTGATTTGTGGATGAGTATTGTGAATTTTGGTTTTTGCCCTGATTTTGGTGGAATTGTGAAATGCATGAATTGTCATGTGTTTTGTGTTGTAAATGGTGAATTGTGGTTAAATTGATACCATAATGTGTTTTGGTGTCATTGGAATTGATTTGAGAACTTGGAATGAAAAGAATGGCAATGTGGTATTTGTGTTGTGATTTGTGATGACATGTTGTGAATGTTGGTAAAACATGTCAATATAATGTGAATTTGGTTGATTTGGTATTTCCAATGGATTCCTTGTGAAATTTGGTGTGAGAATGATGTTTGATATGGAAATGAAACCATTGGAAGCCAAATTGCAAAAACTGGAATTCTGTCTTTTGAGGTTCTGTTCTGGGCAGTCCGTTTGTGTGAGCGTTTTGAATGGGCAAATGGTCTCTAAAAATTATGAAACTTTCCAGTCTTGAAGTTCACATCTTAAGCTTCAAAATGGACATATAAATTGTGCCATTTAGTTTTGTTAACTGGGATTTATGTTTGCCCAAAGTTTGAGGACGAAACTGGATTCTGTTTTGGAGCAATGTTGGATTTTGTGTAAATATGGATTTGTGTGGTGATTTCTGTTAATGAGACATATTTTTCCCATAAAGGGGACTTGAATATCTTTCAATGGGCTTTGGAATCACCTTGTTTCAAGTTTTCTAGAGCAAGTTATGAATTTTTGAAGTTTCCTTGGCTGCAGCCAAAATTCTGGCTCCAGCGCAAAACTTTCTGTGTGTGTCCTGGCCGCAGCCAGAAATTCTTGGCTGTAGCCAAAATGTTTCTGTGACGTTTTTAGCCATTTTTGGCTGCAGCCAGAGAATTCTTGGCTGCAGCCAGAACCCAATTTTCAGCAATTTGTGATTTTGAAAGGTGATTTCCAACCTAGTACGTTCCAATCCTTTAGGCTTTCGTTGAGCTTATTTTAGCCACCTAAAGGGTGTGAATGGTAACCAACTTTAAGTGATATAAAAGTAAGGATTTGGAATTGAGATTGACCCTATATCCTTGATTTGGTTTATAGGGTTCAGTATTCGTTTGGATCGCGAGTAAGCGGAGCTGGAGCATACGTGGAAAGAAAAGAGTAGGGAACTTACCTCTCTTGCATGCTTTGATATTTGTGTTTGTGTATTGATGCATGTATTGCTTTGCTGGATTATGTGAAACATGTATGAATGATTGTAGCTCTGTTTCTAGTTATGCTATGGCCATGAGTATATTGTTGAAACATTGAGCACGCAGATATGTCATTGTGTGAATATGAGTTATGTATTGCAAGCATGTCATGCATTAAACACATATCATACATGCATATAGGTATCTGTTTCCTACTGAGATTCTCTCGAATCTCACCCTCCCCTACCAACATTTTAGACAGGGTAGGTGGATCAAGGATGGAGGTAAGCAACCAGGGGCGACGAGGCTTCCTTCGGGATATTTGAGTTGGTAGTTGGTTATCATAGTTGGGAGTATTATGTATATTTAGATTTAGATTTGGATATGTACGGATTGGAATATGTTTGGATATGATATTTGTAGATGTATTTGAGAGGATTTGTGTAATCCCCATGTTGAAATTGTAAAGGGCGAATGTGCCCTATGAATTCTATGTAAAGGTATGAACCCGGGGGTTGCCGGGAAGTTATTGTTATACACTCTGATATTTGTTTAAATGTGATATTCCGCGTGATGTAATTGTATTCGAAATTGAATATGAGACCAGGTTAATTAGATTTCGAAAGTGATTTGTGAAAACCCTATCGTGAAGATGAGAATTTAAATAAGTTTTGTTCTTATTGGTCTCTAATTTCATTTTTATTTTGTATTTCGGATATAATTACGGAAGGGGGTTACAGCTTGGCCATCCAAGGTCCAAACGGAAATTTATGTTGTTCATAGAAGGACTTTAAATGAAGAGTTGCAGACTTGTTCATGAAGAGTAGAACACTTGCAAATGCAACTTGTTAAATTTGTGTTGTTCATATATATAATCCACTTATTCATGAAGAGGTGGACACTTGCAGATGGAACTTGTTCATGATCCTATATTTTCTTGTTACCCTATTAATTTGTGATTTGTTATAAAAAAAAGGCATGCTTTTTTGCAAAATGAAATAATAATAATAATAATAATAATTAATAAACATTGACAGCCTCGCATGCCAAACTCAATCCATCCGGAAAAAGTCATGGGAAGAGAGACTGTGTGATGATTTGCATGCATAAGATGAGGCGTACAAGTAAGATATCTGATATCAATTACTAATTTCTTTGAGTCTTTTATTAGTCTAAATTCATAAGTGGGTAACTTCTTTATTTCCTTTTCTTGTCAAGGTTGTTGAGGGGCTCGCTCAATGAATAATTTGTGAGTGTCTTGATTTTATTGGTTTTGTTTTCTTGAATATTAAAATATTTTTTAGAATAAAATGTATATAAATCTCTTGTAAAATCGAAATATATATTTCACAAACCTTCCTAATCTATTTGAATTGGTTTCTTAATAGTACCTTAGTACTTAGAAACTATCAATCCATATAGAAACAACACTCAAATATTTATAGGGGATTACTTAATTACCTTTCTTCATGTTTTTTCAGCGCAGAAATTAGCCCTAATTTAGCATGAAGATAAGAAGGTGAAGTGTATATGATTTATATATATAGAGAGAGAGAGAGAGAGAGAGAGAGAGAGAGCACTCATTTTTAATTAAACATACATACATTTTATTCCATGTCAAACCATTTGCCATTTATTTATACTCAACACATACATAGTACAACACATGACTGGTGTATTTCATATAGAAGCAACACCAGTTTTTCATGCTAAACACACACATAGTACAACACATAATAAGTGTACTTCATATAGAAGCAGCACCAGTTATTTAATACCCAACACACACTGGTGTTTACACCCGATAAATCGCATATCGATTGCCATTTACATTTGTTGTAGGGTGTGCTTCATATAGAAGTTGCAAGCTTCAAATCCGGTATTTCTTTTTTCCCTTTGATTGGGTATGCACCAGAACAATTTATGTTACATACTCCTGGTTTGGAGCCGGTGTTTCTTTTGATGCGGATGTAACCTTTTTCACCCCATCTGGTCCCCCATGAGTTTTTGACAATCCAATAAGCTTGACCATTCCGTGAACCATATCCTACTATTAATACAGCATGGTTTGTTTTGCATGAACCAATGCGTGAACAATCATTCCCCTTAAAGATTCCCTATCAAAGTTAAGAAAACTACTGTTAATTACTTTTTAAATGTGTCTGGTTGGATGGTAACTAGAGATGAAGTAGTGTGGTAATGAAAATTAGACTTACACCAGTGTAGGACTTAAATTCCTTGCTTGCATACAGGGAAACACTAACAGGTTGTTTGTAAACATAACCACGAAGAGAGCTCTCATATATAGGATTGTGAAGCCAATACTTATAGCTATTGATAGTAGCGACTACTTTTTTCTCCTGCATCAATAAAAAATAAAACGAAGAGTGAAGCCATAATTAAAAAATACATACATTTGAACTAACCAATTAGTAGACACAATGATAGACTAACCTTTTTGTGATCGCAAGCACTAGTAGAAGCTGTATATGGATAAATTGCTTGAGAGGTAATACCACGATTTTTGATGACATATTTAAATGCGTTGACATACCACCCTCCTTTGCAGCCTTTGTTACTTTTATCGTAGGATACGAGTTGTTGTTCAGAAAGATCCAGAAGCCGTTTTGTGACTATTTTTGTTATTCCTTCTATTGCTCCAGTGGTAGAGAATGCCCAACAAGCACCTATTAACATAAATTTGATTTGATATTATGCTTATATGCTATATACTATAGGTTATAATAAACAAACAAAAGAAATTTAAACTTACCACATCGACCCTGGTCTTTCACACGAGTTACAGCTCCTTTGGTCCTCCAATCCCAAGAAGGGGGTGGTGCATTTGGATAGGAAGCATGGTTCAATATCATTTTGTTGTCGTTGCCTTCCATTATGAGATTCTCTATCTCATGTAAATAGATTTCGCTGAACTCTTCATAACTCATCTGAAAATTGGTTCAAACCTAGACGACAGTCGTCGGGTGAGTTTCTTTCTGCATTTTTCTCTCCGACATATTTCAAATTACTTTTGAAAATCTGAACCCTAGCTGCCTCCTCTTCTAGGGTTTGGTATTCTCGTTCATTCTCCTTTTTTCACATTTGGAATAGATGGAAGACTTCTTTCTCAGAAGTGTACATGTCTAGATCTAGATTCGAAATGGAATACTCATCAAGCACACTAGACGCGAGACAAATCGAAGCATACCAAACCAAGAAAAGGGGAAGCAATTTAGCAGCAAGAGAATTCATTGTGCACTCAAAGGCAATAGATATCAAGCTTTTGGATTGTGGTTGTTGCATAGCATTTTTTCCATATATATATAGGGAGAGAGAGAACCATCCGTTTATCACAGTTTACATTTTTTAAATCAAATTGAGTTCGCTTACTTGTCATTTGAAAAATGTGATGAAAATAAAAAAATCTCACATCCTTATATTGATATATTTAAACTAAACTTATGCTGAGTGAGAGTCACATCATCAGCTACCAACCCTGTTTCTCTTGCAGTTTAATAAATTAAAAGTATAGAGATCAATACCTATACTTGAAAAAGAAATTATAAGGACCTAATAAAATATTTACTAAAATTTAATTAAAACAGGTATTTTTTTTTATAAATTACATATTAAATTTTTTCTTTAATCTATCCAAGTTCAGAAGAGTCCACCCCTTTATTCCCTTGTGTAATATCCCAAAATTTAATAAAGGTCTATTTTCTCGAAAAAAAAAATCAAGGAACAATAATTAGATAATAAGTCAAATTATAGAACATATGAAATTTAAGCAATCTTAAATTAGACAAAGGTGAAAATAAGATAAGGATGTAACATTTTGGTATTAGAGCAAGGATTTTGGCCACAGAATTGTTTGCTCGGAGTAAATGCAGTGGTTCTGGCAACCGGATAGTATACTGATATGCTTAATTATACAGTGATAAGAACAACGAAATGAATTACTTTGGCTAGTTCACAAGCCCTTGAAAGGAACAAACAAGCCTCGAGGAATAATGAAATACCCGAAAGGTAGCACATAATACCATACCAGAGAGAGGATGGTACAAGGATGACATGGATGCCGAGGAAGAGGGTCCGAGTAAGGCTCGAGTATTAGCCTCATCCTAGAATAGAATCACTAGTAGGCTGATCAATGTCCAGCCACAGTTGCATATAGTTAAGAGTCAGGCAGATAAACCACTAACAGACAAGACAAAGACATATATGGATTCCATTACTTATCCTGACATTGGAACAGTATACGTGATGCATAGCTTACAACTAAATCAAGAGTTATGGCTGCACATCAAGGGTATATACCTGTGGGTTGTCCGTGAGTACCATATCCCAGTGGCTTAGAATACAGCATACATGAACAGACTTACCTCAGTTGAGGGTGGTCAGGGATATTTTAGTTTGAGGATTCCGGATGACATTGGGATCCGTAAAACATTATACTCCTATTTGAACATAATAGGTTGGGCCAGATGAAGAATAAGACTATAGATTGGGGCCCAACAGACAACTTTATGGATAACAGGGAACATATTAGGGTACGCATTTAGGCACATGTACTAGGACTATATATCAATGCGGTTAATGTCCACACACAATGTTTAATTAGTCAGCCGGTGACAGTGGCATGACTCAGTGGACAAAGGGCAGGCGCAGGGTAGCGGTGGTCGGAGATAGCTAAAGTCAATATCTGCGTTTTAACACAAGTACACAAAAGTTAAGTGCGCTTAACCCAGGGAAATGCCATGATAGGTGACCCCTGGGAAGTTGTTGCACATGTTATGCTATGTCATGTAAAATAAGTAAGAACATGATGTACATAAATTCAATAGCTGTATATTGTTACAGGTTTTCCCTGACTACTATAAACATCGATGATATGTTGTTTTTAGGGTACCTGTGTATCCAAAACTTTGTGAAATGACTGATATGTCCTTGTGTTTATGTGGAACTTATCTCTTTCTTGTTTCTATATCATGAAATATAATGATGATGAGACCAAGAGGTATAGCTGCTGGGTAGGGTTAGGAAGTTAGACCTAACACAATACAACAAACATAGGGCGAGTTAATAGAATGACAAACAATGGCCTATGATCATCAGGAATGACCTACGGGAAGTGTATGGGAACAGAACACAAACAGGGCCAATCCTAGTGAACAAGAATATGAACAATAGTCTGAGGAATCCAAACGGGACCCTCTGTTTACACTTGCTCCTAAAGGAGATAATTTGCAAACAAGAATAATACATCTCAATTAACAGGGGTATATTGTTGATAGAGGCCGACACCCTTAGCTTCTGAGGAAGGTTTGCTCTCCAGTTGATAGAGGATTGGTTATAAATTTAGTGTCAATATTCTAATCTACTTAAAGAGTAGAGAAGAACATGAGGAATACCTAAGAGTAGTGCTAAGACATGTTGTCTCATATAATGAATCACCCACTCGTAATACAGTGCATGCAGCAGATGGTGCATACAGTGAATAATACATATAATGACCAGTGCACACAGTATGATTAGAAAAAGGGCAAACAATCATTTGATCCTAAACAAAACACATAGTCGGATCAAACAATATACAATATGGTTAGTAAGGGTTGAACGGTTATTTGATCCTGAATACGAAATAGGCAGATATGGTTACAGATAGTGAACACATTTAAAGACAATCATGTCTATAGACAGGCATGTTGACAGTAAGTCCTAGTGTACATGTTTGTAGAAGGCAATAAGACCAGAATATTCAGTGTTATGAGAATGAAATGAGAGACATAATTGATTTTCCTACTATTCCACTAACTTGAGGCTATAGTAGGAGTCGATTGGTGGATGGCAAATGAGGTGATGAAAGGTATAAGTAGAAGGGTTACTAAGTAATCCATAACCTAGGAATCAATTGTTAAGTTTTGATTCCACAAGAATTTGAAATGGCTCAGAATGATATGAGTTGAAACGGGCCATGAACTGGCATAGAGAATACATGTTTCTAGTGCAGTCAGGTGTTATAGGAGGTACCAGTGGGACTCCCACTAAATCATCTTAATATTATAAAAGCTCATATGACATTATAAAACCAAGAGAAATTGAGTTGGAATCTCTTCAAATCTTCAATCCTACTTGATTTTCCTTGCGAAACTTCACTCCTTCACTTGAAATTGCTCCTTAGCCACTTCTCAAAACCTTTAAATGTTGAGCTCCCCTCTGCTTTTCTAGATTTGGCCTTTTAAATGACCTAGAAGTCAAAACATAGTTGTTGTTTTGGGTTTTGGTTGCAGCCAAAACTGCATTTTGGAGTTTCTTGGCTATAGCCAAAAACCGTCTATCTTGCCTCTGTCTATCATTTGGTTGTAGCCAGAAATGGCTTGGTTACAACACAAGAGTTTTTGGAGATCTTCTGGATACAGCCAAGCATTTGTCTTCAACTCTTCTAGCTTTTTCTAATGTTGCTATGGTGTTCTACTCTTCTTCCCATCTTCTTAACCAATGATTTATGCTTCCAATGGCTCTTTGTGTGTCTCAAGTGTGATCCTATCAACACAAGAAAATCTATACAAACCAAAGGGTGAAGAATGATAGTAAAATATTCACATTTAACCAAAGATTCATGCCCGGCCTTTTTACCAACTACTCACTAGGCACATTTCCTATACACTTATATCCTTGCTTATCCATTAATCAACCCAAAAAGTGTGATAAATTGAGGGTAAACTTGCCAATTTGATATGAATTTCACGAGGTTAGCACACCTCCAAACTTAAACTTTTACTCGTCCTTGAGTAAAACTAGTTGAGCAATCAAAGAGCTAAATCGATTAATAATTGACTTAGTACACATGCATGATCATTTCCTCATTGGTTGCTCAAGACGTTATCTTCAATAGGAATACAATGAAATATAAATGAATGAAAGATTCAAAATTTAAAGCAACCCATCCTAACAACTTTAAAAATATGTATGTGCGTGAGGAGAGTTGGAGAACAAGTTTTCCTGCGATTATCAAGATCAAATGTAGGAATTCAACATGTATAAATCAACCTCAGTATCAGGTCTTCATATACCTACATTCTCCTCTCTTTCCACTAATAAACAATTCCAACTATTTCAAAATCAATGGGACTTTCTAGGCTTGATTTGGTCATTGGTTAAACTCTTTGAAAGAATGGGGAAACAAAGCGGATTTAAATTTCTTACACATAATGACAGTTCACCATTCCTCTCCTTGTTCTTACACAACAATTCTCCTTCAAGAATAAAGCACTTCTCCAAATTTATCCTCATTCACTACTCAAAGAATTATATGAAACACGAAACTCAGAAAATATGCAAAGATGAATACCTTATAGATTTAAAATAAGCTTTTCAAGAATTTCTAAGTGTGAGTGTGTGAACAGAGTCAACATGTATTCCTTTTGCAATTGCCAAAGTTATACGCAATACTTCAAGTCATATACCAATATTCAAAAACTCAATTATATCATTCTGCTATTTCTTCCCCTCTTCTTCTAATTTACTCCAGTTGACTTAAAAATCAAAGGGAATTTTCGGATTGTAATGGGGTTAGGGGCTAAGGTGTTTAAAAGAAAAGGTAAAGGATAATCAACAAATACCTTAAGATAGATGATAACCACTCAAGGGGTTTCTTCCTTTTTAGATCAAACAATCTCCCCTAAACTTAAACCGAATTGGTCTTTTCCATATCAGGCCTTATTGTACTTTTTTACTTTTTTTTCATATTTTTTAGCTTGATGTCTATACATTATGAACCATTTTTCTTTCTATGCTCCTTTTTCCAATCATATAAAACTCTACACATCACCACATTCCACACCTTAATCCTTATCATCTATCTCAAGCAAGGGAATCATGGTTTTTCACATTGGCTAAGGTAGGTAGATGTTAGGTTTTCAAAAAGAATTTTCTAATTGGTTTTTCAATCAGGCTCAAAATAAGGGTTCACAAGGGGAATCAAATCAATTAGGTAGGCTTGAAATCATATGAAACAAATCAAAAGACTTGAAGAAGTCCAAAGATTATTTTGCAATTAACCGTTTGAAATAAAAGTATATAACCTAATTTGCCACAAATCCCTTCAACAAGAACTTCCAAAATACAGGTAACTCCCATAGTGATGTCTTAGCTTAAAAATTCCTGAATAACTTGCTTTATCCCTACAATGCATCTATCAATGCACACTAAACAAAATTTCTTATCGAATACAAAAGATTGAGCAGGAATTTATAAGAGATGCTTGACATGGTTTTTCTGTATATGGCTCAAATGGGGTGCGAATGGATTGATTATCATTGGTAGGCTTGAAAGGCACAAACGAAGTTAAAAGAATGCCCAAATCACTTTTCAAAAATGTGCGAATTCATTTACTCATTTCAAGAGATTCCAATATAGGTTCTAAAGTCTATCAATTAAGAGAGAATATACACACTAAATTGCTACAAAATCCCCTGACAAAAACCATTAAATCATTCCCAACTCCTGTGCAAAGTGTTAATTCTAAAAATTGCCAGGAAACAATGCTTTAAGATGTAAATCAAGCATTCAAGCATATTAACCATCATTTCCTATAAAAAATAAAATCCAAGCATCCATTCAATCATTGGAACATGCACTTACTATCACAGATAATTAATCAATTTAACTCAGCTTTCAAACCAAAGGGCAAGAAATATTCAAAATATACACACCTGAAATCCTTGTCAAATAAGCACACAAATCATCAAAACTACCTCCAAACTTAAGATGGGCAATGTCCTCACTGTCACAAGAAACCAACAAGGACAACCATTTATAGCACAAACATTTATTCATGACTAAAATATCCAATGAGAACAATCAACCATAGCAACTAAATATGATTCAGTAGCACAAGAGAAGCATAAGAATTTTAACTACATAATAGTCATTAGCACAATGGATGGTTCTCAAAAACAAAAACAGAATACAAGCAAGGACAAAACATTAAATTCAGCTAAACCATGTGACTACAAGGAAGAACAACCCCATACTTAGCTCCACCAGTAACTACATCATCATCCTCACCAATATCTTGTGCGGTCCACTGAGCTTATTATGCAATCTACGCTTCTATTATGATCAGTCAAGCATTTTGGTTGTGCAGAGCTATAAGACATTGTCCAACATTTTCAGTGAGGTTATATATTATGGAAAAGAGGTCGTGCATGGTCGGTTGAGGGTGAGAGGAGGAAGATGGCACACCATGCTTAGGGAATAAAGCCTGAGCATCCATGTGTATGTCATATAGGGGAGGTAGGGGTGTAGAATAGGTTAGCTTTTGGCTTGATGTTGATGTATTGAAATTTTGGGATATGTTTAAATGCAACATTAGTAGGGATTGCTGCAAGTCCTTTTGAGATGCAGAAGGCTAATATCTGGTATGGGAGCATGTGACCACAAGTGTGGTCATGAACGTGGTCATGTAAGGATTTAAAAATTAGATGCCCAATATCCACTGGCTTCTTGTTCATGAGGAGAAACACAATAAGTGCCTGATCCCTTGTGATGCGACTACGGTTTGAGGATGGCTAGAAATAATCTTTCCCAAAGTGCATCCAAATACGCGCCTCAACAGATAACCGAGCACGATTTAAATACTTCGTGTGTCTAGTAGGGCGTTGCCAAGAGATTTCCCCTTCATAATCCAGAAGCTGCAAGATCTCATCTTGAGGAACTTTGTCGTCATTATCCTGATAGTATTTGTATTTGCACTCCTCAATGAATGGCAAATTCAAATACTGATGGAAGACACTGAGTGTGAAATCAATGTCCACCCCACGAAGAGTGAATCTCCAGATACTTTGAACACAAGCTTAAGCGTAGAACTCATAGACTAGTTATAGATTGTCGTATCTTTTGGTGTCCATGAGCTTTCCCATTTTATACATCTTTGTTGCCAGATCATAGAACTTGTAGGAAATAGTGTATGGGAATTTCCATTCTTGCAAAAGAGGCCTTAGAATAATTTTTTGTTTCGCATCAGTAATAGCCTTAGGGGTAACCTTATTAGCAACCTTTTTGACTGGCATTTTGTCTGTAGAGAAGAAGAAAAAGAAGAACCCACCACAGCTAGCAAGCAATTATTCACATGAAAAAGAAAACCATCCAACCCACATCAGGAAACAAGAAACAAAGTCCTAAACTAAGGCAAGAGACTCCCCCAAACTGAAGATCTATTTAGTACCATGCTACAACAGAATTCCTTGCATAAACCTATCCTCACTGCATTTGTAAGTCCTAAAATCACTTTGACTTAACTTGTCAAACTCATTTCATTGTGATAAACAAAGTGAACAATTTTTATTTAAGAGCGGATCAATTCAAAATCATAAGAAAAGTAAAAGGGTAACATATTTATTTTTGACAAACAATTATTAGAACCCTAAATAAAAATGTTAAATCATCAAAACAACTTAATCCAAGTGGCCCAAAAGCTTTTATCATATCAAAATCACATGATGCAAAACAGAAACAGGTTTTACCATGAAATAAAGTGAATGCAATCCAAGAAGCAGAGCATGTTAATTAATTACAAGTTCCCAAAGCTGCCAAATTGAGCTTACTTATGCAACTCTACAATATTTGCTTGAAACTCCTTTTTTTTATTTGGCACAACATGATTTTCCCAAGTAATTAGGAAAAGTCTCTCTACATATTAGTATGAAGATGTTTTCATGGTGCAATAAAATTGAGTTCGACTTTTCCTATGTAAAACCAATAACAAAATATTACAAAGCATCAATCTTTAGGAACTTTATGAAAGTGCTTAATTAATCAACCATTCTCAAGGCAGTATGGAAAATGGAACAACCTGCACCAGTAATTCTGAGAACTATTGTAGCAAGTAACCATCAGTAATTTCAGGCAACAAATCTCAGAGTAGTTCTTAAAGTCCATACTTAACTCCATGCATAGCTTTCAATTTGACTTTCCATACTGAAAATGTCTGAGTACATTCCAAGAGCACCAACAGATTGATTAAGCATGATTGCATAGGGTTTCCAAATTGATCAAACTTTTTTTAACATTGGAACCAACCTGGTTGTCACAAACAAATAGGACCTCTTCCTAGTATATTCATGGTTCAAAACTGAAATTAAATAGTTTCCATTTAACTCAGCAACCCATAAATTTCAAAACATTACCTTTGAAGAGCAAGTGACAATGATTACTTATCCATTAAGCGAAGAACAATATGGAACGTGTGTGAAAATGATTCAGCAATTTCAAGACTTAATTTCTAGCCATTAATCCTTAAAACACATTCTAAGTTCAATCCTAATTCTCAACAATCCCAATAATCTAGTAAAGCAAAAATTCTTACATTACTAAGTATCTACAAGACCATTGATGAATCCTCAAATCATCATATATCAATTCAATCTAGTGCCCAATGCTCATAACAAGTAAAGCACTAGTATCCAATTCATGTCAATTCAATAGAGGACCCATGGAATATTTTTGCAACTATTGGACTAGTTCCAAAACAGATTTTGATATTTTTAGCAGTAAATTCCCTCTGTGAATGCACAAGAACCAATTACTCATGTCAAACAGAGCATACACTATTCAGCAAGTTGAAATCATAAGTGAAATGAAACCAAACTCCCATCCTATGTTTCATACTATCAACAGTAGCAGTACTAGTCTACTCCTCAAATCAAACTCTCATCAGTTCAAGCCTAATTTATTCTATTACTTACTGAGCTAAAACTTGATCCTAATCTAACCAAAACTCTATAGAACATATATGAAGGATATGGAAATTACCTTAGAGAAGAGAAATGGAAAATTGGAACAACAATCACAATGAAACAGAGGAGACAACAGAGACCCAGACTTGCATCTTTCTTCTGAGATGAGACTGTCGGAAAGCAGAGAATCCAGTACAACGATAGTTAGGAGAGAGATAGAGAGCAGCTATGGGAAAAGAGTACTATCGTCAGCACCAGTAAAAGAAATAAAGCGAAGATGAAGCTTGGTATGGGTTTAGCGAAAGCATGGTTAAGGTTCAGGAGGCGACGGAGCATCGGCGGGGTAAAGGTAAGGAGATGGATGGAAATGGAAAGGGAAGAGGAAGACAAAGAGTAATGGTGAAAGGGAAAGAGAAAGAGCAAAGATGGAGGTGATTATATTAGCTGTGCCTGTGTATCGGAGCAGCAACACAAATGTGAAAGAAAAAGAGAAGGAGCAAGGGCGAGAAAGAAAGAGGAAAAGAACGAAACAGGGAAATAGTTTTTTTTAATATCGGGTTTTGGCTACAGCCAAGAATTTCTTGGTCACGGCCTAAAACCAACGGCCTTAATCTTGGCTGTAGCCAAAATATGTTGGCTGCAGCCCAAAACTTTCTTCCACTTTCTTGGCTGTAGCACAAAACTGTCTGGCCTATTTTTAGCTGCAGCCAAAATATGCTTGGCTACAGTGCAAAACTCTCTGGACTCTTTTTGGTTGCAGCCAAAATATGCTTGGCTATAGTGCATGATGTTGTGTTACTTCAGATATCAACAACCCAAGTGTCAGAAAATAAGGAATGCTTTATCGCACTATCAAGGTTATGACCATAACATATAATACCAACCCTTAATCAAATTAAGCACAAATTCCTCCTGAATCTCATACAATCATGAACATCAATAACTTACACAATTGAAACACACTTTCATATGATCAAAGTGCACCCTAAAATTCATGAACACACGTAACATCTACAATTGATATGATTAGGCCAATCCAATGCACAAATCAAACTTTAATTCATTCCGCAAACATGAATACAACTAAACTAGAAATGATAATGCGTTGGTAACAATAGTTATTAAATCAGGTCATGCTCATCTAAGATTAGGCTCAGTTTAATCATAGAAATTAAGGAACTTCCCTGGAAAATTCCTCTCCAACACCTAAATTCTCCACCCTTCCTTTATACCCTTTTTCTCTCTTTGTTTCTCTATTTAGGGTTCCCCTCCTATCTATAAAAGCAAAAGACCAAACATAAATCTACTAAAAGCATACCAAAATCAAAGAAACTAAAGAGACTAAGTTAAGGACTTAGGTTGCCTCCAAAGAAGTGCTTAGTTTATAGTCTGTAGCCTGACTCTCCATGTTGGTCACTCTTCATTAGATAAGTAAATAGTGGATACTAGCCTATCCACATCTCCTCCCCAATAATGCTTCAACAGCTTGAGGATCAAAATTCAGATTTTTGATAACCCAATAAGCCCCATGCTCCAATTCTACTGGCAAGTGACATGCTTTCCTAAACACCAAGTGATATGGAAACATACTAATAGGCGTTTTGTAAGCTGTTTAGTAAGCCCATAAAGCATCATCCAACTTGGAAGACCAATCCTTTCTAGTAGTATTCACCATCTTCGCAAGGATGTTCTTGATCTCCCGATTGGAAATTTTAGCTTGGCCATTAGTTTGCGGGTAACAGGACAATGCTACTTTGTGCTTGACACCATATTTCTTCATTAAGGCTTGAAATTGGTGATTGCAAAAGTGTGAACCATCATCACTAATAATCACTCTTGGTGTACCAAATCTTGTGAAGATGTGCTTTTTGAGGAATTTCAACACCGTCTTAGCATCATTAGACACATATGTAGTAGCTTCGACCCATTTTGAGATATAGTCTACTCCAACCAAGATATATTCATTGTTGAATGATTTAGGGAAAGGGCCTATAAAGTTAATCCCCCAAACATTGAAAAGTTCAACTTCAAGCATGCTATTTAATGGCATCTCATTCCTTCTAGATATATTCCCTACTTTTTGGCACCTATCACATTGAACAACAAAGGCATATTCATCTTTGAATAAAGAAGGCCAATAAAACCACTTTAATTACCTTTGCAACAGCTTTCTCTCCTCCAAAATGGCCACTATATTCAGAAGAATAACAACAATACAGAATGCACTCTTGTTCATTTTCTGGGACACACCTTCTAATGATTTGGTCAAGGAACATCTTGAATAAGTAGGGCTCATCCCAAAGGTACTTCTTCACCTCATGTAAAAAATTATGCCTTTAATGAGAATTGAAATCTAGAGGTAAAACTCCCTAAACTAAGTAGTTTATAAAGTCAGCAAACCATGGTGTGTATGAATTGTCAACAAAGAGCAGCTGCTCATCCAGGAATAATGCATGGATCATATCAAAAATATCAAGTTGAGCCTCAGTACTCAACCTTGAGAGATGGTTCGCTGCTTGATTCTTAGTGCCTTTTCTATCAATGATGTTCAAGTCAAACTGCTGAAGTAGAAGCACCCATCAAATTAGTCTGGCCTTTGAATCCTTCTTCATAAGTAGGTACTCTAGAGCCGAATGATCGATGTAGATAATAACATTAGTACCCACAATGTAAGGTCAAAACTTCTCACAAGCATAGACTATGGCAAGTAACTCCTTCTCAATGGTGGTGTAATTGAGTTGGGCACAATCAAGAGTCTTGCTAGCATAGTAAATTGGGTGAAAGAGTTTCTCTGCCTTTTGCCCAAGAACAGCACCGACGACATAATCACTAGCATCGGCCATGATGATTAAAGGTAAAACCCAATCCGGAGCTACTAAGATAGGAGCTGAAATGAGACACTTCTTTAACTCCTCAAAGGCTTGTAGGCATTCATTATCAAACTTGAATTCCACATCCTTCTCCAATAGCTTGGATAGTGGCTTGGAAATTTTTGAAAAATCTTTGATAAATCTCCTGTAGAACCCAGTATGACCAAGGAAGCTATAGACACCTTTCACACTTGTAGGCAGAGGCAATTGCTCAATGATAGCAATTTTTGCTCTATCTACATCCAAACCCTTCTTGGATACCTTATGGCCAAGTATAATGCCTTCTTGCACCATGAAGTGACATTTCTCCCAATTGAGAATCAAATTGGTCTCTTCACATCGTTTAAACACTGCATCTAAATTTTCCAAGCAAGAATAAAAAAGATGGACCAAAAATAGAGAAATTGTCTATAAATACTTCAATAGTCTTCTCAATCATATCAACAAAAATAGACATCATGCACCTTTAAAATGCAGTCGACACATTGCATAGTCCAAAAGGCATTCTTTTGAAAGAGAATGTGCCATAGGGACAAGTTAAAGTTGTCTTATCTTGGTCTTTTGGGGTTGTGTTAATTTGATTGTGTTGGACATGATTAGTTTTGATGATGTCAAATATAGATATTAATTATTGAGAGCAAAAAGTTTACATAATGTATTTATCTCCTACGTTGACTAACTACTGTGTTTAATGTGAAATATCTTGTAGATTAGTCAAGCAAAGAGAGAAGATATCAAGTTGGGTTGAAAAGATTCATGTGTTTTAATACTGTGGATTATTCGAATAGTCAAATTGTTATTCGAATAGTCAAACTTGTTTTCAGTTAAGATATATTCGAATAACTCTCAATTTATCCGAATAAACAAAGTATTATTCGAATAATGAATATGCTATTCGAATAGAGGAGAACTGTTAACATTTGAAAGTATTCGGATAAGCACATTAGTATTCGAATAGTATGCTTAACAAATTTTTCTGAAAACAATTTAAGTGAAAAAGTATTCGAACAGTCAAGGCATTATCCGAATGGTCATTGTGATTTCAAACTCAGTTTCTAAATATGGTATTCGGATAGTAGGATAACTATTCGAATAGTAAAGGCACTATTCGAATAGTATGATAATTATCCAAATAAGCTTTTGATGAATTTCAACATCCAATATCACATGACTATCAGGATAGTAAAGTTACTATCAGAATAGTAAGATTACTATCAGGATAGTAAGGAGACTATCAGAATAATATTTGACATATTTCAAAGAGGACTATTCGAATAGTAATGGAACTATCAGAATAGTCTAAGTGCAAAATTATCAAATATTATTCAAATAGTGGAATGACTATTCGAATACTACAAGACTATCAGGATAGTAATTGAACTATCAAAATAGTCCATAACTGAAAAAGGGTGATTATATTCAAATACAAGAAGTGCTATTCGAATAACAACAGCAGACTCTGTTTCTTTCAGTACGGGTGATGTTCAATAATTTGGTCATATCTCCCAAACCACAACTCAGATTGAGGTGAACCTGATGGCATATGAAACTAGACTTCCAACACGAACGTTTGACATCAAGATCACATTCAAAGGAGTTCAGATGAGAGAGATATAAGCTTCGAAAGTGGACACATGAATCAGTGTCATATTCCTGGACAGCTTTTGTATTTTGAACATAACTTTCAAACTACATATTGGATTGTAACGAAATTGGTGCCATATCAAAGTAGACTCAAAGAGCTTTCCATGGATATATAATTTGTTACATTTGAAGATATATCCTAAGAGCTATGACTTCTAGAAGTTTCTGCTCATGATGGCTCGTGAGTTCAGAGATGGTCTAAGAACAGTAGATACTCTTTGGTTCATAACTTTCTGTACACAACGAGTTTTAAGGTGATTCTTGTTGCATTGGAATGTAAACGATGAGAGCTTTCCGATGATATATAATTTGCCATGTTTCAAGTCAAAATCAAGAATTCACTTGAAGGCACTACTCGAGTGACTAGTTGATAACAAAAGACTTTACTCGAGTGAGTACTCGAGTAACCAGGTAAAAAACTTCCAGTTGCTCTCGGCATTTTCAATCCTGCCAATGTTACTCGAGGAGCTACTCGAGTAACTCACAGTGATAAGCAAAACCTGAAGGTATTACTTGAATAACATATAATGCTTTTCTCACACTTCACTTCAAGTAACTACTCGAGTATGCAAGTCCAGAATTTTAGAAATCATTCCAATGTTCATTTATTTGTTTCCTGTGTGATTAACCTTTCATTGTATTAGCATTCTTAGCATATCTACAGATAACCAATGAAGAAATCTTACCAAATAAAGAAAGTCAAATGCAATGTTCAAATACTACCTACCGCCACCTACCGCAAATAGATATTTTTCAAATACTGGAAAAGTCAATAGTGGCTGCGCACACTCTAACGGGCATGAAGAAAAATGTTCCAACGATCACTACCAACACATTTATATATACGGGAACATCCAAACAGAGAAAACACAACAAGAACACACACGAACGCAATATCAAGCTCATTACTCTGTTTTACATTATACTTGTAATTCTATGCTTCAGTGATTCTTATTCACTCTGTGAGAGAGATATTTCATTCAAACTCAATATTTGTTATTGAGGTAACTTAAGGTTGTGGAACCTTGAGTTGGGATTGGATTATGACTTGTAAGGGGGAGCGAGTGTCCAGGCGAAGGAACTTGCTTGTACTGAGGTGCCAAAAACCCACTGAATCTTGGAAGTTATAGTGAAACTCTCAGAGAAGCTCTGAGGACTGGACGTAGGTCAAAGTGGTGGCCGAACCAGTATAACTCTCGGTGTACACTTCTGTGATATTTCTCCTTACTCTTTATTGCTTTATATTCACCATCAAGTTTTATATTTGCAACGAAATTTTAGTATCACCCAATTCACCCCCCTTCTTGGGTGAAACACTTGCTCTAACAGATTGTACTTAGAATAACCATCGAGAAAGTAAAAGAACTCCTGATAAGCTAGTTTGTTCAACATCTAGTCAATGAATGGCAAAGGTAAAGTCATATTTCCTTGTAGTAGTGTTAAGCTTCTAAAAATCCATATATATCCACTATCTAATCATCGTGCGAGTGGGAATTAGTTCATTTTGAGTGTTAGCTACTACAGTCATACCACCCTTCTTAGGGACATATTGGACTAGGCTCACCTATGAACTATTAGAGATGGGATATACAATTCCAACTAAGAGCCATGTGAGAATTTTCTTCTTGACCACTTCTTTCATAATTGGATTCAAGCGCCTCTGATGCTCAATGGAAGTTTTGTGATCATCCTCTAATAGAATCTTGTGCATACAAACAGAAGGGGTTATTTCCTTGATATCGGCTATCTCCACCCAATGGCACACTTGTGCTCTCATAAGACTCGTAGGAGCTTCTCTTCTTGCAAATCTGAGAGAATAGAAGAGACAATAATCGATAAAGTAATAGAATTTCCCAAGTAAGCATTCTTGAGATAAGAAGGTGAGGCTTCAACTCTAGAACCAGAGGAACTTCAATAGACAGCTTCAGTGGAGTACTTAAAGCATATGACACTTCAAGTGGTTCAAAAGTCCTCAGTCTTGAATGAGGAAATGATTCCATATGAAATAGATTTTCAATAACTTCCTCATCAAACTCCTCCAAGCTCTTCTCACCAATTAAGAATGCCTCTAAAAGGTCTTTAATCATGGAAACATATGATTTTTTTTAGGAATGATTGAATCTAATATATCAACAAAAGAGCATTGGGCTGAATCATCATGAAACTTCAAAGCTTTTAGCATGTTGAGTATAACTTTTTCATCATCAACCCTCAAAGTGATCTCACCCTTTTCCACATCAATGAGAGTCCTTGCCGTGGCTAAGAATGCATGGCCAAGAATGAGAGGGATTTTCTAGTCAACTTCATAATCAAGCATAACAAAGTCCGTTAGAAAGATGAACTTGTCCACTTTAACTATGATGTCTTCGATGATTCCTCTAGGTTTAAAGGGACTCCGATCTGCAAAGAGAAAGGTTACTATAATGGGCCTTGGCTCTCCCAAACCTATTGGTTGAAAATAGCTAGAGGTATTAAGTAAATACTATCACCTAAGTCACAAAGAGCTTTACCATGGAAGTTAGTCCTAATATTGCAAGGAATGTAGAAGCTTCCCAGATCCTTATGCTTAGTAGGTAATTTTTGTTGAATAACCGTACTATAGTCTTCGGTCGATGCCACAGCCTCAAACTCATTGAATCGCCACTTCTTGGACAAAACATCATTGAGGAACTTAGCATATTTAGGCATGCTTTCCAAAGCTTCAGCAATAGGAATGTTCACATGGAGTTGCTTGAACATGTTCACAAACTTCTTAAATTGAGCATCTTCCTCTTTTTTCTTGAATCGTTGAGGGAAAGGTGGTGGTGGCATGATAGTGGAGGTGGTTGGCTTTCTCTTCTTCTCATCATTCATCTCTTATTCTACCTTCTTGCTCTTGACAACATCATCCAAACTTTCTTCAGTTTGCTTTCTCTTCCTAGTGTCATCCTCTTCTACTACACTTTCGTGATTCATAGCTACTTCATCACTAACCTCAATATCCACTTGCTCATCTTGCTTCGAGCTAGTCTTACTTGAGCTAGGCACATCCAGTATTACTTTGCCACTTCTCAAGTTAATGGCCTTGCATTCCTCTTTTCCCTCCCTTTTTGGATTAGGGATGGTGTCACTAGGGAGAGTCCTTCTTGACATGGCATTCACTTGTGATGCTAATTGCCCTATTTGTACTTTAAGGTTCTTAATCGCCTTTTCATGAAGAAAGAAAGTGTCCTTGTTTCCAGCTCTTGAAGATTTTATATTGGACAATATTTGAGCTAGGATCTTGTCCATTTTAGACTCTTCTTCCTTAATAGGAATTTGCCTTTGTTACATTTGAAAACCCAGTGGAGGAACAGGCTTTAAACTCAAAGTAGACTCATCTGGTGGATTTAAACTATTACCTTGGCTCTAAGAGAAGTTGGGATAAGCTCTCCAAGCACGATTATAAGTTTGTGAATGCAGGTCCCCCTGAGAAGGTTGAAACTTACCCATGTAGTTGATAGATTCCGAAGCCATGTAAAGAGGGCAATAGTCAGGCATGTGGACATTGTTGCATTGTTCACATACTATAGGAGTGGTATGAACAGAATGCACGCCGTGAGAATTGCTCTTTTGTATTTGAGATTACTTGTTCAAAGAGGATAAGATTATTGCAATTTGTGATGAAGAGTCTTCTTTTGTAGTAGGTATGGCTTGAGTAATCCTTCTATCATTGCCTTGAGTGTTGTTGGCAGACAGTTGATCCAAGAGCCTAAAATCCTTACTGACAGGAACATTTCGGTAACCTCTATTGGTTATAGAGTCAACCATTACCTTAGATTGACGATTAAGGTAAGTACAAAAAATTTGGATTACCACCAACTTGTCCACCCCATGATTAGGGCATTGCTTCATCAACATTTTGTATCTCTCCCAAGTGGCATAAATATGCTCATTTGGATGTTGTCTAAAGCTCAGAAATTCATCCCTAGCTTTTATAGATCTATCATCAGAGAAAAATTGAGCTCTAAACTTAGCCTCAAGATCATCCCATGAATTTATGGATCCTTTTGGAAGATTGTTGAACCAATCTCTAGCCTTCCCCTGTAGAGAGAGAGGGAATAGCCAGAGCCTCAACACATCTTGTGGCACTCCATTTTGCTTGAAGGAATCACACACCTCCAAGAAGTACATCAAGTCCTTGTTGGCATCTTCATTGTAGAGACCATAGTACAACCCATGCATTTGAAGCATTGTAATCATGACCAGCTTGATCTCAAAAGTGTGTGCTTGCATCTCCAGCATCTGAATGCAAGATTGAGTACCCCGTAGATTCTGTCTAGCAAAGTCATTAACAGTAGCCTTATCAAATTCATCATCCGCCATAGTTTCAGATTCAGACTCAGTCTCTTCTTCTTCAATGAGCTTAGTTTCATATTCAATTCGAGGCACTACCTCAAATACCACTACCAATTTGTCCGGATGCAGGTTTTGCATATACTGAGATGGTACCTACAAGGGACACAAGCAAGCAAGTGTCAAACTAAAACAAAAAATTAACAAAGAAAAGAAGGAAAGAAAAATTGTAAACCTAACTAAGAGCTCAAGCAAAATCTACTATCACAAGCCTAAGGTTGACTAAAGGATTTGTTAAACAAATCCCAGGCAACGGCATCAAAAACTTGTTCGTCACTACAAGTTCTCATATCGCACCAAGTAATAAAGTGATAAGTAAGATCATTCCCTCAAGGATTTGAATAACAAATTGGTCAAGAAATATTCTTGGTGAATTCAATTAAGTTGAGCTAAAATATGTTGTTGTGTGGAAAAAGAAGTTTCAAAAGATATTTTTTGTAAAAACTAAGAATTGTAATTACTAAATGAAAATCTGAATCTTGTGACTTCAACAATTGTAATAAGCTTATGATTGTTCATTCCTTTTGTATTTCATAAAACTTGATGATTTTCTTCTCCAAGATATTTCCATGGGAAATATATATGTTAGCCTAAGGTTCACAAACATTTGATTAAGCTTTCTCAAGTCAAAACAAACTTCATATCTACAATTAACAAGCACAATCTCTTGCTGCTATTAAGAGAAAATATTCATTAAACACCAACCTTAATTTGACATTGCTAGGTTAGTAACTATATCTTTATGTTACCAACAAATCATCCATTTAATTCCTAAACTTCAAGTCTAGCATAATTTTACCAAAGTTCTACAATCAAATTAACTTTCTCAAGCTAATTTAATTGAACAAATTGTCTACAATGATGGCCTGTCACAAATAGCAATGAATACAAGGTAAAATCAACATATATATGCCATTAGATACTTAAAGAGAGAAGGATTCAAGTTTAATCCATACAAAGGTTCAAAAACAATCCTAAAATGAAAATCTTAGTTATACATGCTCGACAAAGAATACCAAGTATACAAAATCATTACAATCATATTAGAAACAAAAAGGGAATTATTTCAACAAAACCAAGAGAAATTGAGTTGGAATCTCTTCGAATCTTCAATCCCACTTGATTTTCCTTGAGAAACTCCATCCTTCACTTGCAATTGCTCCTTAGCAACCTCTTAAAACCTTCGAATGTCTAGCTCTCGTTTGTTTTTATGTATTTCGCTTTTTAAATGACCTAGAAGTCAAAACGCACAGCTACTGTTTTGGGTTTGGCTGCAGCCAAAACTACATTTTGGAATTTCTTAGCTACAGCAAAAAACCATATGTCTTGCCTCTATCTATCGTTTGGATGCAGCCCAAAATTTTCTGGAGGTCTTCTGGCTGTAGCCAAGCATTTGTCTTCAACTCTTCTAGCTTTTTCTAATGATGCAATGGTGTTCTACTCTTCTTCCCAACTTCTTAATCAATGATTTGTGCTTCCAATGGCTCTTTGTGTGTCTTCAAGTATGATCCTATCAACACAAGAAAATATATACAAACTAAAGGGTGAAGAATGATAGTAAAATATTCACATTTAACCAAAGATTCATGCCCTTTTTACGAACTACTCACTAGGAAAATTTCCTATACACTTATATCCTTGCATATCCATTAATCAACCCAAAAGGTGTGATAAATTGAGGGTAAATGTGCCAATTTGATATGAATTTCATGAGGTTAGCACCGATGTCCTTAGGTTGTAAGACCTATGTACTTGGTGCTGTGGTTGATACCTAGTGCAATGACATTGGATTAGTGTGTCCAGGGTATGTCATAAAGCTGGAAAAAACATTCAAACTGTACCAAGTTGTAGTTGAGGCAGTGAGACCAGTGTAACCAAGTGCTTTGGTGTGGCTTGGGCAATGAGGTCCATTGCATGTTACGATTGCTAGGCAAGTTAGGTCCAGTGGTTGATGTGATTGTGTTATCCAGGCAGAGTCCCGAAGAGGCAGTGAGGCCTAAGGAACCAAGCACTATGGGAATGGACCAGTGGATCTTGTGTTTGAATGCATGCTACATATCGTGTACGAGATGAATAATGAATGTTGAATACTATCTAAAATCTATTATGAGAATATGGTGATTGTGTTGCATGCTCGAGGAGCTTGTAGATGAAGGAGATAGATTGAATATGATCGATATTTTGCACGGCTTGTGAGCCTGCACATGATAAAGGGATGGGTTGAGTGACAAGGATTAATCCCCAAGTTGTAGATGTTCAAATTTCGAGGACAAAATTTATTGAACGGGGGGAGAAATGTAATATCCCAAAATTTAATAAAAGTCTATTTTCTAAAAAAAAAAATCAAGGAACAATAATTAAATAATAAGTCAAATTATAGAACCTACGAAATTTAATCAATCTTAAATTAGACAAAGGTGAAAATAAGATAATAGTGTAACACCATGTATTACCAGGGCAAGAGAGTCTAATTTTCTTTGATATGATGAGAAGAGAGCTACTGATACAGCGGATGTGCGACCACATAATTGCATGTCTGAGAAGGGCAAATTTTGACATTTTACCCATTAATTCTATGATTTTGCACCCTTACGTAAATTTAACAACTTTTCTTATGTGGTGTGAATTAATTTAACTTGCACAGTTACACTAACCAGTTTGGAACCCCTCCTCCTCCCTTCACATCCTCTTCCCTCCTCTTCCTTTTATAACCTAATGATCAACATTTGAATGGTTCAGATTTTATTTTATACAAAATATTATTTTTATTTTCTATATTTTAGTATTGAATTATTCATATCAAAATTTAGCAATTTTTATTTAGTTAATTATCTTTTTTATAATTTAACATTTTAATAATAATTTTATAAAAGATCAAATTTGAGCCATTCAAATGTTGATCAAATGGTTACATTTAATTTGTTTTATCAAAATGTTAAATTATAAAAAGAAAAACAATTAATTAAATTTAAATTGCTAAATTTTGTTATGAATAATTTAATACTAAATAAAGGAAATAAAAATATTTGTATAAAAATAAAGTTGAAGCTTTCAAATGTTGGTCTTACCATTAGAAAAGGAAGAGGAAGAGGATAAAAAGGAAAAAGGAGAGGTTCCTCTCCTACTAGACCAACTGATTTTGAACTTCTGCCTTTTATCTTTTTGAATTCAAATAAAATGTACTCATATTTTTAACAATAAATCCATTAAACCCCATATTCTGGTTCGTTTTGTCCGTTAGTTTTTTTGATAGTTTATGTTTTTCTTCTTGTTAAAAAAGATAAAGAATGTTGTTTTTTATATTGTCTTGTTGAATTATTATATAGATTTGTATACCTTTTTCTATTAAAAAATAATTATCTAAATTTTTTAGGATGATGCTCAATTAAATATTTTGAATTTCTAGATTTTAAATACAAGATAATAAAATGTTAAAGAGAAAATTATCATCTAATGAATAAAACTAATCATCAAAACCTTATAAGTCAAATCTCCAATCACGTCACAACAAACTAAATTTTATATTTAATAGATTGGTTATTATATTTAAGAAAAAGGAATTAGCTACCTCAATGCTTGTAGCTACTAACTACTAAGCGTTCATAATTAAAAGGAAAAAGGTGGATATATAAATAATATGGAGTGCTTGGATCGACTGGCTTGAGTCATTCCAATTTAACTAATAATCTTGTATTCGAGTCATGACCATACAGTTTCAATAATTTATTAAGCTTTGGTAGTAATCTGTAAAAATGTAGAGGAACGGCTCTATTTGTTTCTTGGATTACCTTGTTTGATTTCATTAATCTGTCGTGTGGAACATGCAAATGGTAGTAATTACGTAATTATTTAATTGATGGATTACTTTGTTTGATTTCACTAATCGGTGCGAGGAACATGCTTTCACATGTTTAATTATTTTTCACAGAACGTCATCAGATTGATTGCTCAATAAACAACTCTGTTCAATAATTTATTTAGCTTGGGTAGTAATCTGTGAAAATGGATAGGAACGGCTTTATTTAATCGATGGATAACTTTGTTTGATTCCATTAATTGGTGAGAGGAACATGATTTCATTATTTTTCACAGAACGTCATCAAATTGAATGCTCAACAACCAACTCTCTGTTCCATTACAAATGACTCAACTCTCTGTTCAATAATTTATTTAGCTTGGGCAGTAATCTGTGAAAGATGGAGCGGGACGGCTTTGTTTAATTGATGGATTACTGGTTTGACTGTGTCTTTACGCCTTGGGGTCAAATGCAAAATATTTTTAATCCAAGAATTGTAGTACAATGCAACACTCGGGTCATCTCACTTGAGGAGCCTTTTATTGAACTACCTACGTAATCTAATTATCATGCAAATGTAATAAAAGCAAGGGGAAATGGGTTTTGGTTTTTGAAATTAATAATTAAAAGAAAGATGCAAATTAATTAAATGCTAAACTATTGTTTTTGGTATTTTTTTTTTTTATAAAAATGGAATGGATAAGATTGAATGGAATGATATGGAATGGAGAATATGAATAAAGAATGCTTTTGGTAATGAAGAAATGACAATCCTTGCTCAAAAATATTATGGGAGTTAAACATTCATTAAGTCTTAAGAACAATTTCAAAATAACACTTGAGTCCAATAATTCCAATTAATAGTAGCTCCTACAAATATAGCTAACTACTACCTCTTGAGATATCGTTAAAAACCACTTAATGTGCAATTAAATTTGGAATAATGCAATATATGAGTCTTCTTAAAATTGAGTGCTAAACTAATTGAGTGCTAAACTGCCCCTCAAGGATACAAATCAACCACATGAACTATACAATAACACGCTAATTAACATAATCTCATTGCAACCACAAAGAAATTCAAACATATATAATTTTCACACGACAAAATCCAATCTCAACTACAAATATCAAACCAACAGAGACAATTAACATTAATCTCAGTTTCAGAATCACATATATAAAAATTCCTAAAACTAGGCAATTCAAATATGTAATTCTAGACTAATGGAATGATAACAAAACTCCCCCTTATAGTCCATTAAACTCAAGCACAATTCATCATCACCAAGAAGCAAGCAAAATTAGTCACATATAGCCACTGCCACAATTCATATCAGTTTCTCAACCAAAATATCCAATGAAGCTAGTGGCAATGTCGACTTAATGGGGAATAGAAAGAAGGACTCTGGCTAAATGGGGCAGAGGAATGCTGGTGATGAAGTGAAGAACAAACGATAGTGGAAGGAGAATGATGGTGGTGAAAGAGTGAGAATAGAGAGACGGTGATGGATGATGGTCTGAAACAGAGGAAGAGAAAAGGTCGAAGCTGGGGGATTCAATGGGAATAGAGGGAAGAAGAAGGATAACGGAAATAGTGAAGTCGATGGGAAGGTGGTGGTTTCCGTTGGTGGTGGTTTCCGTTGGTAGTGGCTGATGAAGATTCTGACGGTGGTGACAATGGAATCAACGTCAACGGTAGGTGGAGCTCCTCCTCCTTTGTTTCAGATCTGTTTCCTCCAGAGCTCACTCTGTGATCACACACTGTGAACGTCTCAGATGGTGGTGTAAAAGGAAGATGACAGATTCAATGGTAGTTTGCAGGTGGTCTACAGTGGTTTGTTCCCAGCCTCTCCTCTCAAGCTCTCTCTGGTCTCTACCTCCCAGCTCCGCGATGCGTCTCTGCCTGGTCCATGTCTCTCTATCTGGGATGATGCAGGTTGCTGGTGGCGATGATGGTGAGGATGATGGCCGCTAGCGACACAAGGAAGCAAGGAGGAAGATCAAAGTGATGATGATGCTTGTGCGATGATCCGATGAAGATTCTCGTGCGGCGTTGTTCACGTCTGCATATATCCCATCAGCTGTGTCTCTCGCATCTCCTCTCGGGTCTGTCTATGTCACATTTCCATGTCCATCAGCCCAGTCCGTGGGAATCGGATCTGTCTTTTTTTTTTACATAATGGGCCTGCCTATTCTTTTCATCTCCTTGTGCTTCTTTTTCTTGTTTTTTTTTTTCCTTCTTTCAGCGGCCCAAATCCCACAACCCAAATCTGCTTTCTTCCTCTTTCTTTTTTTTCACATGGCCCAATAATTTGAACTTTTAAAATCCTTAATTTCCTTCTTTAATACCTACAATGCAAAATTAAGCATAAAGTAGCTTCAAAAGTTCAAGGGACAATATCAAAAAATAATAATTAATGAATTTTGACCATTTTGCCCCTAATTCCCATTAATTTAAAATAATTGTCCCTAATCAAAATTAATGCTTAATAATGCAATAATGTCTCAGAAAATATATTAAAATCCCAAATTAATCATGAAAAATTCATATAAAAATTTGGTTCCATCAATTCCCCCACACTTAAACCTTTGTACTCCTGAACAAAGGCAATTAAACACAATTTTCTAAATTTAAATCATCAATGCATTTGAAAGACAAGCAATTTCATAATTAGAAAGCAATGGATCAATTAATCAAATTCCACAAGTCAACACTAGTCATAATCAAGCAATGCAAAGAAATTAGCTAACAACATAATCTCAAAATATTAGAATGAAACACAAGAGAGCTTTCAAGGAATTAGTGTCTAACTCATCTCACTCATTGGGATAATTTCACTCTAGCTCTCTTAGTTAACACTTTACCATAGGCTTGTAACAACTCTAATATCTCCACTACTAATAACACTTAATGCAATGAATCAAGAGGGCTTAAAAGGCTTGTAATGATGGATGAAGGCTAAATGGAATGAATTAATTAGAAAAAAAATTGTTGATATGCAAGCCAAAGGTAATGATCAATTTCATATCACCTAAATAACTTTAAAATTCTTGCAAATTCTTTTCCAAATTTAAGAACAAGTGCCTTCATGGTTTTTTTTTTACAAAACATTTTTTTCTATATATATATATTGTATTTTATTTCTAATACTCTCCTCTCTTTTTTTCAAACTATACTCTCTTTCTTTTCCTTTTCTTTTTCTTTTTTCTTTTTTTCAAACTATATACTTTTTTTTTTCAATTCTCTTCTTCTTTCCTTTCTTGTCTTTTTTTTTGGAACTTACTTCCTTTCTCTTTTCTATATACATGGCATTTCAATGTATAAATTGTTCAACTACCTATTGGCAAACCACTTTGATTTTAGAATACTATGAACACTATGAATAAATGACATGCTTACAACATAGGAATGGCTCAAAGGGGTAAGCAAATGGTGATGAATGTAGGTTTGTGTTTGGGTTAAAGGGTTTAGAATGAATGCCTCTTTCATTTCCATCACATTAATGCAAATGCCATTTTGAAAAAGAGTTGAAACAAGTTCTAAAAGATGAAGAACTAAGTGAACATGCACACATAGAAAGAATTCAAGGCTCAATTAACCTTCCAACAAGGTTTCTCTCTAATACTCAATCCAACACAATCAATTGTATAGCAAGCTAACCACAACACATCTTCTTAACTATTTCTAACGTTAACCTTCTAAAATAATCAATCAAAACATTGCAATAAATTAAAACAATGCTCAACTCTTAAATGCACTAATGATATAGAAACTTTCTTTTCTCAAAACAAGGAGTAAGCAAAAATCCAATTGTGGGTTTATTTCTCTCCCCATTCACTTGAAAAGAACAAAACATGGTTTCAAAAAGTTTCCAAAACACTAGATTACATGAAAACTCAAGGAATTACCCACAAATCACATTTCCAAATTGGCAAATGCGACCCTTTACCACTTAGGACATGCATCAAAGCAAGTCATTCTTGAAAAATTTTTGAAAAATTTCTAGTTTAAGGCATTTTTACCAATTAATGGGATTTAAAATGTATTTCCCTCCCCCACACTTAATCAACACATTGTCCTCAATGTGTAAAACAATTCTAAAGAGAGTGCTTAGCAAATGGAATTTCAAGGCACAATTGTAATTAAGTAGGGTAGTGGCCACAAATGCAAAGCATACAAAGGGAGTTCTTATTGTACCTATTAAACTAAGTGACTTCTATCTTTTTCTACTGGTTTGTGTCCTTCCCCCATACTTATCTTCCTCACACAACAATTAAGCTCAAAGAATCATGTGAATTAGGAAGAAAACAAGTAAGGAAAGAGACAACCTGTGTTAGAGTATCTTAAGTCGCTTGAAGGAGAAGTTCTCATCGTCGATGAGAATCATGCATTTGGCATTTGGAACAGCTTCTCCCTCATTGAATTTCCTTGGTAGAGGTGGCTCAGGATCAATCAGAAGAGGTCCAAGGATGTAAGGTGGATATTGGCTCCTTCGATGACCTTTCCAAGGATGTGCCAGCAAATGGTCCAAGCAAACAACAGTATCCCATCCAAAAATAGAAACAAAGAGAGCTTTCAATTGAAATAAAGGCATGTTCAGTCCCAAACTCTCCAAGTAACTATCACATCCAAGGAAATCAACAGTACTCCCATCAGTAGGAGTCAAACAAACTGTCAAATTCTCTTGTGTTTGCAAAGTGGAAGGTGCGGAATCCAACTTAGTGTTGGAGTGCACAACATCATCATTTCAAATCATTACCACCCAAAACTTTCAAAGTTTCAAAAGAATCTTTTTCTTTTTCTATATTGGGTGGCAAATCACAAGAAAGAATAATATGGAAAGATTCATTTTCATTTGCAATGTCATCAATCAAAATAGTTGAATCTTTCCTTATTTAACTATCATGCAATTCATTGGAATCAAAAGAAAGATCTTTTTCTAGACAATAGTCTTTCTCATTCACAACAACCACATTAGTATCCACACAAGATTCAGCATTTTCACAAGTGTCATGCTTAGAAACATCAATAGTACAAGGAGATGCATCAAGATGAATGGTAGAATCAACCACTTCACTAAATGCTTTCTGTCAAAACTCATAACAATCAACACATATTTGATCTACCGCACAAGAACATGAAGATATATCATTCAATTGACCACAATCATCCTTAGTACTATGAAGAGAAGCATTTTCAACAATAGAAGTATCACACAAAGAAGTAGAAGTACAGTCATAAACAAGTACAATCGAATCACTACTACTAGAACCAATGGATTGCACAATTTTATTTTCAAACATTTAAGGGAATTCAAAAATTATTTCCTCATCCACCTCATCATCACTCAAATCATGAATTGCTTCACTAAGTAAAGTAGTAGAAGAGTCTATTTCTACAAGGATATGATCATTACCAAATGGTATGGGAGACTCTTCAATGTTCTTTTGTACTTGCTCCACTTCATTTGCTTGTGTGGGAATAGGCAACGGAGGCTCAAAAGCTTCCACTTGTGAAGTGAAATGTGACTCTTGAGCTTGGACTCCTTGTTCCTCCTCCATAGGAGAGGAAGACTCCTCTAGAAGTATGAATCGCACCTTCTTGACTTTCTTAGCTTGAATAGGTGGATTACATGTAGGCAATGGAGGAAGAGTCTCTTGTGGAGTGTTGTACTTAGAAGTCCTTTGTGAAAGCAACTTCATATTTTGCTCAAACTGCTCAATGTCTTTCTTCCATTGCTCCGCTTCTTGTGATGGTTAAGTGAGACGCTCAATGTCCTTGGCCAATCTTGCACGCTTTTTATCTCCTTGCTCCATTGATCTCATTATAGAGGCTATTCAATTGGCAAAGGTGTCCTTGTGTGATCGCTCCTCATTTATAGTATGAGTCATTGGTTTTTGGAATTCTCCAATAACTCCCCCAATAGAAGGTTCTTGGAGAGGCACTCATGGTTGAGAATGAGGTCTATAAGATGGTTGAAATGGTAGGTATAGAGACTCATGAGGTGGATAATATGGGCAAGAAGTAGGATGGAATGAAGGAGAAGGTTCATGATATGACATGCGGTTATACGGTAGAGGATTAGAATGAGACTCATGATATGGGTTATATGGTAGAGGAGAAAGTTCATGGTATAATCTATAGGGTGGGTGTGGTTAGTAATGAGGTTGAAATGAAGGTTGTTCGTAGGGTTCATGGTATGAAGGGTGGAATGGACCTTGGCATTCTTGACCAATTGGACTATTTTGACATCCCAAATTAGCTTGAAGAAGCTGTAATGTTTGTTGAATAGCATGGATGCTTTCAGAGATGGACTCTTTCCTTTCAGTCGAGTCTGTTACAAAAGAGTGAGAGTGAATGGGTGAACCTTGATTACCATTAAACCAAGCCATGAAAATTCAATCACAATACAATCCCAATGAATTACAAGACTATCTAACTATAAACTATAAAAACTAAGAAAAAGAATCGAAGAGGATACAAATGCAAGTGAAAAGCGGGGAAAAGAATTTCAAAATGACAAAAGATGCAATATGCTTTGAATTAACTTGGAGACATGGTGAATTCAAACAAGTGAACTCAGCATCATATGAAATTGAATGCAACAACACCACATAGAAGCTACCAAGTCAAAACAATGCAATGAATGCTATGCAAGCTACCTAAATGCAAAAAAAAATCCTAAACTATATGCAAAGAAAAACAAAAAAATGCAAACTTAATAAGCTTCACCCGAGAAACCCCTTGTCAAAAGATGAATTTGACAATTAGATTACCTAGGGAGGTAATTACTTAGCTCCTCGGCAACAACGCCATTAGTTTGACCGTGTCTTTACGCCTTGGGGTCAAATGCAAAATATTTTTAATCCAAGAATTGCAGTACAATGCAATACTCGGGTCGTCTCACTTGATTAGCCTTTTATTGAACTATCTAAGCAATTTAATTATCATGCAAATGCAATAAAAGCATGGGGAAATGGGTTTTGGTTTTTGAAATTAATAATTAAACTGTGTCATACCGAAGATACTTGTTACCGGAAGCATGGCTTCCCACCTAGATACAAATTACCGCATTCTCCTAACATGGTGAATAATTTCTCGACTCAAGCTTCTGGCAATTCAAACTCATAATATTGCAACGACTTCTTCTTTACTTCCTTATCTGACGGCTGCTATGCTTCCTCAATTGTATACTGATCAATATAATTGTCTCCTCACTCTCCTCAATTATTCTTTATCTTCTCAACAGTCATCAATCATCTATCTACCTCTACCTCTGTTCCAATTAAAGGTATTTGTTCTTCCCTTTCTTCTTCTAATTCTGTATCTTGGATCATTGATTCTAGTGCAACCGACCATGTTTGCTATTTATTGGCATTGTTTTCCTCTTATATTTCTATTTCTCCACTTTCTGTAAGTCTTCCCTCAGGTAGTAAGGTTGTTGCTTACTTCTCAGGAACAGTTCATTTTTATGACTCATTAGTCTTGCATAATGTTTTATATCTACCTCAGTTTTCTTTCAATATTTTGTCTCTGTCTCGACTAACTTCTTCTCTTAATTGTGATATTATTAATTGAGAAACAAGTCATCATAATTTAGGAAATTAATTGAGAATTAATTCTCCTAATTACTAACTTGGAAGGAAAGAAGGGTGGACATCATTTCCTAATTATTGGCCACCCTAAACCACTATAAATAGGAGGTACCTCCTTCAGTTATTCCTCACCTCTGCTATTGAGTTTTCTAGCAATCTCTTCTCTCCTACCATCTTTTTTGTTATGGTGATCTGCTGTGCCAATCCTGATTAGGCTCTCGCAATCTAATAATTGTGTGGGCATGCATCATTATAGAGCATTGGAGCTTCGACCCATATCCGAACATGGATTCACCCCAGTATGCTAGTCCTTCTCTCTCCTTTATTTTTTCTTACATTGGTATTAGAGCATGTTGATCTTTAAGGCTGTGATTATTCTATATGAATAAATATGTGATATAATTTAATTTATATCCCTATCACAATCTTTTTGTTTCCGCTGTGCTATCATAAATATGAGTCCATATGATGTTAATATATGTTTATTGCTTTCTCTTATGTTCTCTTATTCGTATATAAATATAATGATTATTCATGTATATATATTCCATTATATATATCGCATGTTGCTTCTTATGCGAAAGTACAAGTTTATATGCTCTGTGAAGTTCTTCATATATCTATGAACATGCACGATGAATATATACTATTTGACATGTTTCCTTTACTCGTTGTGGATACAAGAATATATATATATATATATATCTGTGTGTGTGTGTGTGTGTGTGTTTTCAAACTCTCTCTCTCTCTCTCTTGTTTTGGTGTACAAAGCTTCATACTTCTTCTTCACCTCCTTATTTCTTCTTAAAGTTTGGGTTTTAGAACCTAAGTAGAATCCAAAACAAAAAACTTTAACCCCTCAAAGGTTAGAAGAGCCTTTGAAACATAGAGGACACACATCCAAGTCACGTTACGGAGCGCCATCAATGTTGAAAAAAAAAATCGGTGTTCAGAACTGAGGGTTTATGCCCAAAGTAAGGCCATAGATGTGTAGAGCTTGAAGAGATGATTCCAATGACACTTAAAACGTGTCAAACAGGGTTCAAATGAGGGAGATACGAAGGAAAGCAGTTAGCGGGTCGCTTGTTGCAGCTGCCACTTGACTCATGATTTGATCAATAAAAAAGGAATTTTCAAATCAAATAAAGGCCATAGATTTATAGTTCACTCAACTATGATTCCAACGACACCAAGAATGCAAAAAATAGAGCTAAAACAAAGGAGATATGGCCTTTCAAAGTTAACGGGTCGTGATGACCCACCAGAGCTCTCACCGGGTCGAGTTGACCTGGCTGAAGGTTGAAGATGATGATGTGGTAGTCAATGGCCACATCATCGGTCAACTGAACCACGTGACACCAATGAGGGAGGGCCACATCAGCATTCAGTGCCTCATCAGCATCAGTCAACATCTGCCATGTCATCCATTGACTAGCCACATTGACTAAGCCACGTCATCGCCACATCATCGACACGTCAGCAGTCATTCAAGGGTTGACCAGTTAATGTTGACTGGTCAACATTGACAGTAAAAAACAAGGGAAATTCCTAGAAATTGACATGTAGCGTGTAGGGCCCATAGGGGCTGCTATTTGACATGTGGTGGGTACTGTAAGAGAGAAGATGGTGTGTGGCATTAAGTGAGCCGTCGCATGTTGCTGACTGAAGCTTATAGGGCGGTGCGTGGCTTACACGTGCCACCTGTGAGAGTGGGCATCACTAGACTTTTCCAATTTTTTAGGATTTGTTTTTATCCAGACACCTTCTAGGGCCTCGTAAGGGCGCGTGGGACCTCCGATGAGATGCAGTTTGTTCCTAAAAATCAGTAAATTCAAGAGCTTCAACTTGATATGTAATTTGCATATATTTGAAGCATGTTTGGATCTGATTTGAGTCAAAAAGGTGTTTATATACACTTAAAGATTCCCAAAAAAGTCAAAATTTGAGTTTATGTTGATTCTATTATTTTTAGGACATGTTGGCTTACTTATTAAGAGTATTTCAGCTGCAACATAAGCCTAATGCTGAAAGATTTTTTAAAGTAAGAAATTGTTCAAATGTTTTTATAAGATCCTATTTAACCTTGACTTAAACTTTTACAGACAAAACCTGAAAATTGCAGCAACTTGAAATTATTGAATAATAATAAGTATTCCCATGGTTTTAACCACATTGATTCAATTAGGATTGAAGAAGTGACTTCTAAAGTCAACCCTTTATACAAATGTTGTGACAATGGACAAGACAGATAGAGATGTGAGAATCATCTCATCAAGTGGGAGGTATGCTGCAAATACATCCAAGTAAGTGGATATAAACATGGCAAAGAGGAGCTTGACATTGTTGCTAGACACTACATAAGTTCATATGGTCAAAAAGGCCTATGAGAGGGAGAACCTAGCTAAGAGACAACAATATGAGGCAATTTTTTATAACTTTTTGAATGTTCTTTTTTCATTGAATTTATGATTAAATTCTTTACTTTTAGAATTGAATTAAGCATATTCTCTCTTTTTTTCATGATCATTCATATTGATTAGATGATATTGTGTTATTATCTTCTTAGTATAACTATCTTTGATTGAGTGGGAGTTTCTAGAATGTGTCTAGAAATCCAAAGGAAAATGTGTTCAATCAAGACTATGGTTAAAAGGGTGATGAGCTAACAAGCATGATTAGGATGGGAGTCAACATAGTTGTCTCCTGAACATGAAACTAGTGAACTTATTATCTAATTATCCTTTGTCTTATTTGAAAAAATATGATTTGTATACCATAATTGTCTAAGTGACTAACAAATCCCAATTTTAATTATATATTTTTATACTTTAATTAGGGTTTTTGTCATAATAATTGAGCGAAAATTGCCTTTCTTGAGATCAATTGAGATTAAGAGTAAATGGATTAAATTAGGAGTAAAAAGGGTACAATTGTCAACCAGAGCCACGGGATCAGAACAGAGCAAGGAGAGAGGCACAGATAACGCTGCAAGACTGAGCAGAGGAGGTACAGCAACCAGACTTGATGAACTTCATTTTCCTCCACCATCGTTCTCCACTTTGTCATCTTCACTTCACCATTGCTCTCATCACCTTTGCATCTCTCTCCATTGCTAAAAGATGTCAAAGATCATAACAGAGTAGCCGCAAAATCTCTTGGACCTTCAAGCCTCCATCAATCAAATCACCATATTTATCTTCAATCTTATTTATCTTGTGGTGTTCCATGGCTGGACGTTCAATTGAGATTTTGATTTTGATTCTTGGTGCTATTTTGATGAGTGGCAGTAGCTAATTTCATAATCCCTTGTAGTAAGGGCAATGGCATTAACTTGGAGCTTCAATAGGGGAGTTTTTGCTCTTCCATTTTTCTAATTCTACATTGTAATTGTGATTCCTAGGTCTTAGGATGAATTTTATAATGTCGAATTGATTTATGTTGATGTATTTAGAGAATTGGATGTGGTTTGGACCTTTGTTAGATATGTGACATTATGCTTAATTAGCTTAATTACACTACTACAAAAAGATTGAAAGGTGGCGCATATTTTGTGGCACTTCTTTAAAGAAGTGCCACAGCTGCCCTTTTTTTTTTTAATTTTTGGGACCAGCTGACCAGGCGCCACAGCTGGTGGGGACAATTGTGGCGCCTGGCAAGGCAGGCGCCACAATTGCCCAGCTGTGGCGCCTGGTGGACCAGGCAATTGCCCAGCTGTGGCGCCTGGTGGACCAGGCGCCACAGCTGGTCACACCCAAAGGTGGCGCCTGCCTTGCCAGGCGCCACAATTGGGTCCTAAAAAAAAATTAAATAGAAAAAAAAAGGGGCAGCTGTGGCACTTCTTTAAAGAAGTGCCACAATTGGCTGAATAATGAATTTTTTCAACTCTCCCGCCAATCAGATTTCCCTCCTTTAACTTTACTTTTTATCTTTTCCCTCCCTTTTTCCTTTTTATTCCCTCTTCCTTAGCTCATGTTGACGCCTCTCCCCCGTAAAAGATATCACTTTCTCTTGCATAACAAAAACACACACTCGTCTTCTTCATTAAATTCTCTTGTCCCTTTTTCCATTTTGTTTCGTCTGTCCCCACTTTTGTTCCTAGTTGTTCCCTTTTCTTCATACTCTCTGTCTCTCTTCCTCTTTTGAACCCCACTACAGTTGATCCCTACTCCACTCCACATCTCACATTTGCTCATCCTCGTCACTCAAGCTAGCGTCACCAACGTAAGAAGAAGATTGTTTCATTCTAGCTTGCTTTGTTTAAATTTTTTTAGTAATCTTTTAATTTACTTAATCAGTTGTTGATGTACTATGTTCACATATCAAGTTCTTGTATTGTGATATTTTTTATGTTAGCTTTGGAGAGTATTAATGTAAGAACATTATTGTTGAGGAAATGACAATAAATATATTGTTGTGTAAGAAAATTATTGTTGGGGAACTTGAATTTTAAATGTGAAAATTATATATATATATATATATATATAATAGGTTGAAATATAAAATAGAAAGATTGAAAATTTGAGAGATGATAAACATGAAAGTAACTCATTATAAAATAAAGCTTCACAATCAGGAAGCAAAAAAAAAGGGCCACAGGAAAGAAAAGAAAAAGAAAATGCAAAAAAAAAAAAAGGCCTTCTGTGGCGCCTGGTCAGCCAGGCGCCACAGGAGGGATGCCTCCTGTGGCGCCTGGTTGGTCAGGCGCCACAGGAGGCTATTTAAAAAAAAAAATTTAAATAGCTGTGGCACTTCCAAGCGCCACAGCTTTTTTTAGTAGCCTTAAGATAAGTGGCATTTCGCAAGCGCCACAGCTAATGCAATTATAAGCGCCACAGATTTGATTTTTTGTAGTAGTGTTATCATTTCTTTGTGCTGATTAGTCATTTAATTGATTATTTTGTGAATATTTTGTGCTAATTTCAAGGTGGTTTAGTTAGTGGATCAAGGGTGTCTTGTGTTTACATTGGTTAATTGAGTGTGAATTTATTAATTGTATTTAGCATTAGGTTTTAACATCATTAATCTTGATTTTTCATATGGGTGGCCATTGTTGAATTAAGATTAATGAGAAAATCAAGCAGTAATGTGAGGTAGCTCAGTTATTGGATCAAAAGCTAAATATGATTTTTAAGTTCATTTAATTGCTAGAATGCTTAATCAACCTAATTTAGAGAGATTAATATGCAAGGTGGGTTGGTATTGATCAATCTATATTAGGCCTAGTCTAAGGAGTGGCTCTTGGTGCTATTTTGGAACTAGCATGATAAATCTACCATAATCATTTTAAGTGAGGATTGCTTGCGGCATTGCTACAAGCAGTTGTTTATTCCATTGTTGATTCCTTTACTTCTCTTATTTTATTAATTCCATCATCATTTCATTTAATATTTTCAAGAAAAATCCCAAAAAGAAATAGTTTAGAACAGTTTAATTCTTAATTGCAAAAAGTAGTTGATAGTTAAAAAAACCAAATTTTTCCATTTTTAATCATTTCATGTCAATCATTGCACTTAGTTCCTAGGCAATTAATAAAAGGCTCTTCAAAAGACGATCCGGGATTGCACCCTATATTGCAATCCTTGGTTTAATTTTGAAGAAGGTTACCAAGGCACAAAGCCGACAATGCCTTATTCTTCAAGTGGCGCCGTTGCCAGGGAGCCATGTAATTGGTTCCCTAGTAGCTAAGTGTCAATCTTTGATTGATTGGTACCTTGAGCCTTTAGGTTGCATTTTAGTTAGTTTAAGTAGTTTTGCATGTTTTTCATAGCATATTGCATCTTTCCATAGAAAAGTTTGAAAAAAATACCAACAAATATCTTGAGTTTCTTTCATTTTTGTATTTGCATTTTTAGGACTTAGGATTCATTGGGATTTAATTGATTACAATTTGAATGGCTTGGTTTAATGAGGATCATAAGTTTCGGGTTTACACTAATCCTCCTATGCATTCTTGTTTAAGGAATGAAAGAACCCCAAGTTCTCAATTCATGGATGAATCTTATGGCACTTGGAGACATGAATCACTTTCTGATCTCACATACTCTCAAAAGCTTGATTTATTTCAACAAGAATTGGATTCCCTCCAAGCAAACATAAATCGAAGAGGAGCCTCTAAATCTCAACATCCTCAAAATCTCTATCCACATTTGGAACAATCTTGTCTATAAACCTCCTATTTTGACCATAACCTACCTTTTAACCACCTCAATCCCACTTCAACCATACTTCTTCCTACCCATTTCATCAAGAATTACCTACTCCACTCTATCAAGAACCATCATATTCATTTCATATACCCCGTTTCCCCCTACTTCCATCCAATGTAGAACTCCCTATAAACCACCTTCTCTATCATTCTATAAACCTCCACCATAATCTCCTACCCGTCAACCTAGTGGATTAGATGCCCTCTTCTCATCCCACAACATGGATTCCCTAACAAGTGCATTGACAAGGAAGTGTGAAGTACTTCAAGAGCCATACCTTCAGTTACTATTCCATCAAGGCACAATTGTAAGCTCTAGGGAGATAGAAGAGTAATTAAAAAACATTTATGAGTTTTTCAAAGCATACTTTGCTCATATGCTATGGGTAAAAACAAGAGGTGAAGATGGAACCCCTTGGCCCCATGACCTATAAAAAAAGGTACAAGGAGGCGAAGCTCAAGAGCCAAATGCCATTTCAGAAGTGGAAGATTTCATATCTTCAGTGCCTACTCCCACAAAAGATGCAGACAAGAAGAAAGTACATTTTCAATTATAGAGGAGTCGCTTCCATATAATGGTAATATTCCTCCTCTTCTTGAAGAGGTTGACTCACCTCTTACTACTATTCTTGATGTTATTAGTGATGATGAGGTGGATGAAGAAATTGTGGTTGAATCCCCTCATATGCTTGATGTTGAAAATGCTCGTTATGATATTTCTAATAGTAGTTGTATAGTTGATGATATTGCTTGCACTGTCAATACTTCTATGTGTGATGAACATGTTCTTTTCCCTAGTTTTAGGAGTGATGAACACATTCAACATGATATTGTGGAAATTGATGCATTATGCTTGGATGCTCAAATTGTGGTAAAGTGTGAACCTGATGATAGCTCAAATAATTGTCAGAATGATGATTGCTTACATGATTCTTCTTCTGTTTCAAGTGTTGACAAGCATGATTTAGAATTTTTTAATACTATTGAACAAGATGAAGAACTTAGTTTTCCCTCTTCCTTACATTCTACTTTTGTTTGTTCATGTGAGGGTGAAATGTCATGTGCTATTTGTGTAGAGATTGATAATTGGCTTTCTTCTTCACATGACCTTGATTCTTCATCTAGTTTAATTGATAACATCAGAGTGCATGCTATACTTGCTACAAGCCTTTAAAATTGTGTACCTTTTGATCCCTATGAATTGCATGATTTAGGTAGTTTAATAAGGAAAGATTCAATGATTTTGAATGATAAAATTGTAAATGAAAATGAATCTTTCCATTTAATTCTTTCTTCCAATTTTCCACCTGACATAGAAAATGAAAATACTTGTTTTGAAATTTTAGGTGGTAATAGCTTGATTAATTCTCTTTCTTCTTCCACTCTTTTACCTCCCAACTCTTGTGATTGCAAAAGTGATGTAATGCACTCCAATATTAAGTTGAATTCCACATTTTCCCCATTGCAAGCTCAAGAGTCATTTGAAACTATGACTACTTGTTTGGTTCCTACTGAAAGGAACCAAATTGATTTTCTTGGGTGTAATTCCTACTTGGAGAGTTTTGTTCTTAATATATTTACACAATACTCTAAGTCTCTCCATGTTTATATCTTTGGATTTGGTACTGCTTCTGTCTTGTCTTCTTTACAGGCATGCACTTGGAAGAGTCCTTTGCGATACCAACCTCCACCCTACATTATCGAACCTCTTCTGATTGATCCTAAACCACCTCTACCCAAGAAAATCAAGCAAAGAGAAGTATGCACTATAAAGCTCATCATATTTCTCATATTGGATGAGAACTTCTCTTTCAAGTGTCTTAAAAGATTCTAACAAAGGTTGTCTCTTTCCTCACTTGTTTTCTCCCTAATTTTTATGATTCTTTGAGCTTAGTCGTTGTATGAGGAAGATAAGTGTGGGGGAGAGATATAATCCAGTAGTAAAAGGTAGAATTCTTTTGTTGTTCATCCCCTTAGGCTTTGAGCTTGTGTCATTCCTTTGCCCTTAGGTTTTGCATTAAGGACAATGCAAAATTTTAGTGTGGGGGAGGGATTAGGATTTGAGTCTTGTGTGCTTTATTGTGCCTAGTTGCAAAAATGTGTCATTTTCAAACAAAAAAAAATGATCCAAACCACACTATTAAATTTTTGCCACTCATTTATTTGGAAATTTGTCTAAATACTTATGGAAATTGCATATGTTCTTGATTGATTTTTAATGAATTGATTGGTTATTGTTTAGAGTTAGCATTTGGATTAGTTGAGTTAATGCATTTTGATCAGGCTAATGTTCAATTAATCTTTGTGAATGTGCATTTGAGAAGAAAACCTTTGTTGGAAGGAATTTGAGCCTAATTATCATTCATTAATGTGTGTTTACCACCTATTCTAGTGTACCTCTAGAACTTGTTTAAGTTCTTTTTCAAAATCACATTTGCACTTAGATTAATGAATATGATAGGGGCATTCATATCATCACCCTTTATCCCAAACACAAACCCTATATACTAATCCATTGTGAACCCCCTTTGAGTCCTTCACATTCCAAAATCCATCATTTATTAACAAACACTATGTATGCATCCTATTTGCATTAGATTGGCATCCAAAGGCCATTGAATTTTCATTAATATTGTTAGTATGAAGAAATGTCATTTACATGCATTACAAAAAAAAAGAACTAGAAGAAAAAGAAAAAAAGAAAGAAAGAAAGAAAGAAAGAAAAAAAAATAGAAAAGAAGAAATAAAAAAATAAGGCATTTGTTTTGATTGGCAAGGAGATGTTGTTATTTGAGTCTAAAGTTAAAAAAAAAAAAAAAAGATGTCATAGTACACATTAGTGCATGCATAATACTTGTTATTTCATTATCCCTTCCATGATACTGTTTGCATCATTACAACCCTTTTTAAAAGTTCTCTTGATTCATGAATCTATGTGCTACATAGTGGTGGAGAGAGTAGAATTTCTACAAGCATATGGTAGGACCTAGTTTAGGTGGTATTGCGCGAAATTTCCCATACTTGTGCGTGAGTTAAACACTTGAATCCTTGAGTGTTCTCTTGTGTACATCTCTTTGATTAATTATGCATTAATCTAGTGTATTTGCATTACCTTGTGCTAAGACTTGTGTTAGCTTGATTTGTGATTAATGATTAATTCATTAACTCCAACTTTGAGCATTTGAAGTTTTCATTTGTGTTTAGTTTTGAATTGATTAGTGTTTTGCCCAGGAGTGAAAAAGTTTAAGTGTGGGGGAATTGACAAATCCCAATTTTAATTATATATTTTTATACTTTAGTTAGGGGTTTTGTCATAATAATTGAGCCTAAATTGCCTTTCTTGAGATAAATTGAGATTAAGAGTAAATGGATTAAATTAGGAGTAAAAAGGGTACAATTGTCAATTAAATTATAATTATGACCAAGTCTATTTGACTGAGCTTATGAAGACAAGCTCAAAAGAGATATCTATGGAGTTAGAAACTCTCAAATCTCTTTCATTCAGGAAGATGAGATGTCATGGACATCCTGCCAACTAGTCTTCATCATTTAGAGGCTGATGCAACTAAAGGATACAAAAAATTTATGCTATCAAGTATAGAAAGAACAACTTTGCTTAAGCTTATGATGATACGAGCAATGTAACTTTATCCAAGCTATTTGGATAGTGTTGGAAGATAGTAAAATGGATGATCTTCTTCCATAAAGTTAAAACTAAGTTAACTTTTAACATAGTGTATTAAGTTATAACATGTTGTTTAGGCAACACTTGAGGCAAATGTCAAACTAAGAAGTTGAGACAAATACAATGCCAAGTTCTTTCTAACAAACAACAAGTTTATGTTGTGATAAGACGTCTCCTAGTGAGTGGGAGTAAACCACGTCTCCTAGTGAGTGGAAGTAAGCTATGTCTCCCAGTAAGTGAGAGTAAGCCACGTCTTCTAGTAAGTGGCCGTATATGAAAGCAAATACTGCTCCTGATATGCATATTGTGACTTTCAACAATATGATTCACCACATTGAAGTTGAGTATGAAAGAATGAAGGATCCAAGATCCATCAATTAGATAAACTTAGCTAAAGAGTACAAGGGTTCATCCTCTAAAGCCTAAGGGCAAGAAGCCTATGAGGTAAACTTGATCTAGAGGAGGTCAATGGTTTCTTCATAGATGAAAGGCTATATTGATAATCCTTTAAGGGTTGTAGAAGAAACAATCCATATGAAACAATCCATCAAGGGATTAAGACTTACGTGTTAACTCTGCATAGATAAACCACCCTGATTCACTCCATGCAATTGCAATCGACAAAATCACATCTTTGCTATCTCTTTAGTTAAGGATCGATGGGATGTGATTTTTAAATCCTTTATTGGATTTTGATATTTCGTTTCGGATATAACAATTACATTTCCTGCCACATGCACACATTAATCAAAAGAAATAATCAAACTAGCAAAACAGAATTTGCTAAATAACGTATGCTAAAGGATTAATACCCTTGTGAGTAATTGGAGAACTTAGTCTGCCTGACAAGAAAGACAAAGAAACATTTTGATAAAATCCACTGCAATTAAATTATGATGCTTGTGAATTAATGAAAATGAGGGCAAAACACAGAGCTTGGTGTTTCTTTAACGTCGTGGATGTTTACTTGATTTTAGGCAAGTGTGAAGCTATTAGATAATAGCTGAACTTGTCAGGAATCAATTACACTAAAAGGATAAGACCTTTCAAACTAACAAGGGTTAAGGACACCCATGTGATTAGTTCAAGCTACTTTGTGTACAAGAAAGGGATTGTTAGGAAACTATTAATACCTAAAACCCTTCAACATAATAGAGTTGTTGAAATGGAGAGATAGACCTCTCCTTAACATGGTTGAGTAAATAATGGCATAAGTGAAATTATTAGCCATATGTTGGTATGTAAACTCACAGCTATTATCTTCACACTTAACTAAATGCCCTCTATGTCAGTCATGACCTTACCCTGTGAATCGTCGATAGGCCTTAGATCAAGCCCAAGCTCGTTAAGACCATAAGGGTCAGCAACTTCATATCCATAATTCTTCCTATGAGTAAGGAAGATTAGAGCCAAGGTATACAAGGTATCTCCTTATGAGATGACCTGAGATTTTGACAAGACACGTCTTTAGTAGTGAAAATGATGGCGGCTCAATAACTGCGAGAGAACTGAGGGACGCAACGTTCATAAAACCCAGATTTTCTAGCAGGAAATAAGCATTAATCATACTAAACCTCTTTTTTAAAAGGTTCACAGCAACAAGGAATAACCAAGTGTTCCTAAGTTCACTAATCTGAGTGAGAGGGTTAAAACCATTTTCACAATGAAAGAGTTAAGAGGTAAGTTACGAGAAGATTACCTCACCCATACATAGGAAAAGAATCCTATGAAAGGGTGACCATTTTCACAATGAAAGAGGTAAGAGGTAAGTTACGAGAGGATTAGCTCACCCATACATAGGAAAAGAATCCTATGAAATCCACCTCAGAGTAAATAGTCATCCAAAAAATGACTATAAAGGGATAAATTCCCTAATAGATTGAATGCTCTCTTCATCATTTAAAAGGTGATGATTACTACCTATAAGTGTCTATAAGATACTAAAAGGACCTGCTAAGAAGAACTGTAAAGTGCCATGTAAGAGAATTTGGATTCTTTTTGAATCTAGCCAAGTATATGTTTGAGCAATTTGTCACCTAGCCAAGAGGCAATTGGGAACAAGTAGATTCTCAAATATGTTGGGGGCATGTAGAACATAAAACATTTAGTGGCTAAGGGGTACTAAAATGGAAGGTTGTCTGTTGAGCATTTTAACTCTGAACTTTGGCTATGACAAGAAGCTTAGTCTTGAAATTACATCAAGATGATGTGAAGACTGCTTTCCAATTTGGAATTTTAGAAATTGGATTATGAACTCTACATGAAGTAGCTTAAGGGCTTTGTAGAAATAATCAGCCAGATAGTAGTATATGAGGTTTCACAAGGTGAAAGCCTCACCAACTTCGAGATAATCAAAGAACACTACATGAGTGCCAAACGGTCTAGTGATGATTCTTTGTGAAGTCATCTTTTGTCAAATGAAATATGTTTAGCTGAAACAAGTGTCAAGGGAGTTAAAGGAATAAAGGATCAGAGAATCCTTAAATTTGAGTTGAAAAATCATGGGTTGAACAAATAATATCTTGAATGACAAGGTAAATGGAGATTGCATAAGGAAAATACAATCTTTTCCACTTAAAATATGTACAAGTGTGATCCTTCGGCATCTTAGGATGCCAAACTACAAACCCATGGACACCCCTAATGTTCAGGGCACAAACCTAGAGAGGTTACATATCCTATGAGGAATCCAACATAGTAAAAGTGGATAAAGTCCCATGTAAGACTATGGTTGGTAATATGAATATAGATATTGGTGTATATAAGACCAAATATTTTTTGTCGGAATTGGAAGCTATTTTTGGTCCTGCTGTGAAATAGATTATGAGAATAACCATGGATTAAGTTGTCAAGGCAACAACTTTCCTTTGAAAGGATACTCTAATACAGGGTCTACGTAAATGATAATGGAGTAAAGAAAAATACAATGTATTTCTGTTATCCATAGAATTAGAACATAAAGTGTGTTCTACTATCATTCAAGGTGCCATATGGCTAGAGAAGTTCCTATAAGTGATTGGGAATGAATGGTGGATAGAAGGATCCAAATGATAGCATCTTATGATGAGGATCCTAAGTATCACAGTAAGGCGAGAGATATGCTTTCAAAGAGGGAAAGCGACAGTTCAATGACCTTCTGCTAACGGAATGTTGGTAGATCCCCTTACTAAACCCGTAGCTTGATATTCATTGAGTTAGTGAAAATCTTAAGGCACAAATAAAATATAAGGTCATAAACTTCTTTTATATGAAGATAAAAGAAATAGTATATATGTTATGAGTAAATACATATAAGGTATAAAATTTTGTATGTCGTACAGGTATGAAGAGGTTGGTTTACTCACACGAACAACCTTCTTCCCATGTTTTACATAGACATAGGAGGGTAAGACGAGCAAATGAATGCCATGAGATAGTTAAGAAGAATCTTTACATTTGAGTCACCTCAGTTAGACAGAGATGAGATCCATATGTGTATATATAAACATAAAATGGATCAAAGTATGAATACAAACTGTAGCCAGGCAAATAACTATTTTTCACAAATGAGATTGTAAAAGAGATATTCTGAAAAAGAAAGTTTTGGTTCAAATGTTGAGTACATTTTGGAACTAATGTCTGTACGGTGAAAGAGAAAGAAATCAACGTATACTACAAACCATTCATTGTAGCATGCAATTCATACTACATGTGCTTAAAAGTTAGACTACAATATGGGATGTAGGTGAAAGATCCCTAGTTCACTATAGTGTGAGTTCCAGGAAGGAAGAATCCTTCCATGATGCCCTTAAGACTTAGGCGGCATCATGAAAGCTTGTTTTGGTGACAGCTGCTTTAGCTGAAGCTCTATTATCACACTCAATTCGGTCTGACGAGTGAAAACTAGGAAAGCGACTAAGTCAAGATGAACTGATGTTTAGTCAAAAAGGAAGATTACTCCTAGATACATAAGATGTGCTAGTGTTTGTGGTCGACCCCTTACTAGCTCTATGTGTAGCTTGTAAGTGTGGATACTATATGCACGATGTCAATCTGGGTTAATCAACATATTAACTCAAGAGGGATCAGATATGCCATAAGTAATATGTATAGGAGAATCTGGGGCATCTGAGAAAATGAATATATAGGTTACAGATATATATAAAGTGTGTCATTGGATGCTAATTCGATATGAGGGATTTCTAGTATCACAAGCACCAAATCTTGAAGACATTTTTGCCCACGCGGTCACGGCAGAAGCCAAGTATGAACAAGAAAGAGTGACGGATGCACGATGGGAAGCCCATCAAGTGTGAGTGAGAGATGTGGGACTTTGGGTCCAAGTCCACCCTTGATGGGCCGGACTATTTGATTAGGATACAAGTAGCCTAATCAAGTAAGAATCAAATCAGCATTAATTGTATATTGGAGAAAAAAAGTTAGTATTAATTATGATATTGTTAATTGAGAAACAAGTCATCATAATTTAGGAAATTAATTGAGAATTAATTCTCCTGATTACTAACTTGGAAGGCAAGAAGGGTGGACATCATTTCCTAATTAGTGGCCACCCTAAACCACTATAAATAGGAGGTGCCTCCTTCAGTTATTCTTCACCTCTGCTATTGAATTTTCTAGCAATCTCTTCACTACTACCATTTTTCTTGTTCTGGTTATCTACTGTACCAATCCTGATTAGGCTCTCGTAGTCTAATAATTGTGTGGGCTTGCATTATAGAGCATTGGAGCTTTAACCTATATCCGAATATGGATTCGCCCCGATACGCTAGTCCTCCTCTCCCTTTATTTTTCCTTACAGTATGGGACATGCTTCAATTAAGAATAATAAATTATGTGTATCAAGCATCAAGAATAAAATTTATGTGACCAATTAATTTGAAATGGCGCTACTTGCCATGTTTGAATAAAGTTTCGGGCTCCCTTGACGTGTTTGTTTACATGTGTATCAATTGAATTGCTTGAAACAATACTCCAAATTCTTTTGGAATGTCCGGCATCTAACTTCACTCTCATCAGAGTTTAGGTAGATTTTTCCATGCTTCTTCATCCATTCTTGGAATATTCCAAACCCTTCTTCTTTTGAAAGGAGAACGGGTTCCTAAGTAGCGAATCCTGAAGAGAGACATATGAGAATAGAAACAACAGATCAAGAAATGAAGGAAAAGCGTTTTAGAAAAGTAGAAAGCCATGCTTTGTTTTGTAGTTTCAGAAACTGAGAAATGAAACTTCAGATAAGCTTTCATGGAAGTGACACCACCCGTGAGGTGTGTGTGTGTGTGTGTATAGTGTAATTCCACTTTTCTGTGAAGGAAATGGACAAAAACTTGTGACTTAATTATACATTTCCTATTTGACGTATATTTTATATATCATATTTTCCAACTGCACTTTATATTTAGATCTCATCGATATGATCCATGTGACCGTATGGAATGATAGATCTTTTGCTGTTTGCTACGTTCTCTTGGTTTATTCAAAAAACCTGAAGATAACTCAACACTTTTGTTGCGTTCGAGCCTTCTGAATGGAAAAATATCACATTAAAAAGTCACTTCTAATGCTTAAAATTGCACAGGGTAATACAAAATATTTAATAATTATATCCAAAAAGAAATTAATTTTATCTATTAGTTCTTGACAAAATCTAATGTATCGATCACTCCAAATACTATTGGGGGAAAAAATAAATCACTCTAAATACTATAGCATTTGTCTATAGCATGTGTCCGATCAAACACGTCCGGTAATCGGTGCTTTATGGATCATTTTCATGACTTAATAATGCATTTTATTTTAATGCTAATTTATTTGTGTTTGGTGTGTAACAAATTGTTACGTGTAGACTTTAGACTGTGATGAGTTCCCATTTTTAATATACTTAAGATATATTTGGGAAATCATCATTACTAAATTAAAGGGATTTAATTGAGATTTTATGAGATATTAATTTGGTGCATTATTTGTGGTTTTTTAAACTAAAATATAAGTAATAATAAATAATAATGAAAATTTTTCTGAAATAAAAAATATTGAGATTTATCATTATTATTATTATTATTATTATTATTATTATGATCATCATCATTTCTTTTTCTTTTCATTGATAGGAACAACACTATTTTGGAAGTTTTGGGAGGAGGCAATATATGCGAGAAAGACAGTGTATTCTATTTTCTTGGTTGATGACGTACGGCAACAATAGAGCTGAGAAATGTAAAAGAGGGAAATTAAAGTTTGCAGATACAGATGATCTATAGCACAAATGCAAATTCAGCATTGAGTTTACCAAATTAATATTGCATAAAATCTCAATTAAATCTCTTTATATTAGCAATGATGACCTCCTAAATATATCAAATTATATCTCAAATCTATTAAGAATCGGAAGTCATCATATTGTCATGTGTGGGAAAGATAAGAATGACTTTATCATCATACCTAATGAAATGTCATGAATTCCTTAACAAAATTTGTGAGAAACCTGCTAGTGTCGATTTGCTACTTGGTAAATAAAAATTGTTAAACATAATGAAAAGTCATGAATTCCTTAATAAATTTTGTTACTTTACCGGTAATTATTTCTACCGGAGCTCCGACGCCAGCATTTATGGAAGTCAAGCATAAACGGACAAGCCCATTTAAGCTCGAGTCGGTGAAGGGCTAACCCTTTTTTCCCAGCTCTACTAAAGATGAGTTCAACTTGTTTAATAACTTGAGTTTTTACGTATTTTTAGGCAATAAATGTTGCAACCGAAGATTATTCAGCAATTTTGCCTATTTAATTTGGCTCGTGTACCTGTTAGGAAAAAGACAATTCTGTTTAAAACACGATTTGACATTGAATGTTGTACATTTTCCAAGCACAAGTTTGAACCTTTCATTGCCCTAGTGAATGACTAACTTATTTGATTAGACTCAACCATATAATATTGTTGTGTACTGCATTTTTATTTGTGAGGTTTTCAGTTGCCGTCCTTTGATTAAATCGTATTGAATTTGTTACCTTGTTTATAACTTTCGACGACTATTTTTAATAAAATAATTTCTAGTCCGTTGGGAGAAAAACCTTTCAAACATTGATCTCAAATCCACATATCCACAAACACAGAATGAAAGAGAAGGTGGTCCATGTGTATGGAGATTTCTGCTACATTTCTAATATACATCATCATCTGTCTCTCATCATGCTTCGACTTCCTCTCTTATCCCTTCATGAAGAGACGACGACAACCTCAACAACTCGCTGCTAAACTTCCTCCTGGTTCAATGGGTTGGCCTTACATCGGAGAAACTCTTCAACTCTATTCTCAAGATCCCAATCACTTCTTTGCTTCCAAACAGAAAAGGTTACCGTTGGGTTTAGGCCTCATTCAAATGTTTATTTTCTATTGATCATTAGATTCTATATAAAATGAGTAATATTTTGATATCTTATGGTATGAAATGATGCAATTTTGATTTTTTTTAAACAATGTTTTGAAGAAAAAAAATACGTGTAGTTTTTTTTTCTTAAAAAAATCGTAAAACATCAAAACTGGATATTTTCATGCATATAGGATATCAAAAAGTTAGTCATCTAAGAATCAAAAGAAAAAAATTAAGAAAATATTTGGAAAGCTGGGGTATTATAGAGAGCATTAAGGGGAAGCATGTTAGAGTATCACATCTCTCTCACCTCTCACACATCGATCACAACGTATCTGTCTCTTCCATGAAACTTATATATAACTCGAAGCTTTGTCGTGCAGATATGGAGAAATCTTCAAGACGCACATATTAGGGTATCCCAGCGTTATGCAGGGCAGTCCTGAGGCTGTGAGGTATGTGTTGGTGACTAACGCGGACCTATTCAAACCCACATATCCTAAAAGCAAAGAGAGATTGATTGGTCCTCATGCAATATTCTTTCACCAAGGAGACTACCATCGTCCGAGCTTCTCTTTTGCCAGAAGCTATCGAAAAACTCGTACCAGCCATCAAATCCACTGCCATTTCTGCTCTCGAATCCTGGGCTTCTGGTCCTCATCGAGTCATCAACGTCTTTCACGAAATGAAAATGGTTTGTGTCTCAGACTTAATTTGATCACTTGATTGATCTGTTGGTGTGTTTTTGTCAGTTTTCGGTGAATATACAAAGATGTTTAGAAACTAACGTTGGCAAAATCGCATTTACTGTTAAACTGAAAGAGGAATTTGTATTTGAGATTTTCAAGTTTTTTTGGGTTAGGTGCTTCCAGTATTTTAAAGTATTTTCCAAGGTTCGTCCAGTATCCAGCACCCTAAAGTACTTTATGATGCTATTTTGCCCTTAAAGTATTATTTTTTAAGAAAAGATTTGCCCATGAAGTATAATTTTCAGAGTAATTTTAATCTCATCATTACCACTCAAAAAGTCCTTTAGTGCAAAGGTGAATTTACCATCCTAAAGTTCTTAGGGCATCGCATTTGGCCCACAAAATACTATAGGGTGTTAGATGTACCAGAAAAAACATTATAAAATGATGGATGAACAACAAAATACTTTAGGATATATGATACACATGTAAAAAAGTTTCAGGCTGTTGGACACACGTTAACTTTGTTTTTGGCTTTTTCGTTGTAATTCTTTAATTACACGCATGGCATTGGATTTTGTTTTCAAGTTTTTTTGGCTAATCATTTCGATGCATTATAATTGTTGCTTTGTTATGACCCTTCGACAGTTCTCTTTCAACATCGGTATTCTGGCTGTGTTTGGTCACTTGGATAGCAATTATAAAGATAAGCTCAAAGAGAACTATGTCATTGTAGACAAAGGTTACAATTCTTTCCCAACTAGCATTCCTAGAACTGCTTACTCCAAGGCTCTTCAGGTAAGAATCACTTCATTACATGTGTATATATTGATTCACCTGAAAATCATTATGAGGTCCCAAAAAATGAATGTAATAAGTAAAAAGTCCCAAAATAAGTGAGCATCAATTAATGATAAGTTCTAGTACAAAAAGTGACAATAGGTTCATATTGCTCACTTGTTGTGGAACTGTTTAGGGATTGCATTCCTTCGTTGGAATCTTATAGTAATTTTCCCACATAATAATCATATTTATTTTAATTAGTATTTATCTGAATGTATAATTCTTGTATATATTAATATAAAATAATTAATTTAAAGTTTAATTTCTTGAGCTTAATTTAATGCTCCCTCTGGTCCTAAACATAAGAACCAATTGACTTTTTTGGAGAAAATAAAGAAGCTAAATAAGTTATATAATCATATCATATGTTATATGTTATTATATTTTATATCAGTATATAAGTCAAGTAAATTATTTTGATGAAAAAAGATAAATATAAATACTTTAAAGTAGTTTAATTAGCTTTCTTATTGCTCCAAAAAATCAAATGGGTCTCATGTTTAGGTCCCGGGTAATACTAAAATTTTTGAATGGGCACAATAAATCTAAATAACTTGTCACATGATCATCTTTATACTCATAACCTCTCTTTGCATCTCTTTAAATATATATCATATTGTACTTTAATTTGGTCAAGATTTAACAATGTTGAGTGATCAACAAAAGAACTGATATATGAGTAACTAATAATTTGTTTTTGGGGATATTGATGAAATGATGTGTGCGTGAAGGCAAAGAAGAGAATAAATGAGATAATTAGCGAGTTAATTAGGATGTGGAAAGAGGAAAGGTTGATGGAGAATGGTCTTTTGGGGCACATGTTGAATTACAAGAACGGAAAGGGCCAAACTCTAAGTGATGATCAGATTGCTGATGACATAATTGGAGTAATATTTGCAGCTCAGGACACAACAGCCAGTGTCCTTACATGACTCCTCAGGGATTGAACTATAATTTTATATAAATTTTCATGATTAATTTGGAATTTTTAATGCATTTTCTAATGTGTTATTGCATTATTAAGCATTATTTTTTATCAGGGGCATTTATATTGAATTAATAGTAAAAAAGGGCAAAATGGTCATAAATTTTTTAATTAGTGATACAAATGTTTTTTTGGACGTTTGATGTTATATTTTGTTTAATTTTACATTGTAAGTGTTTTAGGAGAAAGTGGGAAATTTTTGGGCTTAAGCTGGAAACAAAAAAAAAAAGGAGGACAAGCTCAATTGCCCAATGAAGCAGAGCCAATACGGTTTAAAAATGATAAAAAAAAAAGTTATAAACCAAGAAGCCCATTCGGCCCAAAAAGAAAACGCAAGCCCAATGAACAAGACGCAATGGGCCGGAGAATAAGACACACCTGAAGAGAACAGCCCAGAATTGAGTGACGGAATGAAAAGAGTGAGCTGTGGGCTGGAAAAGCAGCTGGGACTGAAATACATATCCAAAGAAAAGAGACAGAAAATGGAGGGGAACTGACTTGGGCTGGAGATAGGATCTGAATCAGAAAACCCAAGAAAAGAAAGAAAAGAATTGAGACCCAAAATTGGAGAGGGAAGACCGAAGCTGAGCGTTTGGGACCAGGAGGGAGCGCCGCAGACCTGGAGCTTGCTCTCTAGAAGCTCCACCATTACCGTCACCGTCTTCAACAACACCACCGAATCAGCTGCAGCTGTGGGAACCGAGTGAGAGTCTGACGTTGTGAGCAGCTGGTAGTGGTAGGTAGGATTTGAGAGGCGACGAGTTTGAATGGGCAAGGCTGAGGCCGTGAGCTGAGAGGAAGAGCGGCGGAGGAGTTTGGAGATTCACCATAACTCCACCCACCGTCGCTGGGGAAGAGAGTGAGAACCTAGACCTTAACCTTCTTCTTTCAACATCGGAGGGAGCTCACTTTCTGTCACCACCATCACCATCGGTTTCTTTCTCTCTCTCTCGACATGACAGAACCAGTAACAGCACCGTGAGGAGCTTGGCCAGCGATGTTCATACAGATTCTAGATTCCGCTGAGCATCCCTAGTTTCCGGCGAGTAGACTCAGTTTCCAGCGACTCTCTCTCTTCTTCACTGCTGAACCATCATCCTTCCTCCACTGACAATAACACCACCAACTCCCATTTCCAACTTCACTCATCATCTCTCTCTCTCTTCTTCACAACCTAAAACTTCCACACCACAACTACCGTCCTTCTCTCACTACTGCCTCCCCTGTTCCTTTTCCATTTTCACCACCACAGATTCATTCCTCTGTGTTTTTTCAACTTGGCCGATAGTACACATCAATTTTTAATTGAAATTTTGATGAGGTTTAGAAATTCTATGGGTACTATTCGTGCGATTAGTGGCTAATTTTGCTTGGGTCTTGGTGGCAGAGAAAGTGGTTAGAGCTTCAAGGTTTTATGGGGGAGTTCACTATTTTCCATTAGCTCAATGTTATACATTATGTCTTTGTGGATTAATTTTGCATTGATATATGTGTATTTTTTAGACTTAGATGAGTGATAATTTGTCTATGATGGATTATTTTGTATTGAATTTGGTATTGGTGTATTTGAATTTTATTGAATTTATTTTCCTATTGGATTAATGAAGTTATACATTTTATGTGATATCTAAATTGTGTGATCGATTTAATTTAATTTGAATGTCACGATTGTGCTTTCAATTAAGAGGAATCAAGTGCATTAATCTATTTTCAATACACATCAAGTGGATCTTTAATAATTTGCCTAAGAGGTAACTAAGAATGCGATTGTTGGACGGGTCATTTATTAGGTATATTGGACCTAATGCCATTGCTTAGAGTTTTTAATGTGACTTGATGTAAAAATAACACTCAAATTATTTTAAAGAAGCTAGGAAGGCCACCAAATTTGTCTCCAAGGTTCATTTTATCATATAATCCCTTTTTAATCCAAATCATTTGTTTATCTTTTTTTCAAAATACCAAAAAAATTAGAATTAGCTTTATTTTCATAAATTTTAATTTCTAGAAAACCAATTTCAAAAACCTTTTTTTTCTAACCATGTTTATAACACTTAGTTTTTTCTAGGGTAGTCAAAATAAATGGCTTCTTGATAAGAGAACGATCCTGAGTTGTTTGCACTATATTGCATTTAATTCATGATAATTTGTGATTTGATCCTGAGGCGGCTAAGGTTGTGTCAAATCAATGGCGCCGTTGCCGGGGAGTCAATTTTGACTCCTTTAGTTTACTAAGTGTCAATTGGTTTAGATTGATCGGGGTTTGCTTGTAAGCCTTTTAGGTTTTCTTTCATTTTTTTCTTCATAGGTTTTTAACACTTTTTCATAGTTTTTCTAGGTTTGTAGAGTGTCTTGCATTAAAATTTTTTAGAAAACCAACCAAATATCTTGATTTTCTTTGCTTTTGCATTTGCATTTTTGCATTTCTCACTTGAATTCACTTACTTTGTGCTTGGTTGCTGCGTATTGGCTTCATTGCATTCGGATTGCTTGTTGATACCTTGCTTTTGATGCCATTTGGTTCATGATTCCAATCTCCAAGTCACAAATTTTGGTGTATACCTTTTCCATTTGGGTTGTGAAGCATTCATATTTGTCCATACACATCATACAAACTCACATACACTTGCACTCCTCCCACTTCATACCTTTTTCTTGAACTTGTGTGTAATATAAGTTTGACATTTCATGGATCCATTGCTTGCCTGCTTTTGATCATTCTTCTAATCTTGAATTTGTCATTGACTTAAGTGATTGTGTTTCTCAAGGTACAACTATGGTAGGAAATGGTCCAAATCCACCTCCAAGGAGAATTATAAGGGACGTGACAAGATCAGATGTCACTTATGATCTTTTCAATATCGCATACCCTAACCTTGAGGTTAATTTTGAGCTTAAGGGTCCTTTGCTTGCTGCACTACCTTATTTTCATGGACTTGACAAGGAAGACCCTTACAATCATCTCAATGCACTACACTTAGCTTACTCAAACATGAAGCCTATTGGTGCTTGCCTTGAAGATGTGCAATTGAAAGTGTTCTATTTCACTTTGGAAGGAAAAGCAAAAGAGTGGTACATGATGCTTCCTACGCATGCTAATGATGCCCTTCATTCATGGGCTAACTTGAAGAAAGCATTCTTGGACAAATACTTTCTCGATGCTAGGATTGCTGAGCTTAAGAAGGAGATCTACTCTATCAAGCAAGATCCATTGGAATCTTTTTATGAGTATTGGATTCGCTTTCAAGAGCTTTTGGCCAATTGTCCATATCATCAAATCAGTGATGAATAGTTGATCCAGTATTTTCATGATGGTCTTCTACCTAATGAGAAGGGCATTCTTGATGCTTCAACTGGGGGTTCTTTAGAAGATTGTACTGTTGAGGAAGTGTGGGCTCAAATTAAAAGAAGAGCTTGAAATACTCAACAATACAATGTGCAAGAGATTAGAGGAGTATATGATATAGGATCCAACCAAAGGATGCTTTCACTTGAGTCAAAGATGGATACAGTCACCTCACAACTTTCTCTAATCACATCTGAGCTTTATCATTTGAGTATCCACCAAGCACCTTCTTCTCCTACTTCAAAAGCTCTTATTACACCTAGTTGTGATTCTTATGGATTAGTTATGCACATTTCAAGTGTATGCCCTAATCGCTATGAGGAAGTCAATGCTATGTAACAAGGAAGACCTAATCAACAACAAAAATGGGACTCTAACACTACCACTTACAATGAACATAGAAGACCTAACTCTACTTTCGGTTGGAGGAATCAAGAAGGATTATCTCATCAAGTCCAACCATATGGGTCAAACTGTGGGCAAATGGTGCCACTTCAAGAGTCTAAAGGTGATGAGAATAATCAATTGTTGAAGAGCATAGCCGCTCGACTTACTAGTATTAACAACCGGATGATGGAAGAAAAAGCTTTGAATAAGAGTCAATTCTCTTCTATGGGCTCAACTCTATAAAAGCTTGAAAGTGATAGGGTAAGTGATATAACTCAACTATCTCATGTATTCAAGAAGTTAGAAGAGTTGGAGTTGAAGAATAACACTATGCAATCCCACTTAACCCAACTCTCCAATTCTTTGAGTAATGTGCATGCTAAGACTAGTGGTTCCATTCCTTCAAACACAGTCATCAATCCCAAGTCCTTGAATGCTATTGAGTTGAGGAGTGGCAAGAAGGTGCACTTTCCTGAAGAGATTGACAATGAGGTGGATGAGGAAATAGAAGTTGAAAGTCCACCCTTAAGCGCAATGAAGCTTCCTGATTCTGGGAGCTCAAAAGAGGAGGCTATTCTTAACAAGAAGAAAGACGAAGTGGTTGAGCAACCTCAAGTGGAACAACAACCACTTCTGAGAGAGGTTGGCTCCATAGAAAGAAGCACTTTTGAGGAAGGCAAGTCAAGCGAGCAAGGCACCTTATCCAATGTTAATAGTGAGGTAAAAATTTCTCAACTCCCTTTCCCTAAAGCTTACTTTCAAGGCAAGAAAATGCATGAGGAACAAACTGAAAAAGAAATATATGATTTTTTTAGTAAGTTGCATATCAATGTTCCTTTCTTCCAATTGGTTAAGTCTATGCCTAGCTATTGCAAATTCTTGAAAGAGCTTTGTACTAATAAGAGGAAGTTTAGGCCTAATAAGAGAGTTCAAGTTAGCTCTAATGTGTTTGCCCTATTCAAACCCCAAATCCCTGTTAAGTGCAAGGATCCTGGCTCATTCACTATACCTTATACCATAGGTAATGTGCATGTGGCTCAAGCCTTGTTAGACTTAGGTGCAACCATTAATGGCATACCTAGTGCCATTTTTAAGTCTCTTGGTGTCAAGGAGCTTAAGAGGACTAGTATGGTTCTCCAACTAGCTGATAAGACCATTAGAGAACCACAAGGTGTCATTGAGGATTTACTTGTCAAGGTTAAGGATTTGGTTTTCCCCGCTGACTTCTATGTGTTAGACATGTCTCAAGAGTCTAGTGAATCCACCCTTATCTTAGGGAGACCCTTCATAAGAACCGCTAGTACCTTGATAGACATGAGAGATGGGTCAATCACTATGGAAGCGGGTAACCATAAGCTTAGTTTCAACATGTATGAAGCCATGAAGCATCCTTTTGAAGATTACTCTTTATTAGGTGTGAATTCAATTGACTTAGTACTTGATGATGTGGTTAATGAATATGAGCTTGACTTGCACACTGATGATTATTGCATTGGCTTCATGTGATGAACAATTCTCTTCTCCTTCTATTGATGATTTTGATTCAAGTGGGATTGAGATTTCCAACCTTGACTCATCGATGGTTGATTGTTGGTTATCCTCCCTCAGTGATTTTTCTCTTACTTCTCTTAGTTCATTAGAGCTTAATTCTTCTACTAACACATGCTTGAGTGATTATGCTTGTAAGGAAGGTGCTTTTGTTAATGTTTCAGGTCACAAACTAGTGGAGGAAGCTGAGTTTGAGGTCGGTAGCCAAGACTAGGATGACTTAATCTCTAAAGGGATAGCCCTCACACCGACCAAGACATCCTCTTATGTGACTCACTTTGGGCCTCACCATGTGGTTAAAGGGCCACTTCCTAACTCATCACTTAATCCTGGAACTAAGATTACTCCTCATACCTTACAATTTTTGAATGAGCTAATCACTCCTAGTAAAGTAGGTATGAAGGAAGCTACTTTCCCCAAGTTTGTTGCTACTGTAGACCAACCAAATATTGGTTCAATACTTGGGAAGACCAATGCACAAGTGGTGGAATCAAAGGAGCTTAGCACAAGTCATGCATTGCCTTCGTCTACAAAGGGGAGTATCTCTACTACCTTTGATCTTCCTAGACTAATTCCCTCTATTGTTCAACCTCCTGATTTAAAGCTTAAGCCTCTCCCCTCTCATTTGAAGTATGCTTTTCTTGTTTCTGATGAGAAATTGCCTGTGATTATCTGAAATTCTTTGTCTGTGAGTGAGGAGGAGAGGTTGCTTGATGTTTTGTCTAGGAATAGGAAAGCTCTAGGTTGGACTTTGGCTGACATTCCTGGGATTAGTCTGGCTATTTGTACCCATAGGATCCTCTTGCATGAGGATTTCAAACCACTTAGGCAGCTCCAAAGGTGACTCAACCCCTTGATTCTAGATGTGGTTAAGAAATAAGTGACTAAGCTATTGAGTGCAGATATTATTTACCCAATATCTGATAGTGAGTGGGTTAGTCCAATGCAAGTAGTACCTAAGAAGAGTGGGATCACTGTGGTAAAGAACAAAAACAATGAGTTGATACCTACTAGGGTGCAAAATGCTTGACAAGTATGCATAGATTATAGGAAATTGAATAAAGCCTCTAGAAAAGATCACTTCCCCTTGCCTTTTATTGATCAAATGCTTAAGCAGTTGGTGGGTAAGAGTCACTGTTATTTCCTAGATGGTTATCTAGGATATTTCCAAATCCCTTTAGCTCCCGAAGATCAGGAAAAGACCACTTTTACTTGTCCATTTGGTACATATGCCTATAGGAGAATGCCGTTTGGATTGTGCAATGCACCTAGCACTTTCCAACGTTGCATGATGTCACTGTTTTGTGTTTTTCTTGGAAATTGCATGGAGGTCTTTATGGATGATTTCACAGTATATGGCAATTCATTTGATACTTGTTTAGATAGTTTGGATAATGTTCTTGCTAGATGTATTGAGAAAAACTTGATTTTGAATTATGAGAGTGTCATTTCATGGTTGATAATAGAATAGTACTTGGTCATTTGATATCTAGCAAGGGTATTGAAGTTGATAGAGCTAAGATTGAGGTGATTTCCTCCTTGTCTTACCCTACTAGTGTTAAAGCACTTCGTTCCTTCTTAGGGCATATGGGTTTTTACCGACGATTCATAAAAGATTTTAGTAAAATAGCTTTACCATTATCCAAACTATTGCAAAAGGATATTGATTTTGTCTTCGATAATCCTTGTAAACAAGCATTTGATGAATTGAAAGCACACTTGATTTCTCCTCTTATCCTGAGTGTACCAAATTAGACCTTACCTTTTGAATTAGCATGTGATGCCTCTAATTCTGCTGTGGGGGTCATGCTAGGACAAAAGCATAGTAAGTTGTCCCTTGTGATTGTCTATGCATCCAAAACCTTGGATAGTGCACAAAGGAATTACATAACCACTGAAAAAGAACTGTTTGCTCTGATATTTGCATTAGATAAGTTTAGACAATACTTGATCAATTCCAAAGTGGTTGTGTATACAAATCATGCAGCTGTGAAGTTTCTCTTCACCAAGCCTCAATTAAAACCAAGGCTTATTATATGGATGTTGTTGCTACAAGAGTTCGATATTAGCATTTAGGATAGGCCTGGAACTTCTAACCTTATAGCGGATCACTTGAGTAGACTACCAGATGGAACAAGGGGAGTACTTGATTCTGACTTTGTTTGTGATGACTTTCCTGAGTCATCTCTTATGTCTATCTCTGTCTATGTTCCTTTGTTTGCTAATCTTGTTAACTATATTGTGACCGGTCTAATCCCTGAGCATATGTCTTCCTTTCAGGCTCAGAAACTTAAACGAGAAGCTGAACACTACACTTGGGATGAGCCATATTTGTGGAGACTATGCAATGATCAAGTGATCAGGAGGTGTATTCCAGAGATCGAGTCTAAGGACATACTTTTTGCTTGCCATTCAATGGTTTATGGTGGACATTTCAGTGCTAATAAGACATCTAGGAAAGTGTTAGATGTTGGGTTTACTGGCCTACCCTATTTAAGGATGCATAATTGTATTGTAAGGCATGAGATAAATGCCAACGGTTTGTGGGGTTAGGTAAGCGGCATGATATGCCACAACAATCCATACTCTTTTATGAGGTATTTGATGTTTGGGGTATAGACTTTATGGGCCCTTTTCCACCATCATCCGGCTTTACCTACATCTTGCTAGCTGTAGGTTACCTTTCTAGGTGGGTAGAAGCCATTCCCACTAGGAAAGATGTTGCCCAAACGGTTTCCAAGTTTCTCAAGTCTAACATCGTTTATAGATTTGGAGTACCAAGGGCTATAGTAAGTAATAGAAGTTCCTACTTTTGCAATAGGGTTATCGATAACCTATTTGCTAAGCTTGGAGTAACCCATAAAATGTCCACTCCTTATCATCCACAAACAAATAGGCAAGCGAAGTTTCCAACTGAGAGATCAAATACATTTTGGAAAAGATAGTCAAGCCTTCAAGGAAGGATTGGACCTCAAGGTTGGAGGAAGCACTATGGGCTTATAGAACCGCTTCAAGACACCGATAGGGATGTCTCCTTACCGGCTTATCTATGGGAAAGCTTGTCATATTCTGATGGAATTGGAGCATAAGACCTATTAGGCGGTGAAGATGTGCAATATAGATTTAGAGAAATCAAGCTTGGAGAGGAAATTGCAACTCCAAGAACTCGAGGAAATGTGATTAGACACTTATAAGAGTTCCCGTATCTACAAGGATAAGACCAAAAAGCTTCATGATCAGAAGATAATGTGGAAGGAATTCAAAGCGGGTGATCATGTTTTGATGTTCCAAGCTCGATTCAAATTTGGATGTGGGAAGCTCAAATCTAATTGGTATAGGCCTTTCACTGTCACCAAGGCCCACTCCTTTGGAATGGTTGAGCTCGTGGATGAAGCCACTGGAGAGGAGTTCAAAGTCAATGGGCATCTCCTCAAGCTCTACATGATGAATCATAAAAGCCCCCTTGAGGCCAGGTTGCTTCTTCTCCTTTCACAATCTTTTACTTTCAGTATTCCTAGATTGGTGATTATATATACTTGACTGATTGTTTGAGATAAGTATAGGGGAAGGGCATTTAAGTAGAAAAAGTAGAAATAGTATAGCTTAGAATTAGAATAAGAATTCCCTATGTATGATTTGGATTTTGGCCACTGCCATACTTAATTACCATTTTTCCTTTTTATTTTAATTTTCTCAGTTATTATGACTTGTTTCTGTTAGATCTCACATGTTTTGATGATAACAAAGAATGGTATGAAAAAGATTTGATAAACAAATAAGTTTGAACAAAGTAATAACAGAGCAAATTTTCACTTGAAGTAAGCACTGGAGTAATGAAGAAAGGCCAAGAGAAAGAGCTGAGAAACTTCATCACTGGTAAAAATTTCTAAAGGGTTACTCGAGTAAGTACTCAAGCAATGGGACTGAAACTTGAAGTAATCAGAGTCAACCTTCAAGTAACCTGCTAATGTTACTCGAGTAATAAGGTATAAGATTTTCAATTGCTCTCGGCCTGCCAACGTTACTCGAGTAGTTACTCAAGTAACAAGGTAAATTACTTGCAGTTGCTCTCGGCCTGCCAACATTACTCGAGTGAGTACTTGAGTAACCAGGTAAAAGACTTCCAGTTCCTCTCGGCATGCCAACATTACTCGAGTCTGTACTTGAGTCCCCTGCTTCAAGAAATATGTTGCTCTCGGCATTTTCAATCCTGCCAATGTTACTCGAGGAGCTACTCTAGTAACTCACTATGGTAAACAAAATCTGAAGGTAATACTCGAATAACATGAAATGCTTTTATCACACTTCACTCGAGGCACTACTCGAGTATGCAAGTATTCAATTATTCTTTATCAAATATTTTAACAAGATTACTCGAGTTAGTAATCTAGTAATCTGCAGAGTTATTTACACAGCACTTAAAGTATCTACATGAGTAAGTTATGCAAAAAATTTATGTTTACTCGAGTAAGTACTAAAGTAACAAGGTAACCAAACTTGAAGTGCTCTTGGCCCTGAAATCCTACCAACATTACTGGAGTGAAGCATCGAGTAACTTAAAGTTTATTTGAAAGATTACTCGAGTTGCTACTCAAGTAACCTATGAAGTAAAGTGTACCATACTCAAGTAAGTACCTGAGTAAACAGGTATTTCCAAGGTTTGTAATTTTGTTTACTCCATGCACTACCCGAGTAATGTAATGTTCATTTATTGACTTGCGAGTTATCAATATTTTCACGATAATACTCAAGTAAGTACTCGACTAAACTTAATGAATACTCGAGTAACTACTCGAGTATGCAAGTCTAGAAATTCAGAAATCATTCCAACGTTCATTGATTTGTTTCCTATGTGATTAACCTTTCATTGTATTAGTGTTCTTAGCATATCCACAGATAAATAATGAAGAGATCTTACCAAATAAGGAAATTCAAATGCACCGTTCAAATGCCACCTACCGCCACCTACCGCAAACGGATATTTTTCAAATACTGGAAAAGCCAACAGTGGCTGCGTACACTCTAACAGGCATGAAGAAAAATGTTCCAACAATCATTACCAACACATCTATATATATGGGAACATCCAAACAGAGAAACAACAAGAACACACACACGAACGCATTATCAAAGTTCACATTCAATACTCTATTTTACATATACTTGTAATTCTGTATTTTAGTGATTCTTATTCACTCTATGAGAGAGATATTTCATTCAAACTCAATATTTTTTATTGAGGTAACTTAAGGTTGTGGAACCTTGAGTTGGGATTAGATTACAACTTGTAAGGGTGAGCGAGTGTCCAGGCGAAGGAACTTTCTTGTACTGAAGTGCCAAGAACCCATTGAATCTTGGAAGTTATAGTGAAACTCTAAAAAATATTCTGAGGATTGGACGTAAGTCAAAGTAGTTGTGGCCGAACCAGTATAACTCCTGGTGTACACTTCGGTGATATTTCTCCTTACTCTTTACTGCATTATATTCACCGTGAAGTTTTTATATTTATAACGAAATTTTTAGTATCACCCAATTCACCCCCTCTTAGGTGAAACGTTTGCTCTAACATTTGGTATCAGAGCGTAGGTCTTCTTGTTAAGGTTTAACAACCTAAGAAGGATCTAATGGCAAGCATGGGTAAAGGAATTCATCCCGACGGAGCATCCATCACTAGACCACCAGGTTTCAGTGGCGAACACTTTTCTTTCTGGAAAGCAAAGTTTAGAGTATTCATGATGGCTACCGAGTATAGGCTATGGGATGTGATTGAAAGTGGAAACTATCAACCTATAAAGATTGTAGATTCTCAGAAAATTCCCAAGACGCCAGCAGAATATGATGAGAATGACAAGAAACTTATCACTCTCAACAGCAAGGCAATTCTAATGATATAAAGTGCCTTGAGTCAAAGTGAATACTTCAGAATTTGCACACTTTCAACAGCAAAGTAAATGTGGGAAGCTCTGGAAATAGCTCATGAAGGAACTTCAGGAATAAAGGAGAATCGGATCAACACCTTGGTCACTGAATTCGATCTACTTCGAATGAAATCAGGTGAATCAATATCTGAATTTGAACTTAGATATACTCATCTTGTTAATCAACTTGCAGCACTTGGGAAAGTTTATGATCAACATACCCAAGTACGAAAGATTTTGAATATTCTTTCTAAAGAGTGGGAGGCCAAAGTCACTACGATAGAAGAAGCAAAAGGAGAATCAATGAGATCAGTTGCTTCTCTATTTGGAAGCCTTTCTGAATATGAAAGTAAACTAAAGTTCAAACTGGAACTAGATGACATCAGTGACAAGAGAAAGAAAGGCCTAGCACTAAAAGTAAAAGAAGAAAATCAAGATGAGGATGAGGAGTTTGACGATGATGAAATGGGCCTAATCATAAAATGATTCAGAAAGTTCTACAAGAAAGGTCAAGGATTCAAACACTTTCAGAAAGGAGGAACTAGCAACAAAGATCATATCATTTGCTACGAATGTGGAGAACCAGGACATATCAAATCAGAATGTCCAGAACTCAATCAAAAGAGCAAAGAAAAGAGAAAAGGCAAATTCTTTAACAAAAAGAAGGCCTTTGTATATGCTATATGGGGTGATAGTTCCTTTGACGAAGAAAGTAATGAAGAAGAAGTAGCCAATATATGTCTCGTTACTCAAGAAGAAACAGAAGAAGAGATGTGTCTCAAAGCATCTAAAAACAACAAATGGTACATAGACAGTGGATGCTCTAGACATATGACCGGTGATTTCGAAAGTTTTATTAAATTACAACCTAAAGAAGGTGGAAAGGTAAAATTTGAAGGAAATCAAACCGGAAGGATAGCAGGAATTAGTGAAATCAAAAATGACAAAGGCATACAAGTCAAAGACGTATACTATGTCGAAGGATTATGCCATAACTTGCTGAGTGTGAGTCAAAGTGCAGACAAAAACAACTGGGTAATATTTGACTCAGAGGAATGTCTAATTATCAACAAGAATGACTTACCACTTGATAAGAAGAATATCAAGGCTAAGCTCAGAGAAAAAATGGAAGGTAATTGTTATACTCTAGATATTAGTAGAAATGAATCTGAAAACTGTTTTCTGAGTAATGCCGATGAAAGTTGGCTATGGCATAAGAGATTGGCTCATATCAATATGCATCAATTAGGAAAACTACTCAAAAAGGATTTAGTTCTTGGATTACCCAAAGTAAATTTCAAAAATGACTTGATTTGTGACGCATGTCAAAAGGGTAAACAAACTAAATCATCTTTCAAATTGAAAAATAAGATTTCAACAAATAGACCACTACAATTATTACATATGGATTTAGTTGGCCCAGCAAGAGTAAAGAGTCTTGGTGGCAACTTATATTCATTGGTCATTGTTGATGATTTCTCCAGATTTACATGGGTTATTTTTCTCTCGTCAAAAGATGAAACCTTTGAAGAATTTATGGTTTTTGCCAAGAAAGTGCAAAATGAGAAAGGTATGTCAATTGCAGGTATTATGACCGATCATGGTAGAGAATTTGAAAATCAAGCCTTCGAAGAATATTTTGATACTAATGGCATTGATCACAATTTCTCTGCTCCAAGAACACCTCAACAAAATGGAGTCGTGGAACGTAAGAATAGAGTGCTCACTGAAATGGCTAGATCAATGTTAAATGAAAAGAACGTGTCTCAAGTTTTTTGGGCTGATGCTATGAGTACAGCATGCTATATTTCAAATAGAGCCTATATTAGAACAAAACTTGGAAAGACACCATACGTGCTGTACAAAGGAAGGAAGCCAAACATTGCTCATCTACACATCTTCGGTTGTAAGTGTTTTATTCATAATAATGGTAAAGATAACTTAGGAAAATTTGATTCTAAAACTGATGAAGGAATTTTCCTAGGATATTCTAACCAAAGTAAAGCATATAGAGTTTTCAATAAAAGAACATGTGTTGTTGAAGAATCAATTCATATTGTATTTGATGAATTTGAATCCTCTGACAAAACCATTGATGAAGAATAGGAAATTGTTTTAAATCAAGAAAATGGACAATCTATTTCTAAATCTCTTATTCCAGAAGTTGATGAAACCAAGGAAGAAGAGCAATCACTAGGACAACCTAGAGCCTGGAAATACAATAAAAGTCATCCCTTAGATCAAGTCATAAGAGATGTGAATGAAGGGATCAAAACTAGAAATAGAATTTTCAATGAAGTAAGTTTTTCTGCATTCATTTCTGAGATTGAACCTTCTAACATTGATAAAGCCCTATCAGACAATGATTGGGTTATAGCAATACAAGAAGAACTAAATCAATTTGAAAGAAATCAAGTTTGGGATTTGGTACCCCGACCCAAGGATCATCCGATCATTGGCACTAAATGGGTATTCAAGAACAAACTCGATGAATCCACAATTATTGTTAGAAATAAGGCAAGATTGGTGGCCAAAGGCTATAATCAGGAAGAAGGGATTGATTATGAGGAAATGTATGCTCCAGTGGCAGATTGGAAGCTATACGCGTACTCTTAGCCTTTGCATGCATTGTAACCCCCTGTCGTAATTATATCCGAAATACGCAATTAAAGTGAAATAGAGACCAATAAGAAACAAATAACATTTTACAAACCCATCTACCAGACGAGGTTTTCATAAATACCTTTCGAAATCATTCATAACTTGGTCTCACATTCACATTCCGAATACAATTACTATACGAAGATAAATCACATTCATATATCAGAGTACGCCATATAAATTCTCGGCAATCCTGGAATACATATCTTTGTTAACAATCATAGGGTACATTAGCCCATCAACTTCATAAATAGGGAATTACACAACAATTCTCAATACAAATAATCAAATCCTCATCCATCCATATACTCATCCAAATAACCAAATACATTTATCCAAATCTATATATATTCCCAATTATGATAACCAACTACCGAATCTTCAATCCTGAAGAAGTCTTCATCGCCCTTAACTGCTCGCTATATCCTTGATCTACTACCCTGTCTGAAAGGTTAGTAGGGGAGGGTGAGATTCGAGAGAATCTCAGTAGGATAACAATATCAATATGCATGTATGATAGATGTTTAATGTATGACATGCTTGCATCACACAACTCATGATAACACAATGACAATTTGCAAGCTCAATGCTTCGAACAATATACCTATGGCCATAGCATAAATTGGAACATAGCTTCAAATTACACACAATTATGCAAAGCTAAGACATGCACCAACACACTAACACATATATCAAATACAAGCAGAAGAGATATGTTCCCTACACTCTTTCCATGTAAGCTCCAGCTCCGCTTACTCACGATCAGAACGAATACCGAACCACGATCAGGGCGAATATCAACCCTATAACCAAAGCAAGGACATAGGGTTAATCCCTTTTCCAATTCCTCAACATACAAACACTTAATGTTGGTTATCATTTAACACCTTTAGGTGGCTAATTAAAGCCTAAACATATGCCTAAAGGCTTGGGAACACTTGACCAAAGATCATCGTTTAAAAGTCCAAATGCTGATTTTTGGGGGTGGGCCGCGGCCCAAAATCCATGGGCTGCGGCCCAAAACTGCCCAGAAACATTTGGGCTGCGGCCCAGGAAAATCCAGTTTCTGGCTGAACTTCCAAAAATCATAACTAATTCCACAAAAATCGAAATGAGGTGATCCCAAAGCCAAATGAAAGCTATTCAAGTCCTCTACACAGGAAAAATATTGGCTTTTACTAGAAATCACCACACAAATACAGAATTCCCAAACATTCAAGACTGTCCCAAAACAGAATCCATTTTCGACCTCAAACTTTGGACAGCTATAACTCCCAGTTTCCAAAACGAAATGGCACAAATTATATGTCCATTTTGAATCTTGGGATGTGAACTTTAAGACTGGAAAGTTTCATAATTTCTGACTTCATTTGCCCAGTCAAAACGTCCACACAACAAGACTGCCCAGACAGAACTTCCAAAAGACAGAATTCCAAATTTGCACAATTGGCTTCCAATGGTCCAATTTTCATATCAAACATCATTCTCACACAACATTTCACAAGGAATCCATTGGAAATACCAAATTAACCAAATTCATATCACATTGACATGTTTTACCAATAATCACAACATGTCATCATAAAACCACATTTCAACTCAACATTGCACAACTTTCCATCTCAAGTTCCCAAATCAATTCCAATGACCAAATACCACAACATGGCACCATTTTCAACATAAAACACATGACAATTCATGCATTTCACAATTCCACACGAAATTCATCACAAAATCAGGGCAAATTCTACAAATCACAATACTCAACCATAATTCACAACACTTGGATCAAAAGGCTTCAAATACTCACCTCTTCCTCTTTCCCAACCCAATTCTTTGATTCTTCATCTTTCCACTTTTGCTCAAGCTATGAAACACCTCCAATCAAGAATCTAAAACCATAGAGATGAAGCTCTCATCAACATGATCAAGATTAGTGAAGAGGATTTAACCATTAGAGACCATTTAAGGCACCATACCTTGAGTTTCTTCTTTCTCTTTCCTCCTTGCTTTGGGACGCCATGGAGAAACAAGAGAGAGATGAGATGATGAATAAATGAAGATGATGAAGAAGGGAACAGATTTTTAGGGCCAAAAAAACGTCCAAGTAAGGGAGAGAGAAGAGAGGGAAGAGTTTGAATCTTTGACCCAATCCAAGGGCTCAAATTGTGACACTTGTCACACCCTTAATCCATCTCTATGAGTTCACATGAACCCACACACATGGGATTCCACCCACTTAATCTCTACACAAATCAATCTCAACCATTGATCTTGAAGTTACCAATGATTTTCCTCTTCGGTAACCGATCAATCGGTCGGTAACTTTACTATTTTGCCCTTGATTACGGCAATTCCTCTTGAATCACCACCAACACTTCACATCTTTTCATTTAGCCACAATATGCGCCTTCCCTCTATTTTAAGTCAATTTAGATGTTAATCCATAATTAAGCTTAAATACAGGGTTTTGGTGCTACTCACAGCACATACGAATCACATCGGGTGCCAAATCACACCATAATCTCCAAAAGGGTTTATTTATCACTAACCACTTCCACTTTTGGAGTCATTAACCCTTGATCACAATTTGGGATTCTGCTAAACCAGGGCTTAGCATTCCACTAATCTCAGGCTTATTCTCTAGCCTCAACTCTCAGAATTCGGGGTGTTACATGCATCACAGGATTCAAACTCTATCAAATGGATGTAAAGAGTGCATTTCTAAATGGCTACATTATGGAAGAAGTATATGTAGAGCAACCTCCAGGTTTTGAAGATATAACCAAACCTGACCATGTTTTCAAACTCAAAAAGGCTTTATATGGTTTAAAACAAGCTCCTAGAGTATGGTACAAAAGGCTCAGTAAATTTCTTATTGATCAAGGTTTTGTATGGGTAAAAGTTTACACAACACTTTTTATAAAACGAAAACGTGATGATATTTTAATTTTTCAAATATATGTTGATGATATTGTTTTCGGCTCTACTAATGAATCTCTGTGTAAGGAATTTTCTGAGATAATGCAGGGAGAGTTTGAGATGTCAATGATGGGAGAATTGAATTTCTTTCTTGGTTTACAAATCAAACAAAGAAAGAATGGAATCTTCATATCTCAAACAAAGTACTTAAAAGAGCTTTTGAATAAGTATGGAATGGATGAAGCAAATGGAACGGATACACCTATGAGTTTAACTACGTTGCTTGATGCTGATGTCAAAGGGAAAGACTACAACATCACAAAATACAGAGGAATGATTGGATCATTACTCTATCTCACGGCAAGCAGACCGAACATCCAATTTAGTGTTGGCATATATGCAAGATATCAATCAACACCAAAGGAATCACATGCCGAAACTGTTAAACGAATCTTTAGATACCTTGCTGACACACCAGAATTGGGTCTGTGGTATCCCAAAGGAAGAAGTGAATATCTAGTTACATATTCAGATTCTGATTATGGAGGATACAAGATAGATAGAAAGAGCACCAGCGGACAAGGACAATTTCTTAGAGGATCTCTTGTATCATGGTTCAGCAAGAAATAAAATACAGTGTCTCTATCGTCAACAGAAGCCGAATATGTTACAGTCTCAAGTTGTTGTGCACAAGTGATATGGTTAAAACAACAACTACAAGATCTTGGTATTTATCTCAAAGAAATACCAATCTATTGTGACAATACCAGTACGATAAGCTTGACAAAGAATCCAGTTCAACATTCTAGAACCAAGTATATCGATGTTAGACATCACTTCATCAAAGATCATATTCAAAAGAAAGATGTGAAAGTGATATTCATTCCTACTCATCTTCAACTAGCTGATATCTTCACCAAACCTCTTGCAAAAGATTAATTTCTATACATTAGAAGAGAATTAGGAATGGTAAATCCCAATAAATTGTAAGTTATTTCAGTTTCTCATAATGTTAGATAAAGGTATTTGATAATTACTAATTTAAGCATCGGAGTATGTAGAAACTTGTTTTACAGGAAGATTGAAAACTCTATTCTGAGAAATAAAAACAGAGGTTATCAGAGAACACCATTACTGGAGTGCCAACTTCAAGTAATGTCTAACAGTGCAGCATTACCCGAGGGACAACTTGAAGTAAAAGAGCATATTACTCGAGTGAGTACTCAAGTAATGGTCTTCTAGAACTGGAAGTAATGCCTCAAGTTACCTAGAATTTAAATCAAACGGTTCATTTGGTGGGATATGAACAGTCAAAAATAGAAAAGACATGTTACCCGAGGGAAGCCTCGAGTAAACTTGAAGTTTACTCGAGTAGGGACTCGAGTAACTGCAGGTCCAGATCACAAACTCGATAAGAATCAACTCAAATCTGGTCTTAAACGACTATCAAATGATCGAGGGAACATACATGGATAATTACAATATATTTTATGCCAGGTACGCAATTTAAATGAATTATTTTAGAAATTTTCTATATGATCACTCGAGTAGGGACTCGAGTAAGCATGATATTTACTTGAGTAAGGCCTTGAGTAACGTCGGGTTCTAGGTCTTTATCTGTCGCAAACTCGGTTATTTCCACAAAATCTCCTCGAGTAAATCACTTTGTCCTTCACAAAACGTTTTCACAATCTCTTCCTTACTTGATTTCCGTTAAAACCCATCAAATCTGAGCTCCAAAAACTTCCTATTTTGTTCAAATTCTTCCAGCCTTAACTCGCGACTTCTCACTCTGTTTTATGAGATTTCAAGGTTTTCTCTGAATCAAAATGGTTAGAACCAAAAACCTTACTCCTACAAACTCTTCTGGATCTCCACAACTCTCTGATCCTCTTTCTTCTCCTCCCAGAAAGAGACGAAAAATCACACCTAGATCAAAAGCCAAAATCCAACCCAAACCTCAACCGAAACCTAAGGAGAAAGGTGTTGTGATTAAAGAGCTAGTGGTCACAAGGGCTCAATCAAAGAAGAGCACCTCTACTGGGAAAGGCAAAAGTGCCAAGTCTCCTTCTCCTCCACTTTCTGATTCCTCCACTCCATCTTTCACACCAAAACCCTCCAAAAAGCCCAAATATGATGTGAATATGGCTAAAACAATTGCTGGCATTCTTGACCAACTTGAGAAGGGGAAATCATCCAAGAAGTCAGAATTGCCAGAAGAGGAGATCACTAAACCTCCAAAGGGGTTTAATGTCAACAAGTTGGAAGATTCTCAGAAGTACCTCACACAATTTTCAAGAAGAAAAGTCTGCAAGACTCACTGTGTGGATCTTAAAGTACTTTAGGAGGTATTGAAGTATAATTTAAGTCCCTATCTTGAACCTTTTATGCCTTGGCTATCAATTAGACTTCCTTTTTGCATAAAAGTAGTGACTCACTTTTACTGCAATCTTGAGATTCTAGATGAACCCAATAGAAATTCTGTAGAGGAAGAGATGACTACTACTGTTAGAGGCCAGAAAATACTTATCTCACCTTCTAGGATCAATGTTTGGTTAGGAATAGAAAACCCTCCAGATGACATCTACTCTAAACTTGAACTAAACCAAATTTTCTCTGTTCTTAGACCTGGTGAGCTTGTGGGCCCTCTTAATTTCAATACTAGTGACATGTGCGATCATCACAGGGTTCTATGGTATATTTACTCTAGATCCCTCGTGAACAAGGCAAATAACTATACCCACTTTTCTGACCGGGACTACAGGTGGTTTGCTTCCTTACTCCTGAAGGAACAAAAGGATTTGGGGGAATACATATTTTCTAAAATGAAGAGGTACAGAATAGATGGAAAAGCCATAACTCCAATGCCATATCCTCAGATTATTTCGCTTATCCTGAAGAAAAATAAGATATGATACTTGGAGAGTAAAGAGCACATTGAGAGAGTTACTCCAATTGAAAGAAATCAAATTGGGAAGCTCAATATTGAAATTCCTCTCAAGGGTCCTCTGGAGTCTGGGTCTAAGAAGAAGAAGACTGAGACTGAGACGAGTAAACTGGATGACACTCAGTCTTCGACTCCAGCTGCCACTACCTCTTTACCCTCTTTCCTCAATGCCACACTTCAACACTTCATGAAGAATATGCTCAAGGGATTTCATGTAGACATCGCCAACACAAATGCTGAGTTGATAACTCACATGAATGACAAGATGGCTGAGTTGGTTGAGAGGATGGATAAGAGGCACGAAGAGTTGTTAGCTGAGCAACGTGCCCAGGGTGAGACCCTGAAGTTGATTCTGGCAAGATTAGATTTTATGGGTCCTGGACCGTCTGTTGGTCCATCATCTGCACCAGAGAATATCTCACCCCCAGAGAATATCCCTTATGAGCTTCATCATATAGAGGTTGAGCCAACTATGCCTGACATATCATTTCCCAAACCTCCAGTCTCTAGTCCACTTGAGCCAAGACCTAAAGATATCCTATGCTCAGTGAATAACCCTGAAACCAATGAGACCATCCATATTATCATTGAGGATTCACCACCTAAAGCTCAGCCTGAACCCTCTCCTACACCTATTCCATCCCCTACTCATACAGAGGAAATCTCTCCCTCATCCTCTGGTCATCATTCTGCAGAGGCCACAGAAAAGGTTGAAACCACCATTATGATTGTCTATCAGCCCCCTCCTATTCCTCTAAGATATGACCTTCAAATCCCTCCACTAAATCTTCCTGAACCAGAATCTTCCAGTTCTTTTGATTCTATGAGTTCAGATAGTCATTTGGTTCTTTCTGTGAAGCCTATTTCTATGGTCAAGCCTTCTAGTCCTCCACGTTATTGATGAAGACAAAAAGGGGGGAGAAGAGCTTGAATGTGATTTTGTGGAGTTTCTGAGTTTCTTTTTAAGTTTTTCTTTCATTTTGGTATATGGGTATACATGGGATTTAGGGAGCTTTTCATACTTGTAATGCAATTTTAAGTTCAATGCAAGTTTATGCAAGTTTCTTTAAGTTTTAATTTCAATTCAAGTCCATTTAAGTTTTTAAGTTATAATACATTGTGGGACTAATGAGTTTATTATCTATGCAAGGTGAATATGTTATGTTTTCAAAATTTTCAAAACACTTTGAATTGACACTTAACAAGTTATTTCAAAAAGGATTTCAAAGTTACAATTGATTTCAAGAAGTGTTTATTTGAGAAATGAATTTCAAAAACTTTGTTCAAAATCACCAAGTTTTGTCATCATCAAAAAGGGGGAGAATGTTAGATCTCACATGTTTTGATGATAGCAAAGAATGGTATGAAAAAGATTTGATAAACAAATAAGTTTGAACAAAGTAATAACAGAGCAAATCATCACTTGAAGTAAGCACTGGAGTAATGAAGAAAGGCCAAGAGAAAAAGCTGAGAAACTTCATCACTAGCAAAAATTTCTAAAGGGTTACTCGAGTAAGTACTCGAGTAATGGGACATAAACTTGAAGTAATTAGAGTCAACCTTCAAGTAACCTGCTAACGTTACTCGAGTAAGTACTCGAGTAATAAGGTATAAGACTTCCAGTTGCTCTTGGCTTGCCAACGTTACTCGAGTAATAAGGTAAATCACTTGCAGTTGCTCAAGGCCTGCCAACGTTACTCGAGTGAGTACTCTAGTAACCAGGTAAAAGACTTCCAGTTCCTCTCGGCCTGCCAACATTACTCGAGTCTGTACTCGAGTCCCCTGCTTCAAGAAATATGTTGCTCTCGGCATTTTTAATGCTGCCAATATTACTCGAGTAACTCACTATGGTAAGCAAAACCTGAAGGTAATACTCGAATAACATGAAATGCTTTTATCACACTTCACTCGAGGCACTACTTGAGTATGCAGGTATTCAATTATTCTTTATCAAATATTTTAACAAGATTACTCGAGTCAGTAATCTAGTAATCTGCAGAGTTATTTACACAGCACTTGAAGTATCTACATGAGTAAGCTATGCAGAAAATTTATGTTTACTCAGTAAGTACTAGAGTAACAAGGTAACTAAACTTGAAGTGCTCTCGGCCCTGAAATCCTGCCAACATTACTGGAGTAAAGCATCGAGTAACCTAAAGTTTATTTTAAAGATTACTCGAGTTGCTACTCGAGTAACCTATGAAGTAAAGTGTACCATACCCGAGTAAGTACCCGAGTAAACAGGTATTTCCAAGGTTTGTAATTTTGTTTACTCTATGCACTACCTTCGTAATGTAATGTTCAGTTATTGACTTGCGGTTTATCAATATTTTCACGATAATACTCGAGTAAGTACTTGAGTAAACTTAATGAATACTCGAGTAACTACTCGAGTATGCAAGTCCATAAATTCAGAAATCATTCCAACGTTCATTGATTTGTTTCCTATGTGATTAACCTTTCATTGTATTAGTGTTCTTAGCATATCCGCAGATAAACAATGAAGAGATTTTACCAAATAAGGAAATTCAAATGCACCGTTCAAATGCCACCTACCGCAAACGGATATTTTTCAAATACTGGAAAAGTCAACAGTGGCTGCGCACACTCTAACAGGCATGAAGAAAAATGTTCCAACAATCATTACCAACACATCTATATATATGGGAACATCCAAACAAAGAAACAACAACAACATACACACGAACGAATTATCAAAGTTCACATTCAATACTCTGTTTTACATATACTTGTAATTCTGTACTTCAGTGATTCTTATTCACTCTATGAGAGAGATATTTCATTCAAACTCAATATTTGTTATTGAGGTAACTTAAGGTTGTGGAACCTTGAGTTGGGATTAGATTACAACTTGTAAGGGTGAGCGAGTGTCCAGGCGAAGGAACTTGCTTGTACTGAGGTGCCAAGAACCCATTGAATCTTGGAAGTTATAGTGAAACTCTCAAAAATATTCTGAGGACTGGACGTAGGTCAAAGTAGTTGTGGCCGAACCAGTATAACTCCTGGTGTACACTTCGGTGATATTTCTCCTTACTCTTTACTGCATTATATTCACCGTGAAGTTTTTATATTTATAACGAAATTTTTAGTATCACCCAATTCACCCCCTCTTGGGTAAAACGTTTGCTCTAACAGTTTCTCCTTCTCCCTCTTTATGTGATGTTGATGTGTTGTGCTCCAATTGCAATTGGACTTCACAACTTTCCATTTCACTCAGAAACAAGTTAGACTAATAGAGTTGTTTTACACATTGAGGACAATGTGTTGATTAAGTGTGGGGGAGGGGAATACATTTTGAATCCCATTATTGGTTGTTTTTAAATGATAAATGCCTTAAACTAGAAAACTTTTCAAGAATAACTTGCTTTGATGCATGTCCTAAGTGGTAAAGGGTCGTATTTGTCACTTTAGAAATGTGATTTGTGAGAAATTCTTTGAACTTTCATTAGAACAACTTTTTGAAACCATGATTTGCTTTTCAAGTGAATGGGAAGAGAAATGAACCCACAATTAGATTTTTGCTTACTTCTTGTGTTGAAAAAAGAAGTTTCTACATCTTTAATATTTTTTGGAGTTGAACATTTTTGTTAATTTATTGCAATGTTTTAATTGATTGATTTTAGTAAAGTTAGTACTTGGAATAGTTAAGAAAATGCGTTGTGGTTAGTTTGCTATACAATTGATTGTATTGGATTGAGCATTGGAGAAAAACTTTGTTGGAAGGTTAGTTGAGCCTTGAATTCTTTCTATGTGTGCATGTTCACTTAGTTTTTCACCTTCTAGAACTTGTTTCTACTCTTTCTCGAAGCGATATTTGCATTAGTGTGATGGAAATGAAAGAGGCATTCAATTCTAAACCTTTCCACCCAAACAGAAACCTACATTCATCACCATTTGCTTACCCCTTTGAGTCATTCCTATGTTGTATGCATGTCATTTTATTCATAGTATTCATAGTATTCTAAAATCAAAGTGATTTGCCAATAGAAAGTTGGACAATGTATATATCGAAATGCCATGAGAAAAAAAAAGAAAAAAAGGAAGAAAAAGAATTGAATTGAAAAAAAAGGGTATTGAAAAAAAAATATAGAAAATTGATGTGAATAAAGAAAGAAAAGCAAAAGAAATACAAAGAAGGCATTTATTCATAAGCTTAGAAAACAATTGGCAAAAGGTTATCAAGTTATTTAGATACTATGAATTTATTTATTGACTTCGACTTGCATATCAACAATTCCTTCTTCTAGTTAATTTATTTCATCTAACCTTCTTCCATCATTACAAACCCTTTTAAGTCCTCTTTATTTATTGCATTAAGTGCCATTAGTAGTGAAGATATTAGAGTTGTTACAAGCTTATGGTAAGGCGTTGACTAAGTGAGCTAGAGTGAAATTATTCTAATGAGGTGAGATGAGTTAGACACTAATACCTTGAGAGTCTCTTATACTTCATTCTAATATTTTGGATTGTGTGGTTAGCTAATTTCTTTGCATCTCTTGACTATGACTAGTGTTGGCTAGAAGGATTTGATTAATTGATCTATTGCTTTCTAATTATGAAATTTCTCATCTTTCAATTATATTGATGATTGGAATTTAGAAAATTATGCTTAATTGCCTTTGTTCAGGAGTACAAAGGTCTAAGTGTGGGGGAATTGATTGAACTATAATTTTATATAATTTTTCATGGTTAATTTGAGATTTTTAATGCATTTTCTAACACATTATTGCATTAATAAGCATTATTTTCATTAGGGGCATTTATATTGAATTAATTGTAAAAAGGGGCAAAATGGTCATAAATTTTTTAATTAGTCATAAAAATGTTTTCTTCAACTTTTGATGCTATATTTTGCTTAATTTTGCATTGTAGATGTTTTAGGATAAAGTGAGCAATTTTTAGGCTTAAGCTGGAAACAAAAAAAAAAGGGGAACAAGCCCAATTGCCCATTGAAGCAGACCCAATACAGTTTAAAAAAGACTAAAGAAAAAGTTATAAAAAAAAGATATTATCGTACTACGCAGCTGGTGTTTTTGGGTATTCTCTCTCTCGATTACTGTGCTTTTCAAATTAATTCCAGTATGGGTGATCAGAACCACCGGAAGCTCCCACCGGACCGGCCTTCTGATATTCTAGCTAGTGGTAGTAAGAAAAACACAAAGAATGACCATTCTTTGCAAGCATTTGTGGACATTCATATGTCAGAAGAAGCACCTCCGCAGGAGGCTATTCTCATGGAGCATGATGTTTCTAAAAAGGATGATATTTGTATGGAAACACCCATACCTCAGAAGGCAACAGCTTCCTATCGGGATTCATTGGTTGGCTTCAACGGAGTGGCAAATGGTGGAGAGTCTATGGAAGATGAAGAACTTCTTTCTGATGTCCTCAATACTGAGTGGGATATGCCGGAACCCTCTGAGGAAGTCTTGGCTCTGATGAAGATCCACCCGGTGGTTCCAATAACACCGGATGAGTACAATGAATGGTGTCGTCCATGGAATGCAGCACTCATTCTTACTGTCTTGGGCAAAAAGTATAGTGTATATACCTTAAAGGCACACCTCAGTAGGATATGGAATACACCACACTTCGATATTGTGGATATGCCCAATAATTATTTCCTGATCCATTTTTTGCCAAGAGAAGGTTGGGGACACCTATATCAAAAAGTTCTATATGAGGGTCCCTGGGTTGTGCAGCAACACACGGTTCTGGTTCAAAAGTGGTCACCCAATTTTGACCCATTCAACAATCCTTTGGGACGAATAGTCACCTGGGTAAGGATACCCAACATTCCAATGCAGTGCTACAATAAGGAGTTTATTACCAGATTGGGGAACTATATTGGTAAGACAGTGAAGGTAGACCTTTTGACTCCATCGACTACACCATCTGAATCGGCAAGAGTTGAGCGAGGCAAATACGCACGTATTTGTGTGGAGCTTGATCTTCAAAAAAAGTTAGTATCCAGAGTAATTGCCGCACACGCCGTGTACCAAGTGGAATATGAAGGACTCGGGATGATTTGTTTTTCCTGTGGGCGATACGGACACCGCAAGGACAATTGTCAATGGACATATCAAGGGGAAACTCACGCTGAACATGCTCAACCAACTGCATCAGCCCAGGCCACCCCTAAACCAGCAGCCACGGCGACCAGAATCAATGCCGAAGAGCAGTTTGGAGACTGGATGATCGTGGGAAGCTCACGACGTGGGCGAGCTACACGGAAACAGCAGCACGGTGGGAATCCGTCGGACAGGGGATACGAAGCAGATCCGGCGCCTCGCCATGGAGGTGGGCACACCTCGTCGCGCTTCCAGTCGCTGGCGGATCTCGAAGAGGAGCACGGTCAACATCACGGTATGGGGGAGAAGCAGAGTCAAGGCACCACAGCGCTGAATCTGTCATATACAGAGGGTAGAAGCCAGCTCGGGTCTCAAGGAACTGAAGGTAGGGCCAGGACTGTGAATACACGGACAGAAATCTCTCCCATGCGTGGAGGTGGCAGCCAGCGTCAGTATCACAAAGGCAATTTGGATATTAAAACTAGAGGAAAGGGCCTTAGCAAAGGAAATGGGCCAAGAGTTGAGACTAAGGCCCAAAATTCGAAAGTAGTGTATGAGCCAAAGGGAGTGGGCCATGATAGGAATAAAAAATTGATGGGGCATTCTCAACTTCATGTGGGCCGAAGAGAGCATATTGTGGTAGGAGGGTCCATAAATCAAATGGGTTCTAATATTCTTAATGCACAACATGTCAATGATGGACAAGGGACCAATCATATTTTAATGCTAGAAGGGCCCAAGGAAAATGCAAGTAGTTCACATGATGATTCCAATAAGGAAAAAACTGAACATAGCAGTAGATTTGGACATGGAGCTGCACATCTATCTTCCATATCATCATCCTTAGATGATGATATTGGAGATGATTTCATGGAAGCAAATATGGGGCCTGAGGATAGCAGTCGTGCAGCGGGGCTCACCACCAAGAATCAAGACTATTCTGATATTCGGTAAGTCTTGTTGTCTTTTGATCCTAATTATTATTATTTTAAATATGATTATTGCTTCTTGGAATTGTAGGGGTGCTGGGAATAGAGTTTTTCCTAGTACCGTGAAAACCTTAGTGAAAAATTATAATGTTGATGTTTTGTGCCTGGTAGAGACCCGCATTAGTGGTAATAGGGATGAGGTTGTGATTAGGAAATTGGGATTTAATAATTGGATTAGATTAGAGGCCACCGGTTATGCTGGGGGTATTTGGATCCTTTGGGATGATTCGAATATCCATGTGGACTATTGTTTTTCTACCACTCAACTTGTTCACTGTAAATTGTTGGATAAGAAAACAGGAGACTCCTTCTTTGGGACTTTTGTTTATGGTGAGCCAAGTTTTAGTCGAAGAGAGAATTTATGGTGCTCATTGCAAGATATTGCTCAGGACATGGAGGAGGCTTGGATGGTTATTGGGGACTTCAATGCCTTCTTAAATCCAACTGATAAGATAGGAGGGGCTGATCCGTCTCTTCGGGCTATGTCACAATTTTCTAATTGTGTTCATAATTCGAACTTGCTTGAAATTCCCATTATCGGAGAGCGCTTCACTTGGGAAAAAAAGGAGTTAAAGAGAGGCTGGATTGGGTGTTTGGCAATCTTACGTGGGAATTAAATCATCCCCACAGTAAGGTTTTTCACAAACTCAGATATAAATCTGATCATCGGGTTGTGCTTGTATCAGATAGATCTTCCTCCCAATCTCATCATTCTAACTGTCGGTTCAGATATTATCCTGCATGGGCTCTGGAAGATAGTTTTTCTGAAATTGTTGCTAGTTCCTGGGAGCATAGAGATTGGGATCAGGGAAGACTCGCATTTGAATCTGAAGCTTCTAAATGGAATGATGATGTCCTGGGTAGCATTCCCAGGAAAAAACTTAAGCTTCTCAAAAGATTAGAAGGTATTGATAGAGCTCGCCGCAATAATATTTCCAATGGTCTTTACAAGCTTGAGAAAAAGCTCTGGCAAGAATTTGGCAAATTAAGTACTCAGGAGGAACTTCTGTGGTATCAAAAATCTAGGTGTAAGTGGCTTGCGATGGGAGATAAAAATACCAGATTTTTTCACACCTCGGCGTTGATTAAAAGAAAGAAACAATGTATTGATGCTATTCAAGATGAGGAGGGGAATTGGGTGACCGATCAAGATCGTCTGCGATTAATGGTGACGGATTTCTTCAAAGGACTCTATACCAGTAATGGTCAGGTCCTTGAATCCATGGACTGGACTGCACATTTCCCATCACTTCAAACCAGGGATGAGGAGCTGATTCATAAAGAAGTGGATTGCATTGAAATTAAAAATGCTGCTTTTATGATAGGTGCATTAAAGGCTCCAGGTCCTGATGGTCTGCAGGCTCACTTTTTTCAATCTCAATGGAATCATATTGGGGATAAGGTTTGTAACCTTATTCGAGGGATCTGGAGTAATCCAGAAAGGGTTAGGGATATCAATCATACTCACATCATTCTTATTCCTAAAATTGATAACCCTATGACTTTTCGTGACTTCCGGCCCATATCTCTCTGCAATGTGATTTTCAAGATTATCACCAAAATCATTGCAGAAAGAATGAAAAGGGCGATGCAATATTTGGTTCAGCCGCAACAATGTGGCTTTATTGCCGGCTGTCAAAGCAATGATAATATTATTATCGCGCAAGAAGCTATTCATACCATGAGAAACAGGAAGAGGAAAAAAGGTTTGGTAGCTATTAAAGTTGATATGGAAAAAGCCTATGATCGCCTAGATTGGCAATTTCTACAATCCACTCTTCTCAGTATTGGACTTAAAGATGAAATGGTGAAGCTCATTATGGCTTGCACATCCTTGGTGTCAATGAGAATTTTATGGAATGGAATTGAATCACCTGCTTTTCAGCCATCCCGAGGAGTTCGTCAGGGGGACCCTCTTAGTCCCTACTTATTTATTCTCTGTATGGAACGTCTGGGACATTTGATTAATGAGAAAGTACGAGAAGGTAGGTGGAAGGGTCTTCGCTTTAACAAGCATTCTCCTGTCATCTCTCACCTGTTTTTTACGGATGATCTTCTCTTATTTGGGGAGGCCACCAAAGATCATATAGAGGTCATGAGGGACACAATGAAGGCCTTCTGGGAGGTTTCAGGGCACCAAATCAATTTGCTCAAGTCTAAAGTGTTCTTCTCCAGAAATGTGCACTTTAATCGAGCCAGCGAGTTGAGTCAGTACCTAGGGATTGGGATGACGGGTGATCTGGGTAAATACCTTGGAATTCCATTGCTACATCAGCGGACTACCAAGGCTACTTTCTTCCCCATAGTTCAGAAGGCAACGAAGAGATTATCCAATTGGAAAGGCAGATTACTCACTTTGGCAGGCAGAACGGTTTTGGTTAAATCTGTTCTATCTGCCTTGCCTAGCTACCATATGCAAATCATGCTTCTGCCCAAAGGCATCTTAAAGGATTTGGAAAAGGTGAGCCGTAATTTTTTTTGGAACCAAGGTCAGGATGGTAGGAAAATGCACCTTATTTCCTGGGACCAAATTAAGCAAGATAAAGAAGTCGGGGGCCTGGGTATTAAACATCTCCAACGACAGAATATTGCTTTTGTCATGAAACTTTGTTGGGGTCTTCTTACAAAAAAGGATCACCTCTGGGTTCAGTGTCTGCGTGGGAAATATGGTTGTGGTCAAGGTGACTACCCATTGGTTTGTAAGAAACATCAGTCCTCGAGTGTGTGGAGAAGTATATCTAAAGTTTGGGACACATTCTATCGAGGAATTGGGAGAACTTTGAAAAGTGGGGACACAATTAATGTGTGGTGGGATTTGTGGACTCCGCTGGATGAACCATTAATTCAATTTGTGGATAAAAACCTCCATACTTTAAATCCGTGTGCCAAAACCAGGGAGTTTCTATTGGAAAATGGTATGTGGAATTTAAATAAGTGGAGGGAGTTCCTCCCAGAATGGGTGATAAATATTATAACTCAGATAGGGCCACCATGTGAAAATGGGAATGATCCTTTCTGCTGGAGGAGTGCTTCAGATGGTAACTTTAGTGTCCGCGCTGCTTACAATTTTATATCTACTCAGCGGGATAGGAATGGACTGAGTTTGTGGAAGAAATTGTGGAGATTATCGATACCGGAAAAAGTAAAAATGTTTTTATGGCAGGTTATTCATGAGAGACTACCTACCAATTCACTTAGAGCTATGAGAGCACTATCAGCCAGTGAGGAGTGTCCATTTGAGTGTCAACTACCAGAAACCATTCTCCATATACTTCGTGATTGTGAGATTGCGAGAGAGGTGTGGTTACATTTTCTTACTCCTAACGCTCGTTTTAGATTTTTTCGATCTGATTTGTAGGTATGGCTCACACATAATTGGGTAGCTTCACTGGGGAAGGTTTATTTTCTCCGCTGGCCTTGGCTCCAGATTTTCAGTCTTATCTGTTGGTTGCTATGGAAAAACAGATGCCAAGGTGTAATGGAAGGCTCTCGACTTCAGGTGAAGGAAATTATTCACGGGGTTATGTTCCAACTCACGGAATACAACTCTTCAGACATTTGGAAGCATCCAATCTTTTCGTTGAAGGATGGAGTTGACAACAAATGGCAACCACCACCGGATGGTTTTATACGCCTTGATACAGATGGATCAGTCAATCATCAGCATGAAGTAGAAGGAGGAGGAGTGCTCAGAGATAATATGGGCAGATGGGTACTTGGATTTCAACGAAAGATGGGATTTGTACCGTCAACAATCGCAGAACTACTTGCCTTACAGACATGTCTTCAAGTATGTAAACAGCATGGCTTTCAGAAGATTATTGCTGTTACAGACTCACTGGAGGCGTATCAGTTGGTTATGCGAGACAGTGGCCTTCATCATCCGGCTAGTACGGTCATCAATGAAGTTCGAGATTTGATTTACTCAGAATGGGACGTACAGTTGAGGTTTGCACCAAGGGAGACGATCCGGTGTGCAGATTATCTGGCTAAAGATGCACAGAATTTAGTTCAGAATTTGGTGGTTTTACCTACTCCTCATCCAGGATGTATTCCCATTCTTCGGGAAGATTTTAGTCAGTCATCTTGATGCCTAGTATATTTTGTACTCTGTAATATCCAAGGTAACTTGGCCTTTTTACATTCAAAAAAAAAAAGAAAAAGTTATAAACCAAGAAGCCCATTCGGCCCAAAAAGAAAAGGCAAGCCTAACGAACCAGATGCAATGGGCTGGAAAATGAGGCACACCTGAAGAGAACAGCCTAGAATTGAGTGACGAAATGAAAAGAGTGAGCTGTGGGCTGGAAAAGCAGCTGGGACTGAAATACATATCCGAATAGAGGGAGGCCCAAAAGCAAAGAAAAGAGAGAGAAAATGGAGGGGATCTGACTTGGGCTGGAGATACGATCTGGATCTGAAAACCCAAGAAAAGAAAGAAAAGAACTGAGACCCGAAACTGGAGAAGGAAGAACGAAGATGAGAGTTTGGGACCAGGAGAGAGCGCCGTAGACCTGGAGCTTGCTCTCTAGAAGCTCCACCATTACTGTCACCATCTTCAACAACACCACCGAATCAGCTGCAGCTGTGAGAACTGAGTGAGAGTCCGACGTTGTGAGCAGCTGGTAGTGGCAGCTAAGATTTGAGAGGTGACGAGTTTGAATGGGCAAGGCTGAGGTCGTGAGCTGAGAGGAAGAGCGGCGGAGGAGTTTGGAGATTCACTATAACTCAACCACCCACCGTTGCTGGGGAAGAGAGTGAGAACCTAGACCTTAACCTTCTTCTTTCAACATCGGAGGGAGCTCACTTTCTGTCACCACCATCACCATTGGTTTCTTTCTCTCTCTCGACATGACAGAACCCGTAACAGCACCGTGAGGAGCTTGGCCAGCGATGTTCATACAGATTCCAAATTTTGGTGAGCATCCCCAGTTTTCGGCGAGTAGACTCAGTTTCTGGTGACTCTCTCTCTCTTCTTCACTGTTGAACCATCATCCTTCCTCCACTGATAATAACACTACCAACTCCCATTTCCAACTTTACTTATCATCTCTTTCTCTTCTTCACAACCTAAAACTTCCACACCACAACTACCATCCCTCTCTCACCACTGCTTCCCCTGTTACTTTTCCATTTTCACCACCACAGATTCATTCCTCTGTTTTTTGCAACTTGGCCGACAGTACACATCAATTCCTCATTGAAATTCAGTCTTTCATTGAACCTAAATGGCTTTGCTGAGGTTTAGAAATTCTATGGGTACTGTTCATGCGATGAGTGGCTAATTTTGCTTGGGTCTTGGTGGTAGAGAAAGTGGTTAGAGCTTCAAGGTTTTACAAAGGAAGTTCACTATTTTCCATTAGTTCAATGTTATACATTATGTCTTTGTGGATTAATTTTGCATTGATATGTGTGTATTTTTGAGACTTACATGAGTGATAATTTGTCTATAATGGATTATTTTGCATTGAATTTGGTATTGGTACATTTGAATTTTATTGAATTTATTTTCCTATTAGATTAATGAAGTTATACATTCTATGTGATATCTATATTGTGTGATGGATTTAATTTAATTTGAACGTCGCGATTGTGCTTTCAATTAAGAGGAACCAAGTGCATTAATCTATTTTCAATACACATCAAGTGGGTCTTTAACAATTTGCCTAAGAGGTGACTAAGAATGCGATTGTAGGACTGATCATTTATTAGGTAAATTGGACCTAATGCGATTGCTTAGAGTTTTTAATTTGACTTGATGTAAAAATAACACCCAAATTATTTTAAAGAAGCTAGGAAGGCCACCAAATTTGTCACGAAGGTTCATTTTATCATATAATCCTTTTTTAATCCAAATCATTTGTTTATCTTTTTTTCAAAATACCAAAAAAATTAGAATTAGCTTTATTTTCATAAATTTTAATTTCTAGAAAACCACTTTCAAAAACCTTTTTTTCTAACCATGTTTATAACACTTAGTTTTTTTTAGGGTAGTCAAAATAAATGGCTCCTTGATAAGAGAACGATCCCGAGTTGTTTGCACTATATTGCATTTAATTCGTGGTAATTTTTTATTTGACCCCGAGGCGGCTAAGGTTGTGTCAAATCACTCAAATATCTTCACGATTACCAAAAGCTTCTTGAAGCCGTTAAGATAATAATATATAAAGAGATCTGTCAAATCCAAGTAGGCCATATACTATATAATTGTGTTTGAATATGCTCGCTCTATCCTTAAATATAATATCTCAACCCACTTTGTCTCCACAATTTATAATTTTTTCACCAAAATATACTACTAAAAACAGAAAATTAGCATGAAATTTAGTGACAAAATTTTTGTAATGTCCCAAAATATGATTAAGGACTAAATATACAGAATAGATGGTGGGATTAATGACAGAAGTACCCCTGAAAAATATGACAAATATCAAAGTAAACATGTGTTAAATTGGCAATAGAAATAATATCAATTAAGGAGGTGTAAGAGGATATTTTTGAGAGCTCATTATCCTCTTCCAAGAAGCTATTTTTATATATCATGAGGCAAGAAAGAAAAACAATTAGATGACCAAGTGAAGATGAAGACTTGGTCAAAAATATCATGCTAAGTCTTTTATCACTCTTCCTCTTCTTCATTTCGGTCAAGAAAATGCTAAGAGAGATAGAGTAAGCATTTAATCAATATACTCCCTCACCTTTTGCTCATGTGGTACGTTGGGACAAAGAAAGAAGGAAGTTGATCAAAGACATACCAAAAGGAAGAAGAAGATATAAGTCAAACAAACCCTTCCCTCTTTGTCAATAATTACGGCTAAGAAGAAGCAAGAAGAGTGAATGGGTTAAAGCAATTAATTCTTCATCAAATATCTAAGGTAAAGTCGGCCAAGTGACGAAGAGGTAGGAAAGAGAAAAAGCAAACCAAACATATTGGAAATTATCATAGGAATTCACCAAGAAAGAACACATGAGGACCGCATATTTTCCTCTCTTTTTTGTCCAACTTTTCGGTAAGGTTTTTAAGTGATAAGGGAAGGGAAACACTGATTATTATTTACTCTCTCTCTCTCTCTCTCTCATTCTCTAAGTCGGCCAGCTGAAGCACAAAAAGAACAAGTGAAGAAACAAGTTTAAGGTAATGGTTTCATCTTGGATTTTCACCTCCTTAACCTCATCTATGGCTCAAGTGTCATTCATAAACATTGTTTCTCTTGAAAAGAGCTTCATTTCTATGGTTTTAGAATTGAAAGAGGAGGTGTTTTGAGCCATCATCCAAGAACAAAAGCTGAAGAATCAAAGAAAGAACTTAAAGAGGAGCAATAGGTGAGTGTTAGCATCAATTTGAGCTATTGTTTGTGTTGGTTGAATGAATATTTTGGCATGTGTAAATCTACCCTGATTTAGGCTAAACAAGGGTTTGGGTAATTCATGATGTTTTGGTTATGTTATTGGTGGTTTATGATGATTAGAAACCATTTGACATAAGTTTGGTATTGAAATTGAAAGTTGGTAATTGTTGGAATTTATTTTGAATTTTCTGCCAAAATAGGACATGGGGAATGAGTGGGAATTTGTTCATTTTGATGTTACCATTGTATTCTATACAAAAAATTATGTGGAAATAGCCATGGGTTGTGGATTTTGGGTCATTGAAACTCAATGTAAATATGGGTTTTCAGCCTGAACAGAATTCCAGTGAGGTACTCTACTTGTGTGGTGTCTTTGGATAACCAAATGATCTCTAAAAATTATGAAACTTTCCAATATAATAGTTCACATGCCAAGCTTCAAAATAGACATATAATGGGTGTCATTTCGATTTTTCTGCTGGCCGTTATGATTTTCCAAAATTTGGGTTGAAACTGGAAGCAATTCTAGAGCAGTATAGGATTTCCTATAATTCTGTATTTTTGTCGTTATGGACACCATTGATACATATTTTTCCTGTATAGAGGACTTCAATATATTTTCATAGGACTTAGGATCACCTCATTTCGATTTTTGTAGAATTAGTTATGATTTTTCAAAGTCTAGAGAAAATTTTGGTAGATTTGGTTCAAGTTGCGAAAATTCAAAGGTAATGCCTCATAGTAATATTGTTGAACTCTGAGGTTAGGTATTGGTCTTTTAGGTTAATTGACCACTTTATCTTCATAGTTGACTTGATTAAATGTCCCTAATGATAACCAACTTGAGTGTTTGAATTAGAGATGAATTGGATTAAGTAATAACCTGTCACCCGTAATTCTAATTATAGGATTTGACATTTGCCCTGCACGTAATAAACCGGTGCCGGAGCACGAGTGGAAAGAACAAAGTAGTGACCCTCTCTCTTATATTGTGTATGATGCATTGTATGCATGTCTTATCATTGAAACATGCCATTGTGAAACATGTCGTTGTAAAACATGATGTTGTGAAATATCCCGTTAAGAAACATTTCGTGGTGTAACATGTTGTTATGATATATGCTGTTGTGAATCATGTCATTGTGAATATAGCTAAAGCTGTCATATAAATGCCATTGTTGTGTTGTGCTTGTGATTTGCTTACATGCTTTGTGATTGTACATATTATAAGTGAACTGTTACTACTGGGATTCTTTTGAATCTCATTCTTTCCAATGACTAACCTACAGCAAGGGTAAGCGGTTCAAAGGAAAAGCAAGTGACGAAGGGTGGTTAGAGCTCCTAGCTAGGAGTTTTAATTTTGGTAGTTGGTTGTCATATTTTGTGGGGGATTAGTTATACATGTTGTATCTAATGAGTGGTGTAGTGTAATCCCCTGTATGGAAAACTTTAAATGGGCAATGTGCCTTATAAACCCTTTATTAAGTAAATGAAACCCAAGTATTATCGAAAATTTTTTGTTGCACTTTGATATGAATGAATGAAACTGAACTACATCCGGCCAATTATATTCAAAATGTGAATGTGAGACCGCATTAAATAGGTTTTGGAAAAGTTTTAAATTAACCGCTGGTCTCTATTTCAACTTAATGACGCATTTTCGAACTATAATTACGGCTTTTAAGGTAGAGGGTTACATTTTTGGTATCAGAGCTGTAATTCATGGCAATGGTAGGATTTGCTAGGATAGTTGCCATAGTTGTTGCCTTAGTCATAAAAGATGACTTATGATTGTTTGTGGTATACACTTGAGTATTTTTGCTGGTTCTGATATATATACAATTTTTAAGGACTATGTGTATACATTTGTTATGATACTAACATGGTGAATCATTGTAGAATTGAAAGACATAATGGTTCACCCAAGAATCAGAAGAGCAGAACTAGAAGTGGAGGTGGTGCTTAATGACAATCCACCAAACCTTATGCGGGAGATGATGGGTTTGATAAGGGAATAAAGAGACATAATTAATGAGCCAAGAGAAAAGCTCAGAGAGGAAAGGGCAAAATGCAACGAAGACCGTTGCCAGTCCACTCACGAAGAGACCCAAGAGGACACACATCATGAAGAAACCGGTGAAGGGTCCATTCGACCTCCAGAGTCACCTCTTCACTCCGAACTGAAACCCAGAGTCACATGGAGTACTAGCCCACGATGAGAGGGATCTGCAGTATTGGGTCTCCAAATTCTGCAAACATCTACCTTCGGTGTTTAAAGGGAGGTTTAAACCCCAAGTAGCTGAGGATTGGTTGAACCAGTTAGAGAAAATTTTTGAAGTCCTGGATTCTCCAACCGAGGTGAAGACATGCTTAGCGTGTATAAGTTAGAGGAGGATGCTAATCGGTGGTGGCGGAACATCACTCTTACCCTGTGGAACCGAAATGTGCCGATGACTTGGGAATTGTTTTAAGAACAGTTTAATGAGAAATATTTTCCCAAATCAGTGAGGCTCAAGAAGGAATATGAGTTCCTATCTATCAAGCAAGGGGGATGTAGAGGCATTCAATGACTACCTGTCTCGCTTCATCTGACTGGCCAGATACTCCTCCTATCTGCGTCATATGGATGATAAAGAATGGAGTTCCGACATGCTAATTCAGGGCTTGAGACATGAGCTGAGGAAGAGACTAGCCACCCACCAATTTACTGAATTTAACAAAGTGGTAGAGGAGTGCATAATAACCGAATGCAACCTAAGGGATCTATACCCAGCCAAGGGTGGTAACAGCCGTAGTGAGCCTATTAAGGAGAATACTTCCCAAAAGCGGAAGGGACAAGGGTTCTCAGCTAAGGGTAATGGTAAGAAGCCCTATCAATCTGAGGGTCGTGATAATCAGAAACCCCTAACAGTATTGACATGCACTCGTTGTGGGAGGGCATATCCTGGCAGAACATATACGGGGCAAGTAGTCTGTTATAACTGTAAACAGCCGGGATACATTGCTACTGAATGCAGATAGCTGCCGACAAATCAAAGGCCCAGGAATTAGGGTAGGGTGTTCGCCATGACAAACGAGGAAGCCCAGAAGTCCCCGGACCTAATTCAAGGTAAAATTTTTCTCAATGGTAGTTTACTACAAGCTTTATTTAATTCGAGTGCAAGTCATTCCTTCATTTCCTATGACTGTGTGAAGCGCCTGGGATTACATGTTTATAAACTACCATTTGATTTGGGTGTGTCGACGCTAATGGGTTTTAAGGCTGTGATAGCTGAGGCTTGTTTGAACTATGTAATAACCGTTGAGGGGCATGAGTTTACTATTGATTTGATTTGTCTGCCGCTCTACCATTAGAAGTTATATTGAGTTTTGATTGGTTGACAGTGAATAATGTATTGTTGGATTGTGGGAATAAGAGAATAGTGTATCCTACTTCCTAGAATGATGATAATGAGAATTCTAGTTTGAACTTTGTCTCTATGGCTAAAGCTAAGAAATATCTAGAGAATGGATGTCAGGGGTATATGGTATTCTTTTCCCTATAGGGAGTGACAGAAGAAACTTTAGAAAGTATACCTGTGGTAAGAGAGTTCCTTGAGGTGTTTTCGGACGATCTTAGCAGATTACCTCCTGAAAAGGAAGTACCGTTTTCAATTGAAATTGTGCCTGGAGCTGGTTCTATATCAAAAGCCCCATACTGAATGGCCCCAAATGAAATGACGAAGCTAAAGAAATAGATCAAAGACTTACTTGAAAAAGGGTTTATCCGACCCAGCATTTGGCCGTGGGGAGCTCCAATATTGTTTGTTAAGAAGAAAAACGGGAGTATACGACTGTATATGGATTATAGAGAATTGAACAAGATAACTATGAAGAACAAATATCCTCTCCTGAGAATCGACGACCTTCTAGATTAATTGTCTGGTTCTTGTATATTTTTGAAGAATGATCTAAGGTCGAGTTATCATTAGCTACGAGTGAGATCAGAAGATGTGCCAAAGACTGCCTTTAGAACTAGGTATAGGCACTATGAGTTTCTAGTAATGCCCTTGGCCTAACCAATGCACCTGCTGTATTTATGGATTACATGAATCGTGTCTTCTAACAATACCTAGACCAATTTGTAGTGGTGTTTATCGACGACATTTTGATATACTCCAGAAGTAACGAAGAGCATGAGCATCATTTGAGAATAGTGCTGGAGATATTGCGTGAAAAGCAACTATATGCTAAGTTGAGTAAGCACGAGTTTTGCCTTTCGGAAGTAAAGTTCCTAGGCCATGTCATTTCTCGAGAAGGGGTCTTAGTGGATCCCAGTAAAGTGAAAGTAGTGCTAGACTGGAAGAGGCTAGAAACTGTTGTTGAGAAACGCAGTTTTCTGGGTCTTACTGGTTTCTACCAGAGATTTATTCAGAATTTCTCCTGGATTGCCTTGCCAATGACCAAGCTCACGCGAGAAGATCAACTGTTGAAGTGGGATGAACATTGTGAAAATAGTTTTGTCGAGCTGAAGGAGAGGTTGACCACGGCACAAGTGTTGATTATACCCGATCCTAGCTTGACTTATGTTGTGTACAATGATCTAAGTAAGCAAGGGTTGGGATGTCTCCTAATGCAGTAGGGACAAGGGATAGCCTACGCCTCCCGACAGCTGAAGCCTCATGAAATGAACTATCCCACTCATGATCTGGAGCTTGCAGCGATTGTGTTTGCATTGAAAATATGGCGACATTATCTGTATGGTGTGATGGTAGAACTGTACTTTATGATTTATCCAGCACCCTAAAATATTTGGACTTGGCTTGTCTCCTTTACCTTTCCCATTTGTACCTCAAAATGAAATTTCAGTCCTCCATGCTTTTTTAATCAAAACTGTTGGTTTTGAGGAAAGTTGCCTTTCATTTGCAGAACCCCATTCACCAGACTTGCTCGAATAGTTGTATCATGCAGTTTGACACTTAGGGCACTCACTCAGACCTTCATACTCCTTTCTGTACAGTACGCAGTCATTAGGGCAAGCGTGTATCTTTTTATACTCCATACCCATTGTAGATAGGATTTTCTTGGCCTCATACATATGATTTGGAAGTACATTATCGTCTGGAAACATATCACACAATAGTTCAAGCAGCAATGTGAAACTACTATCGGTCCACCCACAAGTTGCTTTTAAGTTAACCAAATGTAATGTTCCTGTCAGCCGTGTGTACTTACTCCCAGGGTAAAATGGTGTCTCTGCATCACTCCGCAGGCTGTCATATTCATGCGATTGCGTAAAGGATTCTACCTCAACATCGTGAATCATTCTCTCTATTCTATCTTCATCTATGACATCCACAGCTTCCTTCTTGTGCGACGGACAATCAGTTACTTCCTCACCATGCCATATCCACCTTGTGTATCGAAGATTTATTCCATCACAAAGTAGGTGATCCCTTATAACTTCAACATCCTATTTTCTCTCATTTAAACAATTGACACAAGGACAAAAATACTTCTCATTTTTGGCCGGAGCGTTCCTTCTAGCAAATTCAATAAACTCTTCAACCCCATTCTTATATTCTTCACTTGTTCTTAAAGCATTCATCCAACTATGATCCATTTTATTACCACCTATACCATTCACACTCAAATTTAGAATAATTGTCAACACTGGGAATTGCCTTTTACAATTTTGTTTTTCAAAATTTTGGCAGCATTTCCCCTTAAAAGTGAGACATCCCAAAATCAAAATAACAAAACATCTCAACTTAATTTAAACAAAACTAAACTAATTAAGAAGAGTAAAATAAAAATTCATAACACTAAAACAAGAGTAAAAAGTAGGAAGCTAACATTAATTCTTCTAACCCAAACAAAAATTCATAGCTTCATTTTCTCTACTGCGGAGCATTAGGTAAATGCAAGGAAAGAAAGTACCATGATCTCATGTACCATAAAGCATAGAGAATAAGATTATGGTTTTCAAGAATTCCAATTCAAATTCTACCCATTTTCCTATGTTCTTTAATGCTAAAGGAAGCACCAAGTTCGACTAAACATTAAAAAATTGGCACCAAGTTCTTGACTAGCAAGTTCTAGGCCCTTTTAAAATTTTCAATATTTTTTACTTATTTTCAAATAGAAAAAATAGAAGAAAAGATCTCATAAATTTTTTTATTCAAATAATAAATATTGGCAAACTAAAGTAGCAAACTCAATCTAAATAACTAAAACTAAATAAAATCAAACTATTATATTGAATTGAACTACATAGACGAGAGTTGGATGTGTGTGTGTGGACTAGAAAGGTTCTAAATTCATCACAGTCTATCAACTGGCTACCTCAGTTTGGTCGGCCAAATAAGGGCATAAAATAAAGGGTACATGGGTAACTTGGCTTCATGGTTTAATCTAAATAGTATCTAGCTAGTGACTTCAACGTAAACAGGCCATTTTGAGGCACTAAGTTGGGATTTTCATATCTTTAGTACGTTTTTCGATCGTTCTCCCTACATTTAAACACACACAGACACTGTACATTTAGGCTCCTCTTTATTTCATTATTCCCTAGTATAAAAATGAGTCATTGCATAAGTATCTTATTATTTTTGCATCATTTTTATCATATAATTTATAAAGGATTAAAATAATTTAAAAGGCAACGAAAGAAATATAAAGTACCATAATCTAATATATGTACCAGAAAGCATAGAGAACAAGATTATGGTTTTCAAGAATTCCAATTCAAATTCTACCACAAAGCATATGCACCTGATTTTCTCAGAATCCAAGTGCAAAATCCAAGTGCAGCAACAATATAATCCAGAAACGCAGAACCAAGTGCAGCAACAATCCAGAAATGCAGAACCAAGTGCAGCAACAATTCAGAAACGCAGAATCTAAGTGCAGCAACAATCTAGAAACGCAGAAACATAGAATCTAAGCTTTTCTGTAAATTCTTAATTTTGTCACATAATAATCCAACTCATGCCTGATATGCACATGATTTTAGGAAACCCAGAAATGCACCTGAATAATTCTAAGAATGCAGCAACAGCAGCAAATAGCAAGACCCACGGCCACGGGAATAGGAGAAGAGAGAAGACAAATGCAGGGGAGGTGCGCCTTTGTTTAGTGAAGGAATTATGACATTGAGCTCACGGGTTTAGGAGAAGAGGAAAAACGAATGTAGCAGGGAAAGTGGAACACAGCAGACACTCATGGGTATGGCAAAGCATAGAAGGTAAAGCTGCAATCTACAGTGCATGAAGTGATGGTTCTGCGTCCTCAGTCAAGATGGGGACGCCTAAAGTAAACTTTAGACGTCCCCAGTCAAAATGGGGACGTCTAATGCTCACTTTAGACGTCCCCATTTATGCAGGGGACGTCTAAAGCCTATTTTAGACGTCCCCAGTTTCTCTGGGGACGTCTAAAGGCCACTTTAGACGTCCCCAGTTTTCTTGGGGACGTTTAAAGTGGTGGAAATTTTTTTTTGTCAAATTCATCCAGCGCCAAAGCCTTCCGCCAAATACTGAACTTTGGGTGTCCCTAACTTAAAAAGGGACGTCCTTTAGGGTAGTAAAAAGTATAATTTGTAGTAGTGGGGTAATCTTCTTCTTTGTTGATCCCACCATTGTTGATAACCCAATCCAAGGCATTAGAGAGCCATCCTCCAGAGCAACCTTGTCTCTTGGAATCGCAATCTATAAGTTGTTGTTTAAAGAGGGAAATAAGCTCCCTTGTGGCTATTGCATGTACTGATTCAATGGCTGCAGCTGCTGCAAATGCCCAACAAACTCCTGCGAATCATTAAAACATAAAATCTATAAGTTTATTGAGGATCAAGAGAAGGACCAATATGATAAATGGTACATTCCACCGACAAATGACTCTATAATCAGGTCCTTGTAGTTTCATATAGCTGATGAAAAGGAAAAAAATTACAAAGACCTAATTAAAAATCATGTGACATAATAAGGATTAGATAAAAAGCAAAAGAACTTTAGGGACTAGATTAAAAAAGAGGTGAAACATTAAAGGACCTGATAAGAAGAATAAAAATCAATATAGACCTTATTTAAAATATTCACAATAATAAAATATATTTGTACACCAACCTAAATTAAGATTGTTGAAGAGAGGCTTACCACAACTTTGTTGTTGGTTTTTAACCCCAGCAACAACTCTACTCTGTCTCCAATCCATGGAAACACGTGCTCTACACGTGTCCTTCTGCTGCCCATAATCCACCTTCACGGTGGTATTGGTGCCGGCGGCGATGGTGGTCAGAATCTTGAGCTCATGTAGGTAAATTTTTTTAAACTCCTTAGGACTCATATCAGGAAACTTGTTGGGGCCCAAACGATAACTTGAAGGAGATTTTGATTTCTTATATATTGAAAAAAAAACCTACACAAATAATGAATCTATAAATTCGTTGGCATTTCTATAATAAGATTTCCTTTTCATAAACCTCATACAAGAATATTCTGCAAAGCCTTAAAATTGTAAAAATTATCAATATGCACTAGATAAAATTATTGGGCCATTAATGCTCAAAAACAAATTCCTATAAGACTAATATAGGCACCTAGTTTCATCAAGAACTCAGCAATACCACGAATTGCATAAATAACCTTTTATAGATGTTCACATGTGCGTACCTAGAATGATACAATTATCCATTGCCTCAACACACATTTTCATCAAGTTCATGTCTGCCACCACACTTGGTGATCGTGCTCGGATCCCATTGTGAGTCAAAACTCAACACTCGAGTCATCTCTAGTCTCGACAATCACCAGAGATTTGTGTCAAATTGAGTTTATCACCTCCAATACTTAATTATTGTCATCTCAATATTGCCACATGAGGAGCACCCTATTTTGGTCTTCTTCTTTATCATGAGGACTCATATAATATCCTGAAATGAGGCACACACAAAAAATATGAGATACAACTCAAACTTCCCATCTCATAAGAGGAAAATACCAATTTAAATATAACTATAAAATTAGGACAAAGCTCAGAGGCCTCCCTATTCAAAAACTTTGTTGTCGATGCACGACCCAACAAAAGGGTTAGCAGATATTAGCTCTAAAGATTGTTGACAGTGGCTCCTTGATTGTCATGCAACTTAGTGGATTTTCTAGCTTCTCTTGAGGCTATACAGATCCTGCCAGTGGCTATGCAGATCCTGTTAGTGGTAGCCCTGCAAATTACAAAGTTCATTCAAGTCGTGTTAGAAGATACTGTCCTTAAGAGTTATTTCGCAACTACCAACAGATAAGAAACGACACTCCCAGCATTAAATGAACCCTTCCTACAAACAGGGTGAGCAAAACTATGGAAGATAATATAACTAGAAGGTATAAGAATATGCCAGAGGAGGAAGAGGAGCTTGAAGGTTCAAGAGCAAAGTGAGTCCAGAACATTTGACTAAGAGTGTGCTTGGATTAGCTTTTAGAAAATAGCTTTTGCAGAATAGATTATGAGGAGAATAGATTATAGGAAAAAAGTGATTTTGATAAAATGAGAGTGTTTGGATGTTGTGATCAGAATAGTTTTTTTTCATTGTCAAATTACTAAAAAGGACATTAACTTTTGTGATAATTACATATAAAAGATAAGATTATATTTTAAGTATTATTTAACATTAAATTGAATAAAAAATACAAAAATGAAATAAATTTGTCAAAAAATTTTAAAATTATAACATTAGTCAATTATATAATATAACAAAAATAGATCAAACATATATATAAGTATATTAAAAAATTGTATAACTAACAATCATTTATAAATTTATAAGTAGTAAGGATATTGCTACAATTTATATGGAGCTAGGCCTTCTAATTTCTCAAATTATTTGGATATTACTTCCCCCCTCCCAGTAAACTTGATTGAATTGAATCATTATAATATTTAGCAACGGTCTCGTGGCAGTAGACATCATAATCTAGCACATACCATATTCTATTGGAACCAACATCCACAGCTCCATGTTCAGATCTTAGCACTCACCACTTTATGGCACAATATAGGTAAGAAGAGGGCCAAAAAGAAGATTTCTACTATAGAGCTTTAAGCAAATCTCTGTACAGACCGATTTCCACCACCAATCCCTAAATATGCAGAATCACCCACAAAGTAAAAGACAATGTTCACTGCTCAAAGAAAAATAAAGACACATAATTCGTGTCCCAAATTACTTGGGGATAAAACATGAACTGAAACAGAACATTGCCGAGTTCTATCGCAGCACTCTTCAGCCCAGTATGAGGAGGGCTACAGCGTTAGCCTCTGTTATTCCTAAAATGCTTTCTTTCTTTTATCTTCTATCTTCCAAAAGAATGCTCTTCTTCTCTAATCCCTGGTGCTGAGAATTTCGGAAATTTGCTACTTAGTTCCGCCCCATTTTACTGCAACCGACATTAACGCAAATTTGTTATTTTTTAAAAATTTTTTAAGGCACAAGCAACCTCCTTAACAATCCTCTTCCTGGCATTAGCACTAATATCAGCACAAGCATAGCAAGTTTGTTCTCATACTCAATAAGAAGTCTAGAAGAATACAATCTATTATAAGGATTTCGTATTAGCACTAAATAAATACAACATCCAAAAAACACCCCAGATCCAACAGAATTTATGAAGAAATAAAACAAAGACAAGCAAGAGCCAACAGAAAACGAAACTGTGAAGCAAAAATAAAAAAATAAAATAAAACTCAACATTTAAATTCTAACCATTGCATTGGCACTGTACAGAAAGGAAAAAACCGTAGCAAGAGCCAACAGGAAACGACATCTGAAGCCAAAAAAAAACAGAACTTGTTGAATCGACAGACTCACCGGTGGGTTTTGCAACGGGAAAGAGGAGAGAGAGACTTGAGTTGTTGAACGCTGACACACTCACCGGCACCAACGCTCCAGTCGACCTTATTCGATCGCCGACAAAGCACCGCCAGCCACCCAAATCTGGTTGAAGCTGAGAAACGGGGACCGTAATTAACGCCTGATTACATGATTAAAGGCTGGCGAATATGAGCTTAAATATTGCAACCTCCATATTCTACAATTAACGCTAGTACCAGTAATTATGCCATTCAAAATATATTTTTATATTTTCGCAAAACTATTTAGTAAAAGGTGTCCGGTCATAGGGGAAATTGTCGGATTTCTATATGGCTCATCATTGTAAGAGTTCACTCCTCATTTTGGCTCCTTCAACAAAATCATTAAGCAAAATCATCCTCAAATTGTCTGATTTTGCTTAATGAAGCTAATTTCATTAGGGGTTGTTTGGTATGACGAATTTGGAAGAGAGGGGAGGGGAAGAAAAATTTTTATGACTTGGATTTTAAAATATTATAAAAATAGGGTTGAAATTTTTTAATTAAATTTTTTTTACATCTTATCTTTATTAAAATTTTATAATCACACTTCTTCACATTTTTTTAATTCCAACTTGTAAAAATTTTCCCTCCCCCTCCATTTCCCTCCTTCCAAACAAACCCTTAAAAGAGAGGGGAGTGTTGTTTATCTAATTTTTTACTCTTTCTATTTTAAAAATTGAATTCTAGATTTATTTTTTATTATTATGATGGTTTGATGTTTTGTATTAAGGTTGCATTCAATTTGAGAGATTAAATGTATTTGGATTTTATTTTGTGCATTTAACACCTTGAGCCTCATTAGTAGCAATTTTTTATATTTGACTTGATAAAGCTTGTGCTTGAGATAGTTATGAAAAATATTATGTTTGTAGTCTAAGGGTTCTTGATTACTTGTGTTAATGCATTTAATTGATTCAAATTACTAGTATTTAAATTGTGTTTCTGTTAGAGGGATTGATTTTTATCCGATGTGAAGGAATTAATTTACCTAACTCAAGCTAGCTCAAGTGGTCTTTTTAGCAAATTTGTCAAGTTAGTACATTCTGATTATCTTTTGAAGCAAAGATAGATAAAATTCATTGTAAGGAGGTTTTATCATACTTTTCTAAACCAATTACCATTGCATCCCCTCTTATTCTAAAAATCCAAAAATATTTATTTTAAAACATTTTAATTTAATTGTAAGTTAGTTTATAGATAAAAAGCTAAAAAAACCCTTTTTAACTAGTTGCATACCCACCATCACATTTAGTTGTTAGGTAATTATTAAAAGCCTTCTCAATGGACGATTTGAGATTACACCCTGTATTATAATTCTTAATTATTTTTAAAGAAATTACAAGGCATAAGCTGACAGCCTGACACGCTCCTTCAACCGAGGATTGGGAGGTAATCTTAGAAATTGAAAATATGCTCAAGTGACGTTGGAAAGTTGACTTTCAAATTATATGCAGAGAAAATAATAATATGGCGGACCCACTCTGCTACTAAGGGTCTTTAGTTTAGTTTGATTCATTTATGATGTATTAAAATACACGCAGTGAAGTTAAGCAGCTGCTAAATAGAGATTGGAACCGGATGGTAAAACACGTTAGGCGGTGGGCTAATGCTCCAACGGACTTCTTGGCCAAGTCCAGCTTGTCTACGATGCCTGGATTTCAAATGATCTCTCGTGCTTCTTCAGAGCTGGAGCAACTCATTTTGAAGGATAAGATGTAGTTGTGTGTTTGGCTACATATGTATATCGAACCAAAAAAAAAATACACGCAGTAAAGACATCTTAGATCTTCTTGCAAGGATGGAACTTTCATTTTTTTTAAAAAAATAAACAAGTAAATGAAATTTAAGTAAATAACTATATCATATAAAAGGTTAAGCTGCGCATAACACCTCCAACTATTTTTAGAAGCGAAATCAATAATATAAAATATTTATAGGTGCAATTTTGACCAATAAGTATTAAAACACACGGTTCTTCTCTCTTCCCTCGCTGAAACAGACCAAAGGAAAAGGAATTACCGAAGGAAGGGGAAGTAATTAATTTTGTGGCGAAGAAGCGAGCTCCAAGTAGAGGCAATGTCGCCTTCCTCATCGTCTCTGATGAATCCTTAAGCTCACAGAATCTTCTATGCCCTTCCCATTTTCCCTTCTTCTGCTTCTCCACACAATTTTTGTTCTTGGAGAACTGAAAAGTTTCAGAGGAAGCTTCCATCCCATTGGAAAAGAAGTTGATGTAAGTAATGAGTCTCCTAGTGAACGTGTAAAGCCTAAGAATCCCAGGTGGGCAGTTTACGGCAGGAGTTTGGAGGACGTTTTGGAGTTTTTTAATAGTGAGAAGTACGATCCTGATGAAAGGAATACCGAAGGTCAAGGTATCCGTCTTTTTCAAATTTTCCTTTAAGCCTTTTTGTTTAACTTAATTGCTGGTTTGTGAGATCGCGGTGAATGATCTAATAGGAGTTCACTACAGCTGATTCCTTTTCTTCTCCATGGTTGCCTTCTGAAATTCACCGTTTTGCCACAAAATTAATTACTTGCTCCGCCTTTGGTAATTCCTTTTCCTCTGGTCTGTACCAGCGAGGGAGGAGAGAAGAACCTTGTCTTTGATGAAGAAGATGAACAGTAATTTAATATAAGTTAATTCTGTTATATTAGGTTGCTAATTGTAACTCTAAAAATAATTTGAAGTGTTAACGCGCTATAATAAATTATATATATTTAAGGAACCATGAACTTGAGTGACATTTCATAATTTTAGAGGACTCAAAATGTTTTTATGAGGAAAACAAAAACCTTTTCCTAGGGCACTTGAAGGAAATCAGAACCCTATGTATTTTACGGACGCAGACGCATAATCTTCCTGTAAATACCTAATCAGTATATGAACAGATCCCAAGATGCCTTCATTAAAAGGGGCTGTTAATCTTGTACACTATTTTGACCAAAAAAAATCTTGTACATTGAATGCGTTGTTGTCTTTTCAACTTTAATTGGGATAGTGGATTTTGGCCATCTGATTAAGGTGCAAAAATACTTATAGATTTTTTTTTTTTTAAAAATTGCACCTAACTCCATAAACTATTTTTGGGTGTAAAAGTACCCATAAACTTCTCAAAATTAGGGGGCAATGTCCACACCTTTAACTAGTACAAACTTCAATTTTGTGAAGCTCACATTATTAATTTTTTTAATGATTATTTAATTAAAATACTCTCCCCTCTCTTCCCTACCCTCTTCTTCTTTAGTCAGACTCTACCCTCAGGAATTGATGACCCAGCTTGATTCAGTTTGAGCCATGTTTATCACTGGAGTATACAACTCTGATCTCTTCATACGAATCAATCCTTGGATCCCAAGCTGTGAACATTGATTGCATTCAATGATTAACATCCTTCACTTTTTAGCCAAAATTAGACCAAAGCTCTAATATTGGTCGTGCAAGAAATCAAAGCTCAAATTACAGTGAAAGCTGGCGGGAGAAATCAGGGGTAGGCCCTCACTGAAGAGAAAGAGGGTGGGGGACAGAGGGGAGAGTCTTTTTAATTAAATAATCATTAAAAAAATAATCATGTAGGTTCCATAAAATGAAAGTTTGTATTAATTAACAATATAGGCATTTTGCCCCCATTTTAAAAATTTTATAGGCATTTTTGCACCCAAGAACATTTTATAGTGCCAGGTGCACTTTTAAAAAAAGTTTATAGGTATTTTTTTTATCTTAACTCTATATTATAATTCCAATATTCCATATTGTTGGCGTGGTTTAAAAATCATGATTTTGATTATTTTATAATTAAATGGTTTAACTAAAAACATAATTTTTTTTGAATATTTTATAAAAAGTAATTTATTGTATAAAGATTTTATAAAAAGAGAAATAATTATTTTGTATTTGGTTATAATTATCAAAACTAATTTTTTAATTCTAAGGTTTTATGATATCTATATGGATTTTAGTTCAGAAAAAGCGATTTATTACATAATTATTTATTTTTATATGTTATGATCTTTTTTTAATATCTATGTATTGTTATGATACCCCTCTCTCGTACTGTTGATTAATCCAAGTAGCTCCTCAAAATACTCAAAAATATGCTTTTTTTTCAGGCTCTGATTATTTTTAAAAATGTAAAAAAATATGCTAAGAATTTCAAAAAAGTATTTTTTAAAAAAAATAAGTTATTTTTGTTATAAAAAAACAAAATTAAGTTACTTTTAATAAAACAAACTTAAATAAACATGTCCATAACAATTAATTAACTAAACTAGTGTGTTTCAAATATTTCAATGCAATGTTATAGGACGTGAACTAATTGCGGGAAAAAACGTGATAGAATGTGAGTTAACGAGATCTTAACACTTGTGCAAAAAGGCGCTTAACAGTACTATGAATGACATAAATTTTATTAATTCACTGGTTCAATTTTTTCACAGTCACTCCCTACAAAATTGATGTATTAATAATTCCCCATTCCCTGAACTCTACTATATACCAAATTTATTTGTATAACTTTTCTTTATCTTATATAATTGATGTTTTTATTTTAAAAAAAAAATGTAAACGATAGTCACCATTCACCGGTGAGGTCTAAACATAGATGGAGGTGATCATGTGGCCTTGTAACCACATTGGAGTAACAAAGAGGCAAGTCACCACATTTAGAGGAAAAGTAGCATGGTGAAGTTGATCCTTGAGGAGGAAGAAATGTCCCGCACAGAATGACACCAACATGGAAGCAATCGACGTGAGCAACAACGTTAAACCTAGTAGCAACTTCCTGGGCAGGTAATGTAAAAACTTGCTCTTGAAACCGAGATGTAAGTAACGATAAGAACATCACCACCGTCATGATGGAGCAGCACAGGGCTAGGAGTGATGATGTGGCAAACACTTGGGGAATGCTGGCTCCTAATTGAGTACCGGATAGCCAGAATCTTGATTGACGCCACCAGGCACGGTGGCGGACGTGGCTAAGGCCACCGTGGCAACTAGTGCAGCCACGAGACTGAGCAGGATTTGGCTTTGTTCAGTCAATCGCCGCCACTTTTCACGAGGTCTTTGTGAGTTTTGGTGAAGATTTCTTTTGGATTTTAGCATTTAGTGTTGTATCGACAAAAGAACCCTTGGTGGCATTGGTTTATTCACAAACTGCATCTCCAATAATAGATGTAGCTCATAATTAAGATATTCTAGGAAAAATAATAGCGTTAGAGGGCAACTTATCCTCAAGATAAAAATTAAGTAGTGTAATATTAGCCTCAAGATAAAAATTAAAACGTTGTAATGTTGACTTTGCTTTTAAAAAGGAGGGAATGTCCGTTGAAAGCGAACATATACACCTATGTGGGCCCCACACCATGGATGTGTTCGGAAGAAAGGATAAGTGAGGGGAAAATAGGGGGAGGGGAGACTAGGAAGGAAATCTTCCAAAAATAGTAAAAAAAAAAAACTACTTTTTGGAGTTTCCCTGTAGTTTTCTCTCTCCCTAATTTTCTCTCCATCCAAATATAGGATACAGGTTAATGGACATTCCCTTTTAACATCAGGGACTAAGGACCTGTTTGGGTTTATACGAGATAAGTATATGAGAAGAGTTTTGTCTCTACTTGTATGAACATGCTTCTTAAATGTTAACTCAAACAGACACTAAGTGACAATGTTTTTGAAAGTTTGAGGATAACATTGCACCATCTCATAGTTAGGATACGGAGTACTCTGGAAAAATATTTTAAAGACAAACATGACCTTAAACCCAATATAATATAAAAGAATTGGCACATGTTCTTGCAAGAAAAAGTATTGAAATTTATTTGGCAGTTATTATTCTTTGTTTTTTATTGCAACTTGTAATTTGAAATGAAACTTCTTCAACATTTTAAAGGTAATTTATTTTTATTCTTTGCTGTTAATGTATCTTGTATAGAATTTGAAGTCAAACTTTAGTATTGTCTCAAGGGTGATTCGTGTTATGTATTTTCGTTTTTTCCCCTCTCAAAAATTTAATTGCCCCCATTCTCACTTTTTCTAAAGATGCATGATATGCTTTATAAAACAAGAAGCAGATCTAAGATATATGGATATCGTCTAGACTATGAAATATAAATTGAATGAATCATAGCTTTTGCTTTTTTATTAAATAATTGGAAAAGTTAATATTTTTGGTATCAAATCACTTGGAAAAGCCAACTTAAACTAATTTGAATCAAGCCATGACCATAAGGCAACAAGGGTCTCCCAATAATGAATCCTTCACTTTGAATTTTTTTCCTGCAAAACAGAATGCAAAAAATACCCAATTTTTTAACAAATAACTTGCAAAATTAATTATTTATGCTAGAAGACATGGAAAAGGACTAATCAACAAGGTTTATATTATCTAAACCAAATCTATACAGTCAAGATAGGATGTGAATCATGTGCACAAATCTAAGGATGGACATGAAAAATGACATTATAAGTTTTGAAAATAGAAAAAATAAATATATATATTTTGATGGATATCTATGTGTGAAGTTTAATATTACCTCATACCACTTGAGTTCCCATTGCATTTGAAGAGCTTCGCCGGGAATGTGCAAAGGCTTGTAGCACCCAAAAGTGGCTGCCAAGTGCAATGCACTGTTGCCTTCCTTATCCACCTGACGGAATATGCTCTCTGCATAGTTCTTCCTCTTCTTCAGCAAAAACTCGTACACATGTGGTTGCCGGTGTTCTACTGCCAGTAACACTATGCTCTTCTTCTCATCATTCTCATCGTTAATGGCTGCTAGAGTTATTTCCAGAATTTTTTTTATTATTTCCATCAGACCATTCCTCGTAGCCACTAGTATTGGCGTCTCCATCTTCACCATTCTAGTAGAATGTTCTATACAGTTTAATTTTAAGGGTTAAGGTGTAATTTTAACAACAAAGCTTTTCCTCATGAGCGTCGGACACAATTAAATTCTAAAAGATGCAAAAGTAGACATAGTCTTTTAAAAATTGATAAATTTTTTAAATTTTTAAAAGACTGTGTCTACTTTTGCATCTTTCAGAACTTAATTGTATCAGACACCCATGGTGAAAATTTTCATTATTAAAATTGCACCTTAATCCTAATTTCAATTCATGTCAGATACAATCTTCAAATGCTTTCAAGTTTTACAAAATATATAACATTATGAGGATATAATTGTCATACAGTATACTCACCCAGGTTGTCATGCTCATTTGATAGTGGGTTGTTTGAAGTGATTTTTTGGTTGCTTTCTTTTGATGAATCTTCAAGTCAAAAGCCTGCCCTACTCAAACAAATATATATATATATATATATATAACATTAATCAATCCCTTTACCGTTGCCCTTTACAAAATCTTTATTCAAATGCTTCTAAGGGCCCTTGGTAGACATAACAAATTTTGATGGAAGGGAAAGAAAAGGAAGGGAAGGGCAAATTTCCCACCATGTGCATGTTTGGAACGCAAAGGAAAGAAAAGGAAAATGACAAATTAAAGGATAAGAAAAAATAAAATACCCAGAACACCCCCTCACACAATGATATTGGAAGAAGATGAAAAGGGTTTCTTGGAATTTCTTAAATTGGAAAATTGCTTCCCACCAAAAGTGGAAATTAAAGAAGGGATCCCATGGATAGATGAAAATCTCTTCCCATGGAAGAGCTTTTCAGCATACCAAAGGGAAAAAAAATTTCATTTTCCTTTCCCCTCAACATATTTTTCATCATGCTAAGCCGGCTTTATAAGTTATACAAAATATATAATATTAATCAATCTTTTCTTACTTTTGTCATATATGCTGAGGGGTTGGATTTCTGTGTCAGGGGTATTGTATTTCCTGTGAGGTCCGATAAGGAGTTCATCATCATCAGAAGAAAAGCTGTCGTCAAGAGGTCTGAGCTTATAATCACCATCCTCGTACCTGTTCTTGTACAAGGAAGACCTACGAAGAAGTTCTTCAACTATTTGAACAGACCATCTATGAATCTCCTTCTTTTGTTTTATCTTCTTTAATTGGTCAGACACTGGCGAAAATTCAAAATATATAATAGGTATAAATCCAAAGTTTCATGTTTTAATTTGTGCCATCATGTTCAATATGGCACTTGTTAAATATATAGAAAAAGCTAGCATACCTTTAGCAAGAATCCAAAAGCATTATCATAAGTAGCAGATGAAAGAACTTGGTAAAATCGCAACATTTTCCGTAGTTAGCTGGAAAAAAACGGAATCATCGCCTTACCTCCATCCACAAGTGATTCTGATAAGACAAATTAAGTTTTCATTACTTGTAAGCAATTTTTCTTAGAGCCAAACTCCAAAAAGTTAAGAATTATCACCTCCATCATTGCCACGGTTTGCCACTTCTTTTGGATCCTCCCCATTCGCTTCATCTTCATCTCTTTTCTTTACAAGCTTATCAACTAAGGGTTTCCAGAAGGTGGAAATGGTATCCCAACATGTAACGTTTGGGTAAGTTCGTTCTTCAAATGTTAGTTGCACTCTAAGCTCCTCAACGGTTATACCTTCCAGACAGAAAGACAAACTAGGCATGCATATTGATATTATTATTACATAATATATGTCATCCGGTACTTATTATAAGATTTAGATAACCTATTTCTGAATATTAAAGAAATTAGTTTAGTTATTTATAATAAATGGAAGAGGCTTATGGCCGCTTAAGCATGAGGTCTTAAGTTTGAGTCTGTGTGAATGCAGAAAACACCTTTAAAAGAGCAACTCTTAATTAGGCCAGACAATGCCCAAATCTAATCCAATTAGGTAGCTATGCATATCAAAAGGTTATACTCCATCCGGTCCTAAATATAAGACAAAATTGACTTTTTTTTTTAGAGATTAAGAAAGCTAATTAAATTACTTTAGAATATTTTTATTTTTATTTGTTTCTCCATACTAATTAGGTTGACTAATAAACTAATATATAATCTAATAATACACATCATATGATATGATTAAGTAACTTATTTAGCTTCCTTAATCTCTCCAAAAAAAAGTCAACTCTCTTTTATATTTAGGATAGAATGGAGTATAAAAAATAGGGATATTTTGGAAAAAAATTACAAAATTTGGGAGATAAGATAGATTAAGGTCTTATATTTAGAACTAAAAGTAAACCCTTATCTAACTCTTTTATTTTGAGCCTGAGAGAGTAATTGCAAGGAAGCAAATAAGTTTCCATAACCAACTATGCATGAGCAATATTTAAATTCTAGCTTACAGTTATAAATAATGGTTTCTATACGTCAAAGGCGGCTTCCACTTATGAAAACAGAAGGCTTCATTGCTAGCAAATGGAATGGAGACAACCCATCCTCATTCACCGAGTTCACAAGCTCTCCATACATGTGAATTATTTGAAATGCAAGATCTGCAACCAACATATATACATGTTCATGTATTGAATTAAGTATGAGGTATTGTTATAATAATGATCATAGAATAAACACTTGAGAAGCTAAAGTATGAATTGGGAATATAAATTTACCTAAATGGTCACCGGCGATTGCACAATTTGGAACGGTGTCTCCAGTAGTACTCCTTCTACAGTTAGCATAGGAAGAAACGGTATCATCAGAATTTTGGATACAATGAAGGAAAAGGAAAGCATGCTTTTTGCCATAAAAAGCAGCCCAGAAGAGAGGTGTTTCGCCATTGACTTAAGAAGACAAACTAGTCTTGGTTCTAGGCTAGCAATTGCGCGACATATTCTGACATTTCCAATTGCAACAGCTAAGTGTAATGCAGTATTCCCTCTAAAATTTCGACATTCCAGAGACTCTCAGCTGTATTCACGGCTACAGTACCGCCCAACTATAATATCCACGACCTCCTCGTTCCAAACAGATATTCCTATCTGCAACGCAGTGTTTCCTGACAAGCCACTAAATCTGACACTGTGAAGCTTTGGATCCTTCCCCAACATCTTAATCACCACCGCCCATCTCCGATGAACAACAAATTCATACAATCGATGTACTTTTTCCTTTTAAATTCTTTTGTTGAGAATAGCTTGATCAGTTAGTTCCAGTTACAGTGATGGGGATTAACTGGTCGTTTATAAATACTAAGAAAGGCATGATTCGTTACTTGTGATTTAATTGGGCAAAAGTTTGCCTGTTTATCAAGTTATTCCCCAATCAAGTAGATAAAGGCAAAAGATCATAAATAAAAATACTAAACAAGAAAGGAGGAATGTTTATTCAGGAGATGATATGGAAGATTGTGCCATTGTTTACTTGCTCACACTTCCTGCTTGAAACAATCATATTTGAATCACTATCGAGCACTGAATGTAGGCATTTCTCTTATCGAGCATCTAAGCCTTTGTTCGTAACATTGTGTGGAGCTTGCCCCTTCTGCTAAACCGGGGCCCCACCAAAAAAGATTTTGCTATTTTGCTTAACGAATAAATCAGGACCTACAACACAGCAAGAAGTTTCATAGGGGAATAATATAAATCTGCGGGGACACTATTTCACTCTTCCAGTGATGAAGCTGTATGGACTATGGAGCGATTGTGGGGCACAAAAGGTGGATGATGGGTCCTACTTGTTACCGTCCTCCATATATATTTCAAAGTTAAAAAAAATCAAAAAAAAAAATATGAGTGTTTGCCTCTTCATTGACATCTCTTGTTTTTTACTTAATTCTGACTTACGATTTAGGAAAGGAATCAGATGTCCTCTGACTAGTATGCCATGTTCCTTTTGGAAGCTTCAGTTTCTTTTGGAATAAGAATAAAACGCTAAATCATACAATAAAAAAATAGGTTCTGTTAGGGAAATAAAAGGTTAGCTCACAGTGTATATACTGATATCAGGGAAGTCTCTATGGCAAACTTGTTACCACAGTCCCAATAAATAGTCTTCATTTTAATTGAAAGAAAATTAAGGTATTCTAAACTATAATGATCTCTCAAACCCAACAACTACACAAACAGTATTCTAGTAGCAAAGAAACACAAAACCACAAATCAAAGGAAAAGCTCCAAGTGAAATTAACAAAGATAAACAGAGGACCTCAAATTTCATTCAGGAAAATTGAAAACACCTAGTAATCTTTCATCTGTTAGGTGAGTGATGTGTCGAAATATAAAAATTATCCACCATGCCAACAGTAGCTTGGCAAACAAAAATAACGGTGATGTTCATAAACACAACTATGACTGTGCCTTAACTTGATAAAACAAACAAATGATGTTAGAAAGTACAGCAACGATCTGTTTCTTTTCAATTCCAAAAAAACAGAAGACCTCTGCATGGTAGACTAAAGTTATACAATGCAAGCAGCTGATGAAAAGATAATAACACTGCAGAAAAGGACTGCTCTGACATATCAAAAGCAGAACTGGACATGTTAGATATTTAAATGATCACCGTTCTTTATTTTTTAAAGAAAATCGACAAATTATACAGCAGTAAATTGTAAGAAAACTACAAGAAATTAGGCTTGCGGCATAAAAAATTGGGCTTGAGTTTTAAAGGTCTGGCGTCAAGATCTATAAGTCCATTGAGGATGAAGAGGAGAACCAATGTGATAAATGGTACGTTCCGCCAACAAATAACTCTACAAGTCCTTATAATTTCTCATATTTTTAATCAGGTAGGTTCTTGTAGTTTCATATAAGTGATGAAAAGGAAAAAAATTACAAAGACCTAATTAAAAATCAGGTGACATAATAAGGATTTGATAAAAAGCAAAAGAACTTTAGGGACTTGATTAAAAAAAAGGTGAAACTATAAAGGACAGTATAAGAAGAATAAAAAATTATATAGACGTTATTTAAAATATTGTAAAACTATAGGGATTTGCAAATTAATTTTCACAATAATAAAATATATTTGTACACCATCCTAAATTAAGATTGTTGAAGAAGAGAGGCTTGCCACAGATTTGTTGTTGGTTTTTAACTTCCGTGACAACTCCACTTTGTCTCCAATCCATGGAAGCACATGCTTCACACGAGTCCTTCTGCTGCCCATAACCCATCTTCATGGTGGAGTTGGTGCCGGCAGTGATGGTGGTCAGAATCTTGAGCTCACGTAGGTAAATCTCTTTAAAATCCTCAGGACTCATATCAGCAAACTTGTTGGGGCCCAAATGATAACTTGAAGGATATTTCTTTTTTTTTTGTATTGCAAAGGCAAGCAGAGCTTGAAAAGTGTCAAGACCTATAAATTAGGCCGTACAAAATGATCCTGTGGTGGTAGACCACATTCCTGGGCAAAGAGAAGGGTACAATCGGTAGGGGAAGACCCTATTTCGACGTAGTCCTGGCTGTTCATGTGAGCCTGACCTGCCAAATAATCAGCACAACGAATACTTTCCCTGTAAGAGTGGGAAATCTGCAAGCCCCAGTCCGAAAAAATAAGAGATTTGGTGTCTAGGATAACATCATATAATGGGTGGGAAGTAGAACAATTAGACCATAATAGATGAATGGCTTGGAGGGAATCTGTGAACAGTTTGATTTTGGTTAAACCCATCTGCTTACATAGATGAAGTCCTCTGTAGATTGCATAGATTTCTGCAGCAGTTGGGAATGTATGTCCTAACTTCTGTTGAAATCCACATATCCATGTGCCATGCTGGTCACGAATAACACCTCCGCAGGCGGCCTGTCCTCCATTGAGTACGGATCTATCAACATCTATACGGACAAAATCCGGGTCCGGTGGTTCCCAGTGGACTACCCCTCTTTCTGGAACTTGGAATATCTGGTGAAGAAATCGTCTGCTCTCCACTCCTTCCGAGAGGTGATACAGGCATCTATGTACTATCTCTTGTAGCTTCTCAGCTACCCCTTCGAATGCTTGACTGCATCTGTTCTTCCATAGTAGCCAGCACATTGTGCTGAATACTCGTTGCCATGACCATCTAGAAGTTCTCCTATTGCCTGGTGAGTACTGCATGTTCCATTGTAGCCATTCCTGCAAACAACCATTAAAAAACATAGAATAGTATATGGGGTTAGTTAAAGTGGACCACACCCTCTGAGCTTGCTCGCAATCGCTCAACACATGAAGAATGTTCTCCTCACTCTCATACTGAAAAGGGCAAGTGTTTGAAACATTTGGGTTACGTCTCGCTCTTGTATCATTTGTTGGGAGCCTCTCATGGAATACTTGGCACATAAAGAGTTTGACTCTTTCAGGAATTCCCCAGTGCCATAGATGCCGCCAGTGAGGTTGAGAACTAAGGTTTTGCTGATGATAGATCCTCTCATAAGCTGACTTCACACTAAAGTTACCGTCAGGAGCATTCCTCCAACAAATCACGTCATCACCGGTGCTCGTTGGGGGTATCACCATCATTATCTTATCTACCACTCAAGTGAGAAGAAATGTTTCCCATTTGGCTTTATCCCAATGTCCCGTCTGTGTTGTAAAGGAACAAACCCAAGCATCAATATCAAGAAGGTGTGTGTTCCTTTCAATGAAGTATTTTAGTGGCTTGTCAACTGGGGCCCAACATTCCTGCCAAGCGAAGGTGTTTCTTCCATTTCTAATATTTTTGCCAAGACCCCTCTCGAAATCCTTCCAGACTGCAACTATGCCACTCCACACAGCCGATTGATTTCACCATCTCTGAACCTTCAGCATCAAATCTGTTCCACATGAGTATTTCACACGGAGGCATCTCACCCATAAGGCTTCAGGTTTAGTGATTAGGCCCCAGCACAGTTTCATCAGGAAAGCTTTGTTTTGGCAATGTAGATCTTTTATCCCCAGGCCTCCTTCACACTTCCTTCTCTTTAGAACATCCCATGCTAATAGATGCAGTTTCTTGGATTCATCATGTTGGTTCTAGAAGAAGTCTCGACTCAATATTTCAATTGTAGATAGCACCCCCTTCGGAACAAGGGTTGATTGCATCTGCTATTGTGGAATGGCAGATAGAATAGACTTGATGAGGACCGTCCGCCCTGCCATACTTAGATATCTCCCTTTCCAGCTAGACAATTTTGAGCGAACCTTCTGGAGAATCGGAGCAAAAGTCATGTTGACCATACGTTTGTGAAGGATAGGAACTCCCAAATATTTCCCTAGGTCAGCCGTCAGACCAATCCCCATAGTTTGACTTAGCTCATACGCTCAGTTAAAGTGGACATTTCGAGAAACAAACATTTTAAATTTGTGAAAATTAATCCTGTGACCAAAAACTAGACAAAACAATTCCATGACATTCCGAATCTCCTCCACTTGCTCAATTGATGCCTCACCAAAAAGAATCAAATCATCAGCAAAGAATAGGTGCGAAATATGGGGGCTAGCAGCATTCAGCCGTAAAGGGCACCAGTTACCCATTTCAACTTCTTGGTGAATTAGTTGACCGTGTAATTCCATGCATAGGACAAACAAATATGGGCTTAGAGGGTCTCCTTGCCTCACCCCCCTTGAAGGAGTGAAACTAGCTCATGTTACTCCATTCTAGATGATGCTCATTGAAGTGGATGAGACACAACACATAATCAACTTAACAAAATCAGCTTTCAGCCCTAAGCTGTGGAGAGTGAACTCCAAGAAACGCCAGTCAAGCCTGTCAAATGCCTTTTCCATATTAACTTTCACTGCTATGTAACCCTTTTTCCCCCTCTTGGTTCTCATGGAATGGATTGCCTCTTGAGCTAAGATGATGTTGTCCACGCCTTGCCTGCCTGCAATAAAGCTACACTGATTCTCTGCGACAAGATGGCTCATGATACTTTTAAAGTGGTTAGCAATTACTTTGCTAACAATTTTGTAGCTCACATTGCACAAGGAAATAGGTCTAAAGTCTTGCATAGATGTAGGCCGATCAATCTTTGGGATGAGAACAATGTTTGTTTGATTGATTTCATGGATGTCATCTGGGTTTGCAAAGATACTGGCCACCAGGTCACATATCTGCTGCCCCACCGTATTCCATTGAGTTTGGAAAAAATGGGGATGTAAGCCATCTGGTCCTGGGGATTTAAAAGCTCCCATCTCCAATGCTGCATTTTTTATCTCAACCGGGGATACAAGCCTCTGAAGGAGGTGTAGATGCTGATCTTCTAAAGTTGGGAAGCACGCCGTCCAGGGAGAAAAGGGGGTTGATAAGTTATCCACCGAGTAAAGATTCTGGAAATAATCAAGTGCCATACCTCTCAACTGTGCTTCATTAGTTACCCAGTGCCCATTGCCATCTTGTAAAGCTTCAATTTTACATCTTTTCCTCTTAGCCAATACATTGGCATGAAAGAATTTCGTATTTCGGTCACCACCGCTCAGCCACTTGCACCTAGATTTCTGAAGCCAGATCAATTCTTCTTGGAAAGCGATCTTGTGATACATGCTCTAAAGTTGCTTTTCAATCTTGAAGAGGCTATTTTGACAACCTTATTTACCCCTGGCGCGATCAATTCCTTCCAATCTACGGATGATTTCTCTCTTTTTTTTTGCTACATTCCCGACCACTATAACGTTCCACTCTGAAGCCTCTTTTACAAACTTTAGATGCCCCTGAAGCCAATTCTTTCCCTGCCAAGCTGCTTTGACCACATCACTGAAACCATCTTCAATACACCATGCTGCCTGGTATAGGAAGCAATTTTCCTTTTTGCTGTGTTCATTATTATTTTTATCAGAAACAACAATCACTCGATGATCGGACTTGAATTTGAGGTTGTGATAAGCTTTGGCCTAGGGGTTTTGAATTTCCCAATCAAAGTTACAGAAGGCCCAGTCCAGTCTTTCCTTCACCCCAGTTTTTTCCCAAGTAAATCTATCCCCCACGATCGGTACTTAAATAAGGTTGCAGCAATTAATACAATTTTGGAAATCATTCATAGAGCTAAGAATGGGTTCAGCTCCTCCTATTTTATCATTGGGGCTAAGGATGGCATTGAAGTCACCTAGTACCAACCATGGAATGGACACCGTTTGATGGATAGCTGACAGTGACAACCACATATCCTTTCTCTTCAAAACACTAGTATGTCCATAAACAAAAGTGACAAGAGTGGGACTCAGACTATTATTAGCAGAGATTTTACAGTGAAGAAGCTGCGTGTTTGAAGATGCATATTCAAGATGGAACTCACAATTATTCCATAACACCCAAATGCCGCCTGCAAACCCTGTGGCTTCAATTCTCAACCAGTCATTGAAACCCAATTTCCTCACAACCTTATCGGCTCTAAAACCACTGATTCTTGGCTCAATTAAGCACATCACATTAATTTCATATTTTTTAACCACATCATTTAATATCCGAGGAAAAGCACTACCTCCCGCACCCCAGCAATTCCAAGATGAGACAATCATAAATAAATAAATATATACAAACAGGCAAGATAGGAATGCGGGACTTACTTGTTCGGCGGGTCTCCTCCCATCATGACAACCACTTCCAATTGGGAGATGGAGAGCAGGTCAGAACCTTGGTCTTTAAGCTCTCGGTTAGTGCTTGTTTCAACCCACGGAACCAACTCCATGCTCGAAGGGTCCGAAGATGAAACCTGTTCCTTGGCGTTTTTAGAAATAGGAGGAGCGCTGGTTTCTGTTTCATTTTCTTTGTGCGTCTCGGCCCCATCAGCATTACAAAAAGAGGCTACAGCACTTTTTTCTTCTTCCTTTCCTTCGTGTGGTTAGAACACCACAGGGTTTAATAAGTGGCCTGTTGGTTGCGTCTCAACAATCTCTCCATCTTGGTGAGGCCCACAACTTTGCAAGTTACCTCTAATCAATTTATGGGTTCTCAGGGTCACACCTTTCTTGGGCTTTAACAACAAGAGCCTCCCAGAACTTCTGCCTCCTTTAAGCCCAAGACCGAAGCCTTGGGTCCTTCATTATTTTCAATTTGATTGGGCTTGGCGTTTACCCTCTTCTTCTTCACTTTGGTCCAGCGCATTTGTCCCATGTGAACTCCCTTTTTGATGTGCATCAGATTAGACTTCTCTTCTGTCACTTTCTTTCTTGAAAAAGTTTGACTTTCCCTTGCAAATTGCTGCAGAGGCTTCTCGGGAAGCGGTTGACCTTTTACCAATCTCAGCTCATCCACCGATTTTCCTTTCCCTTTTCCTTTCCCCTGCTCAGAAGCTAAAGGCAGCTTGGGAATCCCACTTCCATCTTCATCCGTACTAGCTAGCGCTGAATCTGGATCCTCTGCCCACTCACATATCTTCTGCATAACCTCCGCCACCCACTCTGATCCTACCTTCATTGCTTCTCAAAGTTCGCGCTTTGGCAGGCTTCCGCACGAACATCCACGGGCCAAACAGCTTATCTCTAGCCGGTAGGGAGTTTCTCGACGTCGTCTCCGGTGGTGGTAGAGCTGCATGACTTACAGAACCAGATGGAACCTTCGTATGAGAGGCACCTTCAGGTAAAACTTTCCATGGACACTGCTCTTGCTTGTGACCGTATCTACCGCATGAGAAACAATAAGGCTCAAGCCTTCATATTCAATGTTGAAAAGCTCCGATGTTGAGATAACACGAGGGACTAGTTTTTTCTGCAGGTTCAATTCGACACAACTCCGATGCTGAGATAACTTGAAGGATATTTTGATTTCTTAGCATTCATCTCAGTAATATACTTGAGATTCCTTTGGAATATTTGGTATCTAGTTTCACTCTCTTCCGAGTTTCGGTAGATTCTTCTATGCACCTTCATCCATTGTTGGAATATTCCAAACTCTTGTTCTCCCTTTGAAGGAAAAACAAAGTCCTTAGTATGGAATCATGAAGAGAGACTTATTAGAATGGAATACCAAATCATGGAAAGAAGGAACAACCTCGTTATGTAGAAAGCCATGCTTATTTTTTATGTTTGAAACAATAGAAATAATCTTGCATATGGAAGTGAAATGAGTCATGAGGCATATATATAGTGCAATTCTTGATACCAACCTGTGGGAAAAAGAGAAGATATTAAATTTTATACTCAAAATTTCCAGCTAGTCCGTTCTCATTGGTGTCATTCATGTTCGTATATGGATTAACGTTTATTTGTTTAATGTTTGTACGAAAAGATCATTAGTTTATTATTCCTTTTGGTTAATTATTCCAACAACCTGAAAATAATCAGTTATATTGGATGCCTTAGAATCTATTGGCTAAATATATATATATATATATATATATGTATATATATTATTTCTGCATATCGTAATGTCTACCTGTTTGCAAATTGTTTCATTGATATCTATATATATGGCGACAAGTAAATAAAAGCTAGGAAGCTTTAATTTGTAGAAGTTTCAACCTTTTTCCCATACACACAGACACACCCCCCCAGTATCGATTCTCTTGAGTGTTTTAATTTTCTATTTTTTTGTCAAAATCTAGTATGAGATTACCGAGCGTATTTTTGCTGTCGTCTCTGGCACGTTTGTCATCAACACGTTCCTCACATCCTTGACCTTAAGAACATGATCAACACGGGCTATTTCCTGTCACACAAATGATATCACGATTCACGATAAACCCTAAAAACCATCATTTGCAAGTTGGCCCAAATTTGGAGTCTTGCACCTTTTTCAACCAATGCTGGGTTTGGCTTCATACATATACACATCCTTGCTCCAAACGTTGGAGGATCAGTGTTAAATTACTTTTTTCTTTATATATGTACATGTAAGATCACCTTTTTCGTGCATGCTGAATTGTGAAAACTAGAACTTCAGCTGTAAATAACATACATGTTAGGTTCAAAAGTTGGAAAATCAATGTCAAATTCCTGGAAGGAGAACATATAGGCATATAAGTTTCAAGTTTTCCTTGCGCATTCATTTTTAAGAACTAGAAGATTAATTGTCAAGTCTTTGTAAGTTAGTTTCTAAAAATAGGAGATAATGTCAATGTTAAAATCCTAGAACGGACATACATTGATAGGCAACTACTCTTTTGGGTCCTAACTATAAGAGAAAGTTAACTAATTTCATGATTTTAAGGAAATATAGTTAAAAATCCTTAATCCTGTAAGGTGTTTTGTTCTAAATCATGACTTTTAGATGTGTACATAAAATTACACTAGTTTTCAATGTTGACCAAGAAATATAGAAAATGGTTGCGAAAAATTCGCTATATAGTTTTGGAAAGTGGGAGTTTTAAAAACAGATGGGTTACATAGAGATGGATCATATTTTTCTTAGAAAAATATTTTCAAGAGATTCGAATGGCTCTTTTAACCATTATTTTTGTAGTTAAGTTGAATTAGTTATGAATTTTCAAATTTTTTGAGAAAATTCATTATTTCACAAGTATTTAGTATCAAGTAGTTTATAGAAAAGTTGATTTTTTGAACTCTTCAATGAGTTTTTTAGGTCACAAGTGGTTCTTAAATGGTTAAACAAACCGGATAGGTGAGTTAGAATAAGGTGTGACAGATAACTCTCCATTTTTAATATATTTAAAGGATATTTTGAAGATAATTAGAGAGTTATCTATAAAATTTTAGAAGATTTCGATGAGATTATATTGCTACAAGATCAAATTAAAGTGGGGGGAATTTTACCATAAGTATTTTAGGTTTAAAAAAAAAAAACAGAATCAGTCTCATTTAGGATAAAAATTATAATCATAAATTATAGTTTGAAATTAAAAAAAAAAAGTAAAAGATTATTTCTGATTATTTTAATTTCTTTTCTTTATTTTTTTAATATAAATATTTCTTTTTCTTCCTTGAATTGTGGCAGACTGGTAGCGAAGGATGTTACTTTTGACTTTTGGTGATTAAATGAGGATGCGCACCATTTGGGAGCAACGGATAAAAAAAAAAACAGAGAGAGAGAGCTAAAAGAAAAAAAAAAGGTTGCCACATGAAAGCAAATCTTGACAAGCGAAAGTGGGGGAAGAGAGAACCAATTGAAGATAATGATTTGTCTAGAGATCAAGTCCTGGTGCGACACCGTTTTGACCTGGTGCGACACCGTTTTGACCAAAGGATGATTGGGAGACCTAAGGAAGCTACGGGTGGTTCAATTGGACCAAAGAAAAAGGAAAAGAAAAGCAGCAGCACAGTGGAAAGAAAAGGGCGGCCGCACCATTCATCATCATCTTCACCATCGTGCACCCTGCCATCCTCATCAATCTGAACCAGAGCTACTGAGGGGGAGAGAGAGAGAGAGAGAGGGACCAGCATAGAAAGCCGTCGGTGAACTCGTCAGCATCTGGAGCTAGAGAGCTGAAGGAGGCGATTGGGTCTCTTTCCTTGGTGAGCATCGATAGAGGACTTCGTTTTCTTCCTCGGAGCTTCGAGGAGCAGCTGGATTGGAGAGTTCTCTGGAGGAGTTCGATCGACTTTTCACTGAGAGAGGGAGCTGACGGCGGGATTAGAAAAAGAACAGGGAGCTACTGGAGGGAGAGGCCGCCATCCTTCATCGCCGGACTCGCGCTACTACTCTGTCTCTTTTCTTCACCGACATCATCTAAACCAGGGAGGAGGAAGCACGCCGTTGGAGCTATGATTCTGTCTTTTCTCTCTTCTTCGACATTGTTAAACTAGTTAGTATAACGCTGTTCTGTAAGGCCCATATTGTGGCCCATGTAGTATCAGTTTGCGTGCCTTATATTGAGTAGTCTGTAGGTGTATGTAGCAAGTAGTGTGACGTTGTATATATATATATCTGGGATCACTCAATGATCCAAGTAAGTGAACATTATTTTTTCCTTTCTCAGTAAAGTATATTTCCAATTCTATTGTGTGACGTTCTGGAGGGCCCTTGACCAACAGACATTGAGCTGATCTGAAAGGGAGGGGATAGTAGCAGTGCTTTACTCGATTTCCATTTCTTTCACTCTAGACTTTGATGGATTTTGGATTGGTCTTCACTGTAATGGGATTGATTTGGAATATGTGTGGCTGATTTTTCTTTAAACCTAGAGTAGCTATGAACTAATTTGAGGATTTTAACGTATAAACCAATAAATTGTGTTTAATTTTATTTTCTTTTGCATAATCTTGTTTTATTTTGTCTACTTAGTGCTTGATCACCACTTAATATAAATTTGAGGAATTTAGATTAGTCTTAGAAGAAGGATCTTAATTAAACCACATGATTAAGTAATGTGGGATTAGAATATATTTTAATTTGCCAATAAGATAGGAATATACCTATTGGACCTATACAATCCTATTAGAGTAAATTATTTAGGAATAACAATTTTAACTTGAGAAAGAAGTATAAGTAATTGGAAGATACTTTATCCATTTAAACTCTAGATTAGCAATAAAATTAAGTGCTTTTAATTGGGTAATTACATGCTCTAAAACTTGAAGAAGGGATTAGCCACTTTAGGTTGTTTTTATCCATTGAAATCTTGAAAACATTAGATTTACTACTTTTACTTTTGTTTAAATTGATCTCAAATTCAATTTCTTCCTTTGATTTGCTCAACTTAAATAAAAATAAAAATTTTGATATCTAATCACTAATTTACTTGAATCTCTATAGGACGACTTTGATTTACTATTATACTATTTCAACCACCTTTACAAGGCAAATCGTTTGCGATTTATTGATAATCAGTACACACATAGTACAACGCCTAACCCAACCGGTGTTCCTCATGCAACTATAACACATGCCGCTGTACTTCATAAACTATATATTGCTAAGCTTTTCTACAGTTTGCCATTTATTTATCCCCAATACATACATGCATATAGCACAACACATAACACGTGTACTTCATATAACTATATATTGCTTCGTGGGTGTGCTTCATATAGAAGCAGCAAGCTTCCAAGCTGGTATTTCTTTGTAACCTTTGGTTGGGTATCCACCAGAACAATTTATGTTACATACTCCACGAAGATCACCAATGTTTCTTTTGATGTAGATGTAACCAGTCCAAAAGAACGTCCCCATGAGTTTATGACAATCCAATAATCTTGACCATCACCCGATGAACCATATCCCATAATTAATACAGCATGATTAGTGGTGCATGGATCAACAAGTGAGCAAAATAAGGCCCCATCAAAGATTCCCTGTTGAAGTTAAGAGAACAACTATTAATGGCTTTTCAAATGTGTCTTGTTGGATGGTAAAGAGAAGGAGGTGAGGTAGTGAATATTGGACTTACACTATTGTAGAACATAAAACCTATGCTTGCATATATGGAAACACTAACAGGTTGTTTGTAGACAAAACAACGGACAGAACTTTCGGATATAGGTTCATGAAGCCAATAATCATATCCATCAATAGTAGCGAATTTTTTTTTGGCCTACTACATCAAAATAAAATAAAAATAAATACGAATACATATAATTAAAACTACCCAATTAGTCAACACAAGTCTACAAACTAACCAGTGCGGAATTGCAAGCGCTGTCGTCAGCAGTGTATGGACAATCCACTTCTGTCACAATACCACCATTCTTCTTGACATAATCGAATGATCTAACATGCCACCCTCCTTTGCAACCTTTGTTCAGAAAGAGCCGAAAGCTGTCCTGAGACTATTCGATGTATTCCTTCGATTGCTTCGGTTGCTGCCCAACAAACCCCTATAAAAATGAATTTTATTTGTTATATGCTATAATTAAGTTATATATTAAAAGCATACGCAATTCAAACATACCACATGTGGGGCCTTGGTCTTTAACATCAATTACAGCTCCTTTGCTCCTCCAATCCCAAGAAGAGGGTGCATCAGGACAGGACACGACGTTCAATACCATTTTGCTCTTATTGCTTTCCATCTTTGGTTCCTCCATCTCATGCAAGTACATTTTGCTAAACTCTTCATACAGACTCAAATCAAGGTCGTTCCTAGAGATTCAAAAATAATTACTGACTAGGCATTAAATTTCTTAAGTTCATTTAAGTTGAGTAAATCAAAGATAATGAGATTAATGAAAAATTTAAAGATAAGAAAAGAAAATTAGTAAACTAGTGTTTCAAAGATTTCAATTGAGAAAAACAACTTAGAACGGCTAATCCTTTCTTCAAGTTTTAGAGCATTTAATTACCTAAATAAATTCACCTAATGTTAACTTATTAATTTAGAGTATTAATAGATATAAGTATCTCCCAATTACTTGCATCCCTCTCTCAAATTAAAATTATTATTCCTAATAATCTATTCAAGAGGCAATAAATATCCAAATTCACTCTAACATAACTATATGAGTCGAATAAGTATATTCATATCCTGTTAGCAAATTAGAATAAATTTCAATCCCACATTACTTAATTATATAAGTCCAATTAAGATCCATTTCCCAAGTGTAATCAAAATTCTCCAATTTCATACTTAATGGTGATCAAGCACTAAATAGGCAAGACATAATAAGATTAAGTAAACAAGATAACATTAAGCATAATTTAAGGGTTCAAATAAGCTCTAATCGAAGAATCAATTCATAGCTACTCTAGATCTAAAAGAAAATTAGCCACTCATGACTAAAACAAAATCCATAACAGAAATATTAAATTCAGATTTAGCAGCCAAAAAAAAAAAAGATGAAACAAAGAGAACAAATCTGTTCCTTCTTGGATCTTTTTTTCCCGCCAGCCTTATCTTCCTCCTGCTTAAATTTATCTCTTAGGTTAGTTAAGTCCTTGGGCCGTGAATACTGCGTGGGCTTGAATCCTTTTGTGTCTTCTCTAATTCCTCGCGGCCTACATCTTTAAATGCAACTCAACTGCTTAGCCACGTGCAAGACCAATTCTGGATTCTCTCCTTTTCTCTTTTCCTCAATATCCCTTATATATATGTATATAGGATATTCTTTCAAGACTTGCTCTTTATATATATATATATATATATATATCCCATTTGTTGATTTTCTCCCGTTCACATTGCTCCTGCCAAATAAAATAGGATAGGGATAGATTTTGTGACAAAATTCCTTTTTATCCTATAATTGATTACAAAGAAGAAAAACATGTAAAAGATAATTAAATAGGTGTTAAAAAATCAATAAATCTAACTAAATATATCCTAAAATCTACACCTATTAAATTATAAGATATATACTTATCAGAAGTCAACTTTATCTAGATCAAGATTCGAAATGGAATAATACTCATCATTCATACAAGAAGTGAGACAAATTTGAGCATACCAAACCAAGAAAAGGAAGAGCAATTTATAGCAAGTGAACTCATTGTGTTATAGAAGGTAATAGATATCAGGAGTTTGGATTGGGGTTCTTGCGTAGCATTGTTCCATATTTATAGAGAGAGAGAGAGAGTTACAGCCCCTTTGTCACACTGTTCTCATTTATTAAAAACAAATTGAGTTTGATGAAAATAAAAGAAACCTTAAATCCTTATATTGATTTAAAATGTGTACTACACAAATTTTAAGGTGTTGATATTTGTAATATCCGAACTCTTGTAAGTATGTTATCTAAATCTTGATTTGAATGGATATTCTGAGAATGGGTGGCTGGACCCTATTATTAATATAAAATAAAGGAATCATTCAATTGATAAAAATTGAAAAAAAAAAAAAACCGTAAAGAATAACTATTTGATTAATTAGTTTTTAGGGTTAAGGTGTGTTCAACACCTTGAAGTATTTCTCTATGTGCATCTAACATCTGAAAGTATTTTATAGTATGTCCAGCATCCTAAAATATATTTTAATGTGCCTCAAGCACCTTAAAGTTTTTATTTTTATTTTTTTTTGGTAACCAACACCCTAAAGTTTTTTTCAAGTGCATCTAGCATCCTGAAATATAATTTGATGCATCTAGTGTCAAGGCACAAGAAATATTTTAGGGTGTTAGATTCACTAAAAAAATACTTCATAGGGTGTTAGATACACCAAAATATTTTAGAATGTTTTATGCACCTAAGAAAACAATTCTTCAATTCTGTATGCATTATGTTAAACCTTTATTTTAATTTTATGGCAATCTGATTATAATGTAGAAAACCATTCAGATATTAAGGGGTACGTGGTAATAAAGATGAGCAAACGTCAAGTACAGGTGGTTTTGGCAGATTCTGCGCATGCGATACGTAATAGTGTCTCCATTCCCAAAATAATTGCGGATTAAGGTTTATTTTTATCGCGAAAGTTGTTAAAAAATCTTAATTTTTTCAGGTAAATTTTTTTTTTTTTGAAGCTTGTCACTTTAGAAGTGTCAAAAGTTGAGCAATGTTGCCCCAACTGTTAATAAGGTTAATTTTGACTCTTTGTTGCCTTAATTATGTTTTGATGGCTTGACACCTAGCATAAAATGCCAATGCGTTACTATCCATATAATGCCGCATCAGCATCAGCATCAGCATCAGCATCTTCCCCTTCACTCCTTTACCCACTCATTCCTGGCTGCCTCCTACCCTCCCTTCACTTCGTCCCCTACCCCACTCGTACGCTCAACAGCACCTTCTCCCTCACCATGAACACCACTGCTGTTGTTACTAACGCCACAGCCACCTTCTCCATCGATATCTCTGCACCTTTTCCCCATAGGGGAATCGTATCTTCGCCGTTTGGATCGGATTCCCGACTTTTGTTTAGACAAATCTGTTAATTTAGCACCCTTTGAGTGCTCTTCGCAGTGGTGGTTCATCGCTGAGCCTCCGCAAGCCACGATCCATATTCAGCCGCCAAACGCCATCCTCCGCTGAACACTGTCCTTTGCCATTAAAGCTCCTCCCTCTTCTTTCTTGTAAAATTCATTATTATTTTTTTATTTTTTGATTATTGTTTGATTTTTACTGGAAAAATTTTAATAATGAATTTTGCTCCAAGACAAAAGTTTCGTATGGATGACGGCAATTGTGAAAGTCCACGAAGGAGGGTGCCTGCAAGGGAGAACGCGGTGCGTTTTCCATCATCCCTGGAAATTCAAGTTCATTTTTTGACAAGCTAAAAGAGGCTCAGTTGGTGAAGATAACGTGTCAGCTTATACCTCGGTAACTACTTTAAAAATAATCAAAAATTGTAATATAGGTTCAATCCTAGATCATCTCTTGAGGAGACTTAACAGCTAAATGTGCTAAATGTGATAATTGGCATAAAACTTCGATTAAAAAAATGATTGGCATAAATTAAGTTAAAAAGGATTTTGAGTTTTTTATCTATCAACTAAGTTGCAATTAAACTAAAATGCTTTAAAAACAAATATTTTTAGATTTTTGGCATAAAAGTGGAGTGAAATGGAAATTGGATTTGAAATATGAAGAAAGCCTCTAAAAACAATGAATTTTATCTATCTTTACTTCAAAAGATAATGGGAGTGTGTTAGATTAACTGAAGTACCCAAAAGATCCTTTGAGCTAGTTTGAGTTAGATGAATTAAATTTCCCACATTGAGCCAGACTTAATTCTTCTAACAAAAAAAATTTAAAACTCTAGCCAATGGAATTAATAATATATCATAACCAATGACCCTTAAATTACAAATATAATATATTCATAGCAATTCCAAGCACAAACTTAACCAAGTCAATATAGAAGAATTTGCTACTAATTAAGTTCAAAGTGTCAATTGCACAAAGTTCAAACAAATACACATATAATCTCAATAATTGCATAAAACCCAATACAAAATTCTAATCCAATATATTAATTAAACTCTAAACCTAAAATTTAACTAATACAAAAGATTAAATATAGAAATTAGACAGTAGAGCACTCTCTGTGAAGCTCCAATCTCAAGAATCAACTCTACTCAAATGCAGCAGCGTCTGGTTTGAAACAACGGAAATTCATGACAGTAAATGAAAACCGAATCTGGAAAGGAGATGAAAAAAATGGTCCTGTTCAGTTTGAGTGCAGGTTAGTAGAGTAGATATGGTGAGATGAGGAAGGGGGGAAAACCGACTATGGAGGCAGTGAATTTTGGCGAGAGTGACGGCGGAATGAATGACGGTGGTGCGCCATGGTGAAGAACAGGGGAACGGCCGAAGGTGAGAGTGAAGGTCGAGGGAGACGATATGGTGGAGTCCGAGCTCTTCCCTAAGCTTGGCCACGGCTACTCTGTCTCTGATTTTTTCACGAAGATGCTCGAGGCCTCGAGCCTTCGTCTCTCCGAAATCACCGACTCGCTTGGAAGAGCACTGCTGTTGGTGGTGGAAAGAGAAGAGGACGACGGAGGTGGGTGTTGGTGGGCTGGAGGGCGCAAGAGAGAGAGCCGACAGAAGGGGAAGAAGGTGAAGGAAGCTCCCCCGGTCTGATGTCGCCTCTCGCGAGTTTCCGTCTCTTGCGGCCACACTCTGTCTTCTCCTGGTCCAGCCGTTTGAAGAAGAAGTCGGGTCGGGTCGGGTGGTCCGAAGGAAACAAATTCCTTTGGTCAAAACTAAAATGGAAGATTAGAAAATTTGTAGAGGGACTGCCATCAAACTTAAAACCTTTTATAGGTATAACTGTAATTTTTAAAAATTTTGGATCCTTTTCTGTCATTGTTTCTGGTTCCTTTCTTGGTTAATTCGCAGTTTCCATAAATTCTGGGTTTTTTTTCTGTATTTTTTTTTTAATTGACCTACAAAGAAAATAAACCCAAAATATAATACCTTATATTTCAAAAATCAATCAATTAAGGTAAATCATAAATATATGACATTTTTGCGCTTTTTCAACCTTAATTTCATATAAACACCTTTAATCACAATTAATCACAAAAAAGATATTTTCAGCTCAACTTTTATGACAAAAACCCAAATAAAATATGAAAATATATAATAAAAATAAGAATTTGCACAAAACTCACAGGAATTTCAATTTAATTTCTTGATTTCTTGATAAGCTCAGAAAACTGAGAGCTGGTAAAAATTCCTAAAGAAGAAGGCATTTTTTCCGATAGTGAATTTTATGATAGGTCGATGTAGTTGAGGGATACGCACGAACCGAGAAAATATGGGATTGACCCATACAATTAGTTGCTCTGTAAATTTAGCTTGCTTAATTATTTTAGCTCACCGATACTTGTTGGAATTTTCCCAAAAACTTGATTCTCGCTCAAGTCAATTGATACCGGGTGATAAGAGGTTTTGTCTCCCTGAATATTTGGGCTAGAGACTTTGCAATCTCTTTTGTTATGTCAACAACAAAATTCCGATTAAACATAATATAAGAGGCAGAAACAAACTTTAAGGGGAAAAAAAAAAAAAAAAAGCGCGCGCACACACACGCACGCACACAAATTCCTGTAGTAGACGCTGAAACGGCCGCATATGTTGAAAGGGGAAAAATTGGGTTGAGGCAATTTGTTGAAGAAGAAGACGGCTGCTTTGATTTGACGAGGAGAGAGAGGGATGATCCAGACGATGAGGTTGCGGGATGATGAGGTGTTTGTGAGGTGGTTGTGCTGTGAATGTATAATATTGGTCAAACTAACCGTTAAAATTAACCATGACTGATGGTCGGTAACATTGCTCCACTTTTAATATTTTAAGGGCAATATTGCTAAAAAAAATAAGACTTTCAAGGCAAAATTAAGATTTTCTGATAACTTTCGGAATAAAAATAGACATTGACCTAATAATTATTTTAACAATGTTCTCCCCTCGAAAATGGTGGAGATTGAAACATCTCAAATGTTTAAAAATCACATGTATGGAAATTTCAGGGGCAAATAAGAATATGCATGGCAGACAGAAGAGGAATTTTTCCTAAAACAAAGAGTGCAAATAAAGTAAGACAATTTTTAGATATTAAAATGTGAGCTATCTGTAGTGTTATAATATGGGAAAATCATTCTGGTCCCCGTAAAATCTCAGAATATAATTTTTTTAAAATAACCAAAATAGTCTTAAGTTTCTTGTTCTTTGGTTGCTAATAAGTTTAGTACACATTTACTTATATTTCGTTAACTTGAAACGTTCCTCCCTTCCTATATATGGTCACTAGCGTCACAGCTCCTCGCTACAAGCAAAAAAACAGCCTGTTTGCAGAAGAAACCTAAGTATATAACAATTTGCATTATAAATAATTTATATTCTTGAGAACTATAAAAATCATTTATATAGATTAAAATTCTATACATGTTGATATTTGTGATTTCTGTTAACTCTCAGAAATTGATAATATTCCAGCATATTTTCTTCTATTTTTAACTATTTTTTGGATTCAAATTGAGTATAGAAAGAGTTAATAGAAGAAAATGTGCATATCAGAGTAATAAGCTAAAGTTGAAGTAGAACAATATATTTGTGGGCTTTAATTCAAAGGAAAAGTTATAATTTATGCATCCTCTCTTTTGTAGGAGGATAGAGACAAGTTTGGAAGCTTTTAAAGGATTGAAGATCAAGATGGTGGACGATGACAAGTCAAAAGCTAGCTCATGGGTCAAGAGGAAGTTGTTGTGTTGTTGGCTTTAGCTAACAATACATGTGCTGAAGCCAATGGACTTTCTAAACTTTCTGTCCTATATGCTTCAGCACTTGGTGCTGTACTAAAGCCAATGAGGACCAGAATTTACTGTGTCATATGCTTCAGCACACACATATGTGCCGAAGCATACGACAGACTATGCAATCATGCGTTTTACTTACTGAAATGCATGTGGAGGGTATTTAAGTAAGGGATAGGCCGAAATTAGGTCATTCTTCAGTTTTCAAGTGTTCCTAGGAATTGTGTGTGCTAGGGTTTTGCCCCCTTGAAGAGTATTGAGCTTGGGTTGGAGTCTAGAAGCAATTTGGGGCTTAAATCCTTGGTTTTTCTCATTCGTCTTCTCTTTCTTTGTTAAGTTTCTGTAATGGCTATAATTATTCTGCATAATTGTAGCTTTTTCATGACTTTGTGTAGCTGAATACCTTATTTTAGGGTTATTTTGAACCCTTGTATGGATTAAGTACTCATTTTCCCCTTTATATTTGTGATTAATGAAGAGATTATGCTGATTTTACTCTTTACTTAAAGTTTCTTGTTGATTGGCCACTAATAAGATTGTTGGGTTCACTTGATCAATGCTTGAGAGGGCTATATTAAGTGTAGAATTTGAGTTAAATCGTGTGAGAGCTTAAAATTTGTGAATTGAATGGATAGCTTTGTTAATGAGGTAGAGATACACTCATTGACCTCACATAGCCAAATAGGATTTGCAATAAAATCAGGGTCTGATTAGTTAATTAAGAGATTAATGAATTAATTAAACTATACACCTATTTGGAGACTTGAGAGAGCACTTATAGGTAAATTAGTATATTTGGTTAGTATAATCTTTCATTAAGTAGGATATGTTAGGGGGATTTAGTGAGTGCTTTTGAAATACAAGGGGGATAAACAATTATAAGTTTCATCCAATACTTGAATTCAAAGAATCATTTGCTTTTATAAATTTTCCGTTGAAAAATAGTTTTAAATTTCTTTTTCACCCAACCAACATGTTTTGTTTAAACTTGATCAATTTTAAATGACTCCATTCAACCTAATTAAATATATGGTTACATTGGTTAGCTCGCTTTCGTTATAGTCCTCGTGGGAACGATCTTTACTCATCACTTTATTACTTGCGACCCGTATGCTTGCGGAAGCTAAACAGCGAACAATTTCCATACTCATATAACTATGTTGTTTAGGTATAAGATATATAGAATAGATATTCTGATGAAAGGCGGTGGATCCTAATTTACAACGCGTGGCCACATAATTTATGGTTAGAGGCATTAATCAATGAATCAAATTTGAAGATTTTTCTTACTTTGTATTCCATCTTGTGCATTCAATTCATAAAAATTGAAAAATATTATTTGATTATTGATTTTAATTCTATGGCAATCTGATTATAATGTAGAAAAACCATGAGAAATTGCGGGGGTTAAGTAAAGGACGAGGAAACGCGAAACACGGGTGGTTTTTGGCAGATTATGCACATGATACATATATAGTGCCCCTACTTCCACAATAATTGCGATGACGCCAAGCTCCGTGTTTTCGCACTTTCACCTGCGGAAAATGATGGAGGTGGCAGCATCTTAAAATGTTTATAATCTAAATATATAGAAATTGGGGGGGAATATGGTGGCCAAACAAGAAATTTTGTAATGATAACAATAAAATCATTGGCATGCCTCAATACTTAAAGAACCCATACACAATTACTTGTATCAGAAGTTAGAGCACTCATAACATGGTGAACCAAGGTTGGTTTCATCACTATTGCTGAGAGATGTGTCTTCAGTTCTTACAACAATGTTAGAGATCAATCAAGTAGCTGATTCGCTGGCCAAATATGCGTTATATTTTATGTTGGCCGCTACAAGTAATGGGGCATCTTCAACATGAAATATATGATCATGGGCTCAATCCCTTAAAATCATGAAAATTACAAGCACATTAAACTTGCAAATCTTCAATGATTTAAACAAATAATCAAAAGAAATAAAATGAATATAATAACTAAAATGCGTCATCTTAGTATTAAATTGCTAGTTTACTATTATATTCAATTCTTAATATAAGAGCTAGTTGGAAATTAGATTTAGTCCTAAATATAATTCCTCAATCCACCCTATCTCCCAAACTTGATAATTTTTTTCTCAAATATTTCTATTAATTGCACACATTAAAGAGTTTTTATCCAAACATTATCATGATGAAATATGATAGTTTAGGGAAACTAACATATATTTATTATAAATAACTAACATAATTAGCTTAACTAATCTACCTAAATTAACTAACTAACTTTTATATTAAGAAGCGGTGGAAATATTTTGAATGAAATAACCCATTGTTTTATGTAGACCAAGCGATGTAAGTACGCAAGTGAGGTGCTCGACCCCACTCGGTGAAGGTACATGTTCAATCATACCAAAAAAAGAAAAAAAGAAAAATGAAAAGTACGTGTTCAAAGGGTAAATTTTAATATTTACCCCATTAGATCTAAGATTTTGCACCTTACCCAAATTCATTAACTTTTTTTTCTTATATGTATGAAATATTTTAACTTAGACAAACCAACTAAATGCGAACTTCTGTTTTTTAATTTTTCTGATTTCATACAGAACCTACTTAATTTTTAATAATAAATCATTAAACCCCATATGCTTGTTAGTTTCATCCGTTAATTTGTTCATAATTAAAAAGGATAAAAATGTATTTTTATATTTTCTAATAATAAGAGAAGGAAAGTTCATAAAAAATAAAGTGTAAGATACTTTAGCCACTTTTTTTGTTTTGCCTTAATTACATAAACATCTTCTCTATTTTGAAAATATACATTCAAGTCCAAATCATTAACTCCTTTAAGAATATTCTAAAAAATTCTAAAAATATACTTTTAATTAAAATTTATATAAAAATAAAATTTATTTAGTAATTCACCCTTAATACTTCTTTTGATGAGATTTTACACTTAAAAGTGAATTATAAATGTTAAACCACGAGGCCTGGTACAGTTGGCAGTTGGTATTTAGTTAGGTTCCTTAAGCATCTAGTCTAGGGTTCAATCCCTGGCGGTGTGTATAAAAAGAGTTTCATGGGTAGCATTCCCTTCAGGAAGTCTATGGTGTGAGGGAATTAGTTACCGCTATAGGCAGTGGCATTCCCTTCAGGAAGTCTATGGTGTGAGGGAATTAGTTACCGCTATAGGCAGTGGATACCCCGGGTCTACAAAAAAAAATTATAAATTTTACTTGATAGTTTGTAAATATCATAAGCTTCTAAAAATTTGAGTAAGTTTTTTAAATGTCTGTAAAAAATATGAAATTATAAATTTAAATAACTTATGTAATCTGTCAAACCTATATAGTTTATAATATTCGATAGAAAAAAATCTATGTTTGATATATTTTTTAGTCATTTAAGAAACTGAAAATAAATAAATTTCAATAAATATGATGAAAAATTAAAATTATAAATTTATAATATGAAAATTAATAAATTTTTAAAATGTTAGAAAGTTAGAAAATATATTAGAATTACTTTTTGATGGTACAAAGGTTTTTGGCCCATATATACATAAATTCTAATGTTAAAGAAGCACATTTTGGTCAAAAAAAGTTCAAAACTCAAACTTAATGGTCAACTAATGGTTTGAGTGGATTGAAATAAAATATCAAAATATAAGGAAAATTTGTTTAACATACATTTTAATTTTAAGAGAAGTTTATATAAAGTTTCAAAATAGATGAAATGTATGTGCAATTAAGACAACAGAGGGGTGGCTAGACTATTCTACTCAAAATATAAAATAAATTTAGAAGCTAACAAATATCTGGAGAGGAAGAAAAATTGAGAGGGGTGGGGTGAGGTGGGGTTTGTGGGGGTCTTTCATGTATTGTCTTCGACTCTTCGTCATGCAATTGTGAACAAAAGAACAAAAATAAACACTAATAAGTTGGTGGAAGTGGTAAAGGGCCTCACCCCGTAAAATAGGATAACACAAGTTTCAATCCTGAAAAGCGCCCTTGTTAGGAGAAGCAAAAACCCTTTGTCCTCTAAGCCCTGAAGGGGAAACTCTAGTTCAATAAAAAAAAAAAAAAAAGAGAGAACAAAACTAAACGAATACGGTGACTGTGGCATGTGTACAAATAATTATATACAAAATTGCATCCCACGCGAACATCATCGTCATCATCATCACAACAACATAATCCAAGGTAAGATTTCATGGTTAACCCAACTCAATAATTTTAGGTCAATATTATATGCTTATAGGATATAGGAGGTTATAAACCTCTCCGTTACCTTAAGATTCATTATTGGTTATGTATCTTCATCACTTGTTTACGAAGTTATGAAGTAATTCAAAGCGAATGCCCATTGATCTACGGCGATCAAAAGGATGCTTGTAGGAAAATTAATGTCTTGCACTACTATTAAAACCAGGCCACACTACTTTATTTTAATCATTTTTAGCTATTTAATTAAATTTTATCTCATACTCACAATTGAACTTTGGGAAGGTTAAGATGTATTTGGGCTACAATTTTAGTTCTTACTCCTATATGCACGTTACCATAACATTCCGAATTTTGAATATTGGTTGAATAAGTTTATTGGCCCAAAAGTTGAAAATATGAGGAGTTCAGAGGCAAAAGTGTATGTAAGAGTTCCAAAAGTGTATATAAGAGACCATGTTGGGAAAATTGAAAATATGGGGTAATGCCCAGAAATTCAAGTAATTAAATTCAAGAAAATCCCTACAAAATAGGGAAGAGGTTTCCAAGGTATTTTTGAGTCTTCTAGAATACTTATTCGAGACGGTTGTAAAAAAAAATATTTACGTAAATCCAGAATCAAGCCTTCATTTTTAACAAATCCCCAATGAGGTCTATAAAGATTTTGAATTTGTTGATTTCACCAACCTTTCCTTCTGCCATTTTCTCTGGGTCTCATTCCTTTTTTTGAAATAAATTCTCCGACTCGATCTGGTTGACACCTGACCTCTCCTTTCTCCGGCCCATTTTACCATTTGACATCACTATATCCAACATCGATTCAAGTCTAATTTGCTCAGTGGCTAGTTTTCCTAGATTAATGGACAATCTTTACATTGATGAGAGTAGTATAGCTTGGCCCAACCTTTATTCTTCTTAATTATTTCTTTTTATTGAGCATGAACATACCTTTGTAGATGCTTATGTGTGATCAATAAATGCTTGTGTAGTTTTCAATTTTTAGATGTTTTGGGGGGTGGGATTCTCTTTTAATGTTGGTATACATAGCGGAATGCTGAATATAGATTTTGCCTCGAGAAGAACCTCGATATGCATGAAACAGATCTAGAAAACCCGAAGGCAGCTCAATGCACATAGATTGATATTTGACAGATTAGATGTAGTTGACTTACACAGAAGGGACCTTGTTGTGAATCAATTAAAAGTTGAGATCCCAATGCTCAAAGCAAACCTGGATTTTGGCATTAGGGTTAAAAGTCTATTAGGAATTTGCAAATAATAATCTTTAATTTTTTAACTATAAAGAGATATTATGGCCTTTTAATAACAATCATAAATCCCTAATCAGATCTTATTAGGAATTTGTTAAAAGTGCAGTCCTAATTTTGGATTTAGATATTTCAAATGAATTTAATTAGAATTTTTAATATTTTTTTGATAAAGAAAATGCATCAAAATCAATTATGAGTTTAAAAAGCCAATTTTCTTGTAGAATTTCAAAGGAATAATGGACGTATAATTTATAAAAGTGTAAAGGTGTAGCTAGCACCCTGATTTCTTCGTCGTCTTCTGCCGGAGAGCTTTGCTCACTTCACTTCCCTTCCCTCTCCAATACCCGACTTCTTGACTGCAACCTCTCATCTAAACGCTATTCCTCCCAGTAAATAAGTAAATGAAAATGCAAACTCCGAAAACATCAACAATCAATCAGACCACGGATCTTCCGCTGCCATACCCATTGTATAACTGCAAGCTTAAAACCTGCAATTTGGTAGGTAAGAATGCTTGGAGTGTTGCTGGCTGTTTTGGGGTTATTCGCAATTTGGTAGGTAAGAATGCTTGGAATGCTTGTAAATAACTAATGATTCAACGCGGCGAAAGTTTGTGGGATTTCTGAGTTGAGCTACTCTTATGTCAATGTTTGCCTCTCCCTTGTTTATAATTGATCCTATTCCTATATTTGGTTTTGGTTTTGGTTTTGGATTGTCACATTGATTTGCCGACAATGGGTATGGCCGCGGAACATCCATGGTCTGATTGATTGTTGATGTTTTCAGAGTTTCCACTTTCATTTATTCATTTACTGGGAGAAATAGCGTTTAGATGAGAGGCTGCAGTCAAGAAGATGGGTGTTAGAGAGGAGAGGGGAGGGACGTGAAGCGAGTGGAGCTCTCCGGAAGAAGAATACGAAGGAATCCACATTCCATGCTCATCACCAAGATGAGCATGTAATGCTCATCACCAAGATGAGCATGTAATGCTCATCCCCCAATTTTAGAGGTTTTTTTATTTTTTTTATTTTTTGAAAAAATAATCCATATACAAAAAGTTAATTAGCTTAAAATATCAGGTGTCAAAATAATATTTCAGATATTGGGTGCTATTAAAAAAATATTTCATGTTATTGGTGTTGCAGGAAAAATATTTTTGAATGTAGAATTAGAAATTAATTAATTTGAGATACTGAATGCTAAAAATATTTCAGAGTGCAGTATATTATTTAATCCAAATAAATAAGAATACATAAACAATAAAACAAAATGGCCCTCACCCTAAAATTGAAGGGATAGCATATTGTGCTCATCTTTTGGATGAGCATAGTATGAGGACCCAATACGAAGAAGCCTAGAAGGATAACAGACGTTTGGGGTTTTGTTAGAGAAGACTGTGATTGCACCAATTTTAATGCTTTATGGTGCTAATTACATCTCTAAAAATAGTTTAGGGTGCTAGTTGCACTTTTATCCTTTATAAAATTATGTAGAGGTCCCAAACAACTAGGGAAATTATTATGAATCATTAAAATGAGATTCTAGAAAATTTTGTGAAGGGTTTATTTCCCCAAAAGTGGCCTACATTTTTTTTTTAAAGCTAATTTTTGATAATTAGGGCCTTTTTCGCTGAAAATTCAAGAAAAAATAGTTAGAGGCTATCATTTGGCTGAAAGTTTTTTTGGAAGTGTTAAGATCTATGATTTCATGTCATTTCAGCACATTTTCCTTGAGTTTTTTATACCATATGTATATTTGTGCATATTTTGGATACTCAAGATAGGAAAATGGGCATTTGATATTTGCTTGCATATCATTGCTCAATTGTGCACATTTTGGTCATATTCTTAGTTAGTTTCTCATGTTTTTAATATTACCCCTTTTGTAGGACTGTTTTGAAACAAAGACCAAGTGATTACAGCTAGCCTCATCTCTAACCTTTGAAAGACCTGGAGTGATGAAAGGAACAAAGGAAGGCACAACCATCAAGGGAAAAGAAACAGAAATGAGCAGATCCTAGGCCATGATTTTAGCTTTGATACTTGGTCCTCAGAATTTATCATTGTCAAGATTAACTTTGTGCATTACATGTAAATTTCAAAACCAGATACTTTAATTTTATAAGGCAAAATTGAAACAATGTGTTATATATATACCCTCGTCATCTTTATAAAACACTTCAACAACGTGTTACCGGAATCGAGAAAAACTTAAACCCCATAGACTCTATCTTAAGATTTAATAAATTTTTAATCTCACCCCTATTTAATATAAAATAATGAGTGAAAATTGAGAAATCTAAGAACAATAAATTAGGGATAAGGTCGTGCGTTCATATAATAAATTTAATAAGATGACTTATATTAATGACAAAAACAAATTGCAGATTATAATGAGTAGCGAGAGAATACTTACACCATTGTAAAGCTGAATATTTGTTGCATCTAAAGCCACAGCTACAGGCTGCTTAGCAACGGCACACAAGAGAGCATCATCTAATTGAGCTACACGTTCATAGCTGTTAATTTTGACCGCACTGCTCCCATTCTGATTGAGAACCATATATATAGAAACAACAAATCAGAGAAAGAGAAGAGAGACATATATATAATATCTGCATAGATACATTGACAGAGATATATATATATATATATATAGAGAGAGAGAGAGAGAGAGAGGCAGACAGACAGAGGGAGCATGTTGGCTCTGCAAGAACCCTGTTGAGCTTCATAAGGATAATCATCTTGTTTGCTAATGCCACCATTATTGACAGCATAATCATAGGCATCAGAACTTCAGAAGGCCATCCTCCAGAACAACCTTGGCTGTTGGAATCGAATGTATGATTTGTTGCTCAGAAAGGGTAATAAGTTCCCTTGTGGCTATTGCATGTGCTAATTAAATGGCCGCAGCAGCTGCAAATGCCCAGCAACCACCTGCCAATCATTAAAACATAATTCTATTAAGTCCTTTGAGAATCAAAGTAATAAATATGATACAACTTTGTTGGTTGAACAAGAAGAGAGGCTTACCACAACTTTGTTGGTTTTTAACTCCTGTGACAACTCCACTCTGTCTCCAATCCATGGAAGCAGGTGCTCCACAGGAGTCCTTCTGCTGCCAATAATCCGTCTTCGTATTAGCGGTGGTGTTGGCGGTGGTGGCCGGCATCTTGAGCTTACTTGGTTAAATTACCTTAAACTCCTCAGGACTCATATCAGCGAACTTGTTGAGGCCGAAACTATAGCTTGAAGGAGATTTTGATTTCTTAGCATTCATCTCAGTAATATACTTGAGATTCCTTTGGAATATTTGGTATCTAGTTTCACTCTCTTCAGAGTTTAGGTAGATTCTTCCATGCTTCTTCATCCATTGTTGGAATATTCCAAACTCTTGTCCTCCCTTTGAAGGAAAAACAAAGTCCTTAGTATGGAATCCTGAAGAGAGACTTATTGGAATGGAACACCAAATCATGGAAAGAAGGAACAACCTAGTTGTGTAGAAAGCCATGCTTATATTTTATGTTTCAGATGTTGTAAGATCTGTTGAAGCTTGAAATAAGCTTGCATGGAATTGAAATGAGTCATGAGGCATATATATAGTGTAATTCTTGATACCGACTTATGGGAAAAAAAATAGAAGACATTAAATGTTGTATTTATATTTTCTATTTGACTTGCATTAAAATAGAAAAAAATGAGTCATTGGTGTGATTCATGTTCGTATATGGATCAATGTTTCTCCGTTTAATGTTTGGTCAAAAAGATCATTATTATATCATTCCATTCTAGGGAGAGGAGTGTCTCCATTTACCTTCATCTCTATTTACTTTCCGCACCATTGGATCAACTTCCTATGATTGAAATTTAACATTTTATAACAATATATCATAATCTTTAATAACAAAAAATATTTAAATAAATTTAAACTATTAAAACATAACCTGAAAAATTCAGAAGTTTGGGAGATAAAAAGTAAAAATAAATAAATAAATTAAACATTTTAATAACAGTCTACAATGTTGAAGTATTTAGATATAATTTTAATAGTGTAAATTTATTTATATTTTTTGTATTTAATATTATAGTAATATTACTACAAAATGTTAAATCCCAACCATCAGAAATTCATCAAATGGTGGAGAAAGTAAATGGAGGGAAAATAGATAGGAAAGTAAATAGAGACGCCCCTCTCTAGCGTTCTGGCATGGGTTAGGTGATCATAGAAAAAATTTCTATATGTAGTAAGTAATTTCAACCCTTTTTGTTTTATTGATATCTATATATGTTAACAAGCAAATGAAGAGAAGGGAAGCTTTAATTCGTAGAAGTTTCAACTTTTGTTTTCTATATATCAATTCTCTTGGATTTTTTATTTTAAAAAATTTTTAATAACCGAAATTTATTATGAAATTACCGAAAGTATTTTTTCAGTCATAGTCTCTGACATATATCCTATCAACACGTTCCACAAATCCTATGACCCAAAAGAACATGATTCATATGCATAATATAAGTGTTATGTGTATTATACCCTTTCATGTTCCATACCGTATGGAAGACGTTCAGCATGACCCTATCAGAGAGAGGTGGACGCCCAGATATGGAATGTATTTGGGGGGGGGGGGGGGGGGTGGATTAAAATAACAAGTTGCATACCTAATAATGAGATATCGGCCCCATACAACGTCATATCATCCTATGTTGCTTGGCCTGTTTAAAAATATTCACCCTGTATATATAAAAGGTGATTTTAGCCGAGTTATGTTGTTAAAAAAATAGTTAAAATGAGTTAAGAGTAATACATATGTAAGAAATATTTTTTAAAAATATGTTAATATTATCTATGAATGAGTAAGAGAGAGAGAGTAATAATGAGAAAAATGATGAAAGAGAATGTATGAGGGAAATATGATATGAGAGAATGAAGGGGATGAGAGAAAACAAAGGGAATAAGTCAATGTTTTAATTAACAAAATGCATGAAATTAATTGAAGGAAAAATAGGTAAAAATACATTTATTAGTGAGGTCAACTCAAAGAGGACCTTATAAAAAAGGACAAACCTATTAAAAAAAGAACAAAAATTATGTCCAATTCATTATATCCTATCTAAGCAGTTCACCAATTAGAATATGTCACATATATTCATTAAACACCTCTCTTGGGCATCTCTGTTTCTCTTCTTCATTGAACTTGCTGACCTTCTTCTCTTGCTTCTCTTTCAAATCAATCCGAGCTCTCCCCATAATCCACCTGCTTTATTCTCTATTTTCCAAGACTGTAGCAACAGAGGCCAATAAAAGAGGGAACAAGCTACTAGGGATGGTGTTGCATCCCAAACCTAGAGTCAATGCATCTCCAGACCTCAAAGAAAAAGAAGCTTAGCCACCCAAAAAATGGTGTGTTAATGCTCAGGAAAAAGTAAAAATAAAGCTTGCTGGGATTCTCAAGTTTCATTTCAAATTTCTGATAGTTAATTAGACAAAAAAAAAAAAAAAAAGCAAACGAAAGATTTATACCAACCATCCTCTCATGATTTGTTAATAGAGAGAAGGGAAGTACCATCTGAAATCAAAAAAGAATGAAGGACAACCCTTTGATTTGCTTTGATTTCATTTGTTGTGATTTGTGAATGGCTGAAAGAGAATCAATTCATTGCCGATAAAGCTCATTAGGGTTAGCAGCAAATAGGGTTGTAACTCCTTGGGCACTGTGTAACATCCCAACTTTTAATTACCGATATATATTGTAAAATATGTGGAAATATTCAATAAAATGAAATGGTGAGTTTTGGATGATGTGATTTTGTTGCTAGTGAAAATTCCCTGTGATGTAGTGAGTTTGTCATGTGGTTTTGGATGAACAAATGATAGGCAAAAATTATGAAATTTTACAAGATGAAAATAGACATCCTAAGCTTTAATTTGATAGATTATAGGTAATTTTTGGGGTTGTATGCAAAAACTTTTGAATTTTTGAAGTTAGTCTAGGAAAACTGTTTATTTTCTAGAACAACATCCAAAGAATTTAATTCTGGAAATTTTCAGCTTCCAATTGGTTATAGGCTATATTTTTCCTTGAAACTACACTCAGTAAGTGTTTTATAGTCTTTGGAATCACTCCAATTTTATGTCTACAAATTTAGTTATGATTTTTCAAAGTTTGGGCAGAAAAACTGCCAGAATTGCCAAATAATCTGAAAATGAAGAAAATGTTGAGATGCCAATTTTGAAATTATGAGATAAATGGGAAAAGCCATTTGGGCTGATTGAAGGACCCTTAGACGTGATTATGGATGGACCAAGGAGAGGAAAAATTAGTTACATGTAGTTAGAGTCCAATTACTTTTTGTACTCAAAAGTCAAAATTTAGTATTTTGGATAATTAAATAAATTAAGGGAAAATAGATATATTTATGACAACTTTTTCCCTTCATCCTTTATGCTTCATTTCGTGCTCACCATGGAGAAAGGGGAGAGAGAGAGTGCTTTGGTGTTCTAGAGAGAAGGATAAGCAATTTCGCCAGGTAAGCTTGATTTCTTCAGTGAATTAGCTCTTGACCTGTATAACCCTTCCTTTACATGAATCAAGGTGTTTTGAAGCAAAATTTCAGTGTTTTGGGAGGCTAGGGTTTCAACCAACAAGGGAAAAGCCAGAAGGAAGCAAATGTGACTTCTTAAACTTCAATCATTGGTTGTTTTGGCTGTTGTCACTGCAAAAAAAAACCTTGATTTAGTAGCGGTTAAAAAGATGTATTTGTAGCAGTTATAACAGTTACAAACATAATCAATAGCAGTTCATAAAACCACTACAAAATTCACTGTTGCAAGCGGACTTCTGGTTGATTTGCTGTGATTAGTTTAATTGGTGAATTTCTAGTTAATTTGCTGTAATTGTAAAAATTGGGAAACATTGAACCCTAGACATTATGCTGCCAAAATTTAGTCCAAATGGGGATTATAATGTAATTAAATAGTCGTAATTTCTTTCGGAATAGAATTCCATGACAAATTCCCTTGTAATTTCCAATAGAATTCAATTTTGTTGCAAATTCCATGAGGGAATTTCAGACAAAATTTAATTCGATTGGAAATTCCCTCACTATTGAATTCCATAATTTAATTTATATCCTAAGAAGCCTATGTGAAGAATAATGATGAGCATTATCCTCTATATATCCTCCTGCCACTTCCCTCTTTTCAAGCCACTGTTCAATATTTTTGTCCTTCGTCATGGATAGGATAAACTATATTGCATAGAGGACAAGGTCTAACCACCGTCATCCTCCAACTCCTCCCACAGGAAATGAAAGGGGCTCCCTAACAAATCCAATTTATGTGAGTGAAGAAGAAGAGGTAGAAAGTGGAGAAGAAAAAGATTTCCGTCACTACAAACAAAACATGAAATTTCTGATGGAATTCAAGAAGAATATTTGCGTCGCTAAAAAAAATGAAATTTCCTATGGAATTCAATTCTGTGGGAAATTCCGTCCGAAATTTTGAATGGAAAATTTCGACGGAATTTCTGTCAGAATTTAATTCCATCATAAATTCTGAGGGAATTTCTAACGGAATTTAATGCATTAGTAATTTCTGACAGAATAGAATTTCGTGGCAAATTCCCTTGTAATTTTTGACGGAATTCAATTATAGCGCAAATTCCATGAGGGAATTTCTAACAGAATTTAATTCTGTCGGAAATTCTCTCACTATTGAATTCCATAATTCAATTTATATCCTAAGAAGCCTATGTGAAGAATAATTTTCAGCATTGTCCTCTATATATCCTCTTGCCACTCCCCTCATTTCAAGCCATTGTTCATTGTTTTTGCTCTAATTAAGTCATGGATATGATAGACTGTATTGCAAAGAGGAAAAGGTCTAATTGTCGTCGTCCTCCTCCACCTCCTCCCACAAAAAATGAAAGTGGCTCCCTAATAAATCCAATTTATGTGAGTAAGAAGAAGAGGTAGAGAGTGGAGAAGAAGAAGATTTGCGTCACTAAAAAAATAATGAAATTTCCCATAGAATTCAATTCCGTGACAAATTCCGTATGAAAACCGTCACAAACTCGGAAGGAATTTCTGACGGAATTTTTTCCAGGGCAAATAAACCATGAAAATTATTCTGTCTGAAATTCTGACTTTTGCCACAGAATTTCTGACGGAAAATTCCGACGGAATTTAATTTTGTCATAAATTCTGAGGGAAAATTTCTGATAGAATTTAATTCTTTCTTAATTTCTTAGGGAATAGAATTCCGTGGCAAATTCCATTGTAATTTCCAATGGTATTCAATTTCGTCGCAAATTCCATGAGGGAATTTCTGACAGAATTTAACTCCGTCGAAAATTCTCTCACTATTGAAATCCATAATTCAATTTAAATCCTAAGAAACCTATGTGAAGAATAATGATGAGCATTGTCCTCTACATATCCTCCTGACACTCCCCTCAAATCAAGCCACTGTTCATTGTTTTTGCTCTTAGTCATGGAAAGGAGATATTGTATTGTAGAGAGGAAAAGGTCTAACCACCATCCTCCTTCACCTCCTCCCACAGGAAATAAAAGAGGCTCCCTAATAAAACCAATTTACGTCAGTGAACAAGAAAAGGTAGAGAGTGGAAAAGAAAAAGATTTGCATTACTACAAAAAAATGTGAAATTTCTCATAGAATTCAATTCCGTGGGAAATTCCGTACGAAAACCGTCACAAATCTGGACGGAATTTCTGACGGAATTTTTTCCAGGGCAAATAAACCATGGAAATTATTCTGTCTGAAATTCAAAATTTTGCCACGGAATTTCTGATGGAAAATTCCGATGGATTTTATGTCAAAATTTAATTCCGTCAGAAATTACCAGGGAATTTCTGACAGAATTTAATTCCTTATTAATTTCTTAGGGAATAGAATTCATTGGCAAATTCCCTTGAAATTTCCGACGGAATTCAATTTCGTCGTAAAATCCATGACGGAATTTCTGACGGAATTTGATTCCGTCAGAAATTCCCTCAATATTGAGTTCTATAATTCAATTTAGATACTAAGAAGCCTCTGTGAAGAATAAAGATGAGAATTGTCCTCTACATATCCTGCTGCCACTTCCCTCATTTCAAACCACTGTTTAATGTTTTTGCTCACCGTCATGGATAGGATAGACTATATTGCAAAGAGGACAAGGCCTAACCACCGTCCTCCTCCACCTCCTCCTACAGGAAATGAAAAGAACTCCCTAATAAATCCAATTTACGTGAGTGAAGAAGAAGAGGTAGAGAGTGGAGAAGAAAAAGATTTCCGTCACTACCATAAAAAACATGAAATTTCTGACAGAATTCAAGAAGATTTGCGTGGCTAAAAAAATCATGAAATTTCTGATGGAATTCAATTCCCTGGAAATTCAGTCCGAAAACCGTCACAAATTAGGATGGAATTTCTGACAAAATTTTTTTAGGGTAAATAAGCCATGAAAATTATTCTATTGGAAATTCTGACTTTTGCCCCGGAATTTCTAACGGAAAATTCCGACAGAATTTTGGTCGGAGTCTAATTCCGTAAGAAATTACGAGGGAATTTCTGACGGAATTTTATTCCGTCTTAATTTCTTACAGAATATATTTCCCTTGCAAACTTCATTGAAAATTCCAACAGAATTCAATTACGTCACAAAAATTCCATGACGGAATTTCTGACGGAATTTAAATCCGTCGGAAATTCTCTCACTATTGAATTCCATAATTCAATTTATATCATAAGAAGCCTATGTGAAGAATAGTGATGAGCATTGTCCTCAACATATCCTCCTGCCACTCCACTCATTTCAAGCCACTCTTCATTGATTTTGCTCTCAGTAAAGGAAACGAGAGATTGTATTGCAAAGAGGAAAAAGGCTAACCACCGTCCTCCTCCACCTCCTCCCACAGGAAAAAAAAGGGGCTCCCTAATAAATCCAATTTAGGTGAGTGAAGAAGAGGTAGAGATTGGAAAAGAAAAACATTTATCATGAAATTTCCGATGGAATTCAATTCCGTGGGAAATTCCGTCCGAAAACCCTCACAAATTCGGACGGAATTTCTAACGGAATTTTTTCTGAGGCAAATAAGCCCTGGAAATTATTTCGTCAGAAATTCTATCTTTTGCGGTAGAATTTTTTACGGAAAATTCTAACGGAAATTCTAATGGAAAATTCCAATGCAATTTCTGTCGGAATTAAATTCCGTCGTAATTTCTCAGGGGATTTCTAACAAAATTTAATTCCTTCTTAATTTCGTACGGAAAAGAATTCCGTGGCAAATTTCCTTGTAATTTCCAACAAAATTCAATTTCGTCACAAATTCCATTACGGAATTTCTAACGGAATTTAATTCCGTTTGAAATTCCCTCACTATTGAATTCCATAATTCAATTTATATCCTAAGAAGCCTTTGTGAAGAATAATGATGAGCATTGTCCTCTACATATCCTCCTGCCACTCCCCTCATTTCAAGTCAATGTTCATTGATTTTACTCTCAGTAAAGGAAAGGAGAGATTGTATTGCAAAGAGGATAAGGTCTAACCATCTTCCTCCACCACCTCCTCCCACAGGAAATGAAATGGGCTCTATAATAAATCCAATTTACGTGAGTGAAGAAGAGGTATAGAGTGGAAAAGATAAAGATTTACGTCACTACAAAAACCATGAAATTTTCGACGGAATTAAATGAGAAGATTTGGGTCACTAAAAAATCTTGAAATTTCCCATAGAATTCAATTCCGTGGGAAATTCCGTACGAAAACTGTCACAAACTCGGACGGAATTTCTGACGGAATTATTTTCAGGGCAAATAAACCATGGTAATTATTCTGTCTGAAATTCTGACTTTTGCCACTGAATTTCTTTCTGAAAATTTCGACAGAATTTAATTCCGTTGAAAATTCTCTCACTATTGAAATCCATAATTCAATTTAAATCCTAAGAAGCCTATGTGAAGAATAATGATGAGCATTGTCCTCTACATATCCTCCTGACACTCCCATCAAATCAAGCCACTGTTCATTGTTTTTGCTCTCAATCAAGGAAAGGAGGTATTGTATTGCAAAGAGGACAAGGTTTAACCATCGTCCTCCCACAGGAAATGAAAGAGGCTCCCTAATAAAACCAATTTACGTCGGAGAACAAGAAAAGGCAGAGAGTGGAAAAGAAAAAGATTTGCGTCACTACAAAAAAAACATGAAATTTCCGTTGGAATTCAAGAATAAGATTTGCGTCACTAAAAAAATCTTGAAATTTCCTATAGAATTCAATTCCGTGGGAAATTCAGTTCGAAATCCGTCACAAACTCGGATGGAATTTTTTCATGGGCAAATAAACCATGGAAATTATTCTGTCTGAAACTCTGACTTTTGCTACGGAATTTTTGACGGAATATTCCTACGGATTTTATGTTAGAACATTTGACTAAGAGTGTGTTTGGATTAGCTTTTAGAAAATAGCTTCTGAAAAAAAAGTGAAAAATAGCTTTTGCAGAATAGATTATGAGGAGAATAAATTATAGGAAAAAAGTGATTTTGATAAAATGAGTGTTTGGATGTTGTGATCAGAATATTTTTTTTTTCATTGTCAAATTACTAAAAATTTGTGATAATTACATATAAAAGATAAGATTATATTTTAAGTATTATTTAACATTAAATTGAATAAAAAATACAAAAATGAAATAAATTTATCAAAAAATTTTACAATTATAACATTAGTCAATTATATAATATAACAAAAATAGATCAAACATATATATAAGTATATTAAAAAATTGTATAACAAACAATCATTTATAAGTAGTAAGGATATTGCTACAATTTATATGGAGCTAGGCCTTCTAATTTCTCAAATTATTTGGATATTACTTCCCCCCTCCCAGTAAACTTGATTGAATTGAATCATTATAATATTTAGCAACGGTCTCGTGGAAGTAGACATCATAATCTAGCACATACCATATTCTATTGGAACCAACATCCACAGCTCCATGTTCAGATCTTAGCACTCACCACTTTATGCACAATATAGGTAAGAAGAGGGCAAAAAAGAAGATTTCTACTATAGAGCTTTAAGCAAATCTCTGTACAGACCGATTTCCACCACCAATCCCTAAATATGCAGAATCACCCACAAAGTAAAAGACAATGTTCACTGCTCAAAGAAAAATAAAGACACATAATTCGTGTCCCAAGTTACTTGGGGATAAAACATGAACTGAAACAGAACATTGCCGAGTTCTATCGCAGCACTCTTCAGCCCAGTATGAGGAGGGCTACAGCGTTAGCCTCTGTTATTCCTAAAATGCTTTCTTTCTTTTATCTTCTATCTTCCGAAAGAATGCTCTTCTTCTCTAATCCCTGGTGCTGAGAATTTCGGAAATTTTCTTCTTAGTTCCGCCCCATTTTACTGCAACCGACATTAACGCAAATTTGTTATTTTTTAAAAATTTTTTAAGGCACAAGCATCCTCCTTAACAATCCTCTTCCATGCATTAGCATGCACTAATATCAGCACAAGCATAGCAAGTTTGTTCTCATACTCAATAAGAAGTCTAGAAGAATATAATCTATTATAAGGATTTCGTATTAGCACTAAATAAATACAACATCCAAAAAAAACCCCAGATCCAACAGAATTTATGAAGAAATAAAACAAAGACAAGCAAGAGCCAACAGAAAACGAAACTGTGAAGCAAAAATTAAAAAAAAAAAATCAACATTTAAATTCTAACCATTGCATTGGCACTGTACAGAAAGGAAAAAACCGTAGCAAGAGCCAACAGGAAACGACATTCTGAAGCCAAAAAAAACAGAACTTGTTGAATCGACAGACTCACCGGTGGGTTTTGCAACGGGAAAGAGGAGAGAGAGACTTGAGTTGTTGAACGCTGACACACTCACTGGCACCAACGCTCCAGTCGACCTTATTCGATCGCCGACAAAGCACCGCCAGCCACCCAAATCTGGTTGAAGCTGAGAAACGGGGACCGTAATTAACGCCTGATTCCATGATTAAAGGCTGGCGAATATGAGCTTAAATATTGCAACCTCCATTCAAAATATATTTTTATATTTTCACAAAACTATTCAGTAAAAGGTGTCCGGTCTGCACCCATAGGGGGAAATTGTCGGATTTCTATATGGCTCATCATTGTGAGAGTTCACTCCTCATTTTGGCTCCTTCAACAAAATCATTAAGCAAAATCATCCTCAAATTGTCGGATTTTGCTTAATGAAGCTAATTTCATTAGGGGTTGTTTGATATGACGGATTTGGAAGAGAGGGGAGGGGAAGAAAAATTTTTATGACTTGGATTTTAAAAAATTATAAAAATAGGGTTGAAATTTTTTAATTGATTTTTTTTTACATCTTATCTTTATTAAAATTTTATAACTACGCTTCTTCACATTTTTTTAAATCCAACTTGTAAAAATTTTCCCTCGCCCTCCCTCCCCCTCCATTTCCCTCCTTCCAAACAAACCCTTAAAAGAGAGGGGAGTGTTGTTTATCTAATTTTTTACTCTTTCTATTTTAAAAGAGATGGTTTGATGTTTTTTATTAAGGTTGCATACAATTTGAGAGATTAAATGTATTTGGATTTTATTTTGTGCATTTAACACCTTGAGCCTCATTAGTAGCAATTTTTTATATTTGACTTGATAAAGCTTATGCTTGAGATAGTTATGAAAAATATTATGTTTGTATTCTAAGGGTTCTTGATTACTTGTGTTAATGCATTTAATTGATTCAAATTACTAGTATTTAAATTGTGTTTCTATTAGAGGGATTAATTTTTATCCTATGTGAAGGAATTAATTTACCAAACTCAAGCTAGCTCAAGTGGTCTTTTTAGCAAATTTGTCAAACTAGTACATTCTCATTACATTTTGAAGCAAAGATAGATAAAATTCATTGTAAGGAGGTTTTATCATACTTTTCTAAACCAATTATCATTGCATCCCCTTTTATTCTAAAAATCCAAAAATATTTATTTTAAAACATTTTAGTTTAATTGTAAGTTAGTTTATAGATAAAAAGCTCAAAAAACCCTTTTTAACTTGTTGCATGCCCACCATCACACTTAGTTGTTAGGTAATTATTAAAAGCCTTCTCAATGGACGATTTGAGATTACATCCTGTATTATAATTCTTAATTATTTTTAAAGAAATTACAAGGCATAAGCTGACAGCCTGACACGCTCCTTCAACCGAGGATTGGGAGGTAATCTTAGAAATTGAAAATATGCTCAAGTGACGTTGGAAAGTTAACTTTCAAATTATATGCAGAGAAAATAATAATATGGCGGACCCACTCTGCTACTAAGGGTCTTTAGTTTAGTTTGATTCATTTATGATGTATTAAAATACACGCAGTGAAGTTAAGCAGCTGCTAAATAGAGATTGGAACCGGATGGTAAAACACGTTAGGCGGTGGGCTAATGCTCCAACGGACTTCTTGGCCAAGTCCAGCTTGTCTACGATGCCTGGATTTCAAATGATCTCTCGTGCTTCTTCAGAGCTGGAGCAACTCATTTTGAAGGATAAGATGTAGTTGTGTGTTTGGCTACATATGTATATCAAAAAAAAAATACACGCAGTAAAGACATCTTAGATCTTCTTGCAAGGATGGAACTTTCATTTTTTAAAAAAGAAAATAAACAAGTAAATGAAATTTAAGTAAATAACTATATGATATAAAAGGTTAAGCTGCGCTTAATACCTCGAACTATTTTTGGAGGTGAAGTCAATAATTTAAAATATTTATAGGTGTAATTTTGACCTAATAAGTATTAAAAGACACGATTCTTCTCTCTTCCCTCGCTGAAACAGACCAAAGGAAAAGGAATTACCGAAGGAAGGGGAAGTAATTAATTTTGTGGCGAAGAAGCGAGCTCCAAGTAGAGGCAATGTCGCCTTCCTCATCGTCTCTGATGAATCCTTAAGCTCACAGAATCTTCTATGCCCTTCCCATTTTCCCTTCTTCTGCTTCTCCACACAATTTTTGTTCTTGGAGAACTGAAAAGTTTCAGAGGAAGCTTCCATCCCATTGGAAAAGAAGTTGATGTAAGTAATGAGTCTTCTAGTGAACGTGTAAAGCCTAAGAATCCCAGGTGGGCAGTTTACGGCAGGAGTTTGGAGGACGTTTTGGAGTTTTTTAATAGTGAGAAGTACGATCCTGATGAAAGGAATACCGAAGGTCAAGGTATCCGTCTTTTTCAAATTTTCCTTTAAGCCTTTTTGTTTAACTTAATTGCCGGTTTGTGAGATCGCGGTGAATGATCTAATAGGAGTTCACTACAGCTGATTCCTTTTCCTCTCCATGGTTGCCTTCTGAAATTCACCGTTTTGCCACAAAATTAATTACTTGCTCCGCCTTTGGTAATTCCTTTTCCTCTGGTCTGTACCAGCAAGGGAGGAGAGAAGAACCGTGTCTTTGATGAAGAAGATGAACAGTAATTTAATAGAAGTTAATTCTGTTATATTAAGTTGCTAATTGTACCTCTAAAAATAATTTGAAGTGTTGAACGCGCTATAATAAATTATATATATTTAAGGAACCATTAACTTGAGTGACATTTCATAATTTTAGAGGACTCAAAATGTTTTTATGAGGAAAACAAAAACCTTTTCCAAGGGCACTTGAAGGAAATCAGAACCCTATGTATTTTACGGACGCAGACGCATAATCTTCCTGTAAATACCTAATTAGTATATAAACAGATCCCAAGATGCCTTCATTAAAATGGGCTGTTAATCTTGTACACTATTTTGACCAAAAAAAATCTTGTACATTGAATGCGTTGTTATCTTTTCAACTTTAATTGGGATAGTGGATTTTGGCCATCTGATTAAGGTGCAAAAATACTTATAGACTTTTTTTTTTTAAAATTGCACCTAACTCCATAAACTATTTTTGGGTGTAAAAGTATCCATAAACTTCTCAAAATTAGGGGGCAATGTCCACACCTTTAACTAGTACAAACTTCAATTTTGTGAAGCTCACATTATTAATTTTTTTAATGATTATTTAATTAAAATACTCTCCCCTCTCTTCCCTACCCTCTTCTTCTTTAGTCAGACCCTACCCTCAGGAATTGATGACCCAGCTTGATTCAGTTTGAGCCATGTTTATCACTGGAGTATACAACTCTGATCTCTTCATACGAATCAATCCTTGGATCCCAAGCTGTGAACATTGATTGCATTCAATGATTAACATCCTTCACTTTTTAGCCAAAATTAGACTAAAGCTCTAATATTGGTCGTGCAAGAAATCAAAGCTCAAATTACAGTGAAAGCTGGCGGGAGAAATCAGGGGTAGGCCCTCACTGAAGAGAAAGAGGGTGGGGGACAGAGGGGAGAGTCTTTTTAATTAAATAATCATTAAAAAAATAATCATGTAGGTTCCATAAAATGAAAGTTTGTATTAATTAACAATATAGGCATTTTGCCCCCATTTTAAAAATTTTATAGGCATTTTTGCACCCAAGAACATTTTATAGTGCCAGGCAAGGTTGTCAAACTCACGAGTTTAAGCAAACTCGTGATGGTGATGTAAATTCGTATCGTAAACTCGAATCGTAAACACGTAAGAGTTTAGTTTTACCATTAAATAGATATTATTAGTATATAATTAAATAATTAAAATATAAAAATTTGACAACAATTTGATTTAAATATAATTTAAATCCAAATAATTGAAATTAAATCTATCAACATTCATAATTTATCGTATTTAACAAAGAAATTTCTATAAAATTCATATATAAAGCCGTTGAGTATAATCAAATTGAAAAAGTTAACACGAGTTTAAGGGTACGTTAATACAACTTTGTAAGCTAGAAACGTAAAAACGGTAAACTCAATGTATAAACTCGTGAATTTAACCGAGTTTACAATGGTCACGAGTTTACCAATGACTCGACTCGATTTTATAAGTTATAAACGTAAAAACGGTAAACTCGGAGAGTCAACTCGTGAGTTTGACAACAATGGTGCCAGGTGCACTTTTAAAAAAAGTTTATAGGTATTTTTTTTATCTTAACTCTATATTATAATTCCAATATTCCATATTGTTGGCGTGGTTTAAAAATCATGATTTTGATTATTTTATAATTAAATGGTTTAACTAAAAATATAATTTTTTTTGAATATTTTATAAAAAGTAATTTATTGTATAAAGATTTTATAAAAAGAGAAATAATTATTTTGTATTTGGTTATAATTATCAAAAATAATTTGTTAATTCTAAGGTTTTATGATATCTATATGGATTTTAGTTCAGAAAAAGCGATTTATTACATAATTATTTATTTTTATATGTTATGATCTTTTTTTAATATCTATGTATTGTTATGATACCCCTCTCTCGTACTGTTGATTAATCCAAGTAGCTCCTCAAAATACTCAAAAATATGCTTTTTTTTCAGGCTCTGATTATTTTTAAAAATGTAAAAAAATATGCTAAGAATTTCAAAAAAGTATTTTTTAAAAAAAATAAGTTATTTTTGTTATAAAAAAACAAAATTAAGTTACTTTTAATAAAACAAACTTAAATAAACATGTCCATAACAATTAATTAACTAAACTAGTGTGTTTCAAATATTTCAATGCAATGTTATAGGATGTGAACTAATTGCGGGAAAAAACGTGATAGAATGTGAGTTAACGAGATCTTAACACTTGTGCAAAAAGGCGCTTAACAGTACTATGAATGACATAAATTTTATTAATTCACTGGTTCAATTTTTTCACAGTCACTCCCTACAAAATTGATGTATTAATAATTCCCCATTCCCTGAACTCTACTATATACCAAATTTATTTGTATAACTTTTCTTTATCTTATATAATTGATGTTTTTATTTTAAAAAAAAAATGTAAACGATAGTCACCATTCACCGGTGAGGTCTAAACATAGATGGAGGTGATCATGTGGCCTTGTAACCACATTGGAGTAACAAAGAGGCAAGTCACCACATTTAGAGGAAAAGTAGCATGGTGAAGTTGATCCTTGAGGAGGAAGAAATGTCCCGCACAGAATGACACCAACATGGAAGCAATCGACGTGAGCAACAACGTTAAACCTAGTAGCAACTTCCTGGGCAGGTAATGTAAAAACTTGCTCTTGAAACCGAGATGTAAGTAACGATAAGAACATCACCACCGTCATGATGGAGCAGCACAGGGCTAGGAGTGATGATGTGGCAAACACTTGGGGAATGCTGGCTCCTAATTGAGTACCGGATAGCCAGAATCTTGATTGACGCCACCAGGCACGGTGGCGGACGTGGCTAAGGCCACCGTGGCAACTAGTGCAGCCACGAGACTGAGCAGGATTTGGCTTTGTTCAGTCAATCGCCGCCACTTTTCACGAGGTCTTTGTGAGTTTTGGTGAAGATTTCTTTTGGATTTTAGCATTTAGTGTTGTATCGACAAAAGAACCCTTGGTGGCATTGGTTTATTCACAAACTGCATCTCCAATAATAGATGTAGCTCATAATTAAGATATTCTAGGAAAAATAATAGCGTTAGAGGGCAACTTATCCTCAAGATAAAAATTAAGTAGTGTAATATTAGCCTCAAGATAAAAATTAAAACGTTGTAATGTTGACTTTGCTTTTAAAAAGGAGGGAATGTCCGTTGAAAGCGAACATATACACCTATGTGGGCCCCACACCATGGATGTGTTCGGAAGAAAGGATAAGTGAGGGGAAAATAGGGGGAGGGGAGACTAGGAAGGAAATCTTCCAAAAATAGTAAAAAAAAAAAACTACTTTTTGGAGTTTCCCTGTAGTTTTCTCTCTCCCTAATTTTCTCTCCATCCAAACATAGGATACAGGTTAATGGACATTCCCTTTTAACATCAGGGACTAAGGACCTGTTTGGGTTTATACGAGATAAGTATATGAGAAGAGTTTTGTCTCGACTTGCATGAACATGCTTTTTAAATGTTAACTCAAACAGACACTAAGTGACAATGTTTTTGAAAGTTTGAGGATAACATTGCACCATCTCATAGTTAGGATACGGAGTACTCTGGAAAAATATTTTAAAGACAAACATGACCTTAAACCCAATATAATATAAAAGAATTGGCACATGTTCTTGCAAGAAAAAGTATTGAAATTTATTTGGCAGTTATTATTCTTTGTTTTTTATTGCAACTTGTAATTTGAAATGAAACTTCTTCAACATTTTAAAGGTAATTTATTTTTATTCTTTGCTGTTAATGTATCTTGTATAGAATTTGAAGTCAAACTTTAGTATTGTCTCAAGGGTGATTCGTGTTATGTATTTTCGTTTTTTCCCCTCTCAAAAATTTAATTGCCCCCATTCTCACTTTTTCTAAAGATGCATGATATGCTTTATAAAACAAGAAGCAGATCTAAGATATATGGATATCGTCTAGACTATGAAATATAAATTGAATGAATCATAGCTTTTGCTTTTTTATTAAATAATTGGAAAAGTTAATATTTTTGGTATCAAATCACTTGGAAAAGCCAACTTAAACTAATTTGAATCAAGCCATGACCATAAGGCAACAAGGGTCTCCCAATAATGAATCCTTCACTTTGAATTTTTTTCCTGCAAAACAGAATGCAAAAAATACCCAATTTTTTAACAAATAACTTGCAAAATTAATTATTTATGCTAGAAGACATGGAAAAGGACTAATCAACAAGGTTTATATTATCTAAACCAAATCTATACAGTCAAGATAGGATGTGAATCATGTGCACAAATCTAAGGATGGACATGAAAAATGACATTATAAGTTTTGAAAATAGAAAAAATAAATATATATATTTTGATGGATATCTATGTGTGAAGTTTAATATTACCTCATACCACTTGAGTTCCCATTGCATTTGAAGAGCTTCGCCGGGAATGTGCAAAGGCTTGTAGCACCCAAAAGTGGCTGCCAAGTGCAATGCACTGTTGCCTTCCTTATCCACCTGACGGAATATGCTCTCTGCATAGTTCTTCCTCTTCTTCAGCAAAAACTCGTACACATGTGGTTGCCGGTGTTCTACTGCCAGTAACACTATGCTCTTCTTCTCATCATTCTCATCGTTAATGGCTGCTAGAGTTATTTCCAGAATTTTTTTTATTATTTCCATCAGACCATTCCTCGTAGCCACTAGTATTGGCGTCTCCATCTTCACCATTCTAGTAGAATGTTCTATACAGTTTAATTTTAAGGGTTAAGGTGTAATTTTAACAACAAAGTTTTTCCTCATGAGCGTCGGACACAATTAAATTCTAAAAGATGCAAAAGTAGACATAGTCTTTTAAAAATTGATAAATTTTTTAAATTTTTAAAAGACTGTGTCTACTTTTACACCTTTCAGAACTTAATTGTATCAGACACCCATGGTGAAAATTTTCATTATTAAAATTGCACCTTAATCCTAATTTCAATTCATGTCAGATACAATCTTCAAATGCTTTCAAGTTTTACAAAATATATAACATTATGAGGATATAATTGTCATACAGTATACTCACCCAGGTTGTCATGCTCATTTGATAGTGGGTTGTTTGAAGTGATTTTTTGGTTGCTTTCTTTTGATGAATCTTCAAGTCAAAAGCCTGCCCTACTCAAACAAATATATATATATATATATATAACATTAATCAATCCCTTTACCGTTGCCCTTTACAAAATCTTTATTCAAATGCTTCTAAGGGCCCTTGGTAGACATAACAAATTTTGATGGAAGGGAAAGAAAAGGAAGGGAAGGGCAAATTTCCCACCATGTGCATGTTTGGAACGCAAAGGAAAGAAAAGGAAAATGACAAATTAAAGGATAAGAAAAAATAAAATACCCAGAACACCCCCTCACACAATGATATTGGAAGAAGATGAAAAGGGTTTCTTGGAATTTCTTAAATTGGAAAATTGCTTCCCACCAAAAGTGGAAATTAAAGAAGGGATCCCATGGATAGATGAAAATCTCTTCCCATGGAAGAGCTTTTCAGCATACCAAAGGGAAAAAAAATTTCATTTTCCTTTCCCCTCAACATATTTTTCATCATGCTAAGCCGGCTTTATAAGTTATACAAAATATATAATATTAATCAATCTTTTCTTACTTTTGTCATATATGCTGAGGGGTTGGATTTCTGTGTCAGGGGTATTGTATTTCCTGTGAGGTCCGATAAGGAGTTCATCATCATCAGAAGAAAAGCTGTCGTCAAGAGGTCTGAGCTCATAATCACCATCCTCGTACCTGTTCTTGTACAAGGAAGACCTACGAAGAAGTTCTTCAACTATTTGAACAGACCATCTATGAATCTCCTTCTTTTGTTTTATCTTCTTTAATTGGTCAGACACTGGCGAAAATTCAAAATATATAATAGGTATAAATCCAAAGTTTCATGTTTTAATTTGTGCCATCATGTTCAATATGGCACTTGTTAAATATATAGAAAAAGCTAGCATACCTTTAGCAAGAATCCAAAAGCATTATCATAAGTAGCAGATGAAAGAACTTGGTAAAATCGCAACATTTTCCGTAGTTAGCTGGAAAAAAACGGAATCATCGCCTTACCTCCATCCACAAGTGATTCTGATAAGACAAATTAAGTTTTCATTACTTGTAAGCAATTTTTCTTAGAGCCAAACTCCAAAAAGTTAAGAATTATCACCTCCATCATTGCCACGGTTTGCCACTTCTTTTGGATCCTCCCCATTCGCTTCATCTTCATCTCTTTTCTTTACAAGCTTATCAACTAAGGGTTTCCAGAAGGTGGAAATGGTATCCCAACATGTAACGTTTGGGTAAGTTCGTTCTTCAAATGTTAGTTGCACTCTAAGCTCCTCAACGGTTATACCTTCCAGACAGAAAGACAAACTAGGCATGCATATTGATATTATTATTACATAATATATGTCATCCGGTACTTATTATAAGATTTAGATAACCTATTTCTGAATATTAAAGAAATTAGTTTAGTTATTTATAATAAATGGAAGAGGCTTATAGCTGCTTAAGCATGAGGTCTTAAGTTTGAGTCTGTGTGAATGCAGAAAACACCTTTAGAAGAGCAACTCTCAATTAGGCCAGACAATGCCCAAATCTAATCCAATTAGGTAGCTATGCATATCAAAAGGTTATACTCCATCCGGTCCTAAATATAAGACAAAATTGACTTTTTTTGGAGAGATTAAGAAAGCTAATTAAATTACTTTAGAATATTTTTATTTTTATTTGTTTCTCCATACTAATTAGGTTGACTAATAAACTAATATATAATCTAATAATACACATCATATGATATGATTAAGTAACTTATTTAGCTTCCTTAATCTCTCCAAAAAAAAGTCAACTCTCTCTTATATTTAGGATAGAATGGAGTATAAAAAATAGGGATATTTTGGAAAAAAATTACAAAATTTGGGAGATAAGATAGATTAAGGTCTTATATTTAGAACTAAAAGTAAACCCCTTATCTAACTCTTTTATTTTGAGCCTGAGAGAGTAATTGCAAGGAAGCAAATAAGTTTCCATAACCAACATGCATGAGCAATATTTAAATTCTAGCTTACAGTTATAAATAATGGTTTCTATACGTCAAAGGCGGCTTCCACTTATGAAAACAGAAGGCTTCAATGCTAGCAAATGGAATGGAGACAACCCATCCTCATTCACCGAGTTCACAAGCTCTCCATACATGTGAATTATTTGAAATGCAAGATCTGCAACCAACATATATACATGTTCATGTATTGAATTAAGTATGAGGTATTGTTATAATAATGATCATAGAATAAACACTTGAGAAGCTAAAGTATGAATTGGGAATATAAATTTACCTAAATGGTCACCGGCGATTGCACAATTTGGAACGGTGTCTCCAGTAGTACTCCTTCTACAGTTAGCATAGGAAGAAACGGTATCATCAGAATTTTGGATACAATGAAGGAAAAGGAAAGCATGCTTTTTGCCATAAAAAGCAGCCCAGAAGCGAGGTGTTTCGCCATTGACTTAAGAAGACAAACTAGTCTTGGTTCTAGGCTAGCAATTGCGCGACATATTCTGACATTTCCAATTGCAACAGCTAAGTGTAATGCAGTATTCCCTCTAAAATTTCGACATTCCAGAGACTCTCAGCTGTATTCACGGCTACAGTACCGCCCAACTATAATATCCACGACCTCCTCGTTCCCAACAGATATTCCTATCTGCAACGCAGTGTTTCCTGACAAGCCACTAAATCTGACACTGTGAAGCTTTGGATCCTTCCCCAACATCTTAATCACCACCGCCCATCTCCGATGAACAACAAATTCATACAATCGATGTACTTTTTCCTTTTAAATTCTTTTGTTGAGAATAGCTTGATCAGTTAGTTCCAGTTACAGTGATGGGGATTAACTGGTCGTTTATAAATACTAAGAAAGGCATGATTCGTTACTTGTGATTTAATTGGGCAAAAGTTTGCCTGTTTATCAAGTTATTCCCCAATCAAGTAGATAAAGGCAAAAGATCATAAATAAAAATACTAAACAAGAAAGGAGGAATGTTTATTCAGGAGATGATATGGAAGATTGTGCCATTGTTTACTTGCTCACACTTCCTGCTTGAAACAATCATATTTGAATCACTATCGAGCACTGAATGTAGGCATTTCTCTTATCGAGCATCTAAGCCTTTGTTCGTAACATTGTGTGGAGCTTGCCCCTTCTGCTAAACCGGGGCCCCACCAAAAAAGATTTTGCTATTTTGCTTAACGAATAAATCAGGACCTACAACACAACAAGAAGTTTCATAGGGGAATAATATAAATCTGCGGGGACACTATTTCACTCTTCCAGTGATGAAGCTGTATGGACTATGGAGCGATTGTGGGGCACAAAAGGTGGATGATGGGTCCTACTTGTTACCGTCCTCCATATATATTTCAAAGTTAAAAAAAATCAAAAAAAAAATATGAGTGTTTGCCTCTTCATTGACATCTCTTGTTTTTTACTTAATTCTGACTTACGATTTAGGAAAGGAATCAGATGTCCTCTGACTAGTATGCCATGTTCCTTTTGGAAGCTTCAGTTTCTTTTGGAATAAGAATAAAACGCTAAATCATACAATAAAAAAATAGGTTCTGTTAGGTAAATAAAAGGTTAGCTCACAGTGTATATACTGATATCAGGGAAGTCTCTATGGCAAACTTGTTACCACAGTCCCAATAAATAGTCTTCATTTTAATTGAAAGAAAATTAAGGTATTCTAAACTATAATGATCTCTCAAACCCAACAACTACACAAACAGTATTCTAGTAGCAAAGAAACACAAAACCACAAATCAAAGGAAAAGCTCCAAGTGAAATTAACAAAGATAAACAGAGGACCTCAAATTTCATTCAGGAAAATTGAAAACACCTAGTAATCTTTCATCTGTTAGGTGAGTGATGTGTCGAAATATAAAAATTATCCACCATGCCAACAGTAGCTTGGCAAACAAAAATAACGGTGATGTTCATAAACACAACTATGACTGTGCCTTAACTTGATAAAACAAACAAATGATGTTAGAAAGTACAGCAACGATCTGTTTCTTTTCAATTCCAAAAAAACAGAAGACCTCTGCATGGTAGACTAAAGTTATACAATGCAAGCAGCTGATGAAAAGATAATAACACTGCAGAAAAGGACTGCTCTGACATATCAAAAGCAGAACTGGACATGTTAGATATTTAAATGATCACCGTTCTTTATTTTTTAAAGAAAATCGACAAATTATACAGCAGTAAATTGTAAGAAAACTACAAGAAATTAGGCTTGCGGCATAAAAAATTGGGCTTCAGTTTTAAAGGTCTGGCGTCAAGATCTATAAGTCCATTGAGGATGAAGAGGAGAACCAATGTGATAAATGGTACGTTCCGCCAACAAATAACTCTACAAGTCCTTATAATTTCTCATATTTTTAATCAGGCAGGTTCTTGTAGTTTCATATAAGTGATGAAAAGGAAAAAAATTACAAAGACCTAATTAAAAATCAGGTGACATAATAAGGATTTGATAAAAAGCAAAAGAACTTTAGGGACTTGATTAAAAAAAAGGTGAAACTATAAAGGACAGTATAAGAAGAATAAAAAATTATATAGACGTTATTTAAAATATTGTAAAACTACAGGGATTTGCAAATTAATTTTCACAATAATAAAATATATTTGTACACCATCCTAAATTAAGATTGTTGAAGAAGAGAGGCTTACCACAGATTTGTTGTTGGTTTTTAACTTCCGTGACAACTCCACTTTGTCTCCAATCCATGGAAGCACGTGCTTCACACGAGTCCTTCTGCTGCCCATAACCCATCTTCATGGTGGAGTTGGTGCCGGCAGTGATGGTGGTCAGAATTTTGAGCTCACGTAGGTAAATCTCTTTAAAATCCTCAGGACTCATATCAGCAAACTTGTTGGGGCCCAAATGATAACTTGAAGGATATTTCTTTTTTTTTTTGTATTGCAAAGGCAAGCAGAGCTTGAAAAGTGTCAAGACCTATAAATTAGGCCGTACAAAATGATCCTGTGGTGGTAGACCACATTCCTGGGCAAAGAGAAGGGTACAATCGGTAGGGGAAGACCCTATTTCGACGTAGTCCTGGCTGTTCATGTGAGCCTGACTTGCCAAATAATCAGCACAACGAATACTTTCCCTGTAAGAGTGGGAAATCTGCAAGCCCCAGTCCGAAAAAATAAGAGATTTGGTGTCTAGGATAACATCATATAATGGGTGGGAAGTAGAACAATTAGACCATAATAGATGAATGGCTTGGAGGGAATCTGTGAACAGTTTGATTTTGGTTAAACCCATCTGCTTACATAGATGAAGTCCTCTGTAGATTGCATAGATTTCTGCAGCAGTTGGGAATGTATGTCCTAACTTCTGTTGAAATCCACATATCCATGTGCCATGCTGGTCACGAATAACACCTCCGCAGGCGGCCTGTCCTCCATTGAGTACGGATCTATCAACATCTATACGGACAAAATCCGGGTCCGGTGGTTCCCAGTGGACTACCCCTCTTTCTGGAACTTGGAATATCTGGTGAAGAAATCGTCTGCTCTCCACTCCTTCCGAGAGGTGATACAGGCATCTATGTACTATCTCTTGTAGCTTCTCAGCTACCCCTTCGAATGCTTGACTGCATCTGTTCTTCCATAGTAGCCAGCACATTGTGCTGAATACTCATTGCCATGACCATCTAGAAGTTCTCCTATTGCCTGGTGAGTACTGCATGTTCCATTGTAGCCATTCCTGCAAACAACCATTAAAAAACATAGAATAGTATATGGGGTTAGTTAAAGTGGACCACACCCTCTCAGCTTGCTCGCAATCGCTCAACACATGAAGAATGTTCTCCTCACTCTCATACTGAAAAGGGCAAGTGTTTGAAACATTTGGGTTATGTCTCGCTCTTGTATCATTTGTTGGGAGCCTCTCATGGAATACTTGCCACATAAAGAGTTTGACTCTTTCAGGAATTCCCCAGTGCCATAGATGCCGCCAGTGAGGTTGAGAACTAAGGTTTTGCTAATGATAGATCCTCTCATAAGCTGACTTCACACTAAAGTTACCGTCAGGAGCATTCCTCCAACAAATCACGTCATCACCGGTGCTCGTTGGGGGTATCACCATCATTATCTTATCTACCACTCAAGTGAGAAGAAATGTTTCCCATTTGGCTTTATCCCAATGTCCCGTCTGTGTTGTAAAGGAACAAACCCAAGCATCAATATCAAGAAGGTGTGTGTTCCTTTCAATGAAGTATTTTAGTGGCTTGTCAACTGGGGCCCAGCATTCCTGCCAAGCGAAGGTGTTTCTTCCATTTCTAATATTTTTGCGAAGACCCCTCTCGAAATCCTTCCAGACTGCAACTATGCCACTCCACACAGCCGATTGATTTCACCATCTCTGAACCTTCAGCATCAAATCTATTCCACATGAGTATTTCACACGGAGGCATCTCACCCATAAGGCTTCAGGTTTAGTGATTAGGCCCCAGCACAGTTTCATCAGGAAAGCTTTGTTTTGGCAATGTAGATCTTTTATCCCCAGGCCTCCTTCACACTTCCTTCTCTTTAGAACATCCCATGCTAATAAATGCAGTTTCTTGGATTCATCATGCTGGTTCTAGAAGAAGTCTCGACTCAATATTTCAATTGTAGATAGCACCCCCTTCGGAACAAGGGTTGATTGCATCTGCTATTGTGGAATGGCAGATAGAATAGACTTGATGAGGACCGTCCGCCCTGCCATACTTAGATATCTCCCTTTCCAGCTAGACAATTTTGAGCGAACCTTCTGGAGAATCGGAGCAAAAGTCATGTTGACCATACGTTTGTGAAGGATAGGAACTCCCAAATATTTCCCTAGGTCAGCCGTCAGACCAATCCCCATAGTTTGACTTAGCTCATACGCTCAGTTAAAGTGGACATTTTGAGAAACAAACATTTTAAATTTGTGAAAATTAATCCTGAGACCAAAAACTAGACAAAACAATTCCATGACATTCCGAATCTCCTCCACTTGCTCAATTTATGCCTCACCAAAAAGAATCAAATCATCAGCAAAGAATAGGTGCGAAATATGGGGGCTAGCAGCGTTCAGCCGCAAAGGGCACCAGTTACCCATTTCAACTTCTTGGTGAATTAGCTGACCGAGTAATTCCATGCATAGGACAAACAAATATGGGCTTAGAGGGTCTCCTTGCCTCACCCCCCCTTGAAGGAGTGAAACTAGCTCATGTTACTCCATTCTAGATGATGCTCATTGAAGTGGATGAGACACAGCACATAATCAACTTAACAAAATCAGCTTTCAGCCCTAAGCTGTGGAGAGTGAACTCCAAGAAACGCCAGTCAAGCCTGTCAAACGCCTTTTCCATATTAACTTTCACTGCTATGTAACCCTTTTTCCCCCTCTTGGTTCTCATGGAATGGATTGCCTCTTGAGCTAAGATGATGTTGTCCACGCCTTGCCTGCCTGCAATAAAGCTACACTGATTCTCTGCGACAAGATGGCTCATGATACTTTTAAAGTGGTTAGCAATTACTTTGCTAACAATTTTGTAGCTCACATTGCACAAGGAAATAGGTCTAAAGTCTTGCATAGATGTAGGCCGATCAATCTTTGGGATGAGAACAATGTTTGTTTGATTGATTTCATGGATGTCATCTGGGTTTGCAAAGATACTGGCCACCAGGTCACATATCTGCTGCCCCACCGTATTCCATTGAGTTTGGAAAAAATGGGGATGTAAGCCATCTGGTCCTGGGGATTTAAAAGCTCCCATCTCCAACGCTGCATTTTTTATCTCAATCGGGGATACAAGCCTCTGAAGGAGGTGTAGATGCTGATCTTCTAAAGTTGGGAAGCACGCCGTCCAGGGAGAAAAGGGGGTTGATAAGTTATCCACCGAGTAAAGATTATGGAAATAATCAAGTGCCATACCTCTCAACTGTGCTTCATTAGTTACCCAGTACCCATTGCCATCTTGTAAAGCTTCAATTTTACATCTTTTCCTCTTAGCCAATACATTGGCATGAAAGAATTTTGTATTTCGGTCACCACCGCTCAGCCACTTGCACCTAGATTTCTGAAGCCAGATCAATTCTTCTTGGAAAGCGATCTTGTGATACATGCTCCAAAGTTGCTTTTCAATCTTGAAGAGGCTATTTTGACAACCCTATTTACCCCTGGCGCGATCAATTCCTTCCAATCTACGGATGATTTCTCTCTTTTTTTTGCTACATTCCCGACCACTATAACGTTCCACTCTGAAGCCTCTTTTACAAACTTTAGATGCCCCTGAAGCCAATTCTTTCCCTGCCAAGCTGCTTTGACCACATCACTGAAACCATCTTCAATACACCATGCTGCCTGGTATAGGAAGCAATTTTCCTTTTTGCTGTGTTCATTATTATTTTTATCAGAAACAACAATCACTCGATGATCGGACTTGAATTTGAGGTTGTGATAAGCTTTGGCCTAGGGGTTTTGAATTTCCCAATCAAAGTTACAGAAGGCCCAGTCCAGTCTTTCCTTCACCCCAGTTTTTTCCCAAGTAAATCTATCCCCCACGATCGGTACTTAAATAAGGTTGCAGCAATCAACACAATTTTGGAAATCATTCATAGAGCTAAGAATGGGTTCAGCTCCTCCTATTTTATCATTGGGGCTAAGGATGGCATTGAAGTCACCTAGTACCAACCATGGAATGGACACCGTTTGATGGATAGCTGACAGTGACAACCACATATCCTTTCTCTTCAAAACACTAGTATGTCCATAAACAAAAGTGACAAGAGTGGGACTCAGACTATTATTAGCAGAGATTTTACAGTGAAAAAGCTGCGTGTTTGAAGATGCATATTCAAGATGGAACTCACAATTATTCCATAACACCCAAATGCCGCCTGCAAACCCTGTGGCTTCAATTCTCAACTAGTCATTGAAACCCAATTTCCTCACAACCTTATCGGCTCTAAAACCACTGATTCTTGGCTCAATTAAGCACATCACATTAATTTCATATTTTTTAACCACATCATTTAATATCCGAGGAAAAGCACTACCTCCCGCACCCCGGCAATTCCAAGATGAGACAATCATAAATAAATAAATATATACAAACAGGCAAGATAGGAATGCGGGACTTACTTGTTCGGCGGGTCTCCTCCCATCATGACAACCACTTCCAATTGGGAGATGGAGAGCAGGTCAGAACCTTGGTCTTTAAGCTCTCGGTTAGTGCTTGTTTCAACCCACGGAACCAACTCCATGCTCGAAGGGTCCGAAGATGAAACCTGTTCCTTGGCGTTTTTAGAAATAGGAGGAGCGCTGGTTTCTATTTCATTTTCTTTGTGCGTCTCGGCCCCATCAGCATTACAAAAAGAGGCTACAGCACTTTTTTCTTCTTCCTTTCCTTCGTGTGGTTCGAACACCACAGGGTTTAATAAGTGGCCTGCTGGTTGCGTCTCAACAATCTCTCCATCTTGGTGAGGCCCACAACTTTGCAAGTTACCTCTAATCAATTTATGGGTTCTCAGGGTCACACCTTTCTTGGGCTTTAACAACAAGAGCCTCCCAGAACTTCTGCCTCCTTTAAGCCCAAGACCGAAGCCTTGGGTCCTTCATTATTTTCAATTTGATTGGGCTTGGCGTTTACCCTCTTCTTCTTCACTTTGGTCCAGCGCATTTGTCCCATGTGAACTCCCTTTTTGATGTGCATCAGATTAGACTTCTCTTCTGTCACTTTCTTTCTTGAAAAAGTTTGACTTTCCCTTGCAAATTGCTGCAGAGGCTTCTCGGGAAGCGGTTGACCTTTTACCAATCTCAGCTCATCCACCGATTTTCCTTTCCCTTTTCCTTTCCCCTGCTCAGAAGCTAAAGCCAGCTTGGGAATCCCACTTCCATCTTAATCCGTACTAGCTAGCGCTGAATCTGGATCCTCTGCCCACTCCCATATCTTCTGCATAACCTCCGCCACCCACTCTGATCCTACCTTCATTGCTTCTCAAAGTTCGCGCTTTGGCAGGCTTCCGCACGAACATCCACGGGCCAAACAGCTCATCTCTAGCCGGTAGGGAGTTTCTCGACGTCGTCTCCGGTGGTGGTAGAGCTGCATGACTTACAGAACCAGATGGAACCTTCGTATGAGAGGCACCTTCAGGTAAAACTTTCCATGGACACTGCTCTACGTATGAGAAACAATAAGGCTCAAGCCTTCATATTCAATGTTGAAAAGCTCCGATGTTGAGATAACACGAGGGACTAGTTTTTTCTGCAGGTTCAATTCGACACAACTCCGATGCTGAGATAACTTGAAGGATATTTTGATTTCTTAGCATTCATCTCAGTAATATACTTGAGATTCCTTTGGAATATTTGGTATCTAGTTTCACTCTCTTCCGAGTTTCGGTAGATTCTTCTATGCACCTTCATCCATTGTTGGAATATTCCAAACTCTTGTTCTCCCTTTGAAGGAAAAACAAAGTCCTTAGTATGGAATCATGAAGAGAGACTTATTAGAATGGAATACCAAATCATGGAAAGAAGGAACAACCTCGTTATGTAGAAAGCCATGCTTATTTTTTATGTTTGAAACAATAGAAATAATCTTGCATATGGAAGTGAAATGAGTCATGAGGCATATATATAGTGCAATTCTTGATACCAACCTGTGGGAAAAAGAGAAGATATTAAATTTTATACTCAAAATTTCCAGCTAGTCCGTTCTCATTGGTGTCATTCATGTTCGTATATGGATTAACGTTTATTTGTTTAATGTTTGTACGAAAAGATCATTAGTTTATTATTCCTTTTGGTTAATTATTCCAACAACCTGAAAATAATCAGTTATATTGGATGCCTTAGAATCTATTGGCTAAATATATATATATATATATATGTATATATATTATTTCTGCATATCGTAATGTCTACCTGTTTGCAAATTGTTTCATTGATATCTATATATATGGCGACAAGTAAATAAAAGCTAGGAAGCTTTAATTTGTAGAAGTTTCAACCTTTTTCCCATACACACAGACACACCCCCCCAGTATCGATTCTCTTGAGTGTTTTAATTTTCTATTTTTTTGTCAAAATCTAGTATGAGATTACCGAGCGTATTTTTGCTGTCGTCTCTGGCACGTTTGTCATCAACACGTTCCTCACATCCTTGACCTTAAGAACATGATCAACACGGGCTATTTCCTGTCACACAAATGATATCACGATTCACGATAAACCCTAAAAACCATCATTTGCAAGTTGGCCCAAATTTGGAGTCTTGCACCTTTTTCAACCAATGCTGGGTTTGGCTTCATACATATACACATCCTTGCTCCAAACGTTGGAGGATCAGTGTTAAATTACTTTTTTTCTTTATATATGTACATGTAAGATCACCTTTTTCGTGCATGCTGAATTGTGAAAACTAGAACTTCAGCTGTAAATAACATACATGTTAGGTTCAAAAGTTGGAAAATCAATGTCAAATTCCTGGAAGGAGAACATATAGGCATATAAGTTTCAAGTTTTCCTTGCGCATTCATTTTTAAGAACTAGAAGATTAATTGTCAAGTCTTTGTAAGTTAGTTTCTAAAAATAGGAGATAATGTCAATGTTAAAATCCTAGAACGGACATACATTGATAGGCAACTACTCTTTTGGGTCCTAATTATAAGAGAAAGTTAACTAATTTCATGATTTTAAGGAAATATAGTTAAAAATCCTTAATCCTGTAAGGTGTTTTGTTCTAGATCATGACTTTTAGATGTGTACATAAAATTACACTAGTTTTCAATGTTGACCAAGAAATATAGAAAATGGTTGCGAAAAATTCGCTATATAGTTTTGGAAAGTGGGAGTTTTAAAAACAGATGGGTTACATAGAGATGGATCATATTTTTCTTAGAAAAATATTTTCAAGAGATTCGAATGGCTCTTTTAACCATTATTTTTGTAGTTAAGTTGAATTAGTTATGAATTTTCAAATTTTTTGAGAAAATTCATTATTTCACAAGTATTTAGTATCAAGTAGTTTATAGAAAAGTTGATTTTTTGAACTCTTCAATGAGTTTTTTAGGTCACAAGTGGTTCTTAAATGGTTAAACAAACCGGATAGGTGAGTTAGAATAAGGTGTGACAGATAACTCTCCATTTTTAATATATTTAAAGGATATTTTGAAGATAATTAGAGAGTTATCTATAAAATTTTAGAAGATTTCGATGAGATTATATTGCTACAAGATCAAATTAAAGTGGGGGGAATTTTACCATAAGTATTTTAGGTTTAAAAAAAAAAACAGAATCAGTCTCATTTAGGATAAAAATTATAATCATAAATTATAGTTTGAAATTAAAAAAAAAAGTAAAAGATTATTTCTGATTATTTTAATTTCTTTTCTTTATTTTTTTAATATAAATATTTCTTTTTCTTCCTTGAATTGTGGCAGACTGGTAGCGAAGGATGTTACTTTTGACTTTTGGTGATTAAATGAGGATGCGCACCATTTGGGAGCAACGGATAAAAAAAAAAACAGAGAGAGAGAGCTAAAAGAAAAAAAAAAGGTTGCCACATGAAAGCAAATCTTGACAAGCGAAAGTGGGGGAAGAGAGAACCAATTGAAGATAATGATTTGTCTAGAGATCAAGTCCTGGTGCGACACCGTTTTGACCAAAGGATGATTGGGAGACCTAAGGAAGCTACGGGTGGTTCAATTGGACCAAAGAAAAAGGAAAAGAAAAGCAGCAGCACAGTGGAAAGAAAAGGGCGGCCGCACCATTCATCATCATCTTCACCATCGTGCACCCTGCCATCCTCATCAATCTGAACCAGAGCTACTGAGGGGGAGAGAGAGAGAGAGAGAGGGACCAGCATAGAAAGCCGTCGGTGAACTCGTCAGCATCTGGAGCTAGAGAGCTGAAGGAGGCGATTGGGTCTCTTTCCTTGGTGAGCAGCGATAGATGACTTCGTTTTCTTCCTCGGAGCTTCGAGGAGCAGCTGGATTGGAGAGTTCTCTGGAGGAGTTCGATCGACTTTTCACTGAGAGAGGGAGCTGACGGCGGGATTAGAAAAGGAACAGGGAGCTACTGGAGGGAGAGGCCGCCATCCTTCATCGCCGGACTCGCGCTACTACTCTGTCTCTTTTCTTCACCGACATCATCTAAACCAGGGAGGAGGAAGCACGCCGTTGGAGCTATGATTCTGTCTTTTCTCTCTTCTTCGACATTGTTAAACTAGTTAGTATAACGCTGTTCTGTAAGGCCCATATTGTGGCCCATGTAGTATCAGTTTGCGTGCCTTATATTGAGTAGTCTGTAGGTGTATGTAGCAAGTAGTGTGACGTTGTATATATATATATCTGGGATCACTCAATGATCCAAGTAAGTGAACATTATTTTTTCCTTTCTCAGTAAAGTATATTTCCAATTCTATTGTGTGACGTTCTGGAGGGCCCTTGACCAACAGACATTGAGCTGATCTGAAAGGGAGGGGATAGTAGCAGTGCTTTACTCGATTTCCATTTCTTTCACTCTAGACTTTGATGGATTTTGGATTGGTCTTCACTGTAATGGGATTGATTTGGAATATGTGTGGCTGATTTTTCTTTAAACCTAGAGTAGCTATGAACTAATTTGAGGATTTTAACGTATAAACCAATAAATTGTGTTTAATTTTATTTTCTTTTGCATAATCTTGTTTTATTTTGTCTACTTAGTGCTTGATCACCACTTAATATAAATTTGAGGAATTTAGATTAGTCTTAGAAGAAGGATCTTAATTAAACCACATGATTAAGTAATGTGGGATTAGAATTTATTTTAATTTGCCAATAAGATAGGAATATACCTATTGGACCAATACAATCCTATTAGAGTAAATTATTTAGGAATAACAATTTTAACTTGAGAAAGAGGTATAAGTAATTGGAAGATACTTTATCCATTTAAACTCTAGATTAGCAATAAAATTAAGTGCTTTTAATTGGGTAATTACATGCTCTAAAACTTGAAGAAGGGATTAGCCACTTTAGGTTGTTTTTATCCATTGGAATCTTGAAAACATTAGATTTACTACTTTTACTTTTGTTTAAATTGATCTCAAATTCAATTTCTTCCTTTAATTTGCTCAACTTAAATAAAAATAAAAATTTTGATATCTAATCACTAATTTACTTGAATCTCTATAGGACGACTTTGATTTACTATTATACTATTTCAACCACCTTTACAAGGCAAATCGTTTGCGATTTATTGATAATCAATACACACATAGTACAACGCCTAACCCAACCGGTGTTCCTCATGCAACTATAACACATGCCGCTGTACTTCATAAACTATATATTGCTAAGCTTTTCTACAGTTTGCCATTTATTTATCCCCAATACATACATGCATATAGCACAACACATAACACGTGTACTTCATATAACTATATATTGCTTCGTGGGTGTGCTTCATATAGAAGCAGCAAGCTTCCAAGCTGGTATTTCTTTGTAACCTTTGGTTGGGTATCCACCAGAACAATTTATGTTACATACTCCACGAAGATCACCAATGTTTCTTTTGATGTAGATGTAACCAGTCCAAAAGAACGTCCCCATGAGTTTATGACAATCCAATAATCTTGACCATCACCCGATGAACCATATCCCATAATTAATACAGCATGATTAGTGGTGCATGGATCAACAAGTGAGCAAAATAAGGCCCCATCAAAGATTCCCTGTTGAAGTTAAGAGAACAACTATTAATGGCTTTTCAAATGTGTCTTGTTGGATGGTAAAGAGAAGGAGGTGAGGTAGTGAATATTGGACTTACACTATTGTAGAACATAAAACCTATGCTTGCATATATGGAAACACTAACAGGTTGTTTGTAGACAAAACAACGGACAGAACTTTCGGATATAGGTTCATGAAGCCAATAATCATATCCATCAATAGTAGCGAATTTTTTTTTGGCCTACTACATCAAAATAAAATAAAAATAAATACGAATACATATAATTAAAACTACCCAATTAGTCAACACAAGTCTACAAACTAACCAGTGCGGAATTGCAAGCGCTGTCGTCAGCAGTGTATGGACAATCCACTTCTGTCACAATACCACCATTCTTCTTGACATAATCGAATGATCTAACATGCCACCCTCCTTTGCAACCTTTGTTCAGAAAGAGCCGAAAGCTGTCCTGAGACTATTCGATGTATTCCTTCGATTGCTTCGGTTGCTGCCCAACAAACCCCTATAAAAATGAATTTTATTTGTTATATGCTATAATTAAGTTATATATTAAAAGCATACGCAATTCAAACATACCACATGTGGGGCCTTGGTCTTTAACATCAGTTACAGCTACTTTGCTCCTCTTAACATCAGTTACAGCTCCTTTACTCCTCCAATCCCAAGAAGAGGGTGCATCAGGACAGGACACGACGTTCAATACCATTTTGCTCTTATTGCTTTCCATCTTTGGTTCCTCCATCTCATGCAAGTACATTTTGCTAAACTCTTCATACAGACTCAAATCAAGGTCGTTCCTAGAGATTCAAAAATAATTACTGACTAGGCATTAAATTTCTTAAGTTCATTTAAGTTGAGTAAATCAAAGATAATGAGATTAATGAAAAATTTAAAGATAAGAAAAGAAAATTAGTAAACTAGTGTTTCAAAGATTTCAATTGAGAAAAACAACTTAGAGCGGCTAATCCTTTCTTCAAGTTTTAGAGCATTTAATTACCTAAATAAATTCACCTAATGTTAACTTATTAATTTAGAGTATTAATAGATATAAGTATCTCCCAATTACTTGCATCCCTCTCTCAAATTAAAATTATTATTCTTAATAATCTATTCAAGAGGCAATAAATATCCAAATTCACTCTAACATAACTATATGAGTCGAATAAGTATATTCATATCTTGTTAGCAAATTAGAATAAATTTCAATCCCACATTACTTAATTATATAAGTCCAATTAAGATCCATTTCCCAAGTGTAATCAAAATTCTCCAATTTCATACTTAATGGTGATCAAGCACTAAATATGCAAGACATAACAAGATTAAGTAAACAAGATAACATTAAGCATAATTTAAGGGTTCAAACAAGCTCTAATCGAAGAATCAATTCATAGCTACTCTAGATCTAAAAGAAAATTAGCCACTCATGACTAAAACAAAATCCATAACAGAAATATTAAATTCAGATTTAGCAGCCAAAAAAAAAAAAGATGAAACAAAGAGAACAAATCTGTTCCTTCTTGGCTCTTTTTTTCCCGCCAGCCTTATCTTCCTCCTGCTTAAATTTATCTCTTAGGTTAGTTAAGTCCTTGGGCCGTGAATACTGCGTGGGCTTGAATCCTTTTGTGTCTTCTCTAATTCCTCGCGGCCTACATCTTTAAATGCAACTCAACTGCTTAGCCACGTGCAAGACCAATTCTGGATTCTCTCCTTTTCTCTTTTCCTCAATATCCCTTATATATATGTATATAGGATATTCTTTCAAGACTTGCTCTTTATATATATATATATATATCCCATTTGTTGATTTGCTCCCGTTCACATTGCTCCTGCCAAATAAAATAGGATAGGGATAGATTTTGTGACAAAATTCCTTTTTATCCTATAATTGATTACAAAGAAGAAAAACATGTAAAAGATAATTAAATAGGAGTTAAAAAATCAATAAATCTAACTAAATATATCCTAAAATCTACACCTATTAAATTATAAGATATATACTTATCAGAAGTGAACTTTATCTAGATCAAGATTCGAAATGGAATAATACTCATCATTCATACAAGAAGTGAGACAAATTTGAGCATACCAAACCAAGAAAAGGAAGAGCAATTTATAGCAAGTGAACTCATTGTGTTATAGAAGGTAATAGATATCAGGAGTTTGGATTGGGGTTCTTGCGTAGCATTGTTCCATATTTATAGAGAGAGAGAGAGAGAGAGAGTTACAGCCCCTTTGTCACACTGTTCTCATTTATTAAAAACAAATTGAGTTTGATGAAAATAAAAGAAACCTTAAATCCTTATATTGATTTAAAATGTGTACTACACAAATTTTAAGGTGTTGATATTTGTAATATCCGAACTCTTGTAAGTATGTTATCTAAATCTTGATTTGAATGGATATTCTGAGAATGGGTGGCTGGACCCTATTATTAATATAAAATAAAGGAATCATTCAATTGATAAAAATTGAAAAAAAAAAAAACCGTAAAGAATAACTATTTGATTAATTAGTTTTTAGGGTTAAGGTATGTCCAACACCTTGAAGTATTTCTCTATGTGCATCTAACATCTAAAAGTATTTTGTAGTATGTCCAGCATCCTAAAATATATTTTAATGTGCCTCAAGCACCTTAAAGTTTTTATTTTTATTTTTTTTTTGGTAACCAACACCCTAAAGTTTTTTTCAAGTGCATCTAGCATCCTGAAATATAATTTGATGCATCTAGTGTCAAGGCACAAGAAATATTTTAGGGTGCTAGATTCACTAAAAAAATACTTCATAGGGTGTTAGATACACCAAAATATTTTAGAATGTTTTATGCACCTAAGAAAATAATTCTTTAATTCTGTATGCATTATGTTAAACCTTTATTTTAATTTTATGGCAATCTGATTATAATGTAGAAAACCATTCAGATATTAGGGGGTACGTAGTAATAAAGATGAGCAAACGTCAAGTACAGGTGGTTTTGGCAGATTCTGCGCATGCGATACGTAATAGTGTCTCCATTCCCAAAATAATTGCGGATTAAGGTCTATATTTATCACGAAAGTTATTAAAAAATCTTAATTTTTTCAGGTAAATTTTTTTTTTTGAAGCAATGTCACTTTAGAAGTGTCAAAAGTTGAGCAATATTGCCCCAACTGTTAGTAAGGTTAATTTTAACTGTTTGTTGCCTTAATTATGTTTTGATGGCCTGACACCTAGCATAAAATGCCAATGCGTTACTATCCATATAATGCCACATCAGCATCAGCATCAGCATCTTCCCCTTCACTCCTTTACCCACTCATTCCAGGCTGCCTCCTACCCTCCCTTCACTTCGTCCCCTACCCCACTCGTACGCCATGAACACCACTGCTGTTGTTACTAACGCCACAGCCACCTTCTCCATCGATATCTCTGCACCTTTTCCCCATAGGGGAATCGTATCTTCGCCGTTTGGATCGGATTCCCCACTTTTGTTTAGACAAATCTGTTAATTTAGCACCCTTTGAGTTCTCTTCGCAGTGGTGGTTCATCGCTGAGCCTCCGCAAGCCACGATCCATATTCAGCCGCCAAACGCCATCCTCCGCTGAACACTGTCCTTTTCCATTAAAGCTCCTCCCTCTTCTTTCTTGTAAAATTCATTCTTATTTTTTTTTATTTTTTGATTATTGTTTGATTTTTACTGGAAAAATTTTAATAATGAATTTTGCTCCAAGACAAAAGTTTCGTATGGATGATGGCAATTGTGAAAGTCCATGAAGGAGGGTGCCTGCAAGGGAGAACGCGGTGCGTTTTCCATCATCCCTGGAATTTCAAGTTCATTTTTTGACAAGCTCAAAGAGGCTTGGTGAAGATAACGTGTCAGCTTATACCTCGGTAACTACATCAAAACTAATCAAAAATTATAATATAGGGTTCAATCCTAGATCATCTCTTGAGGAGACTTAACAGCTAAATGTGATAATTGACATAAAACTTCGATTAAAAAAATGATTGGCATAAATTAAGTTAAAAAGGATTTTGAGTTTTTTATCTATCAACTAAGTTGCAATTAAACTAAAATGCTTTAAAAACAAATATTTTTAGATTTTAGGCATAAAAGTGGAGTGAAATGGAAATTGGATTTGAAATATGAAGAAAGACTCCAAAAACAATGAATTTTATCTATCCTTACTTCAAAAGATAATGGGAGTGTGTTAGATTGACTGAAGTACCTAAAAGATCCTTTGAGCTAGTTTGAGTTAGATGAATTAAATCTCCCACATTGAGCTAGACTTAGAGCCCGTTTGGTTCAACCCCATTGCATACCTGCAATGGTAATCATGATTGTATTACCAAGAGAAGAGTGTTTGGTAGCTCTTTAGCATGGTAATAGGGTTTACCATGGTAATGAAGATTACCAAAAAATTGGTAATCCTCATTCATACCTCCCCCCTATGAATCCTCATTACCATCCCATTGCATAGTCTAAAAAGTCCAATTTACCCTTTAATTTCCTTTGTCTTTATTTCACTTATCTCATTTCACTTACCGCATCACGTCACAACTGCCACCGCCACAACTTCTTCCTCTTCCACCGCCGTCACCTCCACTCTCTGCCGCCACCACTATCTCCTCCACCGCCGTCACCTCCACCCACCACCACCTCTTCCACCCCCCGCCGCCACTACCACCTCCTCTTCCACCGCCACCCTCACCCTCGCCGCCCCCACCGCCCACCGCCTACCACCACCTCCTCCACTCCCACCGCCTATTGTCGCCGCCACCACCACCACCTCCTCCTCCCCCGCCCCCACCGACCCACCGCCCATCGCCCACCACCACCTCCTCCACCCTACCACCCACCGCCACTACCACCACCTCCTCCTCCGCCGCCACCCTTGCCTACTGCCACCACCTCATCCTCCACCCCCGCCGCCGCCACCTCCACCGCTGCCACACTCGGCCCACCGCCCACCACCACTGCCACCACCTCTTCCTCCACCCCCGCTGCCCACCGCCACTACCTCCTCCTCCTCCATCCCCGCCGTCGCCGTCTTGTAACTATTTTTTCTACAAAGATTATATTAAGGGGTAAAATAGACTTTGTGTAATATATTAATTTTAAATAATTGTTAAAATATTAACTCATTGCACATTGCTTAAAAATCAAATCAAACACTACCCTTGTAATTAATATCGCATTGCATTACCATTACATCGCATTACACTGCACCGCAGGGTGTAATGGGATCGAATCAAACGGGCCCTTAATTCTTCTAACAAAAAAATTTAAAACTCTAGCCAATGGAATTAATAATATATCATAACCAATGACCCTTAAATTACAAACATAATATATTCATAGTAATTCCAAGCACAAACTTAACCAAGTCAACATAGAAGAATTTGCTACTAATTAAGTTTAAAGTGTCAATTGCACAAAGTTCAAACCAAATACAGATATAATCTCAATAATTGCATAAAACCCAATACAAAATTCTAATCCAATATATTAATTAAACTCTAAACCTAAAATTTAACTAATACAAAAGATTAAATATAGAAATTAGATAGCAGAGCACTCTCTGTGAAGCTCCAATCTCAAGAATCAACTCTACTCAAATGCAGCAGCTTCTGGTTTGAAACAACGGAAATTCATGACAGTAAATGCAAACCGAATCTGGAAAGGAGAGGAAAAAAATGGTCCTGTTCAGTTTGAGTGCAGGTTAGTAGAGTAGATATGGTGAGATGAGGAAGGGGGAAAAACCGACTATGGAGGCAGTGAATTTTGGCGAGAGTGACGGCGGAATGAATGACGGTTGTGCGCCATGGTGAAGAACAGGGGAACGGCCGAAGGTGAGAGTGAAGGTGGAGGGAGGCGATATGGTGGAGTCCGGGCTCTTCCCTAAGCTTGGCCACGGCTACTCTGTCTCTGATTTTTTCAAGAAGATGCTCGAGGCCTCGAGCCTTCGTCTCTCCGAAATCACCGACTCGCTTGGAAGAGCACTGCTGTTGGTGGTGGAAAGAGAAGAGGACGACGGAGGTGGGTGTTGGTGGGCTGGAGGGCGCAAGAGAGAGAGCCGACAGAAGGGGAAGAAGGTGAAGGAAGCTCCCCCGGTCTGATGTCGCCTCTCGCGAGTTTCTGTCTCTTGCGGCCACACTCTGTCTTCTCCTGGTCCAGCCGTTTGAAGAAGAAGTGGGTTCGGGTCGGGTGGTCCGAAGGAATCAAATTCCTTTGGTCAAAACTAAAATGGAAGATTCGAAAATTTGTAGAGGGACTACCATCAAACTTAAAATCTTTTATAGGTATAACTGTAATTTTTAAAAATTTTGGATCCTTTTCTGTAATTGTTTCTGGTTCCTTTCTTCGTTAATTCGCAGTTTCCATCAATTATGGGTTTTTTTCTGTAATTTTTTTCGAATTGATCTACAAAGAAAATAAACCCAAAATATAAGACCTTATATATTTCAAAAATCAATCAATTAAGGTAAATCATAAATATATGACATTTTTGCGCTTTTTCAACCATAATTTCATACAAACACCTTTAATCACAATTAATCACAAAAAAGACATTTTAAGCTCAAGTGTTATGACAAAAACCCAAATAAAATATGAAAATATATAATAAAAATAAGAATTTGCACAAAACTCACTGGAATTTCAATTTAATTTCTTGATAAGCTCAGAAAACTGAGAGCTGGTAAAAATTCCTAAAGAAGAAGGCGTCTTTTCCGATAGTGAATTTTATGATAGGTCGATGTAGTTGAGGGATACGCACGAACTGAGAAAATATGGGATTGACCCATACAATTAGTTGCTCTGTAAATTTAGTTTGCTTAATCATTTTAGCTCACCGATACTTGTTGGAATTTTCCCAAAAACTTGATTCTATCTCAAGTCAATTGTTACCAGGTGATAAGAGGTTTTGTCTCCCTGAATATTTGGGCTAGAGTCTTTGCAATCTCTTTTGTTATGTCAACAACAAAATTCCGATTAAACATGATATAAGAGGCAGAAACAAACTTTAAGGAAAAAAAAACACACACACACACACGCACACAAATTCCTGTAGTAGACGCTGAAACGGCCGCATATGTTGAAAGGGGAAAAATTGGGTTGAGGCAATTTGTTGAAGAAGAAGAAGACGGTTGCTTTGATTTGACGAGGAGAGAGAGGGATGATCCAGGCGATGAGGTTGCGGGATGATGAGGTGGTTGTGAGGTGGTTGTGCTGAATGTACAATATTAGTCAAATTAACAGTTAAAATTAACCATGGCTGTTTGCAGAAGAAACCTAAGTCTATAACAATTTGCATTATAAATAATTTATATTCTTGAGAACTATAAAAATCATTTATATAGATTAAAATTCTATACATGTTGATATTTGTGATTTCCATACTCATATAACTATGTTGTTTAGGTATAAGGTATATAGAATAGATATTCTGATGAAAGGCGGTGGATCCCAATTTACAACGCGTGGCCACATAATTTATGGTTAGAGGCATAATCAATAAATCAAATTTGAAGATTTTTCTTACTTTGTATTCCATCTTGTGCATTCAATTCATAAAAATTGAAAAATATTATTTGATTATTGATTTTAATTCTATGGCAATCTGATTATAATGTAGAAAAACCATGAGAAATTGCGGGGGTTAAGTAAAGGACGAGGAAACGCGAAACACGGGTGGTTTTTGGCAGATTATGCACATGATACATATATAGTGCCCCTACTTCCACAATAATTGCGATGACGCCAAGCTCCGTGTTTTCGCACTTTCACCTGCGGAAAATGATGGAGGTGGCAGCATCTTAAAATGTTTATAATCTAAATATATAGAAATTGGGGGGGAATATGGTGGCCAAACAAGAAATTTTGTAATGATAACAATAAAATCATTGGCATGCCTCAATACTTAAAGAACCCATACACAATTACTTGTATCAGAAGTTAGAGCACTCATAACATGGTGAACCAAGGTTGGTTTCATCACTATTGCTGAGAGATGTGTCTTCAGTTCTTACAACAATGTTAGAGATCAATCAAGTAGCTGATTCGCTGGCCAAATATGCGTTATATTTTATGTTGGCCGCTACAAGTAATGGGGCATCTTCAACATGAAATATATGATCATGGGCTCAATCCCTTAAAATCATGAAAATTACAAGCACATTAAACTTGCAAATCTTCAATGATTTAAACAAATAATCAAAAGAAATAAAATGAATATAATAACCAAAATGCGTCATCTTAGTATTAAATTGCTAGTTTACTATTATATCCAATTCTTAATATAAGAGCTAGTTGGAAACTAGATTTAGTCCTAAATATAATTCCTCAATCCACCCTATCTCCCAAACTTGATGGGCCCGTTTGGTTCGATCCCATTACACCCTGCAGTGCAATGCAATACGATGCAATGGTAATGCAATGCGATACTAATTACAGGGGTAGTGTTTGGTTTGATTTTTAAACAAGGTGCAATGAGTTAATATTTTAACAATTATTTAAAATTAATATATAGCACAAAGTCTATTTTACCCTTAATATAATCTTTGTAAAAAAAAGTTAAGAGTTGACGGCAGCAAAGATGGAGGTGAAAGAGGTAGTGGTGGTGGCAGTGGGCGGGTGATGGCGGTGACAGAGGGAGGAGGAGGTGGCGGCGGCGGCGGCAGAGGAGGTGGCGGCTGGTGGGCTGCAATCGTAGCGGAGGAGGAGGTGGTGTTGGTGGTGGTGGCGGTCGGCGGGCGATGGCGGCGGCAGAGGAGGAGGTGATGGTGGAGGTGGCGGAGGGCGGGTGGTGGCGGCAATGATGGTGGCGGAAGAGGAAGAGGAGGAGGTGGCGGCGGCGGCGATGGAGGTGGGTGGGTGGCAGTGGCGGGGGAGTGGGGGGTGGTGGTGGTGGCGGTGGCGAGGATGGGTGGCGGCGGTGGTGGCAACAGCGGAGGAAGAGGTGGTGCGGCGATAGAGGTGGGCGGGTGGCGGTGGTGGAGGATGGGGAGGTGGTGGTAGATTGGTGGTGGCGGTGGCGGTGGTGGAGGAGGGGGAGGTAGTGTTGGTGGCAGTGGGCGGGTAGCGGGGGCTAAGGAGGTAGTGGTGGTGGCAGTGGGCATGTGTCGGTGGCGGCGACGGCGGCGGCGAAGGAGGAGGTAGTGGCGACGGTGGAGGAGGAGGAGAAGGTAGTGGCGGTGGTAGTTGCGGCGTGATACGGCAAGTGAAATGAGATAAGTAAAATAAAGACACTAGAAACTCAAGGGTGAATTTGACTTTTTAAACCATGCAATGGGATGGTAACGATGATTCATAGGGGGAGGTATGAATGAGGATTACCAATTTTTTAGTAATCATCATTACCATGGTATACTCTATTACCATGCTAAAGAGTAACCAAACACTCTTATCTTGGTAATGCAATCATGATTACCATTGCAGGCATGCAATGTGGTTGAACCAAACATGCTCAATAATTTTTTTCTCAAATATTCCTATTAATTGCACACATTAAAAAGTTTCTATCCAAACATTATCATGATGAAATATGATAGTTTAGAAAAACTAACATATATTTATTATAAATAACTAACATAATTAGCTTAACTAATCTACCTAAATTAACTAACTAACTTTTATATTAAGAAGCGGTGGAAATATTTTGAATGAAATAACCCATTGTTTTATGTAGACCAAGCGATGTAAGTACGTAAGTGAGGCGCTCGACCCCACTCGGTGAAGGTACATGTTCAATCATACCAAAAAAAGAAAAAAAGAAAAATGAAAAGTACGTGTTCAAAGGGTAAATTTTAATATTTACCCCATTAGATCTAAGATTTTGCACCTTACCCAAATTCATTAACTTTTTTTTCTTATATGTATGAAATATTTTAACTTAGACAAACCAACTAAATGCGAACTTCTGTTTTTTAATTTTTCTGATTTCATACAGAACCTACTTAATTTTTAATAATAAATCATTAAACCCCATATGCTTGTTAGTTTCATCCGTTAATTTGTTCATAATTAAAAAGGATAAAAATGTATTTTTATATTTTCTAATAATAAGATAAGGAAGATTCATAAAAAATAAAGTGTAAGATACTTTAGCCACTTTTTTTGTTTTGCCTTAATTACACAAACATCTTCTCTATTTTGAAAATATACATTCAAGTCCAAATCATTAACTCCTTTAAGAATATTCTAAAAAATTCTAAAAATATATTTTTAATTAAAATTTATATAAAAATAAAATTTATTTAGTAATTCACCCTTAATACTTCTTTTGATGAGATTTTACCCTTAAAAGTGAATTATAAATGTTAACCCACGAGGCCTAGCACAGTTGGCAGTTGGTACTTAGCTAGGTTCCTTAAGCATCTAGTCTAGGGTTCAATCAATGGCGGTGTGTATAAAAAGAGTTTCGTGGGTAGCATTCCCTTCAGAAAGTCTATGGTGTGAGGGAATTAGTTACCGCTATCGGCAATGGATACCCCGGGTCTACAAAAAAAAATTATAAATTTTACTTGATAGTTTTTAAATATCATAAGCTTCTAAAAATTTGAGTAAGTTTTTTAAATGTCTGTAAAAAATATGAAATTATAAATTTAAATAACTTATGCAATCTGTCAAACCTATATAGTTTATAATATTCGATAGAAAAAAAAATCTATGTTTGATATATTTTTTAGTCATTTAAGAAACTGAGAATAAATAAATTTCAATAAATATGATGAAAAATTAAAATTATAAATTTATAATCTGAAAATTAATAAATTTTTAAAATGTTAGAAAGTTAGAAAATATATTAGAATTACTTTTTGATGGTACAAAGGTTTTTGGCCCATATATACATAAATTCTAATGTTAAAGAAGCACATTTTGGTCAAACAAAGTTCAAAACTCAAACTTAATGGTCAACTAATGGTTTGAGTGGATTGAAATAAAATATCAAAATATAAGGAAGGTTTGTTTAACATACATTTTAATTTTAAGAGAAGTTTATATAAAGTTTCAAAATAGATGAAATGTATGTGCAATTAAGACAACAGAGGGGTGGCTAGACTATTATACTCAAAATATAAAATAAATTTAGAAGCTAACAAATATCTGGAGAGGAAGAAAAATTGAGAGGGGTGGGGTGAGGTGGGGTTTGTGGGGGTCTTTCATGTATTGTCTTCGACTCTTCGTCATGCAATTGTGAACAAAAGAACAAAAATAAACACTAATAAGTTGGTGGAAGTGGTAAAGAGCCTCACCCCCGTAAAATAGGATAACACAAGTTTCAATCTTGAAAAGCGCATTTGTTAGGAGAAGCGAAAACCCTTTGTCCTCTAAGCCTTGAAAGGGAAACTCTAGTTCAATAAAAAAAAAAAGAGAAAAAAAATAAACGAACACGGTGACTGTGGCATGTGTACAAATAATTATATACAAAATTGCATCCCACGCGAACATCATCGTCATCATCATCACAACAACATAATCTAAGGTAAGATTTCATGGTAACCCAACTCAATAATTTTAGGCCAATATTATATGCTTGTAGGATATAGGAGGTTATAAACCTCTCAGTTACCTTAAGATTCATTATTAGTTATGTATCTTCATCACTTGTTAACGAAGTTATGAAGTAATTCAAAGCGAATGCCCATTGATCTACGGCGATCAAAAGGATGCTTGTAGGAAAATTAAAGTCTTGCACTACTATTAAAACCAGGCCACACTACTTTATTTTAATCATTTTTAGCTATTTAATTAAATTTTATCTCATACTCACAATTGAACTTTGGGAAGGTTAAAATGTATTTGGGCTACAATTTTAGTTCTTACTCCTATATGCACGTTACCATAACATTCCGAATTTTGAATATTGGTTGAATAAGTTTATTGGCCCAAAAGTTGAAAATATGAGGAGTTCAGAGGCAAAAGTGTATGTAAGTTCCAAAAGTGTGTATAATAGACCATGTTGGGAAAATTGAAAATATGGGGTAATGCCCAGAAATTCAAGTAATTAAATTCAAGAAAATCCCTACAAAATAGGGAAGAGGTTCCCAAGGTATTTTTGAGTCTAGAATACTTATTCGAGACGGTTGTAAAAAAAAATATTTACGTAAATCCAGAATCCAGCCTTCATTTTTAACAAATCCCCAATGAGGTCTATAAAGATTTTGAATTTGTTGATTTCACCAACCTTTCCTTCTGCTATTTTCTCTGGGTCTCATTCCTTTTTTTGAAATAAATTCTCCGACTCGATCTGGTTGACACCTGACCTCTCCTTTCTCCGGCCCATTTACCATTTGACATCACTATATCCAACATCGATTCAAGTCTAATTTGCTCAGTGGCTAGTTTTCCTAGATTAATGGACAATCTTTACATTGATGAGAGTAGTATAGCTTGGCCCAACCTTTATTCTTCTTAATTATTTCTTTTCATTGAGCATGAACATACCTTTGTAGATGCTTATGTGTGATCAATAAAGGCTTGTGTAGTTTTCAATTTTTAGATGTTTTGGGGGGGTGAGATTCTCTTTTAATGTTGGTATACATAGCGGAATGCTGAATATAGATTTTGCCTTGAGAAGAACCTCGATATGCATGAAACAGATCTAGAAAACCCGAAGGCAGCAAGTACAGAGCTCAATGCACATGGATTGATATTTGACAGATTAGATGTAGTTGACTTACACAGAAGGGACCTTGTTGTGAATCAATTAAAAGTTGAGATCCCAATGCTCTAAGCAAACCTGGATTTTGGCATTAGGGTTAAAAGTCTATCAGGAATTTGCAAATAATAATCTTTAATTTTTTAACTATAAAGAGATATTATGGCCTTTTAATAACAATCATAAATCCCTAATCAGATCTTATTAGGAATTTGTTAAAAGTGCAATCCTAATTTTTGATTTAGATATTTCAAATGAATTTAATTAGGATTTTTAATATTTTTTTGATAAAGAAAATGCATCAAAATCAATTATGAGTTTAAAAAGCCAATTTTCTTGTAGAATTTCAAAGGAATAATGGACGTATAATTTATAAAAGTGTAAAGGTGTAGCTAGCACCCTGATTTCTTCGTCGCCTTCTGCCGGAGAGCTTTGCTCACTTCACTTCCCTTCCCTCTCTAATACCCGACTTCTTGACTGCAACCTCTCATCTAAACGCTATTCCTCCCAGTAAATAAGTAAATGAAAATGCAAACTCCGAAAACATCAACAATCAATCAGACCACGGATCTTCCGCTGCCATACCCATTGTATAACTGCAAGCTTAAAACCTGCAATTTGGTAGGTAAGAATGCTTGGAGTGTTGCTGGCTGTTTTGGGGATATTCGCAATTTGGTAGGTAAGAATGCTTGGAATGCTTGTAAATAACTAATGATTCAACGCGGCGAATGTTTGTGGGATTTCTGAGTTGAGCTACTCTTATGTCAATGTTTGCCTCTCCCTTGTTTATAATTGATCCTATTCCTATATTTGGTTTTGGTTTTGGATTGTCACATTGATTTGCCGACAATGGGTATGGCCACGGAACATCCATGGTCTGATTGATTGTTGATGTTTTCAGAGTTTCCACTTTCATTTATTCATTTACTGGGAGAAATAGCGTTTAGATGAGAGGTTGCAGTCAAGAAGATGGGTGTTAGAGAGGAGAGGGGAGGGACGTGAAGCGAGTCGAGCTCTCCGGAAGAAGAATACGAAGAAGCCTAGAAGGATAACGGACGTTTGGGGTTTTGTTAGAGAAGACTGCGATTGCACCAATTTTAATACTTTATGGTGCTAATTACACCTCTAAAAATAGTTTAGGGTGCTAGTTGCATTTTTATCCTTTATAAAATTATGTAGAGGTCCCAAACAACTAGGGAAATTATTATGAATCATTATAATGAGATTTTAGAAAATTTTGTGAAGGGTTTATTTCCCTAAAAGTGGCCTAAATTTTTTTTAAAGCTAATTTTTGATAATTAGGGCCTTTTTCGCCGAAAATTCAAGAAAAAATAGTTAGATGTTATCATTTGGCTGAAAGTTTTTTTTGGAAGTGTTAAGATCTATGATTTCATGTCATTTCAGCATATTTTCCTTGAGTTTTTTATACCATATGATATATTTGTGCATATTTTGGATACTCAAGATAGGAAAATGGGCATTTGATATTTGCTTGCATATCATTGCTCAATTGTGCACATTTTGGTCATATTCTTAGTTAGTTTCTCATGTTTTTAATATTACCCCCTTTTGTAGGACTGTTTTGGAACAAAGACCAAGTGATTACAGCTAGCCTCATCTCTAACCTTTGAAAGACCTGGAGTGATGAAAGGAACAAAGGAAGGCACAACCATCAAGGGAAAAGAAACAGAAATGAGCAGATCCTAGGCCATGATTTTAGCGCCCGGGCATGATCTGTGGAGAAGGAGAGGCAGAGAGCAGCAGTGCCCATTGTTGTCAAACTCAGGAGTTGGCTTTTCAAATTTACCAGTTTTACATTTTTAGCTTACAAAATTGAGTAAGTTTATACTTAAACTCATGATAGTCATAAACTCGGTTAAACTCACGATTTTACACACCGAGTTTATTGTTTTTACATTTTTACCTCACAAAATTATGTCAACTTACTCTTAAACCTGTGTTATTTTGTTCGTTTTGATCATATTCAATGACTTTATTATATATAAACTTCATAGAAATTTATTTATTGGATATGATTAATTATAAATGTTGATGAATTTCATTTCAATTATTCATATTTAAAATATATTTAAATTAAATCATTGTCACTTTTATATTTTTATTATTTGATTTTATACTTTTAACCCCTATTTATTAATAAACGTAAACTCTCACAAGTTTATGATTTGAGTTCATGATCCAAGTTTACATTCTTATCACAAGTTTAATTAAACTCGTGAGTTTGACAACCTTGACAGCGCATGGACCCTAATCATTGGAAATCTAAAACAGAGAGCCAAAGCGTCTAGGTGCCAGAATGAGCACCTAGGCTGGGACTAGTGAAATCAAACACAAAGAGCAAGAGTGCCTGGGAATTAGAAGGAGGGCCTAGACACTCTGTCGTTGTTATCAAAATACCCTATTTTACTAAAGCCGAAGGTTTCTGAAATAAAACTCTTTCCATTCACTTTGCCCATATTCTGGACTTCCTTGGAGCATTTTGGAGCTTGGGATTGCTATTGTTTGGTGCTTGAGGTGCAGATTGAGCTAGGAGTTCAAGATTTAAAGTCTCCTCTTGATTTTTCCTCTCCATCTTCCATTCTCTCCTATGTTCTACTATTGCTCTGTTTTATACCCATTTTTTCATGTGTTTTAAGAACATGTGTAGCTATAGCTTTTATTCTAGGATTCTTTTGTACCGTTGTATGGATTAAGTACTCATTTCCCCTTTATATTTGTGATTAATGATTAGATTATGTTGATTTTACTCTTTGCTTAATGCTTCTTATTGATTGGCCACCAATAAGATTGTTGAGTTCACTTGATTCATGCTTGAGAGGGCTAGGTCAAGTGTAGAATTTAAGTTTGATCATATGAGAACTTGAAATTTGCAAGTTGAATGGATGGTTTTGTTAATGAGGTAGAGATACACTTATTAATCTCATATAGCCATATAGGATTTGCAATGAAAATTGGGGTTTAATTAATTAATTACGAGATTAACTAATTAATTGAACTAAAAACCTAATTGGAAACTTGAGAGAGCGCTTATAGGTAATTTAGAATCTTTGGCTAATATAATCTCTCATTAAGAAGAAAATATCATTGGGATTTGATTTAGTACTTTTGAAATATAAGGAGGATAAATAATCTTATCTAGGTCCCACTTTATCCTTAGAGTTCATGAATCACTTGTTTTTATTTGTTTTCTAATTTGAGAATTGATTTCTCATCACTCTTGTGATTTGTATCACTCAAATTAGGAGAAAGTGTGATAATCAATACTTGACCAAGTCTTGAAACCAAATCCTTATGGAAACAATACTCTACTTATCACTTTATTACTTAACGCGACATGTACACTTATAGTATGAACAGGAATATACTTTATAAGGTAAAGAAGTTAATCAAGGAAGAAAATCCTCTCTAGTTAAATCAGGGGTTGATATAAAATTGCTCTTATCATTATTTGTTAGTATTTCAAGACATTTAATGAGAAAAGAAAAGAAAGATGAGAATGGACGTTTGAAAAATTGGTTTCCCACAGTTGTTTATGCATGGTCCTTATTTTACTGAAATGCATATTGAATCAATCAATTAGTAATATTAAAGTAGCATGGGCGTGAACTTTCTACAGAGATTAGGAGACGGGAGAAGAAGGAGAAGAAGGCGGAGACATTGAAGATGAAGCAGAAAGAGTTATAATTAATTCCTTTTACCATGTTTTTCTTGTCACATGTCCAGGTCATAAGTCCACTGAGGCAATTTTATCCATTCATTTTACCTGGTCAGCAGCCCACATAAGCAACTTTAACAGTGTTACAGCCACTTCATCAAATTTAACACTGATAACTCTGAAGTCTCGGTCTCCTTATGAAAATATAAGAACCACTTTTCCAGACAGAATAAACTTAAGGGATCAAAAACCGTGATTTGAAATGATAGGGACAAAAACCAAAATACAAGCAAACTGTAAGAACTAATAATAATACTAACCAAAAATCAATAAGCACTTTAGTGACTCATTTAAAAAGAAAATGCCCTTACGCTTTTAATAAAAATAATGGCCTTTTCATCATCTTTCTCTGTCCCTTGAGTGAACCAGACCAATTAAAGAGTTATCTGAGAATGTTCTTAAAAAATTTATATTTAACTCAATTTAACTAATTTTTTAATCACATTAAAATAATTTACATGACCTTTCCTTAAGGCTTGTAAAAAGCAGTTAACTTGTCTTGGTCAGTGTTAAGGCATTGTAGACTCTTGATTCATTTTCCCGGTGGAATAAGGTTTCAGTTTTATTTCAGGCCTGTCAGTTTTTTTTTTTTTTTTTGGCCAACAAGGAAGAAGCATATATTGAGCGGCTCAATTTAAAGCTAAAGTTTTAAAACAACAATAATTATCTGAGTTTTAAAGTAAAATCTTTAATTTGTAGGAATCACACTTAACTTATACGCACGTATTAATGGCCAGTAGACTTGAGAAATCCAATATATAAATACGATTACAACAAGAAATTATAAAACATATAATGTGTTTTACTATTGTCAATAATTTATGACAATTTATTTAAAATTCATGATATAATTAAGTTGGTTAAAATAAAACGACATCAAACAAGAAATTGAAAATAGAATTGATTGATAACAAATGCTTTAACTCTATATGGTTGGATAGCAATCCAACCACATAATAATCTTTTCCATCATCACTTGAACCATATCCTACGATCGAAACAGCATGATTTAAATTAGTTGATTCCCTGGGGTAATCCTCACCTCCATAAATTCCCTGGAAAAATAATAAAAGCAATTAATTAGATAAAACTTAAAAAAAAAATGAAAGGTTGATCCTTGGTCCTCAGAATTTATCATTGTCAAGATTAACTTTGTGCATTACATGTAAATTTCAAAACCAGATACTTTAATTTTATAAGGCAAAATTGAAACAATGTGTTATATATCACTACAAAAAAACATCCAATTTGCGACGGAATTTGCGACGGAATCAAATTCCGTCGCAAATTCCTTCGGAAAACCGTCGGAAATTCCGTCGGAAAATTTTCCGACGGAATTTCCGACGGAATTTTTTCCGTCGCAAAATTTGCCACGGAAAATATTCCGTCGGAAATTCTGACCTTTGCCACGGAATGTCCGACGGAAAATTCCGTCGGAAATTTCCGACGGAAGTTCCGACGGAATTTTGCGACGGAATTTAATTCCGTCGCAAATTCCGACGGAATTAAATTCCGTCGGAAATTCCCTCGCAATTTCCAACGGAATTTTAGACGGAATTGAATTCCGTGGCAAATTTAAAAATTATTTTTTAATTATTTAACATTTTAAAATTTATTTAATTTAATTTAAAAAAAATTATTTTTATAAAATTTATTATTTTTAATTTAATTTTTATTATTATTTTCTAATTTCTAAAATATTTTTAATTTTCAATCGTAGGTTTTGGTCCTTATAGGGGCAAAATAGTCATATAAAAAATAAAATTTATTAGTTATTAATTAATATTAGTAAATAAAATATTAGGAAATAATTACTTATTAGTTATTAATTAATGTTAATAAAAATTTAATTTTAGAAATTAAAAAAAATATGCACATAAGATTATATATATAATTGTGTGTAATAATAGAACACCAAAGCAGTCGAGCTCATCCGGTAAGGCATCGCGCGCGTACGGGCGAGGTCGTGGGTTCGAACCAAAGGATGGGCAAGTTGAGTTGCATTTCCAGGAAATATGAGGTTGCGACACGTGGCGGAGGGAGGTTGCGACACGTGGCGGAGGGAGGTTGCGACACGTGGCGGAGGGAGGATGCGACACGTGGCGGATCTGGGGGTCGACGACAAGGTGGATGCCGCCGGAGATGCCACGCGCTGTCGCCGGCGATGAGGGGGCGGTGGCCGGAGTTGCCAAGTGGATTTTTAAAATTTAAAAAATAAAATAAAATTTGCGACGGAATTTCCGACGGAAATGAATTCCGTCGGAAGTTCCGACGGAAAATTCCGTCTCAAATTTCCGTCTCAAATTCCGTCTCAAATTCCGTCGGAAATTGCGACGGAAATAAATTCCGTCGGAAATTTCCGACGGAATCTGAATTCCGTCGAAAAATTTTTTGTGACGCTGTTATTACCTACGGAATCAATTCCGTCGCAAATTCCGTCGGAAATCAATTCCGTCGCAAATTTTGTCTCAAATTCCGTCGCAAACTCAAATTCCGTCGCAAATTCCGTCTCAAATTCCGTCGCAAATTCAGTGTTTTTTTGTAGTGTATATACCCTCGTCATCTTTATAAAACACTTCAACAACGTGTTACCGGAATCGAGAAAAACTTAAACCCCATAGACTCTATCTTAAGATTTAATAAATTTTTAATCTTACCCCTATTTAACACTACCTCCGGTTCTAAATATAGTACAAAGTTTATAGTGCAATTTACACTACAAACTTTATCCTATATTTAGGACTGGAGGAAGTATAAAATAATGAGTGAAAATTGAGAAATCTAAGAACAATAAATTAGGGATAAGGTCGTACGTTCATATAATAAATTTAATAAGATGACTTATATTAATGACAAAAACAAATTGCAGATTATAATGAGTAGCGAGAGAATACTTACACCATTGTAAAGCTGAATATTTGTTGCATCTAAAGCCACAGCTACATGCTGCTTAACAACGGTGTAATATCCCAAAAATTAGTAAAGGTTAAATTAATCAAAAAAAAAATTTTACATGGTGTTAAATTTAGTTTTTGGAAGCTAAAATCAAGGGCTAAGATTTTTCCTTGAAAAACAATTTTAAGAGACAAATTGGACAACATTTACCTAACACTTATACAACTACCTACTCACACTACACCAAACACAAGAAGCTTCTATATGTGGACACAACATCATACTCTCTCCACTCTCTTAAGTTTCGGACAAGCACAAGTAGGAGGATAATATTTAATCAACTAAATTCCTCATCCATACACACACATTCCGTCAAGAAAAGGAAAAGAGATAGAAGGAGTTGGTCCACATGCCAACACACACAAGCACCCACACACATGTACACTACATCACACACACTCAATAAATTAATCAACACACTTTCCTTCAAAGCACAAAATAAGGAAGAGAAAGGACAATCAACATTTGGAACATATGGGCACACTTAAGGCAAAAAACATGACACCACTATCAATTGTTTCTTCTCATAATTGGCCATTTAATTGAGACACTTTCCTCTCTCTCATTTCATTTCTATTCGGCTAGATATGAGAGAGTAAGAGAAACAGAAAAGAAAATAGATAAAGAGAAAGAGAAGGTGGTGAACTTGAAGAACGCAGAAACAAGGTAAGTGAGTATCACACAATCTCACTCTCTAAATCACTTTTCTTGCTCTTAGAGTGTTCATAAACATTGTTCCTCTTGATGAGAGCTTCAATTCTATGGTCTCAGATTTCTCATCTGAGGTGTTTTGTGTCAGTTAGTTAGCCGGAGTGCCGTCCGAATACCGAACCACTAGTAGGAACGTGAAGAGGTAAGCATAGGTTTCATTTTGAACCGATTACTTCGTGTTTTCGTTGAGTTATTCCTTGTTCTTGAATCAACCACGTAATTCAACCAAGGGGTGTTTTTGAAGACTAAAGATGTTTTAAATCATATATAAGGTGATATATTATTATTAATGAAGTATTAGACTTGTTGGAGTTCAAAAGCACAAACTTGATTTTTGTTGTTTTGGGAGGCAGATTTCGGTTGGGGGATGAATCTTGTAGAAATAATTTTATTTTGGTATTTTTGAGCTTTCCATAGGATTCTACACGAAAAATTGTGTGAGAATAGGTTCTAGTTATAATTTTTGACAAACTGGTTTAAAGATTTAAAAAATTGGAAATTAAGTAAGCTTGTGCAACAAAGTTGCCAATGTGCGTTTTTGTCTGGCAGTTTTGTTGTGGTAAACTTTCACCATCCAAACTTCATCTGTTGATGATGAGATTTTCCAGAATTAAAGTGCACTTATAGACCTTTAATTTGATAGGTATTATGAAGGATTTCGATAAGTATACTAGGAGTTATAAATGTTTGAAGTATACCATTAAAACTGGTCAGATTTTCTGGCAACAGGGAGAAAAAGAAAAACTGGGAAGTGTGTGCAATCTCACAGCTACTGAAAGTATTTTTCCCTTAAAATAGACTTAATAAGGGTTACAGAGAATTTTGGATCATCCCAATTGAATTTTTCTAGAATTAGTTATGATTTTTCAAAGTTCAGTGAAAAATCTGTCAGTTTTTGGTAAATGTGCAAAAATTCAAAGTTAAGAGTTTGGTAATAGAATTTGACCTTTAATAATTGAGTTAAGCCTTTGGAGTAGCTTTAGCTCATTAGCTTCATATTGGACCTAATGTAGTGACCCTAATGGTAACCAACATAAGAGAATAATTTATGAAGAGTTAGACTAAGAAATAACTCATTACCCGTAAATTATAGGACTTGACACTTGCCCATGACATTCAAAGCACGTCAATCAAGATCAAGATTTCGAAAAATTGTCAAGTAGTAACTTATCCCTCACATATTATGTGATATGTTATATGCATGTTTGTACCATTGTGAATTTAAGCATTCAGATGAGAAGGGCTCAGGCCCAGTAGAATTTCCCAGCGCTGTGGCAAGGGACGGTTGTCCTTGAATTGGTAACTTTATGCTTTCTGCATATTGTGAATTTATCTCTGAATGTTGAATATGTTGATTGTACTATAACTTTGGTTGACATGGCATGATATATGTGCATTTTATATGAGTGATATCTGTTACTACTGAGATTCACTGAATCTCACCCTATTTTTCCAAAACAAATTTTCAGCTCGGGCAAGTAGTTCCTCAGGCAAGAAGGTAAACGCGGGCGAATGAAGCAAATGACTTAGAATTTAATTTTCAGTTGGTTATCTATTTGGAGTTGTATTTAATTTGTATTTAAGTGTGGTCAGTCTCATACTGACAAGATAGTAGACACGTAAATAAGCGCCTATGTATAAGCAAACGCAAAGTGACATCCGAACCAGTAGTGGACAGCCGTTCATTTAGGGCCGTTAATTTATTATAGTAGTTTGGGTTCCAGCAGAGAATTTATTAGTAAAAACTTTGATATGAAGAAATGAACCTAAAATGGATGGCTTGAAATGAATCATAAAATAAAATGAGACCAAATTTGAAAACAATTTTTGAAAAGATTTTTGAAAAAACCCACTCAACACACTGTTTGACGGAACTTCCGCTGTTTACAAAAGATTATCGGTCTCCTTATTAAAGATAATACTGCAGTTCAGCCGTCCATACGCTTACAAAACAAGGGCGTTACAAACGGCACACAAGAGAGCATCATCTGATTGAGCTACACGTTCATAGCTGTTAATTTTGACCGCACTGCTCCCATTCTGATTGAGAACCATATATATAGAAACAACAAATCAGAGAAAGAGAAGAGAGACATATATATAATATCTGCATAGATACATTGACAGAGATATATATATATATATATAGAGAGAGAGAGAGAGAGGCAGACAGACAGAGGGAGCATGTTGGCTCTGCAAGAACCCTGTTGAGCTTCATAAGGATAATCATCTTGTTTGCTAATGCCACCATTATTGACAGCATAATCATAGGCATCAGAACTTCAGAAGGCCATCCTCCAGAACAACCTTGGCTGTTGGAATCGAATGTATGATTTGTTGCTCAGAAAGGGTAATAAGTTCCCTTGTGGCTATTGCATGTGCTAATTAAATGGCCGCAGCAGCTGCAAATGCCCAGCAACCACCTGCCAATCATTAAAACATAATTCTATTAAGTCCTTTGAGAATCAAAGTAATAAATATGATACAACTTTGTTGGTTGAACAAGAAGAGAGGCTTACCACAACTTTGTTGGTTTTTAACTCCTGTGACAACTCCACTCTGTCTCCAATCCATGGAAGCAGGTGCTCCACAGGAGTCCTTCTGCTGCCAATAATCCGTCTTCGTATTAGCGGTGGTGTTGGCGGTGGTGGCCGGCATCTTGAGCTTACTTGGTTAAATTACCTTAAACTCCTCAGGACTCATATCAGCGAACTTGTTGAGGCCGAAACTATAGCTTGAAGGAGATTTTGATTTCTTAGCATTCATCTCAGTAATATACTTGAGATTCCTTTGGAATATTTGGTATCTAGTTTCACTCTCTTCAGAGTTTAGGTAGATTCTTCCATGCTTCTTCATCCATTGTTGGAATATTCCAAACTCTTGTCCTCCCTTTGAAGGAAAAACAAAGTCCTTAGTATGGAATCCTGAAGAGAGACTTATTGGAATGGAACACCAAATCATGGAAAGAAGGAACAACCTAGTTGTGTAGAAAGCCATGCTTATATTTTATGTTTCAGATGTTGTAAGATCTGTTGAAGCTTGAAATAAGCTTGCATGGAATTGAAATGAGTCATGAGGCATATATATAGTGTAATTCTTGATACCGACTTATGGGGAAAAAAAATAGAAGACATTAAATGTTGTATTTATATTTTCTATTTGACTTGCATTAAAATAGAAAAAAATGAGTCATTGGTGTGATTCATGTTCGTATATGGATCAATGTTTCTCCGTTTAATGTTTGGTCAAAAAGATCATTATTATATCATTCCATTCTAGGGAGAGGAGTGTCTCCATTTACCTTCATCTCCATTTACTTTCCCCACCATTGGATCAACTTCCTATGATTGAAATTTAACATTTTATAACAATATATCATAATCTTTAATAACAAAAAATATTTAAATAAATTTAAACTATTAAAACTTAACCTGAAAAATTCAGAAGTTTGGGAGATAAAAAGTAAAAATAAATAAATAAATTAAACATTTTAATAACAGTCTACAATGTTGAAGTATTTAGATATAATTTTAATAGTGTAAATTTATTTATATTTTTTGTATTTAATATTATAGTAATATTACTACAAAATGTTAAATCCCAACCATCAGAAATTCATCAAATGGTGGAGAAAGTAAATGGAGGGAAAATAGATAGGAAAGTAAATGGAGACGCCCCTCTCTAGCGTTCTGGCATGGGTTAGGTGATCATAGAAAAAATTTCTATATGTAGTAAGTAATTTCAACCCTTTTTGTTTTTATTGATATCTATATATGGTAACAAGCAAATGAAGAGAAGGGAAGCTTTAATTCGTAGAAGTTTCAAATTTTGTTTTCTATAAATCAATTCTCTTGATTTTTTTATTTTAAAAAATTTTTAATAACCGAAATTTATTATGAAATTACCGAAAGTATTTTTTCGGTCATAGTCTCTGGCATATCTCCTATCAACACGTTCCTCAAATCCTATGACCCAAAAGAACATGATTCATATGCATAATATAAGTGTTATGTGTATTATACCCTTTCATGTTCCATACCGTATGGAAGACGTTCAGCATGACCCTATCAGAGAGAGGTGGACGCCCAGATATGGAATGTATTTGGGGGGGGGGGGGGGGGGGTGGATTAAAATAACAAGTTGCATACCTAATAATGAGATATCGGCCCCATACAACGTCATATCATCCTATGTTGCTTGGCCTGTTTAAAAATATTCACCCTGTATATATAAAAGGTGATTTTAGCCGAGTTATGTTGTTAAAAAAATAGTTTAAATGAGTTAAGAGTAATACATATGTAAGAAATATTTTTTAAAAATATGTTAATATCTATGAATGAGTAAGAGAGAGAGAGTAATAATGAGAAAAATGATGAAAGAGAATATATGAGGGAAAGATGATATGAGAGAATGAAGAGGATGAGAGAAAACAAAGGGAATAAGTCAATGTTTTAATTAACAAAATGCATGAAATTAATTGAAGGAAAAATAGGTAAAAATACATTTATTAGTGAGGTCAAATCAAAGAGGACCTTATAAAAAAGGACAAACCTATTAAAAAAAGAACAAAAATTATGTCCAATTCATTATATCCTATCTAAGCAGTTCACCAATTAGAATATGTCACATATATTCATTAAACACCTCTCTTGGGCATCTCTGTTTCTCTTCTTCATTGAACTTGCTGACCTTATTCTCTTGCTTCTCTTTCAAATCAATCCGAGCTCTCCCCATAATCCACCTGCTTTCTTCTCTATTTTCCAAGACTGTAGCAACAGAGGCCAATAAAAGAGGGAACAAGCTACTAGGGATGGTGTTGCATCCCAAACCTAGAGTCAATGCATCTCCAGACCTCAAAGAAAAAGAAGCTTAGCCACCCAAAAAATGGTGTGTTAATGCTCAGGAAAAAGTAAAAATAAAGCTTGCTGGGATTCTCAAGTTTCATTTCAAATTTCTGATAGTTAATTAGACAAAAAAAAAAAAAAAAAAAAAAAAAGCAAACGAAAGATTTATACCAACCATCCTCTCATGATTTGTTAATAGAGAGAAGGGAAGTACCATCTGAAATCAAAAAAGAATGAAGGACAACCCTTTGATTTGCTTTGATTTCATTTGTTGTGATTTGTGAATGGCTGAAAGAGAATCAATTCATTGCCGATAAAGCTCATTAGGGTTAGCAGCAAATAGGGTTGTAACTCCTTGGGCACTGTGTAACATCCCAACTTTTAATTACCGATATATATTGTAAAATATGTGGAAATATTCAATAAAATGAAATGGTGAGTTTTGGAGGATGTGATTTTGTTGCTAGTGAAAATTCCCTGTGATGTAGTGAGTTTGTCATGTGGTTTTGGATGAACAAATGATAGGAAAAAATTATGAAATTTTACAAGATGAAAATAGACATCCTAAGCTTTAATTTTATAGATTATAGGTAATTTTTGGGGTTGTATGCAAAAACTTTTGAATTTTTGAAGTTAGTCTAGGAAAACTGTTTATTTTCTAGAACAACATCCAAAGAATTTAATTCTGGAAATTTTCAGCTTCCAATTGGTTATAGGCTATATTTTTCCTTGAAACTACACTCAGTAAGTGTTTTATAGCCTTTGGAATCACTCCAATTTTATGTCTACAAATTTAGTTATGATTTTTCAAAGTTTGGGCAGAAAAACTGCCAGAATTGCCAAATAATCTGAAAATGAAGAAAATGTTGAGATGCCAATTTTGAAATTATGAGATAAATGGGAAAAGCCATTTGGGCTGATTGAAGGACCCTTAGACGTGATTATGGATGGACCAAGGAGAGGAAAAATTAGTTACATGTAGTTAGAGTCCAATTACTTTTTGTACTCAAAAGTCAAAATTTAGTATTTTGGATAATTAAATAAATTAAGGGAAAATAGATATATTTATGACAACTTTTTCCCTTCATCCTTTATGCTTCATTTCGTGCTCACCATGGAGAAAGGGGAGAGAGAGAGTGCTTTGGTGTTCTAGATAGAAAGAGAAGCAATTTCGCCAGGTAAGCTTGATTTCTTCAGTGAATTAGCTCTTGACCTGTATAACCCTTCCTTTACATGAATCAAGGTGTTTTGAAGCAAAATTTCAGTGTTTTGGGAGGCTAGGGTTTCAACCAACAAGGGAAAAGCTAGAAGGAAGCAAATGTGACTTCTTAAACTTCAATCATTGGTTGTTTTGGTTGTTGTCACTGCAAAAAAAAACCTTGATTTAGTAGCGGTTAAAAAGATGTATTTGTAGTAGTTATAACAGTTACAAACATAATCAATAGCAGTTCATAAAACCACTACAAAATTCACTGTTGCAAGCGGACTTCTGGTTGATTTGCTGTGATTAGTTTAATTGGTGAATTTCTGGTTGATTTGCTGTAATTGTAAAAATTGGGAAACATTGAACCCTAGACATTATGCTGCCAAAATTTAGTCCAAATGGGGATTATAATGTAATTAAATAGTCGTAATTTCTTTCGGAATAGAATTCCATGACAAATTCCCTTGTAATTTCCAATAGAATTCAATTTCGTTGCAAATTCCATGAGGGAATTTCTGACAAAATTTAATTCCATTGGAAATTCCCTCACTATTGAATTCCATAATTTAATTTATATCCTAAGAAGCCTATGTGAAGAATAATGATGAGCATTATCCTCTATATATCCTCCTGCCACTTCCCTCTTTTCAAGCCACTGTTCAATATTTTTGTCCTTCGTCATGGATAGGATAGACTATATTGCATAGAGGACAAGGTCTAACCACCGTCATCCTCCAACTCCTCCCACAGGAAATGAAAGGGGCTCCCTAACAAATCCAATTTATGTGAGTGAAGAAGAAGAGGTAGAGAGTGGAGAAGAAAAAGATTTCCGTCACTACAAACAAAACATGAAATTTCTGATGGAATTCAAGAAGAATATTTGCGTCGCTAAAAAAAATGAAATTTCCTATGGAATTCAATTCTGTGGGAAATTCCGTCCGAAATTTCGAATGGAAAATTTCGACGGAATTTCTGTCAGAATTTAATTCCATAATAAATTCTGAGGGAATTTCTAACGGAATTTAATGCATTAGTAATTTCTGACAGAATAGAATTCCTTGGCAAATTCCCTTGTAATTTTTGACGGAATTCAATTATAGCGCAAATTCCATGAGGGAATTTCTGACAGAATTTAATTCTGTCGGAAATTCTCTCACTATTGAATTCCATAATTCAATTTATATCCTAAGAAGCCTATGTGAAGAATAATTTTCAGCATTGTCCTCTATATATCCTCTTGCCACTCCCCTCATTTCAAGCCATTGTTCATTGTTTTTGCTCTAATTAAGTCATGGATATGATAGACTGTATTGCAAAGAGGAAAAGGTCTAATTGTCGTCCTCCTCCTCCACCTCCTCCCACCAAAAATGAAAGTGGCTCCCTAATAAATCTAATTTACGTGAGTAAGAAGAAGAGGTAGAGAGTGGAGAAGAAGAAGATTTGCGTCACTAAAAAAATAATGAAATTTCCCATAGAATTCAATTCCGTGACAAATTCCGTATGAAAACCGTCACAAACTCGGAAGGAATTTCTGACGGAATTTTTTCCAGGGCAAATAAACCATGAAAATTATTCTGTCTGAAATTCTGACTTTTGCCACAGAATTTCTGACGGAAAATTCCGACGGAATTTAATTTTGTCATAAATTCTGAGGGAAAATTTCTGATAGAATTTAATTCTTTCTTAATTTCTTAGGGAATAGAATTCCGTGGCAAATTCCATTGTAATTTCCAATGGTATTCAATTTCGTCGCAAATTCCATGAGGGAATTTCTGACAGAATTTAACTCTGTCGAAAATTCTCTCACTATTGAAATCCATAATTCAATTTAAATCCTAAGAAACCTATGTGAAGAATAATGATGAGCATTGTCCTCTACATATCCTCCTGACACTCCCCTCAAATCAAGCCACTGTTCATTGTTTTTGCTCTTAGTCATGGAAAGGAGATATTGTATTGTAGAGAGGAAAAGGTCTAACCACCATCGTCCTTCACCTCCTCCCACAGGAAATAAAAGAGGCTCCCTAATAAAACCAATTTACATCAGTGAACAAGAAAAGGTAGAGAGTGGAAAAGAAAAAGATTTGCATTACTACAAAAAAAACGTGAAATTTCCCATAGAATTCAATTCCGTGGGAAATTCCGTACGAAAACCGTCACAAATCTGGACGGAATTTCTGACGGAATTTTTTCCAGGGCAAATAAACCATGGAAATTATTCTGTCTGAAATTCAGACTTTTGCCATGGAATTTCTGATGGAAAATTCCGATGGATTTTATGTCAAAATTTAATTCCGTCAGAAATTACCAGGGAATTTCTGACAGAATTTAATTCCTTATTAATTTCTTAGGGAATAGAATTCCTTGGCAAATTCCCTTGAAATTTCCGACGGAATTCAATTTCGTCGTAAAATCCATGACGGAATTTCTGACGGAATTTGATTCCGTCAGAAATTCCCTCAATATTGAATTCTATAATTCAATTTAGATACTAAGAAGCCTCTGTGAAGAATAAAGATGAGAATTGTCCTCTACATATCCTGCTGCCACTTCCCTCATTTCAAACCACTGTTTAATGTTTTTGCTCACCGTCATGGATAGGATAGACTATATTGCAAAGAGGACAAGGCCTAACCACCGTCCTCCTCCACCTCCTCCTACAGGAAATGAAAGGAACTACCTAATAAATCCAATTTACGTGAGTGAAGAAGAAGAGGTAGAGAGTGGAGAAGAAAAAGATTTCCGTCACTACCAAAAAAAACATGAAATTTCTGACAGAATTCAAGAAGATTTGCGTGGCTAGAAAAATCATGAAATTTCTGATGGAATTCAATTCCGTGGAAATTCAGTCCGAAAACCGTCACAAATTAGGATGGAATTTCTGACAGAATTTTTTTAGGGTAAATAAGCCATGAAAATTATTCTATTGGAAATTCTGACTTTTACCCCAGAATTTCTGACGGAAAATTCCGACAGAATTTTGGTCGGAGTCTAATTTCGTAAGAAATTACGAGGGAATTTCTGACGGAATTTTATTCCGTCTTAATTTCTTACAGAATATATTTCCCTTGCAAACTTCATTGAAAATTCCAACAGAATTCAATTACGTCACAAAAATTCCATGACGGAATTTCTGACGGAATTTAAATCCGTCAGAAATTCCCTCACTATTGAATTCCATAATTCAATTTATATCATAAGAAGCCTATGTGAAGAATAGTGATGAGCATTGTCCTCAACATATCCTCCTGCCACTCCACTCATTTCAAGCCACTCTTCATTGATTTTGCTCTCAGTAAAGGAAACGAGAGATTGTATTGCAAAGAGGAAAAAGGCTAACCACCGTCCTCCTCCACCTCCTCCCACAGGAAAAAAAAGGGGCTCCCTAATAAATCCAATTTAGGTGAGTGAAGAAGAGGTAGAGATTGGAAAAGAAAAACATTTATCATGAAATTTCCGATGGAATTCAATTCCGTGGGAAATTCCGTCCGAAAACCCTCACAAATTCGAACGGAATTTCTGACGGAATTTTTTCAGAGGCAAATAAGCCTTGGAAATTATTTCTTCAGAAATTCTATCTTTTGCGGTAGAATTTTTTACGGAAAATTCTAACGGAAATTCTAATGGAAAATTCCAATGCAATTTCTGTCGGAATTAAATTCCGTCGTAATTTCTCAGGGGATTTCTAACAAAATTTAATTCCTTCTTAATTTCGTACGGAAAAGAATTCCGTGGCAAATTCCCTTGTAATTTTCAACAGAATTCAATTTCATCACAAATTCCATTACGGAATTTCTAACGGAATTTAATTCCGTTTGAAATTCCCTCACTATTGAATTCCATAATTCAATTTATATCCTAAGAAGCCTTTGTGAAGAATAATGATGAGCATTGTCCTCTACATATCATCCTGCCACTCCCGTCATTTCAAGTCAATGTTCATTGATTTTACTCTCAGTAAAGGAAAGGAGAGATTGTATTGCAAAGAGGATAAGGTCTAACTATCTTCCTCCACCACCTCCTCCCACAGGAAATTAAAGGGGCTCTATAATAAATCCAATTTATGTGAGTGAAGAAGAGGTAGAGAGTGGAAAAGATAAAGATTTACGTCACTACAAAAACCATGAAATTTTCGACGGAATTAAATGAGAAGATTTGGGTCACTAAAAAATCTTGAAATTTCCCATAGAATTCAATTCCGTGGGAAATTCCGTACGAAAACCGTCACAAACTCGGACGGAATTTCTGACGGAATTATTTTCAGGGCAAATAAACCATGGTAATTATTCTGTCTGAAATTCTGACTTTTGCCACTGAATTTCTTTCTGAAAATTTCGACGGAATTTAATTCCGTTGAAAATTCTCTCACTATTGAAATCCATAATTCAATTTAAATTCTAAGAAGCCTATGTGAAGAATAATGATGAGCATTGTCCTCTACATATCCTCCTGACACTCCCATCAAATCAAGCCACTGTTCATTGTTTTTGCTCTCATTCAAGGAAAGGAGGTATTGTATTGCAAAGAGGACAAGGTTTAACCATCGTCCTCCCACAGGAAATGAAAGAGGCTCCCTAATAAAACCAATTTACGTCGGAGAACAAGAAAAGGCAGAGAGTGGAAAAGAAAAAGATTTGTGTCACTACAAAAAAAACATGAAATTTCCGTTGGAATTCAAGAATAAGATTTGCGTCACTAAAAAAATCTTGAAATTTCCTATAGAATTCAATTCCGTGGGAAATTCAGTTCAAAATCCGTCACAAACTCGGATGGAATTTTTTCATGGGCAAATAAACCATGGAAATTATTCTGTCTGAAACTCTGACTTTTGCTACGGAATTTTTGACGGAAAATTCCTACGGATTTTATGTCAGAATTTAATTGCGTCAAAAATTACTAGGTAATTTCTGACAGAATTTAATTCATTCTTAATTTCTTAGGAAATAGAATTCAGTGGCAAATTTCCTTGAAATTTCTGACGGAATTCAATTTCGTCGTAAAATCCATGATAGAATTTCTGACAGAATTTGATTCCGTCAGAAATTTCTTCAATATTGAATTCCATAATTCAATTTAGATACTAAGAAGCCTATGTGAAGAATAATGATGAGCATTGTCCTCTATATATCCTCCTGCCACTTCCCTCATTTCAAACCAATGTTTAATGTTTTTGCTCCCTGTCATGGATAGGATAGACTATATTGCAAAGAGGACAAGGCCTAACCACCGTCCTTCTCCACCCTCACAAATTCGGACGAAATTTTTTCCTAGGCAAATAAGCCCTGGAAATTATTTCATTAGAAATTCTATCTTTTTCCTTGGAATTTTTAACGGAAAATTCTAACGAAAATTATGATGGAAAATTCCAATGGAATTTCTGTCGGAATTTAATTCCGTCGTAAATTCTGAAGGGATTTCTAACAAAATTTAATCCTTCTTAATTTCATACGGAAAAGAATTCCGTGGCAAATTCCCTTGTAATTTCCAACACAATTCAATTTCGCCACAAATTCCATTACGGAATTTCTGAAGGAATTTAATTCCGTCCGAAATTCCCTCACTATTGAATTCCATAATTCAATTTATATCCTAAGAAGCCTTTGTGAACAATAATGATGAGCATTGTCCTCTACATATCCTCCTGCCACACCCCTCATTTCAAGTCAATGTTCATTAATTTTACTCTCAATAAAGGAAAGGAGAGATTGTATTGCAAAGAGGACAAGGTCTAACCATCGTCCTCCACCACCTCCTCCCACAGGAAATGAAAGGGGCTCCATAATAAATCCAATTTACGTGAGTGAAGAAGAGGTGCAGAGTGGAAAAGATAAAGATTTGCGTCACTACAAAAAAACCATGAAATTTTCGAAGGAAATAAATAAGAAGATTTGCGTCACTAAAAAGATCATGAAATTTTCGATGGAATTCAATTCTGTGGGAAATTCCGTTCGAAAACCGCTACAAATTCGGACGGAATTTGTGACAGAATTTTTTCCGGGGCAAATAAACCATGAAAATTATTCCATCGAAAATTCTGATTTTTGCCATGGTGTTTCTGACGGAAAATTCCTACAGAATTTCTGTCGGAATCTAATTCCGTCAGAAATTATGAGGGAATTTCTTACGGAATTTTATTCCTTCTTAATTTCTTTGGGAATATATTTCCGTTGCAAATTACATTGAAATTTCTGACGGAATTCAATTTTGTCGTAAATTCCATGATGGAATTTCTGACTAAATTTAGTTCCGTCCAAAATTTCCTCACTATTGAATTACATAATTCAATTTATATCTTAAGAAGCCTATGTGAAAAATAATTATGAGCATTGTCCTCAACATATCCTCCGGCACTCCCCTAATTTTAAACCACTTTTAATTGATTTCACTCTCAATAAAGGAAAGGAGAGATTGTATTGCAAAGAGGAAAAAGCCTAACCACCGTTCTACTCCACCTCCTCCTACAGGAAATAAAAGGGGCTCCCTAATAAATCCAATTTACTTGAGTGAAGAAGAAGCGTAGAGAGTGGAAAAGAAAATGATTTGCATCACTACAAAAACACTTGAAATTTCCGATGGAATTCAAGAAGATTTCCGTCACTAAAAAAATCATGAAATTTCCCAAAGAATTCAATTCCGCGGGAAATTCCGTACGAAAACCGTCACAAACTCGGACGGAATTTCTGACGGAATTTTTTCCAGGGCAAATAAACAATGGAAATTATTCTGTCTGAAATTCTGACTTTTGACACGGAATTTTTGACAGAAAATTCCGACGGATTTTATGTCATAATTTAATTGCGTCAGAAATTACCAAGGAATTTCTGACAGAATTTAATTCCTTATTAATTTCTTAGGGAATAGAATTCCTTGGCAAATTCCCTTGAAATTTCCGACGGAATTCAATTTCGTCGTAAGATCCATGAGGAATTTCTGAAGGAATTTGATTTCGTCAGAATTTCCCTCAATATTGAATTCCATAATTCAATTTAGATACTAAGAAGCCTATGTGAAGAATAATGATGAGCATTGTCCTCTACATATCCTCCTGCCACTTCCCTTATTTCAAACCAATGTTTAATGTTTTTGCTCCCCGTCATGGATAGGATAGACTATATTGCAAAGAGGACAAGGCCTAACCACTGTCCTCCTCCACCTCCTCCTACAGGAAATGAAAGGAACTCCCTAATAAATCCAATTTACGTGAGTGAAGAAGAAGAGGTAGGGAGTGCAGAAGAAAAAGATTTCCGTCACTACAAAAAAAACAGGAAATTTCTGACAGAATTCAAGAAGATTTGCATCGCTAAAAAAAATCATGAAATTTCTGATGGAATTCAATTCCGTGAAAATTCCGTCCGAAAACCCTCACAAATTCGGACGGAATTTCTGACGGAATTTTTTTTTGGGCAAATAAGTCATGTAAATTATTCTATTGGAAATTGTGACTTTTGCCCTAGAATTTCTGACGGAAAATTCCGACTGAATTTTGGTCGGAGTCTAATTCGGTCAGAAATTTTGAGGGAATTTCTAACGAAATTTTATTCCGTCTTAATTTCTTACAGAATATATTTCCCTTTCAAATTTCTTTGAAAATTCCGACAGAATTCAATTACGTCACAAAAATTCCATGACGGAATTTCTAACGGAATTTAAATCCGTCGGAAATTCCCTCACTATTGAATTCCATAATTCAATTTATATCCTAAGAAGCCTATGTGAAGAATAGTAATGAGCATTGTCCTCAACATATCCTCCTGCCACTCCACTCATTTCAAGACACTCTTCATTGATTTTGCTCTCAGTAAAGGAAAGGAGAGATTGTATTGCAAAGAGGAAAAAGGCTAACCACCGTCCTCCTGCACCTCCTCCAACGGGAAAAGAAAGGTGCTTCCAAATAAATCCAATTTATGTGAGTGAAGAAGAGGTAGAGATTGGAAAAGATAAACATTTATCATGAAATTTCCGGTGGAATTCAATTTCGTGGGAAATTCCGTCCGAAAACCGTCACAAATTCGGACGGAATTTATGACGGAATTTTTTCCAGGGCAAATAAACCGTGAAAATTATTCTGACTTTTGCCACAGAATTTCTGACGGAAAATTCCGACGGAATTTAATTTTGTCATAAATTCTGAGGGAAAATTTCTGATAGAATTTAATTCTTTCTTAATTTCTTAGGGAATAGAATTCCGTGGCAAATTCCATTGTAATTTCCAATGGTATTCAATTTCGTCGCAAATTCCATGAGGGAATTTCTGACAGAATTTAACTCCGTCGAAAATTCTCTCACTATTGAAATCCATAATTCAATTTAAATCCTAAGAAACCTATGTGAAGAATAATGATGAGCATTGTCCTCTATATATCCTCCTGCCACTTCCCTTATTTCAAACCAATGTTTATTGTTTTTTATCACCGTCATGGATAGGATAGACTATATTGCAAAAAGGAGAAGGCATAACCAGTGTCCTCCTCCACCTCCTCCTATAGGAAATGAAAGGAACTCCCTAATAAATCCAATTTACGTGAGTGAAGAAAAAGAGGTAGGGAGTGGTGAAGAAAAAGATTTCCGTCACTACAAAAAAAACATGAAATTTCTGATGGAATTCAATTCCGTGAAAATTCCGTCCGAAAACCCTCACAAATTCGGACGGAATTTCTGACGGAATTTTTTTTTGGCCAAATAAGCCATGTAAATTATTCTATTGGAAATTCTGACTTTTGCCCCGGAATTTCTAACTGAAAATTCCGACAGAATTTTGGTTGGAGTCTAATTCCGTTAGAAATTGTGAGGGAATTTCTGAGTTTTAATTTCTTACAGAATATATTTCCCTTTCAAATTTCTTTGAAAATTCCGACAAAATTCAATTACGTCACAAAAATTCCATGACGGAATTTCTAACGGAATTTAAATCCGTCGGAAATTCCCTCACTATTGAATTCCATAATTCAATTTATATCCTAAGAAGCCTATGTGAAGAATAGTAATGAGCATTGTCCTCAACATATCCTCCTGCCACTCCACTCATTTCAAGCCACTCTTCATTGATTTTGCTCTCAGTAAAGGAAAGGAGAGATTGTATTGCAAAGAGGAAAAATGCTAACCACCGTCCTCCTGCACCTCCTCCAACGGGAAAAGAAAGGTGCTTCCAAATAAATCCAATTTATGTGAGTGAAGAAGAGGTAGAGATTGGAAAAGATAAACATTTATCATGAAATTTCCGGTGGAATTCAATTTCAGGGGAAATTCCGTCCGAAAACCCTCACAAATTCGGACGGAATTTCTGACGGAATTTTTTCTGAGGCAAATAAGCCCTGGAAATTATTTCGTCAGAAATTCTATCTTTTACCGTGGAATTTGTGACGAAAAATTCTGATGGAAAATTCCAATGGAATTTCTGTTGGAATTTAATTCCGTCGTAAATTCTGAGGGGATTTCTAAAAGAATTTAATTCCTTCTTAATTTCTTACGGAAAAGAATTCCGTGGCAAATTCCCTTGTAATTTCGAACAGAATTCAATTTCGTCACAAATTTCATTTCGGAATTTGTGACGGAATTTAATTCCGTTCAAAATTCCCTCACTATTGAATTTCATAATTCAATTTATATCCTAAGAAGTCTTTGTGAAGAATAATGATTCGCATTGTCCTCTACATATCCTGCTGCCACTCCCCTCATTTCAAGTCAATGTTCATTGATTTTACTCTCAGTAAAGGAAAGGAGAGATTGTATTGCAAAGACGACAAGGTCTAACCATCGTCCTCCATCACCTCCTCCCACAAGAAATAAAAGGAGCTCCATAATAAATCCAATTTACATGAGTGAAGAAGAGGTACATAGTGAAAAAGATAAAGATTTGCGTCACTACAAAAAAACCATGAAATTTTTAGTGGAATTAAATAAGAAGATTTGTGTCACTAAAAAAATCAAGAAATTTCCCAAAAAATTCAATTTCGTGGGAAATTCCGTCCGAAAACCGTCACAAATTCGGACGGAATTTATGACGGAATTTTTTCCAGGGCAAATAAACCGTGAAAATTATTCCAACGGAAATTCTGATTTTTGCCACGGTGTTTCTGACGGAAAATTCCTACAGAATTTCTGGCGGAATCTAATTCTGTCAGAAATTACGAGGGAATTTCTGACGGAATTCAATTTCGTCGTAAATTCCATGACGGAATTTCTGACTGAATTTAATTCCGTCCGAAACTTCCTCACTATTGAATTACATAATTCAATTTATATCCTAAGAAGCCTATGTGAAGAATAATTATGAGCATTGTCCTCAACATATCCTCCGGCACTCCCCTCATTTTAAACCACTTTTCATTGATTTCACTCTCAATAAAGGAAAGGAGAGATTGTATTGCAAAGTCGAAAAAGCCCAACTACCGTTCTACTCCACCTCCTCCTACAGGAAATGAAAGGGGCTCCCTAATAAATCCAATTTACATGAGTGAAGAAGAAGACGTAGAGAGTGGAAAAGAAAAAGATTTGCGTCACTACAAAAAAAACATGAAATTTCCAGCGAAATTCAAGAAGATTTACGTCACTAAAAAAATCATGAAAATTCCCACAGAATTCATTTCCGTGGGAAATTCAGTTCGAAAACCGTCACAAACTCGGATGGAATTTCTAACGGAACTTTTTCAAGGACAAATAAACCATGGAAATTATTCTGTCTGAAATTCTGACTTTTCTCACGGAATTTCTGACGGAAAATTCTGACGGATTTTATGTCAGAATTGCGTTAGAAATTATCAGAGAATTTCTGACAGAATATAATTCCTTCTTAATTTCTTAGGGAATAGAATTCAGTGGCAAATTTCCTTGAAATTTCTGACGGAATTTGATTCCGTCAGAAATTCCCTCAATATTGAATTCCATAATTCAATTTATATACAAAGAAGCCTATGTGAAGAATAATGATGAGCATTGTCCTCTATATATCCTCCTGCCACTTCCCTTATTTCAAACCAATGTTTATTGTTTTTTATCACCGTCATGGATAGGATAGACTATATTGCAAAAAGGAGAAGGCCTAACCAGTGTCCTCCTCCACCTCCTCCTATAGGAAATGAAAGGAACTCCCTAATAAATCCAATTTACGTGAGTGAAGAAGAAGAGGTAGGGAGTGGTGAAGAAAAAGATTTCCGTCACTACAAAAAAAACATGAAATTTCTGATGGAATTCAATTCCGTGAAAATTCCGTCCGAAAACCCTCACAAATTCGGACGGAATTTCTGACGGAATTTTTTTTTGGCCAAATAAGCCATGTAAATTATTCTATTGGAAATCCTGACTTTTGCCCCGGAATTTCTAACGGAAAATTCCGACAGAATTTTGGTTGGAGTCTAATTCCGTTAGAAATTATGAGGGAATTTCTGAGTTTTAATTTCTTACAGAATATATTTCCCTTTCAAATTTCTTTGAAAATTCCGACAAAATTCAATTACGTCACAAAAATTCCATGACGGAATTTCTAACGGAATTTAAATCCGTCGGAAATTCCCTCACTATTGAATTCCATAATTCAATTTATATCCTAAGAAGCCTATGTGAAGAATAGTAATGAGCATTGTCCTCAACATATCCTCCTGCCACTCCACTCATTTCAAGCCACTCTTCATTGATTTTGCTCTCAGTAAAGGAAAGGAGAGATTGTATTGCAAAGAGGAAAAAGGCTAACCACCGTCCTCCTGCACCTCCTCCAACGGGAAAAGAAAGGTGCTTCCAAATAAATCCAATTTATGTGAGTGAAGAAGAGGTAGAGATTGGAAAAGATAAACATTTATCATGAAATTTCCGGTGGATTTCAATTTCGGGGGAAATTCCGTCCGAAAACCTTCACAAATTCAGACGGAATTTCTGACGGAATTTTTTCTGAGGCAAATAAGCCCTGGAAATTATTTCGTCAGAAATTCTATCTTTTACCGTGGAATTTGTGACGAAAAATTCTGATGGAAAATTCCAATGGAATTTCTGTTGGAATTTAATTCCGTCGTAAATTCTGAGGGGATTTCTAAAAGAATTTAATTCCTTCTTAATTTCTTACGGAAAAGAATTCCGTGGCAAATTCCCTTGTAATTTCGAACATAATTCAATTTCGTCACAAATTTCATTTCGGAATTTGTGACGGAATTTAATTCCGTTCAAAATTCCCTCACTATTGAATTTCATAATTCAATTTATATCCTAAGAAGCCTTTGTGAAGAATAATGATTCGCATTGTCCTCTACATATCCTGCTGCCACTCCCCTCATTTCAAGTCAATGTTCATTGATTTTACTATCAGTAAAGGAAAGGAGAGATTGTATTGCAAAGAGGACAAGGTCTAACCATCGTCCTCCACCACCTCCTCCCACAGGAAATGAAAGGGGCTCCATAATAAATCCAATTTACGTGAGTGAAGAAGCGATAAAGAGTGGAAAAGATAAAGATTTGCGTCACTACAAAAAAACCATGAAATTTTCAGACGAATTAAATAAGAAGATTTACGTCACTAAAAAAATCATGAAATTTCCCAAAGAATTCAATTCCGTGGGAAATTCCGTCCGAAAATAGCCACAAATTCGGACGGAATTTATGGCGGAATTTTTTCTGGGGCAAATAAGCTGTGAAAATTATTCCAACGGAAATTCTAATTTTTGCCACGGAGTTTCTGACGGAAAATTCCGACAGAATTTCTGTCGAAATCTAATTCCGTCAGAAATTACGAGGGAATTTCTGACGGAATTTTATTCCTTCATAATTTCTTGGGGAATATATTTCTGTTGCAAATTACATTGAAATTTCTGACGGAATTCATTTTCGTCGTAAATTCCATAACGGAATTTCTGACTAAATTTAATTCCGTCCGAAACTTCCTCACTATTGAATTACATAATTCAATTTATATCCTAAGAAGCCTATGTGAAGAATAATTATGAGCATTGTCCTCAACATATCCTCCGGCACTCCCCTCATTTTAAACCACTTTTCATTGATTTCACTCTCAATAAAGGAAAGGAGAGATTGTATTGCAAAGTCGAAAAAGCCCAACTACCGTTCTACTCCACCTCCTCCTACAGGAAATGAAAGGGGCTCCCTAATAAATCCAATTTACATGAGTGAAGAAGAAGACGTAGAGAGTGGAAAAGAAAAAGATTTGCGTCACTACAAAAAAAACTTGAAATTTCCAGCGAAATTCAAGAAGATTTACGTCACTAAAAAAATCATGAAATTTCCCATAGAATTCAATTCCCTGGGAATTCAGTTCAAAAACCGTCACAAACTCGGACGGAATTTCTGACGGAACTCTTTCAAGGGCAAATAAACCATGGAAATTATTCTGTCTGAAATTCTGACTTTTCTCACGGAATTTCAAACGGAAAATTCTGACGGATTTTATGTCAGAATTGCGTTAGAAATTATCAGAGAATTTCTGACAGAATATAATTCCTTCTTAATTTCTTAGGGAATAGAATTCAGTGGCAAATTTCCTTGAAATTTCTGACGGAATTCAATTTCATCGTAAAATCCATGACAGAATTTCTGACGGAATTTGATTCCGTCAGAAATTCCCTCAATATTGAATTCCATAATTCAATTTATATACTAAGAAGCCTATGTGAAGAATAATGATGAGCATTGTCCTCTATATATCCTCCTGCCACTTCCCTTATTTCAAACCAATGTTTAATGTTTTTGCTCATCGTCATAGATAGGATAGACTATATTGCAAAAAGGACAAGGCCTAACCAGTGTCCTCCTCCACCTCCTCCTATAGGAAATGAAAGGAACTCCCTAATAAATCCAATTTACGTGAGTGAAGAAGAAAAGGTAAGGAGTGGTGAAGAAAAAGATTTCCGTCACTACAAAAAAAAACATGAAATTTTTGACAGAATTCAAGAAGATTTGCATTGCTAAAAAAATCATGAAATTTCTGATGGAATTCAATTCCGTGAAAATTCCGTCCGAAAATCCTCACAAATTCGGACGGAATTTTTTTTGGGGCAAATAAGTCATGTAGATTATTATATTGGAAATTCTGACTTTTGCCCCGGAATTTCTGACGGAAAATTCTGACAGAATTTTGGTCAGAGTCTAATTCCGTCTTAATTGTTTACAGAATATATTTCCCTTGCAAATGTCATTGAAAATTCCGACAGAATTCAATTACATCACAAAAATTCCATGACGGAATTTAAATCCGTCGGAAATTCCCTCACTATTGAATTCCATAATTCAATTTATATCCTAAGAAGACTATGTGAAGAATCGTGATGAGCATTGTCCACAACATATCCTCCTGCCACTCCACTCATTTCAAGTCACTCTTCATTGATTTTGCTCTCAATAAAGGAAACGAGAGAGTGTATTGCAAAGAGGAAAAAGGCTAACCACCGTCCTCCTCCACCTCCTCCCACAGGAAAAAAATGGGGCTCCCAAATAAATCCAATTTAGGTGAGTGAAGAAGAGGTAGAGATTGGAAAAGAAAAATATTTCTCATGAAATTTCCGATGGAATTCAATTTCATGGGAAATTCCGTCTGGAAACCCTCACAAATTCGGACGGAATTTTTTCTGAGGCAAATAAGCCCTGGAAATTATTTCGTTAGAAATTCTATCTTTTTCCTTACAATTTTTTACGAAAAATTCTAAAGGAAATTCTGATGGAAAATTCAATGGAATTTCTGTCGGAATTTAATTCCGTCGTAAATTCTGAAGGGATTTCTAACAAAATTTAATTCCTTCTTAATTTCGTACGGAAATCAATTCCGTGGCAAATTCCCTTGTAATTTCCAACACAATTCAATTTCGCCACAAATTCCATTACAGAATTTCTGATGGAATTTAATTCCGTCCGAAATTCCCTCACTATTGAAATCCATAATTCAATTTATATACTAAGAAGCCTTTGTGAAGAATAATGATGAGCATTGTCCTCTACATATCCTCCTGCCACACCCCTCATTTCAAGTCAATGTTCATTAATTTTACTATCAGTAAAGGAAAGGAGAGATTGTATTGCAAAGAGGACAAGGTCTAACCATCGTCCTCCACCACCTCCTCCCACAGGAAATGAAAGGGGCTCCATAATAAATCCAATTTACGTGAGTGAAGAAGCGATAAAGAGTGGAAAAGATAAAGATTTGCGTCACTACAAAAAAACCATGAAATTTTCAGACGAATTAAATAAGAAGATTTACGTCACTAAAAAAATCATGAAATTTCCCAAAGAATTCAATTCCGTGGGAAATTCCGTCCGAAAATAGCCACAAATTCGGACGGAATTTATGGCGGAATTTTTTCTGGGGCAAATAAGCTGTGAAAATTATTCCAACGGAAATTCTAATTTTTGCCACGGAGTTTCTGACGGAAAATTCCGACAGAATTTCTGTCGAAATCTAATTCCGTCAGAAATTACGAGGGAATTTCTGACGGAATTTTATTCCTTCATAATTTCTTGGGGAATATATTTCTGTTGCAAATTACATTGAAATTTCTGACGGAATTCATTTTCGTCGTAAATTCCATGACGGAATTTCTGACTGAATTTAATTCCGTCCGAAACTTCCTCACTATTGAATTACATAATTCAATTTATATCCTAAGAAGCTTATGTGAAGAATAATTATGAGCATTGTCCTCAACATATCCTCCGGCACTCCCCTCATTTTAAACCACTTTTCATTGATTTCACTCTCAATAAAGGAAAGGAGAGATTGTATTGCAAAGTCGAAAAAGCCCAACTACTGTTCTACTCCACCTCCTCCTACAGGAAATGAAAGGGGCTCCCTAATAAATCCAATTTACATGAGTGAAGAAGAAGACGTAGAGAGTGGAAAAGAAAAAGATTTGCGTCACTACAAAAAAAACTTGAAATTTCCAGCGAAATTCAAGAAGATTTACGTCACTAAAAAAATCATGAAATTTCCCATAGAATTCAATTCCCTGGGAATTCAGTTCAAAAACCGTCACAAACTCGGACGGAATTTCTGACGGAACTCTTTCAAGGGCAAATAAACCATGGAAATTATTCTGTCTGAAATTCTGACTTTTCTCACGGAATTTCTGACGGAAAATTCTGACAGATTTTATGTCAGAATTGCGTTAGAAATTATCAGAGAATTTCTGACAGAATATAATTCCTTCTTAATTTCTTAGGGAATAGAATTCAGTGGCAAATTTCCTTGAAATTTCTGACGGAATTCAATTTCGTCGTAAAATCCATGACAGAATTTCTGACGGAATTTGATTCCGTCAGAAATTCCCTCAATATTGAATTCCATAATTCAATTTATATACTAAGAAGCCTATGTGAAGAATAATGATGAGCATTGTCCTCTATATATCCTCCTGCCACTTCCCTTATTTCAAACCAATGTTTAATGTTTTTGCTCATCGTCATAGATAGGATAGACTATATTGCAAAAAGGACAAGGCCTAACCAGTGTCCTCCTCCACCTCCTTCTATAGGAAATGAAAGGAACTCCCTAATAAATCCAATTTACGTGAGTGAAGAAGAAAAGGTAAGGAGTGGTGAAGAAAAAGATTTCCGTCACTACAAAAAAAAACATGAAATTTCTGACAGAATTCAAGAAGATTTGCATTGCTAAAAAAATCATGAAATTTCTGATGGAATTCAATTCCGTGAAAATTCCGTCCGAAAATCCTCACAAATTCGGACGGAATTTTTTTTGGGGCAAATAAGTCATGTAGATTATTATATTGGAAATTCTGACTTTTGCCCCGGAATTTCTGACGGAAAATTCTGACAGAATTTTGGTCAGAGTCTAATTCCGTCTTAATTGTTTACAGAATATATTTCCCTTGCAAATGTCATTGAAAATTCCGACAGAATTCAATTACATCACAAAAATTCCATGACGGAATTTAAATCCGTCGGAAATTCCCTCACTATTGAATTCCATAATTCAATTTATATCCTAAGAAGACTATGTGAAGAATCGTGATGAGCATTGTCCACAACATATCCTCCTGCCACTCCACTCATTTCAAGTCACTCTTCATTGATTTTGCTCTCAATAAAGGAAACGAGAGAGTGTATTGCAAAGAGGAAAAAGGCTAACCACCGTCCTCCTCCACTTCCTCCCACAGGAAAAAAATGGGGCTCCCAAATAAATCCAATTTAGGTGAGTGAAGAAGAGGTAGAGATTGGAAAAGAAAAATATTTCTCATGAAATTTTCGATGGAATTCAATTTCATGGGAAATTCTGTCTGGAAACCCTCACAAATTCGGACGGAATTTTTTCTGAGGCAAATAAGCCCTGGAAATTATTTCGTTAGAAATTCTATCTTTTTCCTTACAATTTTTTACGAAAAATTCTAAAGGAAATTCTGATGGAAAATTCAATGGAATTTCTGTTGGAATTTAATTCCGTCGTAAATTCTGAAGGGATTTCTAACAAAATTTAATTCCTTCTTAATTTCGTACGGAAATCAATTCCGTGGCAAATTCCCTTGAAATTTCCAACACAATTCAATTTCGCCACAAATTCCATTACAGAATTTCTGATGGAATTTAATTCCGTCCGAAATTCCCTCACTATTGAATTCCATAATTCAATTTATATACTAAGAAGCCTTTGTGAAGAATAATGATGAGCATTGTCCTCTACATATCCTCCTGCCACACCCCTCATTTCAAGTCAATGTTCATTAATTTTACTATCAGTAAAAGAAAGGAGAGATTGTATTGCAAAGAGGACAAGGTCTAACCATTGTCCTCCACCACCTCCTCCCACAGGAAATGAAAGGGGCTCCACAATAAATCCAATTTACGTGAGTGAAGAAGCGATAAAGAGTGGAAAAGATAAAGATTTGCGTCACTACAAAAAAACCATGAAATTTTCAGACGAATTAAATAAGAAGATTTACGTCACTAAAAAAATCATGAAATTTCCCAAAGAATTCAATTCCGTGGGAAATTCCGTCCGAAAATCGCCACAAATTCGGACGGAATTTATGGCGGAATTTTTTCTGGGGCAAATAAGCTGTGAAAATTATTCCAACGGAAATTCTAATTTTTGCCACGGAGTTTCTGACGGAAAATTCCGACAGAATTTCTGTCGAAATCTAATTCCGTCAGAAATTACGAGGGAATTTCTGACGGAATTTTATTCCTTCATAATTTCTTGGGGAATATATTTCTGTTGCAAATTACATTGAAATTTCTGACGGAATTCATTTTCGTCGTAAATTCCATGACGGAATTTCTGACTGAATTTAATTCCGTCCGAAACTTCCTCACTATTGAATTACATAATTCAATTTATATCCTAAGAAGCCTATGTGAAGAATAATTATGAGCATTGTCCTCAACATATCCTCCGGCACTCCCCTCATTTTAAACCACTTTTCATTGATTTCACTCTCAATAAAGGAAAGGAGAGATTGTATTGCAAAGTCGAAAAAGCCCAACTACTGTTCTACTCCACCTCCTCCTACAGGAAATGAAAGGGGCTCCCTAATAAATCCAATTTACATGAGTGAAGAAGAAGACGTAGAGAGTGGAAAAGAAAAAGATTTGCGTCACTACAAAAAAAACTTGAAATTTTCAGACGAATTAAATAAGAAGATTTGCGTCACTAAAAAAATCATGAAATTTCCCAAAGAATTCAATTCCGTGGGAAATTCCGTCCGAAAATCGCCACAAATTCGGACGGAATTTATGGCGGAATTTTTTCTGGGGCAAATAAGCTATGAAAATTATTCCAACGGAAATTCTAATTTTTGCCATGGAGTTTCTGACGGAAAATTCCGGCAGAATTTCTGTCGAAATCTAATTCCGTCAGAAATTACGAGGGAATTTCTGACGGAATTTTATTCCTTCATAATTTCTTGGGGAATATATTTCTGTTGCAAATTACATTGAAATTTCTGACGGAATTCATTTTCGTCGTAAATTCCATGACGGAATTTCTGACTGAATTTAATTCCGTCCGAAACTTCCTCACTATTGAATTACATAATTCAATTTATATACTAAGAAGCCTATGTGAAGAATAATTATGAGCATTGTCCTCAACATATCCTCCGGCACTCCTCTCATTTTAAACCACTTTTCATTGATTTCACTCTCAATAAAGGAAAGGAGAGATTGCATTGCAAAGTAGTAAAAGCCCAACTACCGTTCTACTCCACCTCATCCCACAGGATATGAAAAGGGCTCCCTAATAAATCAAATTTACATGAGTGAAGAAGAAGACGTAGAGAGTGGAAAAGAAAAAGATTTGCGTCACTACAAAAAAAACATGAAATTTCTGATGGAATTCAAGAAGATGATTTGCATTGCTAAAAAAATAATGAAATTTCCGAACGAATTAAATTCTGTGGGAAATTCCGTCCGGAAATCATCACAAATTCGGATGGAATTTTGCGACGAAATTTTTTCTGGGGCAAATAAGCGATGGAAATTATTCCGCCAGAAATTCTTATTTTTGAGACGGAATTTTTGACCGAAGATTCCGACAGAATTTATGTTGGAATCTAATTTCGTCAGAAATTATGAGGGAATTTCTAACGGAATTTAATTCCTTCTTAATTTCTTATGAAATATATTTCCGTTGCAAATTGTTTTGAAATTTCTGACGGAATTCAATTTCGTCGTAAATTACATGACGGAATTTCTGACGAAAAATTGTGACGGAATTTCTTTCGGAATTTAATTCTATCATAAATTCTAAGGGAATTTCTGATGGAATTTAATTCCTTCATAATTTCTACGGAATATAATTCTGTGGCAAATTCTCTTGAAATTTCCAATGGAATTAAATTTCGTCACAAATTCCATTACGGAATTTCTGACAGAATTTAATTCCGTGGGAAATTCCCTCACAATTGAATTCGATAATTCAATTTATATCCTAAGAAGCCATTGTGAAAAATAATGATGAGCATTGTCCTCTGAATATCCTCCTACCACTCGCCTCATATAAAGCCACTGTTCATTGATTTTGCTCTCAATAAAGGAAAGGAGAGATTGTATTGCAAAGAGGAAAAAGTCTAACCACCGTCCTCCTCCACCCCCTACCACAGGAAATGAATGGGGCTACCTAAAAAATCCAATTTACGTGAGTGAGAAAGAAGAGGTATTGAATGGAGAAGAAAAAGATTTGCGTCACAACAAAATAAACGTGAAATTTCTAACGAAATGAAGAAGATTTGTGTTGCTAAGAAAATCATGAAATTTCTGATGGAATTCAATTCCGTGGGAAATTCCGTCTGAAAACCGTCACAAAGTTGGACAGAATTTCTGATGAAATTTTTTCTGGGGCAAATAAGTGATGGAAATTATTCCACCAGAAATTTAGACTTTTGCCATGGAATTTCTGACAGAAATTAATTCCGTCAGAAATTATGAGGGAATTTCTCACGGAATTTAATCCCTTCTTAATTTATTGCGGAATATAATTCCGTTGCAAATTCCCTTCAAATTTCTGACGGAATTCAATTTCATCGTAAATTCCATGACGGAATTTCTAACGGAATTTAATTCTGTCGTAAATTTCCTCAATTGTGAATTCCATAATTCAATTTATATCCTAAGAAGCCTATGAGAAGAATAATGATGAGCATTGTCCTCTACATATCCTCCTGCCACTTCCCTCATTTCAAGCCACTGTTCAATGTTTTTGCTCTCCATCATGGATAGGATAGACTGTATTACAAAGAGGATAAGGTCTAACTACCGTCCTCTTCCCCCTCCTCCCACAGGAAATGAAAGGGGCTCCTTAACAAATCCAATTTACGTGAGTGAAGAAGAAGAAGTAGAGAGTGGAAAGGAAAAAGATTTCCGTCACTAGAAAAAAATCATGAAATTTCTGATGGAATACAATTCTGTGGGAAATTCTGTCCAAAAACCGTCACAAATTTGGATGAAATTTAATTCCATTAGAAATTCTCTCACCATTGAATTCCATAATTCAATTTATATCCTAAGAAGTCTGTGTGAATCATATAATGATGAGCATTGTCCTCGGCATATCCTCCTGCCAGTCCCCTTATTTCAAGTCACTGTTTATTGTTTTTGCTGTTTGTCATGGGAAGGAGAGATTGTATTGCAAAGAGGAAAAAGTCTAACCACCGTCCTCCCCCACCTCCTCCCATAAGAAATGAAAAGGGCTCCCTTATAAATCCAATTTACGATAGTGAAGAAGACGAGGTAGGGAGTAGAAAAGAAAAAGATTTGGGTCACTACAAAAAAAATGAAATTTCTGATGGAATTCAATAAGATTATTTGCGTCGCTAAAAAAATCATGAAATTTCTTATGGAATTCAATTACGTGGAAAATTACGTCCGAAAACCGTCAAAAATTCGTACGGAATTTTCGATGAAATTTTTTCCGAGGCAAATAAGCGATGAAAATTATTCCGCCAGAAATTCTAACTTTTGGCATGGAATTTCCGACAGAAGATTCCAAGAGAATTTTTGTCGAAATTTAATTCCTTCTTAATTTCTTACGAAATATATTTCCATTGCAAATTCCTGTGAAATTTTTTACGGAAATCAATTTCGTCATAAATTCTTTGACAGAAATTGATTCCATCAGAAATTTTTACTTTTGCCATAGAATTTCTGACAGAAAATTCTGACGAAATTTCTTTCGGAATCAAATTCTTTCAAAAATTACGAGGGAATTTCTGACGGAATTTATTTCCTTCTTAATTTCTTAAGGAATAGAATTCCATGGCTAATTCCATTGAAATTACCGACGGAATTATATTTCGTCGTAAATTCCATGGCGGAATTTCTAATGGAATTTAATTCCGTCAAAAATTCTCTCACTATTGAATTCCATAATTCAATTTATATCCTAAGAAGCCTATGTGAAGAATAATGATGGGCATTTTCCTCTACATATCCTCCTGCATTCCCCTCATTTCAAGCCACTGTTCATTGTTTTTGCTCTCAGCCATGGAAAAGAGAGATTGTAATGCAAAGAGGAAAAAGTCTAACCACCGTCCTTCTCCACAGGAAATGAAAGGGGCTCCATAATAAATCCAATTTACGTGAGTGAAGAAGAAGACGTAGAGAACGGAAAAGAAAAAGATTTGCGTCAGTACAAAAAAAACATGAAATTTCTGATGGAATTCAAGAAGAAGATTTGCATCACTAAAAAAATCATGAAATTTCCGATGGAACTCAATTCCGTGGGAAATTCCGTCGGAAAACCGTCACAAATTCAGACGTAATTTTCCAAGAATTTTTTTTCGGGCCTAAAAAGAGATGGAAATTATTCCACCAGAAATTCTGACTTTTGCCACAGAATTTCCGACGGAAAATTCTGAAGTAATTTTTGTCAAAAGTTACGAGGGAATTTCAGACGGAAATTAAGTGCTTCTTAATTTCTTACGGAATAGAATTCCTTGTCAAATTCTCTTGAAATTTCTGACAGAATTCAGTTTCGTCATAGACTCCATGACAGAATTTCGGACGGAATTTAATTCCGTCGGAAATTTCTTCACTATTGAATTCCATAATTCAATTTATATCCTAAGAAGCATATGTGAAGAATAATGATGAGCATTGTCCTCTGCCTATCATCCTGCCACTCCCCTCATTTCAAGCCGTTGTTCATTGTTTTTGCTCTCAGTCATGGAAAGTAGAGATTGTGTTGCCAAGAGGAAAAAGTCTAACCACCGTCCTCCTCCACCGCCTCCCACAGGAAATGAAAGGGGGTCCCTAATATATCCAATTTACGAAAGTGAAGAAGAAGAGGTAGGGAGTGGAAAAGAAAGAGATTTGCGTCACTACAAAAAAAATGAAATTTCTAATTAAATTCAAGAAGATGATTTGCGTCGCTAAAAAAATCATGAAAATTGCAAAGAAATTCAATTGCTTGGAAAATTCCGTTCTAAAATAGTTACAAATTCGGGCGGATTTTCTGACGAAATTTTGTTAGTCGAAAATAAGAGCTGGAAATTATTCCGGTGGAAATTTTTACTTTTGCCACGGAATTTCGGACAAAAAATTCTGACAGAATTTCTGTCGGAATCTAATTCCATAAGAAATTATGAGTGAATTTCTGACGGAATTTAATTCCTTCTTAATTTCTTATGGAATATATTTCCGTTGCAAATTCCTGTGAAATTTCCGATGAAATTCAATTTTGTCGTAAATTCTATGACATAATTTCTAACAGAATTTAATTCCATCAGAAATTCCCTCAATATTGAATTTTATAATTTAATTTATATCCTAAGAAGCCTATATGAAGAATAATGATGAGCATTATCCTCTACATATCCTCCAGCCACTCCCCTCATTTCAAGCCACTGTTCATTATTTTTGCTCTCAGTAAAGGAAAGGAGAGATAGTATTACAAAGAGGAAAACGTCTAACCACCATCCTCCTCCACCTTCTCCCACATCAAATGAACATGGCTCCCTAATAAATCCAATTTACATGAGTGAAGAAGAAGACGTAGAGAGTGGAAAAGAAAAAGATTTGCGTCACTAGAAAAAAACATGAAATTTCTGATGGAATTCAAGAAGAAGATTTGCGTCGCTAAAAAAATAATGAAATTTCCGATGGAATTCAATTCCATGGGAAATTAAGTCTGAAAAGTGTCACAAATTCGGACGGAACATCAAACAAAATTTTTTCCGGGGCAAATAAGCAATGGAAATTATTCCGCCAGAAATTTTGACTTTTGCCTTGGAATTTCTGAACAAAAATTCTGATGGAATTTCTGTCTGAATCTAATTCCGTCAGAAATTACGAGGGAATTTCTGACGGAATTTAATTCCTTCTTAATTTCTTACGGAATAGAATTCCATTGCAAACTCCCTTGAAGTTTCCGACAGAAATCAATTTTGTTGAAAATTCCACGATGGAATTTCTGACGGAATTTAATTCCGTCGGAAATTCCCTCAACATTGAATTCCATAATTCAATTTATATAATAAGAAGCTTATGTGAAGAATAGTGATGAGCATTGTCCTCTACATATCCTCTTGCCACTTCCCTCATTTCAAGCCACTGTTCAATGTTTTTGCTCTCCGTCATGGATAGGATAGACTGTATTGTAAAGAGGACAAGGTCTAACCACCGTCCACCTCCACCTCCTCCCACAAGAAATGAAAGGGGTTCCCAAATAAATCCAATTTACGTGAGTGAATAAGAAGAGGAAGAGAGTGGAGAAGAAAAAGATATCCATCACTACAAAAAAAATCATGAAATTTCCTATGAAATACAATTCCGTGGGAAATTCCGTCTGAAAACCGTCACAAATTCGGAAGGAATTTTTTCCAGGGCAAATAAGCTTTGGTAATTATTCTGTTGGAAATTCTGACTTTTGCCAAGGAATTTCTGACGGAAAATTCCAACGGAATTTCTAACAAAAATTTCTCACACAATTTCTATCGGAACTTAATTCTCTCATAAATTCTTAGGGAATTTCTGACAGAATTTAATTCCTTCATAATTTCTTACGGAATAGAATTCTGTGGCTAATTCTCTTGAAATTTCCAACAGAATTCCATTTCGTCGCAAATTCCATTACGGATTTTCTGACAGAATTTAATTTCGTGGGAAATTCCCTCACTATTGAATTCCTTAATTCAATTTATATCCTAAGAAGCCTATGTGAAGAATAATGATGAGCATTGTCCTCTGAATATTCTCCTGCCACTCCCCTCATTTAAAGCCACTGTTAATTGATTTTGCTCTCAATAAAGGAAAGGAGAGATTGTATTGCAAAGAGGAAAAAGTCTAACCACCGTCCACCTCCACCTCCTCCCACAGGAAATGAAAGGGGCTCCCTAAAAAATCCAATTTATGTGAGTGAAGAAGAAGAGGTAGCAAGTGGAGTAGAAAAAGATTTCCATCACTACAAAAACCACATGAAATTTCTCAATATTTATTTATGGACATCCAAGGGAGTGTTATAAATATTCCAATTTTGGTGTGGATGTCCATAACCTTCCAAGATGAATCTTTGGAAATTCTACACTTAAAGACATATAACCTATGACATGGATGGCTTAGTGGGAGTTTTCTATTATTAATGTAAATAACCTATAAAGACTTTATATTATACGATTATGTAGATTTATTCTTTTGTTGGAACTCTTGTAATGGACACTACTACAAACAACACAAACTGTGACGCTTAATTTAAAAAACACTATGACACTTAAAAAATGTTGTAGCTTTCAGAGCTATTAAAACAAGCTATGATACTTCTTGAATATATGGAAGTGTCATAGCTTGATTATTTAATTTTTTTAAAAATATAAAACTATGGCGCTTTGTAATACCCCGAATTCTGAGATTCGAGGCTAGAGAATAAGCCTGAGATTAGTGGACTGCTAAGCCATGGTTTAGCAAGATTCTAAATTATGATTAAGAGATATTGACTCCAAAAGTGGATGTCATTAGTGATAAATGAACCCTTTTGGAGATTATGGTGTGAGTTAGTACCCGATGTGATTCGTATGTGCTGTGAGTAGTGCCAAAACCCTGTATTTAAGCTCAATTATGGATTAACATCTAAATTGACTTAAAATAGAGGGAAGGCACATATTGTGGCTAAATGAAACAATATGAAGTGTTTGGTGGTGATTCAATGAGAATTACCGAATTACTGAAATCAGGGGCAAAACGGTAAAGTTACCGACCAATTGGTCAGTTACCGAAGAGGAAACTCATTGGTAACTTCAAGATTAATGGTTGAGATTGATTTGTGTAGAGATTAAGTGAGTGGCAATTGGTGTCTTGTTGTGTTATAGAGCCATTGGAATTGGTATGAGAACTTGGAATGAAAAGAATGGCAATGTGGTATTTGTGTTGTGATTTGTGATGACATGTGTGAATGTTGGTAAAACATGTCAATATAATGTGAATTTGGTTGATTTGGTATTTCCAATGGATTCCTTGTGAAATTTTGTGTGAGAATGATGGTTGATATGAAAATGAAACCATTGGAAGCCAAATTGCAAAAACTGGAATTCTGTCTTTTGAGGTTCTGTTCTGGGAAGTCAGTTTGTGTGAGCGTTTTGAATAGGCCAATTGTCTCTAAAAATTATGAAACTTTCCAGTCTTGAAGTTCACATCTTAAGCTTCAAAATGGACATATAAATTGTGCCATTTCGTTTTGTGAACTGGGATTTATGTTTGCCCAAAGTTTGAGGACGAAACTGGATTCTGTTTTGGAGCAATGTTGTATTTTGTGTAAATCTGGATTTGTGTGGTGATTTCTGGTAATGAGACATATTTTTCCCATAAAGGGGACTTGAATATCTTTCAATGGGCTTTAGAATCACCTTGTTTCAAGTTTTCTAGAGCAAGTTATGAATTTTTGAAGTTTCCTTGGCTGCAGCCAAAATTCTGGCTCCAGCGCAAAACTTTCTATGTGTGTCCTGGCCGCAGCCAGAAATTCTTGGCTGCAGCCAAAATGTTTCTGTGACGTTTTTAGCCAGTTTTGGTTGCAGCCAGAGAATTCTTGGCTGCAGCCAGAACCCAATTTTCAGCAATTTGAGATTTTGAAAGGTGATTTCCAACCTAGTACATCCCAATCCTTTAGGCTTTCGTTGAGCTTATTTTAGCCACCTAAAGGGTGTGAATGTAACCCCCTTCCGTAATTATATTCGAAATACGTGAATAAACTGAAATAGAGACCAATAAGAAACAAAACTTATTTAAAATCCCATCTTCACGATAGGGTTTTCACAAATGACTTTCGTAATCTAATTTACCTGGTCTCATATTCAATTTCGGATACAATTACATCAAGCGGAATATCACATTTATACAAATATCAGAGTGTACAAAAATATTTTCCCGGCAGCTCCCGGGTTAATATCATTACTAAATATACACAGGGCACAATTGCCCATTATAATTTCAACATGGGGATTACAAAAATCCTCTCAAATACATCTACAAATATCATATCCAAACATATTCCAACCCGTACATATCCAAATCTAAATCCAAATATACATAATACTCCTAACTATGATAACCAACTACCAACTCAAATATCCCGAAGGAAGCCTCGTCGCCCCTGGTTGCTTGCCTCCATCCTCGATCCACCTACCCTGTCTAAAATATTGGTAGGGGAGGGTGAGATTCGAGAGAATCTCAGTAGGAAACAGATACCTATATGCATGTATGATATGTGTTTAATGCATGACATGCTTGCAATACATAACTCATGTTCACACAATGACATATCTGCGTGCTCAATGTTTCAACAACATACTCATGGCCACAGCATAACTAGAAACAGAGCTACAATCATTCATACATGTTTCACATAATCCAGCAAAGCAATACATGCATCAATACACAAACACAACATCAAAGCATGCAAGAGAGGTAAGTTCCTTACACTTTTCTTTCCACGTATGCTCCAGCTCCGCTTACTCACGATCCAAACGAATACTGAACCCTATAAACCAAATCAAGGATATAGGGTCAATCTCAATTCCAAATCCTTACTTTTATATCACTTAAAGTTGGTTACCATTCACACCCTTTAGGTGGCTAAAATAAGCTCAACGAAAGCCTAAAGGATTGGGACGTACTAGGTTGGAAATCACCTTTCAAAATCTCAAATTGCTGAAAATTGGATTCTGGCTGCAGCCAAGAATTCTCTGGCTGCAGCCAAAAATGGCTAAAACGTCACAGAAACATTTTGGCTGCAGCCAAGAATTTCTGGCTACGGCCAGGACACACATAGAAAGTTTTGCGCTGGAGCCAGAATTTTGGCTGCAGCCAAGAATTTCTGGCTGCGGCCAGGACACACATAGAAAGTTTTGCGCTGGAGCCAGAATTTTGGCTGCAGCCAAGGAAACTTCAAAAATTCATAACTTGCTCTAGAAAACTTGAAACAAGGTGATTCCAAAGCCCATTGAAATATATTCAAGTCCCCTTTATGGGAAAAATATGTCTCATTACCAGAAATCACCACACAAATCCATATTTACACAAAATCCAGCATTGCTCCAAAACAGAATCCAGTTTCATCCTCAAACTTTGGGCAAACATAAATCCCAGTTCACAAAAACGAAATGGCACAATTTATATGTCCATTTTGAATCTTAAGATGTGAACTTCAAGACTGGAAAGTTTCATAATTTTTAGAGACCATTGGCCTATTCAAAACGCTCACACAAACTGACTGCCCAGAACAGAACCTCAAAAGACAGAATTCCAGTTTTTGCAATTTGGCTTCCAATGGTTTCATTTTCATATCAACCATCATTCTCACAAAAAATTTCACAAGGAATCCATTGGAAATACCAAATCAACCAAATTCACATTATATTGACATGTTTTACCAACATTCACACATGTCATCACAAATCACAACACAAATACCACATTGCCATTCTTTTCATTCCAAGTTCTCATACCAATTCCAATGGCTCTATAACACAACAAGACACCAATTGCCACTCACTTAATCTCTACACAAATCAATCTCAACCATTGATCTTGAAGTTACCAATGAGTTTCCTCTTCGGTAACTGACCAATTGGTCGGTAACTTTACCGTTTTGCCCCTGATTTCGGTAATTCGGTAATTCTCATTGAATCACCACCAAACACTTCATATTGTTTCATTTAGCCACAATATGTGCCTTCCCTCTATTTTAAGTCAATTTAGATGTTAATCCATAATTGAGCTTAAATACAGGATTTTGGCACTGCTCACAGCACATACGAATCACATCGGGTACTAACTCACACCATAATCTCCAAAAGGGTTCATTTATCACTAATGACATCCACTTTTGGAGTCAATATCTCTTAATCATAATTTAGAATCTTGCTAAACCATGGCTTAGCAGTCCACTAATCTCAGGCTTATTCTCTAGCCTCGAATCTCAGAATTCGGGGTATTACACGCTTTCTTGAGGAAGCCTCATAGGAAGGTGGCACTTCCTAAAGCTATTCTCCAAGGAAGTGCCATTGCAAGTCAAATGACTTCCAATGGAACTTCTTTGGAGAAGCGCCGCAGGAAGTCTCTTTTCATAATTATTTTATATTCCTGATGAAAACATCCATTTGCAATTCAAAATCCACAACAATTTATAATATAATTCATAGCAAAATGAAATAACATAGCACATATCTTTTGCAATATTGTGTCTTCATGTATCAATCATAAAAGAACTCCAGCATTTAAGTTGCTTAAACTTAAGCCATACACGTTACTTTTATGAAGGATTAAACTAAGTATTATTATATTTGTAAGCTCAAAAATTAAAAAACTTACAATGTATAGAAAGTTCAAGAAGACAGAGTTGACACTTCAAATAAATACTTGAAAAAAATTATGAGCACGACATATTTTAACTAAAAATGAAAACGTGAACCAAATGTTGAAAAAAAAACACTTACAAGCAAGCTATGAAGCTTCTGAAGGAGGTCGAGACAAAGAAAAAAAAAACACATGGGAGAGAAAGCTTTGTATTACAATGGAGTTTTGGGAAATGAGTGAGTTAGAAGAAATGCAGGAAGATGAAAATGAAAATAAGAATAACGGATTGTTGAAATTAAATAGCACCTTATATGACATTTTACATATAAGCGCAAGACAAGGTGGGAGTAGCTGTAGCACTTTTTAAAAAAGTGCTGTAGCTTCCCAATTTTTTTTTTTTCAAAAAACGTTATACCCAAGACACCAGGTACAAAAATAGGCCTTGAATACATGGTGCCTTGAATTCAAGGCTCAAACCAAGCACCTTGGATGACATGTTTTTAAAAAAGTGTTGTCCAAGGCCTATGATTAAAAAAAATAATTTTTTTTAAATAGTGGTGGTTTATCTTTTATACCTTTTGTATAATGCTTTCCCAGGCAAGTGTCATACAAGATATTGGACAGTTATAGATGTCACACGTATTTTTTTTAAAAAAAATAGAAATATCCTCCAGCACTTGTATGTACAAGAGATTTATTTTTTAAAAAATAAAAGCCTTTTACTCAAGGGATCTATTTAATAAAAACTGCATTTTGATGCCACATGTATTTTTTTTTTTTTTAAATGGAAGTCTCCTCAGACGCTTGTATGTACAAGGGATTTATTTTAAAAAAATAAAAACCTTTTACACAAGAGATTTTTTTTTTTTTTAAAGCAAACCACTTTAAGCTACCTTGCCTTAAATGGCACTTGGCCATTCAAGGCAATTGGCAATTGGATATATCCAATTGCCTTCAAGCCAAGTGCCATTCAAGGCTTCATACAGGGATATATTTTAATATCCCCTTGTATGAGGCAAGAGCTATACAAGGGGAGTAATTTTTTTTTTTTTTTAAAAATAACCTCTTGTATGGCGCTTTCTCAGGCAAGCATCATACAATGTGTTAGGCAACTATGACGCTTTCTTGGTTAAGCGCCATAGCTATCACATATAATTTTTTTTCCCAAAAAATAAAAGTCTCCTCCGGCGCTTGTTTGAAGAAATTTCATAAGATTGACACAACTAAATCCATATTTTGTAATAGTGGGAAGTTAAGGATTTGTGCCCTATACATAGTATGCATGTATCAAAGGTTATAAGCTTGAAATGAAATAAGAATCACTCCCTTCTTGCTCTCCATTTCTCTCTTGTATTTTTTTCATTTCCCTGATCTCAATCTCTTATATCTTCTTAATTTCATAACAATACACACACACTATTTAATTTTCTAAAACTTTTTTAATAATCAGATTTTTTTTTTCTTACACATATACTTTTTAAACAAATTTCTTACACATATATTATTATTATATAGGTATATAATAATATTTTTAATTTAATTATTATGTCACTGGCTCGACCGAATGACCAAACTGTTCCAACCGTTTAGACTGTGACCCTCTGATCTATCCGGTTCAACTTGCAGCTCCGTTTTTAAAACACTGCTTAGACCAGAAAAAGGAACAAAATATATTCGAAAGCTATATAAATTTGCAAAATTTTCAGTGTGATACATAATATAATATGTAATTTCCTATAAAAATGTATAATTCACGACCAAAATTCTTCCGCGAGATGTTAATTGTTTTTTTTTTTTTTTGAGAAATAAAAAAAAAATCAAGTTATATTGCCCCATACATCTTTTGGTTAAAGGAAATATCAAACCTTCAGATACAACGTGGAGGAATCTTGCATATACTCGTTGCATGTATAGAGGCACTATTTGATTTGGCCCATGTAACCTAGCTGATTGCGTAACTCGTTAAAAGAAAGAAGAAGTATTTTCATTTCATTGCTAGAAAAATAAGAATAAAATTACAATGATTGATTGTGTTTTTAATCATATAATTCAATTCAATACTAGCTATCTTACTTTAAAACTTTTTCATGACTAACTTAATTTTATAAATGGGAGTTATTTTATACGTTAGTGGTTATTTTAATATAAAAATTTCGCAAGTAATATAATTCAATTATTGGCCTCTCTTTAGCATAAGCCCACCCTAATTATTAACTAAACAGATCACGCGATACTTCCTCTAGTCCTAAATATAAAAACTAGCTGAGAGAAGTTTGCTTTTATCCTATATGTAATACCTCAATCCACTCTTCTTTTCAAAGTTATAATTTTTTTCCCTCAAACTATTCTTATTGATTGCATATATTAAAAGGAATTTTCATCAATGAGGATAATGATTTAAAATGGTATTGTAAGGAAACAAACACACATTAATAAATTTGACCTAAGTTATTTAGCTAGTATATTTAGAATAAAAAATATATATAAATTTTACTAGGGCAAAACTTAGGTCAAGTTCATTAACAATCACTAGATTTTTTATTGTTCCAATCAATTAGTCATACGTCAGTTTTTTCTTTAGTTGGCTAATGGTAATTTAAGTGGGACTTTGGGATGAAATGCTGATGATGGGAAAAACGACGCGTGATTGAATATGATTATTAGCAACTTGACTATAGTTTCATCAATTGTATTATGTGAGATATGTCATGAGTTTTGTAGGTCAGCTAGCTGGCTCTAACCAAGTATGATGGAGAGATACTAGGAGAAGGGGAGGGAGGGGATGTGTGGAGGGTTGAGGGTGAATAATGTGTGTAGTGGGGGATGTGGGAATACCAGTGTCATAATTACATGAAAGTGAAACACAACGAAAAGTTTGGCACATTATATACATTTGCCTTCTCATCACTACTCCCACATTTTCCCCTCCCATTCGTTCATTCCCCTCTTGGATATGACATCCTTTGTTTGATGCCTCCCTTCCCTCCACACCCCGAACACCTCTTTAATTATTATCCTTTCTTCCTTTTTTTCTCTTTACATTTTAAAAATTCATCCCTCACCACTGAATTCATTCCTTTTTAAATTTTTTGGCTAATTCTTATAATAACAAGACCTAAAAACTTCACATGATATATATATATATTGGATCAATTTGAATAATGGGATTGCTGATTAGGTTATTTCAGCTAATTTAGCGTTATACGGGTAAATATATTAGTGAAGTTTTGTTTGCTAAAACGTAAAGATACTTTCTTTCTTGTTGAGTTGCCAAACACCCACATCATACTACTATTATGGGGGTGAGGTGGAATGGAAAGCAAAACAATGGCTAAAAATTGAGAATTAACTTGAGAGGTTGATGGTGGTGCACGAGAATTGGTGGTAGCGGATAATAATAGACCATTCCACACATGGTGCTAACTGATATAGTAGTAGACCATTCCTATCAGTAGCCAAAAGCTTTTTGATCCCTCGCTCCCTCTCAAGGCTGATATATATATATATATAGAGAGAGAGAGAGACTTTTCTTTCTTCTTTGCTTCTGTCTGTTGTTGGGTAGTGAGGATAAAGCCAAAGGTGATGCCTTTTGTACTTGGGGGTGATAGCTTTAGAATCTAAAGTACCAAAGGGCAACTGGGCAAGCGAGGAGAGTTGCACATTAGCAATGAAACATTGAGTTGGGAGGATACTGTACCTAAAGACAAATATGAAACCTGAAGATGGAAACCTAAGGGCTAAAGGCTTTTGGAGTGAAATAATTTGAAAAGGGCTAAGGGGAAGTTGGCGGGCACTAGCTGCAATAAAGTGGGCAACAATTCAAATTCCCCTCCCCATAGCTTTCTTTAAGGAGAAACTTTGACTCTTGCCACGACAAATTTCCGTCATAATTTAATTCCATCAGAAATTGTGAGAGAATTTCTGACAGAATTGAATTCCGTCGCAATTTTTATCTTTAATTCCGTCAGAAATTGCGAGGGAATTTCTGACGGAATAGAATTCTGTCGCAATTTCTAACAGAATTCCATCGCAATTTCTGATGGAATTCAATTTCGTCTTTAATTCCATCAGAAATTAAGAGGGAATTTCTGATAGAATTTAATTCCGTCACAATTTCATGCCACTGTTCATTATTTTTGCTCTCAGTGATGGAAAGGGAAGACTGTATTGCAAAGAGGAGAAGGTTTCACCACCATCCTCCTTCACCTCCTCCCACCAGAAATGAAAGGGGCTCCCTAATAAATCCAATTTACGTGAGTGAAGAAGAAGAGGTATAAGAAGAGAGTAGAGAAGAAGATTTGTGTCACTATAAAGTAACATGAAATTTTCAATGGAATTCAAGAAGAAGATTTGCGTCACTACAAAAAAACATGAAATTTTCGATAGAATTCAATTATGTTGGAAAATCGTAAAAAAATTTCAGATGGAATTTTTTCCGTGGCAAAATTTGCCACAAAATTAGTCATGGAAAATATTCATTCGGAAATTATGACTATTGCCACGGCATTTCGGATGGAAAATTCCGTCAGAAATTTCCTTCAGAATTAAATTCCATTGGAAATTGCAAGGGAATTTCCGATGGAATTGAATTCCGTAGCAATTTCTGACGGAATTCAATTCCATCAAAATTTCTGACGGAATTCAATTCCGTCTTTAATTCCGTCAGAAATTGTGAGGGAATTCCTGACTGACGGAATTTAATTCCATCAGAAATTCCCTAGCAATTTTCGACGAACTTCAATTCCGTCACAAATTCCACGAAGGGATTTCTGAATTAAGTTCCCTCGCAATTTCCTACGGAATTAAGTTCCGTTACAAAATTTAAAAATGATTTAATATTTTAAAATTTAATTTAATTTTAAAAAAATTATTTTTATAAAATTTTTTATTTTATTTTTAATTATTATTTTCGAATTTCTAAATTATTTTTAATTTTGAATCATAGGTTTTGGTCCTTGTTGGGGCAAAATAGTCATATAAAAAATAAAATTTATTAGTTATTAATTAGTATTAGTAAATAAAATATTAGTTAATAATTATTTATTAGTTATTAATTAATGTTAATAAAAATTTAATTTTAGAAATTAAAAAAAATATAGTCATATGATTATATATATATATATATAATTGTGTGTAATAATAGAACGTTAAAGCAGTCGAGCTCATCCGGTAAAGCGTCGTGTGGGTATGGACGAGGTTGTGGGTTCGAACCAAAGGAATGGCAAGTTGAGTTGCAATTCCAGGAAATATGAGGTTACGACATGTGGCAAAAGGAGGTTGTGACACGTGGGGGATCTGGAGGCCGGTGACAAGGTGGACGCAGCCGGAGCTGCCACGAGGAATGCCGAAGTTGCAACGTGGCTATTTAAAGTTTAAAAAAATAAAAAATATGTTTGTGACAAAAATAAACTCCGCCAGAAATTTATGATGGAATTAATTCCGTCGAAAATTTTTTTGTCATGCTATTATTATTGACGGAATCCATTCCATTAGAAATCATTTTCTATCGGAAATATCCTAAGAAACTCTAATTCCGTCAAAAATTCAGTGTTTTTTTGTAGTGCGTAAAGAGCCAAACAACCAGGTGTCCTCTTTTTCTCTTTCTTTTTTCTCCCTTCTTACTCTATTTTTAGTCTCTATTTTAGGGTCTATTTGGCAGGCACTAGCTGCAACAAAGTGGACAACAATTCAAATTCCCCTCTCCAAAGCTTTCTTTAATTTGTTATCGATCTGACTTAATTTTCAATACTATCAATTATATGCTAAACTCTCAATTAAGTGATCACAATCCCTTACACACACTCTTTCGTCCCTTTTATAAGACTTTTTCTAAAAGAGATTTTTTATCATTCTTATAAGATGTTTATGATAGTTTGAATAATAATTACTTCTTTTCATATATGCTTATACTTAATAAGAAAGGACCACATTAATGCCCCTGAACACACATCCTCCCATTCACACGCACACACAGAAGACTAGACTAGTGTGCAGGAAGACTAATAATGAATGCTATATCCTAATATGCCTATGTGAAGAATAATGATGAGCATTGTCCTCTACATATCCCGTGCCACTCCCCTCATTTCAAGCCACTGTTCATTATTTTTAATCTCAGTGATGGAGAGGAGAGACTGTATTGTAAAAAGGACAAGGTCTCACCACCGTCCTCCTCCACCTCCTCCCACCGGAAATGAAATGGGCTCTCAAATAAATCCAATTTACGTGAGTGAAGAAGAAGAAGAAGAGGTACAAGAAGAGAGTGGAGAAGAAAATTTGCGTCACTACAAAATAACATGAAATTTCCAATGGAATTCTAGAAGAAGATTTGCTTCACTACAAAAAAACATGAAATTTTCGATAGAATTCAATTCTATCAGAAAACTGTAAAAAAATTTCAGATGCAATTTTTTCCGTGGCAAAATTTGCAACGAAATTAGCTATGGAAAATATTTCATTGAAAATTCTGACTTTTGCCACGGCATTTCGGACGGAAAATTCCGTCAGAAAATTCTGACTGAATTTCCTTTGGAATTGAATTCCATTGGAAATTTTGAGGGAATTTCCTATGGAATTGAATTCCATAGCAATTTCCAATGGAATTCAATTCCGAAGGAAATTCCGTTGGAAATTTCTGATGGAATTTTCTGTCCGAAATGTCGTGGCAAAAGTCAGAATTTCCGATGGAATATTTTCCATGGCTAATTTCGTGGCAAATTTTGCCACGGAAAAAATTCCATCTGAAAATTTTTGACGGTTTTCCAACAGAATTGAATTCTATCGAAAATTTCATGTGTTTTAGTAGTGAAGCAAATCTTCTTGAATTGTGTTGGAAGTTTCATGTTATTTTGTAGTGATGCAAATCTTCTTCTTTGCACTCTTCTTATACCTCTTCTTCTTCACTCACGTAAATTGGATTTATTAGGGAGCCGTTTTCATTTCCGGTGGGAGGAGGTGGAGGAGGACGGTGGTGAAACCTTATCCTCTTTACAATACAGTCTCTCCTATCCATCACTAAGAGTAAGAATAATGAATAGTGGCTTGAAATGAGAGGAGTGGCAGAAGGATATGTAGAGGACAATGCTCATAATTATTCTTCACATAGGCATATTAGGATATAGCATTCATTATTAGTCTTCCTGCACACTAGTCTAGTCTTCTGTGTGTGTGTGTGCGCGTGAGAGGATGCGTGTTTAGGGGCATTAATGTGGTCCCTTCCTATTAAGTATAAGCATATATGAAAAATAATTATTATTATTCAAACTATCATAAACATCTTATAAGAATGATAAAAAATCTCTTTTAGAAAAAGTCTTATAAAAGGGACGAAAGAGTGTGTGTAAGGGATTATAATCACTTAATTGAGAGTTTAGAGTATAATTGAGAGTATTGAAAATTAAGTCAGATCGATAACAAATTAAAGAAAGCTTTAGGAAGGGGAATTTGAATTGTTGCCCACTTTGTTGCAGCTAGTGCCTGCCAAATAGACCCTAAAAGTGAGACTAAAAACATAGTAAGGAGGGAAAAAAAGAGAGAGAGAAAGACGACACCTGATTGTTTGGCTCTGCACGCACTACAAAAAAACATTGAATTTCTGATGGAATTAGAGTTTCTTACGATATTTCCGACGGAAAATGATTTCCAACGGAATGGATTCCATCGGTAATAATAGCGTGAAAAAAAAATTTTCAACGGAATTTAGATTCTGTCAAGAATTTCTGATGGAATAAATTCCGTCAGAAATTTCTTGTGGAATTTATTTTCGCCGCAAACATATTTTTTATTTTTTGAAATTTAAAAAGCCACGTGGCAACACGGGTGACCGCGTGGCAGTTCCGGCTGCATCCACCTTGTCATCAGCCTCCAGATCCGCCATGTGTCATAACCCCATCCGCCATGTGGCGCAACCTCCTTCCGCCACGTGTCGTAACCTCATATTTGTTAGAAATGCAACTCAACTTGCCACTCCTTTCGTTCAAACCTATGACCTCGTACGTACGTGCGCAATGCCTTACTGGATGAGTTCAACTGCTTTAGCGTTCTATTATTACACAAAATTATATATATATATATATAATCATATGAGTATATTTTTTTATTTCTAAAATTAAATTTTTATTATCATTAATTAATAACTAAAAAATAATTATTAACTAATATTTTATTTACTAATACTAATTAATAACTAATAAATTTTATTTTTTATATGACTATTTTGCCCCAACAAGGACCAAAACTATGATTCAAAATTTAAAATAATTTAGAAATTAGAAAATAATAATTAACAATAAATAAAAAATTAAAATAAAAAAGTAATTAAAAATAATAAATTTTATAAAAACAATTTTTTAAAATTAAATTAAATTTAAAATATTAAATCATTTTTAAATTTGGAACGGAACTGAATTCCATCGTAAATTGAGACAGAATTGAATTCCGTCTCAAATTCCCTCATGGAATTTCCGATGGAATTGAATTCCGTAGCAATTTTTGACGGAATTCAAATCCGTCTTTAATTTCGTCGGAAAATGTGAGGGAATTTTTGACTGACGGAATTTAATTCCTTCAAAAAATGTGAGGGAATTTTTGACTAACGGAATTTAATTCCTTCGGAAATTGTGAGGGAATTTCTGACTGGCGGAATTTAATTCCATCGGAAATTCCCTAGCAATTTCTGACGGAATTAAATTCCCTCGCAATTTCTGATGGAATTCAATTCCATCTTTAATTCCGTCAGAAATTGTGAGGGAATTTCTAACTGACGGAAGTTAATTCCGTCAGAAATTCCCTTGCAATTTTTGACAAAATTCAATTCTGTCGCAAATTTCATGAGGGAATTTCCGACGGAATTCAATTCTCTTGCAATTTCCGACGGAATGCAGTTTCGTTGCAAAATTTAAGAATGATTTAATATTTTAAAATTTAATTTAATTTTCAAAAAATTATTTTTATAAAATTTATTATTTTAATTTAATTTTTTATTTTAATTTTAAAATTATTTTTAATTATTATTTTCTAATTTCTAAATTATTTTTAATTTTAAATCATAGGTTTTGGTCCTTGTTGGGGCAAAATAGTCATATAAAAAATAAAATTTATTAGTTATTAATTAGTATTAGTAAATAAAATATTAGTTCATAATTACTTATTAGTTATTAATTAATGTTAATAAAAATTTAATTTTAGAAATTAAAAAAAATATTCATAAGATTATATATATATAATTGTGAGTAATAATAGAACGCTAAAATAGTCGAGCTCATCCGGTAAGGCGTCGCGTAGGTACGGATGAGGTTGTGGGTTCGAACCAACGGAATGGCAAGTTGAGTTGCAATTCTAGGAAATATGAGGTTACGACACGTGGCGGAAGGAGGTTGTGACACGTGGCTGATCTGGTGGCCGGTGACAAGGTGGACGCAGCCGGAGCTGCCACGCGGAATGCCGGAGTTGCCACATGGCTATTTAAAGTTCAAAAAATAAAAAATATGTTTGCGACAAAAATAAATTCCGGCAGAAATTTCTGACGGAATTAATTCCATCGGAAATTCCCGACATAATCTGAATTCCGTCAAAAATTTGTTTGTCACGGTATTATTACCGACAGAATCCATTCTGTCAGAAATCATTTTCCGACGAAAATATCGTAAGAAACTCTAATTCAGTCAGAAATTCAGTGCTTTTTTGTAGTGCGTGAAGAGCCAAACTGTAACACCCTGCCTTTAATTACGTAATTATAATTCGATATTATGTAATTAAAGTAGATTAGAGACCGTCGAATAGTTTAAAACTCATTTAAAATTCCCTTCTTGTAGTAGGGACTTCACGAATTTTCAAAACTTCATTCCTCCTCCGGTCTCAAGTTCAATTATCGAATATAACCACCTGTGCAGTTTATCTACATTTACGAATAACAGAGTGTATAACCAAAATCCCGGCAAACCCCGGGTTCAACTACAAACCTAGAGTTTCAAATTCCAAGTAGGGATTACAACCAAGTATTTCAACTATATACATCTCCAAAATATAGTACATTAATCCCTATCCAAAATGAATAACCCAACAAAACCATACTAATGTCCCTAAGAAACTCTAACCGCTCCGAGTCACGCGCTTTTCCTTGGAGCCAGTCGCCCTGTCTGAAAGGTTAGTTCAAAGGAAAGAATGAGATTCTAAAGAATCCCAGTAGCAACTAAACATTTATACCACATACAAGCACATAGCATGTAAGCAAATCATCATACAGCAGCACATATCACACTCCACCCTCATCCCCTTTCTCCGCCGGGAAGGCACACTGCCTAACCCGAACCGTTGTTGGCTACTCAGGGACTATTGGCGTGGCAGTGCATACAAATAGCCTTATAGCACATAGCTAACCGGCTTTCACAAATGGCCCGTCGGCCTCACATCCGGCCTTTCGGCCCACAACCGGCTTTTCAGCCCACATCCGGCTTTTCAGCCCATATCCGGCTTTTCAGCCCATATCCGGCTTTTCAGCCAATATCCGGCTTTTCAGCCCACATAGCAATGATACTACACACATACAATGCATCACATATGGTGCAAAAGAAAAGTCACTACCTGATCCCTTCCTGAAGTCTCTGGGCACAGTAGGCTCACGAGGATAGCAGATGTCAAATCCTATATTCAAAATAGGGACATTTGATTAATTTCTTTTTCCAAGTTCTACCTCCATAACACTTTAAGTTGGTATTCATTTGGACTCTTTAGATGGCCATTAAATGCCTAAACATATGCCTAAAGGGTTGGGATAACTATCCCCAAAGATCCCTCACAAGAAAGCTAAACACTAATTTTGGACCCCTCACTCGCATCCCTCACTCGAGCACAGAAGGCCGTGCTCGAGCACAACTCCCATTTTCACTAGAGCACCCGCGAGTGAGGCGCAGGAAGTGCTTGCCCGAGAGCAACTCCCGCGACTATTCCACACTCTCACTCGAGCACACATGCGAGTGAGGCCTGCGAGTGACAACCCGAGAGCATCACTCGACATACACTTCCACCTTCACTCGAGCACAAATGCCTGTGCTCGAGCACTACCCTCAGTGCTCGCGAGCACAAGGCAGCGAGTGACTTCCCGAGAGCACCCCAACTCCCAGGCAACGGACTCACTCGAGCACAACCCCAGTGCTCGCGAGTGATCCCCCAATGCTCGCGAGTACCAGACGCACTCTTGGCAAACACTCACGAGTGAACACCTGAAACGCCCACTCCCAGCACAAATATACACCCTCACTCGAGCACAACATGCTCACTCGAGCACGTTCTTCCAGTGCTCGAGTGAGTTCTTCTCTCACTCGAGAAATCACACCAGCAACCCAAAACGCAGCAACTGAGTTGGTATACCAGAATTCACCAATTGAATTCCAATGGTCCTAAAACTTGTACCATTACTTAGTCTCACCCAAAACTTCATTATAAACTCATTGGTAACCCAAAATAACCCAAATTCAACTCAATCAACACATTCTCTCTCTAAATCATCAAACCACTCAAAAACCCACTCAACCAAATTCCCTTATTCAACTTCCAATCAATTTCAAATCACTCCCAAATGTCAAAACTGACCAAATGAACAGTGACCCACAAATCAATGCCTACCCTTCACTCAACATCATATTTAGGTCTAATTTCCAGATTTCCCATTGATTATGCAAACATCCTTATATATATATCACAATTCATCAAAAACCTACCTCTTTCACTTGCTGAATTAAACACCTTGATTCCACCAACTTTCAAATTAATCCAATACTCAAACACCACCAATGGAAGTTCTGAAATCATAGAAATCAAACTCTCAACCTCTTGATCAACTTTAATGAAAGGTACACAAGCTTATGAAGACCTCTACTTACCAAGATTTAAGCTTTTATCTTTCTCTTTCCTTAGCTTGTGCAGCGAAAATGGAGAGAATAGAGAGAGAAGTGAGTAGGTGGAAGATGATCATTTCCCTTGGTTCCACACACACACAACCGACTAGGGAGGGAGAGAGAAGAGTGTTTGAATATGTTGACTCATCCAATGGCTCTTATTTAGCCACTTGGCATCATCTCCTTGCTCCCACTATAATTTCATGAAAACTCATCCACACTTGATTCCACCCCTTTTGCCTTTCAATCTCAACCGTTGATTTTAATTACTAAGGGTTTTCTCATCAACAACTAACCAGATGATTGGTAAATTTACCGTTTTACCCCTGATTAGTACAATACTCATTAAATTATGCATAATTGCCTTCATTTCACATTGTACAACCTATACTTCAAATATGCTTAATGAACATTAATTACATCATTTGAAGTTATTATCCCTTAATTAAAATCCGGGATGTTACAATTCTCCCCCCGAAAATTTAATTTCGTCCTCGAAATTGCTACACTACTTGAGCCATAAACTCCGGATATCTTCTTCGCATATCTTCCTCCGCTTCCCAAGTTGCTTCTCTCGGAGTCATTCCCTTCCAAACCACCTTCACGTATGAGATGCTTCGGTGTCTAAGCCGTCGCTCCTCTCGATCAATGATCCGTTCTGGCTCCACCGCATATGTAAAATTATCCTGGAGCTCAATTTTCTCATATTCCACAATATGTGATGGGTCCGGTTGGTACTTCTTCAGTTGGGAAACGTGAAATACGTCATGGAGCCTGCTCAAGCTCGGAGGTAGTGCTACTCGATATGCAACAGGCCCAATCCTCTCAAGGATTTCAAAAGGACCTATGTATCTTGGGCTCAGCTTCTTTCTCTTGATCGCTCGCCCAACTCCCGTGACAGGGGATACCCTTAAGAAGATATGATCTCCAACCTCAAACTCTAGAGGCCGTCTTCTCTTGTCAGCGTAGCTTTTCTGCCGACTCTGCGCTGCAAGTAACCTCCTTCGAATAATCTGAATCTGTGTTGAGGTTTGATCAACCAAATCTGGTCCATAAAGTTTCCTTTCAGAGAGCTCGTTCCAGCACAAAGGCGATTGACACCGTCTTCCATATAACGCTTCATACGGAGCCATCTGAATGCTCGCATGATAGCTATTGTTGTAGGCGAACTCAGCCAGTGGAAGAAAACGATCCCAACTTCCCTTAAAGTCAAGAACACAGGCTCGCAACATATCTTCCAGCGTCTGAATTGTTCTCTCTGACTGTCCATCCGTTTGCGGATGATAAGCCGTACTGAACTTCAATTGAGTTCCCATAGCTTTATGCAGCGCTTTCCAGAATCTTGAAGTAAATCGTGGGTCTCGATCAGAGATGATGTTTTTCGGAACACCATGAAGTTTCACGATCTCACTAACATAAATTTCTGCTAGTTTATCAGGAGAATAACCAGCATTGATTGGTATGAAGTGCGCCGACTTCGTTAACCGATCCACAATTACCCAGATCGCATCATGATTCCTGATCTTAGGCAATCCCACTACCAAATCCATGGTTATGCTTTCCCATTTCCATTCTGGAATCTCGGGACTCTGGAGTAACCCAGGTGGTCTTTGGTGCTCAATCTTCACTTTCTGACAAGTGAGGCATCTCGCCACATATTTGGTCACATCACTCTTCATACCCGGCCACCAATACACCGATTTCAAATTATGGTACATCTTGGTCATACCGGGATGGAGAGTATATCCGCTCTTGTGTGCCTCATCCAGAATCTTCTGTCTCAACTCCGCCTTAAGTGGAATACAAACTCTCTTCTGATAACGAACTAATCCACGAGGCGATAAGTCATACCCTGGAACTTCTCCTCGTTCAATCCGGGTCAGGTTATACCTTATCCAGTCGTCTTGCCCTTGAGCTTCTTCAATCTCCTCACTTAAATTATTTTCTTCTTGAGAAATAGTATAGTTGGCACAGACAATCTGGTTCGTCAGATTCAAATCACGAAAATCTTTAATCAATTTCTTCTCTTGTATCATCATAGCTGCAACGAGTACAGTCTTCCGACTAAGAGCATCAGCGACTACATTAGCTTTACCCGGATGATATTTAATCTCCAGATCATAGTCCTTAATCAATTCCATCCAACGACGCTGTCTCATATTCAGTTCTTTTTGATCATACAAATACTTGAGACTCTTGTGGTCGCAGTACAGTTCCACAGTCACACCATACAGGTAATGACGCCAAATCTTCAAAGCAAATACAATGGCCGCAAGCTCCAGATCATGAGTGGGATAGTTCAATTCATGAGGTCTGAGCTGTCGAGAGGCGTAGGCCACCACACGTCCCTGCTGCATAAGGACACACCCTAATCCCTGCCCACTGGCATCGGAATACACAACATATGTCACACTGGGATCGGGCAAAATCAATACAGGTGCCGACGTCAACCTCTCCTTCAGCTCCACAAAACAATTTTCACATTTTTCGTCCCACACAAACAACTGATCCTTTCTCGTGAGCTTGGTCATCGGCAACGCAATACGGGAGAAATTCTGAATGAATCTCCGATAATACCCGGCAAGACCCAGAAAACTGCGTACCTCTGCCACAGATTCTGGCCTCTTCCAGTCCAGTACTGCTTCCACTTTACTAGGATCCACAGAGACCCCTTCTTGCGAGATAACATGGCCTAGGAATCTCACTTCCGACAGCCAAAACTCACACTTGCTCAATTTAGCATATAATTGCTTCTCACGCAAAATATTCAATACAACTCTCAAATGATGCTCATGCTCCTCCATACTCTTGGAATATATCAGAATGTCATCGATAAACACAACAACAAACTGATCCAAACACTGCCTAAAGATACGGTTCATGTAATCCATGAAAACCGCAGGCGCATTGGTTAGCCCAAATGGCATCACCAAAAACTCATAATGACCATACCGGGTCCGGAAAGCAGTCTTTGGAACATCTTCTGCTTTCACTCGCAGCTGATGATACCCTGACCTTAGATCAATCTTTGAGAATACACACGATCCAGATAACTGATCTAAAAGGTCATCGATCCGGGGAAGAGGGTACTTATTCTTGATAGTAACCTTGTTCAATTCCCTGTAATCGATACACAACCGAAGGCTTCCATCTTTCTTCTTTACAAACAACACTGGAGCTCCCCAAGGCGATACACTGGGTCTGATAAACCCTTTCTCAAGCAAGTCTTCTATTTGTTTCTTTAATTCCGCCATCTCGTTTGGGGCCATACGATATGGGGCCTTAGAAATAGAACCAGCTCCAGGCACAATATCGATTGGAAACTGAACTTCCCTCTCAGGAGGCAATCCGCTAAGGTCATCTGGAAACACCTCAGGGAATTCATTCACCACGGAAATATTACTCAAAGTTTCGTCGGTTTCCCCTTGTACAGAGAAAAACACCATATATCCTTGGCAACCCTTTTTAAGATACTTTTCAGCTTTAGCCGTTGAAAGAAAATTCATACTTACATCCACAACTTCAGCTCTCGGGGTAGCAGGATATACTATTCTCTTGTTCCCGCAATCAAGCAATACATTATTTGCCGTTAACCAATTAAGACCCAAAATGACTTCCAATTGATAAAGCGGCAAACATATCAAATCTACAACAGACTGATGCCCTTCCACAGTTACGACACAATTCAAGTAAGCTTCTGTGGTTAAGGCCTTAATACCCATTGGAGTCGACACTATTAATTCAAAGGGTAACTTATGCACATGTAATCCTAGGCGCTTCACACAATCATAGGCGATGAATGAGTGACTTGCACCCGAGTCGAATAAAACTTGCAACAAATAACCATTTACGGAAATTTTACCTTGAATCAACTCAGGAGATCTACGGGCCTCCTCGTGGGTCATAGCGAACACTCGGCCCTGTGCCTGTGGCCTCTGTCCCGCTCTCGGTTGTTGACAATCTTTAGCAAGATGCCCTGGCCGTTTACAGTTGAAACAAACCATCACTCCCTGACAATTCTGGCCATAATGTGATTTGTTGCAATGACGACATTTCCACTCGGTCACAAATCTCTGAGACTCACGACCTTTAGGCTGATAGGGCTTCTTATCACCACCCTGATACGAAGAAGATCCTTGACCTTTCCGCTTTTGAGAGGCATTACCCTTACTGGGTTCACTGCGGTGACCAATAGCTCTGGTAGGATGCAATTCTCTTAGATTGTTCTCCGTGATTCGGCATTGCTCTACAGCCTTGTTGAACTTCTTGAATCGGTGAGTAACCAACCTCTTCCGCATCTCTCGCCTCAAGCCTCGTATAAGCATATCTGAACTCCATTCTCCATCATCCTTGTACCGGAGATAGGAGGAATACCGGGACAAACGGATGAATCGGGACAAGTAATCATCAAAGCTCTCCGTGTCCCCTTGCCTGATATTAAGGAATTCTGTCTCCTTTTCAAGCTGAACTGACTTCGGAAAGTACTTCTCGTTGAATTCTTGTAGGAACAACTCCCAGGTCAGTGGCACATTTCTGCTCTTCAGTGTTAGGGCGATATTTCGCCACCAACGATCCGCATCACCTTCGAGTTTGTAGACAGCCAGTCGTGGTTTTACCTCCTCTGGACAACAAAGTACCTCAAATATTTTCTCCAGACGATACAACCAGTCTTCTGCCACTTGTGGATCAAACCTCCCTCTGAACGCCGGAGGCAGATGTTTGCAGAATCTTGTGACCCAGAATTGCAGGTCTTTTTCCTCTCTAGGTGGCATCCCGTGAGATTCACGATTCGGAATAGCATGAGGTGTAGACTCTGATTGTCGCGCTGACCCCTCGGCAGTGTCTTCATATCGAATCTCTTCTTGAGTTTCTTCCGGAGTAGACTGTACCGGAACTTCCTTGTTCTTTGCCTTCTCCGCTCTGAGCTCGTCTCTCAGCTCAGTGATCATGTCTCGCTGGTCCTTTATCAAACCCATTAATTCTTGCATCGGATCTGGTGGATTCTCATTATCAACCTCCACCACAGGGTCTACACGCGGAGTTTTGGGGCGTCCTCTAGTCTTCTTCATTCTACAAACAACTTACCCCATTAATCCAGCAGAGACAGTATGCACATATAGTCATAAAACTCATCTATATCCAAATCACTTAAACACATATGTGCACCCACAACGATCATTCACAAACAATCTTCTATCCCTAAAGCCGACTAAGGGATCTATCCTAGCAAACTCTACCCTTGCCAGGAACTACAGCTCTGATACCAAAATGTAACACCCTGCCTTTAATTACGTAATTATAATTCGATATTATGTAATTAAAGTAGATTAGAGACCGTCGAATAGTTTAAAACTCATTTAAAATTCCCTTCTTGTAGTAGGGACTTCACGAATTTTCAAAACTTCATTCCTCCTCCGGTCTCAAGTTCAATTATCGAATATAACCACCTGTGCAGTTTATCTACATTTACGAATAACAGAGTGTATAACCAAAATCCCGGCAAACCCCGGGTTCAACTACAAACCTAGAGTTTCAAATTCCAAGTAGGGATTACAACCAAGTATTTCAACTATATACATCTCCAAAATATAGTACATTAATCCCTATCCAAAATGAATAACCCAACAAAACCATACTAATGTCCCTAAGAAACTCTAACCGCTCCGAGTCACGCGCTTTTCCTTGGAGCCAGTCGCCCTGTCTGAAAGGTTAGTTCAAAGGAAAGAATGAGATTCTAAAGAATCCCAGTAGCAACTAAACATTTATACCACATACAAGCACATAGCATGTAAGCAAATCATCATACAGCAGCACATATCACACTCCACCCTCATCCCCTTTCTCCGCCGGGAAGGCACACTGCCTAACCCGAACCGTTGTTGGCTACTCAGGGACTATTGGCGTGGCAGTGCATACAAATAGCCTTATAGCACATAGCTAACCGGCTTTCACAAATGGCCCGTCGGCCTCACATCCGGCCTTTCGGCCCACAACCGGCTTTTCAGCCCATATCCGGCTTTTCAGCCCATATCCGGCTTTTCAGCCCACATAGCAATGATACTACACACATACAATGCATCACATATGGTGCAAAAGAAAAGTCACTACCTGATCCCTTCCTGAAGTCTCTGGGCACAGTAGGCTCACGAGGATAGCAGATGTCAAATCCTATATTCAAAATAGGGACATTTGATTAATTTCTTTTTCCAAGTTCTACCTCCATAACACTTTAAGTTGGTATTCATTTGGACTCTTTAGATGGCCATTAAATGCCTAAACATATGCCTAAAGGGTTGGGATAACTATCCCCAAAGATCCCTCATAAGAAAGCTAAACACTAATTTTGGACCCCTCACTCGCATCCCTCACTCGAGCACAGAAGGCCGTGCTCGAGCACAACTCCCATTTTCACTAGAGCACCCGCGAGTGAGGCGCAGGAAGTGCTTGCCCGAGAGCAACTCCCGCGACTATTCCACACTCTCACTCGAGCACACATGCGAGTGAGGCCTGCGAGTGACAACCCGAGAGCATCACTCGACATACACTTCCACCTTCACTCGAGCACAAATGCCTGTGCTCGAGCACTACCCTCAGTGCTCGTGAGCACAAGGCAGCGAGTGACTTCCCGAGAGCACCCCAACTCCCAGGCAACGGACTCACTCGAGCACAACCCCAGTGCTCGCGAGTGATCCCCCAATGCTCGCGAGTACCAGACGCACTCTTGGCAAACACTCACGAGTGAACACCTGAAACGCCCACTCCCAGCACAAATATACACCCTCACTCGAGCACAACATGCTCACTCGAGCATGTTCTTCCAGTGCTCGAGTGAGTTCTTCTCTCACTCGAGAAATCACACCAGCAACCCAAAACGCAGCAACTGAGTTGGTATACCAGAATTCACCAATTGAATTCCAATGGTCCTAAAACTTGTACCATTACTTAGTCTCACCCAAAACTTCATTATAAACTCATTGGTAACCCAAAATAACCCAAATTCAACTCAATCAACACATTCTCTCTCTAAATCATCAAACCACTCAAAAACCCACTCAACCAAATTCCCTTATTCAACTTCCAATCAATTTCAAATCACTCCCAAATGTCAAAACTGATCAAATGAACAGTGACCCACAAATCAATGCCTACCCTTCACTCAACATCATATTTAGGTCTAATTTCCAGATTTCCCATTGATTATGCAAACATCCTTATATATATATCACAATTCATCAAAAACCTACCTCTTTCACTTGCTGAATTAAACACCTTGATTCCACCAACTTTCAAATTAATCCAATACTCAAACACCACCAATGGAAGTTCTGAAATCATAGAAATCAAACTCTCAACCTCTTGATCAACTTTAATGAAAGGTACACAAGCTTATGAAGACCTCTACTTACCAAGATTTAAGCTTTTATCTTTCTCTTTCCTTAGCTTGTGCAGCGAAAATGGAGAGAATAGAGAGAGAAGTGAGTAGGTGGAAGATGATCATTTCCCTTGGTTCCACACACACACAACCGACTAGGGAGGGAGAGAGAAGAGTGTTTGAATATGTTGACTCATCCAATGGCTCTTATTTAGCCACTTGGCATCATCTCCTTGCTCCCACTATAATTTCATGAAAACTCATCCACACTTGATTCCACCCCTTTTGCCTTTCAATCTCAACCGTTGATTTTAATTACTAAGGGTTTTCTCATCAACAACTAACCAGATGATTGGTAAATTTACCGTTTTACCCCTGATTAGTACAATACTCATTAAATTATGCATAATTGCCTTCATTTCACATTGTACAACCTATACTTCAAATATGCTTAATGAACATTAATTACATCATTTGAAGTTATTATCCCTTAATTAAAATCCGGGATGTTACACAAACAACCAGGTGCCCTCTCTCTCTCTCTCTTTTCCCTCTTACTCTATTTTTAGTCTCTCTTTTAGGGTCTATTTTGCAGGCACTAGCTTCAACAAAGTGGGCAACAATTCAAATTCCCCTCCCCAAAGCTTTCTTTAATTTGTTATCGATCTGACTTAATTTTCAATACTCTCAATTATACGCTAAACTCTTAATTAAGTCATTATAATCCCTTACACACACTCTCTTGTCCCTTTTATAAGACTTTTTCTAAATGAGATTTTTTATCATTCTTATAAGATGTTTATGATATAGTTTGAATGATAATTATTTTTTTTCATATATGCTTATACTTAATAGGAAGGGACCACATTAATGCCCATAAATAAGCATCCTCCCGCGCGCACACACACAGAAGACTAGACTAGTGTGCAGGAAGACTAATAATGAATGCAATATCCTAATATGCCTATGTAAAGAAGAATGATGAGCATTGCTCTCTACATATCCTCGTGCCACTCCCCTCATTTCAAGCCACTCTTCATTATTTTTGCTCTCAGTGATGGAGAGGATAAACTGTATTGTAAAGAGGACAAGGTCTCACCACCGTCCCCCTCTACCTCCTCCTACCAGAAATGAAAGGGGCTCCCTAATAAATCCAATTTACGTGAGTGAAGAAGAAGAAGCGGTATAAGAAGAGAGCGGAGAAGAAGATTTGCATCACTACAAAATAACATGGAAGTTCCAACGGAATTCAAGAAGATTTGCTTCACTGCAAAAAAACATGAAATTTTTGAAAGAATTTAATTCTGTCGAAAAACTATCAAAAATTTTCAGATGGAATTTTTTCTGTGGCAAAATTTGCCATGAAATTAGCCATGGAAAATATTCCGTCGGAAATTCTGACTTTTACCACGGCATTTCGAACGGAAAATTTCGTCAAAAATTTCTTTCGGAATTGAATTTCATTGGAAATTGCAATAGAATTTTTGATGGAATTGAATTCCGTATCAATTTCTGATGGAATTAAATTCCATCGAAATTTCTGAAGGAATTCAATTCCGTCTTTAATACGGTCAGAAATTGTGACAGAATTTCTGACTGACAGAATTTAATTCCATCAGAAATTCCCTAGTAATTTCAGACAAAATTAAATTCCGTCGCAAATTCCACGAGGGAATTTCCGATAGAATTAAATTCCTTTGCATTTTCCGACGGAATTCAGTTCCATTGCAAAATTTAAAAATGATTTAATATTTTAAAATTTAATTTAATTTTAAAAAAAATTATTTTTATAAAATTTATTATTTTTAATTAATTTATTATTTTAATTTTATATTTATTTTTAATTATTATTTTCTAATTTCTAAATTATTTTTAATTTTGAATCATAGGTTTTGGTCCTTGTTGGGGCAAAATACTCATTTAAAAAATAAAATTTATTAGTTATTAATTAGTATTAGTAAATAAAATATTAGTTAATAATTATTTTTTAGTTATTAATTAATTTTAATAAAAATTTAATTTTTGGAATAAAAAAAATATACTCATATGATTATATATATATATATATATATAATTTTGTGTAATAAAAGAACGCTAAAGCAGTCGAGCTCACCCGGTAAGGCATCGCGCGCGTACGTACGAGGTCATGGGTTTGAACGAAAGGGGTGGCAAGTTGAGTTGCTTTTCTAACAAATATGAGGTTACGACACGTGGCGGAAGGATGTTGTGGCACGTGGCGGATCTGGAGGCCGGTGACAAGGTGGACGTAGCCGGAGCTGCTACGCGGTTGCCTGTGTTGCCACGTGGCTTTTTAAATTTCAAAAAATAGAAAATATGTTTGTGGCGAAAATAAATTCCACCAGAAATTTCTGACGGAATTTATTCCATCGGAATGAATCTAAATTCCATTTAAAATTTGTTTGTCACGCTATTATTACCAACGGAATCCATTCCATTGAAAATATCGTAAGAAAATCTAATTCTGTCAGAAATTCAGTGTTTTTTTGTAGTGCATGCAGAGCCAAACTGTAACCCCCTTCCATAATTATATCCGAAATACTCAATTAAAACGAAATAGAGACCAATAGGAAATAAAACTTATTTAAAATCCCATCTTCGCAACAGGGTTTTCACAGATAACTTTCGAAATATAATTTACCTGGTCTCATATTCAATTTCGAATACAATTACATTACGTGGAATATCACATTTATAAAAATATCAGAGTGTACAACAATAACTTCCCGGCAACTCCCGGGTTCATACCTTTACATAGAATTCATAGGGCACATTCGCCCTTTACAATTCCTCAAACGGGGATTACACAAATCTCAACTCCATACATGCATACTCAATACTCATCCAATATACAAATACAATATCCAAATATACATCCCAACTATCATCCGAACATATACAATTATCCCAGCATATAACAATAACCAACTTCCAAATACAAATGTCCATAAGGGATTCTCGCCGCCCCTAGTCACTTGCTCCTTCCTTGAGCCACTTGACCTGTCTAAAATGTTGGTAGGGGAGGGTGAGATTCTAGAGAATCCCAGTAGGAAACAGATACCAATATGCATGCAAGATAAGTGTTTAATGCATGACATGCTTGCATCACAATAACTCATATTCACATAATGATATATTCGCATGCTCAATGTTTCAACAACATACTCATGGCCATAGCATAAATAGAAACAGAGCATCAATCATTCATATATGTTTCACATAATCAAGCAAAGCAATAACATGCATCAATACACAAACACAAATATCAATACATGCAGGAGAGGTAAGTTCCCTACCCTTTTCTTTCCACGTATGCTCCAGCTCCGCTTACTCGCGAACCAAACGAATACTGAACCCTATAAACAAAATCAAGGATATAGGATCAATCTCAATTCCAAATTCTTACTTTTATATCACTTAAAGTTGGTTACCATTCACACCCTTTAGGTGGCTAAAATAAGCTCAACAAAAGCTTAAAGGATTGGGACGTACTAGGTTGGAAATCACCTTTCAAAATCTCAAAATACTGAAAATGGGGGTTGGCTGTGGCCCAGAAAATCCAGTTTCTTGGCTGAACTTCCAAAAATCATAACTAATTCAGGAACAATCGAAATAAGGTGATTCCAAAGCCAAATGGAAGCTATTTAAGTCCTCTTTTTAGGAAAAATATTGTCCATTACTAGAAATCATCACAAAAGTCCAGATTGACCAAAAACCTAACGTTGTGCCAAAACAGAGTCCAGTTTGGATACCAAACTTTGGTCAGTTCAAACTCCCAGCTCAAAACGTGAAAGACACAAAATTTATGTCCATTTTGAAGCTTAAGATGTGATATTTAAGACTGGAAAGTTTCATAATTTTTGAACATTATTTACCCAGTCAAAACGTCCACGCCATCTGACTGTTCAGAACAGACTTGCCAAAACAGGGTCCAGTTTGGATGCCAAACTTTGGTCAGTTCAAACTCCCAGCTCACAAAGCGAAATGACACACAATTTATGTCCATTTTGAAGCTTGAGAAGTGAAATTTAATACTGGAAAGTTTCATAATTTTTGAACATCATTTGCCCAGTCAAAACGTCCACGCCATCTGACTGTCCAGAACAGACTTGCCAAAACAAGGTCCAGTTTGGATGCCAAACTTTGGTCAGTTCAAACTCCCAGCTCACAAAACGAAATGACACAAAATTTATCTCCATTTTGAAGCTTGAGATGTGAACTTCAAGACTGGAAAGTTTCATAATTTTCCAACATCATTTACCCATTCAAAACGGCAACACAAACAGACTACCCAGGCAGAATTCTCACTGGACAGAATTTCCAGTTTTTCAACCATTGTGTCCAATCCAATTCAAACCAATTCCAGTGATCAAATACCACAACATGGCACCATTTTCAACATAAAACACAACCCAATTCATCCAATCCATAATCACAAGAAAATCAGGGCAAAATTCGAAATTCACAAAGCTCAACCAAAACTCACAAAACTTAGATCAAAAGTCTTGAAATACTCACCCCTTCCTCTTTCCCAAACCAATTCTTTGATTCTCCATATTTCCAAATTTCCTCAAGCCATTAAACTCCTCCAATCAAGAATCTAAAACCATAGAGATGAAGCTCTCATCACTATGAACAACATTATAGAAGGGTGTTTTAGCAATAGAGGACCATATAGAGCACTTACCATGAGCTTTCTCCTTTCTCTTTCCTTCCTTGCTTGGCGAAAATGGAAGCTTTGGAGAGATGAAGATGATGAAGATAGTGATCAGATTTTCCCCTTTTTTTCTCATGTGTTGGCCGACCATTTAGAAGTGGAGAGAAGAGAAAAATGATTAGAAAGCTTAACTTTAATCCAAGGGTCCTTGTTTTGCCACTTGGCACCATCCTATACTTCCTACTATGATTTCATATAAACTTGCATGTATAGGATTCCACCTCTTGTTCTTTCAATCCTAGCCATTGATCTTGATTACTAAGGAGTGTTCTCATCGGTAACTAACCAGTCAGTCGGTAAATTTACCGTTTTGCCCCTGATTATGGTAATCTCTCTTGAATCACCACCAAACACTTCATATCTTTCCATATCACCACATTATGCGCCCTCCCTCTATTTTAAGTCAATTTAGAGGTTAATCCATAATTGAACTTAAATACAGGGTTTCGGCGCTGCTCACAGCACATACGAATCACATCCGGAACTCAAATCACATCGAATTCTCTAAAAGGGTTATTTATCACTAACCACATCCACTTTTGGAGTCATTATCTCTTAATCACAATTTAGGATCTTGCTAAACCGGGGCTTAGCAGTCCACTTATCTCAGGCTTATTCTCTAGCCTCAAGTTTCAAAATTCGGGGTATTACACAAACAACCAGGTGTCATCTTTCTCTCTCTCTCTTTTCCCCCTTCTTACTCTATTTTTAGTCTCACTTTTAGGGTCTATTTGGCAGGCGCTAGTTGCAATAAAGTGGGCAACAATTCATATTCCCCTCCCCAAAGCTTTCTTTAACTTGTTATCGATTTGACTTAATTTTCAATACTCTCAATTATACTATAAACTCTCTTAAGTCATTATAATCCCTTACACACACTCTCTCATCCCTTTTATAAGACTTTTTCTAAAAGAAATTTTTTGACCATTCTTATAAGATGTTTATGATATTTTGAATTATAATTATTTTTTTTCATATATGTCTATACTTAATAGGAAAGGACCACATTAATGCCCCTAAACACGCATCCTCCCGCGCGCGCACACACACAGAAGACTAGACTAGTGTGTAGGAAGACAAATAATGAATGCTATATCCTAATATGCCTATGTGAAGAATAATGATGAGCATTGTCCTCTACATATCCTCGTGCCACTCCCCTTATTTCAAGCCACTGTTCATTGTTTTTGCTCTCAGTGATGGAGAGGAGAGACTATATTATAAAGAGAACAAGGTCTCACCAACGTCCTCCTCCACCTCCTCCCACCGGAAATGAAAGAGGCTCCATAATAAATCCAATTTATGTGAGTGAAGAAGAATAAGAGGTAGAAGAAGAGAACGGAGAAAAAGAATATTTGGGACACTACAAAAAACATGAAATTTCTAAAAGAATTCAAGAAAACTTGCATTGGTGCAAAAAAACTTGAAATGTCTGACAGAAATCAATTCCATCAGAAAACCATAGAAAATTCTGTCGGAAATTTTTCCGACAGAATTTTTCCTTGGGCACGAAATTCTGATAGAAAATTCGTTCAAAAGTTTTTGACAGAATTTCTATCATAATTTAATTCTGTCAGAAATTGTGAGGGAATTTCTGATAGAATTGATTTTTGTCACAATTTTCTGACAAAATTTGAAATTCCGTCCGAAATTCCCTCGCAATTTTCGACAGAATTCCATTTTGTCTTTAATTCCGTAAAAAATTACTAGGGAATTTATGACGGAATTTAATTCCATCGCAATTTCAAGCACTGTTCGTTGTTTTTGCTTTCAGTGATGGAGAGGAGAGACTATATTGCAAAGAGGAAAAGGTCTCACCACCGTCCTCCTCCACGTCCTCCCACCAGAAATGAAAGGGGTTCCATAATAAGTCCAATTTACGTGAGTGAAGAAGAAATAGAGGCACAAGAAGAGAATGGAGAAGAAGAAGATTGGCGTCTCTACAAAAAAACATGAAATTTCCGACATAATTCAAGAAGAAGATTTGCATCGCTACAAAAAAACATGAAATTTCAGGCGTTATTCAATTCTGTTGGAAAATTTTCCAACTGAATTTTTTTCCTGGTAAATTAGCCATCGAAAAAATTTCGTTCGAAATTTTGACTTTTGCCACAGCATGTCGGACGGAAAAATCATTCAAAAAATTCTGACAAATTTCCCACAGAATTGAATTTCGTCGTAATTTTTGAAAAAATCCCATCTCAATTTCTGACGGATTTCAATTTCATCTTTAATTCCATCAGGAATTGTGAGGGTGTTTCTGACAGAATTTAATTCCGTCAAAATTTCATGCCACTGTTCGTTGTTTTTTTGCTATAAGTGATGGAGATGAGAGACTCTATTGCAAAGAAGACAAGGTCTCACCACCATCTGCCTCCACCTCCTCCTACCAGAAATGAAAGGAGATCCTTAATAAATCCAATTTACGTGAGTGAAGAAGAAAAGGTACAAGAAGAGGGCGGAGAAGAAGAAGATTTGTGTCACTACAAAATAACATAAAATTTCTGACGGAATTCAACAAGAAGATTTGCGTCACTACAAAAAAACATGAAATTTCTGACGGAATTCAATTCCATGAGAAATTCAGTCAGAAAACTGTCAAAAATTCCATTGAAAAATTTTCCAATGGAATTTTTTTAGTGGCAAAATATTCCATGGAATTAGCCATGGAAAATATTCCATCAGAAATTCTGACTTTTGCCATAGAAATTTGGACGGAAAATTCCATTGGAAATTTCGTACGAAATTTAATTCCGTCAGAAATTGCAATGGAATTTCTGAAGAAATATCCGACGGAATTCAATTCTATCTTTAATTCCGTCGTAATTTCAAGCACTGTTCATTATTTTTGCTCTCAGTGATGGAGACGAGAGACTATATTGCAAAGAGGATAAAGTCTCACCACCGTCCTCCTCCACCTCCTCCCACCGGAAATAAAAGGGGCTATCTAATAAATCCAGTTTACGTGAGTGAAGAAGAAAAAGAGGTATAAGAAGAGAACATAGAAGAAGAAGATTTATGTCACTACAAAAAAACATGTAATTTCCAATAGAATTCAATTCCGTAGGAAATTCTGTTTGAAAACTGTCCAAAATTTTGTCAGAAATTATTCTGTCCGAAATTCTGACTTTTGTGACGGAAATTTGGACCGAAAATTCTGTCAAAAATTGCAAGGGAATTCGAAAAAAATTTCCTACGGAATTCAATTCCATCTTTAATTCCATAGCAAATTGTGAGGGATTTTCCAACGAAACTTAATATCGACTCAATTTCAAGCACTGTTCATTGTTTATGCTCTCAGTGATGGAGAGGAGAGATTGTATTGCAAAGAGGACAGGGTCTCACCACCATCCTCCTCCTCCACCTCCTCCCACCGGAAATAAAAGGGGCTACCTAATAAATTCTATTTACGTGAGTAAAGAAGAAGGAGAGGTACAAGAAGAAAGTGGAGAAGAAGATTTGCATCAATACAAAAAAACATGAAATTTTCAACGGAATTCCATTCCGAAAGAAAATTTCGTTGGAAAACTGTCCAAAATTCTGTCAGGAAATTTTGTGAAGGAATTTTTTTCTAGGCAAAATTAAGCATGGAAATTATTCTGTTGACTTTTGCGACGGAATTTTGGACTGAGAATTCCGTTCAAAATTTTGAATGGAAAATTTCATCCGAAATTTGGGATGGACTAATTCCTTCGGAAATTGCGAGGGAAGTTTTTAGGAAATTGTGAGGGAATTTTTTAAGAAATTTCCAACAGAATTATTTTCCGTCTTTATTTCAGTCACAAATTGTGAAGGAATTTCTGACGGAATTTAATTCCATAGCAATTTCAAGCACTTTTCATTGTTTTTGCTCTCAGTGATGGAGAGGAGAAACTGTATTGCAAAGAGCACAAGGTTTGACCACCGTCCTCCTCCAACTCCTCCCACAAAAAATGAAAAGGGCTATGTAATAATCCAATTTACATGCGTGAAGAACATGAGGTACAAGAACAGAGCGGAAAAGAAGAAGATTTACGTCACTACAAAAAAAAAATGAAATTTCCAACGGAATTCAATTTCGTAGGAAATTCCGTCGGAATACTGTCCAAAATTCCATAGAAAAATTTTCTGACGAAACTTTTTTCGTGGCAAAATTAGCATTGTAAATTACTCCGTCGGAAATTTTAACTTTTGCGACGGAATTTCAGACGGAAACTTCCGTCCGAAATTTTGCACGGAATAATTCAGTCGGAAATTGTTAGGAAATGTTTTAAAAAAATTTCTACAGAATTCTTTTCCATCTTTATTTCTGTCGCAAATTGTGAGGGAATTTCTGACGGAATTTAATTCCATAGCAATTTCAAGCATTTTTCATTGTTTTTGCTCTCAAAGATGGAGAGGAGAGATTGTATTGCAAAGAGCACAAGGTCTGACCATCGTGCTCCTCCAACTCCTCCCACAAAAAATGAAAAGGACTATGTAATAAATCCAATTTACGTGAGTGAAGAACATGAGGTACAAGAAGAGAGCGGAAAAGAAGAAGATTTACGTCACTACAAAAAAACAGGAAATTTCCAACGGAATTCAATTCCGTAGGAAATTCCGTCGGAATACCGTCTAAAATTCCATCGAAAAATTTTCTGAAGGAATTTTTTTCGTGGCAAAATTAGCATTGCAAATTATTCCGTCAGAAATTATGACTTTTACTACTGAATTTTGGATGGAAAATTTCATCCGAAATTTTTGATGGAAAATTCCATCGCAAATTTTGGACGGAATAATTCAGTCAGAAATTGAGATGGAATTTTTTAAGAAATTGCTGACAGAATTCTTTTCCGTCTTAATTTTCGTCACAAATTCTGAGAAAATTTCTGACGGAATTTAATTTTGTCGCAATTTCAAGCACTGTTCTTTATTTTTGCTTTCAATGATAGAGAGAAGAGACTGTATTGCAAAGAGGACAAGGTCTCACCAACGTCCTACTCCACCTACTCCCACCGGAAATGAAAGGGGCTACCAAATAAATCCAATTTACGTGTGTGAAGAAGAAGAAGAGGTATAAAAAGAGAGCGGGGAAGAAGAAGATTTGCCTCAATACAAAAAAAAAAACCAGAAATTTCAAACGGAATTCCATTCCGAAGGAAATTAAGTTGGAAAACAGTCTAAAATTCTGTCGTTAAATTGTTTGAAGGAATTTTTTTCGAGGTAAAATTAAGCATGTAAACTATTCCTTTGGAAATTATGACCTTTGAGATGGAATTTTAGACTGAGAATTCCGTCCGAAATTTTAAATGGAAAATTTCGTCCGAAATATGGGATGAAATAATTCCTTCAGAAATTGCGAGGGAAATTTTGAAGAAATTTCCAATAGAATTCATTTCCGTCTTTATTTCCGTCGCAAATTCCAGACGTAATTTAATTCCATAGCAATTTCTAGCACTTTTCATTATTTTTGCTCTCAGTGATGGAGAGGAGAGACTGTATCACAAAGAGCACAAGGTCTGACCACCATCTTCCTCCAACTCCTCCCACAAAAAATGAAAAGGGCTATGTAATAAATCCAATCTACGTGAGTGAAGAATATGAGGTACAAGAAGAGAGCAGAAAAGAAGAAGATTTATGTCACTACAATAAAACATGAAATTTACAACAGAATTCAATTCCGTAGGAAATTCCGTCGGAATACCGTCCAAAATTCCATCAAAAAATTTTCTGAAGGAATTTTTTTCATGGTAAAATTAGCATTGTAAATTATTCCGTCGGAAATTATGACTTTTGCAACTGAATTTTGGTCGGAAAATTTCGTCCGAAATTTTTGATGCAAAATTCCGTCGCAAATTTTTGATGGAATAATTCTGCCAGAAATTGAGAGGAAATTTTTTAAGAAATTGCTGACAGAATTCTTTTCTGTCTGAATTTCCGTCACAAATTCTGAGGAAATTTCTGACGGAATTTAATTCCGTTGCAATTTCAAGCACTGTTCATTGTTTTTGCTCTCAGTGATGGACAGGAGAGAATGTATTGCAAAGAGGACAAGATCTCACCACCGTCCTCCTCCACCTCCCCCCACCGAAAATGAAGGGGCAACCAAATAAATCCAATTTACGTGAGTGAAGAAGAAGAAGAAGTATAAGAAGAGAGCGGAGAAGAAGAAGATGTGCATCAATACAAAAAAACATGAAATTTCCAACGGAATTCCATTACGTCGGAAAACTGTCCAAAATTCGATGGGAAAATATTCTGAAGGAATTTTGTTTCAAAGCAAATATAGCATTGGAAATTATTCCGTCAGAAATTATGACTTTTGCGACGAAATATCGGACGGAAAATTCCGATCGAAAATTTTGATGGTAAGAGGACAAGGTCTCACCATCATCCTCCTGCAACTCCTCCCACCAAAATGAAAAGGGCCACCTAATAAATCCAGTTTACGTGAGTTAAGAAGGAGAGGTGCAAAAAGAGTGCGGAGAAGAAGAAGATTTACGTCAACAAAAAGAAAAATGTAATATCCAACAGAATTCAATTCTTTCGGAAATCCCGTCTGAAAACCGTCAAAAATCCTGTCGGAAAATTTTCCTATGGAACTTGTTTCGTGGAAAAATTAGACATGGAAATTATTCTGTCTGAATTTCTTAGTTTTGCGACAGAATTTTGGATGGAAAATTCCGTCAGAAATTTCCAACGAAATTAAATTCCAACGAAAATTGCAAGGGAATTTCTGAAGAAATTTCTAACGGAATTCAATTCCGTCTTTAATTACTTCGCAAATTGTGAGGGAATTTCCTACGTAATATAATTCCAACGCAATTTCAAGCACTGTTCATTATTTTTGCTCTCAGTGATAGAGAGGAGAGACTGTATTGCAAAGAGGACAAAGTCTCACCAACATCCTCCTCCACCTCCCCCCACCGAAAATGAAAGGGGCTAGCTAATAAATCTGGTTTTTGTGAATGAAGACCATGATAAGGTATAAGAAGATAGCGGAGAAGAAGATTTGCGTCAGTACAAAAAAAATGAAATTTCTAACAGCATTCAATTCCGAAGGAAATTCCATCGAAAAACCGTCCAAAATTCTGTCTGAAAATTTTCGGAAGGAATTTTTTTCGAGGCAAAATTAACCATGGAAATTATTACGTTGGAAATTATGACTTTTGCGACGGAATTTTGGACTGAGAATTCCGTCCGAAATTTTGAATGGAAAATTTTGTCTGAATTTTGAGACAGAATAATTCAGTCGGAAATTGTGAGGGAAATTTTTTAAGAAATTTCCAACAGAATTCTCTTCCGTCATTATTTCTGTCGCAAATTGTGAGGGAATTTCTGAAGGAATTTATTTCCATAGCAATTTCAAGCACTTGTCATTGTTTTTGCTCTCAGAGATGGAGATGAGAGACTGTATTGCAAAGAGGGCAATGTTTGACCACCGTCCTCCTCCAACTCCTCCCATAAATCCAATTTACGTGAGTGAAAAAGATGAGGTACAAGAAGAGAGCGGAAAAGAAGAAGATTTACGTCACTACAAAAAAACATTAAATTTTCAACGGAATTCAATTTTGTTGGAAATTCATTTGGAATACCATCCAAAATACCATCGGAAAATTTTCTGACAGAATTTTTTAATGGCAAAATTAACATTCGAAATTACTCCATAGGAAATTATGACTTCTGCGACAGAATTTTGGACGGAAAATTCCGTCTGAAATTTTGGATTGAAAATTCGGTCAGAAATTTTAAACGGAATAATTCCATCAGAATTTGTGAGGTATTTTTTTAAGAAATTACTGACAGAATTCTTTCCCTTCTTAATTTCCGTCTCAAATTCTGAGGAAATTTCTGACGGAATTTAATTCCGTCACAATTTCAAGTGCTATTCTTTGTTTTTGCTTTCAATGATGGACAGAAGAGAATGTATTGCAAAGAGGACAAGATCTCACCACCGTCCTCCTCTACCTCCCCCCACCGGAAATGAAAGGGGCTACCAAATAAATCCAATTTACATGAGTGAAGAAGAAGAAGAGGTATAAGATGAGAGCAAAGAAGAAGAAGATTTGCATCAATACAAAAAAACATGAAATTTCCAACCGAATTCCATTACGTCGGAAAAATATCAAAATTCGATCAGAAAATATTCTGAAGGAATTTCGTTTCAAAGCAAATATAGCATTGGAAATTATTCCGTCAGAAATTGTGACTTGCGACGAAATATCGGACGGAAAATTTTGACCGAAAATTTTGATGGAAAATTCCGTCTAAAATTTGGAACGGAATAATTCCGTTGGAAATTGCGAGGAAATGTTTTAAGAAATTTCTGACAGAATTCTTTTCCGTCTTTATTTCCGTCGCAAATTGTGAGGGAATTTCTCACGGAATTTAATTCCGTCGCAATTTCAAGCACTGTTCATTATTTTTGCTCTCAGTGATGGAGAGGATAGACACTATTGAAAAGAGAACAACGTCTCACAACCGTCCTCCTCCAACTCCTCCCACCAAAAATGAAAGGGGCTACCAAATAAATCCATTTTACGTAATTGAAGAAGAAGAAGGGGTGCAAGAAGAGAGTGGAGAAGAAGAAGATTTGCGTGCAGAGCCAAACAACCAGGTGTCCTATCTTTCTCTCTCTCTCTCTCTCTCTTTCCCTTTTTACTCTATTTATAGTCTCTCTTTTAGGGTCTATTTGGTTTTGGGGGGGATTGGTGAGGAGGGGAGAGATTTTGCATCAGAACATTTTAGTTTAAATGGTTCTATCTGATGAGAGATGAACTAGATCAGAACAATGAGATTCTTGGACATAGCCTTTTCTCCACATCATAAGCCAAAAGTTGGGGCAAAGCTTGGAATTAAGATCTCAATCACAGATTTTAAAGTCTAAAATGAATGGAACAGATAGACATAACATGCATAATCTTGACACATATGGTTATTATATTTAATTTTACTCACCCTCCTTTACCGTGTTTGCTATGTGGTGTTCTAGATGTATCCATCTCACAAACAAGATCATATCGTTCCCGACCTCCTCTACCTCCTCCCACCTGGAATCAACCCGGCTATGCAAGTAATCACTAGTACAAAATTGCCTTTTTAGACCCCCACATTTAAACCGGTTATAGCGGATAAAGTCTGAAAAAGATGAGCGGTGATAATTTTGTAATTATAAAGAACTTGTAATACCGGTTCTTAAGATAATTTTGTAATTTTGTCGGAAAATTTTCTGACAGAATTTCTTTTGTTCAAAAATTAGCCATGGAAATTATTCCGCTTGAATTTCTTACTTTTGTGACGGAATTTTGGATGGAAAATTCCGCCGGAAATTTACGATGGAATTAAACTCCAACGAAAATTGAAAGGTAATTTCCGAAGAAATTTCTGACGGAATTCAATTCCATCTTTAATTACGTCGCAAATTGTGGGGGAATTTCATATGGAATTTAATTTCAACACAATTTCAAGCACTTTTCATTGTTTTTGCTCTTAGTGATAGAGAGGAAAGACTGTATTGCAAAGAGGACAAGGTCTCACCACCGTCCTCCTCCACCTCCCCCCACCGAAAATGAAAGGGGCTAGCTAATAAATCTGGTTTTTGTGAGTGAAGACCATGATAAGGTATAAGAAGAGAGCGGAGAAGAAGATTTGCGTCAGTACAAAAAAAATGAAATTTCTAACAGCATTCAATTCCGAAGGAAATTCCATCGAAAAACCGTCCAAAATTCTGTCGGAAAATTTTCGGAAGGAATTTTTTTCGAGGCAAAATTAACCATGGAAATTATTACGTTGGAAATTATGACTTTTGCGACGGAATTTTGGACTGAGAATTCCGTCCGAAATTTTGAATGGAAAATTTTGTCTGAATTTTGAGACAGAATAATTCAGTCGGAAATTGTGAGGGAAATTTTTTAAGAAATTTCCAACAGAATTCTCTTCCGTCATTATTTCCGTCGCAAATTGTGAGGGAATTTCTGAAGGAATTTATTTCCATAGCAATTTCAAGCACTTGTCATTGTTTTTGCTCTCAGAGATGGAGAGGAGAGACTGTATTGTAAAGAGGGCAAGGTTTGACCACCATCATCCTCCAACTCCTCCCATAAATCCAATTTACGTGAGTGAAAAAGATGAGGTACAAGAAGAGAGCGGAAAAGAAGAAGATTTACGTCACTACAAAAAAACATTAAATTTTCAACGGAATTCAATTTTATTGGAAATTCCGAATGTTTATTGGAAATTCCGTTGGAATACCATCGGAAAATTTTCTGACAGAATTTTTTAATGGCAAAATTAACATTCGAAATTACTCCATAGGAAATTATGACTTTTGCGACAGAATTTTGGACGGAAAATTCCGTCTGAAATTTTGGATTGAAAATTCGGTCAGAAATTTTAAATGGAATAATTCCATCAGAATTTGTGAGGTAATTTTTTAAGAAATTACTGACAGAATTCTTTCCCTTCTTAATTTCCGTCTCAAATTCTGAGGAAATTTCTGTCGGAATTTAATTCCGTCACAATTTCAAGTGCTATTCTTTGTTTTTGCTTTCAATGATGGACAGGAGAGAATGTATTGCAAAGAGGACAAGATCTCACCACCGTCCTCCTCTACCTCCCCCCACCGGAAATGAAAGGGGCTACCAAATAAATCCAATTTACATGAGTGAAGAAGAAGAAGAGGTATAAGAAGAGAGCAAAGAAGAAGAAGATTTGCATCAATACAAAAAAACATGAAATTTCCAACCGAATTCCATTACGTCGGAAAAATATCAAAATTCGATCAGAAAATATTCTGAAGGAATTTCGTTTCAAAGAAAATATAGCATTGGAAATTATTCCGTCAGAAATTGTGACTTGCGACGAAATATCGGAAGGAAAATTCCGACCGAAAATTTTGATGGAAAATTCCGTCTAAAATTTGGAACGGAATAATTCCGTTGGAAATTGCGAGGAAATGTTTTAAGAAATTTCTGACAGAATTCTTTTCCGTCTTTATTTCCGTCGCAAATTGTGAGGGAATTTCTCACGGAATTTAATTCCGTCGCAATTTCAAGCACTGTTCATTATTTTTGCTCTCAGTGATGGAGAGGATAGACACTATTGAAAAGAGAACAACGTCTCACAACCGTCCTCCTCCAACTCCTCCCACCAAAAATGAAAGGGGCTACCAAATAAATCCATTTTACGTAATTGAAGAAGAAGAAGGGGTGCAAGAAGAGAGTGGAGAAGAAGAAGATTTGCGTGCAGAGCCAAACAACCAGGTGTCCTATCTTTCTCTCTCTCTCTCTCTCTCTCTCTCTTTCCCTTTTTACTCTATTTTTAGTCTCTCTTTTAGGGTCTACTTGGTTTTGGGGGGGGGATTGGAGAGGTGGGGAGAGATTTTGCATCAGAACATTTTAGTTTAAAAGGTTCTATCTGATGAGAGATGAACTAGATCAGAACAATGAGATTCTTGGACAGAGCCTTTTCTCCACATCATAAGCCAAAAGTTGGGGCAAAGCTTGGAATTAAGATCTCAATCACAGATTTTAAAGTCTAAAATGAATAGAACAGATAGACATAACATGCATAATCTTGACACATATGGTTATTATATTTAATTTTACTCACCCTCCTTTACCGTGTTTGCTATGTGGTGTTCTAGATGTATCCATCTCACAAACAAGATCATATCGTGCCCGACCTCCTCTACCTCCTCCCACTTGGAATCAACCCGGCTATGCAAGTAATCACTAGTACAAAATTGCCTTTTTAGACCCCCACATTTAAACCGGTTATAGCGGATAAAGTCTGAAAAAGATGAGCGGTGATAATTTTGTAATTATAAAGAACTTGTAATACCGGTTCTTAAGATAATTTTGTAATTTTGTCGGAAAATTTTCTGACGGAATTTGTTTTGTTGAAAAATTAGCCATGGAAATTATTCCGCTTGAATTTCTTACTTTTGTGACGGAATTTTGGATGGAAAATTCCGCCGGAAATTTTCAACGGAATTCAATTTTGTTGGAAATTCCGTTGGAATACCATCCAAAATACCATCGGAAAATTTTCTGACAGAATTTTTTAATCGCAAAATTAACATTCGAAATTACTCCATAGGAAATTATGACTTTTGCGACAGAATTTGGGACGGAAAATTCCGTCTGAAATTTTGGATTGAAAATTCGGTCAGAAATTTTAAACGGAATAATTCCATCAGAATTTGTGAGGTAATTTTTTAAGAAATTACTGACAGAATTCTTTCCCTTCTTAATTTCCGTCTCAAATTCTGAGGAAATTTCTGTCGGAATTTAATTCCGTCACAATTTCGAGTGCTATTCTTTGTTTTTGCTTTCAATGATGGACAGAAGAGAATGTATTGCAAAGAGGACAAGATCTCACCACCGTCCTCCTCTACCTCCCCCCACCGGAAATGAAAGGGGCTACCAAATAAATCCAATTTACATGAGTGAAGAAGAAGAAGAGGTATAAGAAGAGAGCAAAGAAGAAGAAGATTTGCATCAATACAAAAAAACATGAAATTTCCAACCGAATTCCATTACGTCGGAAAAATATCAAAATTCGATCAGAAAATTTTCTGAAGGAATTTCGTTTCAAAGCAAATATAGCATTGGAAATTATTCCGTCAGAAATTGTGACTTGCGACGAAATATCGGACGGAAAATTCCGACCGAAAATTTTGATGGAAAATTCCGTCTAAAATTTGGAACGGAATAATTCCGTTGGAAATTGCGAGGAAATGTTTTAAGAAATTTCTGACAGAATTCTTTTCCGTCTTTATTTCCGTCGCAAATTGTGAGGGAATTTCTTACGGAATTTAATTCCGTCGCAATTTCAAGCACTGTTCATTGTTTTTGCTCTCAGTGATGGAGAGGATAGACACTATTGAAAGGAGACCAACATCTCACAACCGTCCTCCTCCAACTCCTCCCACCAAAAATGAAAGGGGCTACCAAATAAATCCATTTTACGTAATTGAAGAAGAAGAAGGGGTGCAAGAAGAGAGTGGAGAAGAAGAAGATTTGCGTGCAGAGCCAAACAACCAGGTGTCCTATCTTTCTCTCTCTCTCTCTCTCTCTCTCTCTTTCCCTTTTTACTCTATTTTTAGTCTCTCTTTTAGGGTCTACTTGGTTTTGGGGGGGGGATTGGAGAGGAGGGGAGAGATTTTGCATCAGAACATTTTAGTTTAAAAGGTTCTATCTGATGAGAGATGAACTAGATCAGAACAATGAGATTCTTGGACAGAGCCTTTTCTCCACATCATAAGCCAAAAGTTGGGGCAAAGCTTGGAATTAAGATCTCAATCACAGATTTTAAAGTCTAAAATGAATAGAACAGATAGACATAACATGCATAATCTTGACACATATGGTTATTATATTTAATTTTACTCACCCTCCTTTACCGTGTTTGCTATGTGGTGTTCTAGATGTATCCATCTCACAAACAAGATCATATCGTGCCCGACCTCCTCTACCTCCTCCCACTTGGAATCAACCCGGCTATGCAAGTAATCACTAGTACAAAATTGCCTTTTTAGACCCCCACATTTAAACCGGTTATAGCGGATAAAGTCTGAAAAAGATGAGCGGTGATAATTTTGTAATTATAAAGAACTTGTAATACCGGTTCTTAAGATAATTTTGTAATTTTGTCGGAAAATTTTCTGACGGAATTTGTTTTGTTGAAAAATTAGCCATGGAAATTATTCCGCTTGAATTTCTTACTTTTGTGATGGAATTTTGGATGGAAAATTCCGACGGAAATTTTCAACGGAATTCAATTTTGTTGGAAATTCCGTTGGAATACCATCCAAAATACCATCGGAAAATTTTCTGACAGAATTTTTTAATCGCAAAATTAACATTCGAAATTACTCCATAGGAAATTATGACTTTTGCGACAGAATTTGGGACGGAAAATTCCGTCTGAAATTTTGGATTGAAAATTCGGTCAGAAATTTTAAACGGAATAATTCCATCAGAATTTGTGAGGTAATTTTTTAAGAAATTACTGACAGAATTCTTTCCCTTCTTAATTTCCGTCTCAAATTCTGAGGAAATTTCTGTCGGAATTTAATTCCGTCACAATTTCGAGTGCTATTCTTTGTTTTTGCTTTCAATGATGGACAGAAGAGAATGTATTGCAAAGAGGACAAGATCTCACCACCGTCCTCCTCTACCTCCCCCCACCGGAAATGAAAGGGGCTACCAAATAAATCCAATTTACATGAGTGAAGAAGAAGAAGAGGTATAAGAAGAGAGCAAAGAAGAAGAAGATTTGCATCAATACAAAAAAACATGAAATTTCCAACCGAATTCCATTACGTCGGAAAAATATCAAAATTCGATCAGAAAATTTTCTGAAGGAATTTCGTTTCAAAGAAAATATAGCATTGGAAATTATTCCGTCAGAAATTGTGACTTGCGACGAAATATCGGACGGAAAATTCCGACCGAAATTTTGATGGAAAATTCCGTCTAAAATTTGGAACGGAATAATTCCGTTGGAAATTGCGAGGAAATGTTTTAAGAAATTTCTGACAGAATTCTTTTCCGTCTTTATTTCCGTCGCAAATTGTGAGGGAATTTCTTACGGAATTTAATTCCGTCGCAATTTCAAGCACTGTTCATTGTTTTTGCTCTCAGTGATGGAGAGGATAGACACTATTGAAAGGAGACCAACATCTCACAACCGTCCTCCTCCAACTCCTCCCACCAAAAATGAAAGGGGCTACCAAATAAATCCATTTTACGTAATTGAAGAAGAAGAAGGGGTGCAAGAAGAGAGTGGAGAAGAAGAAGATTTGCGTGCAGAGCCAAACAACCAGGTGTCCTATCTTTCTCTCTCTCTCTCTCTCTCTCTCTCTCTCTTTCCCTTTTTACTCTATTTTTAGTCTCTCTTTTAGGGTCTATTTGGTTTTGGGGGGGATTGGAGAGAAGGGGAGAGATTTTGCATCAGAACATTTTAGTTTAAAAGGTTCTATCTGATGAGAGATGAACTAGATCAGAACAATGAGATTCTTGGACATAGCCTTTTCTCCACATCATAAGCCAAAAGTTGGGGCAAAGCTTGGAATTAAGATCTCAATCACAGATTTTAAAGTCTAAAATGAATAGAACAGATAGACATAACATGCATAATCTTGACACATATGGTTATTATATTTAATTTTACTCACCCTCCTTTACCGTGTTTGCTATGTGGTGTTCTAGATGTATCCATCTCACAAACAAGATCATATCGTGCCCGACCTCCTCTACCTCCTCCCACTTGGAATCAACCCGGCTATGCAAGTAATCACTAGTACAAAATTGCCTTTTTAGACCCCCACATTTAAACCGGTTATAGCGGATAAAGTCTGAAAAAGATGAGCGGTGATAATTTTGTAATTATAAAGAACTTGTAATACCGGTTCTTAAGATAATTTTGTAATTTTGTCGGAAAATTTTCTGACGGAATTTGTTTTGTTGAAAAATTAGCCATGGAAATTATTCCGCTTGAATTTCTTACTTTTGTGACGGAATTTTGGATGGAAAATTCCGCCGGAAATTTTCAACGGAATTCAATTTTGTTGGAAATTCCGTTGGAATACCATCCAAAATACCATCGGAAAATTTTCTGACAGAATTTTTTAATGGCAAAATTAACATTCGAAATTACTCCATAGGAAATTATGACTTTTGCGACAGAATTTTGGACGGAAAATTCCGTCTGAAATTTTGGATTGAAAATTCGGTCAGAAATTTTAAACGGAATAATTCCATCAGAATTTGTGAGGTAATTTTTTAAGAAATTACTGACAGAATTCTTTCCCTTCTTAATTTCCGTCTCAAATTCTGAGGAAATTTCTGTCGGAATTTAATTCCGTCACAATTTCAAGTGCTATTCTTTGTTTTTGCTTTCAATGATGGACAGGAGAGAATGTATTGCAAAGAGGACAAGATCTCACCACCGTCCTCCTCTACCTCCCCCCACCGGAAATGAAAGGGGCTACCAAATAAATCCAATTTACATGAGTGAAGAAGAAGAAGAGGTATAAGAAGAGAGCAAAGAAGAAGAAGATCTGCATCAATACAAAAAAACATGGAATTTCCAACCGAATTCCATTACGTCGGAAAAATATCAAAATTCGATCAGAAAATATTCTGAAGGAATTTCGTTTTAAAGCAAATATAGCATTGGAAATTATTCCGTCAGAAATTGTGACTTGCGACGAAATATCGGACGGAAAATTCCGACCGAAAATTTTGATGGAAAATTCCGTCTAAAATTTGGAACGGAATAATTCCGTTGGAAATTGCGAGGAAATGTTTTAAGAAATTTCTGACAGAATTCTTTTCCGTCTTTATTTCCGTCGCAAATTGTGAGGGAATTTCTTACGGAATTTAATTCCGTCGCAATTTCATGCACTGTTCATTGTTTTTGCTCTCAGTGATGGAGAGGATAGACACTATTGAAAGGAGAACAACATCTCACAACCGTCCTCCTCCAACTCCTCCCACCAAAAATGAAAGGGGCTACCAAATAAATCCATTTTACGTAATTGAAGAAGAAGAAGGGGTGCAAGAAGAGAGTGGAGAAGAAGAAGATTTGCGTGCAGAGCCAAACAACCAGGTGTCCTATCTTTCTCTCTCTCTCTCTCTCTCTCTTTCCCTTTTTACTCTATTTTTAGTCTCTCTTTTAGCGTCTATTTGGTTTTGGGGGGGATTGGAGAGAAGGGGAGAGATTTTGCATCAGAACATTTTAGTTTAAAAGGTTCTATCTGATGAGAGATGAACTAGATCAGAACAATGAGATTCTTGGACATAGCCTTTTCTCCACATCTTAAGCCAAAAGTTGGGGCAAAGCTTGGAATTAAGATCTCAATCACAGATTTTAAAGTCTAAAATGAATAGAACAGATAGACATAACATGCATAATCTTGACACATATGGTTATTATATTTAATTTTACTCACCCTCCTTTACCGTGTTTGCTATGTGGTGTTCTAGATGTATCGATCTCACAAACAAGATCATATCGTGCCCGACCTCCTCTACCTCCTCCCACTTGGAATCAACCCGGCTATGCAAGTAATCACTAGTACAAAATTGCCTTTTTAGACCCCCACATTTAAACCGGTTATAGCGGATAAAGTCTGAAAAAGATGAGCGGTGATAATTTTGTAATTATAAAGAACTTGTAATACCGGTTCTTAAGATAATTTTGTAATTTTGTCGGCAAATTTTCTGACGGAATTTATTTTGTTGAAAAATTAGCCATGGAAATTATTCCGCTTGAATTTCTTACTTTTGTGACGGAATTTTGGATGGAAAATTCCACCGGAAATTTTCAACGGAATTCAATTTTGTTGGAAATTCCGTTGGAATACCATCCAAAATACCATCGGAAAATTTTCTGACAGAATTTTTTAATGGCAAAATTAACATTCGAAATTACTCCATAGGAAATTATGACTTTTGCGACAGAATTTTGGACGGAAAATTCCGTCTGAAATTTTGGATTGAAAATTCGGTCAGAAATTTTAAACGGAATAATTCCATCAGAATTTGTGAGGTAATTTTTTAAGAAATTACTGACAGAATTCTTTCCCTTCTTAATTTCCGTCTCAAATTCTGAGGAAATTTCTGTCGGAATTTAATTCCGTCACAATTTCAAGTGCTATTCTTTGTTTTTGATTTCAATGATGGACAGGAGAGAATGTATTGCAAAGAGGACAAGATCTCACCACCGTCCTCCTCTACCTCCCCCCACCGGAAATGAAAGGGGCTACCAAATAAATCCAATTTACATGAGTGAAGAAGAAGAAGAGGTATAAGAAGAGAGCAAAGAAGAAGAAGATCTGCATCAATACAAAAAAACATGGAATTTCCAACCGAATTCCATTACGTCGGAAAAATATCAAAATTCGATCAGAAAATATTCTGAAGGAATTTCGTTTTAAAGCAAATATAGCATTGGAAATTATTCCGTCAGAAATTGTGACTTGCGACGAAATATCGGACGGAAAATTCCGACCGAAAATTTTGATGGAAAATTCCGTCTAAAATTTGGAACGGAATAATTCCGTTGGAAATTGCGAGGAAATGTTTTAAGAAATTTCTGACAGAATTCTTTTCCGTCTTTATTTCCGTCGCAAATTGTGAGGGAATTTCTTACGGAATTTAATTCCGTCGCAATTTCATGCACTGTTCATTGTTTTTGCTCTCAGTTATGGAGAGGATAGACACTATTGAAAAGAGAACAACATCTCACAACCGTCCTCCTCCAACTCCTCCCACCAAAAATGAAAGGGGCTTCCAAATAAATCCATTTTACGTAATTGAAGAAGAAGAAGGGGTGCAAGAAGAGAGTGGAGAAGAAGAAGATTTGCGTGCAGAGCCAAACAACCAGGTGTCCTATCTTTCTCTCTCTCTCTCTCTCTCTCTTTCCCTTTTTACTCTATTTTTAGTCTCTCTTTTAGGGTCTATTTGGTTTTGGGGGGGATTGGAGAGGAGGGGAGAGATTTTGCATCAGAACATTTTAGTTTAAAAGGTTCTATCTGATGAGAGATGAACTAGATCAGAACAATGAGATTCTTGGACATAGCCTTTTCTCCACATCATAAACCAAAAGTTGGGGCAAAGCTTGGAATTAAGATCTCAATCACAGATTTTAAAGTCTAAAATGAATAGAACAGATAGACATAACATGCATAATCTTGACACATATGGTTATTATATTTAATTTTACTCACCCTCCTTTACCGTGTTTGCTATGTGGTGTTCTAGATGTATCCATCTCACAAACAAGATCATATCGTGCCCGACCTCCTCTACCTCCTCCCACTTGGAATCAACCCGGCTATGCAAGTAATCACTAGTACAAAATTGCCTTTTTAGACCCCCACATTTAAACCGGTTATAGCGGATAAAGTCTGAAAAAGATGAGCGGTGATAATTTTGTAATTATAAAGAACTTGTAATACCGGTTCTTAAGATAATTTTGTAATTTTGTCGGCAAATTTTCTGACGGAATTTATTTCGTTGAAAAATTAGCCATGGAAATTATTCCGCTTGAATTTCTTACTTTTGTGACGGAATTTTGGATGGAAACTTCCACCGGAAATTTTCAACGGAATTCAATTTTGTTGGAAATTCCGTTGGAATACCATCCAAAATACCATCGGAAAATTTTCTTACAGAATTTTTTAATGGCAAAATTAACATTCGAAATTACTCCATAGGAAATTATGACTTTTGCGACAGAATTTTGGACGGAAAATTCCGTCTGAAATTTTGGATTGAAAATTCGGTCAGAAATTTTAAACGGAATAATTCCATCAGAATTTGTGAGGTAATTTTTTAAGAAATTACTGACAGAATTCTTTCCCTTCTTAATTTCCGTCTCAAATTCTGAGGAAATTTCTGTCGGAATTTAATTCCGTCACAATTTCAAGTGCTATTCTTTGTTTTTGCTTTCAATGATGGACAGGAGAGAATGTATTGCAAAGAGGACAAGATCTCACCACCGTCCTCCTCTACCTCCCCCCACCGGAAATGAAAGGGGCTACCAAATAAATCCAATTTACATGAGTGAAGAAGAAGAAGAGGTATAAGAAGAGAGCAAAGAAGAAGAAGATTTGCATCAATACAAAAAAACATGAAATTTCCAACCGAATTCCATTACGTCGGAAAAATATCAAAATTCGATCAGAAAATATTCTGAAGGAATTTCGTTTCAAAGCAAATATAGCATTGGAAATTATTCCGTCAGAAATTGTGACTTGCGACGAAATATCGGACGGAAAATTCCGACCGAAAATTTTGATGGAAAATTCCGTCTAAAATTTGGAACGGAATAATTCCGTTGGAAATTGCGAGGAAATGTTTTAAGAAATTTCTGACAGAATTCTTTTCCGTCTTTATTTCCGTCGCAAATTGTGAGGGAATTTCTTACGGAATTTAATTCCGTCGAAATTTCAAGCACTGTTCATTGTTTTTGCTCTCAGTTATGGAGAGGATAGACACTATTGAAAGGAGAACAACATCTCACAACCGTCCTCCTCCAACTCCTCCCACCAAAAATGAAAGGGGCTACCAAATAAATCCATTTTACGTAATTGAAGAAGAAGAAGAAGGGGTGCAAGAAGAGAGTGGAGAAGAAGAAGATTTGCGTGCAGAGCCAAACAACCAGGTGTCCTATCTCTCTCTCTCTCTCTCTCTCTCTCTCTTTCCCTTTTTACTCTATTTTTAGTCTCTCTTTTAGGGTCTATTTGGTTTTGGGGGGGATTGGAGAGGAGGGGAGAGATTTTGCATCAGAACATTTTAGTTTAAAAGGTTCTATCTGATGAGAGATGAACTAGATCAGAACAATGAGATTCTTGGACATAGCCTTTTCTCCACATCATAAACCAAAAGTTGGGGCAAAGCTTGGAATTAAGATCTCAATCACAGATTTTAAAGTCTAAAATGAATGGAACAGATAGACATAACATGCATAATCTTGACACATATGGTTATTATATTTAATTTTACTCACCCTCCTTTACCGTGTTTGCTATGTGGTGTTCTAGATGTATCCATCTCACAAACAAGATCATATCGTGCCCGACCTCCTCTACCTCCTCCCACTTGGAATCAACCCGGCTATGCAAGTAATCACTAGTACAAAATTGCCTTTTTAGACCCCCACATTTAAACCGGTTATAGCGGATAAAGTCTGAAAAAGATGAGCGGTGATAATTTTGTAATTATAAAGAACTTGTAATACCGGTTCTTAAGATAATTTTGTAATTTTGTCGGAAAATTTTCTGACGGAATTTATTTTGTTGAAAAATTAGCCATGGAAATTATTCCGCTTGAATTTCTTACTTTTGTGACGGAATTTTGGATGGAAAATTCCGCCGGAAATTTTCAACGGAATTCAATTTTGTTGGAAATTCCGTTGGAATACCATCCAAAATACCATTGGAAAATTTTCTGACAGAATTTTTTAATGGCAAAATTAACATTCGAAATTACTCCATAGGAAATTAGGACTTTTGCGACAGAATTTTGGACGGAAAATTCCGTCTGAAATTTTGGATTGAAAATTCGGTCAGAAATTTTAAACGGAATAATTCTATCAGAATTTGTGAGGTAATTTTTTAAGATATTACTGACAGAATTCTTTCCCTTCTTAATTTCCGTCTCAAATTCTGAGGAAATTTCTGTCGGAATTTAATTCCGTCACAATTTCAAGTGCTATTCTTTGTTTTTGCTTTCAATGATGGACAGGAGAGAATGTATTGCAAAGAGGACAAGATCTCACCACCGCCCTCCTCTACCTCCCCCCACCGGAAATGAAAGGGGCTACCAAATAAATCCAATTTACATGAGTGAAGAAGAAGAAGAGGTATAAGAAGAGAGCAAAGAAGAAGAAGATTTGCATCAATACAAAAAAACATGAAATTTCCAACCGAATTCCATTACGTCGGAAAAATATCAAAATTCGATCAGAAAATATTCTGAAGGAATTTCGTTTCAAAGCAAATATAGCATTGGAAATTATTCCGTCAGAAATTGTGACTTGCGACGAAATATCGGACGGAAAATTCCGACCGAAAATTTTGATGGAAAATTCCATCTAAAATTTGGAACGGAATAATTCCGTTGGAAATTGCGAGGAAATGTTTTAAGAAATTTCTGACAGAATTCTTTTCCGTCTTTATTTCCGTCGCAAATTGTGAGGGAATTTCTTACGGAATTTAATTCCGTCGCAATTTCAAGCACTGTTCATTGTTTTTGCTCTCAGTTATGTAGAGGATAGACACTATTGAAAGGAGACCAACATCTCACAACCATCCTCCTCCAACTCCTCCCACCAAAAATGAAAGGGGCTACCAAATAAATCCATTTTACGTAATTGAAGAAGAAGAAGGGGTGCAAGAAGAGAGTGGAGAAGAAGAAGATTTGCGTGCAGAGCCAAACAACCAGGTGTCCTATCTTTCTCTCTCTCTCTCTCTCTCTCTCTCTCTTTCCCTTTTTACTCTATTTTTAGTCTCTCTTTTATGGTCTACTTGGTTTTGGGGGGGGGGATTGGAGAGGAGGGGAGAGATTTTGCATCAGAACATTTTAGTTTAAAAGGTTCTATCTGATGAGAGATGAACTAGATCAGAACAATGAGATTCTTGGACAGAGCCTTTTCTCCACATCATAAGCCAAAAGTTGGGGCAAAGCTTGGAATTAAGATCTCAATCACAGATTTTAAAGTCTAAAATGAATAGAACAGATAGACATAACATGCATAATCTTGACACATATGGTTATTATATTTAATTTTACTCACCCTCCTTTACCGTGTTTGCTATGTGGTGTTCTAGATGTATCCATCTCACAAACAAGATCATATCGTGCCCGACCTCCTCTACCTCCTCCCACTTGGAATCAACCCGGCTATGCAAGTAATCACTAGTACAAAATTGCCTTTTTAGACCCCCACATTTAAACCGGTTATAGCGGATAAAGTCTGAAAAAGATGAGCGGTGATAATTTTGTAATTATAAAGAACTTGTAATACCGGTTCTTAAGATAATTTTGTAATTTTGTCGGAAAATTTTCTGACGGAATTTGTTTTGTTGAAAAATTAGCCATGGAAATTATTCCGCTTGAATTTCTTACTTTTGTGACGGAATTTTGGATGGAAAATTCCGCCGGAAATTTACGACGGAATTAAAATCCAACGAAAATTGAAAGGTAATTTCCGAAGAAATTTCTGACGGAATTCAATTCCATCTTTAATTACGTCGCAAATTGTGGCTGAATTTCATACGGAATTTAATTTCAACGCAATTTCAAGCACTATTCATTGTTTTTGCTCTTAGTGATGGAGAGGAAAGACTGTATTGCAAAGAGGACAAGGTCTCACCACCGTCCTCCTCCATCTCCCCCCACCGGAAATGAATGGGGCTAGCTAATAAATCCAATTTTCGTGAGGCAAGAATATGATAAGATACAAGAAGAGAGCGGAGAAGATGATTTCCGTCAATATAAAAAAAACATGAAATTTCTAAGGGAATTCAATTCCGAAGGAATTTTTGTTGGAAAACCGTCCAAAATTCTGTAGGAAAATTTTCAGAAGGAATTTTTTTATAGTCAAAATTAAGAGTGGAAATTATTCCGTCAGAAATTATGACTTTTGCAACAGAATTTTGGACTGAGAATTCCGTCCGAAATTTTGGATGGAAAATTCCATCCGAAATTTGGGACGGAATAAATCCTTCACAAATTGCGAGGGAATTTTTTAAGAAATTTCTAATAGAATTTTTTCCTTCTTTATTTCCGTCGTAAATTGTGTGGAAATTTCTTACGGAATTTAATTCCGTCACAATTTCAAGCATTCTTCATTGTTTTTGCTCTCAGTGATGAAGAGGATAAACTGTATTGCAAATAGGACAAGGTTTCACAACCGTCCTCCTCCAACTCTTCCCACAAAAAATGAAAGGGGATACCTAATAAATCTTTTTTACATGAGTGAAGAAGAAAAGGTGCAAGAAGAGAGCGGAAAAGAAAAAGATTTGCATCAATAAAAAGAAAAATGAAATTTCCAACGGAATTCAATTATGTCGGAATTCCCATCTGAAAATCGTCCAAAATCCTGTCGGAAAATTTTCAGACGGAATTTGTTTCATGGAAAATTAGACATGGAAATTATTCCGTGTGAATTTCTTACTTTTGCGATGGAACTTTGGATGAAAAATTCCGTTGGAAATTTCTGTAGGAATTAAATTCCAACAAAAATTGAAAGGGAATTTTTGAAAACATTTCAGACGGAATTCAATTACGTCTTTAATTACGTCGCAAATTATGAGGGAATTTCCTATGAATTTTAATTCCGACACAATTTCAAGCACTTTTCATTGTCTTTTCTCTCAGTAATGGCGAGGAGAGACTGTATTGAAAAGAGGACAAGGTCTCACCACCGTCCTCCTCCACCTCTCCCCACCGAAAATGAAAGGGGCTAGCTAATAAATCTGATTTTTTTGAGTGAAGAACATGATGAGGTGAAAGAAAAGAGCGGAAAAGAAGATTTGCGTCAATACCCAAAAAACATGAAATTTCCAATGGAATTCAATTCCAAGGAAATTCTGTCAGAAAAACGTCCAAAATTCTTTCGGAAAATTTTCTGAAGGAATTTTTTTCGAGCCAAAATTAAGCATAGAAATTATTCCGTCAGAAATTATGACTTTTGCGATGGAATTTTGAGCTGAGAATTCCGTCCGAGATTTTGGATGGAAACTTTCGTCCGAAATTTGGGATGGAATAATTCCGTTGGAAATTTCGAGGGAATTTTTTAAGAAATTTCCAACAGAATTGTTTCTGTCATTATTTCCATCGCAAATTGTGGGGGAATTTCTGACGGAATTTAATTCCAACGCAATTTCCAGCACTGTTCATTGTTTTTACTCTCAGTGATAAAGGGGAGAGGCTGTATTGAAAAGAGGATGAGGTCTCACTACCATCCTCCTCCACCTCCCCCTACCAGAAATGAAAGGGGCTAGCTTGTAAATCGAATTTTCGTGAGTGAAGAACTTCGGAAAAGAAGAAGATTTACGTCACTACAAAAAAAGATGAAATTTCCAACGGAATTCAATTCCGTAGGAAATTCCATCGGACAATTTTCTGACATAAATTTTTTCATGGAAAAATTAGCATTGGAAATTACTCCGTCGGAAAATAAGACTTTTGCGACGGAATTTTGGTCCAAAAATTCCGTCCGAAATTTTGGATGGAAAATTCGGTCAGAAATTTTGAACGGAATAATTTAGTCAAAAATTTTGATGGAATATTTTAAGAAATTTCCCACAGAATTCTTTCCTGTCTTTATTTCCGCCATAAAATGTGAGGGAATTTCTGACAAAATTTAATTCCGTCGCAATTTCAAGCACTGTTCTTTGTTTTTGCTCTCAATAATGGAGAGGAGAGACTGTATTGAAAAGAGGACAAGGTCTCACCACCGTCCTCCTCCACCTCCCCCTACCGGAAATGAAAGGGGCTAGTTAATAAATCCAATTTTTGTGAGTGAAGAACATTATGAGGTGCAAGAAAAGAGCGGAAAAGAAGATTTGCGTCAATACAAAAAAACATGAAATTTCCAATGGAATTCAATTCCAAAGGAAATTCTGTCGGAAAACCGTCCAATATTCTTTCGGAAAATTTTCCGTAGGAACTTTTTTCGAGCGAAAATTAAGCATGGAAATTATTCCGTCGGAAATTATGACTTTTGCGACGGAATTTTGGACTGAGAATTCCGTCCGAGATTTTGGATGAAAACTTCCGTCCGAAATTTGGGACGGAATAATTTCGTTGGAAATTGCGTGGGAATATTTTAAGAAATTTCCAACAGAATTCTTTTTGTCATTATTTTCGTCACAAATTGTCGGGGAATATCTGACGGAATTCAATTCCAACGCAATTCCCAGCATTGTTCATTGTTTTTGCTCTCAGTGATAGAGAGGAGAGACTATATTGAAATGAGGACGAGGTCTCACCACCGTCCTCCTTCACCTTCCCCCACCAGAGATAAAGGGACTAGCTAGTAAATCAAATTTTCGTGAGTGAAGAACTTGATGAGGTTCAAGAAGTGAGCGGAAAAGAAGAAGATTTACGTCACTACAAAAAAGATGAATTTCCAACGGAATTCAATTCCGTAGGAAATTCCGTCGGAATATCGTCCAAAATTCCATCGGAAAATTTTCTAACATAAATTTTTTCATGGAAAAATTAGAATTGGAAATTACTCCGTCGGAAAATAAGACTTTTGCGACGGAATTTTGGACCAAAAATTTTGTCCGAAATTTTGGACGGAAAATTCGGTCAGAAATTTTGAACGGAATAATTTAGACAAAAATTTTGATGAATATTTTAAGAAATTTCCCACAGAATTGTTTCCCGTCTTTATTTCCGCAGCAAATTGTGATGGAACTTCTGACGAAATTTAATTCTGTCGCAATTTCAAGCATTGTTCTTTGTTTTTGCTCTCAATGATGGAGAGGAAAGACTGTATTGCACAGAGGACAAGATCTCACCACCGTCCTCTTCCACCTCCCCCAACCGGAAATGAAAGGGGCTACCAAATAAATCCAATTTACGTGAATGAAGATGAAGAAGAGGTATAAGAAGAGAGCGAAGAAGAAGAAGATTTGCATCAATACAAAAAAAACAAGAAATTTCCAACGAAATACTATTCCGTCGGAAATTATGACTTTTTCGACAGAATTTTGGATGAAAAATTCCGTCTGAAATTTTTGACGGAAAATTCCGTCTGAAATTTTGCACAGAATAATTCCGTCGGAAATTGCTAGAGAATTTTTTAATAAATTTGTGACCGAATTCTTTTCCATCTTTATTTCTATCACAAATTGTGACAGAATTTCTTATGGAATTTAATTCCCTCGTAATTTCAAACACTGTTCATTGTTTTTGCTCTCAATGAAGGAGAGGCTATACTGTATTGCAGAGAGGACAAGGTCTCACCACCATCCTCCAACAACTCCTCCGACGCAAAATGAAAGGGGCTACCTAATAAATCCATTTTACGTGAGTGAATAAGAAGAAGAGGTGCAAGAAGAGAGCGAGGAAGAAGAAGACTTGCGTCAATAAAAAGAAAAATGAAATTTTCAACGGAATTCATTTCTGTCAGAAATCCCGTCTGAAAACCGTCCAAAATCCTGTAGGAAATTTTTCCGACGAAATTTGTTTCATGGAAAAATTAGCCATGGAAATTATTCCATTTGAATTTCTTGCTTTGGGACGGAATTTTGGATGGAAAATTCTGTCGGAAATTTCCGACGAAATTAAATCCCAACGAATATTACAAGGGAATTTCCGAAGAAATTTCTGATGGAATTCAATTCTGTCTTTAATTACGTCTCAAATTGTGGAGGAATTTCCTACGGAATTTAATTTCGATGCAATTTCTAGCAATATTCATTGTTTTTGCTTTCAGTGATGGAGAGGAGAGACTGTATTGCAAAGAAGACAAGGTCTCACCACCATCCTCCTCCACCTCCTCCCACAAGAAATGAAAGGGGGTAGAATAAGATTTGCGTCAATATAAAAAAAACATGAAATTTCCAATGGAATTCATTCCTGTAGGAAATTCGATTGGAAAACTGTCCAAAATTTTGTTGGAAAATTTTCCGAAGGAATTTTTTTGGAGCAAAATTAAGCATGAAAATTATTCTGTCGGAAATTATGACTTTTACGACAGAATTTTGAATTGAGAATTCCATCCAAAATTTTTGATGGAAAATTCCTTCCGAATTTGGGATGGAATAATTCAGTCGGAATTTGTGAGGGAATTTTTTAAGAAATTTCCAACAGAATTCTTTTCCGTCATTATTTCCGTCGCAAATGGTGAGCGAATTTCTGACGGAATTTAATTCCATCTCAATTTCAAGCACTTTTCATTGTTTTTGCTCTTAGTGATGGAGAGGAAAGACTGTATTGCAAAGAGGACAAGGTTTCACCACTATCCTCCTCCACCTCCCCCACCAGAAATGAAAGGTGCTAGCTAATAAATTGAATTTTCGTGAGTGAATAACATGATGAGGTGCAAGAAGAGAGCAAGAAGAAGATTTGCGTCAATACAAAAAAACATGAAATTTCCAACGGAATTCAATTCCAAAAGAAATTCCTTTAGAAAATTTTCCAACGGAATTCAATTCCAAAGGACATTCTGTCAGAAAATTTTCCGAAGGAATTTTTTTCAAGGCAAAATTAAGCATGTTTTCCGTCTGAAATTTTGAAGGAATTTTTGACGGAAAATTCCGTCTCAAATTTTGGACGGAAGAATTCCGTCAGAAATTGCGAGGTAATTTTTTTAATAAATTTGTGACCGAATTCTTTTCCGTCTTTATTTCCGTCGCAAATTGTGAGGGAATTTCTTACGGAATTTAATTCCGTCGCAATTTCAAGCATTGTTCATTGTTTTTGCTCTCAGTGATGGAGAGGATATACTGTATTGCAAAGAGGAGAAGCTCTCACCACCGTCCTCCTCAAACACCTCCTACCAAAAATGAAAGGGGTTACCTAATAAATCCATTTTACGTGAGTGAATAAGAAGAAGAGGTGCAAGAAGAGAGTGGGGAAGAAGAAGATTTGCGTCAATAAAAAGAATAATGAAATTTCCAACGAAATTCAATTCTGTAGGAAATCCCGTCTGATAACCGTCCAAAATCCTGACGGAAAATTTTCCGACGGAATTTGTTTCGTGGAAAAATTAACCATGGAAATTATTCCGTTTGAATTTCTTGCTTTGGTGACGGAATTTTGGATGAAAAATTATGTCAGAAATTTACGACGGAATTAAATTCCAATGAATATTGCAAGGGAATTTTCGAAGAAATTTCTGACTAAATTCAATTCCGTCTTTAATTCCGTCGCAAATTGTGAAGGAATTTCCTACTGAATTTAATTCCAACGCAATTTCGGGCACTATTCATTGGTTTTGCTTTCAGTGATGGAGAGGAGAGACTGTATTGCAAAGAGGACAAGGTCTCACCACCGTCCTCCTCCACCTCCCCCACCAGAAATAAAAGGGGCTAGCTAATAAATCCGATTTTCGTAAGTGAAAAACATGATGAGGTACAAGAAGAGAGCGGAGAAGAAGAAGATTTGCGTCAATACAAAAAAACATTGAAATTAGCCATGGAAATTATTCCATCAGAAATTTTGACTTTTTCAACGGAATTTTGGACGGATAATTCCGATAGAAAATTCCATCAGAAAATTCCTATAGAATTTAATTCCATTTGAAATTGCGAGAGAATTTCTGACAGATTTGAATTCCATCGTAATTTCTGACAGAATTCAATTCCCTTTTTAATTCCGTGCAAATTGTGATGGAATTTTCGACAGAATTTAATTCTGCTTTCGACGAAATTCAAGAATTGAATTCCGTCAGAAATTTCTTAGATAAATTTAAAAATTATTTTTTTAATGATGTAATATTTTAAAATTCAATTTAATTTTTAAAAAAAAATTATAAATTTTTTTATTTTTAATTAATTTTTTAAATTTTTTAATTATTATTTTCTAATTTCTAAAATATTTTTAATTTTGAATCATAGGTTTTGGTCATTGTAGGGGCAAAATAGTCATATAAAAAATAAAATGTTTGAATTATTAATTAATATTAGTAAATGAAATATTATTTATTAGTTATTAATTAATGTTAAGAAAAATTTAATTTTAGAAATTAAAAAAATATACTCATATGATTATATATATATATAATTGTGTGTAATAACAGAACGCTAAAGCGGTCGAGCTCATCCGGTAAGGCATTACGCGCGTAAGGACAAGGTCGTGGGTTTAAACAAAAGGAGGGGCAACTTGAGTTGCATTTCCAAGAAATATGAGGTTGTGACACATGGCGGAACGAGGTTGGGACACGTGGCGAAGGGAGGTTGCGACACGTGGAGGATCTGGAGGCCAGTGACAATATGGACGCCGCCGGAGCTACCACGCGCCTTCGTTGAAGATGAGGGAGTGGTCGCCAGAGTTGACACGTTGCTTTTTAAAGTTTAAAAAATAAAAAAATATGTTTGCGACAGAATTCCGTCGAAAATTGCGAAGGAATTTTCGGCAGAATTAAATTCCATAAGAAATTGTGACGAAAATAAATTTCCCCTGGAAATTTTTGATGGAATTAATTATGTCAGAAATTCCCGACAGAATCTGAATTTCATCGGTAATTTGTTTGTCACGCTATTATTACTGACAGAATCCTTTCCGTCAAAAATCATTTTCCATTGGAAACTCTAATTCCGTCGGAAATTTCATGTTTTTCTGTAGTGCGTGCAGAGCCAAACAACCAGGTGTCCTCTTTTTCTCTCTCTTTTTTCCCTTCTTATTCTGTTTTTAGTCTCTCTTTTAGGGTCTGTTTGGCAGGCACTAGTTGCAACAAAGTAGGCAACAATTCAAATTCCCCTCCCCATAGCTTTCTTTAATTTGTTATTGATCTGACTTCATTTTCAATACATCCAATTAACGCTAAACTCTCAATTAAGTGATTATAATCCCTTACATACTCTCTCTCATCCCTTTTATAAGACTTTTTCTAAAAGAGATTTTTTATCATTCTTATAAGATGTCTTTCATAGTTTGCATGATAATTATTTTTTTTCCATATATGCCTATACTTAATCGGAAGGGACCACATTAATGCCCCTAAACACGCATCCTCCCGCGCGCGCACACGCACACACAGAAGACTGGACTAGTGTATAGGAAGACTAATAATGAATACTATATCCTAAGATGCCTATGTGAAGAATAATGATGAGTATTGTCCTCTACATATCCTCTTGCCATTCCGCTCATTTCAAGCAACTGTTCATTGTTTTTGCTCTTAGTGATGGAGAAGAGAGACTATATTGCAAAGAAGACAAGGTATCACCACTGCCCTCCTCCACCTCCTCCCACCAGAAATGAAAGGGGCTCCTTAGTAAATCCAATTTACGTAATTGAAGAAGAAGAAGGGGTGCAAGAAGAGAGTGGAGAAGAAGAAGATTTGCGTGCAGAGCCAAACAACCAGGTGTCCTATCTTTATCTCTCTCTCTCTCTCTCTCTCTTTTTCCCTTTTTACTCTATTTTTAGTCTCTCTTTTAGGGTCTATTTGGTTTTGGGGGGCATTGGAGAGGAGGGGAGAGATTTTGCATCAGAACATTTTAGTTTAAAAGGTTCTATCTGATGAGAGATGAACTAGATCAGAACAATGAGATTCTTGGACATAGCCTTTTCTCCACATCATAAGCCAAAAGTTGGGGCAAAGCTTGGAATTAAGATCTCAATCACAGATTTTGAAGTCTAAAATGAATAGAACAGATAGACATAACATGCATAATCTTGACACATATGGTTATTATATTTATATTTTTTTTTTTGCCCTCCTTTACCGTGTTTGCTATGTGGTGTTCTAGATGTATCCATCTCACAAACAAGATCATATCGTGCCCGACCTCCTCTACCTCCTCCCACTTGGAATCAACCCGGCTATGCAAGTAATCACTAGTACAAAATTGCCTTTTTAAACCCCCACATTTAAACCGGTTATAGCGGATAAAGTCTGAAAAAGATGAGCGGTGATAATTTTGTAATTATAAAGAACTTGTAATACCGGTTCTTAAGATATGCGGTATAAAATAAATCATTTAGATCGGTTAAAATAAATCATTTAGACCGGTTATTAAAATAACCGATCTAAAAAGATAAAAAATTTTAAAAATAAATAAAATTTGTAATTTTTTAGATCGGTTATTCAGACAACTGGTCTAAAAATATTTTTTAAAAAATAAAAGAAAAATCTAAAAGTTTTCATACCGATTTTCACTAATAACCAGTCTTAAATATAAAATCTTTTAGACCGGTTATATTTTAAACGGGTTTATAATATTTTTTTTTCAATTTTAAGACCGGTTACATTCACAACCGGTCTAAAAGGGACCATCGGCCCACCAAACATCACAAAACCGTACAACACCATCATCATCAGCTCAGTCCAAATATCCAAACCTGCGCGTTGCCCTTTCTCTTTTCTATGCCATTTCGAGTTCTCTCCTTCATTACTGCCTTCTCATTTCGCTTTTTTCTTAATTTGGCCTTCCCTTCCTTCCTTCTCTTCCACATAACTCAATCTTCAGAATTTGATTCTTCAATGGATCTTGCTCTTTCCTGAGGTTTGGCAGCTAGATTCCTGCTTCTCTTCCTTTCCTCTAAGAAATTCTTTGTTGATCTCTTGCCCAGGCAGTTAGAAAACATGATGTGCTTGGTTTCTCGCACCGGCCGGCACTTGCAGTGATACGACAAGGGTTGTCGCCTAGTCGTGGGGTGCGTTCTTCTTCTCTCATTCAAACCCTAATTTCACAATGTTTTCTTGATTAGGTCGTTTCTCATGTTGCTAATATTTTAGGTTTTGATGTTAATCCGACTTTCATTTTGAAATTGTGCAGATGCATTCCATACAGATACAGGGAAACTTATGTTGGCAAAAACCTTGACGAGGAATTTGAGGTTTTTCTGATTAGTGCTCAGAACGGCCATTAAATGCAGTTTCCAAAGGTATTATTAATTTATTGTTTCTCCTCAGTTTCCACATGTATAACAAACAAGCTGATATGATGGTGAATTAGAAGATCTGCAAGATTATGGCCATCTCTGTTCTTTGGGGATACATGGTAATTATGATGTATGGACATTGATGCAAGTAGAAGAGATATGTTGACAATTCAAACAAAAATATACAAGACAATGGAAGTAACTTGACATATAACTTCATTGCTGGCCACAGGAAAAAGAAACAGGAAACAAAAAGAAAAAGAAAAACCATAACTCATTATAACACCTGACAATTGGGAAAATCTTATGCATCAGTTATGCGATGTGTTTTGGCTATCGTGAGGGGTAACAAATGTGTGTGGTAATGTCTAAATAAGATCCAATGCTTGTTTTAAAGCCTTGAATTTGTTCTTGGTCACTTAGTTGTTCTGAACAATTGGACATGGCTGCTTGAGCTCTGATGTTGGACTTTTCTGTTTTTGCAATATCCCTTAGAGGTTCACTGGATATGATGCTTCGTGGGATTTATAGTTGACAAGTAGCACATGGAGTTTTGTTCTTTTTGTGAGCTAAATTTATCTATCCTTTGTACCTTGGAGCACAATTAAGTTTCTGTTAAGATGGTTATTTGTGTTGGCTATATTCTCATTCAAGTTTATATATCCATTGCTGATGCGTTTGAACTTGCCACTCGTTTCATTGTTGCAAGCTGAGTATTTTCCAAACTCTCTGCATATACACGGGATCAAATACCTTGTTGGACTTAAAGTGGTTATCTTATTCAGTTATTTGCTTACTTGTGCAACATGCAGGTTGTTGAAATTGGGAAAGGAAGCAAGGTCAAGTATGAGCTTGACAAAAAAATGGACTTATAAAGGTGATAATAGTTAAACTGCTATTTTTCCCGCTTATTTACATGGTTTATTGATGAACATGCATCTACGTATAGGTTGACCATATTCTTTACTCATCAGTTGTGTATCCCCACAACTATGGATTTATCTCACGCACAATATGTGAGGATAGCAATCCCTTGGACGTCTTGATTATCATGCAGGTACTCATATTTGTTTCATTCTATCAACTTCTTGTAAATTAGTGTGCATCACATATCTCCTTAAAACTATCTCCTTAAGGTACATGATGCTATTTATCTCATTTTCATTTACATGTATTTTGGCGCATGTTAATTCATGAACCTTTGTATGATGAATAGTTGTTTTATTAAATTTGTTCACACTTTAATTGCAAGATTGAGATATTTTTTATTAATTATTGTCAATTTTTTTATCTTACTACTACAAAAAGGTTGAAAGGTAGCGCACATTTTGTGGCACTTCTTTAAAGAAATGCCACAGCTGCCCCCTTTTTTTTTTCTTTTTTTGATTTAATTTTTTTAAAAATTTTGGGACCAGCTGTGGCGCTTGGTCCACCAGGCGCCACAGCTGGTGGGGACAATTGTGGGCCTGCCAAAGCTGGCGACACAATTGGCTAGCACCAGGCGCCACAGCTGGTCCTACCCAAGGGCGGCGCTTGCCTTGGCAGGAGCCACAATTGGGTCCCAAAAATTTTAAAAAAATTAAATAGAAAAAAAAGGGGTAGCTAAAGAAGTGCCACAATTGGCTGGATATGAATTTTCAACTCTCTCGCCAATCAGATTTCCTTCCTTTAACTTTACTTTTTATCTTTTCCCTCCCGTTTTCCTTTTTATTCCCTCTTCCTCAGCTCACGTTGATGCCTCTCCCTCTGTAAAAGATATCACTTTCTCTTGCACAACAAAAACACGCACTCGTCTTCTTCATTAAATTCTCTTGTCCCTTTTTCCATTTTTGTTTCGTCCGTCCCCACTTTTGTTCCTTTTTCTTCATACTCTCTGTCTCTCTTCCTCTTTTGAACCCCACTCCAGTTGATCCCTACTCTACTCCACAGCTCACATTTGCTCATCCTCGTCACTCAAGCTAGCGTCACTAACGTAAGAAGAAGATTGTTTCATTCTAGCTTGCTTTGTTTAATTTTTTTTTTAGTATAGTCAAGATAAACTGTAATATAACGTTTGCCTTTTTGCTTTGTTTAAATTTTTTAGCCGACAAGCTTGCAATTTTTAGTAATCTTTTAATTTACTTAATTAGTTGTTGATGTACTGTGTTCACATATCAAGTTCTTGTATTTAAAATCCTTCCAATTCAAAAAAAAAATCCCTATTTATTTATTTTTTAAAAAATGTCACTTTTCATAATAACCGGTCTTAAAAGTCTTGGAAAAAAAGTTTTTAGACCAGTTTTTAAACAACTGGTCTAAAAAGTCTGGACTTTTTAGACCTGCTTCGAGCAACTAGTCTAAAAAAGTGATTTTTAAGATCGGTTGCTTAACTAGTTTAAAAAGAAATAGACTTTTTAGACCAATTATATCAATACCTCATCCAGAACTGGTCTAAAAAGTCATTTTTCCACCTATGAATGCCATTCACCTCAATGAAGATGAGAGTGAAGAAGAGGAGGAAGAACCAAATGATGAGGTAACCTTGCTCTGTTTTTAGGTATTTGTTTTTTCGAATTTGTCTATCTTACTCACCGTGTTTGTGTTTTCTACGTGTGAAGCTTAAATAAGAAGAAGAAGAAAGAGGAGGAGGAGAAGAGAAGGAGGAGGAGGAGGAGGAGTGTACCATTTGTCTTGAAGATGTCACCAATGGACTAGAACCACCTACTTGTGTGCCTTGCTGTTCACATCTTTTTCACAAGCATTGTCTTGTTGAATGGTTTAGGGAACGCACTACATGTCCGCTATGTCGTTCCTCTTCAAATGACTTAGTTACATTTAGATTAATGATTTTACATTACGTCAATAGATATGCTAACCCTTACTGGCCTTTTTGTTATCATTAGTTTACCCTTGGTAGGCAATTTTAACCGTGGCCTTGTGAAATTGGAATCATTAGTTTACCCATAGTTTACCGCTGGTTTTATTCATTTTTCTTTCTTTTCTTTACTGTCTAATATTTGCAATTGGAATCATTTCAAATCCAAATTCAGTTTCATTATTGGATTTAGTTCAACTTCAACCATTCAATGATTTTCTTCAATTTCTCATATTTTGTGATTTTTTTAGATTTAATTTTATATATTACATATTATATACTTCATATTGAAAAAGGTAGTAAACCATAAAAAACGCAGATTTCTATTTGGTTAGATTACTCTCATTTTCAAACTCATTGTTAAGACATAGTTTTATGATTTTCTTCAATTTGTCATATTTTGTGATTTTCTTCAATTTATAACATTTTATAATTTGCTAGCTATTGATTCATGGTCATTTGCATTGGCTGATTTTGTTCAATTTTTTCTCTTTCCTAATATTTATTAAATATATTATTTAGTGTACTATCTATTAATAAAATTATACTATAATTATATTATAATTTTATTTTGAAAATTTGCAAATCTTAAGTTTAGGTAAAAAGTATCTTCAATCTAAAAAATGTATCGAAATCATTCCCTTCAATTCCATTTATTTTATTGGTTAGATTTTATTTGGTTTAATCTGATTTCATTATTCTAGCAAAAAAAAAAAAAAAAAGTGATATACGTTAGCCTTTTTCTTTTCTTGTACTGTACTTCTTTTTCCTATTTAAATGGGGTCACATAATCCAATTCAAGCCAATTTCTTAATCAAGCTTAGAGGCCTAACTAAGGGTTTTAGAATCTTGTTAAATGACCATAATGTCCCCATAGAAATAATTAAAAAGGTAAGTCCAAGGCAGAACATAACTTGGTGCAATTTGAATGGTATCAACCTTCAGACAGAATGCCCCTCTTTTCAATTTAGATTGAAACAAAGTGCATCACAAATTCCCAACAATAAAGATAGAAGTTGGATTTATTTAATGAACTAAATATTCTATTTTCATGGTGATAAAACGTCAGTAGCGGGAAAAAAAGAAAAAACTCTATAAAATTCATGGTTTTGGTATAATAATTTTAGCCACATTGAGAAAAGCATAAGAGTTCAGCGACTGAAGAGCAACAAAGAAAATTTATATGAATTGTTAACTACATATGGAAAATTGGAAGACAAAGCCCTTGTCCCCCCCCCCCCCCTTTAATCCAGAAAAATGGATGAAGAGCATTGCTTGTGTATTTTTTTATCTTGCTTTGAAGCTAGAAAACAATCAGTTTAAAATGGCATCCGCCTTCCTTTTTTTCACAACTAGATTGCACTCCCGTGAATTGCACAGGGTGCTTGTACTTGTGGAACAATTATATTATTAATGCCACGTGTCTATTTTATAAAAAAAATTTATTTATAATTTATTTCTATGCCTTTTCCCTTTCATCATTTAATCAAATAAGTATAACCAAACAAATAATTAAACCACTATTTATATTTTTTTGGAACAATGTAAAATAATTTTATGACAGTTAAACTAAATTGAAGGGAAATTTTATGTAATACAACATAATTTACTAAAAGTAATATTTCATGAAACATAACAAAGCAGATTACGGACCTGTTTGGCAATGCGTTAAGGAGAGAAAAAGCCCGATAAGTAGAGAAAAGCCCGGTGTACTTAAAATGTTCTGTTTGGGATCACAATGATAATTGCTGAGCTTTTTATATTAACGTTAGATAAGAAAGAAGCTCAGTGCTGAAGCTTTTTTGGTGCGGTAGTCTAATTATTAGACATTACAAATGCTCAACGGTCACCTCTTCTCATTTGCTCTTCTCTACAAATGCTCAACGGTCATTCCATTTCTCATCACCTCTTCTCATTTGCTCTTCTCCGTCATCTGGCTGTCTGTCGTGGTTGTGGTCCTGTCGGTGGCGTTCGATTTCGGCGTGGTGGGAGGGTGCGTAGCTCATCGCTGCTGTTGATTCATTTTCCGTTGATCCATCGTCCTGCTCCGAGGCGTCCCCTGTTCGGCTTCTTCGTGCAGTTTGGTGGCCAAATCCGTGGGTGGCCGTTCAGATCTGAGGTCATTGTCGTCGTCCGGTTGGCGGAGCTTCTCGGGTATGACTGGTTTTTCTACTTTTGTTTAGTGGTTTGCTTTGCTTTACACCTGATCCGGATGTGAGTCGGATTTCTCAGTTACTAATCTGGATTTTGCGAATTGATTAGTGTTTTGTTTATCTCTGTTCATCTCATTTACTGATCTGGATTTTTGAATTGATGTGAGTCGGATTTCGCATTTTCCTGTGCGTGTTTAAATGGCAATGATTTTGTTTTCTGTTTTTATGCAAGCACGAAACTTAGGCATCTTGTTTTTAGGCACGAAACTGTTTGAATCATTTGTTTTGGAAATCACATATAAAAACAACAAAATAAAATTTGTTTCGAAATTGTTGCTTGAATCACTGTTATTTGGGGTCTTGATAAGTTTGGGGTCAATTTTATTTGTTTTTGGGTCAATTTTAGTATCACTGTTATCTGGGGTCTTGATAAGTTTGAGTACAAATCTTAGGCCAAATGACATCAATGTTTTTTAAACACTTTTAAGATTTTTTTATTTTTTCTCTAGTGCATCACTTATCTCCATATTAAGTTCAATTTGGTTGGTTTAATTAATGCATGGAAGATTGTTTTTCTAAAAATAATGTGATATGGACAAAATTAAAAATGTTTGGATGACTGTTAGTAGATGTTCTATTAAAAGCTTTGATGATTTTAGTGCAGAATCTTTAGTTTAAGGTAATTTTTCCAGGAAGAAAGTATATTAGTTTATTCTTATTTATAAGTTATTTCATTAACTTTGTCTTAGAATTTGATAGATTTTCAATTTTATGCTTCAACTGTAATGAAATGGTTTAATATAAATTAATCTTCACTTGTTCATAGTTGACATAGAAGTATGAACAAGGAGAGACACAGAATAACGTGGGATGTAAATACCATCGGGATATTCATACATGAATGCGTTGATCAAATTTACAAGAAAGAACGTCAAGGATCTTCTTTCATGAAGGATGGGTGGAAGAACATTATGTGTGCATTCAATGAAAAAACAGGACATTCATATGACAAGAAGCAACTGAAAAATAGGTTTGATAGCTTGAAAAAAGAATGGAAAGTGTGGGATAAGTTATTCTCGAAAGAGACGGGCATATCGTTTGACTCTACGAGGAATATGGTGATCGTTGAAGATGAGTGGTGGGACATATATATGGAGTTTTCAATAAGATTCATGCCCTTTTTAGTCATTTTCCATCTTAACGGGCTTTTGAAACATCAATCCAAACACATTTAAGGTTAAGAAAAAAGTCACTTTTTCTACCGCAATTCCAAACACAAATCACATCTACATTTTGACTTTTTTCTTATCTGACTTTTTTTAAAGTCAGTTAACAAAAAAAGCTACTTCTCTACCGCTAATCCAAACGGGCACTACGGCAATTAAACTATATGACACGTAAAAGAAATATATTAATCAACAACCAAATCATTCATAATCAAATTTTAATTATAGCTTGTACATATTGAATTATCTTTTCTAATTATTTCTTAATCTGCAACCTTAAATTTTTCTTCATTCAACTTTAAAATTGGTAAAATTGAATAATGCCCATGAGAAAGGCTTTGTATCCGTTACTTGGCTGTGACATTACTTCTAGAAAGTGTATGGGCAGCTAACCACCCTTTATCAGTAAACCGAGATCACAATGGACCAAGTTCAAAAGCAAGTAAGTCAAATGTATATCATTTAAGCTAAATGCTCTATTAAAAGCAACATAAATTTCCTAATGAAAAACCCAGATATTAACAACATACTTACATTTACATTATGCTATATATGTATATATATGTGCAGCAGCAGCAAAACATACAAATCACCTCCGCTGCATACAATCTTCTCACCCTTGGCCGCACTTGATTGAATATTGGTAACACACCTGATTGAATCTTGGTAGGACAAAATGGTTACTACCTAGTCATTGAAAAGTCTTAGAAGTTAAGATAATGTGGTACCAATATCTGCAAATTAACAGTAGTGTGGTACAAATATCTGCAGATAAACAAAAGTAAATCTCCAAATCTGCCCATAGTATGGTACAATATCTGTAGATTATGTGTATACATTATTGCCTTCCCCTTAGCACTACTTCTCTTTTCTTTATTTCATTTTTTTGTGACCGAATATGCTTCTCTTTTCAAGCACATTTTTATAGTTTCTCTTGGCAAAAAATTGGACTACTTGTAGCATATATCTAAAGAAACATAAACTACCAAAAGTGATTTTTATATTGACTCAGCACCCTCCATGAACTGAGCTACTTTTGTTCGATCATATCACAAATTCTTAAGAAATAGGAGTGGGCACAGATAGGAAAAGATAAAATAATGAGATAAGCTGATTATTTACCAACAAAAGCAGGCCAGCCAAGTAAATACTATTGACCAACATTTTCTCTTCAAGTCACAATCTTCTTTTCATTCTTCATCTGTAAATTCAGGACATATAAAATATCAAGAGGCATAAGAGAAGGGAATGATTACCATCACAATGGTTAATGGTTGATGATCACAAATCAAACAATGATGATCAAACATTTCAAAAAAAAAAAAAAACTGATTGAAATCGTTAATGGAGACAAAAGTACATTGAGAAGAAAGCTTCCACAATCAAAGAAGACTCTTCTGACTAATTATAAGACATTATTGTACCTCAGATTTCTCTTTGAAGAAATATTCAATGCAAATACTGTATGCCTATTATATCCCAAATTTTGAATTTGACATATAGTTATTTGATTAACATCTATCACAAAGAGACAACACAACATACAATAAGGGCATACAATTTCAGTAGCATGCACATTATGCCAATAATCTATAGTCTCATTTCAGTCTTTCTAAATCTTAACTTGCACATTCTACCAAGCATACCATGATATCAAGGAAATGAAAACTACATAATTTGATTTTCCTTTTTTTTTTCAAAAAGTTTGAATGAGTTGTGTATGACATTAGTATAATTTGGCATGTTCCTAATTGGAACTTCATATAATCTGGAATCAACTAAAAGAAAAGGGAAGACAACATAGCAAAAGTGACTTTATTTGAATTTGAAGCATTTACAACAACAAACTTTACCGCATCCATTTTATGTCAACCAAAACCTCATTCACGAAACTTATATTGACATTAACCACTAATAACTCATGGCAGAAATATTTAGGATTACACAATTCTAACATTAAGATGGAAGAGCAGTGTAACATGCAGTTGACAAATACTCTTTCTTGAGTAATGGTTATATAACACATAAGCCTTACGTGGTATGGAAACAAAAATTTGGATAGGTCTGACCCCAGCAAAAAATCGCATCTGTATAAGGTTCAAAAGCTCAATAGGCCACCTAATGTAAATTTCTAAATTCCATCTACCTTTAAATACCCCTTCACTTGTTGTTACTCATGCTCGTTGCTCCCTGTCGCTTCTGATATTCAACTTTTGTATGCCCATCCTCATCATTTTCTTATGGAGCAAACCCTTGCTAAAAATAAGATGGACATCGATCTTATTGTCGGTAGTCATGAAGGAAAGAAAAATGATTCAGATTTCGATGGAACCTTTTTGAATGATATGAAAAATCTAACCTGGTTCTCATCACATGCTCATCAATATTAACTTTTGTGTTGGATCAGCAAAAAACAAATAAAGAACTAAAAAACAAAAATAAATCTAGAACCAACATTCAAAAATGAAGCAAAAAAGAGTATATGAGAGTCCATAAAACATGAGTATAATAAAAAAATCTCACCACCATATATGAGACTCCCACAACAATTTTCTGACAGCGATGCAATTAAGTCCTCTGTCGACGCAATAAACATTGAAAATTGACAAAGATGAAGAAGAACCTGAAGAATAAGAGAATGAAGAGCAAATAGGAAGGAGTAAAAGAAACTAATGAAGAAGAAAGAGAAAAATGAATGGATGAAGAAGAAAGACAAAGAGATCGATATTCAATTAGGGTGAGAAATATAATACTTTGAAATTTGAATCAAAAGAGGGAGAAAGACAATCGAAGAAGGAAAAAGAAAGCAAAGACAAGTCACCCTCACTCTGCCATCAACCTGCTGACTTACCTACTTCATGATAATCTCGGATGCCCCCTTGCCATCTAAACATTGTCAAGAAAAAGGATCTTATTTGTTTCCTATCCATTAATACCCGTCAGATCTCTATATGCAATGGGCATCTAGGGGGAAAGCCCATGCGCAGATCCCTACGGAAGGAAAAATTCAATATTCACATGTGGAATGGCTCTTACTTAGCCCGAGAAAGAATAAATTATTACATTTTAGTTGAATCCGGCTTATAAATAGTAATTTGTGCTTGAAGCCAATGATAATCCATTTTAGGAGGCGGCTTGGGGAGCAGATTTTTTATATATATATATATATATATTGATATTGATTATAGAGAGGTATTTGAGGGAGATGGGTGTCTCTGTGTCAACCAATACATAAATTATCGCCTGTGGTTTGGTTGGTTAATGGGGTTTGTTTTGGGCATGTACAATGAAATCAAATACTGGCTTGGGTCCTTCTTATAAGCATTAATTTTTTTTTTCAATTATGCCCTTATTCATAAAGTGGGTTTAGAAGAGATAATGAGAGGAAATAAGACTAATATAAAAAAAGTGAAATAAATACTGTTTATTGTAGAGAGATGCTAAGCAAATTATAGTAATAACTATAAAGGCATGAGGGTAAAAATAAAACGACAAGTTTTTTTTTTTTTTTGGTTTCATATAAAAGAGGCCATACTCGAGATTATTTATAAAAAGGACGAACGGAAGTACTAGGATAAAGAGGAGGAAAAGTGATAAAATCCCAAGGAAGATATTGCATGGGTTGTGAGACTTTGGGATGGGTTAAATCACTACTACAGAATATAGATATTACTATCCTAAAAGACATTCCTTTTTAAAATTGGGACTTCTAAAACATAGACGGTGGCATTTTTGTAATTATGTGTGAGAACTTGGTACCTTTAAACGTCCCAAATTGAATTTGGGACGTCTAAAGTTAAAAAAAATATTAAATTTTTTTTCACTTTAGACGTCCCAAATTCAATTTGGGACGTCTAAAGTAAAAAAAAAAATTTTTTTTTTACACTTTAGATGTCCCAAATTCCATTTGGGATATCTAAAGTGGTTAAAAAAAGTTTTTTTTTTTAACACTTTAGAGGTCCCAAATTCCATTTGGGATGTCTAAAGTGGTACTTTAGACATCTCATATTCAATTTGGGACATCTAAAGTGATGTCTAAAATTAAAAAAAAATTTACACTTTAGATGTCCCAAATTCCATTTGGGACATCTAAAGTGTAAAAAAAAAAATATTTAATTTTTTTTTTTTAACTTTAGACGTCCCAAATTGAATTTGGGACGTCTAAAGTGAAATTTTTTTTTTTTTACACTTTAGACGTCCCAAATTCAATTTGGGACGTCTAAAGTGAATTTTTTTTTTTTTTTACACTTTAGATGTCCCAAATTCCATTTGGGATGTCTAAAGTGGTACTTTAGACATCCCAAATTCAATTTGAGACATCTAAAGTGATGTCTAAAATAAAAAAAAAAAAATTTACACTTTAGATGTCCCAAATGGAATTTGGGACATCTAAAGTGTAAAAAAAAAATTAATTAATTTTTTTTTTTGAACTTTAGATGTCCCAAATTGAATTTGGGACGTCTAAAGTCCCACGTCTAAAGTAAAAAAAAATAATTTACACTTTAGATGTAAAAAAAATTAAATATTTTTTTTTTTACACTTTAGACGTCCCAAATGGAATTTGGGACATCTAAAGTAATTCAAAAATTTTCTTGCAACCTGTATTGAATATAATGGACGCTCGTGCCTTATATTAAATAAAGGGAAGCTTTCCTTCCTCTCTCTCTCTCTCTCTCGCTCCCACAGTAGTTTTCAATTTCTTTGATAAGAGTTGCAAAGAAAGACCCATATTCTATAGATTCAAATAGCTTTTTCCTTCAGTGTTTTCGCCATCGTCCCCCCTCTTATCATGCCCTTCGATGTCTCTATTTGTGACGGTAACTCTCTCTTTATCACTTCTCAAATCTTACATGCTTGTATATTTATTATTATTATTATATAAGTTCCTCTCTTTTTTCACAATCAGATCTGATACAATGCATCTGGGTAAAAAATAGATTTTTTGAATTTTAACGTTTGACTAAACGAAGTTTGAACAAAGCTAGCAAAGTGGTGGAAGTGTGGTGATGCTAAAAAAGGAAATTTCGAAGCCAAAAAGAGAATGGAGAAAGCTAGTATTTATGTTCAACAAAACTATTACACAAGATTCTCGTTTGGAACTTGTATTTGCTTTCGTAATTGATGACCTCAACATCTACAGGAAATTTGAAATTCAAATGACTTGAGACGTCCCAAATTGAGATTTGGGAGGTCTAAAGTCCTACACAGGGGGACTTTAGACGTCCCAAATCTTAATTTGAGACGTCTAAAGTCCTCCCTTTAGACGTCCCATTTTTTTCGGACGTCTTTTCTTAAAACATATTACACCCCCCCACATAGACGTCCCCCAGTTTTTGGATATTAAAAGTGCCAAAACAGGGACATTAAAACCTCTTTTTGTAGTAGTGTAATAGGTAGACACATAAATGCATAATGACTCATGGGTAAGGACAATTCATCAAGGGTAACAATTGTTCCCTCAGGGCCATAATTACTTTTTTATTTAAATGAATTAATGTAAAATGAGTGGACATCCATTAAATTTGGGCCATTTATTGAGGGTGTGGCTATCATTATCATTAGGACAAAAAAGCCAACCCATCTAGAAAGAATGGCACCAAAATGCCCATTCAGTTGTCAATTTTCACTTATAAGTTATTATGGCCCCTTTCTCCGATCCCTGCTGCAACAGCTGTGCCCATGTCTCTTGGCCATCAAATGAAACCATATTTTGCAATCCATTGGCTACGTGAAGATGAAAAATATATGAAATATTGATGTGCACAGTCAATAAAAAAATTAAAAGATGAAGGAGTTGAGAAGCATCATCAAAAGAGTAATTGAAGCTGCATCATGACAATGGTATACAATAATGTCAAGGGCGAGAAGCAAAATCTTTATTTAGCAGATTATGAATCTGTCTGTGTATGAGTAGCAAAAGGCTAGAAGTAAAACAAAGCAACAGTTACTACTTCCATGCAAAGTTAGGCATAAATTCACCAAAAAGAAAGGGAAGGGGTAACAACATAGTGGATGCAACAGGATGAAGATTGATAGACATAATAAATATCAACGATTAAATTCGAATGGAGAAGGAAAAGTGGTAAAGTCTCGAGGAAGATATTGCATGAGGTTATGAGACTCTATGACGAATTAATAGGCATATGCACAAATGTATAATGACTCATGGGTAAGGACAATTCATCAAGGTTACAACTATTCTCTCAGGGCCATAATTATTTTTTTATATGTAGGAAAAAATATAGAGGGAGAGAATAGACTAGCTTATTGGGGCGAATCCATGTTCGGATCTTGGTCAAAGCTCCAGTGCTCTATAATAGTGCCCACACAATTATTAGACTATTAGAGCCTAAATGGGATTGGCATAGAAGATCACCAGAACAAGAAAGATGGTAGGAGAGAAGAGATTGCTAGAAAACTCAATGCAGGGGTGAGGAATAACTGAAGGAGGCACCTCCTATTTATAATAGTTTAGGGTGGCCACTAATTAGAAAATGATATCCACCCTTCTTGCCTTCCAAGTTAATAATCAAGAGAATTGATTGTCAATTAATTTCCTGAATTATGATTACTTATTTCTCAATTAACAATATCATAATTAATACTAACTTTTCCCAAATCTACAATTAATGTTGATTTGATTCTTATTTGATTAGGTTACTTATATCCTAATCAAATAATCTGGCCTATCAAAGGTGGACTTGGATCCAAAGTCCAACAATTTAAATAAATTAATGTAAAATGAAATGGACATTCATTAAATTTTAGTCATTTATTGAGGGCAGGTCCATCATTATCATTATGACAAAAAATCCAAGCAAGGCACCAAAATGCCTATTCAGGATATGTTTGATAAAGCGGTGAGACTAGGGAACCGCACGATTGGTGGAAGAAAAGCACAGTGGGCCGGGTGGGGAGTGTTTAGGTTGACGTTGAAAGCCACTACACTTTTAAGCAAAAAGTGGCTTCGACTATAAGCCCACAGATGCTGCTTCTTCATCATGATGGCATCCGGAAGTAGAGAAGAGAAGACCGTTGTAAAGAATTATTCCTGTACCTATCATTCTTAAATGCCACCAAGCTCTGATCTATGATTAGGTGGTGAAAAAATAGAGATGTATATCTTTATTGAATGTAGTGTGGCGAATTCTCATCTAGAATTTTCTTCACCTGTTCTTTTTGCAGCACTGAAGCCTTCTTCTTCTACCCTCTTTGATTGGGGTTCCCCAGACGGCAAACGGCAAATTAATTGGGCCATCCATAGTAAAGAGCTCAATAAGCTTAGGAAACCCAAGTTTTTTTGGATCTTCAACTTATTGCTATGCATTTATAAAATAGTTTCTTTTTTTTTTTTACAGATAATTTTTGTTGGGGGTAATTTGTTGTGTTCAATTGTAATTTTCTCCTGATCCATACTCTAACGGCCTGTTTGGTATAATGGAATTCGGGAAAGTGGAAATGGAATTTAAATTCAATTCCAAGAAGAATTTTGTTTTGTATGATGGAATTGGAAAATCTTCTAATTCCATGTGGAAGCCAAAATGAGTCCAATTCCACCAAATGGCTTCCATCAAAAAAGCCAAGTTTTATAATTCCACCTACATATTTCAACCTATGCCCTCTGCTCTTTCATTGATGATAACAGCAACCTTTTTGCTCTTTCACCTGCTACGACAGTGACCTTTGCTCTTTCACCTGCGATGACGAGAGCGACCCCTTCCTTCTTACCGCAGATGACAATATGCCCACCCCACTGCTAGTGAGTTCCACACCAGCCATTGTCACCCATAACATCGTTCGAGACACCCACCCACCACTGTTTGAAGAGGCAACTCCACTGTCCTCCTTCTCATGGGACAACGACCTCGCCGCCTCTTCTCCTCGTCTGAATCGAATAGTTGACTTTCTAATCTATTTCGAACTTGCTCCCATTATTAGATCTGGCCATTTTCTCTCACTGTGGTTCAACTCATCAACGACGGAACGCCAAGCCAAGATGTTGAAGGTGATTCCGGCAACCCTTCTATGATCTGCTGACTTTCTCTTTCACCCTCATATCTCCGCCATGAAGTGCGTCATCTCGTTCTACGATCTAACATTGAAGGAGATTCCAGCAACCCTTTTGTGATCCTACTTTCTTTCACCCTTCATGATGTTTTAGTTTTGGATATGTGTTTATATCTGTTTTCCTGGTTTTTGAATTAGTTCTCGAATGCATCTTGGTTATTGCTCCATAGATTAGATTGTTGATTCTTTACTTTGTTCATGGTTTTGATTGTTGGAGGTATGATGTAAATCTTGGTGGTGGTCGGAAGTTACATAGAAGAGGAGGGATGAAGGCTTTTTCTTAAAAGAAAAATTATATGGGCATTTTGGTCTTTTTGTTTAAAAATCAGGTCTCATTTCCATGATATACCAAACGTACTTTTAAACCTTATTTACATCCCCATATCCATTTTCGTGCGTGTTTGGAATGACTTATTTTTGTCCAAAACGTGCTTATAATTCGTGATTCACGGTATACGAGGTAAGTATGTGAGAGGAGTTTTTTCTCGACTTGCGTGATTCGGGCTTATTTTTTAAGCTGCCGTGAAAACAAACACCCCCTTCATATCCATCTCCATATCCATTTCCATTTCCATCAAAATCAATTCCAATATACCAAACGGGCCCTAAGAGTTACTGTGAATGTGGATTTGGTGGTGAATATAATAGTGAATAAATTCATAAAGCCTAATGTGGATCTTGTTGTAGCTGAATATGTAATTTTACTTTTCGCCATGTAAGCAAGGATATCTATTTTTTTTTATCATCAAATTAATTACATTCTTATAAATACTCACCTATAAATGTGTAATATAATAAGTATTGTAAAAAAGTTTACTTGCTTAACATTTTTTATCCTCAAATATATAAATACATAAATCAAGCAAATACACACACACACACATATTTGGATGTAGAAATGTATTATTCCACTTAGACTTTTATTACTGATACTGTAATATGAATCATGTTTGTGAAAGAATCATAGACCAACTTGTTAGGGATAGGTGATCCCATAATGATCCCTTCATGTATGTATTCTAATTTAAATACAATTCTATTCATTTTTAATTAAGTATTTTAGTGTATTTTCCTTTTTTTAATAATAATTGAACTCTTTTTATTTTATCAAATTTTAATTATATTTTTCCACTTCAAATATCACAATAAATATAAATAATATGTATATATGTATGTATGTAATATTCAATAAGATTCATACAATTTTCAACGATTTTCCATCTAAACTGGAGTTTCAAATAATAATCCAAATAGGATTAAGGTTAGAAAAAAAAAAGCTACTTCTGTCACCACCAATCCAAATATAAATTACATTTACAATATGGCTTTTATCCTATCTTATTTTTATAAAAATCAAAGGACAAAAAAACCACTTCTGCCACCACTAATCTAAACAGGCACTTAGTTATCAATTCTCATTTATAAGTGATTATAGCCCCTTTCTCATGGTTTGATCCCTGTTGTGATAGTTGTGCCCAGGCCTATTGGCCGTCAAATGAAACCATATTCTACAATCCAACTGCTTCCAACTGTCCATTGGCCATCAAGTGAAGCGGGATTTTTGAACTTTGATTTTGATGCACCCAAGCATCAGCATGCAGCAGCCCAATGGGGATGCACCCGTGATCCACCCACCAAAGTATTGGGTTAAAAGCCCTTTATACATAAATTAAATTTTCTGAATGAAAATATGTACTCCTAGTTTATTTCTCTTTTTGTGAGTTAAATTAATAAGACTTACTACTATCTCCATATATATATATAAGAGATTCATTTGATTTTTTGACAAAAATAAAGAAGCTAGTTACATCACTTTAGAGTATTTATATTTATATTTTTTTCTCTAAATTAATTTGTCTAACTTATAAACTGTCATACGCAACATATAATATGATTAAGTAACTTATATAGCTTCCTTAGTCTCTCTAAAAAAAGTCAATCGAATCTTATATTTAGGATCGGAAGTAGTATCTTAAAATTATATCTCCTGTGAAACTTTTTTGACACAGTATATTCTAGTTTTCCCCCTTCATCTCCTATTTCTATTTTTGTTTGGACTTATTAAACTTTCAGGTCCTTTTATTTTTTTCTCCCCAATTGTATTACTATGCATGGTTCTTACAACCGTCCCACAACTTATGATTGGAAAATATCAGGAAAACGTACTTTAAAATTAGAGGGTGGAATACTGAGGGGAGAAATTCTTGTTATGTCATTTGTAGTCTAACCAGTTATATATATATATGGTATTTTTATCTTTTTTAAAACAAATGAATCCCTTAATAAGTGAATCTTGTCAAATCTTTTAATAATTTTATTAATATGCAAGTTAATATTTAGGATGTGCCAAATAAACTCATAAGTTATTATATTTTAATTGGTTAGATGGTTAGATTTAGACCACAGATGAGATGAGGTTCCTCAACTAAGTGTTAGGCTATTAAAGACAATGATATATAAAATTAAACCCAAAATAAACTTAAGATTTAAAGTACCATATTGGAAAATTGATCTAAATTAAAAAAATACATAATATTCATATTGTAACTAAACAGCACCAGAGAAATTCCGTTTAATTCCCTTATCAGCCAATATTTTTAATATTCACAAAGCCGGGAAAATTGTAAAAAAGATTCTCAAATTTTCTTCTCTCTTTACTCTACCACCACACTATAGGAAAACACAAGTCTATATATTCTATAATACTTATAATAACATCATTAAAAAATGTTCCATGAGTAACTATTCTTTGAGAAAATAGTTATGTTTATATTAATGCCGTTAGTGTATTCCATTTTTTTTGACACTAATAAATATTAATATTCATATTTATCACCCTCTTTTAGCTATCCTAATTATTTTATCATAATTATTTATCACTCTCTTTTATAATTCAATATCAATAGTTTATATTTTATATCCATAAATTATTAGCTAGCCACCATGATTTAAGGAGTTATCATAATAATAATTCAGCCCTTAAATCAAGGAGTCATCATAATCATAATTCAAACTAAATTTGCAAGAAGCTTAATTTCCAAGAAATATAGTTGGCCCTGTGATTATAGTAATGCATATATATATTAAGGTCCTGAATGTATTCCATTTTGTGTTCTCCATTCTTCATTATTGGTAATATTAATTCTTCATCCCTTATATCATAATAGACCATCCTTATGAACTTATTAGAGATATTGATGATCGCTAGGATGCCTGGACTACCATCGTTCGGGTTATTAGGAAGTGGAAGATGACTAAAAAGACGGCACCTCTTAATAAAAAGTTAGTTGCTGCACTTAACTCAATTCTTTCTTTTCCTCCTTTTGTTTGATCTCTTGTGCCTTGTAGTATATTAATTTTTAAATTTAAATTTCTTTTTTTATATCCCTCCATACCTGACTTTCTTAATATTCAGCTTTAACTGCAGAAAGGAGAGTTTGGAACTTTCCCAAAACAATTAGAACATTGTGTTGGAAGAGAAATCATTGTTGGTAATAACCTGATCTTGGGCGTGGCAACCAAAAAAAAAACGACTAGGCTTGCAAAGTTAATTTTAATGGATACAATAATGCCTCAATAAATATTCCTTCCGGTCCTTAGTATAAGACCTAGTTGACTTTTCTTTAGAGAGATTAAGAAAGCTAAATAAACTAGTTATCATAATATATGCTGTGTATCATTAAATTATATATTAGTTTATAAGTCAAGCAAATTAGTTTGGCAAAAAATGATAAATATAAATACTTTAAAGTAATTTATTTAACTTTCTTAATTTCTCCAAAAAAATTAACTGTTTCTTATATTAAGCACCGGAGGTAGTACAATATAAGGTAAGAATAAATATCAAGGTAATTAAACCAGGACTGGCCACTGAATCGTTCGAAGTGTAGGGTCAATGATCAGTGGGTCAGACCAGAGTTAAATTGAAGCTAACCTGGGGTCAAACTGGTGAGAAATTAAAGATTTTAGACTTATTAATATGAAATTCTAAAATAGAAAATTAAAAAAAAAATATTTTTTTTGAAAAGTCCCAAACAAGGTTGATGACCGAACCGGACTGGTCTACTAGCTCGTTCGCTGATTCCGGCCTGAGTCAATCGGCTGGTCCGCATTTGAACACAAAGATAAATACACTATAATTCTGGACATGTGAAATGTATGTGTGGATTATAAAATCACTAATCACCAGGGCATGTACAACAAATAATTAATTAACATTCTTTTCTTTTAAACAAACCTTCGTTTCACGTTTGCTTATCCAGGAAATTCCTAGCTTTTTTCAAAAGAAATAAAAATCATAAATATATTACTAAAGAAGACAATACAACGCACATGGCATAAAAAGTTGCCTTCTGGCAATTGCATTAAAATGATATAATCATATCAGTTTTATTTATATAGTCTCACTTAATCCAACAAAATTCTGATAAAAGATTTATGCCAGATCTTAGCACTTTACCTCACTCTTTGTCATGTCATGTAAGCAATAAGTCGACATAGCCTGCCAACATCAAAACCATAATGGCTCAAACCCAATAATTTGATTAGAGGTAAATCTCCAACCCCACACAAGACACCCTTTGAGTACTCATAAACATCACTAAGGATAACAAAATCCCATCCTAATTCCCAAGACTGATTTTAACTTGTTTTTATGTGTTTTATGGGTCAGAGTCTCACTGCTCGTTTGGTTCATGGAATCGGAGGCAAGGTAAAAGAATGTAATGTAATGGATTGTAAAGATGATTATATGAATTTGTTTGATTTATCTATAAAGAAAGATGATGCATGTGTATAAAAACATTTAATTGGATTACATCAAATATGAAAATATATGGGGATAATGCAGCAAGAGAAAAAATTACCCCTATCTATAGCTAGTAAAAGCTGGCCCAATCCACCAGCTTACCACTGGCTAAATGTTAGCCCACCGGTTTTTTTTCCCCAAATACCATTATCATCTTTTCTTTGACAAATAATAGACATAGAGAGTAAAACATATAATTGACCTTGTTTGATAAATAATAATCTTGTCATCCTTATCATTATTACAACACATCTGCAATAAAACATCATGACTGCAGTACAATGGTAGATCCTTATTATATCATCAAGAACACTTAATTTCTATTCCCATAGCCGCTTTGATATTCTATCAATTGATGCCTCTTTACTCATGAACCTCCTTACAAAAATACAATTATGCTCACTAAACTTTTAAAAAAAAATTTCCAAGTCCTGAAGGCGCATGACTAATGGTTATAGAAATATGGTTATTATACTCTAAAGCATGTTCTATATATTCTCCTAAACTCTTATCTTATGGCAAAAGTATATTGAAGCATTTTATCTCACCTTCACCAAAGTTTACAAAAAGAAAAAGAAATCAAACAAAATATTCAAATGTCCTAACTATCTCTTATAATGCTACTATTCCTCTATTTCAACACCAGTATCTCCAATACAACTCTCAAATCCCACATATTTTTTATTTTAAAATAAATCTCTGAGTAAAAAATTTCAAAGGAATGCTCAAGTAGCAAAAGATTCCTAATTCATTTCATTTGACCCAATGTTGCCACACTTAATGATCGGCCAGATGATTCTTGGGCTAGGTTCACCATATTATAATTCCCAAAATAAGTGTTTGGAATTGAAGCCTCCTCATGTCCTTGTGCCCGGCGAGCTGGTATACCCAATCTTTTTTTAATCTCAACCCATATTTCAGTGTTAATTGAGATTCAAAACCTAAATTTGATACAACACAAGAAAAATGATTCTGCAAAAACCAAATCTTCTAGGTTTTAATGAACCCCTCTTATGGAATCTAGTGAAACAGAAATATGAAAGGTCTCCAAGACGAGAATTGAGCAAAACTTGATAGCCAAACATATAGTTCTCTTTATCTCAGACAAAACACCAAAAAACTGAAACTAAAACAGATCCAATTCATCAATATAAAGGAGACTAAAGTATTTTAATTTGATAACACAATTTTAGTTACTATGCAATCATCCTTGATGTAAGACACAACAGGGCATGCATAATCGAGTAAAAGTTGCTATAACAAATGAGTAACATTAGAGTAAGGGAACTACATCTTTAAATGATGTAAACAAATGAGTGAAGTTTTGTAGCATGATTGAAAAATTATCCTGGAAGTGTGTGAAATGTCTTTTTTGAGAAATCCAATAGGACAAAGGAATAAGGAAGTATTGACCTATTTCATTTTTTGCAAGAGGACTTTTTTGAGTTCCAAGAAGGTAGCAAATATTAGAGAAGCACGTGGTTGTATGTGTGTGAAGTTTGATGCTTATGAAACTTTATAAGCGAGGCCCTTGTTTGTGTGTGAAGTTTGATGCTAAACATGTAATAAGAATTAATTATACAGAGACAAAAATAAGAGACATAAGGAGTAGCAGGTCCTACTTTTTCTTCATACAGAAAACCAGCAACCACATATGTGAACTTAGTACTAAAGGTTGTAGAAGCTGATACCCTTTGAAAACAGGGAAAAGGCGCCAAGTTGATATGTACTATACTATATAAAGGCAGGAAAAGTGTAAATCAACCCACAACTTCAAAACCAAGGGTTTCATAAAAGAGGAAGAAAATTAAATTGATATAAAAAGTGATGTATAAAAGGTATCATGTATAAGGAACTTCATGTAGATCATATGGATACGGACAAGCCAAATTCAAATTTTATGCAAGCAAACCTCCCTTTAGTTTACTACAGGTAGTCTGAATGCATAAAAATGAAAATGAATCACAAGAGGAGAACAAATAAAAATCTATATTACCTGTCAAAGAAAATAAAAATATACGAGTATTACCTTGGATAAACAAAACAAATATTACCCACCAGTTAAAGAACTCTAGGACAATACAACATTTAACCATCGCACAAGCTTTCACACAGAATCGGAAGACGATTGATTTTCAGCGAGACTTTCATGGTTGATAACTCCTACAGGAAAAAGACGAGTAAGAGGGCAGTGTGCACTTAAACAAAATATGTTCAAGGATGTGGAGTATGGGGGTGGTATTGAATGGTTTTCATTTATAAATAGTAATAGATAGTCAAGTGAGCCATTAATGCATATACCAATGCACCAACCAAACATAAATGTGTCATCAACACAGGGTTAGTGTTGCTTAAGTGTCCTGCAAAAAAAATCCGGCCTCAATACCCTTCATGACTATTTCAAATTGTTTGACCTCAGTACCTTTTTATAGGTGATGAGAAAAGGAAGTCTATTTTGTCAATTATCCTTCTGCAGATCTTGTGCCTCCCATGAGTTCAAATTAGAAATTAATATTAATCTCATCAAAAGGTATTGAGGCCAAACAAATGAGCTATTTGAAACACACTGTGGCTACGTTCCTAATGCTTGTGGATTATAGAGACTTATCTCACCTTGCATTGAAGCATTTCAAGGGTTGAAAATTAAAACAGATTTTTTGGATTTAAAATTAAAGGTTCTGTATTATTAAAGAAACCCTTGAATGCCAGCATGTGAATGACATTGGGATATCCTGAAGACAGATGGATCCATTTTTATGGGGTCACATATATATTTATATATATAACAGTGAAGCAACCACATCCTTTAACATATCTAGATAATATCCTCCGCTATCTCTCCCCCTACATCCTCCCTCCTCTCTTTATTTTTGTGCCCTTTGATCACTCTGATACACCACAGATTATTTGGGCGAGGCTCTTGTAATCCTTTAATATTTCAAATTTTAAATTTAGCTTTCTTGGTGTTATAATTTTTGACATCAAGCCTCCTTCCATTAATTTTACTGTAAAGTTACTGAAGAAAACTGCCACGTCAAACTATAATTGGGATGGTGTGATGTAATATCTCAAATTGTGATTAAGGACTAATGATTTCGAAAGTAATGTAATTATTGATAAATAGATATTTTTGAAGAATAAGATGTGAATTTTGACCCGAATATGTTATAACCAGTGCCCAAACCCTGTAGTTAAGCATAATTATGAGATAAAGCTGAAAATGAACCCTAATGAAGGGAGGGCACATGGTTGTGATGGTGGAATGGTATAAATGTGCTTGATGACGATTTAGTAAATGTTGTGATAATCAGGGGCAAAACGGTAACGTTACCGACCAATTGATCAGTTACTGAAAAGGAAACTCATTAGTATCTTAAAGATTAATGGTTGAGATTCACTTATCAAGGAATCTAGTGGGGTGGAATGATGTGTAGAGGTGTTCATGTTAGATCATGGAAGGAAGTATAAGATCTTGACACATGGCATTATTTGAGCCATAAATGATGGTCAAAGGTTCAAACCCTTTTCCCTCTCTCCTCTCTCCCTCAAGATCGATCAAGTGGGTATAGGGGCAAGGAAAATCTACACTTTCATCATCATCTTATTTCGCTCACTTGCCTCCATTCCCGTCCAAAGCTAAGGAAGAAAGAGAAAGGGAAAAGCTCAATTTTGGGTAAGGATTTAATCTTGTATGCTCAACTCACCTTCATTAATCTTGTTCATGGTGGTAAGGGCTTCATTGCTATGGTTTCAGATTTTTGACAGATGGTGTTTTGGAGAATCAAGGGACTTACTTTGATAAATTATAGAGGTGAGAAAAAGCTAAACTTTGATATAATCGTTGTGACTTTTGGTTAAGTTTAGAGATTTGTCATTTTTGCCCTGATTTCGTGTGATTTTGAAATGAATGAATTGAATGTTGTAATATATGGAAAATGGTATTGGGTTGTGTCTTTGGACCATAGGAGTTAGATTGGAAGTTGAAATGGAAAGTTTGATCATTGAATGGTTATATACAATGTGTGGATCCAAGACCAAATTTGTTATTAGGATGTGATTTTGGGTGTTTTGAGGTTTCCAATAGGTTCCTTGTATAAAATTGTGTGGGAGTAGTATTGGACCTGAGTTCTAGGAACATTGGGACCATAATTCGAGTGGGGTAGAGTCTCACTCGAGTGCAGCCCCATATTTCCTCTCTTTCTTCAGTATTTTGGTTAAGTTCTCAAGTGAAAAGCAAGAGTGCACTTCCTAACCTGCGAGTGACATGGGTCCTCACTCGAGTGCCCTTGGTTCTACTCGAGTGAGGGAGTATTTTACACTTTGAAGTCGCGTCTTGGGTTAACAATCATAGGCTATTTTCTAGGAGTGTGCTTCAGCACTCACGGGTGTTGGGTAGTCACTCGAGTTCTAGCTCTAGTGCTCGAGTGCACTTGTCACTTTAGGGTTCTTCAGTTTCCCTCAGGTAGACACTTCCTATGCCACACTTTGTGGAACTCGAGTGAGCATTTGGCTATCACTTAAGTGTTGATGTTTGTGCTCGAGTGAGCGAGCACTTTATGTCTCTGTTGTTGCTCTCTATCAAGCACTCGCATAAGTGAGCCATTGTCACTTGAGTGCAAGTCCTCCATCACTCGAGTGCAAGTCCTCCATCACTCGAGTGAGGCCTTCTTCACTAGAGTGATGCAGCTAAAAATCAATGTTTTCATTCTAAAAAAAGAATCTTTGGTATAGTTTCTCCTAACTCTTTAGGCATATGTCTAGGCTTCTACTAGCCACCTAAAGAGTTCAAATGATAACCAAAAACTTGGAATAGAGATTGATCCACTGTCCTTGATTTTGGTTTATAGGGTTTGATATTTGCCCTAGTCGTGAATGAACTGTGCCGGAGCAAGTCAAGAAAGAATAAGGTAGTGACTCTTTCTCTTATACTATATGTAATGCATTATATGTGTGTTATATCATTGATTTGTGATGATTTTGGATGCTGCAAAGTCTGTGGATATGTGTATGCATCGCCACGCCAATAGTCCCTGAGTCGCTAACAATGGTTCGAGTAAGGACTGCGTTCCTTCCCAGTGGTAAAGGGGAATGAGGGTGGGGTGTGATTTGTGCTGCTATTGTATGATGATTTATTTGCTTGCTATGTGATTATGTGTGGTATGAGTGATTTGTTACTACTGGGATTCTCTAGAATCTCATTCTTTCCATTGACTAACTTCAAACAGGGCAAGTGGCTCCAAAGGAAAGGAGACGACCAAGGGCAGCTAGGATCCCCGAAGGTTTATATTTTTTTGGTAGTTGGTTATCAAACCTTAGTTGGGATTACTGTATGTATGGATGAGATGTAAATATTATTTTGAATTGGTTGTGTAATCCCCTAATTAAATAAGAAATTGATAAACCTTTAGTGTATATATATGTGAAACCCGGTGGTTGCCCGGGATTTTTGTTGTACACCCTGATAGGTATAAATGTGATTAAACTGTGCAGGGTAATTATATTCGAAATTGAAGTTTGAGACCAGGATGGGAAAGAAATTTTGAAAGAATTTGTGAAAACCCTACCATAAAGAAGGGATTAATATGAGTTTTAATTATCCATCGGTCTCTAATTCATTTTAATTATGCATTTCGGATTATAATCACGGTAATTAAGCAGGGGGTTACATGTGACATGCATCTTATATGATTTCCTATTTGACATTATGTTTCTGTAAATTAATAATTTAATTATGCTTGAGCCCAAGGGAGCCTATGAAGAGAAAACAGAAATTTATTTATTTGCCTTGAATATATGATAATATGCAAACCCTTGTAAGCTATAAAGTGAGTATGATTGGAGACAGTAAGATTTGGGAGGTATACATTAAATTGGGGTGGCTTTCTAGTTAGTACTAATTGATTGTACCTGCTAAGATACTTTAGTCAAAAGTGTCTTTCAAAAATAGCTGTAACTCTTTTTATACTTGTCCTCCGTCATCCTATCTAAAGTGTCCTTGATGTTTGTTGAACATATTCCTCTGTAAGTAGTGTTTCCTCTATATGACCATGTAGAGGAATCCACCCTACCCTATACATTTCAAATAGAATACCTTTACCACAACTTTTGTCAGATGCATATACATACATATCAACTAATAAACCTTGAGAGAGACAGTGTTTTGCTTTATCAGTTTGTCACATAGATCTCCGATCATATCATAACTCATGAGTTACTATCGAGTTTTACTGATCAAAATACACAAGTTAACTTCTTGCTTCTTATCAAGTGTCACATCCTTTGCAAGTAAGACAATAAAAATGTATTCTAAAGAACACCTTAGGAGTTAGTATTTCAATTCCTATAACATCAAGAAATGGTGTTTGATAAATCTAAATCAGGAAGAGGTGATCAAAATTTCATTACATGAGTTGTATCCGAAGTCCTAAACTCCAGTATTATTCCTCAATTGTAGAAGACGGGGAAAAAACCCTTCTACTTCAGTTTTGTTTGTATGAGATCCAGTTGCATGTGTCAGATTTTAGTTCCTTTACCTCACTCTATGTAGTGCCATGTAAACAAGAAGTCGATATAACCTACCAATAATATTGATCAGGCATTTTTTATAAGCTACAACATCCATTAATGATGTGGATGTATGAGTAGTGCAACATCATAGTGCATGAAGGCAACTTGAAAAATATTGTCTCGTAACCTTCCAATTAATAGAAAATTTTCTGTAAGTCTATAACTTTTATCTCAGTCATAATGCCAACTATCACTCACCAATGAAAGTGATGCATGTGTTTGTCATTTATGTTTAACTCAAAAGCATAATAGTATCTCCATCATATCCATAATAGATTAATTGCTTAGCTTCTTAGAATTGTTGTTTTTCAGGATCAATTTCTTACTTCATTAGTGTACGTATTGGTTACTTAAATATGCACGTACAAGTTCACAGGTAGTTGTTTGTCCATACGCACATATGGTTTTAATAAAAAGATGGCACGAGCAGTATATGTGAAGAAAGCCTTTTTCATGTACTGTGATTTCCTTAAACATGCAAGGCATAAAGGTAATCGTGTTTTTATTAATTAGGCTACATATGCTTTTAAACCTACAGGACACAAAAATAGGTCTGAGCTCTTGAGAATAAAAGGAAAAAATGTTGAGCTCTTGATGGATATAGGCGATCCTATAGATAGGGACAGGACAAGATATGGCCGTTGCATGGCTTGACCCCTTCCTCTCTTCTTCTCTCTCTTCACATGGTCTTGTGGTTCATGCGGGTCCCACCTACATCTTGCCCATGCCGTCACTGCCTATTTTTCTCTTATTCCAAACTTGCCGTTGTCTTATTCCCATCATCCACCGCTTCTTTTGCCCCTTCTCTCTCCTCTTTATAACACTCTCCTTCCCCTCTCCTTCACTTCTCACTACTGCTACCCTCAAACCCTAGTTTCTTTTAAGAGAGATGTCGCACCAAGTCAGCGAAGAAGGCCAGACCCACCATAGCAAAGGCTACCTTGTTTTGAGCTTTTGAATGCGCCATTTTTAAGTATGATTACTTAATCAATCACTTTTGAAGAAATATAAAAATAAATTATAATATAATCATCAATAAATTATATGTATTGATTAATGGACTCAAACTAAATCCCCAAGTATTTATCATGTGTTTTGGTAAAAAAAAAATACTATAATTTTGATACCTCCTTGATTTAGGCAAATAAACCGAACACTAACTCACATGGGAGAGTGTTGCAAGTTCCCAGCTGTGTTGTTATATTCACATTACAAACAAGCACTAATTTCATTTTCAATGTTTATTTCTTTTTCTTAAACAATGAGGTTTCCCTATTTCAATCTCGTGATAAGATCTTCAATATTGGTTTTATCAATATTTATCAACAAGCAATATATATGGGACTTTTAGTAGAAAAATATACGGATCATTTAAAATAGATGATTATAAAATAATTATACGATTTATTATAATTCCAAATAAATATTGCTTATCATGCATACAATAAAAAAACTGCCTAATCATAAAAGACTAAATTATTTAATAAATATTACATACCTCATAAAGCAATACTTTTTTTTGTTACAAGGCAAGCAAAGCTTGAAAGATAAGGAACTTATGCATTAAGTTCTACAAGAAGGTCCTGTGGAAGCACTCCACGTTCTAGGGCCAAAAGACAATTACATTCAGGGGGCGATTCCTATTTCCACATAGTCCTTTCTATTTATATGTGCCTACCCTGCCAAAAAGTCAGCACAACGAATACATTCCCTGAAAGTATGGGAGATCTCTAAGTCCCAATCCCTATAAATGAGAGCTCTCGTATCCATGACGACGTCATATAATGGGTTATCGGTCCCACAATTTGACAATAATAAATGGATAGCATGAAGAGAGTCTGTGAAGAGCCTGATCTTGGTTAGGCCCATCTACTTGCATAACCCAAGTTTTTTATGGATTGTATGGATTTCCGCAGCAGTTAGGAAAGTATGTCCTAACTTCTGTTGAAATCCACGTATCCAGTTTCCATCTTGGTCGCGGATGACACCTCTGCAAGCGGCCTGACCTCCACTAAGTAAGGAGCCATCAACATCTATACGACTGAATCCTAGGTCTAGTGGTTGCCAGTGAGTTATCCCTTTTCCTGGAATTGGAAAATCTGGTGATGAAAACACCCACTCTCCACTCCTTCTGAGAGGTGATGTAAGCATCTTAAACTATCTCTTTTGGTTGATCCACTTTCCCTTCGAATACTTGATTGCATCGACCTTCCATAGGAGCCAACATGTGGTGCTGAAAACTCTCTGCATGACCATCGAGACATCCTCCTGTTTCCTGGTGTGTACTGCAAATTCCACTGGAGCCATTCCTGCAAATTACCAGAAAAGAACATACTATAATATATGGGGTTAGTTATGGAGGACCACACTCTCTGAGCTTGCTCACAATCTCTTAGCACATAAAGCATGCTTTCGACACTCTCACACTGAAAAAGACAAGTATTTAGGATGCTCGGAATATGTCTTGCTCTCTCATCATTAGTTGGGAGCCTCTCGTGGAAAACTTGCCACATGAAGATTTTGACTCTCTCTGAAATTGCCCAATGCCATAAATTTTGCCAGTGTGGTTGATAACTATGGGTATACTGGTGGTAGATACTTTTCTAAGCTGACTTCACACTAAAGTTACCATCAGGGGAATTCCGCCAACAAACTACATCATCGTCAGAGCTTGAAGGAGGGGTCACCATCATAATCTTATCTACGACCCAATTAGGAAGAAAGGTTTCCCATTTCGCTCTATTCCAATTGCCTGTTTATGCAATAAAGGAAGTTACCTGATCATCCATATCTAGCAGGTGTACATTCCTATTGATGAAGTATTTTAGGGGCATGTCTACCAGGGCCTAGCATTCCTACCAAGCAAGTGTGTTTCTGCTACTTCATAATTTTTTCCCTAGGCCTCTCTTGAAATCATCCCAGACTGCCACTATTCCACTCCACACCGCCTATTGGTTACGCAACCTCTGCACTTGTGGGACCAAATCCAGGCCGCAAGAGTATTTTGCTCGAAGGCATTTCACCCATAAAGCTTCTGGTTTAGTGATTAGGCCCCAACACAACTTTAATAGAAAAGCCTTGTTTTGGCAATGAAGATATTTTATTCCCAGGCCTCCTTTGCACTTCTTGTGTTTTAGAACATCCCATACTACTAGATGCATTTCCTTGGATTCATCATGTTGGTTCCAAAAGAAATCCATACTTCGCTTTTTGATAGTGGATAACACCCCTTTTGGAACAAGAGTTGATTGCATCTGGTATTGTGGAATGGTTGATGATACTGATTTGATGAGGACCATGCGACCTGCCATGCTCAAATGGTGTCCTTTCCAGTTGCTCATTTTCGATCAGACCTTCTGGAGAATCGGAGCAAAAGTCATCTTAACTAGTCATTTATGAAGGAGAGGAACTCCTAAATATTTCCCAAGATCGGCCATTAATGCAATCCCCGCAATCTGGCTTATCTCATATGCCCTATTAAAGTGGACATTTATGGACACAAACAATTTAGATTTATTCAGATTGATCTTGTAGCCTGAAACTCGAAAAAACAGTTCCATGACATTTCGCATCTCTTCCACTTGCTCCATTGAGGCTTCAGCAAAAAGAATTAGATCATCTACAAAGAAAAGATATGAAATCCTAGGACCAGTAGTACTAAGCCGTAAGGGGTGCCAATTCCTAAGTTCAACCTCCTGATGGATCAGCTGGCCGAGTAGCTCCATGCATAGGACAAACAAAGACAGACTTAAAAGGTCACCCTATCTCACCCCCTTGAAGGTTTGATACTATTTGAGGCAACACCATTCCAGATAATACTTATGGATGTAGATGAAACACAACACATGGTTAACTTGACAAAGTCTGCTCCCAATCCTAAGCTGTGAAGAGTGAATTCCGAGAAAAGCTAGTCTAACCTGTCGAAAGCCTTTTCTATATCTATTTTCACTGCTATGTATCCCTTCATGCCTCACTTGGCTCTAATAGAATGGATTGCCTCCTGAGCTATAATGATACTATCCACTCCCTATCTGCCTGTAATAAAGCTACATTGGTTCTTTGCCATAAGATAACTCATGACACCTTTAAGGTGATCAGCAATAACCTTGCTAACAATTTTGTAGCTGACATTGCACAAAGAGATAGGTCTAAGATCCCTTAATGATGTAGGATGATCATTCTTTGGAATTAATACAATGTTAGTCTGATTTATCCCTTGAATCTGCTCATAGTATGCAAAGATGCTGATAACCAGGTCACAAATTTTCTGTCCCACAAAATTCCACTGCGTTTGGAAAAAATGGGGGTTCAAACCATTTAGGCCCGATGCTTTGAAAGCTCCCATATCAAATGTTTCATTCTTGATCTCAACTGGAGTGACTTGCCTTTGAATGAATTCTAATTGCTAAGGATCAAGGGTTGGGAAACGAGCCGACCAAGGAGAGAAGGGAGTATAAATGTCGTCAGCCAAATAAAGGTTCTGAAAATAATCTAGTGCCATATCTCTCAGCTGCTTATCCTTAGTGACCCAGTAACCATTACTGTCTTGCAAAGCTTCAATTTTGGATCTTTTCCTCTTAGCTATTATGCTAGCATGAAAGAATTTTGTATTTCTATCCCCCCCCCCCCGCGCTTAGCCATTTACATATTGATTTCTAAAACCATATCAATTCTCTTGCATGGCAATTTTTTGATACATTTTCCAAAGTTGCTTTTCAATCTTGTACAGACCATTTTGACAACCTGCTATGCACCGAGTACGGTCAATTCCTTCTAGTCTTCGGATGATTTCTCTCTTCTTTTTTGCTACATTCCTAACCACTCTATCATTCTACACATAAGCCTCTTTTGGAAACAGTTCCTGTCGTTGAAGCCAGTTCTTCCCCTGCCACACTGCTTTAACCACATCACAAAAACCCTCTTCATTACTCCATGCCGCTTGGTATTGGAAACTATTCCCCCTTCTATTGCATGCATTATTAATTCTATCAGCAACTACAACAATCCGGTGGTCAAATTTGAATCTGAGATTATGATAAGCTTTGGCTTGAGGGTTTAGAATTTCTTAATCAAAGTTGCAGAAGACCCAGTCCAGTCTTTCCTTAACCCCAGTTTTTTCCCAAGTAAATCTATCACCCACAAATGGCACTTTGATAAGATTACAACTGTTGATACAATTTTGGAAATCATGCATAGAGCTATTAACGGGAGCCACTCCTCCTACTTTATCACTAGGATTAAGGATGGGATTGAAGTCACCTAGTACCAACAAGGGAATGGACACCGTTTGACTAATGGCACATAGAGACGACCAAAGGACCTTTCTCTTCAGAGCACTAGTATCCCCATATACAAAAGTCACAAGCATAGGATTCTGATTATTATTTTTCGAAATTTTGCAGTGCAACATTTGACTATTTGATTTTAAATAATCAATTCTGATATCCCAGCTATTCCATAATATCCAAATACCTCCTGCAAACCCAGTAGCTTCAATTCTCAACCAGTCATTAAAACCCAATTTTCTGACTACCTTATCAGCTTGGTTACCACTGATCCTTGGCTCTATTAAGCACATAACGTTGATACCATATTTCTTAACCACATCATTCAACATTCAAGGAAAAGTGCTACCACCCGCCCCACGACAATTCCAAGATGATACTATTATAAATAAAAAAATATGAACAAAACAGAATAGAAGGGAATTACGAGACTCACTTGTCTGGTGGCTTTTCTTCTATGACAACAACAACTTCTAATTGTAAACCAGAGTGCATGTCAAAACTTTGCTCATGAAGATCATGATTTTTAATGACATCCTCCAAAGGAATTAGCGCCATGGAGTTCGAAGGTAAAATGGTCCCCTGCTTCTCGGCTGCATCAGTAACTATTTCCGTGACTTCTTTTCCTTTCCCTTTGTAAGGATCAGACTCAGTAGCTATTTGTGTCCCACGGGCTTGATTAGCTTGGGTTGATAACTATGACCCACAATCTTGCATGTTACCCTTAACTAAGTTATGGGATTGTTGGGTTATGTGTTTTTTTTGTTTAAGTGGCTTGTTAAATTCCAGGACCGATGCTTCGTTTTGGCCTAAGTCTGATGCCATAATCTCTTCTTTGTCCACAACACAAGTGGGTTTGCAGGACCCACTCTTCTTCACCTCGGCCCACCGCTTTAAACCCACGTGTATGCCTTTTTTCAAGTTGACTTGACAATCTCCAATCACCAGATTCACATTCTGATCTACTTGCATCTTACCCCTCTGTAACTTCGGCTTTTCTGCCATTCACAATTCTATGATCTGGATTCAAATTTGACTTGGAACTCCCATGTTCTTCTACTTTTGAACCATTGAGAACAGTGAATCTGGATGCTCTAGATACCCTCTGTAAATCTAGAATGGCCCCTGCATATTCGGAATAACCCCTACCACCTACTCTATCCAAGCCATCATTTCTTCTTGGAACTTTCACTCTAGCAGGCTTGTGTACGAACATCCACGGGCCGAACTGATCCCCCTGAGTCGGAAGACCTTTTTCTGACAGCTTTGGTGTAGCTGGATCTACCATGGATACTGATCTCGTCTGATCTAACAACTGAGAACCACCACCAGATTTGCCTGATGTCTTTGGATGAACCAAATCTGCCTTGCTTGGAATCAACTTAGAACCACCATCGATTTTCACTTGCCATAGGCATTGCTCCTTTCTATGACCGTAACTATCGTAAGAGAATCAAATAAGTTCCAACCCTTCATATTCAATGTTAAAGAGCTCTGAGGCTGAGATAATTCGAGGTACCAATTTCTTTTGTAAATTCAATTCCACACAGATTCTGGCGTAACGCCCCCTGCGAATTTTTGTTTCATCATTTTCCAGATTCTCCATCAAGTTCATATCTACCTTGAGGGTCTTCCCAACCATGTGTCCTAACCTCCATACGCATTCCTTATTGTAGCACGGTAGCGGCACATGAGGAATTCTAATCCTAGTGGCCACTCTTCCCAGAAGGTTGTGGAAAGGATCAAAGTACAGAGACCACCTTTGCACAAGGATGGTGTGCTGAGCTATCGTCCATGGCCCTCCAAAGAGATTTTTCTTATAATATTGCTCCCATTTTTCCTTATCTTTGAATTTTACAACATAGTAATTATTGGGTAAGTCAATTAACTCAAAGCAACTTGTATGCCAAATTTTGCACAGATACTCCTTCAGTCTGTAGAGATTGAATTTTGCTCCCAAGGCAATGACGATAAGGGAGTTGTTCCAGGGTTTAGCCCAACGATTATATTCCTCTTGTGATAATTTCATTCTTGGATATACATCCATAAGACACTTCAACTCTTCTGAGGGTTCAAGAATTTCCCATTATTGTTCCAGTATATCAGATAGGATGGCTTCCTCTTCCATGTTGAGGCTGCCATAAGCGACACCGTTGTCCTCTGAGCCTTTAAAACCTGTAAGTGAATCCTTGTATGAAAGATAATTTGCTAATTTACTGGGGGAAGAATTCTTTAACGTCTTGACTTGCGCCAATTCTTCAGCAATGGTTTCAAGCGATTGGGCAATGGTTGGAGGGTCACGTGAGGCCCCTTCTTTCGACTTATTAAGCTTTCCAGCATTCCCTTTAGATCCCAACAAAACTGCCGACAGTGTTGCCCGGTCGCCAAGGTCATCTATCAGGAGAACAAACTCATAAAGCAATACTTTGGAACCACATAAACTGTCCTTATTTGCTTACAGAAGCTTTAGAACCTCAGGCTTCTCTGTGCAACGCACATGTAGCAATACTTGTTAAAAACAAAAAACTCCTTTATGAGAAGAGATAAGAGTGCATTAAAGTCATTTTAAAATCTTAAATTGGGTAATTAAATCACTTGGTTTGAACTTACTAATTTGATTTGGAATTTTTTTTAATCTTGATATAGTTTTATAAGGGATTTTTCAAAGGAAAACTTAGATGTAGCACTACTTGATATAACGAAAGTATCTTTAAAATATATCATCTTTAAATATACCATCATTATACTGTCTCTCATTTCTACAAAGCTATTCCAAGGAGAGATGTTGATTTCAAATTTTGTCATTAAATACCTAATTTAACATGGGTAAAGTTGGGAAAAAAATCAATTTAAGGCATAAAGTTAACTACCATTTGTTCTGCTGAAGGGAGGGAGTATTTTTTTTTTTGTTGGGTACAAAAATATGTATAATGACCCAGGAGTAATTGACAATAATGGCCTCACAACAAAAAGCGCTAATGATCAATGAAACAATGGTTTCCTATTATTGGATAAGATCATGTTGGCATGGCCATTGAAAGAAGCAGATGAAATGGAAGTGTTAATATTATAAATTAGGATCAAAAAATGTTTGTAGGGATGTATGAGTCAAATAAGAATAGGTAAATTTTTTATACTTGCCCTTATTTATAAAAGGGTGTAAATTTTCTAAAACGTCCTTTTTATCTCTCTCATTTACACCCTTCTCCCATAAAATTCAACAATTTTTCAAATCTACGCTTTTTAATATAATAAAAAAAAATTCAAAATCAATAGGACAAAAATAATCTTCCCTACTAGAGTGGTAGTGGAGGAAAATTTAGTTGTAAATATGTGTTTGGATTAACTTTTTTTGGAAGTGATTTTATCATGCATCTTAGAGGAATTTTGTGTTGACTTAAAAACAAAACATTTTCTGGTGTTTCCTAGACAAGCACTACTATAATCTTTCATAGCATGCCAATTATTGTAATAATTGAATATTTATTTTGATTTTAATTTAATTTTTAACTGTCTCTCATCCTTATATTTTGTTATAACTAACTTCATTAACTGAAAGATACAAATAACTTAATTGATGTGCAACAATAAGTTGATGATTAAATTGATTGGAGACCAGAAAAATACAAGAATATATTTTTTTTTAATGCTCAAAATTGTCAAAGTGGTGTTTAAGCAAGATGACAACACTCTAGTGGCAACAATTTGATTTAAATATATTTTTAACCTAAATTATTGAAATTAAATTCGTCAACACTCATAACAATGTATCATGTTCAACAAATAAATATTTATAAAATTCAGATATAAAGCAGCTATAAAGGTAAAAACGGTGTATAAACTTGAAAGAATGTAGTGTCAACTCGTGATTCGACACCAATGCCTTATGTGTTGAGAGAGTGAATTTATCTAAAAGAAGAAATAGAAGAAGAGGCTGATCAAAACAAGGTTTGAATCCCATAGTTTCCATTTATGTTTTGAACAATACTTGTCAAAACAATTGAATATAGGTGGGACTATTTGGTTGGATGGGAGGGCAGGCAAATATACAACTATTACGGAAAAAATATCTTTTTATATTAAAAATATATTATTATGAAATTAATTTAAAATGAAAATGTTATTATAAATAAAAAATACTATTATAGCTAAAAAAATATTATCATACAATTAATTTAAAACAAAATATATATTATTTTATTAATTATAAATAAAAATGTTACTATATTAATTAGATCATATGTAAGTTAATTTATATAACATATAAATAAAAGGGTCAAGGGACAATTTTACCCCAAAAATTATTTTTGTTAAGATGCAAATTTGCTCCGTAAGTACATGTATCATCATCTACTTTATTTTTCTTTTCAAAGTTAGATTCAAAACTTTTGGGATAAATCGCACTTTAACAAAAATAACGTGGATGACATGTAGATTGCGAGTTCAGCATATTTAGTCAACTAATTGTCAAAATTAACTGAGATAACAGCAAGGACAAAATTGCTCCCTCTTTGAAACTTCCGGGGCAAAATTGCCTCTTAAAAAACTTCCCGGTTCATTGAAAACTTTTGAGGCAAAATTGCCCCCTTAACCCTAAATAAAAAATATAATCAAATATACTAAAGTAGAATGGTAAATTGTTATCATTCATCCCCTCTCATCCCATCTTCTACTCTTGGGGTGTATTTGGTTTGAGGGAATGGGAGGGGCGGTTAAATGACCTTTTGGGGTTGAAGGTATTTAAATTTTGGCCAAGAATCCAAAATTTAAAAGAAATGAGAGGGCAAATTTTGGGCAGGAATCTAAAATTTAAAAATGAGAGGGTAAATTTTGAGTTTCTTAAACCCAAAATTGTAATTTTCACCCCCTTCTCTCCCCTCCCCTCAAACCAAACACACCCTTAAATCAGACAAGGAAGCCCCCTATCTACAGACCAATCAAACTAAACAAACAAGGATCATCCCCTCCGCTTCCACCCCTCCCTTGGTACCAAACATCCCCTATATATCAAGTTTCCTTCTCTTTATTTTCCCCTTTTCTTTAATATATATTTTTTGTTCCCCTTTTCGTTCGTCCCTATATAATTCAGCATTTTAGCCTCCCTCCTGTTTCCACTATCACTCTTCTCACGTTCACCCTCCTCCCCTCTCTCTCTTCCTGGCTCCTGCGCCTGCCTTCTCGCAATTTCGACCTCTTGTAAGTTTCCTGTTCATTTCCTTCTGTTTTAATGCATCTTCTTGGTTGGTTGGTAATTGGTAATATCTGATTTTTTTTTTTCCTAAGTAAAAAGCTTCTGGTCATGAATTTTTGCATATTCATTCAAGACAGTAAGTTTTTAACTTTTTTAAGGATCTGTGGCTTCTCCTCTTCATATCCTTTCTTCTTCTTTCCCCAAGTGTGGCTACTTTTGTTTTAATTGGATGCTAAATCACACTCCATCCTGACAAAATATTGTCAGCTATCAACTACCTCTAAAGCCAAAGTTTTCAAGTTATTGCCTTTTCAGCATTCCTTTCACATACTGGGTGAGTAAAGTTGTTCCAAGTTTTTTTCTCTAAAGTGAAAGTCCGGCCCATTCCAAATTCTTTCCTTTTCAGCATTTCTAATTCAGACTGGGTGGGTAAAGTTATTCCAAGTTTTTTCCTCCAGTGATGTCATGCTTCTTACCCAAAGGTAATGGGTACTGAATAGGACTAAAGCCAAGTTATTTGACAACTAGCCACATATGGGGCATACAAGATCCATCTAATTATTGCTAAAATATCCAGTGATACCCATTTTTAAACTTCTCTTACCATTTTTTCCCTGTTGATTAGATTAAGGAACAATAGCTAACTCGCTCTTAGGAAATATACAAAGGGCACACAAGTATAGAGCTAGGACAATCTTAAGTCTCATATTTTTATTAGTTTCCTGAGTTCATTTTAATTTTAAGAATTAAATTATATAGTTGGAAAATAGTAAAGCTGAAAACAGTTGGAAGATAATAAATTTGTTGGTGTGGCAGTTGGAAAATAAATTTCTCATTAATTATTGAGTCCTCCCTCTTCATGGGCTTGTGACATTATCTGGCCCCATGTTTTATCATTTCATTTCTTATGAAAAATAGGCCCCTAATATCTGAATATGACATTTTTAGGCCCAAAATTTCAAGACACTAGAGGCCCATTTACGCAATGCTTTGAAGTTTACTTTTTAAACTAAAAACATTAAAAGGTGGCCACTTGTTTCTTCTTCTTCCTCCTCCCATTCATCTTCCAGACATCCTTGGTTTTTTATTAAAACTATACTGTATTATTGGCAAAAAAAAGAAAATATACATTATTTGTTATTATTTTCCGTTGACATTTTTCAAACATTATCATTTTTAATATTTCTTTACGTCTGAATAAATAATTTTGAAATTTGATTAATTTATAAATCTCATGATCTCCAGATCCCACAAGCTCTTATTCAAGAGTTTGGTTAACTCCTTAGCCCTAGCATAACCAAAACTTCAATCTGTTACTTATGATCGCCATCCATTATTAGTTAACTTGTTTCAAATTCTATGTTCCCATAATATCCCATCATCGTTTGTGTTGTTCTGAGTTCTAATTTTTCTTTAACTTGCTTACCCTATTCTTTTTCTCATTTGCATTTTCGTTTTCACAGACGCTAATTGTTAGAGACTTCCACTTCGACTGTGATTTCTTTGATTAAATCAGGTCACAATGAAAAATTTATTTTATATTTGTACAGATTACTTCTATTTTTTGTTACAATATTTCCTTTCTATTTTCCTTACTATTTTCTTTTTTTAAAAAGAAAGGGGTACAACCTAGCTCCTTGAAATTATTCTAAAAACGGGTACCAGATGCATGTTTATTATTTACTATTAATGCTTATGCATGTACTGTTATTTTTATGATGGGTAGCTCGTAATCTTTTTCCCTATATGCCAAAGATGAATCTCAATCTCAATGCAATAGTGGAAAATGTCTTGAGAAAATTGCAAATGTTGTGGAAACCTTTAACTCTGTTGAGAATAGCTAGCCAACACAGATCCGGAGATCTCCCCATCAATTCTGAGAAAATATCATTTAGACCCAATAGAAGCAATTTTAGTTCAGCCAACCCCTAAAATATCACTTAAAAAAGTTATTACAAGACAACAACTCCATGGATTCTTTTAAATCCCCTTCTAAATTCACATATTTGTCAAAAATTTTGTGTGCAAATGAATAGGCTTGAATTGTGCTGAATACAAAGATACCGTGCCCCATGGATGATGACTTCTCCTTAGAGCAAAAAGTGCCATTCGGTCTCATAAAGGGGATAAAGTTTGACATTTTAACTGAGATAAATAGAGTTAAGTATAATTTTGATCTTATATTGATATTAGCTTCTTCTTTTCTTAGCTTTTTCAGCTTGGTCCTTTGGCATGCCTGTTTGGCATAACAATGTGTTAGATCAAATGGCATACCATGTAACACGAAGCACGGGTACACTATTTGGCTTCTATGGGTTTGCACGCCATGTTGGTGATATACTATTTGTCTTCTATTGGTTTGCTCGCTTGCACGGGTCTTCTTACAGGATGCTCATTCAACAAACAAGCAACTTATAGGTTGCAAATATTGTGCTGTAAGTTTCGAATGCTTCCCTAACTTTGTTTTTTCAAAAATAATATTTATTCTTCTTTCACTTTTTCACCTTGCCACCAAAGAATTAACAGCTTGTGCAATAAACAGGGGAGTTCAACAGGCTTGAAGTTTGTGCTGAATGCAAAGATACCCTGCCCCATGGATGATGACTTCTTCGTAGAGCAAAAAGTGCCATTGGGTCTCATTTCCTAGAATTTTTTTAAAAAAACTTGAAAAGTTATTTTATTTTAAAACTATTTTAATAATATAATTACCCTTCCTTAATTACGGTAGAAAGGTAAGAAGTTCCCATATTTAGAACTGAAAGGAATCCACACAAGTAAAGGGATTGTGAGCAAATAAATTTTTATTACTTGGATAGTAAGAACTTATACCCCACATAAGCATAAGAGGGCCTCATTAGTTGTTCATCTCCGCAAGTGTATGGATCACATCAAGTAATAAAGTGATAAGTAAAGTATTGTTCCCACGAGGATTTATTTTAACAATTAAAATCAAACAATCAACTTAGTGCATTCAATCAAATTGAGCCAAAACAATGTTGTTGGTATAGAAAAGAATTTGTAAAAACTGTATTTAAAATAATGGAACTTGAGTGTGTAAAATCAAATCTGATATGGAAACTAAGATTATTTATCCCCTTTATATTTCATAAAAACTTGATTATGTTCCTCTCTTTTAATGTAATATCCCAAATTTAATGAAGTTTAAAATTTTTTAAAAAGAAAATTTAAATGGAAATTTGATAATAAGTAAAATTATGAAACCTACGAAATTTAAGGAATCTTAAATTAGACAAAGAGAAAAATTAGGACCTAGTATGTGTATCTAATAGGATAAAAATATACATATATATATATTGATAAATCCCAATTTTAATATATTTTATCCCACCTTATTCATTTATTTTGGAGATTATTTTAGGCTAATTTGGATTTATTAGATAATATTTGGATAATTAGCCGATTTTGGGAAATAATATAAATATGAATTAATTATGATATTATTGAGCTTAATTTATTATTATTTTGATTGATATATTGTGATTGAAAAATATTTCCAATTATATGATAAATCACGATTTTATTATATCTTGCAGGATAAGGAAAAGCAGATTGAAAGATCCTACGGTGCAGAACTTTTCTTAGAAACTCAAAAAGAATCCGACGGTTGAATATTATTTGGGCTTCTTAAATTTTAATGGGCTCAAGTTGATACCCAAAAGGCTCTCTTCTCCTCCCTTTTAATTAACCTAGCAGCCACGAGGATTGAAGACGGGGAGACGGACTGACGGGGAGACGCTGAGACGAGGTAAGGCGGGGGCCGAGACGCACGAACACACGCACGCGGAGGTAGGAGGCTGAAACAAGGAAGGACACAAGCTCTCTTGCTTTTTCGGCACTATTCACCTCAACAATATCTCTCGCCCTTTTCTTCAATTCCCATCCTCTTCTCCCACGGGCCCACCTCCACAATCCCTTTGACAATTCAACGAATTGTCATCCATTCTCATTGCTCAGTGATGGAGCATGCACAGTGACGGAGCTGAATTAACCAATTCTTCTCAACTTTTCTTCATGACCGTGACGTGTTTGGGGATTGGAGGGAGAACTGATTTCATGGAAGCTTAAATTCTCTTAGGAGACAACTTGGGAGGAGCATGGAGGAAGCTAGAGCCTAGGAGCTTACACTTGAAGACTATAAGGGAGTGTCTTTCTTTTATCTTTTTGATTCAAGACTTGAGATTGTTTAGTTTTAAATGATTTTTGAGTTGTAATAATTGAGAACAATCTAATTTTAGATTGTAGACTTATCGTTGATTTGGATTAAATTGATATTTTGGATTTGATTTATTCTTAATTGATTATTGGGATTTTTGTTTGCAAACCTTTGATTGTCAATTAGATTATTAATCGAGTTTTCATTGTTAATTTAATTGTCAATTTGGGTTTAATCTCTTGATTGTTTAATTAAGGTGATTAATTGTCGAATTGTTTAATTAGGCAATTGTAAACATAATTTCCAAAATATCTTAAGCAATTGTGATTGGTTTTTAATGGATTTAATTAACCACCATTTTTTCCATTATGAGTTTTCTAGTGGATTAGGTGTTATTAAGCTTGAGGGTTTCCCATGTCTTAATTAGATGATTAATTTTATTAATTCCAACTTTTAATGAACCTCCCTTTGGTCTAATAAATTGAATGGCTAAGAAAGCTAAATCTATGTGAATCCTGAGTTGTCCCCTTCACTATCATAATTGAACTAACCTTTGTTGATTTTCTTAGATATTAGTTTATTTCTTTTCCTTAGGAATTTAATTTCCCTCTCATAAGAAAAACCCCAAAAATTGCATGTTCATTACTTAGGTTAGTTTCATTCTCATATAGGTTTTAGAGTCTTTAACATTTTACATTTAGGTAGTGGAGTCTTGCATTTTAGTTTAGATTCATTCTATTACATTTTTTATCACCTAAATTCAATTCTAGAGAAAACCCACATATTGCTCCTTGGGAGAATGACCTAGGTTGCCACTATATTGCATTAGTAGGTTGTCCTAGTTATTAATTGATTGCTTTAGCGACAAAAGCACGCATCAACACAAAGAGAAAAATTAGGACCTAGTGTGTGTATCTAATAGGATAAAAATATACATATATATATATATACACACATATATATATATACATATATATATATATACATACACATATATATATATACATACACATATATATATATATATATTAAAACACACCAACACACATCCTACATCTTCACTTTTATTTTGGAGCACCAAAAGTTAACATCTCCACTCCTCTTTCATCATTAGATAGACACATGTTATACACACACTTACACCTACATCTTCATGATTCACGTAGCAACACTTATCTCACTTTCTTCAACCATTTAACCCCACACTTCATGCACTCCCTCACTCCCCGTTGCTTCAAGTCAGAGCTTTAGAAGAGAGAAAACAGAGTTGAGAAAGGGAGAGAGAGACGTGAGTGAAAGAGGTGAACGGAGGAAGAAAACGATCGGGGAAGAGGAAGCACTACAAAAAAAACGGATATTAGAGACGGAATTTAGCGACGGAAATTCCGTCGCTAATATTATTAGCGACGGAATTTCCGTCGCTAATTCCGTCTCTAATCAGTTAGCGACGGATTTGCGACGGAAAAAGTTCCGTCCCTAAAAAGGGCGTTACTAATTCTGTTAGCGACGGAATTTTAAATTCCGTCCCTAATTTAGAGACGGATTAGCGACGGAAATTCCGTCTCTAATGTTTGACACGGATTAGAGACGGAATTTCCGTCTCTAATTTTTGCCACGGATTAGAGACGGAAATTCCGTCGCTAATTTTTTGCCACGGATTAGAGACGGAATTTCCGTCTCTAATTTTTGCCACGGATTAGAGACGGAATTTCCGTCGCTAATTTTTGCCACGGATTAGCGACGGAATTTCCGTCTCTAATTTTTGCCACGGATTAGAGACGGAATTTCCGTCTCTAATTTTTGCCACGGATTAGAGACGGAATTTCCGTCGCTAATTTTTGCCACGGATTAGCGACGGAATTTCCGTCTCTAAATCTGAGACGGATTTTTGATGTTCCGTCGCTAATGTGCGTCAGTTGGGGACGAAATTGTCAAGATTAGCGACGGAATTCCGTCGCTAATCCGTCGCAAAGTTATATTTTTTAAAATTAAAATTAGTTTTAATTTTGTGAATAAACTTTCAGATTTCTTTTTTAATTTTTGGCCAATAATTTTTTTGTTAGTTTGAATTGAATTGTTGATTTATAATGGTTAAAGAACTGAAAGTGGAATTAAATTGATTGCAAATAAAATAAAGTTCAAACCAAATGATAACAAGTTAACAAACTACAAAGCCATAAAAGTGTGAAAATGTATATCATGTATCAAACAAACAAACCACACAAATATTTAATGTAGTCAAACAACCTAGTGACAACTATCTTATGGTGGGCTATCATCAGCATTATGAGCTTCAGAGTTTGAATTGTTGACAGCTCCAGAAAATTTTTGCTCAAGTGCTTCCAACCTTGTTAAGATAATTTGATTCTGTTGCTTAAGAGTGTGATTCTCCTGTCTAAGCTCTGTGACAACATTTTGAAAATCAGGTTGGAGCACTGTGTTGATGGAAGGAGGAGAAGACCCATAAGAAAAAGCTGAGGAATCAACATTTTTGGCCTCAGATCCTAAGCCAAATATACGACCCTTCTTGTTCTTACCACCTGCAGCCTCTAAATATAGCTTCATTTCTTCTTCATCTAGCTGATTTGATTGGACATCACTTGGAGAATCTGTATTAGAACTTCTAGATGCCTTGATCCTCATGTAATGATCCTATCAAAGAAAATAATGAGTAAAAAAAGTCAAAAGATATGAATAAATATATAAAATAAAGGATGGTATGCAACCACTAAGATGAAGATAATAATGTCCCTATAATCAAAAAAGTCAGAATTGCTATCATTTTAAGTAGCATTGAGGTCCAAGAGATTAACGGTATATATATTTAATTTACACTTGGGTAAATTAAAATTTAACATATATCATTCATCGCATACTTAGCTAGCATTGAGGAAATTAAAATGTTACTAACAAAAAGTACAATGAATGCAAAAACTTCATGGGCACAAGTAGGTAACTGATAGTAAATGCATATTTTGTGAGATGGAAAGACGAAAGTAAAAGAGAACATCTATTCTTCAACTGTACCTGGTCAAAACCAGCAATTCTTCTTCTTCGTTTTTTTTTTAGTATCAATTTTTATTAAAGACATAAAATGATAGTACATCATAAATCTGCAATCGTAAAAGTGCATAATTACAGAGAGTTAATTACATTATGATTGACATTCATTACCTCACATACCTATTCAAAATCAAATAGATTCAGCAATATAAAATATTTGTTGAGTTCTGTTTTGTTCCATTCGATGGCAGAAAAAGATTCCTTATGCAATATACCTGAAGCTTTCTTGGTTTTTGGTTGCAAAGTATATTAATTGCTTTAACTATATATATGAGAACTAGATTTCTACCATCCTCAAAAGCAAATCTACACAAGAGGTGATCTATTTGATCGAGAAGAATGAATATGTTAGAATGAAAATTATTAAAACAAAACAAAAAATAGACAAAGGAATAAAAATGTCTATGGTATTGGTATTTCAATTGTATGCTGTAGCAATTATTAATGGATTTTTCTAAGAACCAGTGTTTTTATGCATTTTATTCATGAGATATTTATACAGATACCTACCATTCTCCAACTAGCTACATATATACAGTAACAGTAATTAATTTATGCCAATGTTAGGTATACAAAATAGGCTTGGTGTTCAAATTGAAATCTCAAACTTCTGCCAACCATATTAAAGTTTGTGTATTTAATTATTGTGATTGAAATTACCACACTTGGAAAACTTCCAATAACAGATTTAATTCAGAAACACTTCCAGCAAACAAAGCACAAACTATTTTCCAATTGCTGTAGCAACTAATTAACACAAGACACAAACAAATATGGACTTCCAAGAGTTAAGAACAGTTTAGATGAGAATTAGCTTTGTTAAAATATGGTTGGCACTATAACTCAACTCTCCATAAATCATGTTTGTAAAGAAACTTCAACCACCAATCTAAACTAGCATATAAACTTTTGGTGTCTCTCTGGACAATTCCAGAGAGATATTAAGAAAAATATTTTCCTTCTTTACAACATCAATTTTCAAGCGTGCTTGATCATTTTTTTTTTTTTTGGTTTGCCACAGCAAGCGTATAAGTGTAATTGATGTATAAGTGTTCTTTTGAGTTTTTGACCTGAAATCATTTTTTTCCAAAAAGGATACTTTACGCCATCACTGCATTCATGCCCACAAATCAGTGTTTCATTCACACAGTATGTGAAATCGCCTATCTGGTTACCCCTCCATCTCTCCTTTTCTCTTATTTAATTCCAAAAGTTATCCCACGTTTTTTACTCCTGTGACCTATCTTATAATTAACTCTACTCTTCCATATATTATCAAAAAAATTAATTAAAAATTTGCATAATGCAAAACACAACAACATATAAACACGTACCTTTTTTTGTTAATTCACAACCTATATTGATACCACTCTGCTTCAAACTTGACAATTGGTAATGATGGTCTCACAAAAAGTGCAACAAGTAGACCTGCATCATACATCCTAATTAATTAAAGGGAGCCAAGGGCCTGCATCATAACAAACTACTAATTGCAATATCCATCGTAATGAGAGATAATAAGAAGTAATATCATAAAAGAATACACAGTGCATAAGAGGATTGAGTATAATTAACGAATTAATCCTGATTATTTCTCTCTGTATATATATAAATTTTTTTCGTACTAAAAACTGTGCAATCATTTAAACCACACCACTATCTCTCATATATATGAAGCATGGCACATGTTAGCCCATGTGGCTGAAGGGACAAACTGTGACTTGAAAGCGAACAAAATAATTTGGAAATAACACAACACAGCCAAGCAAAATGACACAGTACAATTACATTTCACCAACCAACATGCCTAACTAATAATGATCACACACACACTCAAGTTGATAATTTGTGTGATTATAATTAATTAAGATCAATCAAAAATTGCGGTTGATAAAGATGAATATGTGATTGATACAATTTGAAATGATAATTCTGGTATTAATTAATATGATTGGTTTTTTTGAATTTGAACTATACAAAGAAAATTCATGTGTATGTTTATGAATAAAATGTTGGATGGATAGTTATAGTGGGAAAATGAAATATAGGGTGGGGGCGTCACTGTATGATCGTGCTGGACTCAACAATTACAATGAATTGTTGTTTTTTGTAGTCCCCCATTTTAAATGTATGGGCATGTTTTTTGTAAAACTCAAATGTTTCAATATATAAAGCATTCCTAAATAACTACTTTGCAGATAATTAAAAAAAAAAGTCAGTTTCAACTACTCTATAAAAAGATTTCCCCCAAACTTTAAGTCTATCTAGGTCCAAAGCTTCCAAACAAAATTCCATACTTAGGCCTATCCTCACTACCTTCAAAATCTATTTATTCACCTAGAATGAAAAATTGAAACCTGTTAATATGCAGCTGAACAAATCCCTTTCAATTTGGTAAACCAAAGAAACAATGCAGTTGAGGAATGGTCACATTGATGTGTTCTTCCATGAAAATCAAATAATCTAGACCATAAATCGAATGTCCAAGTGTAATCATCAGTGACTACAATCAGAATAATCCCATGATATAATGCCTTGGTTTACCACAAGGAAAAGGTAGAATTACATCCCAAAAGCATCATTAATTAGTTAAGCACAAGTTCAAACAAAGTTCCAAATTGACCCAAGAGGCTTTAGAAAACTGGAAGAATTATTTCAGAAGTTCAGCAAACATTACAGGACAGCTTTAGACTAGCCTAAATTCCCACAATCCTAACCACATGTCAAAACAGACTTCCAGAACAGATTCAGCTTATGCATGCTATTAGGAGAACTTTATGAAAGACATACAATTCATCAAATTCCCAAGTTTCCTGTATAACTTCTGTGAGAACAAATTTTAGTTCTAAAAATATGAGATTATGATGAAAATGTGCCAAGACTTATTTCTAAACTTATAACAGGAGTTAACTGAACTTTCACAAGTGGACTTTGCTCCTATAAAGCCTTTTTCACAGCAATAACAAGTTCCAAAGCTAAAAAGCTTTTTCAATTCTTATAATGACAAAACAGAGTTGTGAAAGTGCATGTCATGCTGGATTACGAGGACATCAACTAATTTAGAGCTGAAACTATCTAACCATCCAGGCACACTATGATAATCCTCAAACAACCCAAATCAGTTCAGTCCTAATTGCTCAAAATGGAACAACAAATTTTCAGTTTTCAGAGCAGCACACTAAGTGCAGATATCCTAGATAAAACCAGAGCAATATCAAGACTTGAAACCATATTCCTTTGAACAAAACGCTTTTTTCAAGATAGAAAAAACAATCCTTGTGAATCCCAGTAATCCAGCATGTATAAGAGTATTTTAGGACCTCAAAAACATTCTGTTGCACAGGACAATGTGAAATAACCGAATTCAAGGATCAAGCCTAAAACTCAGCTACTAGTATGAACAAATAAGCACCAAGCCTATTGTGACCCTAATCAAAATCTCCCTATGAACAAATAACCAAAATTTTGCTCAGCTCAAATATTGACAAAATAAACAGAGCAATGGACCAATCCATAAATCAAATCATATCTGATTAATCTTAATTCATCAATCTTCAAAACATAATCGAACCAGAGACCCTGCTTATTGTGACCCTAATCAAAATCTCCCTATGCAGCAACTGAAATCCAAAATAACAAAGAGAATGACAGGAGAGCTACCTTTGGAATGATGAACAAAATCGAGCACCTCCCTCTCTTGCTCTCTGGTTCTAACTCACGATCTGAAGGGAGAGTGACTTAGGGTTTGATTCGACTAGGAGAGTGAGGGCAAGTATTGACAGAGTAAGAGAGAGAGAGAGAACGGCAGTGATGTTGGACAGGGAAGGTAGAGGATGACGGGGGTTGCTGGAGTAGCGGTGAGGAGGCGCGACGACGGCCAAGGTAAGACGGCGTGGTCGCCGAGAAAGAGAGCGGTGGAGGGAAGGTGAGCTACGGCATGATGAGTGAGGGAGTGGGGACGACGGTGAAGAGATTGTGAGGAATGGGAAGGAAATGGTGGGCCGACGGTGGGGATGGAGAGAGGGCGACGGACATGGAGCGCCGTCACTGTGGAGGGGAGTTGGGAGTGCGGGGTTGAGAAGCTGGGAAGTGGAAAGGGGGATATGGTTGTGATGACATTAGGGAGTGAGTGTTAGGAGGGAGTTCCGGCAATAGTGTTACCGAAGTCTGGCTCCGACAAGGACAAGAAACAGAGACGAATCGAAGAGGAATGGGGAAAGGGTGAAAGACGATGGATGATGCGGTGATGTAGAAGTTGAAGATGGTAAATCTAGGGTTTTCGAAGTAGAGAGGTCACTGAAGAAGGGAAATTACAAATTGGTTTTTGGAATTTGATATTGGGATTGAATGTGGTCCCAAAAATGGATCAAGTTCAGCCAGATAAAATAGGAATAGAGTAAAATAATAAAGGGTAAAATTGAAAGATTAATTTTTGTTTATTTATATTTTCTTTTAATTTCGTTTTTTTTTTTAACCAGAAGCAAAGTGGTTAGAACTATGGTTCTAATTTTAATTTTTGACTAATTAAATATATTTTACTTTATTTTTCTAAATTATAGTGAATTTTCAAATTGTATAACTTAAATATTGAGAGTCTTAGTCTAAAATACAACAACTCATTATAGTGAATCTTCAAATTTTACTCTGACTAATTATTTACTTTGGCCTATTGACTACCACTCTAATCCTACTTATTAGTTTCAATTAAAAAAATCAAATGAGTATTTAATATTGAACCAAACAAACCCGATGATGAAGAGAGACTTTGAGAGAGGAGAGCTGCAATGGCTGACGGAAAAGGGAGAAGACAGTGACTCAATGATTCCGAGAGAGAGGAGAGCTGTGACTGCCGATGAAGAGAGGAGAAGGCGGTGACTTTGTGAGGCTGAACAAGTGACTAGGAGGAAGAACCAGAGATGCCAGATCTGTGATAGAATGAGAGTGCCCTATAAATTAAGGAGAAGTGGGATTTGGCCAAAAAAACGCTCAAATATGGAGGGAATTTGCAATAATTTGGAGGGGAAATTTTTTTAGTCTTATAAATGAAGGGAATGTACAATTTTTTATATCAACCCTAGAAGTTATTGTATCAATCTGATCCGTCATGTTATTTGTAGCATAACCAATTAAAATACAACAATTCATGAGCTGATTTGGCACCTCTTAAATATTAGTTGGTATATTAAAAAACTTTCTAGAAGAACAACATAAGAAAAAAAATTACAATTTCTAAATTTTAGACTAGACTTATATTTTGAAATATATTGGCCAAGTTGCAAGATTGAACTTTTTTTCGATACAATTGCAAGATTGAACTTATACTGTCAATCAAATGAGTATTTCATTACACATTCATATAATATATGTAGTAGTAATTATTTACATGTTTTTATGTATTATTTGAAATGGTAGAATACATTATTGCAATTTGTCACAAATTCAATATTTTATAAATAAAATCCTATGCTTTGCATAAAACTCAAAGAAACAAGTGGTGACGTCTATACTTTGTATATTATATCATGAGTTGTTATGAATTTTAACTTTTATATATTAGTGTTCTATGTTTGTATTTTTTTTTTCATTTTTATCTACATATTTCATAACTATATATAGCTTCCAAAACAACTATTGTACTTTAATTTTGTTAAAGAAATCATATTAGTAACACTGATAAATAAGTGTACGAATAAATTGATTAGCAGTTTAATAAATTTCAAGAAATTAGCACTACAATTATTCTTTCTTCATTTATTATGTTAATTTCTAAAAGAGAGTAGTTTATATATTATTTCATTTTTTAGAGACGGAATTTAGAGACGGAATAATTCCGTCGCTAATTTCCGTCTCTAATTCGTCTCTGATTCCGTCTCTAAATTTTTAGAGACGGAAATTAGCGACGGAATTATTCCGTCTCTAAATTCCGTCTCTGATTTCCGTCTCTAAAATTTTAGAGACGGAAATTAGAGACGGAATAATTCCGTCGCTAATTTCCGTCTCTAATCCGTCTCTGATTCCGTCTCTAAATTTTTAGACACGGAAATTAGCGACGGAATAATTCCGTCGCTAAATTCCGTCTCTAATCCGTCTCTGATTTCCGTCTCTAAAATTTTAGAGACGGAAATTAGCGACGGAATAATTCCGTCGCTAATTTCCGTCTCTAATCCGTCTCCGATCCCGTCTCTAAATTTTAGAGACGGAAATTAGCGACGGAATTATTCCGTCTCTAATTTCCGTCTCTAATCCGTCTCTGATTCCGTCTCTAAATTTTTAGAGACGGAAATTAGCGACGGAATTATTCCGTCTCTAATTTCCGTCTCTAATCCGTCTCTGATTCCGTCTCTGAAATCAGAGACGGAATCAGAGACGGATTAGAGACGGAATAGCGACGGAATTAATTCCGTCGCTAATTTCCGTCTCTAATCCCCTGTTTTTTTGTAGTGAAGAAGGAAGTGTTAAACCTTTCATGCATCACCATAAACGTTTTTAGGTGAGTCTTCTCTATCTATTCCCATTGTTATTTCGTTGGTTTGGGGTGTTCATGAGGATTTATAGCTGCTAGAAGTTGTGTGATTCTGCTGTCATGGGTGGACGTAAAACAGAGCATGTATATTGATTTTGGGGTGCCTTTTGATGTTCTTTGGTTCTGAAATTCGATCATTAACCTCAGGACATATGTGTATGAGAGTATCGAGTTAAAATTCATGAGGTTTAGAGTACAAATTCATGTATACATGTTAGTTTTCTCAATTCTGTTTTGCTGTCCGAAAAACAGAGTACATACCTGAAACTTGTAAAATCTTAAACAGAGGCTATAGATGGAATTTTCTAATGGGTATTTTTAAATAGAAATTTTAGGATGTGTAGTTGATGATAGAATCAAGAAAAGTACAATTTGGAGTGAAAATGGATGAGTTATTGATTCTTGAAGTCAAACTGTCAAAACTGACGTTTTTGGGAGTCAGTCAGTATCATGTTGCGTTTTAACTGAACATACCTTATTGAAAAATTATGAATTTTTATAGGACTATAGTAGACATTCATAGATTTCCAATGAGTCCACGAATTAATTATTTTGATATCTGTAGAGAGAGTTATGATTTTTAAAATTTAAGTCAGTAACAAAAAACATTCTGGACGTTCAAGTTTAGCAGTTATGATTTTCGATACTTCTAGGAAATATCAGATAACATCTAGTAGTTTGGGGTATTTTTCCATAAAACTACACTTAAATATATTTTCATAGAATTTTAGAACACTCCATTTCAATTTTTGTAGAATTAGTTATGATTTTTGGAAGTTGAGCTCTGTTTCTGAAATGCAATTTGGAACAGTAGTAGTTGGCCGAATTTCTGGGTAATATATGTAATAAGTAATAATATTTGGATATTTTTCCATGAAAGTACATTTAAAGAGCTTCATTTAGGCTTTGGAATCAGTCAATTTGGAATTTTCTAGAATTAGTTATAAATTTTCAAAGTTGATTAAAAATCTGTCAGTTTCTAGAAAATTGTGAAACTGTCGTTTGGTAGTGATTTTGCAAAAACCAAGGTTAAAAATGGATTCCTTGGGCGAAAATATATTAGAATAGCCTAGGTCAAAATTTCTGAAAAAGTAAAGTCGGACTGGGTACAGTGGGGCCGGGACTAGGTCCCAGGGGCATTTTGGTAAATTTTCAGTATAGACTAATATAACCACCAAAAATATTATGGGAGTCTCTAAAGAGATACATGAATGAGTTTTAACTTAATTCTTATACATTTGAAATTTTAGAACCGAATATATCGCCTGAGCTGTTGGCACATATTTCGAGGAACTATTCTTGTGTAGCAAAAAGGGACATGAGGTAGTAACTCTATCTCTCATACACTATGTGAATGTTGATATGCTATATGTTGCTATATTCTGTGATATGAACACATGCCTGGGGCACATTACCTAGCTGTGGTATGGGACTCAGCTGAGGTACACGGACATGTAGGGGATCCAAACAGTCATTTGACCGAGTATTATGTACACACATGTTATTGTATGAATTTTCATTTACATTATATGGTGCATTACATATTTAATTTTCGCATTTCATATGATGGATCATGTGTTACTACTGAGATTCCTTAGAATCTCACCCTTTTTCATAAATAATAAATGTTCCAGTGAAAACCAGTGGCTCCAAAGGTAAAGTGGAAGACATGGACAATTGAGATATACAGGTCTTAAGATCAGAGTTATTTGGTTATATTAGTCTAATTTTAATATGTTGGATATTTTAGACAAAATTTGTACATATTTTCAAACCTTGCGGGGAAGACTCATGTATGTAAGCTTGCACTTAATATCAGTATGTTTATGCTATTTCTGTATGCCTGTGGAACTATGCCATTATTACTCTACGAATGTAGAAATGTAAACGGGTATTGACATTTAATGTCTTCAATGATTATCTGTGCTAGTATAAATTCAAAGGTATTTAGTTCAGCTTTCTTAAGTCAGAACCAAGTTCATACACTCAATTAATATGCACAATCTCTTGCTACAATCAAATGAGAATATATATTTAGCATCAATCTACATTGACAATACTAGTTCAGTGATTATATCTCTATATCACTAACAATATATCTATTTATCAAGTAAACTTCAATTCAAGTATAATTTCAACCAAGTTCTTTACTTAGATCTTGCTTTCTCAAGTCAAAATAGAGTGAACAAGACAATCTAATTGCTGGCCAAACATTGAGAAGTTTTATGCATAGGATGAAATCAACACATATATATATCATTCATACATAAAAGGGAGGAAGGTCCAAGTATTAATCCATACAAAGATTCAAAATAATCCTAGAATAGAGGATTTAGCTGCTCATGTTCAGAAAATGAATACAAATAAACAGAATAAATACAGCCATATTAGGAAAATGGAGAAGAAAGGGAAAGAAATCAGCAGAGCCAAAGAAAATCAGCTTGAATCTCTTCAAATTTTCAATCTCCACTTGATTTCCCTTGATTCCCAAGCTTAGAGAGATGTCCCAGCTCCCTCCTAGGGTTTTTTCGATCTAGAAGATGGAGTTCTGAACCCTGGATCCCACATTTATAGACCCTGAAAATCAAAATGCGTAGCAACTATATTGAGCTTTGGCTGCGGCCAGTGAAGTGGCTAAACTTCATGAAATACGTTCGTCGTGGCCAGTGAAATGGCTTGGCCGCAACCAAGGCTCTTGAGGAGGCCCTGGCCTCGGCCAGTGGAAATGTTTGGCTGCCGCCTAGCTTCTTCAACTTCCTTTGTCACGGCTAGTGGAAATGCTTGCCCACTTTCAACTTCGCTCCCGCTAAAGTCTATTTTCTTCCCTACTTGCATTTCCATGGCATTGTTGATTACCTAAACTCCATTTCACCTTCTTTTCCTTTGATTCGTCTTTCTCTGCCTCCAAATGTGACTGAATGTGGTCCTGTCAACACAAATAACTACATAAAAGCCCACAGTTGATAATCTTAATAGACATTCATATAATTTCACCACATTTATACTCTTTTTATCCCAACTATACATCATGCACATTTCCTTCGCTTTTGTACTCCCAGATATCCATTATTTCACCAAAATGTGTGAGAAATTAAAGGGAAATGTGCAAGTTATATAAGAATTTCATGAGGTTAATAGTAGTATTAGATGGTATGAATTTTTTTTTATTTAACATTATTAGCGTAGAAACTTGACACTATAATTTGAATATGAAGGAAGCAATATGAGTTGTTAATAAAATGCAAAAGGATTAGATTAATCATGAGACCTTTAATTGAGATAGTATGAATGTGAAATAAATCCTATCAATGGGTTCTAATAAAATACTCAAATAGACATATATCATGCTCAAGCAATGACAGTAGAGCTCTTAATATAATGATCAAAGCATGAACTATTGTGAATGCCCTTATAGTTTTGTGGCATGAAAACTTTCCGATAAATGAGAGGTTACAGCTTTAGTCCCACTTTTAACATCATATTTTTAGTGTATGCCCCTAAAAATTAAAACGGAAAAAAGAGGAAATATTAATCTTGTGGTTACCAATCCATCAAGCATGAGCGGGAAAAGTTAGAAAAATTGTCCATCCTTGATGAACTACCTAGTTTTATTTATTTTTTTAATATTATTAGTTGGTTATAACAAGATCCTCCGGGAAAGTTTTCTTTTCGGCACCCAGCAGTTTTCTACCGAATGAGAGAAGTGGACATGGTGCGAGACAATGGGTTTTTAAATTGAAATAAACGTTAGGCCTTGAAGTGAAAATTATTTCTAAGGACCAAATTCAGAAGTTAATTATTAATTTCTAGCAACCTCTCATGATAAATATTTTTAAATTTGATATTAATTTGGAGAAAAATTGTCAGTTTATATAATACTAATTAGTTAGGTGAAAGCTCTGTCAGAAAAGAGACTCAGAAAGGACAAGTACTAGCATCTTACATGGCGTCCGATGTGACAATTATATTCCAAATGACGGCGGTGCACATGGCAGGCATTTAACTTCTACGTTAACACATATGGAGGAAGACAGAAGAAAGACTGATTCAAAATGATATTAAGTCATTTTATCTTTATCTTTATGTAATTTTATTATTTGTTTATACACCAAAAATAAAAAGCAATAAAATAAGAAGTAACAAATTATTGCTACCTCCGGTCTAAAGATTTGCATGTCAAAATCTTCGTTTAGTGCTTTTTTCGCAAGAGAATTTAGTATTATCTTTGATTTTTAATATAAGATCCCTTATTAAGGGATGTAGTGTGTATTAAGAATATTTAAATGAATCTTTTAGATATTTTGAATTATTGATAAACCACCAACAATCAGAGGTTTGCTATAGATTTTTTCATCAATAACTTGAATTCATATGTAGTAGCTAGCTATATTTCAGCAATAGAAGATGCTGACAACATGCAATTAAGTAGTGCACTAATTTTTGTTTGGGTGGTAAGCCCAGGCATTTATGGAACAAACTCCATATGGTAACTTTGTGTTTCTTTGGATAAAAATGTATCCATTCATTCCCCAATCCTTTCCCCATGAGTTCTTCACAATCCAATAATCGTTTCGATGTTTTGAGCCATATCCAACTATAAGAGCAATATGATTTGTATTGGTTGAATCCTTTTGGCAATTGTCACCATCATAAATTCCCTATATAGTGAAGTTAATAAAATAAAAATTAATTACAGTAATTAGGAAAAAAATAAGGATTAAAACTCATAAAATTGACTGAGCAAGTGTTGAGACAAATAAAACTCACTCGATGATAAAATTGAAAATCTGTGGCATCCAAAGACACAGCAATCGGCTGCTTGGCGGTGGCACACAACAGACCATTTTCCGATGGTGCTACATGTGTATACCCATTAATTTTCACGGCTGTATGTCCATTATGCTTCAAAAAACTTAAAATTAAATTAAAACCCACAAATTAGTGAGAGAAAATATATCAAGATATTAAATTTTGTATTTCCACAAACAAAGGTTATTATGGTCTTTAATTTTATAAAAACTGGTTGAGTGGTTTATTTCGTTCCTAAATATAAGACCTCGGTCCCTTCTATCTCTTATATTTATTATTTTTTTCTCAAACTAAATTTATTGATTTTCAAATCGCCAAAAGTCCTAAACCATACTTCTAGACACTTTTCTATACAAATAATTAAAAGGTTAATATAATATTGGGTCCTTCAAGTTTGCCCTCAATTTAGAAAGGATATTTTAGAAAAACTAACACACACATAAGGGCAATCTTGAGGGACCAAAGATTGTATTGACTCTAATTAAAAGAAAGGATATTTTAGAAAAATCAACACATACACACATATATAATTAATTTAACTAATTTTCTTAATCTATGTAAATTAATTATCTAACTTCTACTTTTTATAACCCGGAATGAATAATATTTTTGTCTCAAATGTAGTATTATGCTTAACAATATTTATCTTTTTTTATATTATCAACTGATATGTTCGGGGTTTGTGGTTGCCTCTCGCACCACAAGTGTCTTCTCTGAGACTTGAGCATGAGATCTAGATCCACTTGACAAACTCTATGTTTGGCACAATATTCATCTTCTAGCATCAATTTATAAGAAATGATGTGTTAAATTAATAAGAAATAAAATATGAAATTTTAATCAGCTAAAACAATTTTGGCCAGACTATAAGAAAAAATAATGAAACATACCTTTTTCTTTTTGGCTTTGCAGGTGCCATTATTAGCTAAGTAAGGATAATCAGATTCTGCACTAATGCCACCATTTCTGATAACCCACTCAAATGCACGATAGGACCATCCTAAAGCACAACCTTGGCTTATATGGTCGCAATCTATGAGTTCTTGCTCTGAAACAGAAATGAGTTTCCCTGTTTTTATTGCATTTATTGATTCAATTGCTCCCGTGGCAGAAAATGCCCAACAACTTGCTACAAAACCATGAAACCATCTGTTAAAATCAAGACGCTTATGGGAAAAACATAAGGAAATTTTTCTTCAAGGACCAAATTTATAAATTATTTATTCTAGAGAATCCGAAATGTTATATATATAGGGTTAAGGTGCAAATTTATTCGGGAAGATTTTTCTGAAGAGCAATGTTGCCTCCGAAGTGTTAAAATCGAGCAATGTTCCCCCTACTATTAAAAAGATAATGGTCAACGTCAATTTTTTAACTATATGGGACAAAATTGCCATGTTTGAAAACTTCCAATATGACGCTGAACCTGAAAAAGCTTCTAGGGCAATATTGCTCCTCAGCAAAAACTTTTAAAGCAAACTTGCTCATTAACACCCCACATATATATATATAGTAAATACTCAAAGCTTCATTTGTAAATATGTGCTATTTGAGTGGGGAATATTTGTAAATATCATTTAACTTTTAATTTTACTCCTAATCTAGCTTTCTAAGAAGGGAGAAACATATACACCGGCGCTCACCTATCACATACCCACTTGAGGTTTGATCCCACAATCTTTTACATTTAAGGGAGAAACATACTCCCGGACCCACATACCGCCATCCCTGAGGCGTTATTTGATATGAGGGATTTTGAAGGGTGGCGATGGAAAAAAGAAAATTTTTTATGGGTTGGATTTAAAACAAAAAAATTGGAGAAACAGGGTTATAAAATTTTAATAAATAGAATATGTAAGATAAAAAAATAGAAAAATTAATTACTTGAAAACTTTTAACCCACTTATATAATTTTTTAAAAATCCAAGTCAAAAAAAAAAAAAATCCTCGATCCTTCCCTCATACCAAACAACCCTGGATTGTCATTTCTAACACGTGCCAAAAGACCATTTCATCCCTTAATAATTTTTTTTAATCAAACTTCGAAATTCACAACTTAACAACAAAATATTACCTCTTTTCTATGTTATCATCCGTAGGGGTGGAAATAAACTAGGCTTTATTTAAATAGGTTTGGGCCTGCAATAGAGATTCAAAGCCGGAGCTTGTATGTAGGTTTTTTTTAGGCCTGAGCTTGGGCCTTCAAAGGACTGGCAAGACCTGAAGCATGTTTAAAGAACTTGAGAAGTTGTGTAGATTTTTCCATGATCGTTCATCCACATTTGGAACAACCTAAGAACTTGGTTTTCATCTGAAGGGAACTTGTCCAGATTAGAACCTAAAAAAGATTCCTGAGAAGGAAGACCTAAAGAGAGACATATAAGAACAGAAGCCCAGATCAAAGAACAAAGGAGCAACACAGTATTGCAGAAAAACATGTTAGTATTTGTTGTTTCAAAGTCCTGAGAATATTTACTTGCAACAACAAATAAAAGCTTGCATGGACGTGGAATGACTGATGAAGTATTTAAAGATTGTAAAAGATTGTTTAAATATGGAATATTCATGTCGTTTTTCGTTATTTACTACGATATTCATTGTTTCATCACTAATTCCAATGTGCTTAAGGTAATCTTTTAATCTGCAGTTCGTGCATTGGAATATGCTTGTGAAGAAGAACGAACGTGTACCAACAAGAAAGCGATTCGTTAGCATCTTAAAGCGGCAAAATATCGTTGTGTGCGTGTTTAAGCAAAATATAAATGGTACCAATGGTTGCAAATAATTGAAAACGTGTAATTAATGGCATTATGAGTATTCTGAAAATACAATTTTTCAAATGTCTTTAGTGCATTTTTTGTTAATCCATTAATTACCATTAAACATAATTTCAAAATAAAAATATAAATGGGATTCCCGTTTGCAAATAATTAATAACATGCAATTAATTATTGTAAAATTATTTTGAAAATACATTTTTTTTAAACTTCCTTGCTGCATGTTTTCATTAATCCATTAATTACCCTTAAACACTTTTTCTAAATCAAAATATAAATGGGATCACTGATTTCTTATTATGAGTAACATGTAATTAATGGCATTAAATACATTTTGAAAATACAATTTTAAAATGTCTTTACGTCATGTTTTCATTAATCTATAATTACTATTAAACACTATTTCTAAATAAAAATATAAATAGGATTATTAATTGCAAATTATTAATATTGTGTAATTAATGGATTATTGAAAACATGCAGTAAAGACGTCTTAGAATCTTCCTGGAAGGATGCAACTTTTATTTTTTATTTAAAAATTAAACAAGTAAATGACATTTATGTAAATAACTATAAAAATTATTTTCTGTTAAGGAACCTTGAACTTTAGTGACATTTGATAATTTTAGAGGACTCAAATGTTTTTTCTGAGAAAAACAAAAAGCTTTTTCTGGTGCACTTGAATAAAATTAGAACCCTATTCATGTGATAACACAAATAAAGAAAGGAAAAAATAAAAGTAAAATAAAATTAAAAAATGTGCATTTTTCAAATTCAAATAAAATTTTAAAGTCGTCTCATAAAATTATTAAGATATCGATCCCATATTCAAAGATCTATCTACCATTCCAACAAACTCCTAAAATAATTTAAATACTCTAAATAATATAATATAAATTTATTTAGGATACCTCTAATTGATTATTGTAAGGTAAATATACACAAAATATTTTAAAATCTAAATTTTGCAATAAATCAGCATATATATAGAAATAAAATATAAATGGACTATTAGTGATTGTAAATAATTAAGAAAGTGTAATTAATGGTATTATAAGTACTCTGAAAATACAATTTTTCAAATGATGTGAGTGCATGTTTTCGTTAATCCATTAATTACTATTAAACACAATTTAAAATAAAAATAAAAACTGGATTACGGATTGCAAATAAGTAATAACTTGTAATTAATTATATTAAAAGTATTTTTAAAATACAATTTTTGAAATGTCTCTCTCTACGGCATGTTTTCATTAATCCTTTAATCATCATTACACACAATTTCTATATAAACATATTGATGGATTGTATTAATTTTCCAATGAAATGGGAATCAACAGAGTAAGAAGGGAAGAACCAATGGAAGTTGGCGCAGATGGGTAGGCATCTGCGCCACACCAATCCGTTCCTGGGTTCAATCCCAGGAAATGGAAGGTGTAAAAAATTTCCATTGGGAGGCTCTCTCCCCTAGGGGGCCTCAAAGAGGTGAATTCCTGTCGGGCCTATCAGATTGGGGGCGCCAGGACTAGTCGGTTGTTGGGGGCCCATGTCGGTAAATCCGGCGTTGGCCTTCAGGTTAACGCCGGATACCTGGAAGGTGGGTGCACCGAAGGCCAAAAATGGTCCATTGCATAAACCATAAAAAAAAAAACGAGTAAGAAGGGAAGAGAGAGAGAGAGAGAGAGAGAGGACACCTGGTTGTTTGGCTCTACACGCACTACAAAAAAATACTGAATTTCCGACGGAATTTATTACGGAATTAGAGTTTCCAACGGAAAATGATTTCCGACGGAATGGATTTCATCGGTAATAATAGCGTGACAAACAAATTTCCAACGAAATTCAGATTCTGTCAGGAATTAATTCCATCGGAAATTTCCGACGGAACTTATTTTCATTGCAATTTCTGATGGAATTTAATTCTGACGGAATTCAATTTCGTCCGAAATTCTCTCGCAACTTCCGATGGAATTCAATTTCGTCGGAAATTATGTTACAAACATATTTTTTATTTTTTAAAATTTAAAAAGCCACGTGGCAACTCTGGCGACCGTGCGATATTTTTTCATAATTGATGGGGAGATCTCCGGGTCTGTGTTGGCTAGCTATTCTCAACAGAGTTAAAGGTTTCCACAACATTTGCAATTTTCTCAAGACATTTTCCACTATTGCATTGAGATTGAGATTCATCTTTGGCATATAGGGAAAAAGATTACGAGCTACCCATCATAAAAATAACAGTACATGCATAAGCATTAATAGTAAATACTCCCTCCGGTCCTAATTATAGGACATATTTACCTAACTTTGGAGAAATTAAGGATAGTAGTTAAATTAGTTAATTTTATTTATTTTTCAAAAATGCCCTTATTTAATTGGGGTGATTTAGGAATACTACATGAGTCTACCATGAGGCAATCCAACCATATCTAAAGCAATGGGGGTATTTTGGGAACAAATTGACAAAAATTAAAATTTTGTCTTATAATTAGGACCAAGATCAACTTCCAAATATTGTCCTATAATTAGGACCGGAGGGAGTAATAAACATGCATCTGGTACCCGTTTTTAGAATAATTACAAGGAGCTAGGTTATACCCCTTTTTAAAAAAAAAAAATAGTAACGAAAATAGAAAGGAAATATTGTAACAAAAAATAGAAGTAATCTGTACAAATATAAAATAAAATTTTCATTGTGACCTGATTTAATCAAAGAAATCACAGTCGAAGTGGAAGTCTCTAACAATTAGCATCTGTGAAAACGAAAATGCAAATGAGAAAAAGAATAGGGTAAGCAAGTTAAAGAAAAATTAGAACTCAGAACAACACAAACGATGATGGGATATTATGGGAACATAGAATTTGAAACAAGTTAACTAATAATGGAAGGCGATCATGAGTAACAGAATGAAATGAGTAACACAAACGATAATGGTTATGCTAGGGCTAAGGAGTTAACCAAACTCTTGAATAAGAGCTTGTGGGATCTGGAGATCATGAGATTTAGAAATTAATCAAATTTCAAAATTATTTATTCAGACGTAAAGAAATATTAAAAATAATAATGTTTGAAAAATGTCAACGGAAAATAATAACAAATAATGTATAGTTTCTTCTTTTTTTGCCAATAATACAGTATAGTTTTAATAAGAAACCAAGGATGGCTGGAAGATGAATGGGAGGAGGAAGAAGAAGAAACAATTGGCCACCTTTTAATGTTTTTAGTTTAAAAAGTAAACTTCAAAGCATTGCGTAAATGGGCCTCTAGTGTCTTGAAATTTTGGGCCTAAAAATGTCATATTCGGATATTAGGGGCCCATTTTTCATAAGAAATGAAAATGATAAAATATGGGCTAGATAATGTCACAGGCCCATAAAGAGGGAGGACTCAATAATTAATGAGAAATTTATTTTCCAACTACCACACCAACAAATTTATTATCTTCCAACCGTTTTGAGCTTTATTATTTTTCAACTATATAATTTAATTCTTAAAATTAAAATGAACTCAGGAAAATAATAAAAATATGACACTCAAGATTGTCCTAGCTCTATACTTGTGTGCCCTTTGTATACTTCCTAAGAGCGAGTTTGTTATTATTCCTTAATCTAATCAACTAGGAAAAAAAAAGGTAAGAGAAGTTTAAAAATAGGTATCACTTGATATTTTAGCAATAATTAGATGGATCTTGTATGTCCTATATGTGGCTGGCTGCCAAATAACTTGCCTTTAGTCATGTTTCGTACCCTTTACCTTTGGGTAAGAAGCATGAAATCACTGGAGGAAAAAACTTGGAACAACTTTATCCACCCAGTTTGAATCAGGAATGCTGAAAAGAAAAGAACTTGGAATTGGTCGAACTTTCACTTTAGAGGGAAAAACTTGGAACAACTTTACCCATCCAATCTGGGAAAGGAATGCTGAAAAGGCAATAACTTGGAAACTTTGGCTTTTGATTTAACCATATTTTTATATGAATTTTCCATGATAAATTTGGGATTGTGATGCATTTTCCTGGACATTATTGTATGATTAAGCACTAATTTTAATTAGGGGTATTTGTATTAAATAAATTCTAAATAGGGGCAAAATAGTTATAATTGTTTAATTATTCATACAAATGATCTCTTGAATTTTTGATGCTACCTTGTGCTTAATTTTGCATTGTAGGTGTTTTGGAAGAAAGTTTGAGATTTTGGAGGGTCAGAATTAATATTTCCATATCTGGGAAAAATTACAGTAAATTCCCTAAAATTGCTGGAAATTACAAGTGAGTGAGAGAAAGGGACTAGAGAAAATTACAGAAAAATACCAGAAGTTTGAGAAATTTGGTGTTGCCCTAAAAAATTTCCAAAATGTTCACTGAAGTCCCTCAACGAAAGTTTTCAAAGTTCTCATTTTGGTCCCTTGGTTAAAACACATCGTTTTGACCAAGGGATCCGATAACTTGGACCCGGACTTGATGGATATGGGAAGTGGACATGTAGACCCGATCCGGAAAAAACGCAGACACAAGCTGAGAGTGAGAATTATATACAGAGGCGCCGCACACAGAGGAAGGGGGATCGCATCATCTGGACCTGGGAGACAATCATCACATTCATCTTCTTCCTTCGCCCTTCATCCACCTCGCCGGCGAGCGAGCTTCCCATCACCATCCACCAGAGCCGTGACAGAGACCTGGCCGAGAGCATGAGGGAGCTTTGCTGGAGGTCGAGATCGGAGAGGACAGCCATGGAGGAAGAGCTTCAACCCATCACCATTCTCCAATGATACCAACCATCGGAACTCACCACCACCGTCCTCCATTGCCGGTGAAGCAGAGCTGGGACGTTACAGATCCGAGGAAGCACTGTCACCAGCACCACAGTGTCTCTCTACCACCGAAAACCACTGTTGACTCCTGTTTCAACACCACCGAAACATCATTGACACAACAGCCTTTTCTGTTCTCAGTCCGGAGCTCCTCCCATTCACCTTAACCACCACCACTTTCAGCTTCTCTCTCTTTTCCTTCTCACCAACGTCCAACACCACTGTGACTGCCAGCTGCATCCTCTGTCTTCACTTTCAATTTCAATGGATTCTACAAGTTTTGAATATGCTGTGATTACTGTTGGAGACATGAGCAGCTGATTTTGCTTGCCTCTTGGTGATGAGGATGTGCTTGAGCTTCAAGAACTACATAGGAGAGTTAACCAGTTCAATTCCTTTTCTCATTTGTATATTTTGATTACCTAAGTTTTAGGATTATCTCTATATACTGTTGAAACTTAATTACCGTTTGGATTATCTTGTGGATTGAATTCTTGTGATTGGATTGGATTTTTGTGGCTTGTTGAATTTATATATATATATATATATATCCTTATTGATTCAATGAAATTGTGTTATCTACATGTTATTATTAGATAATATAATTAATTTGGATTAATAGAGTGTCGTGTTATCGCATTCATATCAAAAGGAAGCTAGCTACATTTATTCATTTTAATTGCACTCTAAGTGGTTCCTAATAGTGCCTTAAGGATAGTTACTAGCTGCGTTCGCAGAAGTAATTATTAATTAAGAACACTAGACCCGAGCGATCATTTGGGATTTTATATTTTAAGACTTAGAAAAAATTAGTTCCCATAATATTTTTGAGCAAGGATTGTCATTTCTTCATTATCAGAGCATTCTTTATTCATATTCTCCACTCCATATCATTCCATTCACTTTTACTCATTCTCCATTTTCATAAGGAAAAAAAAAATACCAAAAACAATAGTTTAGCATTTAGTTAATTTGCATCTTTCTTTTAATTATTAATTTCAAAAGCCAAAACCTATTTCCCCTTGCTTTTATTGCATTTGCATGATAATTAGATTATTTAGGTAGTTCAATAAAAGGCTCCTCAAGTGAGACGACCCGAGTGTTGCATTGTACTGCAATTCTTGGATTAAAAATATTTTGCATTTGACCCCAAAACGTAAAGACACGGTCAAATCAGCTTTAGAGGTAGTTGATAGCTGACAATATTTTGTTAGGATGGAGTGTGATTTAGTATCCAATTAAAACAAAAGTAGCCACACTTGGGGAAAGAAGAAGAAAGGATATGAAGAGGAGAAGCTACAAATCCTTAAAAAAAGTTAAAAACTTACTGTCTTGAATGAATATGCAAAAGTTCGCGGCCAGAAGCTTTTTAGCTAGGAAAAAAATCAGATATTACCAATTACCAACGAACCAAGAAGATGCATTAAAACAGAAAGAAATGAACAGGAAACTTACAAGAGGTAGAAGAGGTCAAAATTGCGAGAAGGCAGGCACACGAGCCAGGAAGAGAGAGGGGGAAGAGGGTGAAAGCGAGAAGAGTGATAGTGGAAATGGGAGGGGGTTGAAATGCTGAATTATATAGGGATGAACGCAAAGGCAAACAAAAAAATATATTAAAGAAAAGGGGAAAATAAAGAGAAGGCAACTTGAAATATAGGTGTTGTTTGGTTCCAAGGGAGGGGTGGAAGGGGAGGGGATGATCCTTGTTTGTTTAGTTTGATTTAGTTGGTAGGGAGGGGGCTTCCTGGTATGATTTAAGGGTGTGTTTGGTTTGAGGGGAGGGGAAGGAGTGGAAATTACAATTTTGGGTTTAAGAAATCCAAGATTTACCCTCTCATATTTTTAAATTTTAGATTCCCACCCAAAATTAGCCCTCTCATTCTTTTTAAATTTTGGATTTCTACCCAAAATTTAAATACCTTCAACCCAAAAAGGTCATTTAACCCCCCCTCCCCTCCCCTCCCCTCAAACCAAATACACCCTAAGAGTAGAGGATGGGATGAGAGGGGAGGAATGATAACAATTTATCATTCTACCTTAATATATTTGATTATATTTTTTATTTAGGGTTAAAGGGCAATTTTGCCTTAAAAGTTTCATCAAACCCAGAAGTTTTTTAAGAAGTAATTTTGCTCTGGAAGTTTCAAAAAAGGAGCAATTTTGTCCTTACTGTTATCTCAGTTAATTTTAACCATTAGTTGACTAAATATGTTGAGCTCGCAATCCACATGTCATCCACGTTATTTTTGTTAAAGTGCAATTTATCCCAAAAGTTTTGAATCTAACTTTGAAAAGAAAAATAAAGTAGATGATGATACATATACTTACGGAACAAATTTGCATCTTAACAAAAATAACTTTTGGGGTAAAATTGTCCCTTGACCCTTTTATTTATATGTTATATAAATTAACTTACATCTTATCTAATTAATATAGTAACATTTTTATTTATAATTAATATCATAATATATATATATATATATATATTTTTTAAATTAATTGTATGATAATAATTGTATGATTATATTAGCTATAATAGTATTTTTTTTATTTATAATAACATTTTCATTTTAAATTAATTTCATAATAATATATTTTTAATATAAAAAGATTTTTTTTTCCATAATAGTAATATATTTGCCTCTCCTCCCATCCAACCAAACAGTCCCACCTATATTCAATTTTTTTGACAAGTATTGTTCAAAACATAAATGGAAACTATGGGATTCAAACCTTGTTTTGATTAGCCTCTTCTTCTATTTCTTCTTTTAGATAAATTCACTCTCTCAACACATAAGGCATTGGTGTCGAATCACGAGTTGACACTGCATTCTTTCAAGTTTATACACCGTTTTTACCTTTATAGCTTACAATGGGGTTTATATCTTAATTTTATAAATATTTATTTGTTGAACATGATACATTGTTATGAGTGTTGACGAATTTAATTTCAATAATTTAGGTTAAAAATATATTTAAATCAAATTGTTGCCACTATTAAGAGTGTTGTCATCTTGCTTAAACACCACTTTGACAAATTTGAGCATTTTAAAATATATATATATATATATATATTCTTGTATTTTTCTGGTCTCCAATCAATTTAATCATCAACTTATTTTTGCACATCAATTAAGTTATTTGTATCTTTCAGTTAATGAAGTTAGTTATAACAAAATATAAGTATGAGAGACAGTTAAAAATTAAATCAAAATCAAAATCAAATATTCAATTATTACAATAATTGGTATGCTATGAAAGATTAGAGTAGTGCTTGTCTAGGAAACACCTGAAAATGTTTTGTTTTTAAGTCAACACAAAATTCCTCTAAGATGCATAATAAAATCACTTCTAAAAAAAGTTAATCCAAACACATACTTACAACTAAATTTTCCTCCACTGCCACTCTGGTAGGGAAGATTATTTTTGTTCTATTCATTTTGACTTTGTTTTCAATATATTAAAAAGGGTAGATTTGAAAAATTGTTGAATTTGATGGGAGAAAGGTGTAAATGAGAGAGATAAAAAGGATGTTTTAGAAAATTTACACCCTTTTATAAATAAGGGCAAGAATGAAAAAAAATTTCTATTCTTATTTGACTCATACATCCCTACAAACATTTTTTTATCCTAATTTATAATATTGACACTTCCATTTCATCTGCCTCTTTCAATGGCCATGCCAACATGATCTTATCCAATAATAGGAAACCATTGTTTCATTTATCATTAGTGCTTTTTGTTGTAAGGCCATTATTTTCAATTACTCCTGGGTCATTATACATTTTTGTGTACCCAACAAAAAAAAATACTCCCTCCCTTCAACAGAACAAATGGTAGTTAACTTTATGCCTTAAATTGATTTTTTTCCCCCAACTTTACCCATGTTAAATTAGGTATTTAATGAAAAAATTTGAAATTAACATCTCTCCGTGGAATAGCTTTGTAGAAATGAGAGACAGTATAATGGTGGTATATTTAAAGATGATATATTTTAAAGATACTTTCGTTATATCAAGCAGCGCTGCATGTAAGTTTTCCTTTGAAAAATCCCTTATAAAACTATATCAAGATTAAAAAAAATTCCAAATCAAGTTAGTAAGTTCAAACCAAGTGATTTACCCAATTTAAGATTTTAAAATGACTTTAATGCACTCTTATCTCTTCTCGTAAAGGAGTTCTTTTTTTTTTAACAAGTATTGCTACATGTGCATTGCACAGAGAAGCCTGAGGTTCTAAAGCATCTGTAAGCAAATAAGGATAGTTAATGTGGTTCTAAAGTATTGCTTTATGAGGTATGTAATATTTATTAAATAATTTAGTCTTTTATGATTAGGCATTTTTTTTATTGTATGCATGATAAGCAATATTTATTTGGAATTATAATAAATCATATAATTATTTTATAATCATCTATTTTAAATGATCCGTATATTTTTATACTAAAAGTCCCATATATATTGCTTGTTGATAAATATTGATAAAACCAATATTGAAGATCTTATCACGAGATTGAAACAAGGAAACCTCATTGTTTAGGAAAAAGAAATAAACATTGAAAACGAAATCAATACTTGTTAGTAATGTGAATATAACAACACAGCTGGAACCTGCAACACTCTCCCATGTGAGTTAGTGTTCGGTTTATTTGCCTAAATCAATGAGGTATCAAAATTATAGTATTTTTTACCAAAAAACATGATAAATACTTGGGGATTTAGTTTGAGTCCATTAATCAATAAATATAATTTATTGATGATTATATTATAATTTATTTTTATATTTCTTCAAAAGTGATTGATTAAGTAATCATACTTAAAAATGGCGCATTCAAAAGCTCAAAACAAGGTAGCCTTTGCTATGGTGGGTCTGGCCTTCTTCGCTGACTTGCTGCAACATCTCTCTCAAAAGAAACTAGGGTTTGAGGGTGGCAGTATTAAGAAGTGAAGGAGAGGGGAAGGAGAGTGTTATAAAGAGGAGAGAGAAGGGGCAAAAGAAGCAGTGGATGATGGGAATAAGACAACGGCAAGTTTGGAATAAGAGAAAAATAGGCAGTGACGGCAGGGGTAGGATGTAGGTGGGACCCTCATGAAACACAAGACCATGTGAAGAGAGAGAAGAAGAGAGGAAGGGGTCAAGCCATGCAACGGCCATATCTTGTCCTATCCCCATCTATGGAATCACCTATATCCATCAAGAGCTCAACATCTTTTCCTTTCATTCTCAAGAGCTCAGACCTGTTTTCGTGTCTTGTAGGTTTAAAAGCATATGCAGCCTAATTAATAAAAACACAATTACCTTTTTTTTTATAATAAAACACGATGACCTTTATGCCTTACATGTTTAAGGAAATCACAGTACACGAAAAAGGGTTTCTTCATATATACTGCTCGTACCATCTTTTTATTAAAACCATATGTGCATCTGGACAAACAACTACCTGTGAACTTGTACGTGAATATTTAAGTAGATAATATGTAGACTAATGAAGTAAGAAATTAATCCTGAAAAACAACAATTCTAAGAAGCTAAACAATTAATCTATTATGGATATCGATGGAGATACTATTATGCTTTTGAGTTAAACATAAATGACAAACCCATGCGTCACTTTCATTGGTGAGTGAAAGTTGGCATTATGAGTGAGATAAAAGTTATAAACTTATAGCAAAGTTTCTATTAATTGGAAGGATGTGAGACAATATTTTTCAGGTTGCCTTCAAGTACTATGATGTTGTACTACTCATACGTCCACATCATTAGTGGATGATGTGGCTTATAAAAAATGCCTGATCAATATTATTGGTAGGCTATATCGACTTCTTGTTTACATGACACTACATAGAGAGAGGTAAAGGAGCTAAAATCTGACACATGCAACTCGATCTCATACAAACAAAACTGAACTAGAAGGGTTTTTTTTTCGTCTTCTACAATTGAGGAATAATACTAGAGTTTAGGACTTCGGATACAACTCATGTAATGAAATTTTGATCACCTCTTCCTGATTTGGATTTATCAAAGACCTTTTCTCGATGTTGTAGGAATTGAAATACTAACCCCTAAGTTGTTCTTTAGAATACATTTTTATTGTCTTACTTGCAAAGGAAATGACACTTGATAAGAAGCAAGAAGTTAACTTGTGTGTTTTGATCAGTAAAACTCAGTAACTCGTGAGTTACGATATGATCGGAGATCCATGTGACAAACTGCCAAAGCAAAACACTGTCTCTCTCAAGGTTTATTAGTTGATATGTATGTATATGTATCTGACAAAAGTTGTGGTAAAGGTATTCTATTTGAAATGTATAGGGTAGGGTGGATTCCTCTATATGGTCATATAGAGGAAACACTACTTACAAAGGAATATGTTCGACAAACATCAAGGACACTTTAGATAGGATGATGGAGGATAACTAGAAAATGAGTTACGGTTGTTTTTGAAGGACACTTTTGACCAAAATATCTTAGCAGGTACAGTCAATTAGTACTAACTAGAAAGCCACCCCAATTTAATGTATACCTCCCAAATCTTATAGTCTCCAATCATACTCACTTTACAGCTTACAAGGGTTTGCATATTAACATATATTCGAGGCAAATAAATAAATTTCTGTTTTCTCTTCATAGGCTCCCTTGGGCACATGCATAATTAAATTATTAACTTACAAAAACAATGTCAGGTAGGAAATCATATAAGAAGCATGTCACATGTAACCCCCTGCTTAATTAACGTGATTATAATCCGAAATGCGTAATTAAAATGAATTAGAGACCGACAGATAATTAAAACTCATATTAATCCCTTCTTTACGATAGGGTTTTCACAAATTCTTTCAAAATTTCTTTCCCATCCTAGTCTCAAACTCCAGTTTCGAATATAATTATCCTGCACAGTTTAATCACATTTATACCTATCAGGGTATACAATAAAAATCTCGGCAACCTCCGGGTTTCACATATATATACACACACACACTAAAGGTTTATCAATTTCCCATTTAAGGGATTGCACAACCAATTCAAAATAATATTTATATCTCATCCATACATATAGTAATCCCAACTAAGGTTCGATAACCAACTACCAAAAAAATATAAACCTCTGGGGATCCTAGCCGCCCTTGGTCGTCTCCTTCCCTTTGAAGCCACTTGCTCTGTCTAAAGGTTAGTCAATGGAAAGAATGAGATTCTAAAAAATCTCAGTAGTAACAAATTACTCATACCACACATAATCACATAGCATGCAAGTAAATTATCACACAACAGCAGCACAAATCACACCCCACCCTCATCTCCTTTTACCGCAGGGAAGGTACGCAATCTTTACCTGAACTGTTGTTAGCGACTCAGGGACTATTGGCATGGTAGTGCATACATATAGCCTTACGGCTCACAGCCTTTGGCCCACAAATAGCCTTTCAGCTTTCACATAATTGCACATATCACACCCCACCCTCATCCCCTTTTATTGCCGGGAAGGCACGTAGTCCTTACCCGAACCGTTGTTAGTGACTCAGGGACTATTAGCGTGGCAGTGTACACACATATCAACAGACTTTGCAGTATCTGAAATCATCACAAATCAATGATATTAGACACATACAATGCATCACATATAGTATAAGAGAAAGAGTCACTACCTTGTTCTTTTCCTGACTTGCTCCGGCACAGTTTGCTCAAGACCAAGGCAAATGTCAAACCCTATAAACCAAAATCAAGGACAATAGATAAATCTCTATTACTATTTATATATGAAAGTCTCGCCAAAAATCATTCGTCTTCCGATTCTGTGTGAAAGCTTGTGCGATGGTTTAAATGTTGTATCGTCCCAAAGTTCTTTAACTGGTGCGTAATATTTGTTTTGTTTATCCAAGTTAATACTGGTGTATTTTTATTTTCTTTGATAGGTAATATATTTGTTCTCCTTTTGTGGTTCATTTTCATTTTTATGCATTCTAACTACGTGTAGTAAACTAAAGGGAGGTTTCCTTGCATAAAATTTGAATTTGGCCTGTCCGAATCCATATGATCTGCATGAAGTTCCTTATACATGATACCTTTTATATACCACTTTTTATATCAACATCTTTTATGAAACCCTTGGTTTTGAACTTGTGGGTTGATTTACACTTTTCCTCCCTTTATATAGTATAGTACATATCAACTTGGCCCCTTTTCCCTGTTTTCAAAGGGTATCAGCTTCTGCAACCTTTAGTACTAAGTTTCACCTATGTGGTTGCTGGTTTTCTGTATGAAGAAAAAGTAGGACCTGCTACTCCTTATGTCTATTATTTTTGTGTCTGTATAATTAATTCTTATTACATGTTTAGCATCAAACTTCACACACAAACAAGGGCCTCACTTATAAAGTTTCATAAGCATCAAACTTCACACACATACAACCACATGCTTCTCTAATATTTGCTACCTTCTTGAAACTCAAAAAAGTCCTCTTGCAAAAAACGAAACAGGTCAATACTTCCTTATTCCTTTGTCCTATTGGATTTCTCAAAAAAGACATTTCACACACTTTGTCCATTTCACACACTTCTGGGATAATTTTTCATTCATGCTACAAAACTTCACTCATTTTTTTTGCATCATTTAAAGATGCAGTTCCCTTACTCTAATGTTACTCATTTGTTATAGCAACTTTTACTTGATTATGCATGCCCTGTTGTGTCTTACATAGAGGATGATTGAATAGTAACTTAAATTGTGTTATCAAAATTAAAATACTTTAGTCTCCTTTATATTGATGAATTGGATCTGTTTTAGTTTCACTTTTTTGGTGTTTTGTCTTAGATAAAGAGAACTATATGTTTGGCTATCAAGTTTTGCTCAATTCTCGTCTTAGAGACCTTTCATGTTTTAGTTTCGCTAGATTCCATAAGAGGGGTTCCTAAAAACCTAGAAGATTTGGTTTTTACAGGATCATTTTTCTTGTGTTGGATCAAATTCAGGTTTTGAATCTCAATTAATACTGAAATATGGGTTGACATTAAAATAAGATTGGGTGTACCAGCTCGCCGGGCACAAGGACATGAGGAGGCTTCAATTCCGAACACTTATTTTGGGAATTATAATATGGTGAACCTAGCCCAATAATCATCTGGCCGATCATTAAGTGTGGCAACATTGGGTCAAATGAAATGAATTAGGAATCTTTCGCTACTTGAGCATTCCTTTGAAATTTTTTACTTAGATTTATTTTAAAATAAAAAAGATGTGGGATTTGAGAGTTGTATTGGAGATGCTGGTGTTGAAATAGAGGAATAGTAGCATTATAAGAGATAGGTAGGACATGCTTACAATCCATTACAAATTCATATAATCATCTTTACAATCCATTACATCACATTCCTTTACCTTGCCTCCGATTCCATGAACCAAACGAGCAGTGAGACTCTGACCCATAAAACACATAAAAACAAGTTAAAATCAGTCTTGGGAATTAGAATGGGATTTTGTTATCCTCAGTGATCTTTATGAATGCTCAAAGGGTGTCTTGTGTGGGGTTGGAGATTTCCCTCTGATCAAATTATTGGGTTTGAACCATCTATGGGTTGGTGTGGCCATTATGGCTTTGATGTTGGTAGGCTATGTCAACTTATTGCTTACATGACACGACAAAGAGTGAGGTAAATTGCTAAGATCTGACATATAAAATCTTTTATCAAAATTTTGTTGGATTAAGTGAGACTATATAAATAAAACTGATATGATTATATCATGTTAATGCAATTGCCAGAAGGCAACTTATTATGCCATGTGCGTTGTATTGTCTTCTTTAGTAATATATTTATGATTTTTATTTCTTTTGAAAAAAGCTAGGAATTGCCCGGGTAAGCAAACGTGAAACGAAGGTTTTTTTAAAAGAAAAGAGTGTTAATTAATTATTTGTTGTACATGCCCTGGTGATTAGTGATTTTATAATCCACACATACATTTTAGATGTCCAGAATTATAGTGTATTTATCATTGTACTCAAACCCGAACTAGCTTGCTGACTTAGCTTGGAATCAGCGAACGAGCTAGTAGACCAGTCCAGTTCGGTCATCAACCCTGTTTGGCACTTTTCAAAAAAAACAAATATTTTTTTTAATTTTATTTTTTATAATTTCATATTAATAAGCCTAAAATCTTTAATTTCTCACCAGTTTGGCCCCGGGTTAGCTCTGGTTTGACTCCGGTCTGACCCACTGACCGTTGACCCAGTACCCCGACCGGTTCAGTGGCCGGTCCGAGTTTAATTACCTTGATATTTATTCTTGCCTTATATTGTATTACCTCCGATGCTTAATATAAGACCTAGTTAATTTTTTTGGAGAAATTAAGAAAGTTAAATAAATTACTTCAAAGTATTTATATTTATAATTTTTTGCCAAACTAATTTACTTGACTTATAAACTAATATATAATTTAATTATACACAACATATATTATGATAACTAGTTTATTTAGCTTTCTTAATCTCTCCAAAAAAAAAAACTAGGTCTTATACTAGGAACCAGAAGGAATATTTATTGAGGCATTATTGTATCCATTAAAATTAACTTTGCAAGCCTAGTTGTTGTTTTTTTCTTGGTTGCCGCGCCCAAGATCAGGTTATTACCAACAATGATTTCTTTTCCAACACAATGTTCTAATTGTCTTAGAAAAGTTCCAAACTCTCCTTCTACGGTTAAAGATGAATATTAAGAAAGCCAGATATGGAGGAATATAAAAAAAATTAAATTCAAAAATTAATATACTACAAGGCACAAGAGATCAAACAAAAGGAGGAAAATAAAGAATTGAGTTAAGTGCAGCAACTAACTTTTTATTAAGAGGTGACGTCTTTTTAGTCATCTTCCACTTCCTAATAACCCAAGCGATGGTAGTCTAGGAATCCTAGCAATCGTCAATATCCCTAATAAGTTCATAAGACCAGTCTATTATGATATTGGGGATGAAGAATTAATATTACCAATAATGAAGAATGGGGAACACAAAATGGAATGCATTCAGGACCTTAATATATATGTGTGTATATATATATAAGCATTACTATAATCACAGAGCCAACTATATTTTTTGAAAATTAAGCTTCTTGCAAATTTAGTTTGAATTATGATTATGAGGACTCCTTGATTTATGGGCTGAATTATTATTATGATAACTCCTTAAATTATGGTGGCCAACTAATAATTTATGGATATAAAATATAAACTATTGATATTGAATTATAAAAGAGAGTGATAAATAATTATGATAAAATAATTATGATAGTCAAAAGAGGATGATAAATATGAATATTAATATTTATTAGTGTTAAAGAAAACGGAATACACTAATGTCATTAATATAAACATAACTATTTTCTCAAAGAATAGTTACTCATGGAACAATTTTTAATGGTGTTATTACAAGTATTATAGAATATATAGACTTGTGTTTTCCTATAGTGTGGTGGTAGAGTAATGAGAGAAGAAAATTTGAGAATCTTTTTTACAATTTTCCTGACTTTGTGAATATTAAAAAAATTGGCTGATAAGGGAATTAAACAGAATTTCTCTCGTGCTGTTTAGTTACAATATGAATATTATGTCTTTTTTTAATTTAGATAAATTTTCCAATATAGTACTTTAAATCTTAAGTTTATTTTGGGTTTAATTTTATATATCATTGTCTTTCTTTAATAGCCTAACTCTTAGTTGAGGAACCTCATCTCATATGTGGTCTAAGTCTAACCATCTAACCAATTAAAATATAATAACTTATGAGCTTATTTGGTATCTTCTAAATATTAACTTGCATATTAATAAAATTATTAAAAGATTTGACAAGATTCACTTATTAAGGGATTCAGGTTTTTAAGAAAAATAAAAATACGAAATACATATATAACTGGTTAGACCGCAAATGATATAACAAGAATTTCTCCCCTTAGTATTCCACCTTCTAATTTTAAAGTACATTTTCCTGATATATGTAATACCCCGAATTTTGAGACTCGAGGCTAGAGAATAAGCCTGAAATAAATGGATTGCTAAGCCCCGGTTTAGCAAGATCCCAAATGTGATTAAGGATTAATGACTCCAAAAATGGATGTGGTTAGTGATAAATAACCCTTTTAGAAAGTATGATGTGATTTGGCACTCGAATGTGATTCGTAAGTGTCGTGAGTAATGCCGAAACCCTGTATTTGAGTTCAATTATGAATTAACCTCTAAATTGACTTAAAATAGAGGGGATGACACATTGTGAAAGAAAAGGAATGAGAAAATGAGTTTGGTGCTGATTCAGTGTAAATTACCGTAATTAGGGGCAATTTTTGTTACACCCAAACTCCAAAAAGTCAAGAATTATCACCTCCATCATTGCCACGGTTTGCCACTTGTTTTGGATCCTCGACATTCGCTTCATCTTCATCTCTTTTCCTTACAAGCTTATCAACCAAGGGTTTCAAGAAGGTGAAAATGATATCCCAAAATGTAACGTTTGGGTAAGTTCGTTCTTCAAATGTTAGTTGCACTTTAAGCTCCTCAACGGTTATACCTTCCAGACAGAAAGACAAACAAGGCAAGCATATTGACATTATTATTACATAATATACGACATATGGTTCTTATTATAAGAGTTAAATAATCAATTTATAGATATTAAAGAAATTAGTTTAGTTATTTATTATAAATATGCGTTGGTTTTCATAAACTATCCTCTTCAATCATGGGCATTGAAATTGTACTTTGATGGGAATCCTTTAGTATGTGCAATCAATAAGGATATTTTGTGCATTTACGGAACCAACGGGTGTCGTATCGGTCCTAATGGAAGGAGCTTATGGCTACTTAAATATGAGGTCTTAAGTTCGAGTTTATGTGAATGCAAAAAACGCTTTTGGGAGAGCTACCCTCAATTAGGTGGGACAAGGCCCAAATCTGACTTAATCAGGTAACCACATAAAAAAGTCATATAAAAAATAGGGATACTTTAGAAAAAATTACAAAATTTGGGAAATAGAGTGGATTGAGGTCTTATATTTAAAACTAAAGTAAACCCCTTATCTAACTCCTATATTTTGGACTGCAGAGAGTAATTACAAGGAATCAAATAAGTTTCCATAACCAACCATGCATGAGCGATATTTAAATTCTAGCTTACATCAGTTATAAACCATGTTCTCTAACCCGGACCGGCCCGGCCGAACCGGCCCGGAAACCGGTGACCCGGGCACTAAACCGGTCCGGTTCGGTGACCCGGTCCGGGTCAACTTTTTTATTTATTTATTTTTTTTAAAAAAAATTTCCTTTATAATTTCATACTATAAGCCTAAAATATTCTATTTTTCACCGGTTTGGTCCCGGTTTAGCTCCGGTTTGACTCCGGTCTGACCCACTGACCCTTGATCCAGTACCCCGACCGGTTCACTGACCGGTCCGGGTTTAATTACCTTGGTTATAAATGATGGTTTCTATACGTCCAAGGCGGCTTCCACTTCTGAAAACAGAAGGCTTCATTGCTAGCAGATGGAGTGGAGACAACCCATCCTCATTCACTGTGTTCACAAGCTCTCCATACAGGTGAATTATTTGAAATGCAAGACCTGCAACCAACATATATACATGTTCATGTATGGAATTAAGTATGAGGTATTGTTGTAATAATGATCATAGAATAAACTCTTGAGAAGCTAAAGTATAAATACGGAATATGAATTTTCCAAAATGGTCACCGGCGATTGCACAATGGAGAACAGTGTCTCCAGTAGTGCTTCTTCTACAGTTAGCATAGTAAGAAACGGTATCATCAGAGTTTTGGATACAATGAAGGAAAAGGAAAGCATGCTTTTTGCCATAAAAAGCAGCTAAGAAGAGAGGTGCTTCGCCATTGAAGTTAAGAAGACAAACTAATTGTGCGACATATTCTGACATTTCCATTTGCAGCAGCTAAGTGTAATGCAGTGTTCCATCTAAAATTTTGACATTCCAGAGCCTCTCAGCTGTATTCACGGCTACAGTACCGCCCAACTATAATATCCACGACCTCCTCGTTCCCAACAGATATTCCTATCTGCAACGCAGTGTTTCCTGACAAGCCACTAAATCTGACACTGTGAAGCTTCGGATCCTCCCCCAACATCTTAATCACCATCGCCCATCTCCGATGAACAACAAATTCAAACAGTCGATGTACTTTTTCCTTGTAAATTCTTTTGTTGAGCAGTTAGTTCCAGTTACAGTGATGGGGATTAACTGATCGTTTATAAATACTAAGAAAGGCATGATTCGTTACTTGTAATTTAATTGGGCAAAACTTTGCTTGTTTATCAAGTTATTCCTCAATCAAGCAGATAAAGGCAAAAGATCATAAATAAAAATACTAAACAGTAAAGGAGGAATGTTTATTCAGGAGATGAATATGGAAGATTGTTCCGTTGTTTACTTGCTCACACTTCCTGTTTGAAACAATCATATTTGAAGTATTATCAAACACTGAATGTAGACATTTCTCTTATCGAGCATCTAAGCCTTTGTTCGTAACATTGTGTGGAGCTTGCCCTTCTGCTAAACCGGGGCCCCACCAAAAAAGATTTTGCTATTTTGCTTAACGAATAAATCAGGACCTACAACACAGCAAGCAGTTTCATAGGGGAATAATATAAATCTGCGGGGACACTATTTCTCTCTTCCAGTGATGAAGCTGTATGGACTATGGAGCGATTGTGGGGCACAAAAGGTGGATGATGGGTCCTACTTGTTACCATCCTCCATATATATTTCAAAATTAAAAAAAAAAACTAAAAAAGAGTGTTTGCCTCTTCATTGACATCTATTGTTTTTTACTTAATTCTGACTTACGATTTAGGAAAAGAATCAGATGTCCTCTGACTAGTATGCCATGTTCCGATAGGAAGCTTCAGTTTCTTTTGGAATAAGAATAAAACGCTAAATCATACAATAAAAAAATAGGTTCTGTTAGGGAAATAAAAGGTTAGCTCACAGTGTATATACTGATATCATGGAAGTCTCTGTGGCAAACTTGTTACCACAGTCCCAATAAATAGGCTTCATTTTAATTGAAAGAAAATTAAGGTATTCCAAACTATAATGATAAAACCCAACAACTACTCATACAGTATTCTAGTAGCAAAGAAACACAAAACCATAAATCAAAGGAAAAGCTCCAAGTGAAATTACCAAAGATAAACAGAGGACCACAAATTTCATTCAGAAAAATTGAAAACACCTAGTAATCTTTCATCTGTTAGGTGAGTGATGTGCCGAAATATAAAAATTAGCCACCATGACAACAGTAGCTTGGCAAACAAAAATAACGGTGATGTTCATAAACACAACTATGACTGTGCCTTGATAAAACAAACAAATGATGTTCAAAAGTACAGCAACGATCTGTTCCTTTTCAATTCCAAAAAGCAGAAGACCTCTGCATGGTAGACTAAAGTTATACAATGCAAGTAGCTGATGACAAGATAATAACACTGCAGAAAAGGACTGCTCTGACATATCAAAAGCAGAACTGGACACGTTAGATATTTAAATGATCACCGTTCTTTATTTTTTAAAGAAAATTAACAAATTATACTGCAGTAAATTGTAAAAAAACTACAAGAAATTAGGCTTGTGGCATAAAAAATTGGGCTTGAGTTTTAAAGGTCTGGCATCAAGATGCATATAGTTTTGAGTAGAATGCATCCTACTTGAGCTGAAAGAAGGTTCACAAGTTATGATGCACAAACAAATCACTCAAAATTTTCAAATCTTAAAGTGCATCAAACAAGGATAAACCAATTATATCACATATCAAGTTTAAAGATATTTAAAATGCCTATGTTTAAAATGCCATTTGAAAATTGGCATACTTCCTGTGAATTAAAAATTTTCATATGAATTTTTTGTTTAGCTAACACTCCAATATTCAAGTGCAAGTTAAATATATTATTATTATTATTATTTCAACTACCCCTCTAACATACTCCCTAATTCAGTGATCAGATGAAAGATAATCTTGTTATAAATGCATTACATTCAACACCAGAGATTTAAAATTCCAGTGGAAAATCAAACACAAATTTAATGAGTACATGCGGAGGTAAACTCCTAAAGACCAACTTTAAGCAATGTTACAATTAGTCTAGTTCTTACAGGAATGAATGGACAACGAAGTTTAATCTTAATCTTCAAAAAATGTATTATTGTAGCATGACATCCAATCTGAATCATCTCTTGAAGCAACCAGACCAGTTCCATCAGTGCTTATAGACTCAGCCCCTGAACAAGATAGCAGGCCTGGAAATATTTCTTTTCCCAAACCATCAATTCTCAGTGCTTTATCATCGGTTTCAGTGATTTTGACATCACTATCCAACTTTTTATCAAAATCTACTTTGTCACTGACTTTTGGAGCTTGATGGATAGATAAACCATTGCTGTTAAAGTCATTAGCAAGGTCTTCTTCATCTGACAAGCATTTGCAACAATCAAAGTCATCCATCGCATCAAGTTGGCTCATTAACCCTTCCCTCCATGATATCCTCATTTGGGACTGTGAAGCTGTCTCAATTGTAGAACTTGATAACCAAGGAACTTGATCATCCAAAAGTTTTGGAAGTTTAAAGAGATCAATTGAATCAGAGGGCAGATCTGAACAATCAAATTGGAAGCTTGAATTAACAGAATTCTCAAATGGCAAAGACATGAAGCTTCCTGATGTAACAACTTCACCTATAGAATCAATGTCAAGCTTAGAATTGTCTCTCTTCAGATTGTCTCCATGTACCCATGGCATGCTAACATGGATATCTGAACTGGAACCTGACTGGGGAGTTTGAATAACATTTCCACTACTCAATGAATTGAGTGAGAATGGAGAATTATCTTCAATAAGATTATGTTGAAAAGTTTTGCCCTTTCTTGAACCACCTGTCTTATGGGTAGATGTTGAATTGGGAGGAAAAAATATGGGTAAATCTGAAGGTGATAATAGGGAATCTGAAAATCCTTGAAATTCAGGGAGCCCACCAGGAGAAATTGAACTAGTTGCTTTTCTCCTTATACAGTAACCAGCACTAGACAAATCAATGCTATCAATTATGCCCAAAGAAACTCTATGGCTGGATGATGGTGAAGAAATGGAGCCTAGCGAGGTGGACACCGCTAGTCCTTGAACTTGACTTGCTCCATTTTCAGATGTCTCTGTGACATCTTTATCCCCATTGTTATGAGGTGAACAAACCCAATACATTGAAGCTTCACTTGGCAGGGGCAACAAAGAGGTGCTGACATTGTTGACGGTGCCCATTTGCCCATTATCATCATCAAAACTATCAGCAGTGACATAACTAAAGTTGGGGTTTTCCTCTCCCACAATAAGAACACCTCTAGGCCTGCATTTTCTCTTGTCAGTGACACCAGAAACTATATAGCCAGCCCCATAACAGGCTGGTGTAGCAGCTGAAACAAAAGGTATCTCTGGGGAAACAGAGTTTTGAATTGGAGGTGTTTTACTAGGGCTTGTGTTTGAGTTCTCTTTAACATCCCCATCATGACCTACAATATTGAACTCTGACTCAGACCCTCTTTTACTCAAAGAAGTCAAAGTTACTTCATTATGACAGGATCTGAGCTGGGAACACGCATCATCTTTGTCATTTATCCTCTTGAGTCTATCTTCCTGTAGCTTTGACTCTCCAAATGCAGATGGCAATGTGGGACGAAAATTGCAGTTGTCATTCCGAACAGAAGAGGACATGGATTTTTGGCCAATTTTAGAACCAGATTTCTTCCTAGATTGCCACTGGTAGAGGAACGGGGGGTTCTTCTTAATTTTTTGAACCTTCTCTGATGCAAGCTTTTTGGTGTGCTCCCCACTATTACCGCTTGCAAGGTTCTCTTTTGTTTTAGGCTGTCTCAAAGGAGGCACATTGAGGGTTGAATTGGGGGTTCTGGAAAGGGATTTTGAAGAAGACGAAGAAGAAGAGTGGGAGAGGAAAAATCTGAGGCGGCCTCTTGAGGCTCCAGCAGAAATGCTGGAAGAATCACCACTATCGGTACTACTAGAAATGTGGTTCAGATCCTGCAATGGATTTTGAGGACTTTGCTTCCTCCTTTGCCCTGACTTTGCAAAGGATCTTGGAGGTGGTGCTGTGGCAGGAGGCAAAAAAGGTTTTTTCACTGAAGATCCTCGGCTCATGGTGTAGCCTGCAGGTTTTAACTTACATTAAATCAACCTGAAAGTAACAATTTTATTGCAGTACTCAGTAGCATAGACTGCTTGCATAAGGATAACAATTTTAGAACTTCCTTCAATCAATTCATTTTCCATGTAAGTACTCAGTAGCACAAAACATTCAGAAGCTAATTCAGAAGTTCCACTAATTATGCAAATTAAAACATTTTAATGAAGAAATATCTTTGAGTAATTGAGATATCTTCAAGAAATTTATTGCAGATTAATAATGAGTTTCAATTAGTTCTTAATAAAACCATCATGGACTGTAGCAAAATCAGCTGAATTTCAGTGTAAAGGAAGAAAAAACTCACATATAAGAACACGCAATAATAAAACCAAATAATCTTCACTAATACCTTTCCTAATTACTCAAAAAAGCTACGAAATGACAGAATCATCATAAACGAGCAGCCGAAAAAGCCGTGCCAATTCATTACAAAGAAATGCACCACAATAAAACAGGGAACACCATGAAGTCTAAAGTTCATGACATTACACTTCAAGTACTAAAATTTATAAAAGCCTTAATAAACATGGAGGACCATTGAAATGAGTTTGATTCTCACATTGTTTAAAGACCGGACAGAAGAGGCAAGCATTCTGGGGTGCATTTTCTTCCCGAAGAACCAAACAAGTACTTTAGATCACAGAGCACTACAGATTTTGAAGAAGAGAAGAGGAATAGAAGCCTTAGATCCTAAAACCATTAACCATTTCTATCCAAGACAGTGAAAGAAAAGAGAAGAGTGAAAAGCACAGATCTGAAGAGGGTTTGCTTACTCTTTGCCAAGCAGCTAGTCTGAAGACGAAAGAGAAAAGGCACTGTGCCGATGAAACTGGAGAGCGACAAGACGGAGCCACGGAAAATTCAAACAAGAGATGAGATGCAAGTTAAAACGCCGTCGTTCTGTGAAAAAGAAAAGAATTCAAACTCTCTCCGAGTGTGAATAACGGCGGCGTTTTTTTAACCATATTATTTTCCCACGTGTCGTTTCAAATTTTCCTTTGCAAATAATTACTTTAAAAAAATTTAAATGATATCTTAATATTCTTATCTTTGCTATCTTTCTTTAGCTGTGTTTCGTTTAACTGAGGTAAGGTTAGAGGAGGTTCATTAAAGTTAGATCAAAGGAGATTATGAATTTTGTTTGGTTCAAGAAGAGGAAAGGGGGGGGTTTGGTTTCTTGTTTTGTTTATAAAGATAGATGATGGAAGCTATTTATAATTGGATAATTATACCTTTATTTCTTTTTTATATATTTTCCTTCTTCTTTTACAATTTATATATTAATAATTACTATTTATTACATTATTAATACAATTCCAACTCAGCCATCATGAAAAACAGAAATGAAACAAATTTAATAAACTTACTTGAATTAAGAATCAGACTTATTGCCAAATTTATTACTTCCATTTTTTGTGGAGAAAAAAAACTTATTGCTCCAATTTTATTGATAAAATAATTCACTAAAAAGAACAAAACTGTTGCAAAAGTTTTGTTTCCTCCATCTCTACTGATAAAGATCTGAAATATAGATAGATATATCAGATTTGAACTATAAAGCTATAAGACAAAACACTATATTCTAGAAAAAAAGTTAAAATCTGCCAGCAAACCACAAAATTGAAGTCCAATTTCAAGCTTGAAATGCATACCAAATACCACAGTAAGGAATGCAGAAGCAAGAAATGATTGCTTCAAATTCTCGATGACTCACTTTTCTACGTAAAATTCCAAAGCTAAATAGAATGGTAGTAGAAATCAAGGCACGAAGCTTGCAAAAAAGAGTTATATGACCAGATTAAAGGTGTCGCCAGAAAAGGCAATAAACTTAACTGAATCAAGGAGGCAGTAAGGTTGGAGGAGCAAGTGACGGTCGCTTGAGGACTAGGCGGCGGCGATGGCGGCTGGAGGAGCAGTAGAACACAACGCTACTAGAGGAGATGAGCCAAGGAGCAACTCAGAAATGCTTAAAAGGTTGAAAATGGAAGGAGGAAAAGGGGTTTGACAGTTGAGGGGCAAACTTGAAAATTCAAAAAATTGTGATGAGCAATTTAGTTATAATAAAACACAAATTCTCTCCCTAAAAAAAACCCCCAAATTTGGAGGGTTGACAAAGGAAGGGTGGTTAGCACTAAACTCCAAAATTATTTCCCTCCTCTCACCTCCACTCCTTCCAACTAAACACACTGTTTTTTCTCTCCAACCCTCCCCTAATCTAACCTCTCCTCAAAAAACCCCCAACCAAACAAAGTCTTAATAAAACTATTAAAGATTATTTTTGAAGTTAGACAAGTGCATCAAAATTTAACATATAAATAAGATAATCAACATGAGATTTATGGATTATGAATGTAATTATTAAAATATCTCAAAATAAATGAGCATCTGTGCAGCTATTTTCATTTTTTCCGCTAAAATTTGTCACAAATAAAAGTCAACAATTTAGTTATTTCGTTTAATGGATATTTAATATTAAAAAACATAACATCAAACTAGATTCTAAGACATCATCCAAAGGTGATAGGTGGTATTACCATTAAAACAATTAGGCGATAACAATCTAATTCTAGTTTTGATTTGAAGAGAGAATGACAATTAAGAATCTCATAAGAAAATTAGTGATATCTCCCCCCCTAAATATAAAAGTGAGATAAAAATTTACTTTTGTCATAAATATAAGATGTTAAGTAATCTTTTTTAAGATGGACCATACTTACATCAAGTTCCTTTCATCTATTACATCAAGTTCTCTAATCATACATAATCATGTATCCTATTTTTTATATTTGGATTTTATACTTAATTGATAATAATTTAAACATAAGACACATGATCATATGTGATTGAAGAATTTAACGAAATGAATACAAAGAACTTAATGTAAGTATTTTTTTCTTTCAAGACTTCAATGTAAATCATTCCAATAAGACTTCAATATATTTTACCTATCAAATTTATAATATTTTCCCCAAAGTATCTATTATTATGAATATAATATTTGTGTAGATGTTCATATATCTTTATTATCTAATATTATCTCTAATATCTTACAATTATCTTTATTTCCATTAAATTTGTAGATAATATATATATATATATATATATATATAGATTCTATTAATATTGTAAACTTATGCCTATAAATAAAATGTATATATTATGTACTAAACACTTTAAATAATGAATAAGAATTATTCTCTCTTGTTCCCATATTCTCTCTCTTATCTTTCTTTTTATTTATAACGTCTATTAATTAGCTAGTTACAATGCACATAACTAAAAATGATATTTTAGAAAAATCAATATATATTTCTCACAAATAATTAAATTAACTAATTTTTAATATTGTAAATTAGTTATCTAATTTTTGTGTTAGTATCAAATTAGAACCTTATCACATCTTAAATTTCTAAGTTATAAATAGTCACTTTCTTTTGTTTCAAGTACTAGGATCCTTTATAGAGTCTGTTACTTGCTCATGTCTTGTTGGAATTTTTATTTTGTATTTGTGGTTTGATGTGTTTGTCCACAAGAATGGTTTTATTTAGGGTAGCTGTAATAGTTGTATCTGAAGCTTGGTGTATTGTTGTTTTATATGTATCTCTTTTTTGTTTTTGTAATTATTTTTTTATATTTAATATAATTGATATTTTACCAAAAAAATACTTTTAAAATCCATAAAAATCCTCATTTAGGAATGACCTCCATGGCTGAGCTTTAGTTTTTTTTTTTTTTTGGGAAAATGATGTGCAGGTCCTAAGTTGGGGTGTTTAAAGTGTCCCGGTCCCGATTGTCCCGACTTGGTCCAGGACATTTTATCCCGTCCCGGCCGGGACCTGGAAAACCAGGACCGGATCTAAAAAAATAAGGATCGGGACCACATCTTGTGATCCCGAGAATTCCCGGTCTCGATTTTTTCCTTAAAAAATAAGTTATTCTTTTATATTTGTATTTTTTATCCCATAAATTAAGTTATCATTTGATAAAATGTATATCACATATTTAGTTGGAGTTAAATCGTGTATATAGTTATACTAATCCTAACTATACAATATATATAAAGATAATAACAAAAATGATGAATGTGATAGTGATGATGAGAATAATAATAATATATTATTCTTCAATTCTAGCTCAATTTTTGTGTTTTTTATGACCTTATTAGGTGTTAAATAATCACTTCAAATACTAAATTATAAAAAATTTAACTAATATAATTATATTATTGAAATCGGAAATTCCTGATCCCGGTTATACTGGAAATTTCAGGGGACCGGGACCAGGACCAGGAATGAATACCTAGTCCCGACTACCACCCGGGACGGGAACAGGGAATGGGTGATTCTGGTCTCATCCCGGGATTTAAACACCCCTAATCCCAAAAATTAAAGATAATTACAGTGAAGTCCCACAGCAGAAAAAAATAATTCAATATATTATAAAAACGAGTTGTTATTTTAAATTTTTGGGATTTAAATGTAATTATCTTTTATCTTTGAACCTATGCGTGACTTTCCCGTTTTTTTTTTTCAAAGTCTGAGGTTTAATTTTGATTCTCCCTGATTTAATTAATCAAATTTTTATTTAATTAAAAAATTAAAAATGATAACCAGGCAGAACGCACAAGCCCCAATTCCTTCGATCAGTATTACCTCTTCTTCTCCACTTTTGTTTTCTTCTCCGAGTCCGACTTCGAAACCTATCCACCGCAAGCCGCTGCTACCCTCGATTCTTCACTGGGCGGACGCCGCTTTTCTGCGTCAAGTTCTTCGCTGTGTCAATTCCGTTATCTCCATCTTCAGAATTTTTCCCTTCTGGTAAGGGTTTTCTGTTTCGCTTACCATTTTTCCATCTGGGTTCCCGTCGATTCCTGTTCTTTGATATTGTTCAACTATTTGTCGATTTGGGTGCAATCAATTTCCGATTTTTGATCCATTGTTAATTACTAGTTACTTGGTAGTGGAAGGAAGTTCTGATTAGGTTCATCGTTCGGCCTCGTTCTGAAATAGGGGTAAAAGGAGTCAAGGACATAGATGTTATGGAGTATGAGCTCTTAAGATATAGTTATTACCGGAATTGGTTTAGAAAGTTTCTTTTCGGTCGTTCATTGGCATAATTGCGAGGAACATAAATAAAATCTTGTCAATCATTTGATTGTTCTTGTCTGGGACTGGTAGAGTAGATTCTCAGTTTTCGATTCACGATCTAAATTTCCTATTTGGTTGATTATCACGCAAGATAATACGCATTTCCGGATGTGTCACTGAAACTGAATTTGAATACTTAAGAGTTCTTCGTTTCCTTTCTCAACCTTTCAACTAATTCTTTGGCTTCACTTGGACCCTCACTCTTTGAATTTACTCTCCAGATTACGGCATTCTCTGGTTTCTGTAAGATAAGCAAGTATAAGAAACGTCTTCTTGTAATTTTACAGTACATTTAGCATTGCTAATTAGAATTCATACTGATATGAATATTATTTCCATCATTGTTGTGTTCTTTGAATTAGAATTCGTACTTTATTCTATCTTCTAATTTATTTGGGTTTACATTTATTCAATTTTTTTTATATTATTCGGGGTTTCTGTGGTGAGGCATGGAACTGGGAGGGGTAGGTTGGCCGGACCCCCTTGCTACCTGCTCTGTGAGATTGCTATCATCAATCCTGTTTCCTTGCATAGCTTGGTGAAAAGAAAAATATTGGAGAATCTAGCGTCTTATGATTTTTGCAAAAAGGTGTGGTGGTGATGTTTTGAGACACCTATCCTTTTTAAAGTTTAATGATATCTTTGTTGATTGTATTCTTTCATGGTTTAACTTTAGCTCGTGGTTTTTAGAAAGAGTACTGGGTAGCATTTAATGATTTTGTTGGTAAGAACTGGTGATAGAGACTGAAATCCCTTCTTTGCTTGTATAATTTATCAAAATTTACTTAATTACTCAGTTTTTCTATTAATCTTTGGGGATCTCTAAGAACCTCTGCTTTTCTCATTTTTGGCTAGGGATCTTTCTCTGTCTCACTGCACAGTCATCTGACTTCCCTGTCTTCATCAGGCTACAATGCAGGGGAATTCATGTTGTGAATCACAAATTTGTCTTTGGGGTATTCCGTTCTTTTCTGTGATTCAGGTATTATGTGAACAAATCTTGGCACTTCTAATTCTTTCTGTTTTTTCTGTTGCTTCTTAATTGTTCATTCCTTTGTCTCTTTCCTGAAATGTACTTGTGGGTTAAATTTTTGTTTTATTCAAGATTCAGATTTAGTCATTTATGATATTTTTATTCTTCATGTTAGGATTTTGATTGAGATCTATTTGGCGGGCAACAAATTTTTGATATTGGGCTATTGGAGTTGCACTTCTTCTGTGATTTGGCAGCAGTTTGGTGTTATGTGCCATGGCAATCGAGAAGAACAACCTTAAGGCATCAAGGCTTGATTCTGAGTTTTCACCCCACAGTAGGGAGACAATGTCTAGTGATGAGGACAATCTTCAGCGGCGTAACTCAGCTGTGGAATCTGATGATGACGATGAGTTTGATGATGCAGATTCTGGGGCAGGGTCAGATGACTTTGATTTGCTGGAACTGGGTGAAACTGGAGCTGAGTTTTGCCAAATTGGCAACCAGACTTGCAGCATTCCATTGGAATTATATGATCTTCCAGGACTTGAAGAAATATTGTCGGTGGATGTTTGGAATGATTACTTGAGTGAGGAAGAGCGATTTGAACTTGCCAAGTATCTTCCTGACATGGACCAAGAGGCTTTTGTTCGAACCTTAACAGAACTTTTTACTGGTTGTAACCTCCATTTTGGGAGTCCCATTAAGAAGTTGTTTGAAATGCTTAAAGGGGGCTTGTGTGAGCCAAGAGTTGCTCTTTACAGGGAGGGTTTGAACTTTTTCCAGAAGCGACAGCACTATCATCTACTGAGGAAGCATCAAAACAACATGGTTGTCAATCTATGTCAGACAAGGGATGCTTGGCTTAATTGCAGGGGATACAGTATTGAAGAAAGGCTTCGTGTTTTGAACATTATGAGAAGTCAGAGGAGTTTGATGTCTGAGAAGACAGATGATTTGGTGGTTGGTTCATCAGATGAGGACTCTGGTGAAGGAATATTGAATAGAAAAAGCAAGGATAGGAAGAATGTGCAGAAAATGGGTCGACATTCTTCTCATGGGGCTGGTTCTGGTTTGGAATTTCACTCACGAGAACGATCAGTGGGTGGGGAACCAGAAAAGTATGGAAAGAAAAACCCAAAGGGCATGCTCAGGTTGGCTGGACTGAAGGCATCTACAGCCAAGGATCCAACTGGTTACTTGTCTTCTGGGTACCATGGTTTGGATATGAATCCTGGGCTAAATGGTTCAACAAGTATGTTTCCTCCTCAAAAGTCAGTGGCTTATGATTCTGGGTTGATGATGAGGATGAGGGATCATCTGAGGAATGGTGATGCTGCTGAGGAAATGACATATGAACTTGCTGTCCAACAAGATCGAAATGCATTACGTAGTAAAATGATGGATAAGTCGGGTATTATGAGAATGGGAAAGAGGCATGACCTTCTAAGAGGTGATGAGATAGATAATGACGATATAATGAATCTATCTTTGTCCTCAAAGGCTGATCTGCATGCTTACTCTCGGAATGCAAACCAATCCTCAGGTATGAAAATGTTCACAACAAAGTCATTATCTACGAAAGGTTCTTATGATTTTGCTAGAAAGGCTAAGTATACTGAAAATGGCCAACAATTTGTTGATGATCAAATTAAGCCTAAACTCAGGGGATCACATCTCCTGTCTAAAGGAAGTCCTGTTGATTCATTAGATCATGATGAATTTTTTGGCAATAGCAAAACCCCTGGAGATAAATCTGCCATGGATTCATCATTTCAATATGATGATTGGAATTTGAGAAGCAAGAGGTGGAGGGCAGGCAGAGAGTCTCCTGATCTCAGTTATGCTGCTTATAGATCTTCTTCACCACAAGTGAGTGATAGACTTGTGCCCACTGACTTCAGAAAAAAATCATTGCAGGATAAGGTTAGGGGGGCCTTTGTACAGAATGGAGGACAAGATTTGTTGGCTTCGAGGGGCAAGAGGATGCTTCTTAGAAGCGAAGAAACTGAATCAGATTCATCAGAACAATTGAATGATGATGAGGATGCTAATCCATTGTTGCAGAGCAAATTTGCTTACTCAGTTAATGATGATTCTCGCATGACAATTTTCAAGTCTCACCTTGAACCTAAAGAGGCAAAGTTTGCGAAGAAAGACCTCAAGGGATATGGGAAAGCAAAATCCAAGAAAATGGGCTATTTTGGAGAGAATTCTCTGCCTGGTGTAGAAAATTTCCTTTCAAAGGAAAAGCAGAAAGGTAAAATACGCCAAAGTGGCCCTTTGCATGATTTTGCCAATAAACTTTTGGAAGATGGCTACCCCTCAAGTTCAGAGAAGCTTAATGATGATGATGATGATTGGAGAGAAAACAACAGGTTAGGCAAGAATGGTCGAATAACTCAGGAGCCCATTGAAAGGTTAAATGTGCCTTCATCAAATGCTTGTAGTTATGAGCCAAAGAAGAAAGGGAAAAGAAGAACTGATTTTGGTCATTCCATTCTCAGGTCAAAATACTTGAACGATTATATTGATGATGAGGAGAATGTCTCACATGAGGCACGGTTACTGGTGGATGGTAATGGAGTTGGTAAGGGCAGATCTAGGAAGAAAGGGAAAAGATATGATGGATACAAGGATGACCAATATGGAAAATCTGATGCGCAATTTCTGGCATGTAACTCTGTGTCAAAGAAGTGGAAAGTGAAGGATGATGTGGCAGATCTAGATGGAAGAGAAGGGGACGCCAATCCTCTGTCTAACTTTCACCCTGATGATTCAACTTCCTTCAAAAGAAAGTCAAAGAGAAAAATGGAGAGTGGGACAGCTGGTTCGGATGTGGATATTTCTGAACTGCCCATTAGAGACTTGGGAGCAGTGGATACAGAGGTGGAAGCAAAACCACAGAAGAAATCATTTACTCTGATTACGCCTACTGTTCATACTGGATTCTCCTTTTCTATTATACATCTTCTTTCAGCAGTCCGTATGGCAATGATTACCCCACTTACAGAAGACAGTTTAGAGGTGAGAAAACATAGAGAAGATCAGAATTCAGCACATGAAGGTACTGCTAATGGTATCCCCTTTAATGAGAAGATAGCCACCAATTCTGAGCTTGCTGGCCAAGTGAATACTCCTCTTACTGTCCAGGAAATTGTTCAACGTGTCAGATCAAACCCTGGTGATCCTTGTATTCTTGAGACGCAAGAACCTCTGCAGGATTTGGTTAGAGGAGTTTTGAAGATATTTTCCTCAAAAACAGCACCATTAGGAGCCAAGGGTTGGAAGGTGCTAGCAGTGTATGAAAAATCTACAAGATGCTGGTCATGGACTGGTCCAGTTTCTCATAGTTCGTCTGACCATGATTCCATTGAGGAGGTGACATCTCCTGAAGCTTGGGGCCTCCCTCATAAGATGCTTGTTAAGTTGGTTGATTCCTTTGCCAATTGGCTGAAATGTGGTCAAGAAACACTTCAACAAATAGGAAGTCTTCCTGCACCACCTTTGGAATTGATGCAAGTCAACCTTGATGAGAAAGAGAGATTTAGAGACCTCAGGGCTCAGAAGAGTCTTAACACTATTAGCCCAAGTTCTGAGGAAGTCAGGTCTTATTTCCGCAGAGAGGAAGTTCTCAGGTACTCAATTCCTGACAGAGCATTCTCTTATACTGCAGCTGACGGTAAAAAGTCTATTGTTGCACCCTTGAGAAGATGTGGTGGTAAGCCAACATCAAAAGCCCGAGATCATTTTATGTTGAAACGTGACAGACCACCACATGTTACTATCCTTTGTCTTGTCAGAGACGCAGCTGCCAGGTTGCCTGGAAGTATTGGCACTAGAGCAGATGTTTGCACATTAATTAGAGATTCTCAATATATTGTTGAAGATGTCTCTGATGCGCAGATTAACCAGGTAGTTAGTGGGGCCTTGGACCGGTTGCATTATGAACGTGACCCTTGTGTACAATTTGATGGGGAAAGAAAGTTGTGGGTTTATTTACACAGGGAAAGAGAAGAGGAAGATTTTGAGGATGATGGCACTTCGTCAACCAAAAAATGGAAAAGGCAGAAAAAAGATGCTGCAGATCAATCTGATCAAGGAGCAGTAACTGTTGCTTATCATGGGACTGGGGAGCAAAATGGATATGACTTGGGCTCAGATCTCAATGCTGAGCCATCAGGTGTTGAAGATGATAAGGGAGCAGAGCTTGTGTCTGATGATATGAGGCTAAATGTGGAGGACAATGTTGATGCCAATCTAGCATCTGAACAAGGCAATACTGGTCAGGATAATTCAATGGATTGGGAGACAATTGGACTAAACACAACTCGTGAGAATAAAATGCTATGTCAAGAGAATTCTGCAAATGAAGACTTTGATGATGAATCCTTTGGAAGAGAGAGGTCTGTTGGACTATCAAGTGCGAGCTTATTGTGAAGAACTCTTCAGGTAGTTTTCATCAATGTAAATCTTGTATGAGATTTGTTTTATTTTACTCTATGCTGGTGTTGGAACAATAAAGTCTTTGCTTTTTTCTTTTTCTTTGGAAAAGGAAAAAATAAGTTAAAAAAGAAAACAAATGCAATATCAAAGAGGAGGAAAAGAAAACAAGTGCATTACTCGATAATTTATATATGACTGTATGAAATTTTCTTCACTGTCATTTTGTCCTTGAATACCATATGGGTTTAATATCTTTTGGTCTCATTATTCGCCAACGATTACTGAATTTCCACCTTGATAATTTCAATTTTTCTTTGATTCATGTATGAAGTGAATGGATTGTACCTATTAGGAACTCAAAAAAATCAGGAATTCATTTGAAGCTTCTTACCGCTTGATTAATGTTGGTGCCCTTTACATAAAACGAGGCCTAAACAGTTGCCTTGATGTGAGCTGACCTATGGAGGTCTATGGAGACAGAGTACTGTTTCTTTATGGGTTTTCCTTTAATTTTTTGCATGGTCTGTTATTCCCTCCTTCCCTTTGTATGTCCTAGTGGTCTGGAGATGCTATTCAGATACTGGATACTTAACAGGGACAATCCATGTTTACTTCAAAGTTATAACACTTTGATTAAATCGCTAAGTTATGAAGTTTACTTGCCCATCTTCAACTGTCAAGAAATTTTGCGTCTAATGATGCTTGCTCATGAAAGACAATTACGTTTCTGCAGTCATCAGCCTACCGGAAGTCGGGCCCACATTTCCTTTTCCTACCTGTGCTTGTAAATATTGCAGGTGCATTAGCATTATATATTAATTTTATTTGGAAGTATAGAATATTTATAGTGTTGAGGATGATGGAATACTATTAGGCGGATGCTTCTGACTGCACATCCCATGCGTAATTTCTTTTGAATCTCATTAATGTAGGATCTGGAGTATAGTTCCTTTTGTACACTGAAGGACCGTGGAGCCGAATCTTGCACTGTATTGCTTCGCAATATTATTATTTCATCTTGTGTATATGATTCAGTTAAGTATCTTAAGATCGTGACACTACTCCAATAAGCTTGTGATTTCTAGCCGAAGATAGAAGAGGAGAAAATCCGAAATACTCTCAAGTCAATTAGCCCGCTCAGATTATAAGACAAGATCTATTACTCATTACTTGATTTTGATGTTGTATATGATTGAGAAGCATGCCCAAAAGAAAAAAAACAGTTGTAACTGTCAACTTGAGTTCAAATGACCAACCTAAAATTTTTCCCAACCTTACAAAAGAATGCATCTCTCCCTTTCTCTCTCTCTCTCTCTCCATGTCCTTGAGTTGCAGATCTTGTAACACTAAGTTTGTGCACAACTTCAAGCTGTTGAGTGATCTTGAGACTGACCTTATTTTGGGTAAGTATTCTCTCCATCTTTTAAGCTGACTTATTGAAGCTCCAAAAGCTTGAAAACTAATCCCATCTGCTCGGGGATTCGAATGTACCTGTTGTTTTTCTTCTTGAATAAAAGGCTGTGACAAAAACCATACAAAAAAAATAGCTTCTGACTACAGATTACAAGTTCATAATCTGGGAAGGGCCTGTAAGCTAAAGGGTCTTCCATGAGAACCATGTATTCTAATTATGTTTGATGAGCTTCCTTCGCATGCCAATTCTTCTTGTGAATTGCTTCTTAAAGCAGTGATTGATGTATCACTGTCCAATTTTGTATGAACTGGTGATGGTTGGTTGTTATCTGTATTAGCCAATAGGCTTGAATTTTACACTTCTGTGTAAGCTTTCTGCAGCTCTGCTTGTAGTTTAATTGAATACTCTTGGGAAACACTGGCAAAAAAAGAATACTCTCGGGAAAACATGAATAACGTTACGGAATAAGACACATAGTAGTATTAGTAATTAAAAAATTTTAGTCATCATTTTTTCGATCTTGAATGTTCATTTTTATTTCTGGTTACGTTGGCTAAAATGGATAATTTTTCCTTGGCACGAAGTTGAAAATCTTGAAAACTCGTTGGCCAAAAAATAAATAAAATATTGAAAAATCGTTAGAAGTGCTCTTGAATGCAGGGTCGTCGTCTCTTTTCCTTTCTTTCTTTTTTTTCTTTTTTTGGAACAAATGGTCGTGTTTTTTGAATGCAGGGTCTGGAAAAATGTTGAATGTTCATTTTAATTTATATTTCCGTTGGCTAAAATGTATACCACATGTTGAATATTCATGATAGCAGTTTCTATATTTATTTGGTGACTTTAGTGGGTTGGAAATTTAGCTTCACGATTAGTTTTTCTGGTCTTGCTATAGTTTAATAAAGCCAGATTAATTTATTTTTGAAACTTTTTTCCTGTAGGAAAATCTTTATGGAAGCATGCCTAATATGATTAAATAATCAAAAGAAAGAAATACGAGAAATCCGGAATAAAACTGAAAAGGTGGGTATAATTTGGTATATTAAACTTCTATCATCCTAACAAAAAGTTATATGCTTTATCAGTATAACAACTAATTTGTTTGCTTAGTTGCTGACAAATTAAAAATTCATCCAAAGATATGAGAAAGACAAGAAGTAATAAGATATGTACCATATACGTAATTATTATCATCACGAAAGGGACCATATATCTGACTTGTTTAGAAAGGGTTAAATGCGAATCTTACTTTTTAAATATTTAATTAATAAACAGAATTCAAATCAGTATTATTATGTGGAATGAACCTATAGGAATTCGTAGAGCGTAATTGCTATTTTAAGAAAAATTGGTAGGACCTAACAAGATTTAAGCAACAATCAAATGAAGAGAGACCATATATTATTCAATTTTGTAGGCTTTAGCTTTTGACGAAGACGCATAAATGATGCCTCAATCTATGCCATATACTAGCCAGTCAATTAGTCAATGGTCTTTGTCTCATTTAACATTGCCACATGCGAATGAATTTTAGGGTCCTTCGTAGATTCTCCATTTGATTTATTTATTCTGATTATATAATTATGGTCTAATCACGTCTTTTGCTGAGTCAAATATTGTCATTTAACAAATTGGAGTTGGGTAGAAGAGAAGGGTTTCGATGCCTCTTAAACAAGGTTAAATTTTTTTAACCTTAGGAATGAAATCACATTGAAGGAGTTACTTATAATTGAGCTTGATAAGGGTTGAATATCAAATAATTATTTTAAAAAAATAACATCTTTTAAAAACTTAATACAAATCATGTGGCATGCCAAAGTTTAGTAGTAATAGAGTATCAAATTCTGTACAACACCAATTACCAATGACAATTTTTTTAAAAGGTATTTTTTATATATACACTAATTCATGAATTCTCTAAATTGTGTAAATTTAGTGCTAATATTATATATAATGACTTATTAATATCTATATATTATAATAATGTAACTTTTTTTGAATCATTTCCATTCAAAACCTAAATATTAAAAATTTAGAAAATTTTATCATTTGGTTCCTATAATTTGAACAACTTAGTATTTAAACTTTGACTTACTATAATTCAATTCATATAATTTAAATCATTTAAAATATTAAAATGCTGGTCCTAACATTTTTAAAAAATAAAATTATAAGAAATACGATTATTTTTCAAAACTTAAATGGTTTGAAATGTAGTGATTGAGTTATTTTAAGCCAAAGTTTAATAATAAAATAACAACTAAATCAAAAATATAAAAATTAAGTTATCCTAGGTTAAGGTTTAGAGAATGAATTATAATTGAATAAAAATATAAGGGTAAAATGATTAATTCTCCCAAAACTGGATATCAAAAGTATTAAATTAGATTGGACTATTTCTAAAGAATGGCAGACAGGAACTATCAAAAGGCACACACAACTTTCATTTTCTTACTCATGGCAACTCCTGTCCCTTCTTTCCGCAATTTAAGGACATATACTATACACACACAAAACTTGACACGTGTAAAACGGAAGAGTACAAAGTCAAACATTTGAACCCTATATAATACAGATATGCATGTGATGTGTCCATATATATTTGAATTGTCCAAAGAGCACAATTCTTTCTCTATCCTCTAATGGCTTTAGGGCCCTCCAAAGAGGAAGGATATTTTATTACTTATTTTATCAAATCGTGATTTTACTTTTATTACTACTCTCATTTCTATGATATGACACCTTCTAGAAGGTGTTTTTATCATTTTTATAAGATATTTGATAATTTTAAAAAATATTAAATAATTTTTCTGGATATGGTTGCATTTAATAAGGATGGTATGGGAGTGTAAATTAATGATATTTGGATTTTGTGGAGTTAATAAGGAAGATTTGGAAATTACTTAAATTTTATAATAAATTTAACACTTCGACTATTTTGATTAATACATATAAATTAGTTAGAAGCATGGTTCATGAACCCGGATTGGATCGAACCGGTCAGTCCAACCCAGAAACCAGCAAACTGACTGGTAAACAGGTTTGGTTCAGCATTGGTTGGGGTCACTAGTTTTTTTTTTTTAAATTATTTTTTAAAAAAATTTCATATTAATAAACTTAAAATCTTCAATTTTTTCTCTAGTTTGGCCCCGATCTGACCCAATAATCCTTAATCCAGTACCCTGGCCAGTTCAGTGTTTGATCCGGGTTCATGAACCTTGGTTAGAAGTGATGTGTACTTAGAACCAGAGTGGTATAACTTCAAAAAATAATTAAAATGTGTTAATTTAAAAGTAATTAAGAAGGTAATTAGCTTTACGTGAAGTATGTTTTGTAAACTATGATCATCAGGTGGCTTGAAATAGGTGTGTATTGAATCATGAAAAATAATGTCTAAATGTATTAGAGATATTGCTATGTAAATAATTATTGAATTTGTTCAAATTAGTAAAAGGTTTGATCTTTTTATATGTTGGATGTAACACCCTAAATTTTATTCACAAAGAATATATGGTAATTATTATATATATTCAATGAAATGGTAAATATTTAAGGCCAACAAAATTGAATATTGAAAATTGAAAGTGGAATAGTGGTTTCAGTAAAATCGCCTGTGAGGCAGTGAGTTTGTCATGTGGTTTTGGAATATCAAATGATAATTAAAAGTTATGAAATTTTACAGAGTAAACGTAGACATCCTAAGCTTTAATTTGATAGGTCATATCACTCAATTGAAGTTATGTACAAAAAGATATGAATTTTTGAAGTTAATCTAGAAAATCTAGAAAGTTTTTGGAGCAGCGGTCAAAGATTGAAAATCTGGGAATAATATGATCCTATCCAGTAAAATTCCATATTTTTTCTTGAAACTAGACTCAATGAGGGTTCCATAGGCTTTGGAATCGCTTCGAAACAATGTCTACAAAATTAGTTATGATTTTTCAAAGTTAAGGTAGAAAATCTGCCAGAATTGATATTATTCCGAAAATTTAAGAAATAAAGTAATCTTCCTTTCTCTCTTAATTATTTTAGAAATTAAGGGATGAAGGAGGAGAAGACAATTGTCAAAATCCAATGAGACCAAGTGTCAACATCACATGAAAGATTATGGAAATAATTGTTGTGTCATAAGTCCTTACTTATGTCATAAGGTTGGGTAGCCAACTCTTGTACCAATTGACTTGAGTAAATGGAAGGAACACTTGATTTAATTGGAGCATAAGAGGGAGCACGTTTTTGGCCAACCAAGGAAGAAGGAGAATTGGTTCCAATCTAATGGAAATCAAATGAAGAAAGCAAGTCAAAGTATGGCATAAAGTGGAGAGGTATGGTGCAAGAATGGAGGGAAGTATGGTGGTTGGCATGTGTCACTATAACAACCTTAGATGAGATCAATGGTTTGGAATCAAGGGAGTATTTTTATGAAGGCTTTCTCTTCCCTTCCCTTTATGCATTTTCGTTCAACATAGAGAGGGAGAGAGTTTGGAGAAACTTTGAAGAGTTAGAGGGAAGAGGAAGAAGAAATCTTAAGGTAAAAGTTGATTCTTAAGCTTTCCTTGTAACATTTCTCCTAGATCATTCTCTAAACCATGTTTCTTCATGAATCTATGATCTTGAAGACTCATTCTTAGCTCAAGGAGAAGAGAGAGAGGATGTCCTAGAGAGAGAAACATCAAGGATCAAGAGGTAATCTCCAAAATCTCAACTTCTTAATGTATTGAAGTTGTTGGTGAATATTATTTGGTTTTGTGATTTTTGGGTTGATTTGTAAAATTAGAAAAGCCATAATTCTAAGGGGTTATGCCGCCCAAAATCCTTTAAATCATGGTTAAGAAGTGTTTAAATAAGTTAATCAAGGATTAGAAGTGGAAAAGTACAAGTTTTGGGAGCTAAAACACAAAACCTCATTTCCCCCTTTTTTCCCTCATATTTCGGCTAGGACCAGAACTGGTAGTAGGAGTTTGATTTTCATTAAATAAATGGTTCCATTGGACTCAGTGGGCAAAAATATGTGGGGTTACAGTTGGGCACTTTTTCGGTAGAGGCCGAAAAAGTATAATTACAAAAATACCACTGAAATCACTAAATAGGGGCTGTCAAGGGTATTTTCGTAATTTTACAGTGAATTTGGTAATTTCGAGCCCGGAAATGGATTCCTTGGGTGAAAATAAGTCAAAATAGCTTTGGTCAAAAATTTGGGAAAACGTGCCATCAGGCCGAGTACGGCAGGGCTGGGCCAGGTTCCCGGAAGCATTTTGGTAAATTTTCACCATAGATTAATATAACCACAATAAACACTATGGAAGAGTCTAAAATGATACTTGGATAGGTTATGACTTATTTCTGGTATATTTAATATTTTAGGACCGATTTAGAGGCCGGATACGACACGTTCTTCGAGGCACATTTAAAAAGGGGATATTAAAGCTTTAAGGTAGAGACATTATCCTTCATACACTATGCCATAAGTTATGTGATCGTGTGGATGCCATTATTTTGTAAATGCACTTTATTAATCAACATGATTTGCCTAGAGAGGGGCAGTTAGTGCCAGAGGTGCACTTACACTGGGAGTTGGCAGAAGTCCAACCAGTGTAGATTGTGGGGCTGGGCCCTATTCATGTATACATGACGATGATGTGTTTATATTGTTCATTAATTTGTGCATATATTGGCGCATGTCATATTTACTTTTCACATTTTCTATGAACGATATTATGTCTCGACAAGGATTCTTCGGAATTTCACTCTATTTTTAATAAACACCTCAGCGGGTACCGGTGGGTCTAAGGGAAAAGATGTAGACGCTGGAAAGTGAGCGGCATGGGTTTTGAAGCGAGGACAAGATCGTGGTCATAATTAGTCGCACTTGTGATATTTTGGTGAAATTTGTAAATATTAAAACTTCCACTGTATTTTTTGTTTCCGTCAATGAACGACGTTGGGATTGTAAATGAATATTTTTATCTGTATAATTATACTTTTCTATATGTTAATTGAATTCCGTCTTTATTACTCTTCGATTATCGAAATGGAAACGGGTGTTGAGATTGGATCTAACAAACAAATGAGCAATTTCATGAATGTTTGCAAAGTTAGATATATTTATTGGTACATTTGCGAGCAACCATCCATGAGGTGGTTCTTATATCATGATGAGATTTCAACACTCACTTTTTCTTATGCTTCCTCTATAAGAAACTTCTAATCAAATCACGCGAATTAAGGATCTTGTTAAAATCAGTTAGAAGCTTTTATTTTGTCAAAAAGAATTATAATATTATAAAATTATTGGTTGAGACAATGAATATTTATCTATGACATTTTTCGATTGCATATCTTTATGATTGCTAAATCATTATTTACATTGCAATGAGCACAGGTGTGTAATGCTTCCTGACTTGGAATAGACTCAGTGTGTGTTTGTGTCAGCGTTTTGAACAGTCAAAACGCACTTATTACGCAAGCCGAGAAAAAACTCCTCTCACATACTTACTTCGTATACCGTGAATCACGAATTATAAGCACGTTTTGGACAAAAATAAGCCATTCCAAACGCACACTCAATAATGTTATTTGGCACGTTTGAATCGGATTCCAATGTTGGATTGATTGATTTGTAATGAATACGGTTTTGCATTTATCAAGGAGTTCTAAGTAAATTTCATCTTTGAATCTTTACATGCATTAGTATGACCTAATATGCTTTTATACAAAAAAAAAAGAAAAAGAAGTAATAGTACTGTAGGATTTCATACACGGAAACTCAGAAAGTATGCGTGTTCAAATTCAGGTTTTTTTTTGCCAATAGAATTTTAAAAGAGACATTTTCATTGATTTTCTCTTAAAAATATTTCCATTAGAAGAAAAATTTTAAAATTATATTGATAGTGACGGAAGGTTTTTATCTGCGTTTTAACTATTTTTTATTTAAATATCTTTTGTCGTTACATGTTTCCTATTTAGTCTAACAAAACAACCATATCGAAAGAGGCATCATCATGTTCATGTGGGTAAAGTCTCAACCAATATGGTTTAACCAAAAACTCAACCACCACAATGATGTTTTTCCCAATCTATCACTTTTTTTTTAATCTTTTTCTTGAAATCTAACTATTGAATTTCTTGGCAAAAAATATCAATTACGAAGTCCAAAATGAATTTATATTTCGTAATTGTTTTTCTTTTTCAAGATCGAGGAATTCAACTTCAACATTATTTGAGTTATGTCGGGTGTCATATAATAAAATAGCGGATTTGTACTTTATGCATAATTATCATAATTTATAAATAATATTAGTATGATTTTCTTATATATTTTAGTTGATTGATAAAGCTTGGGACAATGAATTCATGCCTTTTTAGCTTGAATGTCCCATCAAACATTCAAGTTACAAACAACTATAACGAGGGGTGTCTGGTTCCTTCACAGTCGCTATCGATCAAGATGTTTCCTTTTCTTTTCTTTCTTTTTTTATTAACATGTGTTCCTAGAAGGAGAGAGAGGAAGGGAGGGAGCTAGGGAAATTCAAATAAAATTTGATTCAAATATTATCGAGGGAGAATGACAAGAAAAATTCTCCTAAATATGATAATACTAAATCAGGATTCTGAAATAGTCTAGTAACTCTGGTTACTGTAAAGCTCTTAAAGGATTGGCTTGAGTTGAGATTAATTTTTATGAAATCACCTTAGTGCCTTTAAATAGTATACCAAACTATCAATCACAACTTCAGTTTAATGAATAACAACTTTGACTTTATGAGATGACGGCACCAACCAAAGTAATGACAATTATTTGTATAAAACTACATATCATTCCATATTGTTGAAGTAGTTATATTTATTAAGATGAAGTTGTCACAGATCATTTTCAAAAATGTAATTGTGATGATTATGAGGATTTATGGAATTTCACAAAAATGCTAATTTCAAATTAGAGTGTAAGGATTATATAGTAATTTGACCATTTTTGAGTTATGACTTGAGATTCATAGATAAGGGACTAGAAAAAAGGGAAAAGTGCTCATAAATCCCTATTTAATTTTTTTTTTTGGTTTGGAAGGACCTATTTTTATTTTAACGACATTGACCATTTATGGCATATATGAATAAAAATGAAATGACTAAAATACCCATACTACCCTACCACACCACTTAGATGCTCTCGCACTCTCTTCCCTTACATCACCGCTCACTCTCCATCTTCCCCCAAATCGTCGGTCATCAGTTGCCGTTCACCCTCCTCTCTCATCAATGGTAGCTTCTTACTCACCATCTTACTCACACCGCGTTCTCCTTGTTCATCTTGCTTATGATTGATGTCGGCGACGACAACCTCCTCTAACAGTTGTGATGGCAGCCTCTTTTAGAAATGGCAACAACGGCTTTCAATAAGAGGATGTTGATTTCTCCTGCCTTCGATCTAATCTGGATTTTTTTTAACCATCTCCTTCATTTCTTCTTCTCCTTTGCAACCCTATCTCACTACCCTCAATTTATTCTTGCCTCTCATTTATCATCTATTCAACCAAGTATTTTGTAAATCTAAATCTTTGGGTTCGATTTCTAGATGTATGGATGTGAGTGGCCGGAAGTTTTAAGGAAGAGGGAACTTGGAAAGTTTATTTACATAATAAGGGGAAGATGGTTTGCACACAAGGTGTAATACCACGAATTTTGAAACTTAAAGCTAGAGAATAAGCCTGAAATAAGTGGACTGCTAAGCCCGCTTTAGCAGGATCCCAAATATCGATTAAGGGTTTAATGACTCCAAAAGTGGATGTGATTAGTGACTAATAACCCTTTTGGAGATTATGATGTGATTTGAGATTTGAATGTATTGTGAGTAGCGCTGAAACCCTGTATTTAATCTCAATTATGGATTAACATCTAAATTGACTTAAAATAGAGGGAGGGCGCATAATATTGTGATATGGAATGATAAGAATGTGTTTAGTAGTGATTCAGGAGGAATTGCCATAATCAAGGGCAAAACGGTAAAGTTACCAACCAATTGGTTAGTTACCGAAGAGGAAACTTATTGGTAACTTGAAGACCAATGGTTGAGATTGATTTGTGTAATAGAACAAAGGGTGAAATCCCATGTATGTGTGCCTAGGTGAGCTCATGAGAGATAGATCAAGAGTGTGACACTTGGCACAATATGGACCTTTGGATTTGGGTCAAATGTTCAAACTCTTCCCTCTTTTCTCTCTCCCTTATTTGGATGTTTTTGGGGGCCAAAATCTGCCCTCCTTCATCTTCTTCATCTCCATTCTCTCTCTATTTCTTCATTTTGTCCATGGCAAGGAGGAAAGAGAAATTGAAAGGCGAGGTTTTGACCTATTTGTGGTCCTCTTTAGCTTAAACACTCTTCTTTAATGTTGTTCATAGTGATGAGAGTTTCATCTCTATGGTTTTAGATTTGTGAAAGGAGGTATTTGATAGCTTGAGGAAAAGTGAAAAGATGAAGAATCAAGGAATTAGCATGGGAAAGAGGAAAGGGTGAGTATTTGAAGCATTTTGACCTAAGTATTGTGGTTATTGGTTGAGTATTGTGAATTGTGAATTTTGCCCTAATTTTGGTGTAATTTCTAAAGGGAGTAATTACATTGTGTATTGTGGTGCAATTGGTGTTCTATTGTGTGATATGGTCATTGGAATTGGTTGTGAATTGGAAATGGGAAGAGTTTGCAATTTTGAGTTGAATTGTGAATTGTGTTGACATGTTGAGATTGTTGTGAAAACATGTCAATGTGTGTGAATTTGATTGATTTGGTGTTACCAATGGATTCCTTGTGAAAATTTGTGTGGAAATGGTGTTTATTGTGAATTTGGGACCATTGGGGACAAATGACCAAAATCTGGAAATTTTGTCCATTGAAACTTTGTGCTGGGCAGTCAGTTTTACACGAACATTTTGAATGAACAAATGGTGTCTAAAAATTATGAAACTTTTTAGTCTTAAATTTCACATTCCAAGCTTCAAAATGGATATATAATTTATGTCATTACGTTTTTTGAGCTGGGAGTTATGGTTGTCCAAAATTTGGGATTAAAACTGGAATATGTTTTGGAACAGTATTGGATTTTGAGTAATTCTATTTTTTTGTGGTGAATTCTGGTAATGGTCCATATTTTTCTAGTAAAAAGGACTTAAACATCTTTCATTTGGCTTTGGAATCACCTCATTTCAATTTTTATGGAATTAGTTATGATTTTTGGAAGTTCAGCCAAAAAACAGGATTCTCTTAGCCGTAGCCAAAGGTTATAGACCGCGGCCCAAATGTTTCTGACCTGTTTTTGGCCGTGGCCAGTGGATTTGTGGGCCACGGTTAACCCCCAAAAATCAGTGTTTTGCACCTCTGAAAGGTGGTTTTTGGTATAGTCTTTCCCAACCTTTTAGACATGTATTTAGACTTTGAATAGCCACATAAAGGTTGTGGATAATAACCAACTTTAAGTGTTATAAAAGAAAGAATTTGGGAATAGAGAATAACCCTATGTACTTGCTTTGGTTATAGGGTTTGGTGTTCGTCCTGATCGTGCATAGCTGGTGTCAGAGCACACGTGGAAAGAACAAGGGTAAGGAACTTACTTCTTCTGCATGTATTTGATATTTGTGTTGATGTATTGATGCATGTATTGCTTTGCTTGATTATGTGAAACATATGTAAATGATTGTAGCTCTGTTTCTATTTATGCTATGGCCATGAGTATGTTGTTGAAACATTGAGCATGCAGATATGTCATTGTGTGAGCATGAGTTATGTATTGCAAGCATGTCATGCATTAAACACTTATCTTGCATGCATACTGGTATTTGTTTCCTATTGAGATTCTCTCGAATCTCACCCTCCCTACCAACAGTTAGACAAGGCAAGTGGATCGAGGAGGGAGCAAGCAGCTGAGGGTGGCAAGGACTCCTTCGGGATGTGATTTTGGTTGTTTATTATCATAGTTGGGAGTATTCTATATTTGGTATTTGTATTTGGATTTGAATTTGGGAATGTATATTCGGATATGTATTTAAAACGATATTGTGCAATCCCCTATATGAGAATTTGTAAATGGGCGGATGCACCCTGTAAAGCTTGAGTTAATTAATAGAACTCGGGGTTGCCGGGTATTATGTTGTGCACTCTGATATTTATATGAATGTGATATATCTTCGCGAAGTAATTGTATTCGAAATGTGAATGTGAGACCAGATGTATTAGATTTTGAAAGGTATTTGTGAAAACCCTATCATAAAGATGGGATATTAAATGAGTTTTGTTTAGCCACTATTCTCTAATTCATTTTAATCGCATATTTCGGATATAATTACGGAGGGGGTTACACAAGGGAAGATTATTTGCACAAAGGCAAGATCATTTGCACTAGCATATTTTCACATTTTGGCTTAATTTTGGTACACATAGGGAGACATTTGCACACGGAGGAGATGGATTGAATACAACGGAAGTTTAGTTGCACATAGGAAGGAAAGATGAATTGAAAGTAGTGAAAATATATTGCACATAAGGAATATTGTTTGCACACAGAAGAAGAACGTTTGCCCAAACGAAAGATCGCTTGCACAAAGTATAATTTGCGCATTATGGCTTAGTTTTGGGACACAAGGGATGACATTTGCACACGGGGGAAGATGGATTGCATATAAAGGAAGTTAAGTTGCACATAAAGAAGATAAATTGTATGTAGGGAAGATATCTCGTATGCACTACGAGAAAATTGTTTGTAAAAAGCATAATTTGCACATTCTGACTTAATTTAGGGACACAAGGACATTTTCACACAGGGGTGGACTGCATATAATGGAAGTTAAGTTGCACATAAAAAAAATGTATTGCATAAGGGAAGGTATATTGCACTTAGAAAAGATGAATTACTTGTAGGGAATATTATTGTTTGCATGCATAATGATTTGCATATTCTAGCTTAATTTTGCAATACAAGAGAATATATATTGCACCTAGGTAAGATGAACTGTACGTAGGGAACTGAAAGGACAATTTAGTCATCCTTATATCTATTCACCCTAAAGGACCAAGATTGTTTAAAAAACTTGAGATACCGCTGGATAATAAACTTCTCAAACATGTCCTTTTAAACAATTTTCCCAAAACAAAATTGGATAAGTCTTCATTGAAAATTTTATTAGTGAAAAGGACCTAATAAATTTTTATACATAGAAAAGTGTAGGTACTCTGCAAATTTTGTAGTCACGACTATCAATATTTTAATTTATATCTTTCTTATGATGAAATATAATTTTCAAGGGGGACTTTTCCTTAATTTTTCCTATTATCCATCCCCATTGAGAGTTTTTTTTTGTATTAAAATTTTCAAATTTCATTTATATTTACATATAAATTAAATAGATAAAAAATAATAAGTGAAATTTTTTTTTTCTGGTAAATATTCAATGAAACATAAAGATTTCTTTTTGCCAAAATAAAGGTAGTAATATAATAATGGGCAAAATTTAGGTCAATTGAGTTGTATCTATTTGGTCAATTTCTCTAATTACACTTGTTATTTTGATATTGTCACTTGACAAAATACATATGTGGGCTTGTAAATTCACCTATGAATATACTTGTAAATTTTTGTAAAAACTCTTATAATATAAATTAGGATTTGTATATTTTTATATAGACACTTAGTATTTTATTATTGTTAGTTGTTTTATTTAAAAACATTTAAGTTGTTCTGCAGTAAGCAGTCTCCAAGGTCTTTGGTGCTATTATTAGAACAATTAGAAGACGCTGAATTACATAACCTTCTCTTCGAATTTGTAAAACAAGAGAAATCATCTTTCTTTGTAAAAAAAAAAAATACTCCCTCCATTCCTAAATATAAGACATAGTTGACTTTTTTTTGGAAAGATTAAGAAAATTAAATAAGTCACTTAATCATATCATATGTTGTGTATCTTTAAATTATATATCAGTTTATTAGTCAAACTAATTAGTTTAGAAAAAATATATAAATATAAATATAAATACTTTAAAATAATTTAATTAGCTTCCTTAATTCCTCTAAAAAAATTAACTTTATCTTATATTTAGGACCGGAGAGAGTAAATCATATTGAGACTAATCCAAACTCATTCTATTTTAAATTTCTCATGGTTAGAGTACCAAGCAAGATTTTTTTCCGCAAATAAATTATGCCTGTATATAACAAATATATTTAAATGAACTGGATTCCTGTTTCACTTATATTTTTAACCTTTTGATGTGCATGCCATTAGTCTTTTGAAGGGTTGGACCTTTATCCTTCTTCAAAAGAACCTGAAGGTTCTCTTCCTTGCTCAGCTTCATTCTCTAGCAATGTCTATGGATTTTATATCAGTGCCCTCTGATAAGTAAAATATTTGTATATTTATTTTTTCTTATATGATGATTTTATGGACGATATTTGAGTTTAATATAATAAAATTAGGTGTGATTGATAAATAAATAGTATTTAATAATAATAATAATAATAATAAATGAAAGTACTGTAGCAACAGGATCACTGTAGCAAATGGAAGTTACTGTAATGGCGTCGGACACTGTAGCAACCGCTAGATCACTGTAGCAGCCGCCAGATCACTACAGCAATACTGTAGCACGTGTTATTTTCCTATAAATAGATATCAAGGCCAAGCTCAAAGGAGGAGAAGTAGAATTTTCATTCTCTGACAATTAGAAGTCATTCTTTGATAAGGAGAGATCTGTCCTCTAACAGCTCTGAATAAATTCTGTTATTTCTAGATTTAATTTCATACATTGTATTACTTTTTGCATGCCTCCATCTTAGAAGGCTTAGGATTATATTACATTTTGTATGCCTCCATCTTGGAAGGCTTAGAATTGTATTACAATTTGCATGCCGTCTACATGGAAGGTTTTACTTCCTGAATGGACAGCTAGAATTCTTCGTTTTTCATGCATCTTTTGGTTGTATATATATTTATGTTTGAGAATTTAATATTCAAGTTTATGCAGTATTTATGAGGATTTTATTCTATCTTTATATAATGTCAATTTATTTTGGTTTTGTTTTTAATTTTATCATGAGCTAAATTTTCATTTTCCTAGGATGATGACGTAGCTTACTAATGACGGATTGAATCTTAACTTATTAAATCTAGTTTTAATTTCTCCTTCATGATTGAGTTTTAATTATTGTTCTTAATGCTTTCATTTGATTAGCCACCTTTTGAATGATTTCAATATGCATGTTGAGACTGGAAGGAGATGCATGTGTGTAGATCCTATAATTAAAACCATGACTTCCATATATAATAGGAATATATTCATGTGAGTTGTGTAGTCTTACTGAGTTTCATAAATCTTAATGTATAATTAATTGCTTAAATTCATATAGGAATATTTGGATTAGCAATTAATTATAGAATTGCTTAACCTTGGAAGAGGCTAGTAATTAAATTAGGAAAACTCGATTATCAATCATGTGAAATAAATTGGGCTAAAATAGATAAGTGATTCAATCCAGAATTGGTTAAGTGAAATTTAATCCCTAGGGCTTTATCTCATATTTGCTTTCATATCATCTGCACTCATATTTATTTTTATTTTATTTTATTTTGTACTCTCAATCACCAACCAATCAATCGACTAAATAGAATTAAAATTACTCATTTTGGTACTTAGTGATCAATCCTTGGGGAATGATACTCTACTCACTTCTATATTACTTGATTACGATAGTGTACACTTGCACTATTTAATTGATCATCGGCACCTGTAACACCCTCCTTATATGTGGGCTTGACAATAATTGACCTATTACTACTACTACAAAAAAAAAAAAAGAAATTGTGGCACTTAGAAAGTGTCACATATCAAGACATCACTAAAAGAAGCTATGGCGCTTCCAAACGCTATAGGAAGGATTGTCTTGTTAGCTTTCTTTCATATGACTGGATTTTGAGAGGCCATAAAATGTAATCTAGCCTTAATGTCATCATAAAAATATTTTTAAGTCTAGTCTAGTTCCCCTACCTTTGAGTCCCTTCAGACCATAGCAGACCTTTTACTACAATTTCTGTCAACCTAGTGTCGAGTTAGATGTAATTCTGACCTTGTGCGATAAATCTATCCTCCTCAAATTGCTAATGCTATTATGAAGATTCCTATCTCTTTCATGAATGTCCAAGATAGATTTGTTGGTAGTCTTAGTTCCTCGGGAGAATATTTTGTTAAACATGGTTTTCGTCTATTGACTTCTTCAAACCAGTAGAATTTAAATTATTCCTTCTGGAAGTTTTCATGGTCTCTCTTTTTGCCTATGAAAGATATTCTTTTGATATGGAAATTGCTAAATGAAGCACTGCCTGCCATGGATGTTTTAGCAAAGCATCATCTTACTGTATCAGAATGTCACACCCCTTACTTATTCCGATATTAACCAGAGTAGCAATGAGCAGTTCAATAGGCATTTAGGAATAGCATAAACATACTGATAATATATTCATGATTATATTACAAGAATTCCCCACATGGATTGTACATAATGCTTACAAACTTAAAATATAATAAAAGCCTGTATAGAGCCAACTGCTTCTCCTGGATTGAACCATAACCTCCTGTATTTTCCTCTTGCAGTCCTCTTTTCAGCTTTCACCATACCTCCTATGCCTACCTGTCTAACTGGTTGGTTGGGGGAAGGTGAAATTTGAGAGAATCTCAGTAGTAAACAATTACCATAGTGCATGCATAATATATACTAAGTGCATGACATGTTAGCCTTAACTAGATGCATGCCACATAATAACATTTCTGCATGCTCAATGTTTCATGTATCATACTTATGGCCATGGCATAAATAGAAGCAAAGCTTTATCATTCAAATATGCTCTACACAATCAAGTAAAGCAATCACATGCATCACTACACAAGCATAAATATTAAATACATGCAAGTAGGGTAAGTTCACTACCTGAATTGCCCTTCCCCTACTTGTTTATCGGTCCAATACTTTGTGTCTGGCTCGGGCTACTATCCGATCCTAAAATCTCAAATTTATAATAAATGATTTATTACTCATTCATGTATTATTCTAAACTCATTGTGTTAGTTATCTTTGTCTAAAATCATGAAATTACCAAAATGCCCCTAAGGAACCCGGTCCATACACCCCTTTGTACCCGATCTAAACTGTACTTTACCAAAAATTATAACCCAAACTAATATTACACAATTTCATTTGTAGAATCCATATTTGACTTTGGATTTGGCAAATTCATGATCAAATTACAGAATTGCCCTTGGCAACCACTATGTTAGGGTTTTAGGGGTAAAATTGTCATTTCACACTCTAAAGCCTTCACACTTCATATTATACATGTTCCCTACACAATTTGCCATTTTAAACCTAATGGAATCATCAAAAACACCAAAATCCAGTTCTAAATCCCCAAGCTTCAGCTAGCCGAAACTTTCATTAATTTTGGGAAAAATGAGGTTTTGAGATTTCATTCAACCAAACACCTTTGTTGCACCTCTAATCCCTTGTTTAACCACCTAAACACCTTTAACACATGTTTAATCAAAATTTGGGCAACAACTCTCTTAGAGTTTGGCATTTACCAAATCACAAATTCAACCAATACAAAGCCACAAATCAACCAAAACAACAACAATCTTAAATCCAACAAGATAATTAAGGTTTATGGTTTACCTTTAGTTTCTCTTCCTTCTCTCTCTAAAACTGTGGACTCTCTCTCTCTTCTTCCTCTTGATTTTGTGCTTGCTACATATGTTATTCAAGAAGGATTAGAGATTAGGAGAGAGTTGTGCATGAATTTGGAAGCATAGCATATGAAATCACCACCTACTTACCTTGATTTCACTTGTGCTTCACTCTTTGTTCATGTGTTCTTCAAACTCTCTCTCTCTCTCTCTCTCTCTCTCTCTCTCTCTGTGTTTTGGACGACATATGAGGCCTTTTAAAGGAGATAAGAGCTTTTAAAATATCATGTCTCCACCTCCTCAAATAATATTTTTTTAATTGCAATTAAACACATGATTTTTTTACTTTTGGCTTCATCTTTTCCATTTGGCTTTATGACTTCAAAAAGTCATCATTTATGTTCCAATATGTATTTTCTCTTTTCTTCCTCATATTGGACAAAATGTGTGAGGCTTTGGAAGAGATTAATACCCTTTAAAATATCTCCTTCCACCTCCTTACAATACTAGTATTTAACTACCAATTCACACATGCCAACTTTTTTTTTCTTTTCAACATCTTTTTACTTAGTCACAAATACTCCCTCCTTGCTCTCTTCAATCTTGGCATAAATGTGGTATTGATGGAACCAAATGAGCTTCTTTTATAACCTTTATCCACCTCTTGCAATTACCATATAATGACTCTTTAGTTACAACTTTACTTTTGACTTTTCAAACTTCATTTACTTGGCTAAAATTGCTCCCTCTTGATTAAATGCGAGCCAAGTATTCATTTTCCTTTGCTTTTATTCATGTTGGACGTCCCACACACCAAAAAAAGGGAAAAATAAGGGCTTTGGCTTAAATCTAGCCAAATGACTATTTTGCCCATATATTTTTGTCATTACCTTTTTAATTTCGCATATGGACTCAAAACTGACAGAATTTTCATCAAACTATAAAAATTCATATATTTATTTATAGATATCCAATGTAGTGGTTCCAAAGGCTATGTGACCCTTATAAAGTCTATTTTTAAGGAAAAATATTGCATTTAGCCAACTGAACACACAACATTCCAGAATCATCATTTATTGGACATTACCAAAGAAACTTGCCAGTTTCACTTGCCTGAATTCAAAAATACATAACTCTTAGTGTACAAGTACAAATGATTTATATAGCCATCAAATTAAAGCTTGATATGTCTACTTTTATTTTGAAAAAATTCACATTCATCGGACATCATTTGGTTATCCAAAAACACATGAAAATCTCACTGCCACATAGGAAAACACACTGGCAGCAAATTCCAACTTGTACAATTTGTGTTCCAAACATAGTCATGTTGTGTGTGACTACTAATTGCACTGTTTGGCCATTCCAAATGTGCCAAAATTCATCATGTGTCCCTTTTAATACCACAAAGGTGGAAGGAATTTTGATGATTAAAATTTGGAATGTTACGCAGGAGATTGCCCCTTTGACTGTTCTCATCTTGAATCCTTGGAGCATCTTTTTGTTACTTGTCCTTTTACTAAGGCTATACGGTTTAGAGGTTTGTCTATTCAATTTGGTTTTTCTGATCTAGAATCTCTTAAAAGATGGTTGAAACTTTCATTAATCTCTCTTGATCGTGATAACAAAATGGTTATGATCACCAAAATCATAAAACTTATTTCCATTATCAGGACGAAAAGGAATTAGGCCATTCATCAAAATACCAGGGCCTCCACACTTCCTCTTTGACTGGCTTTGCTTGCTCTGTTGATTCTAATAAGAAAGCTATAGAGTTAAGCCCTTCTATGAGTACTTATAATTTTAGGAGAGTCAAATGTTACTGAATGGACGGAAATATTGGAAAAAAGCAAGTTTCATAAGAAGTCTTGCTGTCAAGCTTGGATTTGCTTTGAAGGACAAGCAATACAATCCTTACTTTAGAAGAACATCTCCTCCCAACCTTTTTTAGCTTTTCTTAGTCTTAGAGCATCCTTACAATAAATACATGAATGGCACCTTATCAATGTCTTGCCTAAACAAACTCTTCAGGTGATTTGTTGGGGGGAAAGATTTCTGCCTCCTGAAGGCGTTAGGAAAGGATCTTTAAGCATCTTATGTAATATCCCAATTTTTGATTAAGGGCTAATCATCATTAGTGTGGATAATTATGCATTTAATTGGGATTATTATGTATTTTGTGGATATATTAATTAATATGTCATAATTGGTGGAAAAATTAGAAGAATGGAATTATTGGTCACAGTTGGTAATTAACGGGGAAATTAATTACTAATTAAGAGAAAATGAGATGTGTAATTAAAATGACTAATGGAGGGATTAAGTGGCTAAGTGGGTGTTTACCTTTGTAAGAGCCAATAGGAAGAGGACATGTGGCAAAAGTGGGCATGAGAGAGTATGTGTGTGTGAGGAAGTCAATAAGGGAATTTTAAATGTTTTTCTCTCTCCTTCTCTCCTCTTTTTCGGCTGCAGCAAGGCTAGAGGGAGTATCATCATTTGCTTCACCTCCACACTCCATCTCTCTCTCATTTTCTCTCTCTCCAATTCGACCTCCATGGTTGGCTAAGAGAGAGAAAGATAAAGCTTGTGATTTGGGTAAGTAAATGACCTCCATTGCTCAAACATCATTCATTAAAGTTGTTCTATGAGTGATAAGCTTCATTCTGATGGTTGTAGCTTATCCATTGGTTGTGGTTTGTGATCACACGAAAATTTAGTTGTTGGAGAATCAAAGAGTATTTTTGGAGAAGTTGAAGAGGTATGTGAAACCAATCTATCTATCTATGTTTCATGCCATTTGAAGTAATTTGTAATTTCTGGAAATTTTGGCTTGAATCCGAAAATTAGTGCCACTGTTCATTTGGTATGTTTTTGGCATGAGAATAGTATCTTGGAATGAGTTTAGGATAGATATATTGATTGGTGATTGAAATGTTATGTTTGGATGAGATTGGTATTTTTTTGATTTAGTTGCCTAAAACCCAAAGCATGATAATGGAGTAGGATTTTGATGATTCTGATGATCCCATTGAGTTTATTGGGTGTTTTTCTGTGGGAGTGGCTTTAGGTAAAGTGTTGTGTCCATTGGGATCAATTGGGCGAGTGTTGGGAAAATGCCTCTGTTTTGCTGCATTTTCTGGTTCTGATAGAATCACTCGAGTGATTTAGGATTCACTCGAGTGAGGGATGAAGCTCACTCAAGTGAGGTTGAGTCTCACTCAAGTACTGTACGTATATTCTGTTTTCTCTTCAATTTTCTGTGTGCTTTCTAGAAAATCCAAGAATGTATAGTTTTACTTACGAGTGAGGGATGAACATCACTCGAGTGAGGGTAAGTCCACTTGAGTGATGGTGTATTTGACACCAAGGACTTGCCTCTCGGGTTGTCACTCACAGTTATGGTGCAAGAGTGTGCCTTCTCACTCGGGGGTATAGGGTATTCACTCGTGTGAGTTGTGTTGTGCTCGAGTGCAGTGAGCCATCTGGGCTACTACCATTTCTCTTGTGCTCTCGGGTTCTCACTTTCTGGACTTCACTCTCAGGTGCTCGAGTGAGGTATTTGGCCTTCACTCGGGTGAGGTCCAGTGTGCTCGAGTGTTGTAGTCTCTAAAAAGTTCTTTGTGCTCTTGGGTGTGCACTCGCCATCCTTCACTTTCTAGTACCTGAGTGCAGAACCGTACCATCACTCGAGTGAGGCCATCTTCACTCGAGTGCCTAAGTAGAAAATTTCAGTTTGGAGCTTCAAAAGGGGATCTTTGGGGATAGTCTTCCAACCTCTTAGGGATATTGTTAGAGGTATTCTTGAGTACTAAAAGAACAATAATGATAACCAATTAAGTGTTAAGAAGTTATTAAGAGTTGGAATAGAGAATTGACTCTTTGTCCCTAATTATGAATATAGGATTTGACATTTGCCCTACTCGGGAGAGACCGGTGCTAGGACTCGCACGGAAGGATCAAGGTAGTGACTCTTCTCTCATGTTGTTTATGATACTTGGTATGCATATTTATCATTGTGAATGTGTTATTGGCCATAGGGCATTACAGCGCGAGCAGTTCAGCATGAGCTGTCGTAGGGGGCAATGCTCATGATACCTACCCTGGCCGATGTATTTGCTACTGTAAGTTCCGAGGCTGTGTTATGGAATCGTAGATTCCTATTTGAGTATCCAGATCGTGGGGCTGCTTGTTGTGAAATGTTTTATATAGATCCCAACTGTGGTGATATATGTGATTTGTCCATGTAGATGTGCAATACAACAAGCAGTTCAGCGTGAGCCGTCGTAGGGGGCGATGCCCATGATACCTACCCTGGCCGTTGCAACTGTTGTTGTGATTGCTGTGTGTTGTATATATGATTTACTTCATGCTTTGATTTTGTGCATATTATGAGTGATTTGTTACTACAGGGATTCTTTAGAATCCCACTCTCCCAAAACATAAATTTTAGACAAGGCTGAAGGATCCAAAGGAAAGCGGGAGACGAAGAGCAGTTAGAGCTCCAGTTTTGGAGTTTATTTTGGTTAATGGTTATCAATGTAAAATTCATTAGATATTTTGTGGTAAATAGTTGTATATTTTGGAAGTATAGTGTATTTTTGTGTAATCCCCAAGATAAGGGAAAAGAATTATTGGCTTTGTGCCTTTGTATAATCCCTTTACTAATTAATGGAACCCGAGTGTGTCGGGAATTTGCATTATACTCTGATATGTATGAATGAAATCAACCTGTACAGGCCATTTATGTTGAAATGTGAGTAAGAGACCATTATGGAACATGTTTTGTAAAAGTTTTTGTAAACCTTGACTTTAGGAAGTTTAATTTTGAATAAGTCTTAAATCATCGTACAGTCTCTAATTCAAACTTAATTACGTATATATGAACGTAAATCTTGGCCTTGTCATGCAGGGGGTTACATTTGTGGTATCAGAGCCAGGTTCCTGGCAAGGTGAGGATTTGCTAGGATAGCTCCCTTTGTTGGCCTTAGTTCTTTGGCTTAAGGTAGCTTGATGATTGATAATTGTTGGTTGTATACACATGATTATTTCTACTGTTTGTGGATATATCTAAGTCTTATAGATTATGTGTATACACTTTCTTTGAAACTGACATGGTGAATCATTGTAGAGTTAAAGGACAACATGGTTCGCCTTAGAGTCAAGCAAGAGGACCTAGAGGTGGAGGAGTTGAATGACAATCCTCATGATCCAATGCGAGAAATGATGGATCTCATACGGGAGCAATGAGACATGATAGCTGAGCTGAGGGAAGAGCTCAGGGAAGAAAAGGCCAAGCGTAATGAGGAAAGGGCCCAGTCAACTCATGAGGAGACTCAAGCAGCGACTCATCAAGAGGAGACAACTGAGGGGTCCAATTGGTCTCATGAATCCCCACCTCACTCGATGCCCAATCAAGAATCCCAAGGGGTACCGACTCGTGAGGAAAGAGACTTGCAATACTGGGTCTTTAAGTTTTGCAAGCATCTACCTCTAGTGTTGAAGAGGAGGTTTGAGGCCCAAGTTGCTGAGGACTGGTTGAATTATCTAGAGAATATTTTTGATGTCCTCGAGTGCTCTACGGAGGTAAAGGCTAAGCTAGCTATGTACAAGCTAGAGGGGGACATAGACCGGTGGTGGCAGAATATCGCCATGACACTTCGAAGCCAAAATGTGCCATTGACTTGGGAGGTGTTCCAAGAAAAGTTTAATGAGAAGTACTTCCCCAAGTCGGTGAGGTTAGAAAAAGAGTCTGAGTTCCTGGCTATCAGGCAGGGGGATACGAAGAGTTTTGATGAGTATCTTTCCCGTTTCGTCTGGCTATCTCGGTACTCTACATATCTCCGGGATAGGGATGATGAGGAGTGGAGCTCCGATATGCTTATCTGGGGCTTGAGGCGTGAACTGAAAAAGAGATTAGCCACTCACCTGTTTACTGACTTCAACAAGGCGGTGGAGTAGTGTAGGATTGTTAAGAACAATCTGAGAGATTTGTACCCAGCTAAGGGTAAAGACAGTCGCAGTGAGCCTAGCATGGCTAATACTTCCCATAAGAAGAAGGGGTAAGGATCCTCATATGGGGGTGGTAACAAGAAGCCCTACCAATCCGAGGGTTGTGGTGATCAGAGATCTCCAGCGGGACCAATGTGCAATCAGTGTAGAAATTACCATTCGGGCATAACCTGTACTAGGGAGGTGACTTGCTTCAACTGCAAACAAGTGGGACACATCTCTACTAAGTGCCCACGATAGCCAATAGAGCAAAGGCCCAGGAATTAGGTTCGAGTATTTGTAATGACACATGAGGAGGCTCGGAAGTCACCTGAACTAATCCAAGGTAAAATCCTTCTCGGTGATAATGAGTTAAATGCTTTGTTTGATTCGGGTGCAAGTCATTCGTTCATAGCTTATGATTGTGTAAAGCGCCTGGGATTACATGTGCATAGACTACCATTTGATTTGGTTGTGTCAACGCCCATGGGTGTCAAGGCTGTGATGGCTGAAGCTTGCTTAAATTGTGTGATAGTTGTTGTGGGTTGGGAGTCTACCATTGATTTGATCTGTTTGCCACTTCAACAACTAGAAGTCATTTTGGGTTTCGACTGGTTGACAGCAAATGATATACTGCTTGATTGTGGTAATAAGAGGATAACCTTCCATAATGTACGATGGGAGAACAATGTGAATGCTAGTTTGAATTTACTTTCAACGGCTAAAGCAGAAAGATATCTTGAGAAGGGATGTCAAGGGTATATGGTGTTCTTCTCTATTCAGAGAGAGTCAAGTGAAGCTTTAGAGACTATACCTGTGGTAAGAGAATTCCCTGAGGTATTTTTAGAGGATCGTAATGGATTGCCTCCAAAAAGGGAAGTGCAGTTCCCAATTGAGATTGTGTATGGAACTGGTTCAATATCGAAAGCCCCATATCATATGGCGCCTAACGAAATGGCGGAGTTGAAAAATCAAATTGAAGAGTTGCTTGAAAAAAGGTTCATCTGACCCAATGTATCATTGTGGGGAGCTCTAGTGTTGTTTGTGAAAAAGAAAGATGGAAGCTTAAGGCTTTGTATCGATTACTGATAACTTAACAAGGTTACTGTTAAGAACAAGTATCCTCTCCCAAGAATTGATGACCTGTTAGATCAATTGTCTGGCTCATGTGTATTCTCCAAAGTTGATCTAAGGTCGGGATATCATCAGTTGCATGTGAAGGCAGCGGATGTTCCGAAGACTGCTTTCAGAATGAGGTATGGGCATTATGAGTTCCTTGTGATGCCCTTTGGGTTGATGAATGCACCGGCGGTATTCATGGACTATATGAACTATGTCTTCTGACAGTATCTTGACCAGTTTGTGGTTGTGTTTATCGACGACATTTTGATATACTCTAAGAGTATAGAAGAGCATGAGCAGCATCTGAGAATAGTGCTGAGAATTTTGCGGGAAAAACAGCTCTATGCAAAGTTGAGTAAGTGTGAGTTTTGGCTTATGGAAGTGAAGTTCCTTGGCCATGTGATCTCACGAGATGGGGTATCAGTGGATCCCAGTAAGGTGGAAGCAGTACTTGATTGGAAAAGGCCAGAAACTGTTTATGAGATTCGCAACTTTCTAGGTCTTACTGGTTATTACCGGAGGTTCATTTAGGACTTCTCGCATATTGCATTGCCGATGACCAAACTCACGAGGAAGGATCAACCGTTCTTGTGGGATGAACGTTGTGAGCGGAGTTTCACTAAGCTGAAGGAAAGATTGACTACAGCACCAGTGTTGATTATACCTGATCCAGTGAGGCTTACGTTGTGTACAGTGATGCGAGTAAGCAGGGGTTAGGGTGTGTTCTGATGCAGCAGGGACGTGTGGTGGCCTATGCCTCTCAACAACTGAAACCGCATGAAATGAACTACCCCACTCATGATCTAGAGCTTGCGGCAATAGTGTTTGCATTGAAAATTTGGCATCATTACCTGTATGATTTGACTGTGGAATTGTACTACGACCACAAAAGTCTCAAATATCTGTATGATCAGAAAGAGTTGAACATGAGATAGCGTCGGTGGATGGAGTTGCTGAAAGATTATAATCTGGAGATCAAATATCATCCAGGTAAGGCTAATGTCGTCGTGGATGCTTTGAGTTGGAAGACGGTATTAGTGGCAACGATTATGATCCAAGAGAAGAAACTGATAGAGGATTTTCGGGATTTAAATCTCTCCAATGATATCCTCTGTGCTAATTATGGTGTAGTCCAAGGGGAGAATGACCTGAGGACTGAAATTGAAGAAGCTCATATGCATGATGAGCGAGCCCAGTCGATCCGAGCTATGATTGAGCGAGGAGAGACGCGAGACTAGGACTTGTCACCAAGTGGACTGGTGCGTTACCAGAAGAAAATCTACATTCCACTGAAGGCTGACTTAAGGTTGAAAATTCTTGATGTATGATTGCGCGAGGAGAGACGCGAGACTAGGACTTGTCACCAAGTGGACTGGTGCATTACCAGAAGAAAATCTACATTCCACTGAAGGCTGACTTAAGGTTGAAAATTCTTGATGAGGCTCATAAGAGTCAGTATACTCTTCACCCCGATATGACCAAGATGTATCACAACTTGAAGTCTATGTACTGGTGGCCAGGGTTGAAGAGTGATGTGACTAAGTATGTGGTGCGGTGTATTACCTGTCAAAGGGTGAAGATTGAACACCAAAGACTGCCAGGATTGCTTCAGAGTCTTGAGATTCCAGAATAGAAGTGGGAGAGTGCGACCATGGATCTAGTGGTGGGTCTGCCCAGGATCAAGAACTATGATGCAATCTGGGTGATTGTTGATCGACTCATGAAGTCTGTGCACTTCATACCTATCAACACTAGCTATTCTCCTAATAGGTTGGCTGAGATATACATTAAAGAGATAGTGAGACTCCATGGTACACCGAAGAATATTATCTCCGATAGAGATTCTCGGTTAACTTCAAGATTCTGGAGGGCTTTGCATGAAGTTATGGGTACTCAATTGAGGTTTAGTACGGCCTACCATCCTTAGACAGACGGACAGTAAAAAAGGACTATCCAGACTCTTGAAGATATGCTGAGAGCATATGTCCTTGACTTCAAGGGAAAATGCGATTACTATCTTCCATTGGCTGAGTTTGTGTACAACAACAGTTACCATATGAGCATTCAAATGGCTCCGTATGAGGCATTATATGGGAGAAAGTGCCAGTCACCGTTGTGCTGGAATGAATTGTCTGAGAGGAAGTTATGCAGGCCAGATCTTGTTGAGGAGACTTCTGAGCATATCAGAACTATCAGAAAGAGGATCCTTGCAGTACAGAGTCAACAGAAGAGCTATGCTGATAAGAGGAGAAGACCTCTTGAGTTTGAAGTGGAGGATCATGTTTTCTTGAGAGTATCTCCAGTCACAGGCATTGGGAGAGCAATCAAGCAGAAGAAGCTGAGTCCGAGATATATTGGTCCATTTGAGATTCTGGCAAGAATCGGGTCGGTGGCATATCGGATAGCCCTACCCCCGAGTTTGAGTCGATTGCATGACGTATTCCATGTCTCGCAGCTCAAGAAGTACCAACCAAACCCTAAGCATATCATTGAGTATAGAGAGGTTGAGTTACAAGATAACTTCACTTATGCGGTAGAGCCAGAGTGTATCATCAATCGAGAAGAGTGGAGGCTCAGGCATTGAAGCTTACCATTTGTGAAGGTGGTCTGGAACCGAATATCTCCGAGGGAAGCAACTTGGGAGGCAGAAGCGGACATGAAGAAGCGATTTCCTGATTTTATGCCCCATAATGTGTAACAAATTTCGAGGACGAAATTTATTGAACGAGGGGAGAATTGTAATATCCCAATTTTTGATTAAAGGCTAATCATGATTAGTGTGTATAATTATGCATTTAATTGGGATTATTATGTATTTTGTGGCTATATTAATTAATATGTCATAATTGGTGGAAAAATTGGAAGAATGGAATTATTGGCCATAGTTGGTAATTAATGGGGAAATTAATTACTAAGAGAAAATGATATGTGTAATTAAAATGGCTAATGGAGGGATTAAGTGGCTAAGTGGGTGTTTACCTTTGTGAGAGCCAATAGGAAGAAGACATGTGGCAAAAGTGGGTATGAGAGAGTATATGTGTGTGAGGAAGTCAACAAGGGAATTTTAAATGTTTTTCTCTCTCCTTCTCTCCTCTCTTTCAGCTACAGCAAGACTAGAGGGAGTATCATCATTTTCTTCACCTCCATACTCCATCTCTCTCTCATTTTCTCTCTCTCCAATTCGTCCTCCATGGTTGGCTAAGAGAGAGAAAGATAAAGCTTGTGATCTGGGTAAGTAAATGACCTCCATTGCTCAAACATCATTCATTAAAGTTGTTCTATGAGTGATAAGCTTCATTCTGATGGTTGTAGCTTATCCATTGGTTGTGGTTTTTGATCTCACGAAAATCTGGTTGTTGGAGAATCAAATAGTGTTTTTGGAGAAGTTGAAGAGGTATGTGAAACCAATCTATCTATCTATGTTTCATGCCATTTGAAGTAGTTTGTAATTTCTGGAAATTTTGGCTTGAATCCAAAAATCAGTGCCACTGTTCATTTGGTATGTTTTTGGCATGAGAATAGTATCTTGGAATGAGTTTAGGATAGATAGATTGATTGGTGATTGAAATGTTATGTTTGGATGATATTGGTATTTTTTTGATTTAGTTGACCAAAACCCAAAGCATAATAATGGAGTAGGATTTGGATGACTCTGATGATCCCATTGAGTTTATTGGGTGTTTTTCTGTAGGAATGGCTTTAGGTAAAGTGTTGTGTCCATTGGGATCAATTGGGCGAGTGTTGGGAAAATGCCTCTGTTTTGCTGCGTTTTCTGGTTCTGATAGAATCACTCGAGTGATTTGGGATTCACTCGAGTGAGGGATGAAGCTCACTTGGGTGAGGTTGAGTCTCACTCGAGTACTGTGCATATATTCTGTTTTCTCTTCAGTTTTCTGTGTGCTTTCTGGAAAATCCAAGAGTGTATAGTCTCACTTGCGAGTGAGGGATGAACATCACTCGAGTAAGGGTAAGTTCACTCAAGTGCTGGTGTATTTGACACCAAGGACTTGCCTCTCGGGTTGTCACTCACGGTTATGGTGCAAGAGTGTGTCTTCTCACTCGCAGGTATAGGGTATTCATTTGAGTGAGTTGTGTTGTGCTCGAGTGTAGTGAGCCATCTGGGCTACTACCATTTCTCTTGTGTTCTCAGGTTCTCACTTTTTGGACTTCACTCTCAGGTGCTCGAGTGAGGCATTTGGCCTTCACTCAGGTAAAGTCCTGTGTGCTCGAGTGTTGTAGTCTCTGAAAAGTTCTTTGTGCTCTCGGGTGTGCACTCGCCATCCTTCACTCTCTAGTACCCGAGTGCAAACCGTACCATCACTCGAGTGAGGCTATCTTTACTCGAGTGCCTCAGTAGAAAATTTCAGTTTAGAGCTTCAAAAGGGGATCTTTGGAGATAGTCTTCCAACCCCTTAGGACTATTGTTAGAGGTATTCTTGAGTACTAAAAGAATAATAATGATAACCAATTAAGTGTTAAGAAGTCATTGAGAGTTGGAATAGAGAATTGACTCTTCGTCCCTAATTATGAATATAGGATTTGACATTTGTCCTATTCCGGAGAGACCGGCGCTAGGACACGCACGGAAGGATCAAGTTAGTGACTCTTCTCTCATGTTGTGTATGATACTTGGTATGCATGTTTATCATTGTGAATGTGTTATCGGCCATAGGGCATTACAGCGTGAGCAGTTTAGCGTGAGCTGTCGTAGAGGGGCAATGCTCATGATACCTACCCCGGCCGTTGTATCTGCCGCTGTATGTGCCGAGGCTGCGTTATGGAATCATGGATTCCTATTTGAGTATCCAGCCCGTGGGGCTGCGTGTTGTGAAATGTTTTATATAGATCCCAACTGTGGTGATATATGTGATTTGTCCATATGGATGTGCAATACAGCAAGCAGTTCAGCGTGAGCCGTTGTAGGGGAGGCGATGCCCATAATACCTACCTCGGCCGTTACAACTATTGTTGTGATTGCTATGTGTTGTATAGATGATTTACTTTCATACTTTGATTTTGTGCATATTATGAGTGATTTGTTACTAAGGGGATTCTTTAGAATCTCACTCTCCCAAAACACAAATTTTAGACAGGGCGGAAGGATCCAAAGGAAAGCGGGCGACGAAGAGCAGTTAGAGCTCTAGTTTAGGAGTTTATTTTGGTTAATGGTTATCAATGTAAAATTCATTGGATATGTTTTGGTAAATAGTTGTATATTTTGGAAGTATAGTGTAGTTTTGTGTAATCCCCAACATAAGGGAAAAGAATTATTGGCTTTGTGCCATTGTATAATCCCTTTACTAATTAATGGAACCCGAGTGTGTCGGGAATTTGCATTATACTCTGATATGTATGAATGAAATCAACCTGTACAGGCCATTTATGTTGAAATGTGAGTAAGAGACCATTATGGAACATGTTTTGTAAAAGTTTTTGTAAACCTTGATTTTGAGAAGTTTAATTTTGAATAAGTCATAAATCATCGTACGGTCTCTAATTCAAACTTAATTACGTATTTACGAACATAAATCTCGACTTATGTTGTGAAGGGGGTTACATCTTATACGAGGACATCTCTTCTTTCCTTTCCCATTTTAATTTTAACAATGTTTTATTTTCAAAGTCATTAGATAGTCATGTTAGAAATATTCTGCAATCATGTTCTTGAATGATTATAGAAATTTGATATACAAACCTTTGATCTTTAATGCATTTGGATTTTTAACCAAAAATAAATAAAAATATTTTTAAATTTAAAATTTAGAAAATGGCTATGAAATGGAGAGAAATGTTAAGAAAAGAGGAGATAAAAAAGTGAATCTTTTCTATTTTTTACTATTTAATAGTTTATTTAAAATATTTGAAGTTTAAATTATCAAAGTTCAATCGGAGCGAGTAATACCGTAAAACACTAAAATCTCAGGTTTTAAAAAAATTCGTTCACATGTGAGTTCAAACAAATGTAAATTGTTCAAATAATGCTTACATTATATATTAGATTGTTATTAATTAATAATTAATAATAGAGGATCTAGATCTCTTCGTTTTATTCCTCTATAATTGAAATAGATGGCATGGCATCTATTACCTCAACAAACTATTATTAATTCGAAGAGGATGATGCTATGGTCATATAACATATATATAGTATCTGAAAAAAAAAAAAGATACTTATTTTTTATTTTTTATATAATATGAAAATAAAAAAATCAACTTATTTCTAATTGATAAACAATGTGACTATAAATTTTATTATATAAGAATAAGATGCTATAATATATATAATGAGAGGTCATAAACATGAGATTTTAAATTTGTGTTTGGGTAGAAGTAAAAAAACATATTTGAGAGAATTACCTCTAATTAAATCTATAGTATGATCTAGCTTTAAAAAAGTAAACCCTTGATTGAAATAAAAAAATCATTAGAAACATACACTAGCATTACGATAAAATTATTTTTGTAGATATCTAAATTAATATATAGCATTCTGGCAAAAAAAATAAATAAATTAATATATAGCATAATTAATAGAAGAATTATAATCAAGTCCCGCTTAAAAAAATGAAAAACTGATCTTATGAGATTGTTAATTACATTCCTTAAATTGTCAATTCACATCTTTAGAGTTATAAACAGGGTCATTTATTTATTTTTTCTTTTAGACGGAGCTGAATGTAATTTCCCTCGTTAATTTGACCCCCACGTTTGAGTTTCACTTCTCGGGATTCGGAAGTGTAGAATAGTCCCTGATCGTATTCAGGCGACAATGAAATGAAGTGGAGCCCACTCCATACGATTATGACCTTTTGCTTTTCAGTAACTGTTTATCAACTGTATCCCCGTGACCACTCCACCGACTTTACTCTTGGTTAAGTAATTAATTATGGGAACATTACTAAAACATTCTCGATTACATTATTTATTTTCAAAAAGTACTCAAGGACCCGTGTCATTTAATAGGTTTACTCTTTTTCAGCTATGTATATAATATATTTTCAGTTATATGCAAATACCTCCTGTATTATTGAAATCGCTTACTGATTGAATTCTTGCTTCTTGTCTAAAAGGAAAAAAAGGCTTCTACAATGGTTAGACCAACCCACCAGTTTGATCGACCAAGTACGGTTCAGCTCGTCGTCAAGTTCTTAACTAGACCAAACAATGAGCTACCTAATCTAGGTCATCCATAGAAACAAATCAGACTTTAGGTTAGGCTCTAGTCTATTCTGGTATGTCCATTATGCAATTCTACAATCTTTTTCTCCTACATCGAATCCTTTTTATATATCTTCCAAGGATACTTTAGTTAAAGTGACACAGGTCAATACAATAATGACAAATAATCAACATCACCAATTTTTCTAATCTATATGAATTAGTTAACTAAATCTTATAGAAGTTAAGAAAAATAAGGGCTCAAAGGCTCGAACTTTTAACTTTATTTTTAAAAATTTGGCCAAAGACTCCCTCCAAATCTGAAACTTTGTTGATCTTTTAATGATTTCTTTTTAATATAGTTGATCTTTTACCAAAAAAAAAAAAAAAAGCTTTGTTGGATCGACTCCCATGATTTTTTAATTGAAAATTCAATTAAGTGAAAATTGTTAGAGTGGTTGAAAACCCAATTGGGGGATGTGAATTGGGTGTCACAAAAATTTTGCATTTTAAGCAAATACACCAAGTGAGCTAAGAAGAGCGTATTAATTGAGAAGATATAGATGAAAATGAGGAAGAATAATACAAAACAAGTTTATCCTGGTTCGGTCTCTATAGACCAATGTTCAGTCCTCAGACATTTCTGAGATATTCAATCCACTATATTTTCTTAAGTTTAACTGGATACTTAAAAACCTTTACAACCCACATGTTTATCCTATGGGTACTTGTGAACCATTTACTCTCCCTTCTTACCATTCGTAAAGGATACAATGTAAGACTAAAATCACCCGATTGTTAATCCAAACCTTTCAAGCAATGGATGCTTATTTAGTATGTTCTCTCAACAGAAAGAATTATGTAAATCTCTTAAGCTGGGTGCATTCTCTCATAGAATAGTAATGATAATCTCTTTAGCTTATTATTTGAGTGGCACCTAATTTTATTTTGTTCATTCTTCATCATCTTCTTTTTTTTTGAATTACAATGACAAGAGAAGCATTCTCTTGAGAGTTTCGACGTACTCAAACAGAAAACAACGTTAAACAATACGCATAGAAAAGCCAAATCTTAGCTTAAATCTGCTAACATTTGGATCAAACAAAAACCTGGAGGGTGGTAAAGTAAGGATAGGTCATTGTTTGAATCTAGAGCCGCTTTTGCCAACAGATCTGCACATGCAATAACCTCTCTGTGCGAGTGATGAATCTCCAAATCCCAATTTCGGTATATTAAACCCCTGATTTCCTCTATTTCACTGTGAAGAGGATGATAGGGACCCCCTGCCTGAAAGAGTAACTGAAGTGCTTCGGTTGAGTCAGTGTACAGCCTCACCTTCATGAAATTCATGGATTTACAAACTTGTAATCCGATCAAAATAGCCTGGAGTTCTGAAGTTGTGGACCCAATGGAGAACCCTGAGTGCTTTTGAAAACCACATATCCAAGCCCCTGAACTGTCGCATACAATGCCTCCAATAGCAGAGTGCCGATGCTCGTCTAAAGCCGCATCCACGTCAACCCGTACATAGCCATTTGGTGGAGCGATCCACCTATCTTAGTCTCTATCTGGAACTCGTAGTATCTTGTGTCTGAAACGTCCCTCTTCTATGCCTTCGTGAAGGAAATGCAGTCCTCTATGTAAGAGTTGTTGTGTCTGATCGCAAGATCCTTCAAAAGCTCTTCTGCATCTGTTCTTCCATAAGAGCCAGCACAAAGAACCAAAGACCCTTAGCCAGGGCCATTTCGATACTTTGCCGCTTCCAGGGGAGTGCCTCATGTTCCATTTGATCCAGACCTGCAGATTGCTAGAGAAAAAAACAGAGTGATATATTGGGTTAGTACAAGAAAGCCACACACTACTAGCAATCTCACAATCTCTCAAGGAATGAATAGGTGTTTCCTCATAGTTGCACTCAAAAGGACACTCGGAGTTTATCCTCACATCCCTCTTAGCTCGAACTGAATTTGTAGGGATTCTCTCTTGGAACAATTGCCACATAAAATACTTGACTTTCTCAGGGATTGGTCATCTCCAGATACGTTGCCAGAAAGGATCCGGCGTCTCAGAACGTGACAAATAAATCATTGAATAAGCTGATCTTATGCTGAAGTTACCATCAGATGATTCTCGCCACCAAAACAAATCATGACCCGTTAGGGAAGGAAGGGGAATGCACTTGATCTTTTCAATCACCCACCACGGTAAGAACATGGCCCATTTGTGCAAGTCCCATCTTCCGTCTGAACCGACAAATTTGCTGACCATTTCGTCCAGATTGATTAGGTTCTGATTCTTGTCAATGTAGTACATGAGTGGTTGGTCAAGATTAATCTAAAGATCCCACCAAGCATTCGTTGAATTACCGCTCCGGAGTTTGCTGCCTACAGCTTTCCTGAATAAATCCCAAACAGTCGTGATCGCGCTCCAAACAGCCGACTGAGATCTTTTCCTTTCAACCCTTGGGAATCTATCATCTCCACATCCATATTTTGCTTTGAGGGCTCTCACCCATAAGGCATTGGGCCTAGTAATTAGATTCCAGCACAGTTTCATAATGAGGGCTTCATTCTGGCTTGCAAGGTCTTTAATACCAAGACCGCCTTCTTTCTTGTCCTTTTTAATTGTCTCCCAGGAAATAAGATGCATTTTCTTTCCTTCTTGCCCTTGGTTCCAGAAGAAGTTCCTATTCAATCTCTCCAGATCCTGAAGTACCCCTTTGGGAAGGATGGTGGTTTGCATCTGATGAAAAGAAAGAGAAGAAAGAACAGAATTAATCAGAACCGTTCGGCCTGCCACACTTAAGAATTTGCCCTTCCAATTTGAAAGTCTCTTTTGAACTTTAGAAACTAGCGGAGCATATGTCAGCTTGGTTATTCTTTTATGCAGAAGAGGAACCCCCAAGTATTTGCCCAGGTCCGCTGAGATGGTGATGCCTAGTGTTTGTCCCAGTTCTAATGCTCTGTGGAATTGAACATTCCTGGAAGCAAAAATTTTTGATTTTGGAAGACTGATACGATGCCCTGAAACTCTGCAGAAGTAAGCCATCAAATCCCTGATTTTCTCCATCTGGTTTAAAAAAGCCTCGCTGAAGAAAAATAGATCATCTGCAAAGAAGAGGTGAGATAGCTCTGGGCCTGACTGACTAAGCTTGAGAGGCTTCCATCTTCCTTCATCCACTTCATGATTGATTAGCTGGCTAAGCCTCTCCATGCACAAGATGAACAAGTAGGGACTCAAAGGGTCCCTTTGGCGAACACCTCTCGTTGGATGAAATGGATCTGAAAGAGCACCATTCCATACAACTCTCATGGAAGTAGAGGACACGCACATCATCAAAAGCGTCACAAAGTGCTCATTCAGACCAAGACTATGAAGATTGAACCTCAGGAAATCCCAATCTAATCTATCGAAAGCCTTTTCCATGTCCACTTTTATAGCTACGTAACCCTTCTTCTTCCTGATTGTTCGCATTGTGTGGATGGCTTCTTGCGCTAGGATGATGTTATCACTACTTTGCCTACCCTTGATGAAGCTGCACTAGGTAGGATGAATTAAGGATTCCATCACTGACCTCAACCTATTAGCGAGGACCTTACTCAAGATTTTGTAGGTTACATTACAAAGAGAGATGGGTCGAAACTCCTTGATCGAGGTTGGTTTTTCCACCTTAGGGACCAGAGTGATGTGAGTCTGGTTTATGTCTTTTACTTTGGTTGGGTCTCTAAAGATGGAAAAAATAAGGTCACAAATCTTCGGACCCACAGCATTCCATTGAGACTGAAAGAAATTAGGCTGTAACCCATCAGGCCCCGGAGCTTTGAAAGCCCCCATCTCAAAAGCAGCATTCTTGATTTCTACCACAGAGACATCTCTCTAAATGTGAGAAAGTTGAGAATTATTTAGGGCAAGGAAGTTAGCCGGCCAATCTGACACATTTAGCACCGCTTGGTCAGAGGATTATATATCCTTGAAGTAGGAGAGAGCGGATTGCTTAAGCTCCTCTTGATTGGTAATCCAATCTCCCTGAGAATTTTGAAGAGCCTCAATTCTGTTCTTTTTCCTTTTAATTATAGCAGTGGAGTGGAAGAAGCTTGTATTTTTATCCCTGAACTTGAGCTACTTGCATCTTGACTTTTGGTACCAGAGGAGCTCTTCTTGATTCACCACCTTGATATATTCCTTCCACAATTTAGCTTCTAACTTATAAAGGCCTGCATGAGGATGATTCGCTATTTCCCGATCAACACCTTCCAAGTGCTTGAGCAGGCTGTTTTTCTTTTTAGGGATGCTGCCTATGACATTCTTGTTCCACCATAAGACACTATTCTAGAAAATATTGTAGCCTGAAGACCAATCATTATTATGCCAAACAGAACTCACTAAATCAGAGAAGCCCTCTTCAAGACACCAGGCCGCTTGATATCTGAAATGAGCTATGGAGGAGGCAGCCCTCAAAGTTCCGGAAGCTACCACTAGGACTCTATGATCAGATTTGTAACGAAGGTGATGATAGACTTTGTGATTAGGATGAGCCAACTCCCATGATATATTACAAAAGGCCCAATCAAGTCTTTCCTTGGTGTCATTTCTTGACCAGGTGAATTTGTCGCCTACCACTGGTAATTCCAAGAAGCCACAGTCATGGACACAATTACGAAAAGGTGATAAGGATCTAGCATGGATAGAAGCACCCCTCATTTTGTCCGAAGGATTTAGGAAGGAATTGAAATCACCAAGCACCAGCCAGCCCTCAGTTACAAAACCTGCCAAACTTCGAAGAGAAGACCACAAATCTTGCCTAAAGCTCCATCTAGGATCCCCATATACAAAGGTAACGCAAAAACTCTCGCCTGATTTCCTGTCACTCATACGGCAATGAAGAAGCTGAGTATTTGAAAAGAGATATTCCACAGAGACCTCGAAATCATTCCACAGGACCCATATACCCCCAGCATAGCCCATTGATTCAACCCTTATCCAATTGTGGAAACCTAGTTTCCGAACCACTAAGTCCGCATGAAAACCACTGACTCTGGTTTCTAAAAGACATATTACAGATATCTGATGTTTGGCAACAATATCACGTAGGATACGAGGAAAGGATTTGCTACAAACCCCTCTACAATTCCAGCTAGAGATAATCATAAAAACTAAATAAGCTAAGGACAGGAAGAAGAAAGTTACTTGTCAGGGGGTATACGACCAGAGCCTGACCTGCTCTTGTGCTTGGCCTCTCTTAAATTCCTATTAGCTTTGCCTTTTACATTTGGCTTTGTATCCAAAACGTGAGCAACCTGACTTGGGGCTGATGGAGTTTCTGGAACAATTGAGGGATCTGATGCCATGGTCATTATAATTAAAGCCTTCTCATGAGTTTGCAATTTCAAAGCTTCAATGAGACTAGAATCCTCGGAAGGTACCACCGAGTTGACTACAAGAGGTACCGCCGAGTCTTTAGGTTCAGGTGCAGACTCATAGTTTAATTCCTGAGCAGGGACGGCGTCAGTTAAGATTCCAGCATTCGACTTATTTGGAGATAGGAGTTCCTTCTCAATGTCAACCGAAATTGTTGACAGGGAATCCTTCAGTTCTTGACCCAAAGGGATGATAGCATTGGAATGAGGTGAGGTCAATGAGCCCACAACAAGATGGTGAACACGTGGATTGGCTTGACTTTTCCTCGGCTGGGCAGTGAGATGGACCGAAGGAGAACTTGCATCGGTTTCCAGCGCATGAGCCTTGTGGGCTTGTGGAATGAGAGAACTTATTTCAAAATGTATATCTTTATGGGCTTTAGTCTCACATGCTGATATAACATTAAGCCCAATGTTGTCCACAATTCCCTTTTCTTTAATGCGAAATTCCTGCCTCGTGGGTTGTGCCAATTTAGCTTTTAAGTTGCCTTTTGGTTGAACGCTGACCCTATCATTGTTCCTTCTTCCTTTCTCATTTGAAATTCCTTTCCCGTTTTCTATCCTCGCCACTGGGAGCACCCCGTCACGTGAGACAATCGGATTTTTTTGCTCAAAATTTCCTTCATCATCCATGTCAGAGATCGCTTTGAATCTGGAGTTTTGAGATCTCATCCCCATATTTCTGTCAGAGCTGAACCCATACCAACCCCCTGCAGCGCCGCCCCTACTGTTTACCTTCCTTGGGTTGCGTGAATTTTTCTGGCCACCGACTAGCATCCAAGGGCCGAAAACATCTTCCTCCTCCGGTGAGTCTTTTTCCGGTGATATAACCTGAACTGTTTTAGTGGATTCTGTCACTGTGTTTTCCTTTTCCTGGGAAACTGAATCTTTCTTTCCCCATGAGCAGTGATCCTTCTTGTGACCATATTTCCACAGGAGAAACAAATCAGATCTAATCCTTCATATTCGACATTGAAGATAGTGGACGCCACTATGACTCTAGGCACCAAGCGTTTTTGGAGATCCAATTCAACGTAAAGCCTGGCGTACCTACCTCTCGTCACTACACCTTGCGAGTTATCGTGAACGTTCAGGGTATGTAAATCCACTTTGAGAGTTTTACCTATCAAATCACCAAGTCTCTCAATGAATTTTTGGGAGTAGTATATGAGAGGTATATTTGGGATTCTAACCCAAGTGGCAACTTTCCCCAGCTGATTACGGAATGGGTCAAAATATGGAGACCATTTTTGAACCAAAACTTTGTGCTGCGCTATCACCCACGGACCTTCCAATATTATACGCCTGTATTGAGCACTCCAGTTGTCTGGGCTAGTGAATCTCACAACATAATAGTTGTTGGGTAAGTCCACTAATTCAAACTCAGTAAACTTCCACACTCTGCATAACATTTCTTTCAATCTGTGGAGATGGAAACGGGCGCCCAGCACTGTGATAATTAGAGAGTTGTTCCACAGTTGGCAAGCTTCATTGTATTCCTCTTCAGATATTTCCAGCGAAGGATAAATGTTCATGAGATTTTTGGTTTCCTCTGAAGGTTCTGGGATCTTCCATGATCTGTTCTGTAAGTCTGATGTTAGTGAGTCTTCACTACCAGAGAAAGATGCATGTGAAGTCCCATTGAAATCTGATTTAACCCTCAATAACAAGTCCTTATAGGAGGGTAATTTCAGAGATGCAGATGGCTCTGAGTGGTTCCCCTGTTTTGCACTCTGTTCTAAAACAGCCACAGTTGTTGAGGTCGCCAACATATCAGATCTGGATCCAATAACTGTTTTGGTAGCAAGCTCGTTGTTGATCTGATTTAAATCATCATGCGCTTTGGGCACATCCAGTGATTTATCAGTCAAGCTTGTGACGTCCGGCGATCTATCCGGTGGTATCTTGTGAGAGACAACTTCAACCATTGAAAGACGGCTCGAGTTCCAAGAGAGAGAAAAATTTCAAACAGTTTCTTCTTCTTCTTCATCATCTTCTAATGTTGAATACTTCTCCTTTTACAGATAGATGGCATTTGGTGACCGTGAGAGAAGTTTAGTTATCCGTTAGAGATACCGGTCTTCCTATTAAATTTTTCTTCTACTTTCATGTTGTAATATAACTGTTGGAATTAGCCGTTGGAAACTTATGATAAAAAGCAACGTAACTTTCATAAAATTATATCTGTTGGAAATTTAATCCATTGCTTCGTGCCTATAAACTTGTTAATCCTTATAAAAAAATAAGTTAATAGACATGTATGATTAGTTTTGATAATAACAAATATCAAAATAAAAAATTTGTATTATATATTTATATATCTTCGACAAAACTTGGGTTGATAATTTAACTGAATCCATTTGGAATTGTTTGCTGAGTTCCTCCCTTTTCTTTTATTTGCACATGTATATTCCTTAAGAAGTATTTCTAAAATTTAAGTCACTTACTTGTCACTAAATTACTTACAAGGTCTTCAATTCTCATACTCTTAAATAAAAAAACATTCTATAATAAAACATTCAATTATCATAATACATGTTTAAAAAGTTCGTGGCACCATCCAAAATATAAAAAAGGTTAGCAATGATCAACATGACAATGAACACTAATTACCCCCTCCCTCTTCTTAGCTTTACACATTGTTAGAAAATCATCATTTCAATAGTTTCAAGGCAAAATCAAGGGGATTCACGTCTCCTCACGGAAGGGAAAGTTGAAGACCATGGTGCAATGAACTTCATCAAATAAAATGAGCCAGACAATAACCACCACAGCCCATAAAACCACTAGCCTCCAACCTTACAGTGTCTTCCAAATCATTACTTAATACCTACACACACACTGGCACCTAATAAGCTTCTAAAAGAGTGAGCATATAACGAACAATATCCACCACTATAAAAAGCCACTCACATCCCGCAAGTTAGGGATCATCTGCAAAAAATGATTTTCTAGATATTGGTTACAATAATATGCATATAGACATAATGCATAAAAAAAATACAGACTTCAAGGTTTGCACTCAAGATACCATGCTATATATAATAGCATGCCTCGTTAATTAACAATAGCTATAGTTGTGGACATAAATATTAGACCTACTTTAGCTATTGCAATACACATGACAAATGTCTAGCAAAGATCATAATTTTCAATCATGTCCAACAAAGATCATAATATCCAACCATGTTAATTAACAATCGGAATTACTTCCTCAGGCTGGGTACACACACAACAATGCTAAAAAAACTTGAGCCTTCTAATTCCAGTTAGCCACATGATATACAAAAAAAAAAGGGTCACAATAATACCTCCTCCATTGCCTCATTGAACTCATCCACAAGGTTTGCACATTCAGTATAAGCAGCCATACTTATGCTAGAATTAGGGAAATCTAGATTGTATTTGTTTAGCTTCAATTTGAGTAAAAATCTCTTTTCAATCAGATGGTCCAGCTCATCTGGAAATTCATACCCACAACCCTCCTGCTTGAAGCCAATCAGTTATAGTAATAAATGTGCAACCCCTTAAAAAGTGCCACACTCATCATAAGTCAATAAGGACTAATTAACATCTATTACCTTATCAAGTGTTGCCTTCAACTGTGATGCGATGGTTTGGAACAACTCACATGCAAACTTGTTCAAGAAAACAACTAAGGCCTTACTTGAACCATTTGAAACTGTGTAATAAACCTTGAGCCTGAAATGAAAAATTATACACTTTTAATCTCACCACATATCACCACGTTATGCACCTCACTTTTAAACATAACAATTATCCAATACTCTTACTTCGGTTCAACTAAATGAGGTGCCTTCTTGCAAGTGGAGCAGCTTATTCTCCCATTTACAAACTTAGGCTTAATCACATACTTGGAACACCCCTCATAAAACCACCCATGGTGTGTATCAAGCTTGATCACCACATAGTAAATAAGGAAATAATCATTTTGTCACACATTAAAAAAATGAGCACACAAAAAGTTACTATAAAGAACATAAAGCAAATAAACAAACTAATATGTCAACTTTCGACAATTATTACCAATTTCTGGCTATGGATCTCAAAAATTTGTACCCTTGGGAAAGCAAACAGCATACTTGATGCGAACTGGTTTGTTGTTTGCCTTGGAACAGTTGAGTAATCGTGCTTATTATAGGCAATGGCAAACTCTTGGCACTACAAATCATGTCACAATATCACACTTACAACATTCCCAATAACTCCAGTTTAATAACACATAATACATAGTAAAATTATACCTGTCTATGAAATGCTTCACCTTTGGGCACCTCTTATTAAATGATATCTGAGTAGCATAAAAAGATCTACAGATTTCAACAATCCCTACAAAAAAAAAAACCTCTAATGTTAGAAAATCATTATGCTACTAATACTTCATTTCATCCTAATAGTTCAGCAATAGTTGGAACTCTTAATACCATCTTCATCAAATCCAACACATCCAAGCTGTATAACCATCACAACTGGAGGCTCCAGCTTAGTCAGGTCAATCAAGCACACATTCAGAGCACAATCATCATATAGAACACAGTTCACAGTATTCTCCCTGTCATCACATCCAACGTTATTATATATCTATCAGATAAAAAACCCACTTAAAAACAGTAATAGAAATTATGAAATGTGGTGAGGAAAACAAATTGTTTATCAGCCAAGGTCAACCGTAGCCTTCTTGATTTCACCATTCAAACGAAATTCCTCCAGTGAGCCAATCAATGTGACAACCCCAATGATATCTAGAAAAAAAATTACATCATCAAAACAGCAACATATATACACCTAAAAAGACTTCCCATCTTGCAAATAAAACTTTTATACCAATTAGGTTCTCAATTGGCTCCTTTGTGGTCAACTACATTATTTGAGCAATCTGCATAAATGAATATGAATACTCTGGAATAGGAGCATCCACTTCATTCACGTATGTCTGTTGACCAAATGTTATCTAGAATGAATGATTTGTGGCCCTGAACTCCTTCTTAGTATTGGCAGAGATCCCAAAATTAGTAAAGAAGTATGCCCTCTCTTCTACTGGAGCCTCTTTGTACTTATCGAACAGAGCCTTGTTCATAACAAATGCTTGAATCTTGGTCCCCTATATAATATAAAACACACATTAATTATTGATTATTAACTACTAACTATTAACTAAACCACCAATGTCAAAATATGCAAAACTCATCATGCAGCATATACCTCTTCATCCGCTAGAACCATTGCTCACAAAACATCTCATTCGGTGCATCCTTCTAGTACACATTCCACCTACGAAGTACTCGGGCAATGATCTTCCACATCTTCGTACTGTCATTGAGAGACTTGATCGCTAAATTTTTTGTGGTGGCCATAGACGAACTTGATTGTGGTTAACTTGGTGGTATATAGTAACAGCTAAGGGTGAAGCTTCGAGTATGGAAATCAGGAGATCGAGGGGGCTATATATAGCACTCCATGCACCCAGCTTGTAAGAGGGCCTAATTCAAATCACTCCACTCCCGATACAAACAGACACAGCAATAAGAGGATTTGGAAATCTATTACAAACAAATGAAAAGACATCTCTAGCTGACCACTACAAAGAAATCCCTACAAATCGGGTCAATCCAACTAACCTTCCTCTCTATAATCTTTGTAAAATACATTAACGTAAAAGACATACAAAATCCCTGATAACATGCAGTATTCGCTTACTTCACACTTGTCAGACCACAACGCCATGGCCCTGACCTTGAAAAAAAGCTTCACACCATGCAAATACAGAGCACTTTGTATATCTCTGAATTTCCATTACCAATAACTAAAAATATTTTCCACTATGCAAACAAAAAAACACTTTGTAATTTTGTATACCTTTGCAATCTACATGAAAAACACTCTTGAATTTTTGGCAGACCGAACCTACCCTACCATATGGTAGAAAAGACATGACAAAGGAGTGCTCTGTACATAAAAAACACTCTTGCATTAATAAAGTTCAATGACATGCTGGTACCTAGTCCCCTTTTAAAACACCAAAAGTACACGCCACCTATTTATTTTTTTCTTAGATATGTATGTTGTAGGCAAATTGATCTGTCTTAAGGTTTTAATCCTTTATGCAAAAAAATTTAAAAAAACCGCGTCTTGGGCGTGTCATAGTCTATTGATGGCAATAACCTCCCCACACTCAATCACACTGACCTTACACGCACCAAACTGTTTTTCATTTTAGCAATCACTGAGCCTAAGAATGAGCCGAAACTGCTGAAGGAGCAAAGTCAGCTCTAGCTACAGTGATTTAAGAAAGGAGTCGATCCTAAAAATGGACTCTATGAACAGTACAACAAATTTGTTGTAATAAGATATTGATTATACAAAACCCCCTGAACTTTGAGTTAGTTGTATATAATTCCTGACATTTCAAAATTTAAATTTAACCACCTAACATTTCATCTTTTTAACTTTTAACCCCCTGCTGTTAAGTGACTATTATCTTTTTAACAGAAATTGTGATGTCAGATGGTGAAATGACATGTGGCATCTTACATGGCATCTTGTATAAATTACTAATTTCATAAAACCCCTTGAATTTTGAACAATTGTAAATAACCCCCCTGAACTTTAATCAGTTACAAATAATCCTATTGACATTTCAAAATTTAAATTTAGCACCCTTAAAAAATTTTGATTTATAATATTAAACCCCATGTTGTTACTTTTAAATTTTTAAAAATTTATTAAGTTTTGTTACTATCATTGGTCAATTAAAATAGTTTGCTTGTATGGTAAAAACTAGAATAATAATACTTAAATAAATAAAAATAAAACTGGCATCATTTTACAACATTTACTTATTTTCTTGGAATAATTGAGCATTGATAGTATAAAAATGTTATCATTTATGTTAAATATATTCTTCAGATGATTGGGCATAAATAGTTTAAATATTACATTTGTAGTAGGTAATAACTCTTACCCTCATAAATCTTTTTTATTAATAATGCATATTTTTTTTCTTGAATTAGAGGTTAACGTTTATTTTCATATTTTTTTTAAATATTATTCTTCAAGTTTTTGCCATACAAAAGAACTACTAGTATTTTAATTGACAAATGACAATAACCATCTTATTAAATTTATTAAAATGAAAAAAAATAGCGGCATATGATTTAAAATTATCACTTCAAAAAAACACCCAATTTCCGACGGAATTTGTCATGGAATTAGCTTTTCCGACGGAATCCGTTCTGTCGCTAATAGGTGCGTTTCAAACAAATTTGAAATTCCGTCGGAAATTTCCTACGGAATTTTCAGTCACCAATTCCGTCGCAAATTTTCGATGAAATTCGTTTACGTCACAATTTTTTAAAAAAGAATCGAAAAATTATTTTTAAAAAAAATCAAACTTTTTTTAAGTTACAAATGCCACGTGTTTGCTCCTCAGAGCGCCACATGTCCCTCTCCCCTAGCTGTCACGTGTCTCCTCCTCCTGCTGCCACGTGTTGGCACCTTATAATTCCTCCCAGTGTCTCTCCACCAGTTTGAACCCGCGACCTCAGGCTAAAGGCCTCCTCCTGCTGCCATGTGTCGGCACCTTATAATTCCTCCCAGTATCTCTCCACCAGTTTGAACCCGCGACCTCAGGCTGAGGAGGCCTTCACGCGCGAGTCTTTGTTAGTTGTGTCGAAATGAATCTATATCATATATTACATATTATTATATATATAATATTATCTTATATATATAAACATACATACATATAATTAATTATTAATTAAATATAATATTATTAAAAATAATGAAAAATTTAATAAAAACGAAAAAATATTTATATATTTAAATTAAATAATTTTTTAATTAAAATTACTTAATAAATAATAATTTAATATTATAAATATTATTTTTAATATAAAATTATAAATATAATATTAATAAATAATAATATAATTTTAATAATTAAGGTTAAATAGAATTATTTAATAATTAATATTTTAATTTTATAAATATTATTTTTTAAAAAATTAATAAATTTTAATTTTTCCGACGAAATTTTCCGTGGCAAATTGCAACAGAAATTTCTGTCGAAAAAACTTTCCGAATGAAATTTCCGTTGGAAGTTTCCACCAAAAAAGTTCTGTCAGAAAATTTCTGAAGACAAATTCCAACAGAAATTTCCATCAGAAAACTTTTCGATGGAAATTGCCGTCGGAATTTGCCAGGGAAAAAATTTCGTCAGAATTTGCCACGGAAAGAATTCCGTCAGAAATTTTGTGGCTAAATTTGCTATGGAAAATTTAGTTGAAATTTTCAACGGAAACAATTCCATCGGAAATTCTGTCTGAAATTAGGTGTTTTTTTGTAGTGTATCAATTAAAATTCGGAGGGTTGATTTCTCCTGATCAATCTGAAGGTGAAAAAATAAAATCAAAATAGACTGAACCACATCTACTGATGAATTTCTTCTCTTCAATTTCTCAGACAATGGTTCATTGCTCTTCAAGGACCGAGTCTCAAAGTTTGCAACAAAGACTATAGATCATACATCCTATCTACAGAAGATCCTGGCCTAAACGCTGTCTTCTTATACTCTTTCTAAAACTCCAGAATTCTACCAACGTAGGTTGGTGCAAGTGGTAAGGAGCTTGTATTCCCTTAAGTGCTCTAATTTCAGGTTCGATCCTTGGGGCGATGTGTATGGACAAAATCCGTTTGGGAGGGTCGCTTCCATTCTGGGTCCGACAGTACCCAAGGGATTAGTCATCAGGCTTGCTTCGGTGGATAACCTGCGTAGCATGGAAAAAGAAAACCCACAATTCTAACATTTATCCGTTTCTTAACCCCCCCCCAAATACTTTATTTCTTTTAGAGTAAAATACTCTAACCTCCCTTATGTTTTGCCTTAATTACACGGACCTCTCCTCTATTTTGAAAACATACACTTAAGTCCAAACCGTTAACTCCGTTAAGTATTTTTATTTTTTAATTAAAATTTATATTAAAATAAATTTTATTTACTAATGTATTCTTCATCATTACTAATTTCCTAATTTTGATTAAAATTTTTTAAGTAATTTAAGGGGTTTTTTTTTCATTTTCTTAACTTATTTTACTTTTGTAAATAGTTATATGTTAAATTTTTTTCATATTAAGATACATACTTAATTAATTTAATTAATGTAGACATAGAAAACTTAATTAAAAATATGATTAGTCCTATTAATATATGCCTACTAAAATAAATATGTTTATAAATTTTTGTGTAAAAAATATATTTAAAAAATTAAAATTTAAAATTAATAAAAGTCATATATTGTACCAAATTTACATTATTAATAATATATTGTCAATAAAATATATTTATTTTTTTTCTTTTTTCCTTTCATTTGAAAGGCATATTTTTTATTCATTTAAAAGAATACTAAATAAATAAGTTTTAATAAATATGATAAAAATTTAAAATTTGATAATATAATAAAAATTAAAAAAATTTATAATATATTGAAAATTTTAAACATGTATTAGAATTATTTTTTTATATAAAAATTTATTTTTAAGAAAATATAAATGTTTATTTATTTTTTGAAATAGGGATATTTTAGTCAAAATAAATGTTTAATAGTCAAACTTAACGGTCAACTAACGGTTGGGTGGATGGAAATGGAATATCAAATATGTAAGGGAGGTTTCTGTAACTTCCATTTTAATTTCAGGGGAGGTCTATCTACGTTTTCAAAATAGAGGGGAGGTTTGTGTAATTTAAGTAAAACAGAGGGGTAGTCAATGCATTTTACTCTTTCTTTTATTGTCTCTCGGATCTAAAACCAACCTCCACCTCTATTTATTTATCAGTAGAGTTACCTTAGATCATTCTCAAATCCTCAATTTGTGAATCACATGAGACCCTGCTACCTGAACGGATAGGGAAGAGGTGCCCACTGGAGAGATTGACCTTCATTGTTATGGCATGAAGCCATGAACAGTTACTAGCATCATTTATTTTTGGGCAATAAGTCCTCATTACGTAAGTCGAAATAAAACTCTTTTCACATGCTTACCTCGTATACCGTAAATCACAATTTATAAGCACTTATAAGTCAAAAATAAGCTATTTTAAACAAACACTAAGTCTCTTTTTTTTTTTTGGTACATGTCCATGTAAGTATAAGCTTATTAAGAAATTTTCCCTGTCATCAACCCACATCAGTAAATTTGATGGTGTTAGTGGCACATATATTGATTTAATATCGTTAACTCCTATTTCAAGTTCTTATTAAATTTGAGGGACTAATGTTTGAAACGAAATAAACTTGAAAGACTAAAACCACATGTTTGAAACTTTAAAGACTAAAACTAAAATAAGAGTAAACTATAAGGAACAACAATTATATTAACTCTATTTTAAAATATGAAAGATTAATAAAATTATCTGATAATAATTGACCCATCATGGAACTTAGAGCCGAAAGCAACCTGTCCCATAAAATATAATTATTTTTGTCAAAATATAAGGGCGCTTGAGTTATTGTTATTATTATTATTTTTTTGGTTGATGAAGGCCAAATTTCATTAAAATATCAAATAAGGTTACATATTAATATTCTACTGCTAAAAGCAAGAACAAAAGAACAAAAGGCCCTCGAGTTATTTAATCGCCACTTAAAAAGAAAAAGTCCTCTGAATATAAGCTTTTATTTTGTTGGCAAAATGTTTTTTAATTTTTTTTTCTTATTTTCTAATCATATAGGAGTATGTTCTTTAATTTTGATTAACTTAGATAACATAATTTTTTATTTTTAATTTTAATCAAAATTTAAAAATATTTTTTATATACAAATATATTTTATAAAAAAAAAATTTCATGTGCTGCACTAAATTCTTGTAGTTATTTAAAAATCAAATTTAAGAGTAAGAATATTTATATTTGGATTTATAATAAAAATATATATGAAGAACAATAGAATACTTACAGATTTGAAAATAAGATAAAATTCAAAATAAAGTTTGACAATAGAAAATTTATTTTGGAAGTAAAATAATTTCTTAAAACAGAAAACTTAATATTTCAAAAAAAGTAAAAAATTTATATTCTTTGATGTAATTTTTAAAAATATATAAATTAGTATAACTTAACCTAAATAACGGTCGGAGCGATATTGTTCTAAAAAAAATTTTTTAGACAAAATTGAGATTTTGAGACAAATTTTGATATAAAAATTGACCTTAACCCTTTAAAAAATAATCTGACTATCATTTTTAACAAATTTACCATTCTATTTTACAGAAGTTACATGTTCAAATAATTTTACTGATAATTTTCATAAAATCAAATAGTGAATCTTTTGCAACTTACAATAAGCTTGCTCTTTGCTGCCAAAAAAAGAAAAAAGAAAAAAGAAAAATAATCTTGGTCTTTCAATTGAAAAAATTAATGTAATTTCCACTCTAGAATTTTTTTTTTTAAAAAAAAGTAATTTCTAGTAGGGGTGGACCATGATTTTATTCTATACCGAATTAGCACAATACATAACATACTCTGTTCAGACCTTGAAAAACTGAAGATACAAAAGAAAGCAGAGAGGAAATTACATCTCTCTCTCTCTCTCTGCGCTTTTCTTCTTTTGTCTTGCACTTACTTACGAATCAACCCCACACTTCACGGCACCATTTAGTACCTCACCATTCACATTCCCTCTCTGATCTGTTCAAAGAGATTCCTCTTCACTCTCTCTCTGTCTCTGTATTTTCTACCATTTTCATAATTTTCTCCATTATCTCCTTCATTGCTTCTCAAAACTTTTCTGGGTTTCTTTTCCTTTCAACCAATTTCTCAGCTACTTTATAGCCCACTGGATCTTACTGTAAGTACTGGGTTCTCTTGTGGAACATTTTGCTTCTGTGGCCATGGTTTGTCAGGGCATTTAACTAGCTCCCTTGGCTCCTGTTCTTGCTATGCTCAATTATAATTCATAGATGTTAACATCAATAATTTATAACTGACTTTGAACTTAATTTATGAGGCATTTCATAGTTCATATATTTTCTAATTACTTACTGATGAGAATTTAAGAATTCCTTGAAATTTTTTATTTCCAGTACAAAAGGGGGTTTTCTTTGATTTTCCTTCAAGCTCTGTAGTATTGAATCTGAGAATCTGATGTTTGTAGTGTGTAGTTACAGACAGGATATTTTGAAACTTTAGTGATAAAATTCTTCCATTTTCTGTTGTTTTTTTCCTCTCCAGATTTTTCTTCAATAATATATGATTTGTCTTCAACTTGGGCTGTAAAAAGAGGGATTAAATATAGAATAGTTCAATTCTTGGAACAAAATGTCTGAAAGGAGATTGAACATTCATGCTCCTCTTATGTCTGTGAGGCGTTCTTCTGCTACATCACCTTCCTTAACTGAAGCAAAGAAGAAGATATTAGAGAAGCGAAACACTCTTCCAAACTACAAATCAGACTCAAGTATGGATCTGGTAACTGAGCCGGTCGCTGTTCCTTTCAATTGGGAGCATATTCCGGGAAGGCGAAAGGGCACTGGTGGATCTCAACGTTATCAATCTCAGCCTCCTAAGGAGGCTTCTTCTATTGCTCCAAGTCCAAGGCTTCCCCCAGGAAAGTCCACAACAACAAATGCTAATACTAAAAAGCCGGCGGAAAAGGAGAGTAAAGTCGCAAGCAAATTCAAATCAACGAACAAATCGAGTTCTTTCAATGTTGATGTTGTTAGATTAGATTGTGACAAAGAAAGAAAAGAGGAGAAAAGAGTATCAAATGTGCATATGGATGATGACGACTACGACGACGACGATGATATTTTTTCTGATGCCCTTGACAAGCTGTCTTTCACAGGATCATTTTCCATGAATTGTAGTGCTAGTGGTGTGAGTGGATTAGACAATTTTGATGCAAAGAAGTCTGGAACTTTCTCTACAGATCCGCAAACTCGAGACTTCATGATGAGCCGATTCTTGCCTGCAGCAAAAGCAATGACTTTGCAGCCTCCTCAGTATGCTTCAAGAAAGAATTCTGGACCATTAGAGCAACCTAAGCATTCTGGACTATTAGAGCAACATAGGCATTCTGGACTGTTAGAGCAACCTCGAGAGATTAAGAAATTGGTTCCTGAAGAGAGGAAGCCTTTACTTAATAATAAACATGTTTCTGCTATCATACCATATACCGGTCCAAGTCAAGAGGAAGAAGCAAGTGAAGATGAAAATAAAGATAAAGGTGATCGTCATTATGAAGAATCAGCAGATATTTCAGCTAAGGGTTGTGGGTTGATTCCCCAATTACGGATTGGGAATTCACTGTGCTTGTTAAATTCTGTCCCTGGGATGAAAACAAGCAACCAGGCTCCCTTGGCTATCACCTATGAGGTTGAGAAACCGGCCAAAAGCTCGAATAGGCGATCTTTTAGCCCGGTTCCGGCTGTAAAGAAGGTAACACTAACACATGACTCTTATTATCTTTAACTAATCTTGTATGCCTCAATAGCAAATCACTTGATATTGTCATTTCAGTTGCTTCATGCTGTTTATTTTCAACCAATAGTAAATTAACAATTAAAAAGATGCAACACCTTTTTAATAGTTTAGCATCTTTGTTTTTTCTTTTTTTGTAGGCTTGGGAAGCTATTTCTAAGAAAAAATCCAGCTCTAGAGCTGCATCACCCGAGAAGCAGGAGGTTGGGAAAAAATGGGCTAGTGAATCGAACCGGTTTAACTACTCGGGTGAATTGCAGCAGCTGGGTAGGTTATCTCCTTTACGGCGATCACGAGCTGCTGCTGCTGGTGTATCTCCATGTAGAAGTAGACCTCAGCCACCATTTTGTGGAGCCCCATTGGACCCTAAAGAAGCTGTGAGTAATCTGTCTGGTCAACTGAAATTCCTGCAAAAAGGTCATGTAAGCATTCAGAAGATGCTGTCTCAAGAAGGCAAAAGGAGCCTTACTGTTGAAAAGACATTGTACATAGATACTGCAAGTACAGTAAAATTTTCATCATGTGCAAATTCAAGTTCTGTAGATAACACAGGGAAAACAGACACCGAAAAATATTGTTCCAGCATAAGATCTTCTCAAGATATAAAGAAGCTAGAAGAAGCTTTGGAAGGAAGAGGCATGTTGGGTTCTGCAGATGCCAAATCTTCGATTCTTTCGAATAAGGTACATACTAGATCCCAAGAATATAAAACAGAACAACCGGTAACGAATAAAAAGTTCAACCGAGAATACACATCTTCGCTAGCTGTACATGGGAAAACGGGTGAAGATTCAAATGTCAACAACCAGCAAATTGTTGTTGTAGCTGAAAATTTAGGAAATGGTAAAGTAGATTCTGGTCTGTCTCCTCTTCCCCCACCATTGCCAAAATCGCCGTCCGAGTCCTGGCTTTGGCGCGCTCTGCCTTTAGTTTCTGTAAAGAGTTCATTACAGCACTCAAATCAAGGTGTTCAACCACATTCTAAAAGGCCAGATTCTAATACTGTATCCAGCAATTCCAAGTGGGAAACAATAGTGAAAACTTCGAATCTGCATCATGATCACGTGCGGTATTCTCAGGTAATTTCATAACTCTTTTTGTCCATCTTTTAGTCTGGCTCTGTGATCAAATAGTGACAAAGGTTAAGACTCACATTTCATTTTCTCTGCAGGAACTAACCACGCGAAAATCTCAGCATTCGAAATCCTAGAGATGGAAACTCCATGGCCTATCCTTTCAGGCTATGATCCTAATTGTTGTGTCCTCATGTTGGATATCACAGGTACTAGTAGACTACATTTGGCCTGGTTGAGTAGTTTCTTACTCTGATAAGAAATTTGAGTGTTGATTTTTTTCTTTCACTTTGTGTGGGGCTGAGGACATAATAGTGTTTTATTTTTCATCTGTTGACATATTACACTTGTGCCCGCCCTAGTGACCTTTTGTTTTTTATTTATGTTTGCTTTGTATAGAGTGAAATCAAAATCCACTTTGCTGATGAATTAGTAAAAACAGCATTTGGATTCATTGTAAGTTTTGGTGGATCAAAGTTTCTTAACTTGAGAAGATTGAAACCACCAATCTTGTGTGTACTACATTTTGCTCTGTTATCTTACATATTTTCCTTTCTCACTTGCATATAGGTTTAGGTTCCTTCTCATTTGGGTACTAAATCTTGTAATTTTCATTTCAATTACAAAGGTGATCAATGTACTTATCACAGTGCTTCTGAATTGAGATGAATCTAAATATATATTCTCTTGCATTTCTGGTGTTTCTCATGCTATGTTGTTGGTGAAGTGATTATCATTAACCCATGCTTTGACAGACTTCTATTAATTGTTCTAATATTTTATTTTTTTAAATAATTTTTATAATACTTTTGGTGTCTTTGATCTTAATGCCCTTGATATGCTATGAGCAATATAAGCTTCACACGTATGTCCATGTAACGAGAATAAAGTGATTTTTTTTAATGGAAAAAATCACCTTTTGAGTTTTTTTTTTTTTTGGATATAATTCTCAATTGACCAATTGACTTTTGTTCTAGTTTACGGGGATTTGGCCGGTTAAATATGAGGTCTAGAGTTTGACTCAATATAAATGTAAAATACTCTTTTAAAAAAATTATTCTCAATTAGATCTGACAATACTTAAATTTTACTTAGTTAAATACTCATATAAAAAAAAGTTATTCTAAATGGGTTGGATAATGTTATCCTAACACAATGGTAATAGAAAACAAATAGGGATTGAATAAAAGTTTACTGAATCGTGGCCTACTATGTACTGTGTTCTTTTTTCTTTTCTTTTTTCCTAAATATACAAGTTTTCAGAGCTTATTTATGAATCTTGTGATGATGCGGTAGCAAGATTGTGAGCCACAATAAGGTCAAATTATCATGCATGTTCATGAATTCACGAGAGAACAATGAAGACATCATGAACAGGAATTTGGGGCTGAATAAAAATTATGTTAAAATTATAGATATTTATATGGGATGACTTAAAATTTAAAATTATACTAAATGGCTTGAAAAAAAAAACAGAGATTTAATCAGTATTAAACGATAATTCAACACATTAAATTAAATTTTTTTGGATAATTTAAAATTAAATGTATGTATATTTTGACGTTAAAAATATATTATATTTTTTAATTAAAAATTGGAAAAGTTTTGTATAAATTATGTGTTAAGCAAGTGAAAGGTAACGATGAGAGTGACTTAACGGTACTGTAAAGAGACTAAGGGGAAGCAATAATGGAAGAATGATGAAAGGGACAAGCCAAGAAAAACAATAGCGATGGAAATGGCGTGCCTTTCTGTATTGAGATTCTCGAAAAGCAATCATGTGGCCATCACGTTCACTATGTACCCCAAGACAATTTATAGATAGATAGATGATGACAAAAAAAAAAAAAAAAAGATATATATAGATGAGAGGGAGAGAGCAATAATGCCACGTGAAGAGTGAAGACACAAGTTTTCATATCCTGAGTCAGTGTAGTGAAAAAATAGGCAAAAAAATCATTTATGAAATATTTTAATAACAAATCATAATTATAAAATGTCTCGACAAAATTTTAACAACTTAAATTTATTTATATATTTTTATGTAAAATTATAATAATAATTTTATAAAATATTAAATCTAAATGATAAAAATTTTAATCTAATGGTATTAATAAAAAGAAAATGAGAGAAAAAAGAGCGGTATGGAAAAGGAGATAGACACCGCCATTTATCTAGGTTCAATGTTTTCTGATTTTTGCGTTAATTTAATATTTTCTCTAATCCTAAATATAAGAACTAGTTAAGGGGTTCGTTTTAATTCTAAATATTATACTTCAATTCACATTATCTTCTAAATTTGTAAAAAAAAAAATTCAAAGTATCTCTATTAATTATATATATATTTCAAGGGGTTTCCATTAATACAAGGTAATGATCAAAGGGTATTTTAAGAAAATCAACATATATTTATAACAAGCATAGTTAATTTTATGAATATCTTTAAATTTGTGATTTAATACCTATATTTAGAATGAAGGGAGTATTTTTGGATGATAACCGTGCCTTGTAAGATTTGGAGGGGCATCAACCATCCAATTGTGATATAATGTCTTAAGGATCGAGTTACAAAATATATATATAAACAAGAGTCCGTTTTGTTTTTTCAAGAAGACAAAATGATATTGAACTAGTAAAAAGTTAGTTTAATTTTAAGGTAGAATAAGAAATAGGACAAAAACATTGACTAAAGTATGTATCAATAAAATGAGAAAGCAGAAGTGAACTTAACAAAAACTGAGATAAAAGCATGAAGTAAAAAGTCCATATCCTGATACACTATATTATGAGAGACCTACTTCCCCTCATGCAACTTGACAAATTGCTTCTAAGTACAAGTGATAATTAACGTTGTCTTAGAAGAAGCAGCTAAATCACAAAAATCGACTATCCAAAATAGAGCATTTCACAGGAATTGAAAAGGGAATACATGTCCAGCAAAAAAAACTCATTGCTTCAAATAAAATGCTTCAAGGAAGAGAGAGCTATGATAGCAAATGATAGCTTGCCAGTACTTATAACTTGCAATTTTATGCTTAAAGAGTATAATGTCCCGACCAAACTCATTGAGAGTAAAAGGGAAAAAAATTTAGTGATGAGGCAAATGCCGGAGTCATATTGTTGCTTTTGACCGAAGGCTCTCAAGAAAAGCTATTGATTAGAAAGCAATGGCGCCAAGTACTCCTTTGAAATTGAGTGGGGAGAATCCTTCTTTTCTTATCCTGAATTTGGATGGAGAAAAAAATTAGAGAGGAAAGAAAATTATGAGAGAAAACGCTAAGAAATGGTAAATTTTTTAAAACCATTTTTGGAAATTTCCTTTTCTAGTATCCCCTCCCCCCATTTTCCCCTCACTTTTCTCTCCATATAAAAGTTACGTTTTTGCACCAAATAGTATTCAAAAGACATATGATTACACATATAAGAAAACTTTGTCCATCTTGATAAAGCTGCCACAGTGTATGGCCACAATTTGAAATTACTGAAATTAGATTGAGAAACTCTAATAAGCATGCAAGCAAGCCAGAGAGATCTTGTGAAAGATAAGAGATGAATAAATGCTCCAAAATTTTTTCATGATCACATTAAAAAAAAAAACACACAAATGCCAAAGGTGTTAAAATGGTGTCTTTGGAGGACATCATAGGTAAGCAGAGTATTATAGAGTAGTTTCCATATGAAAAGCAGTTGCTTGAAAGGCCTAGAGATGTTCTAGAGGAATCTCCAAAAGTCATCTATTTTATTATTGCTATTAGATCACAAATCTAATTATTGATATTTTCTCAGGCTCAATTGAGGGTTAGATAATACTCCCTCCGGTCCTAAATGTAGGATAAACTTTATCCTACATTTAGGACTGGAGGTAGTACTAGTTTTTACAATACTGTGTACTATTCAGTTTTAAATGTAGGTGCTAGTTGGAGATCTGTTTATATATATATATATATATTTATTTATTTTTTTTAAATTACCCTGATAAGCATATCTTATACGATGCATTAACTATGTTTATAATACTCCAATGTAAATAGTTAAAAGGAAAGGTATTTCAGGAAAATTAATGGAAAAGACATAGGACTGGTTACTTAGCAGAGTTAACTCCAATACAATCTTAACATCCGATGACACTTTGAGATGGGTTAGTTGGCCCATTAAAATGTTAGTGTGGACAGGCCCAAGGAAAAAATCTAACGGTTACAATTCTAATTCTAATTACCAAACTATTAGTGGTTGGATTAAGTTGAATAGATTCACTTTCTAAGTATTTGAACCATATACATGCAAAAAACCACAGTAAAAGAATTACCCCCAATTTAACCGAACAATGCATAATCTGACTCGCGCTGCCAAATGCCAGGTAACATTAAAAAAAAAAAAATCCTATTTATCAGTTATTATATATGAAATAAAATTTAGAGAAAATTGGGGATAAATCCCTGTTTGACAAATTAATTGGAAAATGAAACCTAAAGCATTTAACTTTTTGAGGGTCACTATGTATGAGGAGTAAATGATCAAATCACCCTTAATGGAAGCTCATTTGCAAATAGTAGATGCTTATTTGCCAAGTTTGATAGTTTTCTACTACATGAGATCTCCACACTCACAGCCGACAACCTTCTCCCCCCACTGCCAGCAACTTTTTAACCCACCTTCTCATGCCTTCCCTCCACCCCATCTTATCATATATCTACCAACCTTTAAACTTCACGTCACCTCATCACTAGAATCTTATCGTCATTTTCTTCGTTATCGATTCTATCGTTGGGAACAAACTACCTTGTTCTTCTAGATCTATCGCCCATTGAGCTGGTGAGGGTGAAACGTCATTAAAATCAAAGTCATTGGCCTTTATTAATTTGAAGAATATGAAGAGAGTAAGGCCCATCACCTTTTATCGAAGAGACCCATCACCATTTATTGAAGACACGTTGTTGTTATCATCACTGCTCGTCAACATCTATGAAAGAGAAGAAGCTCGATAATGAAGAAGGTGAAACCCATCGCTGTTCAATGAAGACCCGTCACTGTTATGGGATTTTTGGATCTTGATTTTTAGAAAGTTGTATTTTTGGTTTTATTTGCTCCTTTGTATATTCAACATAGTATAGGGGGGATTCGATTGGTTTGCCTTTGTGTGGAAGGGGATCGATCTTTTTTGCCTTTGATTTGTGGGTTCACCTCTATTAGTTCGATTTCACGATGTTGCGAACTAGAGATTGAAGAAAAAGATATTTTTTTTAATTTTTTAATAAGGCTATTTTTTTGCCATTTTTAAAAAGGGTAATTTGGTCTTTGCCCCCTCACTTTTAGTGACACTCAAGGACTTGAATGTTTCAGATCTCATTCCCTAATTAACTTGTCAAATAGGTATTTATCCCTAATTTTTCCTAAATTTATAATATATGTATATTATTTACAAGACATAAATAGTATTCCCTCCATTCCATATTATAAGAAACAAGCCACACATGCTCCATTTCAAATTATAAGAAACATTCATAGAATGTTTTATTTTTTTACTTCTTACTTTCCCATTTTGTCATTATTTAATTACCCTTATTTAATGTCAATATAATAAATTTTCACAACCCCAAAAACCTATTATTTCTACCATATTTATTTTCTTATTCTCTCTCTTCTATAATCCTCCTTATTATAATTATAATTTTCTTATTCCCCTCTCCTCATAAATAAGGGTATTTTAGTCAATAAAAGTTACAATTTTGATATACTTGTTGTTCTTAATTGTCACTTCAAACTGCAAGATTCGATTAAATGTTTCTTCAAATAAGAAACGAAGGGAGTACTACTTATTTTTGAGATTTTATGTAAGAGATGGGCACCAAGCGTAAAATCTAACAACTTACATTTATTCAATGAATAACATACCCCGCTCTTAAATGTTTTTACAGAAGTTAGTAATCTCTCTTAGTTATGTCTGAGATTAATTTTTTCCTCAAATATCTCAAGTATAATAAAACTGAAAATGTTTATTAAATACATCCCAATTTAAGACGGAAGAATGGGGCGTCCCCATTGACCTTTCGTACTATTAGATTAGTTTTTAATGATTGGGATTTAATATTGTATAATAATTTATTTTACTACTAAACAATAAAAAAATATATAAATAAATTTAAACTACTAAAATTTAAACTGAAAAGTTCAAAAGTGAGAGATAATAAGTGAAAGAAGATATAAAATATTTTGATAAAAGTTTACATAGTTGAAGTATTTAGATATAATTTTAATATTTTAAATTTATTTTTATATTTAATATTATAATAATATTATTATAAAATGTTTTCAATGGTGGGGATGGTCAATATAGAGGAAACGGAAATAAATGTCAATGAAATTGAAAACACTAGAGGTGTTCATGGGATTGGATAGGAATATGTGATACGCCTATTATGCTCCATCCCACTGAGACCGGGACAAGACTTGGATTGGAATGAGATTGGGACGGGAATGAGATCCCCCCCCCCCCCCCCCCCGGGATTTGGATCATCAAGTTTTTCTTCTTTTTAGACTTATAAATACTAAAATATATGGCTATAAGTTGGATGCAAAACCTAGTTGATAAAAAATATATAATGCAAATATTTAATCATCTTCTTTTATTGTTTTATATCAAAAGCATCATAAAAAAGAAATAATTAAAACTTAATAAGAGTGATGATCATAAATATATATATATATATATATTTATAGTGTTTTGTAGAGAATTAAGCAAGTACGTGCAAGAGAGACCGAAATGAACAAAGATGGTGACACTATACTGTGAGGGTTTTTTTAAATATTAATAGCATTTTGTATTAAAGATGTAACTAATATATGATAATATTTTTTTATATAACTAATATCTATCTAAAAAGGATATTTGTATATCTTTAATAAAAATATTATATATTCTAGTAAAAAATTTAAATATTAGATATTATATATATATATATATATATATATTAAACTAATAATAACCTGATTTTGGGATTGGACGAAAAGATAGGATGGAACAAAACTCATCCCATGTCCCATTTCCTATCCTAATAATAATTTTAATCTGTCCCGCTTTTGTCCTATCACAAGGACGAGAATTAGAAAGGGAAGGTCGGGACAGAATGATAGTGAACACCCCTAGAAAACACCCTTCTCCCGTGGTTTTTACTCATATTTGAATCAACAAGAGGTGTTTAATTTATTGATTTTATCTAAAAAATTTAAAACTTTCTCATGTATATATATCTATATATATATAGATATGTATATATACGCGCTTATATATAACACTTTAAATTAATCATAAACCCATGTATTATACGAAGTTTGATTGAGATAAGTCATACGACTTATAGTTTACTATACAACTTTATTAATAATATTGATGTTTACTACTAAATTAACTATGAAATTTTGGTTTATATATATTTTTGTGTTATAACTTTTCTGGAGATAATTCTACCTCTAAAAATGATATGTGGCATCACTACAAAAAAAAAAAAAAAAGACTTTCAACGGCGACAAAAGTCACGGTTGAAAGTCTAAAAGTCACCATTGAAAGTTTTCAGCGGTGACAATTAAGGTGACTTTCAATGGTGACTTTTGTATTACCACTGAAAGTGACTTTCAATGGCGACAATGGTGTCAATTCTTTTTTTAAAAATATATTTGATTTTTTTTAAAATTCAATTTAAAAAAAAAAAAAAATTTACTAATGCCACGTGTTTGCTCCTCAGAGCGTCATGTGTTCCCCTCCCCTGGCTGTCACGTGTCACCTCCTCATATTGCCACGTGTCAATACCTCATAATTCCTCCAAGTAACTCTCCTCCCATTCGAACCTGCGACCTCAGGGAGCCGACACCTTCGCGAGCGAGTCTTTATCAATTGCGCTGAAATGAACCTGTGTCATATTATTATATATATAATATTATTATATATATAAACATACATACATATAATTAATTAATTATATGCATATAATTAATTATTAATTAAATATAATATTATTAAAAATAATGAAAATTTAATAAAAATGAAAAAAAATATTTGTATATTTAAAATAAACAAATTTTTTAATTAAAATTACTCAATAAATAATAATTTAATATTATAAATATTATTTTTAATATAACATTATAAATATAATATTAATAACATGTATATTATTTTTTAAATAAAATAAAATAATAACTAATATAATAATAATATCAAAAATATTATTTTAGTAGAAATTATATTAAATATAATATTCATAAATAATAATATAATTTTAATAATTAAGGTTAAATAGAATTATTTAATAATTAATATTTTAATTTTATAAATATTATTTTTTTTAAAAAATTAATTAAAAAAAACTGAAATTGACTTTCAGCAACGACTTTAATTGTCGCCACTGAAAGTGTGAGTTTTAGTGGCAACTTTTGACAATCGCCGCTAAAAGTGCCACTTTCAACTGCAACATTTTTTGTCACCGTTGAATGTGTGAGTTTCAGCGGCGACATTTTGTGTCGCTGCTAAAAGTGGCACTTTCAGCGGCGACTTTTAAAGTAGCTGCTGAAAGTGATCGCTGAAAATCAATTTTTTTGTAGTACATGTGTTTAATGGGGGAAAATATGAATAGGATTCTTTAGGGAAATTCTCATGGTCATTTAATTATCAAATTTTATTAGCATATGTTCTTGGATCAAGATAAATCTCCCCTATATATATACAGTTAACACATAATAGGAAACCTTATATTATACTTCCTCTGGTCTTTAATATAAAATATATTTAATTAATTTATTAGATTAAGGAGTTAGTTAAGTTAGTTAATATAACATGTATTTTTTAAAACACCCTAGCCATCTTCCTTTATTCTCTCATTTCTTTTCCTTCTTGATTATTGTTGAAGGAACATCAATAGGGATACATTAAAAAAATGTTGATAAATATGAACATTATGTCTTATATTTAGGACCAAAATCAACTCTCTAAATATGTCTTATATAAGGATCAGATCAAGGGAGTAATATTAAAACATCATTTTCTTTTGTATTAGATTATGTGGTGATATATTCTGAATTTTATACGAAATTTAAATCTCTTTCCCGAGTAGGTTTTAAGGATCATGCATGTTAATTAAAGTTAAGGATAACATGTGCTATTCTACGTTGAAATCACCAGCACATATATATGGATTCCCTCACACACACACACACACACCTTAAATTACATTTAACAAGTTCACTACAAAAAAACGGTAGTTTAGTAGCGGTTAAAAGAATGTACTTTTAGCGATTTTGACCGCTACAAACATAATTAGTAGTGGTTGCTTGAACCACTACTAAATCCACTGTTGCAAGTATATTTGTAGTAGTTACTTTTAACTGCTACTCAAGCAAAAAAAACCACTACTATATTTGTAACGGTTAATTAGCACCACTACAATATTCTCAATCGGGGCAATCCTTTTCTGGGTAATTTAATTTGTAGCGGTTATATAACCGTTACAAATGACAAACCATGAATTTTGGATGACGGGAAATGAAAATGAAAATTTGGCTTTATTTTTGTAGTGGTTTAAAAACCGTTACTAAATTAAATTTAAAAAAGGCGGCAAATATTAGTAGCAGTTACATAACCGCTACTAATTTTAATAGAAATTCAAATTTTACGCAAAAAATTTAATTTGTCTTTTAAAAAGTATATTAGTAGCGGTCATAAAACCACTACAAATGTCAGTAAAATTGAAAAAAAATATACAATTATTTGTTTTTATTTTTTTAATATTAAATTAAAATTGTTTATTATTCTAGTAGTTTAGCTAATTTAATTAGCTTATTATTCATTAGTTTAGATCATTTATAATTTAAAAGAAATGATTTAATTAAATTAGATAAATTTGAAGATTGTATTGATAATATTATTGGGGATACTTAGGTAATAAGGAACTATTATATTGTCTGCTACAATGTGATTATGATTATGTAAGGAAAATAGGAAAAAATGAGAAAATATTCTTAAATATCTGGAAAAAGAAATAGTGAGAATAAATATTGTGCGAAAGAAAAAAGTATTGAAATAAAAAATTTAAAAATTTATTACCATATTTTATCACCTTGTTAAGCTCCTCGGCTCATAGAAAAAAAAGTGAAAATGAGAGAAGATGAAAGAGAGGTAAGGTGAAAAGAAATGGGAGAGTGTTTGAAATGAGATGCGGTTGGGGTATTTATAGGAATCTATGTGAAACTTATAGCGGTTAGTGTCATGGTTTTGTAGCGGTTTTAGATTGTAGTGGTTATTGTATGTATTTGTAGCGGTTTTATAACCGCTACAAATATTTTATTAATTTTTTTAAAACATATTTAAAAAAACAAAAACATAATTTATTTGTTCAGTCATCCTCGCCATCCCTATATAAATTGCATAGAAAAATTCTTAGCGATGTATTTTTTTGTTAAAAAAATTTAATTAAAATGATATGAATTTAAAAAACGCACCAAGCTATAGGTGAATTGTGATCACCTTCAGAGAAGAAGTTTTCGAAATTGGTGAGCTGAAACGGCTCACTATCGTAGGTGATGTTATCACCATCACGGATGTTGTAATTAGATAAGTGATAGCAAAGGTCATCAATCCTGCTATTTCTGCTGCCCACGACACCTCGTGTTATTCTGAGAAAGCGCCTAAAAACACAATATTAAAAGTATTAAAAAAATACAAAACACTTATAATTAATAAAATCATAAAATTAATTAAATTTAAATTGAAATTGTAATTTAATAATTATAAATTTAAAAATTATATATAATTAATTAATATTTTATAATTCATATTAATATTTATATAATCTAATCTAAATCTAATTTTTTATAATTAATATTTATATAAAAAATTAAATATAACTATTTAATTTTTTATATAATCTAATCTAAATCTAATAATCGAAATAATCTAATAAATATATTACCTTCCCCTCAGAGCTCCTCCTGAACTGGATGAAATTCACCCAGACATTTGGTGGGACGCCGTCCAGGACGTTCTCATTCAGCTGTTGTAGAGGAATCGTCCCATCCTTAACCATACTATGGAAGAGACAATTTCTCCTATTCCTCCAGCCGTCGCCCATCTTTATCAATGTGTACCTCTTCTGGTTGTCCCGGATGACAAACCTAAATTGTAACACCATTGAAAAAAATATTTAAATATGACTAATTACAAATAAAACAATTAAAAAATATTAATTAAATAGAATTAATTACAAAAAATATAATATAATTAAATACTATTAATTACCTGCATCACTTTGTCCCACGTCAGGTTCTTCGGCCCCTTCGGAACGTTCCTCCACGTTCTAAAGTGAAGGGGAACCGCATCCAATTCGAGCCCAGCTCGTTTAGGAAGCGGTTGAACAAGTGACCCTCATTGTCAATGGGTTGGTCCGTGGCCTCATTCTACAGAACTACAATTCGTAGTGTCTGGTCCAAGCTGTTTAGACTGGCCACGCCCAACCTCCTCGTGGACACGTTCCCCTATTTAACTGCACAATTTTCCGCACGTTAGATAAATTGTAATTCAAATTTAACATTTTGAATTTAAATATATAATTTATTAAATAAAAAAATATATTTACCTTGGACCTGCACCTCAAAAAAGACCCTCGTGGGTTGTTTTGGTCCCGCGCCTCCTCCTTATTGAGGAACCGCTCTATGTCTCTTATTAAAATCGGGATGTTGAAGTCCTTGTTCACGTTATAGTCACTGACACTGATATCTCCCTCTCCCAGATCAGGCACCTCTGGGGCAGTCGTTTCCTGTGGGACCGTCTGCGGTGGCTATGGTAGGGCAAACTCTTGTGGCTGATGTGGGGAGATGGGCTGAAATGGGGTGGTCGCTCTCCCTCTGCGCTACCCCCTCCCACTGCCCCCTCCTTTGCTGCTGCCATATGTATTTTCCGTACCTCAACTGAGAATCATGAGAAATGTTGTAGCGAAAACTCTCCGATAAACGTTAGAACGCTCATATCTGAAGGAAAATTCTCAGAGAAACGTCAAAAAATAAAATGGCCAAACATGAAAGAGGAAGAGGCAGCGTGCTTTTATAGGTTTGGAATTTGTAGTGGTTCTTGAAAAACCCGCTACATAAACCACTACAAAAAAAAACTAGGGCGGCAAAATTTTGTTTATAACCACTGCAAATATGCAGACCTTTAAAGTTCTGTAGTGGTTATGAAAACATAACCGCTACAAATGTGACGACCTTTGAAGTTCTATAGCGGTTATGAATACTTAATCGCTACAAATAGGTGATTTTTGGCATTTTGTAGCGGTTCAGTTCGTTTTAACTGCTACAAACAACCGCTACACTATTGGCGTGGCTTGGTGGCGCCAAGTGGCACGAACTTTGTAACGGTTCATTTGTTGTAATCGCTACAAATTGATCGCGATAAATTTTGGCGGGAATCTTGCGTCATATTTATAGCAGTTTTACGCTTTTAACCACTACAAAAAATGTTCCCAATTAATTGCACCACTTGGCGCGTAGCTTATCGCTACAAATTTGTAGCGGTTTATGTTTTTTTTTTTTTTTTTGAATTACAATGACAAGAGCAATGAGTAGCGGTTTATGTTATAACCGCTACAAATACACCGCTACGAAATCCCTTTTCTTTTTTTGTAGTGGTTATAGAACTTACAATTAGTGAGATCTTAAATAGGTAAATCTTAGAAAAACTTAATGAATCTCGACTTAATGACTTATAATAAGGATCTATTTCTTTTAGAATGTGACTTGTAATAATCACTGGGTAGGGTTTATTACTTTTTATGCAATGCCCAGAATTACACGACACTCAGGCTAGTTACCATACTCTTTTCCCAAAAAAATAAGAAAAATGAATGTGGTGGCATGAAGTAAGGAATGTGAAGGGGGGAATAATTAATAAATGATAGGTAAAGTTAACCAAATGCCTTGGCCATTAAGAGTGAGTGGGATCTGGGAACGGTCCGCTGCCCATCCTTTTCTTTCAAAACTACATCAAAACAGAAACGGTGTAGTTTTGGAGGTAAAATGATAGGGCTCAACGTTTTTTTTAAAAAATGGTGTTTAGTATTTTGAAGTATTTTTCTAGACGTATATAGTATCTTAAAATATTTTTTAAATAACAAGCAGTATCCTAAAATAATTTTTAGTACTTTTAACCCCTTAAAATATTTTTCCAGTTGTACTCGGTGTGTAAGCAGATTGATTGCAATTTAACCCTTAATGTATTTTTTCAACTCCAAAAATTACTTTAAAATATTTTTTTGTGCTTTTAACCCTTTAAAATATTTTTTCAGTTGTACCTAGTGTTTTAAGAGATTAATTATAATTTTACCTTTAATGTATTTTTCTTAGTAGTAAAGAGCACCCAAAATTTAGGATACTAATTTATTGATTTCCACCCACTCTAAAATATTTTTTCAGTAGCATCTAATATTTTAAAGTGATTTTTGGAGTTGAAAAAATACATTAAATGTTAAATTGCAATCAGTCTGCTAACATATTGGGTACAACTGAAAAAATATTTTAAGGGGTTAAAAATACTGAAAATTATTTTAGAATACTGCATGTTACTTAAAAAATATTTTAAGATACTAGATACGTTCAAAAAAATATTTCAAAATACTAAACACCATTTCAAAAGAAAGAAAAAAATTGAGCCCATCATTTTACTACCAAAACTACATCAAAACGGATGGTCTAATTTTAAGAAAAAAGAATAGGCAATGGACCCCATGATAGCGGACCGCAGCCAGATCCGACTGAGAGGGCGTGACTTATGAATGCTTGGTGGCCCTTCTCCCAACAACTACTCCTTCAAGTGGTCACACCCACTTATCTATCATCTATGTATGTTACGTTATTGTAGATGTGTGCACGAGGCAATGCTAATTATTCATGTTTCAAGTTTATTTATTCGTTTTTTTTATTTCTGATGTTTTATTTAGCATTTTAATTTTTTAACTGCCGCCATGGTGTTTTTAATTTAATATGAATTAGTCATAATTTAATATAGTTTCTATATATAAGATGGTTTGGTTGGGGATAAAAAGATATGTTTAAATTCTGCCTTATATAATAAATCCCATCCACACAACCAAAGCCCTATGATCTTTAAATATCATAATTTTAAACAGAAAAAATTAGTTTAAAATTGTAAATTATAAATTCTTGCCTATAATCAATGAAGCTCATTAATGATCCCACTTGGGCCATTGTGTTGGTTAACATGAAGGCATATAAGATGACAGTGTCACATTTATGGTCCTCACCAACTATCTCACTCCAGAGAATGTTTCTGCTAAAACATGGCTGTGTAGAATGAAAAAACTTCATATTTCTTGCGCGCGCGCGTGTGTGTGTATCAAAATTTGAATTTTGTAGATAGGAAAATTATCTTATAGGAGTTGTCCTTTGCAACTTAATAATAAGATTCAAATCAAGCATGATGGTACAAAATATCATATGTTTATAAAGAATATACTCCATGTGTTAGGATAAGTAATGATAAGTAAAATATTTGCATATTTATTTTCCCTTATATGATGATTTTATGGACGATATTTGCGTTTAATATAATAAATTTGGGTGTGATTGATAAATAAATATTGTTTTTGGAATAAACAGCATTTTAAAAAAATAAAAGTACTGTAGCAGCCACCGGACACTGTAGCAGCCGCAACACTGTAGCATGTCGACGACACTGTAGCAGCCGCCAGAGGAACAGTAGCAGGTCAACGGGTACTGTAGCAGCCGCTAGGGAACTGTAGCACCCGCCAGATCACTGTAGCAGTACTATAACACACGTTTTTTCCCCTATAAATAGAGATCAATGCCAAGCTCAAAGGGAGGAGGAGAGGAAGAGAAGCAGAGGCCCTTCTCCGACAGGGAGAGGTCCTTCTCTGACCGGAAGAGATCTTTCTCTAACATTTCTGAGTTCTTTGTGTTGTTTTTTAGATTTAATTTCATGCATTGCATGCCTCGATCTTGGAAGGCTTATGATTGTATTATTTTTTGCATGCCTCCATCTTGGAAGGCTTAGGATTGTATTACATTTTGCATGCCGCCTACATGGAAGGTTTTCCCTCCTAAATGGACGGCTTGATTTCTTCATCTTTCATGCATCTTTTGGTTGTATATTTATGTTTGAGAATTTAATATTCAAGTTTATGCAGTATTTCTGAGACTTTCATTCTAGCTTTATATAATGTCAATTTATTTTGGTTTTGTTTTTAATTTCATCATGTGCTAAACTTTCATTTTCCTAGGGTGATGACGTAGCTTACTAATGACGGATTGAATCTTAACTTATTAAATCTAATTTGAATTTCTCCTTCATGATTGAGTTTTAATTATTATTCTTAATATTTTTGATTGACTGGCTATCTTTTGAATGATTTCAATATGCATGTTGAGACCGGAAGGAGATACATGTGTGTAGACCCTATAATTAAAACCATGACTTGCATATGAAATAGGAATATATTCATATGAGTTGTGTAGTTTTACTGAGTTCCATAAATCTTAATGCATGATTAATTGCTTAAATTCATATAGGAATATATTGGATTAGCAATTGATTATAGAATTGCTTGACCTTGGAAGAGGCTAGTAATTAAATTAGGGAAACTCGACTATTAATCATATGGAATAAATTGGGCTAGAATAGATAAGTGATTCAATCTGGAATTTGTTAAGTGAAATCAAATCCCTAGGGCTTTTTCTCATATTTGCTTTCATATCATCTGCATTCATATTTAATTGTTTCTGTTTTATTTTGTACTCTCAATCACCAACTAATCGATCGACTAAATAGAATTAAAATTACCCATTTTGGTACTTAGTGCTCAATCCTCGTGGGAACGATACTCTACTTACTTCTATATTACTTGATTACGACAGTGTACACTTGCACTATTTAATTGATCATCTGAACTTGTATCAAGTAAGAACGACATATCTCTAAGAACGACATATACTCCATGTTCTTAAATCAAAATGACACAAAAATATAAAGTATAAAAATCCATTTTAGAGATATTTAACATCAAATTTCATAATAAATAATAAAATTTAAATAAATTAGTTTACAAAATTAAAAATTATAACATTAGTCAATTTTGTAAATGATAAAATGGCTCAAAGATATATAAATAAATAAATAAATAAATATTAATAAATTGTAGAGACTTATAAATGATAAAAATAAGAGTGATATTTTTGTAACATAACTTAATAACTTATAATCTTAACTAAGGTCTTTGTGGGCATAGTTTTTTTTTTTGGTTGCTAATGCAAAATTTGTGTTCATATCATTTAATTAATAATCCACAAACTTTGTTTCAAAACTCAGATCCCCCGCTCAGGGAAAATCCCAAAACGGCATGCAATGCTAAGAATTATAAATTAAAGGGATTCTTTTGAGATTTTATGAGATATCAATTTAGGACATCATCTGTGTGCTTTCAATTTACAATAAATTTTTTTTAAATTTAGAAAAAGAACAATAATAATAATAATAATAAATAATAATAATAATAATAATAATTGAAAGTTTTCTCAAATGAAAAAGAAAAAAAAAATGAAGTTTTATTATTATTATTATTTATTTCCTTTTCGTTTTTTCTCTCCAGTCGAGAGCAACGTTTTGGAATAGAGGGATTTGGGAAAACCTAAAGAACCAGAGGAAGCAATCCGGTTGAAGGAGAAGAAGGCAGCCATCAAACACTATTCATCTTCTTCTACGTCTCAAAATTAGCGGCTTCACAAGGATGAAAACCGGTAATATTATGGAATTTCAGAGTGGAAGGAAGGAGAAGAAGGCAGCCATCAAACACTATTCATCTTCTTCTACGTCTCAAAATTAGCGGCTTCACAAGGATGAAAACCGGTAATATTATGGAATTTCAGAGTGGAAGCTTTGCATTTGGAATTGAAAGAGGTATGAGGGGAAGATCACTGATCGGCGTGTGTCTCCATGGAAGATCTCCAGCAGCCGCTATCATCTCTGATCGGCAACGTGAGAATGGCGAGCGTTTGAATGATGAAGGAAAGAGACTGAAGGTGAAAAAGAGGAGAAGGTATTTTTGGCTGGAAATTAATGATGCTCATAATGATGACTCTACCAACGGGGTTGGCGCAGATGGGTAGGCATCTGCGCCAAATCTCGCCGTTCCTGGGTTCGATCCCTGGAACGGCGGATTTAAAAAACTCTCGTCGGTAGCTCTCTCCCCTGGGGCACCACCAAAGGTGGCGTGACCTGTCGGGCCTATTCGATTGGGGGTACCAGGACTAGTCGGTTGTCGGGGGCCCATGCTGGTAAATCCGGCGTTGGCCTTCAGGTTAACGCCGGATACCTGGATGTTGGGTGCACCGAAGGCTTAGACGGTTCATTGCATTCATCAAAAAAAAAAAAATAATAAGGATGACTCTAGCTACCAAAAAAGAAAATTAGCTTTTTTAAAACCATTGTTTTAAGTCCTAAAACTATGATTTTAAAGCACAAAAATGCTTTTTTATATTTACAACAGGCACTTAATCACCCTATCAAAATCAATACATCAAATTAACCAATACCAATATATATTACAAAACATATAGCAAGCGATAATATTGATATGTAAGTAGTGTGATTTATTTTCAATTACATGTAATATACAGAAAAATACATTTATTCTATATATCACGTACAAACTTTAACAAGCCACACTAACTATATTATATATATATATATATATATATATATAAGTTATGAACAATACAACTCATTTTCATGACTCAGTTAATGTGTGTTCGGCAATTGTTACAAAACCTATGTTTTGATTTAAAACCCTCTGTTAAGCGTGTGTTCGGCAATTGTTACAAACCTATGTTTTGATTAAAAATCTAGGTTTGGTTGATGAATACACTCAATTTTTTCAAATCCATGTTTTGGGAAAAGCTATTTTTTTCCTACTTTTTTTTTCTTATGTGGGCCCCATCCTCTCTCTCTCTCTCTTTCACTTTTTCTTTATGTGGGCCCCATTCTCTCTCTCATTTGTCTTTCTCATTATGTGGGCCCCACATCATAAAAAAAGCTATTCTGACCCAAATACCCAAACACTCTTATTTTATTAAAATCATTTTTTTTTCATAATTTATTCTCCAGAAACTATTCTTTAAAAGTAATATCAACAAACCAACAACTCATGAGTTACAATAATGACAAGAAAAAATCATCTCCAAGCTGTCCCGCTTTTTTTTAAAAAAAAAAATTAAAAGGCAGCGCAAAAACATTACAACAAGCTACCTCACATTAATCTAATACGTTATTAGTAATTTAAACTACAATTTAAAATTTTTCAAACCCAAAACACTACAATGCGAACTAGACCTAACAAACGACACACACACAAAATAACAAATTAAAGGTCCGGCTTGTTTGCAATTATCTATAATCAATTTAGGTAATACTACATTACAGGAGCTTCTGCAATAATTTATTCCTTTAAAAACCTTCTTGCACACGAAAAAAGAACTCATGGGAACTCACTTATGTCCGATTACCAAGATTACCAATCACATAGATTTCACTTTAAGGTCTAATCCTAGCTATTTCAAATAAGAGAATAAAAAAATAGATATATACTAGCTACTAGCCCACAAAATTAGGCCTTGTTATTTCATGTGTACCTGTATATTTTGTTTGTGAAAGATGATGATCTCTGAGTTCATTGTTGTATTTGCACTATTCATCGTGTGTATATATATATATGTATATATTCTAAGAAAGGGAAAGCTTAGTGTTAATTTCTTGGGTGTCCTTGCCATGATCAGCACTCTGATAATTCAATCCCAGTTGCAGATTAGGCAACGATCGCTCGTCTTTCTCCTTTTTCTCTTCATTTAACTGCAAACATTTCATCAATATTATTCATCAAATTAAAGCAACTCGTTCATTAATAACTACTATATATTAAGGTTAGTATGTAGAACAAAAAAAATTAGACATGATTATTGTTTTTGTCCGTGTTTCTTTTCTTAGCCCTTATCTGCACTAATTTTGAAAGACCAAAAACCCACTAAATTAAAAAATTAGGAAAAGTTACAAAAAATTCCCCATTGCAAAATTTATTACCTAAAAGTTACCTGAAATTTGTTTGAGGGCCTAGGTGAAACTCATTTTCAGCTGATGCAATTTTTCCTTAATTGTGTATAACATATCTTTAAATAAGTGTAAAGTGAAAGACTTTTGCATATAACTGAAAATATGTTGCATGCATTTGAAGATGAACTACGCCCATTCAAGGATCTGGGTCATTAACTACATTTAGGCAATAATTTTACATTGAGGAATTGTCCAATAAATTTTCCCATTAATTTAATTAAATACATGCTAAAAATTTTTAAAAATTATTACATATCAACTGTACTTCTTAATTTGTATACTAAAACCTTAGAAAAAGAGTAATTATTAGAATTGTTACCTTAATCCGAAATGGGGGCTCAAATTGTAGCTCCAAACTCTTGGAACTGTTGCCGCTACTGTTTAAATTTCCAAAATTCCATGGTTCATCAGGTGGCTCCACAGGTGCATGCATGGTGCCAAGTTGGTGAAATCCAGATGGTGATGAATCATTCATAATATTATTCTTAGTATCTGGCCAATAATTAATAATATTACTGGTCGTAGGCATTATTTTCTTGAACTTCCAATAATGTTGATTATTGTTATTATTATACTTATTGGTAATAATTTCGAATGGAGGCCACTTTTTCCCTTCCAGAAATTGGCTCGGTCTCATGGGTGCAATTCGTTCTGTTGTTGAGGGCATCGTCATCACTTCGTTGTTTGTCATGCAACTTTGCCTTCTATTATACCACTGGTTATTCAAGTTCCATTGTTGGTGCCTGCATTGATATTACCAAGTGAGAGGCAAGTAATTTTTATTTTAACTAGAGTACACACATAAACCCCTCAGTGGTCTTGTAGCCTAGTAACATGAAAATTTTCCCATATAAGTGACAATTTACGGGTTTGATCCGCTTATAACATCATATGTTAGTGACTTCTCCTCTAACTCAAACCAAAATAAAAAGTACACATAAGCCCATGTATTATACGGAGTTTGATTGCGATAAATCATACGACTTGTAGTTTACTATACAACTATATTAATAATATTGATGTTTACTACTAAATTAACTATGAAATTTTGGTTTATATATTTATATGTGTTATACCTTTTCTGGAGATAATTCTACCTCTACAAATGCTATGCGGCATGTGATTAATGGAGAAAAATAAGAGTAAGATTCTTTAGGGAAGTTCTCAGAGTCAGTCAATTATCAAATTTTATTAGCATATGTTCTTGGATCAAGATAAACCTCCCCTATATATATACAGTTAACACATAATATATAGGAAACCTTAACTTATACTCCCTCCGGTTGTTAATATAAAATATATTTATCTAATTTGGTTAGATTAAAGAAGTTAGTTAATATGACATATAATTTCTAAAGCACCATAGTCATCTTCCTTTATTCTCTCATTCCTTCTCTTTCTTGATTATTGTTGAAGGAATATCAATCAGGGTCAATTAAGAAAATATTGAAAAATATGAAAAGTTTATCTTATATTTAAGACAAAAATTAACTCTCCAAATATGTCTTTTATTAAGGACTAGAGGGAGTAATATTAAAACATTTTCTTTTGTGTTAGATTATGTAGTGATATAATCTGAATTTTATACGAAATTAAATCTCTTTCCCAAGTAGGTTTTAAGGATCATTCATGTTAATTAAAGTTAAAGATAACATGTGCTATTCTGCGTTGAAATAACCTGCACATATATATTAATTTCCTCATTCTCGGATCCCCACACACACACTCAAATGCGTAGTTACCTTGAATCTGTAGCCATTGGATGTGAGTGTGAAACGGTAAAAGAAGGCTTGGAGAGAGCATGATGTTGAACAAAGCTACCATGGTCGTTGTAAGTGGTAGCTAGAAGAATTCCACCGTTTCCCATTTTGAATTGTTGCCTTGTATTCATTGGTTGATACGATAACTGATGAGATATACGACCAACTTGCGAGGAGGATCTGTACGTTTGGCTTATCACTACATCCTCAAACAATCCAACTAATTAACTTCACAATATCAAAAGATTTGGTTACACACACACACATATGGAAGCACATTTTATGCTCATAAAAAAATGTGCTCATCACCCATCTTTATCATTAGATTGATTTTGAATGGTTTAGATTTGATTTAATTTTTATATTTTTAATAAATTTTTATTTTATTATATGCAGGATTAAAAATAAAGATAATCTTATTATAACTATCACTTCTTATGAAAATGAATTTATCAATTAAAAAATTAAAAATTAAAAATTTAAATCATTTAGATCAAAGTTTAAACAGTTGAGATTTCATCATAATGATGAGAAATTAGTTGCTCATCACTGTGATGAGCTCGGAATGCAGACCCCATATATATTTATAGTACTAGCAAGCCCTAAGGCCTTCCAAGTTTTACTTTGAAGCATCCATGTTAGGAATGCAATCAGTAAATTAATGTGAGCTTAATCATATTAATATTTATAACCCCTACATTATACCATAACAGTATCATAATTAGCACAATCAATTATATTATTATCGCATACACAACATCTTAGCTAACCTTCCTTTTTGTCTGGGTTACAATCCTTTATTATTTTTCATGTCCTGTTAATTCTTGCTAAGTAATTCAGAGTCTGTACTTAATTTCACTTTCACGTTCATTAATGAGGTTTTGAAGAAAAGAGAAAAAAAAAATAAGAACCCATATTTAAACAATAATTATAAAGATAAAATTGATAAATATGTATTAATTACTTTTTAAGTGCATGGTTTATATCATAGGAGGGAATATTTCTACATTGAGGAGTAATTTTTAAGGTACAAATCCCATGCAGATGCATTAAGAACAGACATTCTCCATATTCCACCCAACAAATTTAGTCTTATTTGGATGACAAGACCTTTATGCACCACATGCATTAATACATGAATGGAGATATAGAACATGATAAATTTTTAAGGTACAAACTCCATGTTCTACTTTTCAGTGTGATTTTAATTGTTTATGTACGAATGCACTGTCAATTAATTGACAAAAAAAAAAAAAGAATGTACTGTCAATTAATGGTCTCGAACAACACAATAGTAGTACGTACAACTAGCAGTCTATATAATTTACTACTATCATTGATTCCTAGCTATAGTATCCCTAAACCTAGATTCCTATATATCACTGATTAATCAGTAATTATAATATATATTTTTTAAAAAAAACTTAATATGAGATCAACTGTTTCGTCTTTGAACGTAATTTTATCTTGTTATATGGCAGCCAAGCTCCTCCTTGATTTTGAACATTACGAAATATGTGTATTTGTCACATTAAATTCTTAAAAAAAAAAATTATCAGACCAACCGAGGAATTTCATTAATTAATTAGCATAAAAATAAATGGAGATAAATCCTCTCTAGTTCCTAATATCAGCTTTCTCTCTAAGTCATTCATATTCTAAATTAACTGGAACACAGAACCATACTAGGATTTCATGCGGAACGACGTGCATAATCAAAATAAATAATATTAGGATATAATCCTCACCTTGGCCAGCCTCATCAAGTTTTTTACTCCGATACATCTGAAACATAAAATGCAAAATTACATCATTACTTAATTCGCATAAAAGATTAATTATTACACCCACACATAAACTTTTATGTATGTGTTTGTGTTACCTGCAAATGACTCTTCACATGGGCAATGCTGAGTCCTCTCACATTCATTAGCTGAAGCACCAACTTGGGTGTTGCTCCTGCACAATCTCTCTTTATTATTAAGGAAAAATTAAAGACTTTACAAAGAAAACTATATAAAAAGAAGAACTTTAAAAATACTATAGTTATATCCATAAAAAATATCCTTAATATAGATAATGTGCCACTTATCTACATTAGGTGTACAGTATTATAACAGTAATTCACTGAAAGTACCTTTTGATGTTACCGTTGGCTGGGTCTACAAAAGCATTTTCATTACTGTAGTTGAATTGGCTCATTACTATTAGGTTACAAAACCTTAACTATTCAATATTAATACTCCCTCTTATCTTAAATATATATGAGAGTTTAATTTAATTATAAATATAAGTTTTTAATCCACTTTTTCTCCTAAATTTATTATTCCCCCACCCCGAAAGTATTTCCATTGATTGATTGTGCATATTAAGGGGTTTTCAATTAAGATGTAGTTCCAATGCATATAATTAAAAAAGGTATTTTATGAAAACTAACACACATTTATTATAAATAATTAAATTAACTAATTAATTAACTTAATATTTATAAATTAGTTATCTAGCTTCTACTATGTTAGGGACACAAGGAAGTAATATGTTTCATTTGATGTTGAAATTAGTTATTTAGCACCTTGATATTATTTTCTGGTTGCATCCAGCAACTCTAATATTATTTATGGTGAATCTAACACCATGATGTTATTTTTCCCAGGCCTCAAGCTTCATAATTTATAGTGCATCTTGCACTCTAAACTATAAATAAGATCTGCTGGATGCACCGGAAAAATAATATTAGGGTGCTAGATACGTTATAAATAAGACTTGAATACTAGATGTTTCTGAAAAATAATATTAAGATGTTGGACACTACTTTATCCAATTCTTAACATAAAAATCAAGCACCTACTAAAAGAGGCATAGAATATCTGAACTTTCTCTGTCACTCACACACAAAGCATATGGATATGTATATTACACACACACACACAAGTAACAAGCATATATACTTACTCTCTTGACCACCAAGGCGTTTAACAGCATGAACAAAAGACAGATGAAGATCTGGAGTCCAACGAAGCCTAGGCATCTTGGATCTCACATATTGTCTCACTGTGCTTTTCCCTTCATTATTATTTCTTTCTCTAGATGTGCTTCTGTTTGATGATGAAGTTCCTTCATGTTCCTTCATTATCATTTTCTCCTTATCCTCTACTTCTGCCTCTTCCTCTTCCTCCTCTTGTTCTTGTTCATCTTCTTCTTCTTCACTGGTAGCTTCCTCATTCAAGTCGAACGACGAACATTTCAGAGAAGAAGACCCCAAAGAAGTTTCCTCACAATTATCTTTGTCATTATAAATCTCGTGTACGTCTTCTGACATATTTAGCAGATCACACCGCCAAGTCTGATCCATATGGTGAAATGGAGGCGAATTTATAAATGCACATATGTATATATTAAAAAGGTTGGTATACTAGGCAACAAAAGTGACTTAAATAAGAATATGTTGTGTGAGGACGGGCTGTAATATAAAGTAATTATTTATAACAACAACTGAATTCTCTATCTACATCAATTAATATATGATTTAAAGATTTTTAAGTGCACTTAAAATACCGTACGATAACATTATTCTGCAAGGGGATGGTAGATGCGCACTGTAACAACTAACAGTACAGAGAATGAAAGCCCAGCTAGCTAGCTAACTACTTCTCATCCTTCAAGTTTCAGATCTCTCTCTCTATCTCTATATATATATATATATATAAATATATATGAGACAAAGTGCTGGCATATAATAACTCTTTTTCTTGATACATGTGAGTTCTTATATATAACAAACACATTAAAACTTAGAAGAAAATTTCGAGGGAGAGAATAATAGTTTGTGCAAACCCTTTCGTTAAGGTGATTTTACTTCTTGACCAGGAATTTCAAGAAGAAAAAGATTTTCATTTATATCCACAATAATAACAAAGAGAGAAATAAACATAAAAAACAAGGGACTTTGTGTTTGTGCGCGTGTGTGTCTGTAAGCTTCTTGATCGATGGGAAGAGAAGACAAAGTCGAACCAGTTCAAACTATGTAGATAGGTTTTTTAATGATAAACAATTTCATTGTTAATTGAACAAGCCTAACGAACTCATGGGAAAGATATTTCGAGAAGACCTAATAATCACCGGATAGTTCAGAAGCATGCTAATTTCACAACAAAAAAAAGTAGTTTCAAAGAGATTACCCAGCGGGAAAAACTGGAATTGATAAATCAAAGAAATCTTCACCAGTAGAAGCTGTGGTTTGGGTCTGAGTTAAAGGAAAAAGAAACCTTATAATCATAAACCATATAAATGATCATCAAAAGTGCATAATAATACATATTACACACATACAACATAGAAAACCCAGAATCGAGAAAGTGATATCTTTAGTTATCGAAAACATAATCGCAGGAACCAAACTACACATCAAAGCATATATATATATATATATATATTACGTGAAGCGCGCCCGGGGGGGGGGGGGATGGAAGAGAATAATTGGTACCTGGTTTTGGTTTGAGGTTTTGGTATCATGAAGCAGAAGAGATTATAGAGTGGTAATGAAGATTGAGAAGGGCAGTATATAAGGTATTAGATAGAGAAAGGACTTTTTGGGTTGTGTCTTTGTGATGAAGAAGAGGGAAAAATTGATGGAAGAAGATAACAAGATTCGGACAGATTTCTTCTTCTCTTTAAAAATGTAATAAACTCACATAATGGATACAGATGCGCCTGGTCCCTTTTTGTACTGTTGGACATCATGTGACAATGCCTATTCCTTTACTCTCTCTCTCTTCTTTTTTGACGGTTGGAAAAATCTACCTCTCTTGCTTCTGGCCCTATCTTGCGTGCTCGTGATTATCTTTATTGTTTGACCTCTGTTAGCTACACACTTATTTCTCTTTCTCATTTTGACATATGGTTGGTGAATAAATGATGAAATTAATGAAATGTTGATTTTCAATTTGACATCTCCAATTACATATGAATTACTCATTTAAGCGCTGAAATAAATATTTTGTTTTTTTTCTAAATTTTCATTTTGTGAAAAAAATCATTAACAGATATAGGTGACTTGCATATCATAACAAAAAGCTAAGCAATTTTTAAGCTTTTAACATTCACTAAAAATAATAATTGTCACAAAGAATCTTTACAAGGGGATTGTGAAATGTCTGATGAAGAAGGAAAGAAAATACGTTTTATAAAGGTTTGAATACCTTTTTTTTTTCTTATTGTATCCCCAAAACGGATGATATTAAGAGAGAGTTAGGCTCAGGTCAAATATGAGGATGGGCTGGGGCAGAGATTTTCATTAAAATGGTTTTTATATTAAGGATCAAGGTAAACTCATATTAACTTTTTATATGCCCACTCATCTATCTTTACTATAAGTTTATATATCCATGGGGTTAACATGAGAATGAAATTAAATATGAAATATTTTTGAAATATTAAAATTATAACTTTTGAAATATTTTTTTTTAGTTTTTTTGCCAAAGCTTTTCAAATCATGACAGACTAAATTAAAGGCGAAATGCATATTTAAATAATCGTTTAACTTCAATTCACTAAGCTATAGTAATAATAATTTGAATATATATAAAATTTAAACTACAAATCATACTACTCGCGATTTATAAAATGTGTGATTTTAATAATATAAAAAGACATATCATCGAGTATATATAATATAACGACGTTAGCAGGAGAATGATATTTATTCTTTGAAATTCTAATTAGATGGGATGTTGAAATTTTAGAAGATTAAATTGAACGTCAATTCAACAAACGCTATAGGTATAATAATTGTCAATATGAATAGGTGTAACTTGTAGTGGTCCAGTCATTTTATCAAACCCCTTTCCATTCCTTCTCACCTAAACTAAGACTTTCTTCACATAAGCGTCACTGTTTGTTTGTCCCTTTGTGCTCCAACTTCTCAACAGTTCTACTCTTTCTTAGTTTTCTCCTCTTAAAAATGCATATAAACTTGTGCTCCTGTCGCCTCAATTTTGGTCTGTTTTGGCAATGATTATCATCAAATTAATCAAACCTTAATCACACAGTAATTCCAACACTATATATATATTCTACAACTAGTCTTTCATACAAGAGCTAGTTATAGATTAGATTTAATCTTAAGTATAAGACCTTGTTAATCCATTTTTTCTTCTAAATTTATAACTTTTTTTCTAAGTATCTTTATTGATTGCGCATATTAAGGGATTTCATCTAAGAGTAGTCATGATAAAAGCTAGTATTTTAGGAAAATCAACATATATTTGTTATAAATAATATAACTAGCTCCAAATCTACCCAAATTAGTCAACTATATCTTATATTAAATACTGGAGGTAGTATTAATTATTGTCTGCCAACAGTAGTCAAATTTGGAGGGAATTGATCTAAATAAAAAAAATCTTATATTTTACTTTTGGAGAAACTTTCAAACATGTATTGGTGGCAATATAATATGCATATGCATATATATAGAGTTTTATGGGCACAAGCACATTTCACTTATTATTAAAATTTCTGAATGCATGAACCATGACTCAAATATTGACTACTACTACATTATATAGACTTTCAATTCCATGCATTGATGGGAGGTCAAAGAAAAGAAATAATGTTAAAGGTTTCTCTACTTGTTGCTCGAATCCAGTTAAACAAGTAAAAAACCCTAGACCAAGCAAGCAAATATATATATATATATATATATAGAGAGAGAGAGAGAGAGAGAGAGAGAGAGAGAGAGAATATGTACATACGTGTTCCATAAATATAATAAAACTAAGGCTGGGAGTGATGAACTTAACTGGGAATAGGTAGGATCAGTTATGATTAGTAAGTGAGGCTTCACTTTTAACCTAAAAGTTTATAAATTGCTGTAAAGAGAATGATGGTTTACTACCAAATTGGTTGACAAAATGAACTTTTTTCTGCTAAAGGAAATGAAATCTGAAAGTGGGGGAGAAACAGAGCAGTTGAATTTTACATCAAACTTTATTGACTTGTGATCCTTATATATATATAAGTACCCAACCTTTTTAATCTGACCCCAAAAACCACAACCACACATGTGGCTTAATTTCTCGTATAAAGCGTGCAAGTAATTTTCCTACTCATCAATCTTATAGATTGTACGTTAATCAAAGAGTTCGTGTGATATATCTCTCTCTCGGTCAAATAAAAGATCCAAGATGAAATTGCAGCTAATAACTCAGTTATTAATTATTTTTTCGTCCAGCCCCTATTTGTTAATTGAAATTATATATCAATGTTAATATCAAATATGCATGCACCTTTTTTTGTAAAAAAATTACTTTCTCGTGCATTTGATGGAGAATGATAAATAAGACATAATATTCATGATTTGATAATAATATAATTTGTTATATATTTTACTAATTATATATTGTTATAAAATATAAAATTCAAAATAATTTACATTATTTAAAATTTCTAAATAGAGCAACTCATTTACCAAATTTTGCGTAAATACATGACAAACATGTTTAGTTTTATGTTAAAAGATTTAAATATTTATGTAAATAATTATATATTTTTTTATAGAAAGTCTCATTATTTATAATTCGTGAATAGTACGACTTATTTATCAGACTTTGTGCAACGTATAGAACCCATGCTTTTAGTAATTTCAAAAAAATAATTACAATTTTCTAAAACAAGATTTACATTCATGGCCTATTACTGTAGCCTAAAATTAGTTTTTTTGTGCTTCTTTGGTTAAAAGACTAGTGCTCCCTCAATTTTTATATAATGGCTTTCAACAAACTTTTGTTGTTTTTTATACAAGTCATGTACTTTAGAAAATCTATAAATTAGCATCAAATGATTTATTTTCTTTTCAAATTCACTCTTAATTTACAATAAATCATGTTAACAACCCATACTTATCAATAAAATTTTTCACTTTTCTAATAGTGGTAGCTATACCAATATTATATTACTACTACCATTTTTTTTGTTCCCAAAGTAAATTTGGAGCATGGGAACCAATCTTTCATATTCAAAATTTTATGGGAGTATTAGGGAGAAGGACCAAGGAAACAAAATTTTTATTAATAAGAATCTTAAAAATTATAATTATTGTCAAGGACTAAAAATTAAAATATAAATTTTAAATTATGAAATTAACCTTCCCTACTGTTTCATGGTTGGTTGTCAAATTTGATGATTTCTCTATATAAATTTGATAAAAAAAAACTTATGCAACTCAATATTTTTTATCATACATATCAAATTATCTTAAAAATTATCCAAATTAAAATAGCTTCTAAAATATATAAATAATTAGAAAGCTACCTCTTTCTAGATCTTGATTACTTTAAAAAAACTTTAAAAAATCACAAAAAAAATATTATAATATATTTATTTTAAAAATATGTAATTTTTCAAGAAAAAACATCTTGGAAAAACAGGAATGTTATAAAAATAAAAAAATAAAAAAATTTAAAATTCTTAAACAATAAATCTCTAAAATAAATTTTCACAATATAACAGGAATCTCAATATATAAATAAAAGCCAATTCAATTTAAGAGCGCGCTTGAGGAGGGAACATCAATTGATAACTAACCATTAAATAGTTGTGATTTGGTTAGAGAAAATATTGGGAGTTTGATCAAGGTTAATTTTATAATTGAAGATTTATATTTTAATTTTTGGTCTTTTAAAATAATTACAATGTTTAAGATTCTTATTAGTAAATATTTCTTTTCCTTGGTTCTTCTCCCTAATGTTCCCAAATTTTATTCTGAAAAATGACTTTTCTAATTGAAATAGCGCATTGAGGGTTCTAGAGAACATACATTACTATTTTGCTAAAGGTTTTGGAAAAGATAATTAGGGTGGGTTGAGAAATTAATGGGATATTGAAAGAGGTCATTAAGATGGGGAAAGAAATTAATATTATTGATGGATTTTTAAATGATGGTGCTTTTGGAAAATTAAGATGATTTTTAATAAATTTAAAGTCTATCAATTAATCTTCAATAATTAAACTTATTTAGTATGTTTGAATTGATTTTCCAAATGAGAATAAATTTTTATGTATATTTACTTCCATAGATATGAAGGAGAAATACATAAAGTATATGAAACTATCTTATATTAAGGCCGGAGGAGTAAGAAATATCAAATTTTAATACTCCCTCCGGTCCTAAATATAGGACATAGTTTGTAGTGCAATTTGTACTACAAACTATGTCATATATTTAGGACCGGAGGTAGTATTATTTTTTATCACTACCTTCGATTCTTAATATAAGATTTCGTTGATAGTAAAAATTATAACCAATGATTTTAGCCGCAGGGTCCCATTGACACAAGGGTGGTTGAATACCTCTTAGGCTCTCACTTTGCTTTTTTGGTTTAAAAGACTCAAATGTGTATTAGTAAAGCATAAGAAATAGAACAAGCATATATAGAAAGAGGTGATACACCCGACCACATATAGAGACACCAATGCCACGTTTGGTAGCATGGAATTGAGAGGGAGGAAGTGGAATTGGAAGTGGATTTCAGTTTTTGGGATGTTTGGTACAATGGAAGTCACTTCCTCATGGAAGTCACTTCCACCAAAAATGGTGGAAGTCACTTCCACCACTCACCCCATGGAAGTGACTTCCACTTCCACTTCTCAAGATTTGTTTCCTCAATTGCCCTCCTTATTGGGTGCCTATGGTCAAGGTATTAAAACCCGGACCGGGTACTGAACCGGTCGGGGTACTAGGTTAAGGGTCAGTGGGTCAGACCGGGGCCAAACCGGAGCTAAACCGGGACCAAACCGGTGAGAAATTGGAAATTTTAGGCTTATTGGTATGAAATTCTAAAGAAAATAGTAAAAAAAATTTTTTTTTAAAAAAAAATGGGAACCGGACCGGCCAACCAGTCGGTTCGCCAGTTACCGGGCCGGACCGGCCGGTCCGGTCCGATTTCCAGAACTATGCTTGTGGTTATTTTGGGGGAATTTGGTTTTTGGTGAAAGGGTATATTGGTAATTTCACATTTTAAATCAACATATTATTTATAAATTATATCTCACTTCCATGGTCATACCAAACACACTTTTAACCCCAATTCCACCTCAATTTCCACTTCCAGTTCCACTTCAATTTCCACTTCCAGTTCCATCAAAAACTCTTCCATTATACCAAACGGGGCACAAGGGTTTGTTTGGTACGAGGGGAGGGGAAAGTGAGCAGAGGGAAAAATTTTTAGAGTCAAATTTTAAAAAATTAGAAAAGTGGGGTTAAAAGTTTTTAATTAATTTTTTTAGGGAAAATGATATTAAAATCCCAATTAAGAAAAATAATATCAGAAAAGTCCTACAAATTGTTAATAGTGACTCCTCCACTTGTCAATGATTGTTCTTTCATTTGTCATTTACAAGCTATAAGAATTTTGTGATATTATTTCCTTTAATTAGAACCTTGATGTCATTTTCTCTTTTTCTTACTCTTTTATTTTAAATATTATCTATATTAAAATTTTGTAACCCTATTTCTTGAATTTTCTTAAATTCAACTCAAAAATTTTCCCTTCCCTCCCGTCCCCTCTAAATCCCCTGTACCAAACAGATCCTAACAGGGCAAAGATAGACTACTTATTCCTCTTACGCTTTCTATTTTATTTACAAAAAGAAAAATCATTTTAATTAGCTTCTGACACACAATCCACTTCATTGAATCGTTTTATATATCTGTCATCTTATTTCAGTTCCAAACCCTAATTAAATTCAAGAATTGCTCGCTAGCCTGGCATGTGCTTGCATACATACATACATACATATTCGAAGTTGAGCATTTTTGCTGATATAAATCTACGTGTGGAAGAGAGAAGCAAAACTAAAGATATTGTAGTTCTGAACTATAGAGCGCTTTGCCAGAAATATACTCAAGTCCCAAGAAAAAAGGGAAATAAAGAAATGATCTCTTGAAATTATAAAATAAAAAAATGGTCTCATGAAGTTGTCAACGATCAGCTCCTGGAATTGTTAATGAGACCATTTTTTCATTAATTTTACAATTTAATTTCAATAGACCATTTCTTCATTTTCTTTTTTCCTTGGGACCTGACTGTAATTCTCCCTAGAGCTTTTGATTACAATAGTACAAAGCTTAGATTGGCGTGTGCTACATTTATTTCTAATATACGTAGAACCAATAACAGTACACTAGGGTTTAGTTGGAAAAACTCGATATTCATTGAGCAAAAATTTATATTCAAAATTTATGGATAGGAAAAAAATTATATTATGACTTAAAAATCATGGAATATTTTGAATCAATAATATCACATATAATATATACTTCCACTAATCTTAAATATAAGACTTATTTATCTAATTTAAAGAGATTGATGAAGCTAAATAAATTATTTAAATATAGAATATGTGACATGGTATTTTTGAAATGCTTCATCATTAGATTATATATTAATTTATAAGTAAGACAAATTGATTTTAAAAAATTTATAAATATAAGACATAAAATTAAAAAAATTGGGAAAATCACTTCTAGGTCCCAAGGAAGAGACATATTCACAGAAAAGTCCCAGGAAAAAGTCAACTATCTAAAAAGTCCCTAGGGACTTTTCTGTGATTATTTCCCAAAATCAAATGACAAAGTTACCCCCCAAGAATTTAAATCTCTCTCTCATTCATTTTGTGTTTTCGCTCTCAGATCTGATCACTGTTTTCAGCTCTCTGTGCTCTCTTTCTGCAAAAATGGTGGCAATGGTGAAGGCCGAAACTTTGAGGTGGTGAAAGATGTATGGGATGAGATGTAAGATAGAAGGAAGAAGAAGATGGAAGGAAAGTCGTAGGATTTTTTTGATCTCAAGCTTCTACCATTTTTAAAAGAAGGAAGGGATGAAGGTAATGATGATGATGAATTGTTCAACCCATCCCCCTTTTCCAATCTCATTGAAACCCCATCTCATAGTGGTGAAGTGCTGTAAAAATGCTGATATGGAAAAAAATTAAATTGTTGTTAATTCACTCAATTATAGTTGTTAATATAACTTTAGTAGTTGTTAATACAACATATGAGGTTGGGTATTATAGTGCTCTGTTTTTGGAAAAGGAAATAGAGGAAGTGGTATGTTTGAAGTGGGAATGGTTGACTCTCATAGTGGTGGGGTGCTGTGAAAATGCTGATATGGGAAAAAAATAAATTGTTGTTAATTCATGCAGTAGCAATTGTTAATATAACAGTTTTAGTTGTTAATACAAAAAATGAAGTTGGGTGTCAAATTTTGTAGCAGGATTTGTAATAAAATAGGCATAAAATTAGTTAAAATCATGGGTTGCTTCTGTGACAGTGGAAAGGTGTGCAATTTATAAAGTCATGGGAGACTTACAATTCACTTGTGCATGTGACTAATGCACTTGATACGATAGGACAATAAGTTGTCAACCACTTGATCAATTATGACCAATTCTGCTGTTGTGAGCGGCCTAATGGGAACTACTGATGCAGTCACGAGAGGAGGTTGTAAAACACACTCAACAAGATGTAAATACACGCTTTTAAAGTTGTAAACATATCATTCGTCATACTTAACGTGAGAAAACATCGTGTCAGAGAGAAACGTGTGGGAGGTTGTGAAACACACTTAACATGTTGTGAATACACGCTTTAAGAGTTGTAAACATACCATTCGTCAAACTTAACGTAAGAAAGTATCGTATCAGAGAAAAACGTGTGGAAGGTTGTGAATACACACTTTAAGAGTTGTAAACATACCAATCGTCAAACTTAATGTGAGAAAACATCATGTCAGAGAGAAACGTGTGGGAGGTTGTGAAACACACTCAACAAGTTGTGAATACACATTTTAAGAGTCATAAACATACCATTCGTCATCCTTAACGTGAGAAAACATCATGTCAGAGAGAAACGTGTAGGAGGTTGTGAAACACACTCAACAAGTTATAAATACACGCTTTAAGAGTTGTAAACATAACATTCGTCAAATTTAACGTGAGAAAACAAGTTGCAAAGCAGAAACGTGTGGGAGGTTGTAAAACACACTAAACTTGTTGTAAATACACGCTTTAAGCGTTGTAAAATGGATATGAGGTGTTCTCGCTTTAGCTTCGCTGGAGCGTAGCAAAATCGAACACGGTCAGAAGGGCCTACTTTTTATGTGATTTCGCTTTTTTTTCTATGTGGCAAAGCAAAAGCAATTGGGCACACCTTCAAGTTGTAAAACACACTCAACAGGTTGTTAATACACGCTTTCAGAATTGTAAACAAAACATTTTCCATACTTAACGTGAGAAAAGATCGTTTGAAGTTGAAACGTGTTGACGGTTGTAAAATGCACTCAACATGCTGTTAATAAACGTTTCAAGAGTTGTAAACAACACAGTTGTCATACTTAACGTAAGAAAACATCATATGAAGTCAAAACATGTGGGAGGTTGTAAAACGCACTCAACATATTAATAAACGCTTTAACAATTGTAAACAGAACATTTTTTATACTAAACGTGAGAAAACTTTGTTTCAAGCTGAAAGGTATGGGAGGTTGTAAAACACACTGAACCTGTTGTGAATACACGCTTTAACAGTTGTAAACAGAATATTTTCTATATTTAACGTGAGAAAAGATCATTTCAAGCTGGAAGGTGTGGAAGGTTGTAAAACACACAAAACCTGTTGTGAATACACACTTTAACAGTTGTAAACAGAACATTTTCCATACTTAACGTGAGAAAAGATCGTTTTAAGATGAAAGGTGTGGAAGGTTGTAAAACACACAAAACCTGTTGTAAAAACACGCTTTACCAGTTGTAAACAAAATATTTTTCATACTTAATGTAACCACTATGAGAATCAACCATTCTCACTTCAAACATACCACTTCCTCTGTTTTCTTTCTCAAAAACAGAGCACTATGACACCCAACCTCATTTTTTGTTTTAACAACTAAAACTATTATATTAACAATTTCTACTGCACGGATTAACAACAATTTATTTTTTTCCCATATCAGCATTTTCATAGCACCCCACCACTATGAGAATCAACCATTCCTAGTTCAAACATACCACTTCCTCTGTTTCCTTTCCCAAAAATAAAGCACTATGACACCCAACCTCATATGCTGTATTAACAACTACTACAGTTATATTAACAACAACAACTACGCGAATTAACAACAATTTAATTTTTTTTCATATCAGCATTTTCACAGCACCCCACCACTATGAGATGGGGTTTCAATGAGGTTGGAAAAGGGGAATAGGTTGGAGTATCCATCATCACCATTACCTTCATCCCTTCCTTCTCTAAAAATGGCGGAAACTTGAGATCAAAAAAATCCCACGACCTTCCTTCTATCTTAATCCCTATCCCACAAATCTTTCACCACCTCAAAGCTTCAGCCTTTACCATCGCCACTATTTCTGCAGAGAGAGAGAGAGCACATGGAGCTGAAAACAAAGGTCAAACCTGAGAGTGAAAACACAGAATGAATGAGAGAGAGATTTAAATTCTTGGGGGTAACTTTGTCATTTGACTTTGGGAAATAATCACAGAAAGCACTACTAGAAAAAAGGGTTTTAACGTCCCTTTTTTTGGCCTTTCAACGTCTGAAAACAGAGGGACGTCTATGTGAGGGTTGTAGAAAAAAACGTCATTAACGTCTGTAAAACTGGAGACGTAGAAGGCAGACTTTAGACGTCCCCAGTTCACTGGGGACGTCTAAAGTGGGACCTTAGACGTCCCCAGTTCACTGGGGACGTCTAAGGTCCACATTAGACGTCCCTAGGTTCAACTGGGGACGTCTAAGGGCCACCTTAGACGTCCCCAGAATACCTGGGGACGTCTAAGGTGGACCTTAGACGTCCCCAGCTCTTCTGGGGACGTCTAATGTGGACCTTAGACGTCCCCAGTTGAACCTGGGGACGTCTAAAGTGTCGCCAGCAGTACTTTCCACGTCCCTTTTTTATTAAGGACGTTGAAAGTTTTTTTTTTTTTAAAATGGACCTTTTATACATATTGCACTGTCTGGAAAATATGTAAACTGCAGAAATAGAATTCCAACAACAGAGTAAAACAACAGCAGTTCAGCATAATGAAAACAACAACAAACACAGTGATCAACCCAAGGCTACTACATGCCACACAAACTTTCAAACCAGACAAACTACACAGCAATCTATATCCAAGTCCCCAGTTTGTACAATAACCAAGACTAAAATCCAATCCATATCCAACAACAATAACGCTAATTATATGTACTACCACAAAAGTATGTCCTACACAAACTACTAAAGACTTTACTCTTCTGGTACACGTTGAAGAAGATGTCCAGCCATAAAGTCTCTGATCATATTTAAGTCTTCATATGAGTAGGCATCTTCATTGTCAAAAATCTGTAAATTAGAAAATAAGCTTAGATGAAATAATGAATGAAGTGAATGAATTCCCATTGAATCACAACACCAAGAATATTATCCTCAGAGAATGAAGAAGCGATTACTTGTTCAAAATCTGTCGTAATGCCACTCTGAATGATGTTAAACATATAAAGCAAGACATAATATCCACATTCCCAGCCGCCAGGTTGTCGAGGGCACTATAAATCAAAAGCAAATGGTTAAAATCAATAAAGGCATATCTAAAACGACCGTCAATCAAAAGAACTTGATTTGAAACTACGTACCTTTAGAAACAACCATTTTGGATCTTTGCCACCTCTACGTTCGCGTGGCCCGCCAAGCGCTTGATACTTCGTGCATGCGCTATCATGGAAATGAAAATCAACATAAATTAGAATAATTCATTAAGTCAAGAATCAAGAAGCAATGAAATACAAAAAAATAACTTACTGGTTGAAGACGCTTTTAGTTTCTTTGTCTGGTCTTCTATTTAAGGAATCAAACCAGTAAACAACGTGCGACCGAGGACAGACAACACACAAACTCCAGTGATAACTATCACAACATATACAGATTAAAATGAAGTTAGATGGCAAGGCAATTATTTACTAAAAATCTCAAATACACAAAATTAAAATGAGTACCCTTGAACAATCGGTGCTAGATAACAACGATACTCGTCCTCTGATAATAAGAAGCCCACATAGTTCGTCCTTCGTTTCAATGTATTCTCAACCCTTGTCGTATGTGCAGGAGACAAGAATCCATATAAATCAACTTTCTGAGAGTCAATGCATATACGACGGAAGGAGCTATAATAGAATTAAAATGATGAATGTATTAGCTAGTTAAAATCAACTTAACTAAATGAATCAAAAAATGGGAAATAAAAAACTTACAGGATTGCAAATTTGCCCCATCCAATATCTAGCTCCTCGAACTTCATGAACTGTTTAAGATCTTGTTTATCAATTGTGAAGTGATACTCTGTATTCTGGCCCACAATCCCTGGAGGCATATGCAAATCAATCTGGCGAATGCCTTTATAGATATGCTGCAATCGTGCTAAGAAGGGCCATTTCTCTGCTTCCTGCTCGTTCTTTTAGAACATAAAAACACATACTGTTAGTAGGATGTCAACACATCTCAAGTAAAAGTGAGGTAGTTCCATACCATTGGAGGTGTTTGTGGTAACAAGCCAATAAGATGTACAGGCCAAAGGATGAAAGATCCTCTCGCCTGAGCTATCGTGGCAACCTCGGCATCAGGAATAGGGATCGCTGTACCTTCTTCCCCCGCTCGAACACACGTCACAGTCACCCTACGCAAATGCTGTGGAATTTGCTGATGATGGTGGGTAGTAGCTTCTGTGTGAACGAGAGCATCTGCAACTACACGCAGCACTGGGGCATCCAAAGAGAGGATGGCAGGTTCTCCCGGCGCTGGAGTATGAGAAGGTTCGCCAAGTGGTTCATCCGCCAGGTTGTAACTTCCTTTGGTGCTGTGGAAGGCCGGGGATGAATGGGTTCTACGCTCGGTAGTTGCCATCTGCGATTCAAACATCTTCTGCATTTCAGCTCATAGCTCAGGCATCAGCTCAAGATGTAGCTCTGGCAACAGCTCTTGTCGGAGCTTGTCGCGAAGGTTGGCCTCGAGCTCTTGTGAGACTTCCTGACGAATCTTGGCCACAAGCTCCCTACTGGGTTCAGCTTGTGACGAATAAGGATGTGAGGCTGGGCCAAAATACTTCGTGACACGAACTCCAACTGCCTCCCCTCGAACATGACCAGGGTGATCTGGCTTCCCAATCGCCGTTGACAAGATGTCCATCCGTCCACTTGGAGTGAACGAACCTTGGCTACTATGATCTTCCAGTTCATCCTGCAGCATAAAAGTTATCGTAAGCACTCCCAATATGAAAAAATAAGTTTGTAATTATGCTCTAACTACTTACAATTCTTGCGGCAACCTCAGCAACAGTCGGATTTACGTACTTCCCACCCTTAAGCCTCCCTGCTTTCCATTTTTTGTGACGTGGTGGAGGTGGCGGGGGCTGGACCACAACGGTAGGATCTAATGTGGCTGCTTCCTTCAATTTCTCCAACTCTTCTGCCATCATCTGTCGCTGAAGCTTCCGATAACCACCACGAGACATGCAATGTTGATAGTTATTAGCTGCTTGCCTCTCTGCATTTGCTGCACTTAATGCCTTTTAAAGGAAAACAACGAACACCGAATCAATAATGTCAACTATATTCAAATAAAACACTATGATTACAGAAATCTTACCAAAAAGTTTGGATCTTCTCGTGATGCCATAAACAACCTCCAGTCCTCTGGAGACAAAAATGGATACTCATGACATGGATCCTGACCCCTCAAGTCCCCTCGAATGTAATCTCGTGTGAGCCTGTTCTTGAAATCTTTCCATCGTAGACGAACCTCCGTCATCCACTCCTTGTACATCTCCGCGGTGTCAGGGACATCATAGGTTTGCTGCAAGGTAAAAACATACGTTAATTATATTTGAAGCGATAGGAATAAAGATATAATGCAGATGTATTGAAACTTATATACCAAAAGTTGTTGCCAAATCAAGTCTTTGGTTTTTGGTGGAACCAACTTCCAATTAGCATAGGTAATGCGAACTTTGCTTCGAGCCAAAAAACCTATGTAGCTAATGAAATGGTCTTCCTCCGGACCAATTGGTTTCATATCTTGATCAAAGTCAATATGCAACCTCTCCTGTTGATGGTTATGACGTGCTACCAATGCAGGCATTTTTGTACTGCCTCTAACCCTTCGTCTCGCAACCGGTTCACGTGTCGCATCACCTTCAGGCCTATTCATTTCATTGTCCCTATCACTTGGAGAGTCACCAGAGTCGTCCATATTCCTGTAAGCACAAAAATCATTGTCAGATAGGTGAATAAATTGTAAGTAAATGAATAAACTGAGACGTAATAAAACAAACAGCACACATTACTATTTTCTAAGTTAAGCTCTTACTCTAGATTGTTTCCCATATTCCTTCACCATGATCATTTCTCACAGCATATTCTTCATCATCTACCAATTCTCTTTCTTCAATTGTTGTAGGTGGATTAATTGTGAAAGGTGGTGTGTCGTCAAGGTTGAAGGTCGGATCACCATGCTTCTGTTTTTTACTCTGAAGTACAATGGACATTTTCTTATTTGCGGGATCTGTGACATAGAATACTTGTTTCGCCTGGCTTGCTAGAATGAAGGGCTCATCCCTATAACCTACTCTTTCAAATCCATGTATGCCCTCCTACCATCATCTCGTAGCTGTGGATGTAACCGTTCTCTTATTCCCATATCAACAAGGTCTAGTCTCGCATTAATCCCATCCTTGGTCTTCCCTGGAATGTGCAAAAGTGTACTGACAAGGCTATCACAAACGTTTTTCTCCACGTGCATTACATCAATACTGTGCCTCACGTCAAGACTACGCCAATATGGAAGATCAAAGAAAATTGATCTCTTCTTCCATATGTTCTTCTCACCCGAAGTCTTATGATTCTTACCGAGTAAGACATTGATACGTTCAACCCGACTGTAAACTTCCTCTCCGGTTAATGCCTTTGGAGCCATTCCATGCTCCGGCAAGCCGTTAAAACGCTTTCTTAACCTACGATACGGGTGGAATCTAGGAAGGAACCTCCTGTGACCTAGGTAGACCGTTTTTCTTCCATGTTTCAGTTGGTGGAAGTGAGTGTCTGCTTCACAGATCGGACATGCTTTATGCCCCTTCACACTGTACCTTGAGAGGTTTCCGTAGGCAGGGAAGTCATTTATGGTGGTGAACAGCATTGCACGTAGCTTGAATGACTCATTCTTATACGCATCAAACACATCTACACCTTCCTCCCACAACTTCTTCAAGTCCTCAATCAAAGGCGCCAGGTAGACATCGATATCGTTTCCTGGCTGTTTTGGTCCAGAAATCATCATAGAAAGCATCACATACTTGTGTTTCATACAAAGCCAGGGAGGCAAGTTGTATATTACAAGGAGTACTGGCCACGCACTGTGTGTGCTATTAAGAGTTCCATACGGATTGATGCCATCTGTACAGAGCCCAAGCCGAAGGTTTCTCGGCTCGCTGCCAAATTCAGGGAACATTTCATCTATTTTCTTCCACTGTGGAGAGTCAGCCGGGTGCCGAAGATATTTTCCGTCGGATATTCTGTTATCCGAATGCCATCTCAACTTCTTCGCCTTTTTTGCAGTGCCAAATAAACGCTTAAAGCGCGGTATTATTGGAAGATACCACAAAACTTTTACAGGTTGCCTTTTAGTCTTCCCATCGCCACAACCACCATCTTTCTTCACTTTGTATCGTGCGGTTTGACACTTAGGGCACTCACTCAGGCCTTCATACTCCTTTCTGTACAGTACACAGTCATTAGGGTAAGCGTGTATCTTTTTATACTCCATACCCATTGTCGATAGGATTTTCTTGGCCTCATACATACGATTTGGAAGTACATTATCGTCTGGAAACATATCACACAACAGTTCAAGTAGCAATGTGAAACTACTATCGGTCCACCCACAAGTTGCTTTTAAGTTAACCAAATGTAATGTTCCTGTGAGCCGTGTGTACTTACTCCCAGGGTACAACGGTGTCTCTGCATCACTCCGCAGGCTGTCATATTCATGCGATTGCGCAAGGATTCTACCTCAACATCGTGAATCATTCTCTCCATTCTATCTTCATCTATGACATCCACAGCTTCCTTCTTGTGTGACGGACAATCAGTTACTTCCTCACCATGCCATATCCACCTTGTGTATCGAAGATTTATTCCATCACAAAGTAGGTGATCCCTTATAACTTCAACATCCCGTGTTCTCTCATTTAAACAATTGACACAGGGACAAAAATACTTCCCATTTTTGGCTGGAACGTTCCTTCTAGCAAATTCAATAAACTCTTCAACCCCATTCTCATATTCTTCACTTGTTCTCAAAGCATTCATCCAACTATGATCCATTCTATTACCACCTATGCCATTCACACTCAAGTTTAGAGTCATTGTCAACACTGGGAATTGCCTTTTACTATTTTGTTTTCCAAAATTTTGGCAGCATTTCCCCTTAAAAGTGACACATCCCAAAATCAAAATAACAAACCATCTCAACTTAATTTAAACTAAACTAAACTAATTAAGAAGAGTAAAATAAAAATTCAGAACAGTAAAACAAGAGTAAAAAGCAGGAAGCTAATATTAATTCTTCTAACCCAAACAAAAGGACGAATACTTTAATTAGTGCCAATAAATATACCCTTTCTTAAAAGAAATAAAAATTTAGCCTCAATTCCTCACTAGTCTTTGGCTTCCTATTATTAATTATCAAAGCCAAATTCTATGTCTACCTACTAACACTCTAACAAGATAGAACCAAATCCTAATCAAACTCAATTCTTTCAATATCAAATCAAACAACTTTTAGAATATTCATAAATCAAAATCCAAACTTCCTAAACGCAATTTTTTTGTTCAAAAGTTTGCAAAAAAATTTCTCTATATGTATAAAAGCAAAAAAGACAATTAGTTATGCAAACTTAATATATAGTATTAGTTATAAATTTTTAAAACTTAAAAAAAAAACACAATTTAACAATTTTGTAAGGGTTTTGTAAGGGTTCACTTACGTTAGATCACAAGTGATTCTTAAAAGTCTAAACAAATATGATAAATCACCCCAACATACATAACCTTTGACATATTAATCTAACATTAATTCAATTCTAACATTGTTAATTATAACAACATCTGTTCCCCAAAATAATTATTTACATTAACAATATTCTACAAACGCAGAATAATTATTTACATTAACAATATTAACAATAATTATTAACATCTGTTCACCAAATTAATTAATTATTTACATTAACAATAATTATTTACATTGTTAACCCACGCACCTGATTTTCTCAAAATCCAAGTGCAGAATCCAAGTGCATGCAGCAACAATATAACCCAGAACGCAGAATCACGTGCACACACGAACAATCCAGAAACGCAGAATCCAATTGCAGCAACAATATTCTACAAACGCAGAATGTAAATTCTTAATTGCTTCACATAATAATCCAACTCACGCCTCATATGCACATGATCAAAAGAAACCCAGAAACGCACCTGAATAATTCTGAGAATGCTGCAGCAGCAGCAAATGGGAAGACCCACACGGGCAGGGGAATGGGAGAAGAGGGAAGACAAATGCAGGGGAGGGGAGGTGCGCCTTTGCTCAGTGAATGAGTTCTGAAGCTCAGCTCATGGGTTTGGGAGAAGAGAGGAAACGAATGCAGCAAGGGAAATGCAAATCTGAGACGCTCACGGGTATGGCTTTGGAATTTGTTCAGTGCAGCAGAAATGAAATGCAGCTCACGGGTTTGGGAGAAGAGAGAAAACAAATGCAGCAGGGGACATTAACGGGTATGGCTTTGGCACAGAAGGTAAAGCTGCCATGTACAGTGAATGAGGTGATGTTTCTGGGGTGTTTAGACGTCCCCAATCTCTCTGGGGACGTCTAAAGTTGACTTTAGACGTCCTCAGTTTCTCTGGGGACGTCTAAAGTCCACTTTAGACGTCCCCAGAGACACTGGGGACGTCTAAAGTGTTGAAATTTTACACTTTTGGTCAAATTCATCCAGCGCCTTATCCACCCGCCAAATATTTAACTTTGGACGTCCCTAACTTAAAAAGGGGACATCCTTTAGGGACGTAGAAGGTCTTGTTTGTAGTAGTGAAGGTCTCTATTTTTCCTGGGACTTTTCTATGAATATGTCTCTTCCTTAGGACCTAGGAGTGATTTTTCCAAAAAAAAATTCTTATATTGAGATCAAAATTAACTTCTAAATCGGGTCCTATATTTATATTTATAGCAGGATAAAGTAATTTATATGATTGTTACAAAACCTAATTAAACCAGTGACTCTATCAAAGACATCAATTAATAATCAATGATACTATCTAGGTTGGTTTTGTCATCTTATGTAGTGTGCATAAAAGAGTTGACATTTCTAAACATACATACAAATACGTCCATAAGAATCTTTCAGAAAGAAACATATATATATATATATATATATATATTACGTGTCTTTTTCACCTAGCTAGCATCTTTGGCCATTAGCCTAGCTAGCATATATTAATTATATGCACAACATCGATCTACTAATATGAACTAAAATAGTTTAATGATTTTTTATTGACTTGTAAAGGAGAATCATGTCGGATAATACCACCCATTAATAAAGATTTTAATATGATTGTACCAAGGTATTATCCACATTTGTCCTTTCATGATATAATTAATACAATATGCACATGAGAATATTTGATTTTTTTTAAAATATTGTGAATACTGAATATTATATATATCAAAAGGGATTAATTTAATATGCACTATTTGGAAGGACATATGTAGGTTGGATGTTGCAGTGGAAACAAGCTGTATTGTAGGTGCACCGGTCATCGATCATTGACTGATGAATGAGTATTGGGTGAGCGATATTTAATTTGTATGCTCGAGAAATTAAGAAAATTAGTAAATTTGGTTATTTACAAAAAAAAAAAGGAAAAAAAGAAAAGAAAAAGAACCTATAAAATTCTAAATCAGGTATTTTTTTAAAAATGAGTTGTTCCTTTATCAACTTTTAGTAACAAACTTGATTTGAGCTTTTACAATTTTAAAATTCTTTTTCCATCTTTTTCCTTTTATAAAATGTGTGCTGGTTTCTTTAAAATGCCATTCAATCATTGGCTTAAAAATTAATGATCTATCGATAAAAAAAATGTCTTAGTATGTACAATCAATAAAAGAATTTAGAAAAAAATTATCAATTTGAAAAATAAAGTAAACTGAGGTATTACATTTAAAGTAAAAATAAATGGGATTGGCTACAACTTCCTCTACTCTTCTTACCCTCTTTATTTTCATTACGCATCTCAGATTTTAGATTGAAATTCGAGCGGTTTACATTTAAAGTTTTATAAAAATATTCTTTTAAAATATTTTTTATTACAGTTTTAATTTATAATACCTAAAATTTAGTCGTTTTTTAATTAATTATTATTTTTTAAAAAAATTTGATATTTTATTAACATTTTTATAAAAACGTTAAATTTAAACCACTCAAATTTTAATAGATAAGTATCAAGGGGAGGATGACATGCAGCCAATCCTAAAACAAAACAAATGACTCTATGAGCTTCTACATTTAGGAGCCGAGGGACAATTTTTTTTTTTTTGGGTCATTTAATTTTAAAATAACACTATTATGGAAGGGTAATAAACTCTTAACTAATGAGAAAATTCAGGAGACATTCTTATATACTAAAAATTTATTCACAAAAAAGCCCGCTCAAATATATTTCATGGATGCTTGGTAATTGGTATAAACAACGAAAAATATCATTTAAAATCGTCATAGACATTTTTGATAAGTAATTAGTATTTTATTTTATTTTATTTCATTTTATATGCAAAAGAGCCCTAAAATTGATGTTTCAAAAAGGAAAAAAATTGCTTCCCCAATTCTCATGTAATTCAGATAATCCCTAGTGATAGTTATGTCTTTTGCCCATAAAAATACTACAAAAGAAAATGAACTATAATTAAAAAAATTGTTGTTGTTTTTTTTTCATTCTGATCATTTATATACTTCTTAATATCAGTTTTTTTTTTAAAAAAGAAAAACCTCCAATAATTAGCTATCTTTCAATACCTTCATATGTAACAGAACTCTCATACCAAACTGTCGTATCGATTACTTTTACAAATTTTTTTTTTTTAAAAAAAACACTCATTTGCAATTATTTAGATAAATGTTTTATAAGGTATTTACATATTACAAGTCAATGAAACTCTCAAATTTAAATTGGGATTTAAATCCATTTCCTTATGATGAGATATAAATCGCATCTTTACCAACAAGGCTAATATTTCTACAAGATAATTGAATTACGAAACATATATGAAATAAAAAAAAATGAGAATAATAATAAATATAAAAATGATCTTTATTGTCTTTCATGGCTGAGTTGCTGACTGGTTGCTTATTCAGCTTCACCATTCTTACTCTCCTTTTCAATAGTATCTTGAATGTAATTTCATTCCCAATGTAACTATTCATGTGAAATAATATAATCACAAAAAATATATACAGTTCAAATAAAATTCTGCTAAAACCTGTTTTATGGTGCATTGTTTATAACAAAACCATTTTAATTAATATATAATTAGGAGATAGTTGTTATAAGGAATTCTGTTATGCTTATCCCTTAATGTAGACCCCTATGGGAGTTGTTAGCAATTAACTACAAAATCGGTGGCTCTTCAATAATGTTTTTATAAAGTTTCCAAAACAAGTTTCTAAGGTGCTGAAAGGGACAGATGCGTGCATGGTATATAGAGAAGATTATAATTTTTTTTTTTGGTCCAAGAAAAGATTATAAATTAAACCAATTATTACAAGAAAAGTAGCAAACAGTAAATTGATTATGAAAGAAATCTCAACATCAACTTGATTTTGCAAGTTGAGGTAATTAAGTGAATGGGATAAATTTATATTTAATTTTTTATGCACTCTAAACGGCATTTATATTAAAAAAATTGATTTATATCTCAATAAGCCATCTGCCCCCTTTTCTCGATTTATATATTTTTTTTTTTTCTGTGGAATGACTTTTCAATTTGGGGTTTTGGGATCACTAGTTTTCTTAGAGGAAGATGCATGCTTGATTAATTTGATGTTGAGTACTCCGATTTCTTTCCATCATGTTTCTCTCTACATATTTTTATTATAGTCTTGAACATTGTGGATTAAATTTTAACAGTATAAATTAATTTCTATTTTTATAAATTATCATATAATTTAATCTGATAACTCTTTACTGCAATGAACCATGCACTTAATAAGAAGAAACATGGCGTACAGGTTTTGCAACCAATGGCCTTAACTTGGAGGTTTTTCAAGTGATGTTTCATTAAAATCCAAAATGAGATGAGTATGGTTGATGTATTACCTACTTGCAACCTTTGTCCTTTTGCTAAAGGAAGGAAAGCAATAGGAAAAATTTTTTTTTTGGTAGAGTTCATATCCTTACAAGTAATTCACACTGTTATTTTACCCTTCATTAAAGATGTTAAATAGTTTTTTAGGTTAGGATCTGTTTTATATTTCTCTGAATCTCTGTTTTCTTAAAAGTCCCAATTATTGGCGAATCATTTAAAATTTCAACCTTGCTTATGTGTTTTTCTGCTTTAAAATGACATATTTGAGAGCAACGCCTAATGGCACAGTGGTGGTCATTGAAGTGGCCTTAGGCCACCCCCCAAAAATACATGGGTTTGACCTGTGCTGCCGATGTGATCAAAAGAAAAATGACAGGTTTGATGGACAGTAATAATGAGTTCAGGAGATGAAATTGAACAAGTTCCACCTACGGATTTGTAGAGGATTTATGGGTTATGACTTGTATTATGGGCTCTCTATGTCCAAAGATTTCTATGTTCTAAAGCCCATTAGTTAGTTAAATACGGATCAGTCCCATCAGGCCCTTTCTTTTGGTCCATGTCCTCATTATTAATAATTCCATTCATTCCATACTTCACCTGCTATACGGAGAGAATTTTTTTTGTCTTATTTATAAGTCATATAATTAATTTTTTCACAAGACTATACAATTTTACCTATGTCCAAAGTTTCTATGGGCTCACTCTGTCCAAAGATTTCTATTTTCTAAAGCCCATTAGCTACTTAAATATGCATCAGGCCCATCAGGCCCTTTTTCTTTTGGCCCATGTCCTCATTATTACTAATTCCATTCATTCCATAGTCCATACTGCACTTGTTATATAAATCACGGAGAGAAATTTTTTTGTCTTATTTATAAGTTATATCATTAATTTTTTTTATGAGAATATACAATTATACTTTTCATTTAATATTATGTTGAATTTGTACTATTGGGGTAAGGTATACATTAAATAAAGATAAAATAAAAAAGTTCTTAAATTTTAAGAAAGAGTTAATAAGATTTAATCCCCATTCCTTTTTACCCTCTTTGGTCCTTATTATAAGGCATCAACTAACAAGTATTCTTAGTCCTTTTTATAAAGCCTTGGCAAGTTTCCAATAAGTATTTAATTTATCTTTCTATGTCTGCTCATATTTAATAAGGATAGTGGGAGAGAGTAATGATTAATATAATATTTGAGTTTAGTATAATTACTAAGGGCAATATTAGAAATCACTTGAATTTTAGGACAACTTTAATGATTTTAACTATTTTTATTAGTTTGTGAGAATTGGTAGTTGGTGCCTTATAGTAATAATGACCAGAAGGAGTACAAGGCACCAACTACCAATTCTTACAAATCAATAAAAATAGTTAAAAATATTAAAGTTGCCCTAAAATTCAAGTGATTCTAATATTGCCCTTAATTACTAACTACATTAAATTCAAATATCATATTAATTATTAATCTCTCCCACTACCCTTATTAAACATGGGCAAACATTCTTTGAAAACTTGCAAATGCCTAATAAAAATGACTAAAAATACTTGTTAGTTGGTGCTTTATAATAAAGACCAGATAGTGTATAAGATAACATTAACCCAATTGCGTTGTTCAAAAAGTTTGTTAAAATTATTTAGGTATAAGAATTATGTAAAAAATGAATTTTGTTTTCCAAAATGCCCTCATTTATGTGGAAGAGAGAGAATATATGGTGAAGAAAGAATATGTGGCAGAGAGAGAGAGTTATCTTAGAAAATGGAGATTTAAATGAGTAATTTTTATAATTAAATAAGGATAAAATGGAAAATTTATAGAAAACTTTTCAAATATGACCTAAACCTATCTTATAAAAAGAAACATGAAATATTCAATAATCCTATCTTATAACAAGAAAAGTTTTGGCGACAAAAGCAGATATAGCTGGCATCTATTACTTAACCTTGAGTAATAAGTGACAAAAATTGTACATGCATTTATAAAATATGTAGTTTAAATAGATTATGCGAAAATTGAAAACAAACATATCAGGTTAGCATTTGTTGCTCATCCATTTATAAGTGTGTTATCTAAAGTATCTACTGTGATTCAACTATAATTGCAAAACCAAGCATAACTAAATAAAAAAATGAACAATCCGTGTCTCAGCTTTGAAATTTGTAAGGAATATGGATATGAATCTTCAAATTTTACCAATCATCCTTAATTATGCTCCCCTGAAACTGATATTTGTAAACACAGCTAGTGATCCTCATTATAGATGAAGCAAATAATACCTTGGTCCTTAATATTAGTCACGGTTTTTAAGGATTATTATGGTCTTAAATATTCGTCACTTTGCCAGATTCCTAAGCATAAATTATTTTCGCTCCACAATGCCCTAAGCTTTTTTGTTCTGCAACTAGTAAGTGTTGACTAGATTGTTCTATTTCATGAGATAAGTATTGAGAAATACGCCTTACCCAAGGAAATATACCAATGTTGGAAACTATTAGAACTTTTTGACAAATTTAAGGATGTAACCAACTTTTAACTCTTTTTCTCAATATGCAAGATAATTAAAAGAGACTTGTATGAAAGACTAGAGGGAGTAAGAAATTTTAGAGCATGAAGGAACAGGACAACCAACTCTGTATATCAAATCAAAATCATAAAAAAGTAGAAAATAAAAAACAATTAAGAGTATTTGCTCATCACCATACAGTGAAATCAACTACTACCTCCAATTCTAAATATAAGATAAATGTGACTTTTTTAGAGAAATTAAGGAAACTAATTAAATTAATTTAGAGTATTTATATTTATATTTTTTCTCCAAACTAATTAGCTTAACTAATAAACTAATATATAATCTAAAGATACACAACAAATGATATGATTAAATAACTTATTTAGCTTCCTTAATTTCTCCAAAAAAATCAATTTTATCTTATATTTAATATCGGAGGGAGTATCAATCACGTCCATGACTACCTAAAATTTACTTAGCTTCAAATCCATTTACATATCATTCATCTCGAATTTCTTTGAAAAAAAAAAAAAAACACACACACACACACACAACAATTATTACACTAAACAACAATTCCAATATCAAGTACTCCTCCTATTTTTAATATAAGATATATTTAGGGAGTTAAAAATAAAATTAAATTATGATTAATAAAATGTTAAACAACCTAAAAAGCTAAGTCTGGATCTTTACTTCATTTTCCTTTATAATTTATGAAAAGATATTTCTATAAAAAAAAGTTATGTCCTTATTAGATGTAATTTAATATCACAGATTATTATATGATATCATGTCATTGATTATTTAATTAGTCGTGACATAAAGATTCACAAAAATATTTTTAAATAATCTAAACTTATAAAATCAATCAATGTATACCAAAACGTGATTAGTGAATATTAGTGAATCTCATTATATTAGAGGTTATTTATGGAGATTTTAGTAGCAATCTGTAGCATTAGTAATAACAGAAATTAATAATGATAATAACAACAACAATAATATCTTTATCATTTAAATTTCTATAAAACCCTAAATTCCCAGCCCTATCTTTTTATCACTCACTCATTATCGTTGCTTACCCAGCCAGAGGCTTCACCATGGGGCATCGGTTGATTTTATTCCTTAATTGAACCCCGTCCTTTCTCTTTCTTTTCTCTTCATCCTTCCATTTCTATTTCTGCGGTTGCTTCTTCAACACTTGGACTTTTCCTTTCGTTGTACACACATCACGACTCTTGATCATGTGTATTTAACTTGGTGCTATACTAATGTGTAATTGCACCAGGTGAGGAATCACATCTCCTTCTCTTGCTATTCATGGGTAAATTGTACCTAAACATGTAGCATTATGAACTCTTGCCACATACACTAATGACGTGTCACCTGATCATCATTAACACATACCTCACTATTTCTTAATTCATGTAGCTTTGTCACTTTTCGACTTTTACTAACTTTTTAAGGAAAAAAAACCATATGCTTCATGATGCTGCTCCCATGTTGGTTCCAATTCCTATAAACATAAATTCCAGTCTTTTAATTCCACAGATGAATCTTTAATCATGATTTATTACTATTTAAAATAAATCAGAAATTATTGACACACAACAATCTAGATTAAAATGAGAAGTTAGGATCTAGATAGTATAGAGTGCATTAAGTAAGGGGGGAAAACTTGATCCTTGAAAACTTATAATAATTTGTATACATACCTATTAAATATAAGTGGCATTCGTGGGAATTTTCTTGAAGGTGTTCAATCCTAGTGAGTGTTTGGCAAACACCAAAACCTAGGTTTACACAACTCGAGATAAAACTCCTCCCACATATTTACCTCTTAAATCGTAAAAGCTATTTTTAAAAGCTAATCCAAACACACACCTAGAGAGGCTAAAAAAAAGGGACCACTACTATCGGTCCCATCAGGTGAGTGTATAAGCAGTAAGGACTAAGGAAGCAGTTTTTATGTCTCGAATGCTTTTATTTCTAGCCTGCCATATGGGACGCAAATCCACGGCTTGTTTATGCATGCTATGTCTCTTTTCAATCAAATATTTTACTGAGTCAAATTTAGTTATTGAGTTAGATCCTGAAGCTCTATTATAGTTAGTTTTGAGAATATTATAAATTCTCCATAAGCACATCTTTATAGTTTTGGGAATATCATTAATTTTCTTGATGATATTTTATTTTTTCTCTTTTTAAATAATTTTAACAGTCATGTTTTCTGTTCTACGAAATTAAATCTTTTGTCCTCAATTCCCTTTTTAACAAAGATACATACATGTACTTTATTTTGGTGAATTCTCTCCTTTTAACTTAGTTGCAATTTTTTTTCCATTTTTTATTTTACTATTATGTGTATATAAATACTATCAGGTGAGATGGTTATTCCTCACCACCCTATACAAAAGAATATACTCCCTCCGGTCCTAATTATAGGACAACATTTGAGAGTTGATCTTAGTCCTAATTGTAGGACAAAATTCTAATTTTTATCATTTTCTTCCCACAATACCCCCTATTGATACTTTCTCAATAATAATTAAATACAATAATAATTTAAGAATACACTTATATATTCTATAAAGTTAGGTACATATGTCCTATAATTAGGACATGAGGGAGTACAATGTATGTATTGATTAAATGGGACGGTTATTCTCCACTATTATATGTACAAGGAGATGTAAGTGTGTGTATGTGTATATATAATGTGTAATATATATAATAGGTGGGACCGTTATTCTCCACTAAAGGATATGAGATGCTAGATGAAATTATAGTCATAATTAAATGCCTTTGGGACTATTAGGCTTAGTGATTGCCAAAATTTTTTTTCTCTTTCCATAGTTAACCTGCCACATTTTTTTACAAACAAGCAGCTTCAGATATAACAGACCTCCATTTTCTCACTTTCTCGGATTCATTTCTGTAACTTTCTTTAAGAGCAGCCATGGCCTCTGCTTCTTGCACCACATGATGTTGGCTAGTTCATCGAGGCTCCACGTGATGATGCCTCATTTTTGTTTGACCTGTATCTTTTTCTTTAGAAACAATCATAATAAATAAATATCTGAAAAAATATATTAAAAAGAAATTATGTTAATTGACTTATAGTTAGATTTATATTTTTTCTAGTTCATTTTAATTTGAAACTAAATGCAAGCAAGGTACTGGGATTTGAATGATACTCAAACCTGGGACAGGGAGGGAAATTTACAGAAAAGTGGTGAATCAGAAAAAAAGCAGGACAGGCCTTTCCATTTGCAGGCAGAAGGAGAGTGGGCGTGAGAGTTATTTTCAATTTTTTTGAATTGGAGGGAACATCTTTTTTAATTGGTCAAAAGTATAAATGATGTGTTACACATTATGGACACATGGACACCATGTGAGACTGGGCCCATAAAAAAAGTAAGCGACATTCAGAGGAATTAACCGAGATGAAATTTTTGCTCAATTTTAAAAATTTCAGGCATATTTTTACACTCAAGTGAACATTATATATCAACTTAAATGGATACAAACATATATTCATTCAACTTGTTTGTATATTCTGGCCAATTAACTTCATCGTAGTTTCTAGGTCTTGACCAAAACAAACAAAATCATTGTTAGGTGTGGCTGGACAAGATCAAAAGAAAGGACTTGTTAAGTTTATTTAGTAACTGAATCTTTGTTCGATGGGATCGCATCTCTATATATACTCACTCTGAATTAATTAGTGTGGTTTTGGCTTAATACCAACAATATGACAGAAGCTTCCACGGTGATACAAGAAAACATCTAATTAACCTTTTAGCTAATAAGGTGTCACCATAAGAAAAAGAGTTTTTTAAAAAAAACGTATATTTGCCACCATCTATGGTTTTATATATAGGAGGGCACTGGTTGAAGTTTGAGAATGAATTTCAAGTTTCAATGTAGTTTAGATATTTTCAACCTTAGATTTCAAAATGTTTTTTATTTTTCAATAATAATTTTGTCAGCCTCAGATTGATTGAAATTTTTAGAGGTGATGAAAATAAAAAAAAAAAGCCAAGAACAAGAAATTTTTAGGGGAAGGATAAGTGTTTCTTTTTGGATTATAAATAAAGTATTAATGTGTATTTGGTATTGCTTATTAAGGGTCAATAAGTACTTATTATGTAAGTCGAGATAAAACTCCTCTTACATATTTACCTCATATACTGTAAATCACAATTTATAAACATTAATTACCTAAAATTAAACTATCCCAAACAATTCATTGGTGTGTTAAGAGAGAAGCAAATAAGCCCAACTACATGCGGGTCTGGACTCTCTCAGGGGCTCAGCGTCATTTTTCTCCTCATCTCTCGAAGCTTTAAATCCTGTGCGTCCAATTAATCTAAAAGCTAGGAATGCGCCACGTCATCATCGAGCTAATGTCTCCTTCGGCCCTCTCTCCTTTTCTGTTTCCGACTCCCAAGCCTTGGGAGCAAACCATCTCCCACACTGTTCATCTTCTTTATGAAAGATGAGAAATATAAGAGAGGTGGTACCTTAAAAAAAATTGATGAAATAAATGCAGGAACTTGTTCTGTATAACTTTGTGAAAATATTCACTTCATGACTATGAAATCTGAATCACTTTCATCAGTTGGATATGAGAGCAACTAGTGGCTCTTGCATGGGGTGATGATGGCCCTGTACCACCCACCATGGTGGTTAATTCTCCATTTTACTGTTGCTATTTTCTTCCACAGAAGCTGGAAGATTGAGATCAAGAAAGTCTCTGATTCCTGAACTGGTTTCTCTAGTACAAGTGACCCTTCAGCTGCAAAATGAGATCTCTTGGGACCACCCAAAGCTTGCCCAGATGGATAAATAATGAGGCAAATCGGACACTTTTGTACTTTATTCTTCTTGGATTTAGTTGCAATTTTTTGCCTTCGGGTTCTATTGTAATAACCTCTTCCTTGTTCTCAAAATCAACAGAAACAATAAGCTCTTCTTGTTTTGACCAACCCATTAATGAAACATGATGCTTTAATCACTTGGAAACCATTCAACACAAACCCAGTTGCTGAACTCTCTCCGGTTTCTTCCCTTTTGAGTTCAAATTCGTTGAATCAGAGTTGTTCCCAATAGTCAGTTTTACTTTAGCTGTTGCAATTTTGCTACTCAAATTAGTTCCAACCATTAAAAAAAGGCTTAGATAAGTAGGAGAAGGATGTTAGGCTGTGGGAGATTGAGGAAGAACAATGACGGATATGGTTTGCTAGCCATGGAGTCAGAATGGAAGAGGAGACAGGGCCGAAGAAGAGATTAGCTCGATGATGACGTGTTGCATTCCTAGCTTTTAAATTAATTGGATGCACAGGATTTAGAACTTTGGAGAGATGAGGAGGAAAACGACGTCGAGAGAATTTTTTTTTTTTTTTGACAACAGACAGACTGGCCTTTGACCCCTAACCCGGACTTCCCCCGGTATTTGGTGCCTTTTCATAAGTTCCTGACCTTCTAATATTGGACCAGACAATCTAGGGCAACTGACTAATCCGGAGCGGGGATATTTTTAAACACACCCCTATAAGGTGTTTTACATGAAGGGGGTTCCCCTCCTAACAAATACTTCTCCCAGGTTCAAACTCTCATTCAAACTCTCATTCAAACTCTCATCCGCCTGGAGGAGTGTCAGTTACCTTACCAGTACACCCGGCACTTGTTGTTAGACACCGGGAGAATCTACTTCCCATGGATACAAGGCCTAAAAGTAGCTCAACAATTAAGTAGATCCTATAGCACTCTTGCTGGCGTAGAATATCAGATTCATGTAATCTTTCATAAATATAAGTCATTTTTAACTGATTACATATACTAATAAAAATAATGATAAAAAAAATTAAATTTCTCATGAAATTTAGGTGATTTATAATATTATTCTTATATTTTATATGACTATGACTGAGTTAATTTAAACATTATCCGGCCCATTTGTGGTGGGTAGCACTCCCGACAGGCTTTTTACATTCACAAATACCCTGCTCAAGACCTTGTGGTCACGCGATTAAAATCCCTTCCTTTAAGACCAGCGGTTATTCATAATATTATTCTTAAGTGTCTAACCTCGTAATAACAAATGCATAAAAGCCTCAGATTTTGACATGGGGTAGTAATATGTTGAACGCTACGTAGGAGACAGGGTATTCGCCTCTCTTTTCATGGCTCATATGATGTTACTATATTCTCATTTATTTCATTTTCTTTTTTCTTTGGTTAACCTCTGTTTTTGAGATTAAAAACAGAGGCAACAGAGTAAGTTGATGATAATAAAGGTACGAAGGCCATTAACTATTTGTGTAAACTGGAGGAATAATCTAAGAAATAAAGCTTTAAGGGTGTCCAAGTGTCCATTTGAGATAAATTCTGTATCAGTTCCCAAACATATTCTACACAACATTTCATTGCTCAACACAGTTAGAGCTGTTTTTGACAATTCTACAAAGTTGGTCTCTGTAATAAACCAAGCATAAGCTATTAACATTCACCTAACTAAAAAGTGGCTCACAATTCTCCAAACATGCTTACCCACTGGAAAAACCATCCTTCTGCTGTAGCGCGAATGAAAAGCTTGGTGTCGTTTAATTTTCCTATAATACATGCAAGAGAAGAAAATATGAATAAAACCGAAAACCCTTGAAACGACAATTAGTAGGTATAAAGTAGAGGCTCACCTTGTCCCTTTCTTTTTGTTGAACTTTCTCAAGAGCTTCTTGGGTGGTTCATCAGGAGGAGAAGCCATCGCTCTTCGTTTCAGTGATGTTGATGAAGAATCACAACACTTGAACTTCACATTCTCCATTATGTTTGTGTCCTTCTTGTACAAATAAACTCCACACTTCACTACCCACGCATCTGGTGATTTACTTGTTATTTGTATTTCCACATCATTCCTATCCAACTCCGTATACATGCTTACATCTAGTGATCCACGTAATAACACATGATGACCTTGTTGTTGAGCAAGATAACCAAAACAACCTTTAGTTTTGCAACCATTAATGCTGACAGAGACTTGGACGTCGGCTAGGTTTCCCGAGCTGGCTTTTTCGGCGACCTCAAAAGCAAGGGCATGATCAGGTAAATTCCCACGAGCGCCAAAACGCAATGTGTCTCCTTCACAGCAATAGTCGAACCAATCTGGAAATGTTGTTGTTGGCATTCTGATAGTCAAGTAAGGCGGCTCCCTTTTTGCCTGATTTACCATAACACTTTCAATTATTTACTCATTCATACAATTCAATTTAATTTCTTAATGATCTAATGTTTTTAATTTACTCTTCCTTGTCCCTCTTAATTCATTAATTTTAACACACAAGGATATTGAAGCTCCAGTTATTAGTTGAACTCAAGAAAATTCATCGTTTCCATGCATTTAAATTTCACCTACCTAACCATAGTTTCATATATGCAGTGTGTTATCTTGAGATTGACTTAACTTGATTAGCGTTTGAAGAAGCAAAAGAAAGAGAGAACAGAGAAAAACCAGAGAATATAAAGTGCCAAATGATTCTGCCGTTAATGATGTGCAATTCTCTGCTTCTATCTGATGCAACCGTGATGGCAACTCTGGTATGTCTCTTAGCCTCTTGCAGTCATTCACATGTAACTCTCGTAGTTGGGCGCACTCTTTAATGCACTTAGGGAGAGACATAAAATCATTCCTGGATACACATAAGCCTTGCAAATTTGGAAAATAATTCAGAATTTGGAGAAGTACAGTTCTTCATCCAACACACCACAATTATTGAGATTCAGATTCTTCATATGAGAGCTGATAATTGGTTGGATATCTTGGATTAACTTGATCAAGGATTTTCTGGCATGAGGATGAACGCCTTCCATTTCAAGGCTTTTAAGTCTTGGCAACGTCCATAAGCTAGTTGGAAGTTCCCCAAGACTTTTGCAGGAGTTCATTTCTAAAGATTCAAGACCCGAAAGATTTCCAATCGAAGGTGGAAGCTCTTTGATAGCAGTGCCTATTATATAAATCTCCTGCAGTGCATCCATGTTTCCCACTACATGTGGGAAGTACTCAAGACTCTCGCAATGATTGAGATCAATCCTTTCAAGTGATGGCATCGTGATTTCACGTGGAAAGCTGGAAAGTTTGGTGCATCCAGAAAGGCTTAATCGGACCAGTTTAGAGAGAGATCCCACTGAATCATAAACTTTGGTCAGATTTCTACAAAACGCCAAATTCAAGCTTCTTAAACTTTGGCATTGGGACATATCAGGCACTTCAGTTATGAATTCACAATATGAAAAATCCATCTCTCTCACATAGTTTGTAAAACTCTGCAAAACAAATACAATACTATTTAATTACATAGTCCAAATTCTAAAACTCTCTAGTTTAAAATCAGATATTCCAGATTTTATTTTATTCTATTTTCATCTTTATCATAAGTTTTATTTTAATATTAATTTTTCCAACTGTTAATTTTTAACAAAATAAATTTCTTATTTTAAACTAAGCTGAAAACTAAGAATTTGATACGCAAATTCTTCAAACTAGATTTGAAGGGTTTAAATCTTGTCACACCTACACTCCTAAAGAATTTAGGGAGAATTACACTTAGGTCCTATGCAAGAAAAAAAAATGAAAAAATAGTCCTTATAGATTGCAAAATGAAAAAATAGTCCAATCAACAACTCCATGAGCCTGTATTGACAACTCATTAACAACTCCAGGAGCCTGTAATGACAACTCTATAGGACCATTTTTTTATTTTACAATCTATAGGGACCATTTCTTCATTTCTCCTCTTCCTTGGGACCTCAATGTAATTCTCCCAAGAATTTATCGTGAGTGTTGTAAATTTGTTTTCTTTGATACACTTTCTATTAGGTAAAAATGTTTCAAATACCTTAATGCATTATGTTAATTATTCATAGAATATTGTGAAATGTGCTGAAACAGTAACAGTAAAATGACAACAGACAAAGTAGGTAGTGCGGTTGGTGTAATGGCTTGGTTGGTGGCTGTTTCTTTTTCTTTATTCCTCTAGCTTTCGTCATGCTGTTTATTCCTTATGTTTCTTCATGATTCTGTTTCCTCCCATAAGCAGTATAAATGGGAGTGTGAAGTGTGTTGTAGGATCAGAATTTGATTAAGAACAGAGTGTGTATGGTTTCTGAACCATTTTGGTACTAGAGCCTTGTTCTAGAGGGAGAGAAAATGAGAGAGTGAGGAATAGGATTGAGAGAAAAAATGTTGGAAAAACAGGGTGTGCGAATTTCATCCTACCGACAGTTTTTCAGAAATCTGACCTCGCCATCATCTTCAGAAGGTCCCAAAACTCAGGACAAGCTTCGGCCACCACCGTGAACCTTCGTCACGCGCCACCTCTGTTACCTACGCGCCGTCAATGGAACGCCACGCTCCGGCCACACGCTGCAGAGGTTGAAGACGACCCACGTCATCGTCCACGTCAGCAGAGTCTGACCAGTCAATGACACGTCATCAATCGTTGACCGCCACGTGTCATCAGCGCCGTCAGCCATCGGCCACGTCATCAGTCCAGTTAGTATCTACATCATCCGTCAACACCACGTCAGCCAATTCCTGACTGACACGTGTCACTCTAGCCACGTCAACATAACGATTCTGCCAAAATTACATTTTAGACCCCTGAACTTTCTGAAATTACATTTTGACCCCAGATTCTGCCAAAATTACATTTCAGACCCCTGAACTTTTTGAAATTGCAGTTTGACCCTAGATTCTGCCAAAATTACATTGTTGCCCAAATTTCCTATTTTACCCCTGACTTTTCCATAGACACAAATCCTTCCCCTACTCTTCTACCTTGTACCTAATAACTGCGTACTTAAGTCATAACCTGTCAAACAAACCACAAAATGCCTCCAAGACGCAGGAATAGACACGAGATTGAGATGGAGGAGATGAGACGCTGGATTCGAGAACTAGAGGCCACTATAGCAGAACAGCAAGCCTTGCTCAAAACTCATAGAGACCACTCAGAAGATGATTTGAATAGCCACAGTTCGTCATCCCCTGACTACCATCAACGTCCTCGACAACAACCATTCCGTCTTAATGACATTAAGGTAGACATTCCTGAATTCGAGGGAAGACTCCAACCGGACGAATTCATTGACTGGCTACAAACTATTGAACGAGTCTTTGAGTATAAAGAGATTCCAGATGAGCAGAAAGTTAAAATTGTCGCCATCAAACTAAAGAAACATGCTTCCATATGGTGGGAGAATCTCAAAAGGCGTGAAAGAGAAGGAAAGAGCAAGATAAGAATGTGGGACAAGATGTGACGCGAGCTCTCACGTAAGTTTCTTCCCGACAATTATTATCAAGATAATTTCCTTCAATTACATAATCTCCACCGAAAGGTTATGTCTGTAGAGGAATATACCAGGGAATTTGAGAAGCTTATGATGAAATGTGATATACAAGAGAGGGAGGAGCAAACAATAGCTCGATATCTCAGAGGATTAAATACAAACATCGCCCATCCAGTACAACTCCAGCAATACTGGATTCTGGACGACGTTATTTGTTTAGCCATCCGTATCAAGAAGCAATTGATTAGAAAACCTCCCTACCAGTCGTCTTCCTCAACTGAAATTCCTTTTGAGGGACATGAAGCACAGGTGCATCAACCTACACAAATGCATCAGCATAGCTCCTCAAGCAAGCCCACACAAGTATATTAACCTAGCTCTTCAAGTATAAGCCTCCACCTAAGGTTGCCAAAGAATTTAGCTCTAAAGCACCTAAGTGCTTCAAATGCTAAAGGTTCGGTCATATCGCTTCAGAATGTCCTACCCGCAGAGTTGTTATTATTATTGAAGGGGAAACTTTTGCAATATTTGAAGAAAAAAAGGATTCTATGCCTGACAAAGAGCTGGTCTTTGATGAAGAGCCAATTTTTGATGAAGAAGTCATTTCTCCTGATCACGGTGAAATGCTTGTGATTAGACGAAGCTTGCATACAGCCATAGAGGAAGAAGAGTCTTGGCTACGTCACAACATTTTTCATACTCGCTGCACTACTCAAGGTAGAGTTTGTGACGTCATTATTGACAATGGAAGTTGTGAAAATGTAGTCTCTAACTACATGGTGGAAAAATTGCAAATACCAACCCACAACCATCCGTACCCATACAAACTCCAATGGTTTAACAAAGGAAGTGCTGTAAAAGTGTCAAAACGATGCTTTATTACTTTTTCTATCGGTAAAAGGTATCATGATGAAGTTTGGTGTGATGTTGTTCCAATGGACGCTTGTCATCTTCTTCTAGGAAGACCTTGGCAATATGATCGACACGTTTTGTACGATGGTCATACAAACACATATTCCTTTAAGAAGGATAATGTGAAGATTCAGTTCGAACCTTTGCCACCCGATAAACACATCAAAGCCAAAGATGAGTCCAAGATATTTTTACTCAAACATAAGGCTTCTGATCTATCTCCATATCTTGATGATGATGTTGTTTTTGACTCGAGGACGAGTCCTGTCCAACCCTAGGAGGATGAAACAGTAACAGTAAAATGACAACAGACAAAGTAGGTAGTGCGGTTGGTGTAATGGCTTGGTTGGTGGTTGTTTCTTTTCCTTTATTCCTCTGGCTTTCATCATGCTTTTTATTCCTTATGTTTCTTCATCATTCTGTTTCCTCCCATAAGCAATATAAATGGGAGTGTGAAGTGTGTTGTAGGATCAGAATTTGATTAAGAACAGAGTGTGTATGGTTTCTGAACCATGTGCTTAAAGACGTGTGTAGCTTTATGGAACATATATGTGAGACAATTAACTATTCAATTTTATATAAACTATATTACACTTATTCAAATAAGATTCATACGGAGCATGATTATTCTTGATCGTAAGTCGAAAATTTAGAGCTAAAGAAATTACAGCAGCCAACAAGTCTGACTGAAAAATAACTATAAAGGATTATTAAAATTGTACCTTGAATGGATCTTTTAGTGTGAAACAACTTTTAGGCAACTTCAAGATAACCAGTCCCGAAGGAGAAAAATCTGTTGGTAAAGTTGACGAAGGATATCCCTCCCATTCAAGCCATCTTGTACTATTTGGAAGATATGTAGGACCAGTTGAAAATTGAACATTCCGAATAATAAGAATTCTAAGATTATTCATCTTCTTAAAGGTTGTACCAATCCACTTTACTTTCTCTTGTTGAGGCGGATGAAGCACTATTCCTTCAATATTATTGCATCCCTATAATGCAAGTACAAATAAGTATCATTAATAGATATTGCCATACACACACACATATATCGCAGTAAGTTTGATGTATACATGGTTTAGATTCTTACTAAATTTTCACGCAATACTTTAAGAACATCTTGGTAATGCCATAATCTGCTGTATATTTCAGAATTTAATGGTGCCTCCTGCCTCACAATCTCTCTGCCCATTTGTCGTATTAGATCATGCATGGAAAAGCGATTATTATGGACAAAAGTTATTAGAGATTTATCAACAAGAACTTCAAGATAAAACCTAGCACCAAAATCATAGGCTTCTACTATGTCTTCAATAGATTCCAGCATATTCTCATCAACGAAACAAGCAATATCCAGGAAAATACGCTTAGCACCATCCTGTAAGCAATCATAGCTTATCTTTAGAACCTCATGAATTGCTCCATCTTGGATCTTCTCATATTGTTCCAACATAGACCTCCATTTCTCTAAGTTTTCATTTGCCAAATTGGAGCCTATTACTGTTAAAGCTAGGGGAAGGCCCTGTGCATAACATATCGCAGAAATAGACATATCTTGATAGTTTTCTGGAGGTTGGTTCATATGGAAGGCATACCAGCAAAAGAGCTCAAGAGAATGATGTTCATTCAACTTCATCATTTCATATGTTTTTTCAACATTACGTGCAATTAGCAGTTGCTTATTTCTTGTTGTTATAATGACTTTGCTTCCATAACCAAACCAATCACATCCCCCAACAAGTTGTTCCAACTGTTCAACCTCCTCAACATCATCAAGAACCAAAAGAACGTTTTTGTTAGAAAGTCGATGTTTTATTCTTGATATTCCTTCTGCTACACTCCCAATGGTCACAATCTTCTCCTCAAGAACCTCTGATAGAAGTTTCTGTTGGAGATGAACTATGCCCCGGTATTTCTTTGATGCTTCTTTGACATCAAACAAAAAACATGCGCCTTCATATTTGTAAAAAATAGACTTATATACCAATTTTGCAAGGGTTGTTTTGCCAATTCACACTGCGTACTTAAGTCATAACCTGTCAAATAAACCACAAAATGCCTCCAAGACGCAGGAATAGACACGAGATTGAGATAGAGGAGATGAGACGCCGGATTCAAGAACTAGAGGCCACTATAGTAGAACAGCAAGTCTTGCTCGAAACTCGTAGAGACCACTCAGAAGATGATTTGAATAGCCACAGTTTGTCATCCCCTGACTACCGTCATCATCCTCGACAACAACCATTCCGCCTTAATGACATTAAGGTAGACATTCCTGAATTCGAGGGAAGACTCCAATAGGACGAATTCATTGACTGACTACAAACAGTTGAACGATTCTTTAAGTACAAAGAGATTCCAGATGAGCAGAAAGTTAAAATTGTCGCCATCAAACTAAAGAAACATGCCTCCATATGGTGAGAGAATCTCAAAAGAAGGCGTGAAAGAGAAGGAAAGAGCAAGATACGAATGTAGGACAAGATGCGATATGAGCTCTCATGTAAGTTTCTTCCAAAATATTATTATCAAGATAATTTCCTTCAGTTACATAATCTCGGCCAAAAGGCCATGTCTGTAGAGGAATATACCAGAGAATTTGAGAAAGTTATGATGAAATGTGATATACAAGAAAGGGAGGAGCAAACAATAGCTCGTTATCTCAGATGGTTAAATACGAACATCGCTCATCTAGTACAACTCTAGCAATATTGGACTCTGGACGATGTTATTCGTTTAGCCATTCGTATCGAGAAGCAGATGCCCAGAAGGCTTCCGTACCAACCATCTTCCTCAACTAGAATTCCTTTTAATGGGCGTAAGTCACAAATGCATCATCCTAGCTCTTCAAGCACGCCTCCACCTAAGGCTACTAGGGAATTCAGCTCTAAAGCACCTAAATGCTTCAAATGCCAAGGGTTCAGTCATATCACTTCTAACTGCCCTAACCGTAGAGTTGTCACCATTATTGAAGGGGATGCTTCTGCAGTATTTGAAGAAGAAAGGGAGCCTATGCCTGAAACAGAACCAATATTTGATGAGGAGCCAGTATTTGATGAGGAGGTTACTCCTGCTGATCACAGTGAATCACTTGTGATTAAGAGAAGTCTGCATACAACAATTGTGAAAGAAGAGCCTTGGCTACGTCACAAAATTTTTCATACTCATTGCACTACTCAAGGTAAAGTCTGTGACGTCATTATTGACAACGGGAGCTGTGAAAATATAGTTTCCAACTATATGGTAGAAAATTTGCATCTACAGACTCAACCATCCGTGCCCTTACAAGCTCCAATGGCTTAACCAGGACAGCGAGGTAAGAGTTTCAAAACGATGCCTTATTACTTTTTCCATCGGTAAAAGGTATTATGATGAAGTTTGGTGTGATGTTGTTCCCATAGATGCCTGTCATCTTCTTATGGGGAGACCTTGGCAATATGATCGACATGTTCTGTATGACGGTCACGAAAACACATATTCCTTCCAGAAGGATGGCGTAAAGATCCAGCTCGCTCCTTTGCCACCTGATAAACACAATAAAGGCAAAAATGAATCCAAACCATTAGTGTCTTTAATCGAGAAGGTGACCAAAATAGAAAGCCAAGTAATGGGTTTTCTTCTCTTGCTCGAGGAAATAATGGAACTGACATTCTACCTGAAGTGCAGCCATTATTAGATGAGTTTCCTGATGTAATTCCAAATGAAATGCCGCCAGGATTACCACCCATGTGAGACATTCAACATGCTATGGATTCCATTCCAGGAGCAATAATTCCTAACCGGCCAGCTTAAGGAATGAGTCCTCGAGAAAATGCTAAAGTTCAAAGCAAATTGAAGAATTGCTGAAAAAGGGATTAATCCGAGAAAGTGGCAGCACTTGTGCCGTACCTGTACTCCTAGTCCCCAAGAAAGATGGAAGTTGGAGAATATGCATAGATTGCCGTGCAGTCAACAAGATCACAATTAAGTATTGGTTTCCGATACCTAGACTTGATGACATGCTCGGCCAATTATATGGCTCTACTACTTTCTCTAAGATTGACCTTCATAATGGATACCATCAAATCCGAATTCTCCCCGAAGATGAATGGAAGACAGCTTTCAAAACTAGAGATGGGTTGTACGAATGGAATGTGATGCCATTTGGGTTGACAAATGCTCCTAGTACATTTATGTGCTTGATGAATCAGGTCATTCGCTCTTTCATTGGCAATTTTGTTGTTGTTTACTTTGATGACATTCTTATCTACAGCAAAAGTCTAACGGACCATTTGGAGCATTTACGACAAGTGTTGCAAGTTCTTCGAGAGCAGAAAATTTATGCTAATTTGAAGAAGTATACTTTCTTGACAAAAGAAGTCATTTTTCTGGGCTATATTATCATTGCAGAAGGCGTACGGGTTGATCCAAGCAAAATTGAAGCCAATAACAGTTAGACAATACCACAATCCATCCAAGAAGTCAGAAGTTTCCACAGATTAGCTTCATTTTATAGGCGATTCATTCGAAACTTCAGTTCCATTGCCGCACCCCTCACGGATTGCATCAAGGGAGACAAGTTCCAATGGACAGAGAAAGCTCAGAAAAGTTTTGAAGAACTGAAGAAACACTTGATAGAAACTCCTGTGCTAGCCCTTCCTACTTTTGACCAAGTGTTTGAGGTCAGTTGTGATGCCTCTAGCACTAGAATTGGTGCCGTCCTGAGTCAAGAAGGCCATCCAATTGCTTTCTTCAGTGAGAAGCTTAATGATGCTAAGCTCAAATATTCTACCTATGATAAAGAATTTTATTCCATTGTTCGTGCTCTACAACATTGGAGTCATTATCTCCTAAATAAAGAGTTCATACTCTTTTCTGATCATGAAGCCCTCAAGTATCTAAACTCTCAACAAAAGATCAGTCGTAAGCATGCGCGTTGAAGTGAAATCTTACAGTCTTATCCATTTCTGATAAGACATAAGGCTGGAATTTTAAACTCAGTAGCTAATGCTCTTAGCCATCGTTATGCATTACTATCAACAATTCAAGCCAAAGTTGTTGGGTTTGAATGTGTCAAGGAGTGGTACTAGGATGACCCAGATTTTCGTGGAATGTGGGAGGCAACTGTAGGTCAACCTTTCCACTAATATTACAGACACGATGAGTTTTTATTTCGAGGTAAAACCCTGTGCATCCCTCAGTGTTCTTTACGAGAGGCAATAATTTGGGAAGCTCACGATGGAGGTTTAGCTGGTCACTTCGGTAGAGATAAAATAGTTGCTCTAATCAAAGAAAATTTCTACTGGCCAAGACTTAAAGAAGATATCAACAGGCACATATAGAGATGCAGAATATGTCATTTGGCCAAAACCAAGGGTCAAAATACGGGATTATACATGCCTTTACCAGTCCCAGAAGCACCATGGGAAGATGTAAGTATGTATTTTGTGTTGGGATTACCACGAACTCAGAGGCAGAAAGATTCTGTCATGGTGGTTGTGGATCGATTTTCAAAGATGGCCCATTTTATTCGTTATCAAAAGACTAATGATGCTGTGCAAGTTGCTGAACTGTAGTTTAAAGACATTGTTCGTCTCTATGGCATTCCCAAGACTATCACGTCTAATTGTGATGTTAAGTTTCTTAGCCATTTTTGGAGAACTCTCTGGAAAAAGATGGGTACTAAACTTCAGTTTAGCAGTACTAGTCACCCTCAGACGGACGGACAAACAGAAGCTATAAACAAGATTCTTGGCAATTTTCTATGAAGCTTTATTAGAAAGAATCTGAAGTAGTGGGATCTTATCCTTGCTCAGGTTGAATTTGCTTATAACAATTCAATCAACCAAGCCACTGGAAAGTGCCCTTTTGAAGTTTTTTATGGCACTCGACCTCTCAATCCATTCGACTTGATTCCTTCAGCTAGCAAACAGTATTACAGTGTAGATGCAGACCAAAGGGTTGAAGAAATCAAGAAACTACATAAGCAGGTACGAGATAGGATTTAGAAGCAAAATTTGAAAATTAAAGCACAAAGGGACAAGCACCGAAGGCAACAAATTTTTAATATGGGAGATTTGGTTTGGATACATTTGAGGAAAGAACGTTTTCCTAAACAGCCAAACGCCAAGTTGTCTCCTCGAGCTGATGGTCCATTCAAGATTGTGCAGAAAATCAACAACAATGCCTACAAAGTGGAATTGCCAGGTGCCTACGGTGTTTCAGTCACTTTCAATGTTACGGATCTATCTCCGTATGTTGATGACATTGACGATTTCAACTCGAGAACGAGTTTTGTCCAACCCAGGGAGGATGAAACAGTAGCAAACAAGTAGGGTAGCAGTTGTTGTAGTGGAGTGTTTGGTGGTTTTTTCTTTTGCCTTTATTTATTGCTCCTCTTGCTTTATTATCATGATGTTTTATTCTTTGTTTGCTTTCATCATTATGTTCTGGATGACAAGTAGTATAAATAGGTGTGTTAAGAACGTTGTAAGCATTCAGAATTGATTAAGAAAATAGAGTGTATGGTTTCTGAACCATACTCATTCATACAATTCAATTTAATTTCTTAATGATCTAATGTTTTTAATTTACTCTTCCTTGTCCCTCTTAATTTATTAATTTTAACACACAAGGATATTGAACCTCCAGTTATTAGTAGAACTCAAGAAAATTCATCATTTCCATGCATTTAAATTTCACCTACCTAACCATAGTTTCATATATGCAGTGTTTTATCTTGAGATTGACTTAACTTGATTAGCGCTTGAAGAAGCAAAAGAAAGAGAGAATAGAGAAAAACCAGAGAATATAAAGTGCCAAATAATTCTGCCGTTAATGATGTGCAATTCTCTGCTTCTATCTGATGCAACCGTGATGGCAACTCTGGTATGTCTCTTAGCCTCTTGCAGTCATTCACATGTAACTCTCGTAGTTGGGCGCACTCTTTAATGCACTTAGGGAGAGACACAAAATCATTCCTTGATACACATAAGCCTTGCAAATTTGGAAAATAATTCAGAATTTGGAGAAGTTCTTCATCCAACACACCACAATTATTGAGATTCAGATTCTTCATATGAGAGCTGATAATTGGTTGGATATCTTGTATTAACTTGATCAAGGATTTTCTGGCATGAGGATGAACGCCTTCCATTTCAAGGCTTTTAAGTCTTGGCAACGTCCATAAGCTAGTTGGAAGTTCCCCAAGACTTTTGCAGGAGTTCATTTCTAAAGATTCAAGACCCGAAAGATTTCCAATCGAAGGTGGAAGCTCTTTGATAGCAGTGCCTATTATATAAATCTCCTGCAGTGCATCCATGTTTCCCACTACATGTGGGAAGTACTCAAGACTCTCGCAATGATTGAGATCAATCCTTTCAAGTGATGGCATCGTGATTTCACGTGGAAAGCTGGAAAGTTTGGTGCATCCAGAAAGGCTTAATCGGACCAGTTTAGAGAGATATCCCACTGAATCATAAACTTTGGTCAGATTTCTACAAAACGCCAAATTCAAGCTTCTTAAACTTTGGCATTGGGACATATCAGGCACTTCAGTTATGAATTCACAATATGAAAAATCCATCTCTCTCACATAGTTTGTAAAACTCTGCAAAACAAATACAATACTATTTAATTACATAGTCCAAATTTCTAAAACTCTCTAGTTTAAAATCAGATATTCCAGATTTTATTTTATTCTATTTTCATCTTTATCATAGCTTTTTATTTTAATATTAATTTTTCCAACTGTTAATTTTTAACACAATAATTTCTTATTTTAAACTAAGCTGAAAACTAAGAATTTGATACGCAAATTCTTCAAACTAGATTTGAAGGATTTAAATCTTGTCACACCTACACTCCTGAAGAATTTTATCGTGAGTGTTGTAAATTTGTTTTCTTTGATACACTTTCTATTAGGTAAAAATGTTTCAAATACCTTAATGCATTATGTTAATTATTCACAGAATATTGTGAAATGTGCTTAAAGATGTGTGTAGCTTTTTGGAACATATATGTGAGACAATTAACTATTCAATTTTATATAAACTATATTACACTTATTCAAATCAGAGTCACACGGAGCATGATTATTCTTGATCGTAAGTCAAAAATTTAGAGCTAAAGAAATTACAGCAGCTAACAAGTCTGACTGAAAAATGGTTCAGAAACCATACAATCTGTTTTCTTTCTCAAATCTGAATTGAATTACAAGAGAATAGATGCTCCTATTTATACAATTAGAAAGGAAAAACACACTCATGAAAATAAACATAATGATGATAATAAAGCAAAAGGGTAATGAATAAAGAGAAAGACATCCACCAAACACTCCATTGCAACCACCGCTACCTACTTGATCCATCTGTTTCATCCTCCTGGGGTTGGACATGACTCGTTCTCGAGTAAAAAAAAAACATCATCATCAAGATATGAGGATAGATCAGAAGCCATATGCTTGAGTAAAAACATCTTGGACTCATCTTTGGCTTTGATATGTTTATCGGGTGGCAAAGGTTCGAGCTGAATCTTCACATTATCCTTCTTAAAGGAATATGTGTTTGTATGACCATCGTACAAAACGTGTCGATCATATTGCCAAGGTCTTCCTAGAAGAAGATGACAAGCGTCCATCGGAACAATATCACACCAAACTTCATCATGATACCTTTTACCGATAGAAAAAGTAATAAGGAATTGTTTTGACTCTTTTAGAGCGCTTCCTTTGTTAAACCATTGGAGCTTGTATGGGTACGGATGGTTGTGGGTTGGTATTTTCAACTTTTCTACCATGTAGTTAGAGACAACATTTTCACAACTTCCGTTGTCAATAATGACGTCACAAACTTTACCTTGAGTAGTGCAGCGAGTATGAAAAATGTTGCGACGTAGACAAGGCTCTTCTTCCTCTATGACTGTATGCAAGCTTCGTCTAATCACAAGTGTTTCACCGTGATCAGGATGAATGACTTCTTCATCAAAAATTGGCTCTTCATCAAAGACTGGCTCTTTGTCAGGCATAGGATCCTTTTATTCTTCAAATATTGCAAAAGTGTCCTCTTTAATAATGGTAACAACTCTGCGGTTAGGACACTCTGATACAATATGACCAAATCCTTGGCATCTGAAGCACTTAGGTGCTTTGGAGCTAAATTCTTTGGCAACCTTTGGTGGAGGCTTGCTTGAAGAGCTAGGTTGATATACTTGTGTGGGCTTGCTTGAGGAACTATGCTGATGCATTTGTGTAGGTTGATGCACTTGTGCTTCATGTCCATCAAAAGGAATTTCAGTTGAGGAAGACAACTAGTAGGGAGGCCTTCTGATCAACTGCTTCTCAATATGGATGGCTAAACGAATGACGTCATCCAGAGTCCAGTATTGCTGGAGTTGTATTGGATGGGTGATGTTTGTATTTAATCCTCCGAGATATCGAGCTATTGTTTGCTCCTCCCTTTCTTGTATATTACATTTCATCATAAGCTTCTCAAATTCCCGGGTATATTCTTCCACAGACATAGCCTTTTGGCAGAGATTATGTAATTGAAGAAAATTATCTTGATAATAATTATCTGGAAGAAACTTACGGGAGAGCTCACGTCGCATCTTGTCCCACATTCGTATCTTGCTTTTTCCTTCTCTTTCTCTCCTTTTCTTGAGATTCTCCCACCATATGGAGGCATGTTTCTTTAGTTTGATGGCAACAATTTTAACTTTCTGCTCATCGAGAATCTCTTTGTACTCAAAAACTCGTTCAACAGTTTGTAACCAATCGATGAATTCATCCTGCTGGAGTCTTCCCTCAAATTCAGGTATGTCTACCTTAAAGTCATTATAGCGGAATGGTTGTTGTCGAGGACAATGGCGGTAGTCAGGGGATGACGAACTGTGGCTATTCAAATCATTTTTTGAGTGCTCTTTACGAGTTTTGAGTAAGGCTTGTTGTTCTGTTACAGTGGCCTCTAGTTCTTATATCCGGTGTCTCATCTCCTCCATCTCAATCTCATGTCTATTCCTATGTTTTGGAGGCATTTTGTAGTTTGTTTGACAGGTTATGACTTAAGTACGCAGTTGTTAGGTATAAGGTAGAAGGGTAGGGGAAGTTCAGGGGAATGAAATGTAATTTTGGCAGAATCTGGGGTCAAAATGTAATTTCAGGAACTCCAGGGGTCTGAAATGTAATTTTGGCAGAATCTGGGGTCAAAATGCAATTTCAGAAAGTTCAGGGGTGCTAAATGTAATTTTGGCAGCAACTGGGGGGTCAAAATGTAATTACAGAAAGTTCAGGGGTATAACTATAATTATCGCAGAATTTAGGGCCGAAAATAGTAATTTTAACAAAATTCTGGCTGACCGTTATGCTGACGTGGCCCTAATGACACGTGTCCGTTAGGGATTGGATGAACTGGGGTTGACTAATGACGCGGATGCTGATTGGATTGATGACGTGGCAGATGGTTGACGGCGATGATGCCGTGGCGTTTGTGACACGTGGCAGACAGGGAGTGGATGAGCTGTCATTGACTGGACAGACCCTGCTGACGTGGTCGTCTTCAACCTTAGAGCAGCGCGTGGTTGCTGTTGACTCTGCGTGGATCTCCGATGTGGCGCGTAAGAGCGCGTGACGACATTTCAGGGCGATGGCCGAAGCTTGTCCAGTGTTTTGGGACCTTCCAAACACGATGGCGAGGTCAGATTTTTTAGAAGACGTCGGGAGGATGGGATTCGCACACCCTGTTTCTCCAACATTTTGTTTCTCAACTTATTCCTCACTCTCTCGTTTTCTCTCCCTCTGGAACAAGGCTCTGGTACCAAAATGGTTCAGAAACCATATAATCTGTTTTCTTTCTCAAATCTGAATTGAATTACAAGAGAATAGATGCTCTTATTTATACAATTAGAAAGGAAAAACACACTCATGAAAATAAACATAATGATGATAATAAAGCAAAAGGGTAATGAATAAAGAGAAAGACATCCACCAAACACTCCATTGCAACCACCGCTACCTACTTGATCCATCTGTTTCATCCTCCTGGGGTTGGACAGGACTCGTTCTCGAGTAAAAAAAAAACATCATCATCAAGATATGAGGATAGATCAGAAGCCTTATGCTTGAGTAAAAACATCTTGGACTCATCTTTGGCTTTGATATGTTTATCGGGTGGCAAAGGTTCGAGCTGAATCTTCACATTATCCTTCTTAAAGGAATATGTGTTTGTATGACCATCGTACAAAACGTGTCGATCATATTGCCAAGGTCTTCCTAGAAGAAGATGACAAGCGTCCATCGGAACAATATCACACCAAACTTCATCATGATACCTTTTACCGATAGAAAAAGTAATAAGGAATTGTTTTGACTCTTTTAGAGCGCTTCCTTTGTTAAACCATTGGAGCTTGTATGGGTACGGATGGTTGTGGGTTGGTATTTTCAACTTTTCTACCATGTAGTTAGAGACAACATTTTCACAACTTCCGTTGTCAATAATGACGTCACAAACTTTACCTTGAGTAGTGCAGCGAGTATGAAAAATGTTGCGACGTAGACAAGGCTCTTCTTCCTCTATGACTGTATGCAAGCTTCGTCTAATCACAAGTGTTTCACCGTGATCAGGATGAATGACTTCTTCATCAAAAATTGGCTCTTCATCAAAGACTGGCTCTTTGTCAGGCATAGGATCCTTTTATTCTTCAAATATTGCAAAAGTGTCCTCTTTAATAATGGTAACAACTCTGCGGTTAGGACACTCTGATACAATATGACCAAATCCTTGGCATCTGAAGCACTTAGGTGCTTTGGAGCTAAATTCTTTGGCAACTTTTGGTGGAGGCTTGCTTGAAGAGCTAGGTTGATATACTTGTGTGGGCTTGCTTGAGGAACTATGCTGATGCATTTGTGTAGGTTGATGCACTTGTGCTTCATGTCCATCAAAAGGAATTTCAGTTGAGGAAGACAACTAGTAGGGAGGCCTTCTGATCAACTGCTTCTCAATATGGATGGCTAAACGAATGACGTCATCCAGAGTCCAGTATTGCTGGAGTTGTATTGGATGGGTGATGTTTGTATTTAATCCTCCGAGATATCGAGCTATTGTTTGCTCCTCCCTTTCTTGTATATTACATTTCATCATAAGCTTCTCAAATTCCCGGGTATATTCTTCCACAGACATAGCCTTTTGGCAGAGATTATGTAATTGAAGAAAATTATCTTGATAATAATTATCTGGAAGAAACTTACGGGAGAGCTCACGTCGCATCTTGTCCCACATTCGTATCTTGCTTTTTCCTTCTCTTTCTCTCCTTTTCTTGAGATTCTCCCACCATATGGAGGCATGTTTCTTTAGTTTGATGGCAACAATTTTAACTTTCTGCTCATCGAGAATCTCTTTGTACTCAAAAACTCGTTCAACAGTTTGTAACCAATCGATGAATTCATCCTTCTGGAGTCTTCCCTCAAATTCAGGTATGTCTACCTTAAAGTCATTATAGCGGAATGGTTGTTGTCGAGGACAATGGCGGTAGTCAGGGGATGACGAACTGTGGCTATTCAAATCATTTTTTGAGTGCTCTTTACGAGTTTTGAGTAAGGCTTGTTGTTCTGTTACAGTGGCCTCCAGTTCTTATATCCGGTGTCTCATCTCCTCCATCTCAATCTCATGTCTATTCCTATGTTTTGGAGGCATTTTGTAGTTTGTTTGACAGGTTATGACTTAAGTACGCAGTTGTTAGGTATAAGGTAGAAGGGTAGGGGAAGTTCAGGGGAATGAAATGTAATTTTGGCAGAATCTGGGGTCAAAATGTAATTTCAGGAACTCCAGGGGTCTGAAATGTAATTTTGGCAGAATCTGGGGTCAAAATGCAATTTCAGAAAGTTCAGGGGTGCTAAATGTAATTTTGGCAGCAACTGGGGGGTCAAAATGTAATTACAGAAAGTTCAGGGCTATAACTATAATTATCGCAGAATTTAGGGCCGAAAATAGTAATTTTAACAAAATTCTGGCTGACCGTTATGCTGACGTGGCCCTAATGACACGTGTCCGTTAGGGATTGGATGAACTGGGGTTGACTAATGACGCGGATGCTGATTGGATTGATGACGTGGCAGATGGTTGACGGCGATGATGCCGTGGCGTTTGTGACACGTGGCAGACAGGGAGTGGATGAGCTGTCATTGACTGGACAGACCCTGCTGACGTGGTCGTCTTCAACCTTAGAGCAGCGCGTGGTTGCTGTTGACTTTGCGTGGATCTCCGATGTGGCGCGTAAGAGCGCGTGACGACATTTCAGGGCGATGGCCGAAGCTTGTCCAGTGTTTTGGGACCTTCCAAACACGATGGCGAGGTCAGATTTTTTAGAAGACGTCGGGAGGATGGGATTCGCACACCCTGTTTCTCCAACATTTTGTTTCTCAACTTATTCCTCACTCTCTCGTTTTCTCTCCCTCTGGAACAAGGCTCTGGTACCAAAATGGTTCAGAAACAATATACTCTGTTTTCTTTCTCAAATCTGAATTGAATTACAAGAGAATAGATGCTCTTATTTATACAATTAGAAAGGAAAAACACACTCATGAAAATAAACATAATGATGATAATAAAGGAAAAGGGTAATGAATAAAGAGAAAGACATCCACCAAACACTCCATTGCAACCACCGCTACCTACTTGATCTATCTGTTTCAAAAAATAACTATAAAGGATTATTAAAATTGTTCCTTGAATGGATCTTTTAGTGTGAAACAACTTTTAGGCAACTTCAAGATAACCAGTCCCAAAGGAGAAAAATCTATTGGTAAAGTTGACGAAGGATATCCCTCCCATTCAAGCCATCTTGTACTATTTGGAAGATATGTAGGGCAAGTTGAAAATTGAACATTCCGAACAATAAGAATTCTAAGATTATTCATCTTCTCAAAGGTTATACCGCTCCACTTTACTTTCTCTTGTTGAGGCGGATGAAGCACTATTCCTTTAATATTATTGCATCCCTATAATGCAAGTACAAATAAGTATCATTAGTAGATATTGCCATACACAACACATATATATCGCAGTAAGTTTGATGTATACATGGTTTAGATTCTTACTAAATTTTCACGCAATACTTTAAGAACATCTTGGTAATGCCATAATCTGCTGCATATTTCAGAATTTAATGGTGCCTCCTGCCTCACAATCTCTCTGCCCATTTGTGGTATTAGATCATGCATGGAAAAGCGATTGTTATGGACAAAAGTTATTAGAGATTTATCAACAAGAACTTCAAGATAAAACCTAGCACCAAAATCATAGGCTTCTACTATGTCCTCAATAGATTCTAGTATATCCTCATCAACGAAACAAGCAATATCCACGAAAATACGCTTAGCACCATCCTGTAAGCAATCATAGCTTATCTTTAGAACCTCATGAATTGCTCCATCTTGGATCTTCTCATATTGTTCCAACATAGACCTCCATTTCTCTAAGTTTTTATTTGCCAAATTGTAGCCTATTACTGTTAAAGCTAGGGGAAGGCCCTGTGCATAACGTATCGCAGAACTAGATATATCTTGATAGTTTTCTGGAGGTTGGTTCATATGGAAGGTATACCAGCAAAAGAGCTCAAGAGAATGATGTTCATTCAACTTCATTTCATATGTTTTTTCAACATTACGTGCAATTAGCAGTTGCTTATTTCTTGTTGTTATAATGACTTTGCTTCCATAACCAAACCAATCACATCCCCCAACAAGTTGTTCCAACTGTTCAACCTCCTCAACATCATCAATAACCAAAAGAACCTTTTTGTTAGAAAGTCGATGTTTTATTCTTGATATTCCTTCTGCTACACTCCCAATGGTCACAATCTTCTCCTCAAGAACCTCTGATAGAAGTTTCTGTTGGAGATGAACTATGCCCCGGTATTTCTTTGATACTTCTTTGACATCAAATAAAAAACATGCGCCTTCATATTTGTAAAAGATAGACTTATAGACCAATTTTGCGAGGGTTGTTTTGCCAATTCCACCAGTTCCATGAATCCCCAACATACAAACACCATTATGAGACTGATCCAAAAGTGACTTCACTTCTTCAATGCGAGACTCAAGTCCAACTGTGTGATCAATGCTATGTAAAGGTTTTGGTGGTAGCATAGCATATGCATCTTCCACAATCCTTTTGATAACCCAAATTTGCATCTATAAAAATTCAAATTAGTTTTGGTTATTAGCTCTTTGTAAAATAATTGTCACAGTAACATTTAAGTAAATCTAGAATAATGAAGTCAGAACAAAAGTGAACTTCTTCTAAGTATCAAAATAATAAAAATTGTGTTCAAAAAGTTAATTCAAGACAAGGATTCTACTCATAAACTTCTAACCTTTAACAGCGTACAATTAGAGCTACAGACTCGACTCTTGAGTCATAACAAAATTTGTGCAACAGTTAGCTAGTAACCCAAAAACACTACTTTAAAGATGCAGGGATAGCTATAATAGAAACTAAAGTATCAATTAGAAAAAGATTCCATAACACCATGAGTAAAAAATTAATTAACAAAATAAAAAAAATGATTTTTTTAACGCAATTCAAGTTATTTGTTAGGGTTTCTAAATCCCGTGATAAAATACATAACAAACAACTTGAACTGCATTAAATAGATCATATTTTAAGGCTAAGATCAAAATTTTGAAGAACATATCAGCAGAAATTGGGGGGCAAGTTGTTCCGCAAGTGACAAAATTTAGGTATTTGGGATCAGTTATGCAACAAGATGGTGAAATTGATGAAGATGTTAATCACAAAATTCAAGATGGATAGTATAAATGAAGAAAGTTATTGGAGTTATTTGTGATCGAAAAGTACCTAATAAGGTAAAAGGGAAGTTCTATCGCATTGCTATAAGACCAGCAATGTTATATGGTAGTGAGTGTTAGGCTTTAAAGGGACAACATGAATATAAAATGAGGGTAGCCGAGATGAGGATGTTAATATGGATGTGTGGTCATACAAGAAAAAATAAGATTCGTAATAATCATATACGTGAATGAGTTGAAGTGGCCTCTATTGAAGGAAAAATGGTAGAAAGTCATTTGAGGTGCTTTGGACATGTTCAACGAAGGCTATTGAATGTTCCGGTGAGGAGGGTTGATCAAGCGGTATAGAGTCCTATAAAACGAGGTTGAAGAAGGCCAAAGCGAATGCTCAATAAGGTCATAGAGAGAGACTTTTTTTATTAATAATATATCTAAAGATATAGATTTTAACAGAGCACAATGGTGTCGTGTGATCCATATAGCTGACCCCACCTAGTGGGATAAAGGCTTTGTTGTTGTTGTCGTCACACCTACACTCCTGAAGAATTTTATTGTGAGTGTTGTAAATTTGTTTTCTTTGATACGCTTTCTATTAGATAAAAATGTTTCAAATACCTTAATGCATTATGTTAATTATTCACAGAATATTGTGAAATGTGCTTAAAGACGTGTCTAGCTTTTTGGAACATATATATGAGACAATTATAGAACGAAATAAACTATTCAATTTTATATAAACTATATTACACTTGTTCAAATCAGAGTCATACGGAGCATCATTATTCTTGATCGTAAGTCGAAAATTTAGAGCTAAAGAAATTACAGCAGCCAACAAGAAAAAGAAAAGTTTGACTGAAAAATAACTATAAAGGATTATTAAAATTGTACCTTGAATAGATCCTTTATTGTGATACAACTTTTAGGCAACTTCAAGATAACCAGTTCCGAAGGAGAAAAATCTGTTGGTAAAGTTGAAGAAGGATATCCCTCCCATTCAAGCCATCTTGTACTATTTGGAAGATATGTAGGGCCAGTTGAAAATTGAACATTCCGAATAATAAGAATTCTAAGATTATTCATCTTTTCAAAGGTTGTACCGCTCCACTTTACTTTCTTTTGTTGAGGCGGATGAAGCACTATTCCTTCAATATTGTTGCATCCCTATAATGCAAGTACAAATAAGTATCATTAATAGATATTGCCATACACACACATATATATCGCAGTAAGTTTGATGCATACATGGTTTAGATTCTTACTAAATTTTCACGCAATACTTTAAGAACATCTTAGTAATGCCATAATCTGCTGCATATTTCAGAATTTAATGGTGCCTCCTGCCTGACAATCTCTCTGCCCATTTGTCGTATTAGATCATGCATGGAAAAGCGATTATTATGGACAAAAGTTATTAGAGATTTATCAACAAGAACTTCAAGATAAAACCTAGCACCAAAATCATAGGCTTCTACTATGTCTTCAATAGATTCCAGCATATCCTTATCAACGAAACAAGCAATATCTAGGAAAATACGCTTGGCACCATCCTGTAAGCAATCATAGCTTATTTTTAGAACCTCATGAATTGCTCCATCTTGGATCTTCTCATATTGTTCCAATATAGACCTCCATTTCTCTAAGTTTTGATTTGAAAATTGGAGCCTATTACTGTTAGAGCTAGGGGAAGGCCCTGTGCATAACGTATCGCAAAACTAGACATATCTTGATAGTTTTCTGGAGGTTGGTTCATATGGAAGGCATACCAGCAAAAGAGCTCAAGAGAATGATGTTCATTCAACTCCATCATTTCATATGTTTTTTCAACATTACGTGCAATTAGCAGTTGCTTATTTCTTGTTGTTATAATGACTTTGCTTCCATAACCAAACCAATCACATCCCCCAACAAGTTGTTCTAACTGTTCAACCTCCTCAACATCATCAAGAACCAAAAGAACCTTTTTGTTAGAAAGTCTATGTTTTATTCTTGATATTCCTTCTGCTACACTCCCAATGGTCACAATCTTCTCCTCAAGAACCTCTGATAGAAGTTTCTGTTGGAGATGAACTATGCCCCGGTATTTCTTTGATACTTCTTTGACATCAAATAAAAAACATGCGCCTTCATATTTGTAAAAGATAGACTTATAGACCAATTTTGCAAGGGTTGTTTTGCCAATTCCACCAGTTCCATGAATCCCCAACATACAAACACCATTATGAGACTGATCCAAAAGTGACTTCACTTCTTCAATGCGAGACTCAAGTCCAACTGTGTGATCAATGCTATGTAAAGGTTTTGGTGGTAGCATAGCATATGCATCTTCCACAATCCTTTTGATAAACCCAAATTTGCATCTATAAAAATTCAAATTAGTTTTGGTTATTAGCTCTTTGTAAAATAATTGTCACAGTAACATTTAAGTAAATCTAGAATAATGAAGTCAGAACAAAAGTGAACTTCTTCTAAGTATCAAAATAATAAAAATTGTGTTCAAAAAGTTAATTCAAGACAAGGATTCTACACATAAACTTCTAACCTTTAACAGCGTACAATTAGAGCTACAGACTCGACTCTTGAGTCATAACAAAATTTGTGCAACGGTTAGCTAGTAACCCAAAAACACTACTTCAAAGATGCAGGGATAGCTATAATAGAAACTAAAGTATCAATTAGAAAAAGATTCCATAACACCATGAGTAAAAAATTAATTAACAAAATAAAAAAATGATTTTTTTTAACGCAGTTCAAGTTATTTGTTATGGTTTCTAAATCCCGTGATAAAATACATAACAAACAACTTGAACTGCATTAAATAGATCATATTTTAAGGCTAAGATCAAAATTTTGAAGAACATATCAGCAGAAAGGCACTTAACAAAGCCTACCCGTCATCAAAAAGCCATACAGATGATAAGCTAGCAGCTTCAGACAGAGCAGACCTCCATTTGTACACTTTGTCTAAGTCATCTCTAAACCTATCTTCAAGAGCAGCCATGGCTTCCTGAAAGCTATTTCTCTGATATCGAACATCCGACGGATCCACCTTGTAAAAGATGGGCATAACCAGCTTGTTCTTCTGCTTCTTACACCAAATGATGTGGGCAAGTTCCTCTAGGCACCATGTAGAAGTAGCGTAGTTCCTAGAGAACACAATAATCGAAATTCTTGATCTCTCAATGGCTTTAATAAGCGTAGGTGAGATCTCTTCCCCTTTCCCAAGCTTCTTGTCATCAATGAAGGCGTTGATTCCCCTACGTCGTAGAGCATCATAGAGAGGAACAGTGAAGGTGTGGCGAGTATCCTCACCTCTAAAACTCAGGAAAACATCGTATCTATACTTGGTTTTAGTGGGAAATCCAAAGGACGGTGGTGCTTCCACTCGAATCGCTATGGCTATGATGATATATAACTGAATGCGAACACGGTACTGGGATTTGAATACTGAAACCTTGGATTGGGAGAGAAATTTACAGCAAAAATGGTGAATCAGCAAAAAGTAGGGCACGCTTTTGATCCTCCATAAAGAAATTTCTGGGAAGCTTGAAAGTTTCTGAGTGTGAATTGACGCTTTCCCTCCATTTGTAGGCAGGAGGGGAGAGCGTGAGAACTTTCAATTTTTTCGCACGCGGAGAGAGCATTTCTTGGTCTCGCATCCGTGGAATTTTGCGTGAGCTCTTTATTTATTTAATTAGAAAATCCCGTTAATAAACCACTTTAATTATAAAATTTCAAAAAAGCCACTCTAATGAACAAAACACATTATGGAAAAAAAACAAAACAAAAGGACACATTGATCAGACAATAGGAATCTGGGATTCTAATATTCGACCAAAATACGAAACTACCCCAAGAGTTTTTAAAGAAAAAGTGTAATTTTCTGTACATCTTGCATCCGTCACTCATGTTTGCTCTACTCACATCACCAACTTGCATCAGCCATAGCGTCCGCATATGCACACACTGTGGGCGAAACCTGCTTTTTCTTCCTCTCACAGTTATAACACTTCAATGCTTTATCTTGGTGACCGGTCGCGTCCCTTCGCCATTCTCTCTCATTCTCATCGAGGTCTCTCACTCCTAAAGTCCTAAGTAATCCAATCTGCCCCAACCTCCTTACTTTTCTCCCAACCTTTTTTTTTGGTTGCCAATCTTACTTTTCTCCCATCAACCATCATTTTACAAGTAATTTATGAGTTCTTTTTCTTTTATTTAGTTACAGAACTTACCTTAAGATATTTTTGGAGTTTCCCTGAGGTTGGAACAAATTCTCACAAAAGCCACACAAATAATAGCCTCAGACTTTGAATACGTTCCAAAACCCAAAAAAAGGGTCATGTTATGTAAGACGAATCCGGCTTCTCTCCCATGCGCTCCCCATCTCTTACCTCTCCTTTACCCAAAACACTGCCGTTTTGGGTTAAAAAAGGGGAGGTTGGGTCCTTTTCTTTTTCTTTATAAAAAAATATGTATCACCTTGAAGTATTTTTTCGGTACCACTCAATATCATAAAATAATGTTTTCTGCATTTAGTATAGTAAAATATTTTTCTAATTGCAATGAACAGTCTAAACTTAAGATACAGAGTGGTGGTAAAAATATATTTTAGGGGATCAGATGCAAAAAATTTTTTTTTAGAATATTGGGTATTATTGAAAAAATTATTTAAGGTGCTGAATGAGTTAAAAATTAATTTATGATACTGGTTGTTACTAAAAAATACTTTAGAATGTAGTTTGTTAAATAATTGTTACTACTGAAAAATTATTTAAGGTGCTGAGTGAGTTAAAAACTAATTTATGGTACTGGGTGTTACTGACACAATATTTTAGAGTGCAGTTTGCTAGACAGTAGTTATCACAAAAAAAATATTTGAGGGTAATTAGTGTATCAAAAATTATTTTATGATACTGGGGGTATTGAAAAAATACTTCAGGGTACTACATATTTTTTTTACCCAACCTCGCCCTTTTTAACCCAAAACGGCAGTGTTTTGGGTAAAGAAGAGGCAAGGGACGCGAAGTGCATGGGAGAGAAGCCGAATTCATGTAAGACCGAGTATTTGCCTCTCTTTCCATGGCTCATATAAGTTATTATATTCTCATTTATTTTATTTTTCTTTGGTTATCCTCTGTATTAGACAAACAGGGTAAGTTGATACTCCCTTCGATCTTAAATATAAAATAAAGTTAATTTTTTTGGAGAGATTAATGTAGCTAATTAAATTACTTTAAAGTATTTATATTTATTATTTTTTCTCCAAACTATTTTGCCTAATTTGTAAACTGATACATAATCCAAGGATACACAACATATGATATGATTAAGTAACTTATTTAGCTTCCCTATTCTCTCTAAAAAATATCAACTATATCTTATATTTAGGATCAAAGTAAGTAGTATTAAATAAATAAATAAATAAAAGTGCCAATCATACTAGCTAGCTAGTGGGTATTAGACAAATATCTAGCAATTCCCAAGGCATATTCTTCGACTCATGCTTGGTGATCTAGACTCTAAATGCTCAATTTTTGTTTCATACTCCTCACCACCAGTTTCATTAAAATACGTTGAATAGCATTATTTAAAAAAAGGTATGAGCATTTGAGGGATAATCCAAAAAATCATTCTTTATGGGCATCCAACTGTCCATTTAATTTGTCAAAGATAGTATAAATTCATCACAACAATGTGTATCAGTTTCCAAACCAAGTCAACACCGTGCATCCAGTAGTGAAAAGAGCAGAGCTTCGAAGAACCTAGGTACAATTCTCTCTTTTTCTTTGTTTTGTTGTTGTTGTTGTTATGTTTCACCATTAACAAATATTACTGTTAGAGCAAATCCACAACGTTAGGAAACGTATATGTAACAGTATATGTAACAAATAACCGTTGTTTAAGCTCTTTGCTTATATGTAATTATATATACATGTACATAACACATGAATGAAGGTGAACTCATTGTGAAAGCTTACATGGTATCAGAGATTTACTAGAAAATTTTCCGGCGAACTCCATTTTTTCCTCCGAAGGAGCTTGTTTCACGTCCTTTAGATTTGCTCTCGTCGGTATCTCCTAACACTACACACGCCGAACATTCTAATTCCCCAGCCTCCGATCGATGTAACCCCAAGGCGGTGTCCGATTCTGATCACGCGTGAGCTCACACGAGCCGCTGCTTCCTCTACTATCAGTCCACATGCTGGTGAGTACTGTAATATCCCAAAAAGTGATTAAGGGTTAATGACTTCAAAAGTGGATGTAATTATTATCGAATAAACACTTTTGGAGAATGTGTGATGGGAATTTGGTTGTTTTAGTAATTCCAATGGTTTCCTTGTGAAAAATTGTGTGGGAATAGGTTTGATTGTTGATTTTGGAGCCATAGGACACATTGGGTGAAAATTTGAAATAACTGTTAAGTGTAATTCTGTGCAAGACAGTCGGTTTGTATGGATAGTTTGAATTGGAAAATGATGTTTAAAAATTCTGAAACTTTCCAGTCTTAAAGTTCACATCCCAAGCTTCAAAATGGACATATAATTTGTGCCATTTCGTTTTGTGAGCTAGGAGATATGACTGTCCAAAGTTTGGTATGGAAACTGAACTCTGTTTTGGGGCAATGATGAGTTTTATATAATTATGGAATTTTGTGGTAATTTTGGGTAATGGCCCATATTTTTCCTATATATAGGACTTAAATACATTTCATTTGGCTTTAGAATCACCTCATTTCAATTTTTCTAGAATTAGTTATGATTTTTCAAAGTTTGGGAAGAAAATCTGCCAGAAAATCTGTAAATGTCAATTTTAGAATTATGACATCATCATAAGGGAATAATGACATAAGCATAATATAACATATCATCTTCTTCCTCCAAGCTTCAAAACCGTCAGTTTATTCAGCTGAACAAGAGAAAAGACGTTTGAGATTTCTAGAGAGAGAAAGGAGAAGAGAACTCACAAGGTAAGCCGATTTCTCCGATGATCTAGCTCCTAACGCGTATAACTCCGATCCTAAGCTACTCCTTTATGTTCTTTAAGGTTTGGAAGCTCCTCCTTTGGTGTTAAAACAGCTAGGGTTTCAGCCAAGACAAGGAAAAGCTAGTGGGGGCTTGAGGTAACTTCCAAACTCTTGTATATTGGCTGTTCTGGACAATTTAATCGGTGAAATTTCGCTGGATTGTCATTGGTTTCAAAAATGGAAAATGGGTGTGTGGGGCTGTTGTGCTGCCCAAATTGGTACTAAATGGTAGTTGCAACCTAATGGAATAGTCAATAAAGTGGTTAGGAGTAGAAATGAATGCGTTTACGGAGCCAAAACCGAAAAACCCCAATTTTCCCCGGAATACTTGAGAATTTTGGCTAGCTCTAGAAATGGGTCTTAGAGTTGGATTTTCAATGATTTGATGGTTCCATTGAGTTCAGAAATGAAAATTAGATGGGGTTACAGTTGGTCACTTTTTCGGAAAAGGCCGAAAAAGCATAATTACGAAAACACCCCTAAAACCCTTGAAGTAGGGCTGCCAAGGGTAAATTTATAATTTGACATTGAATTTGATAATTATGAGTTTGGAAATGGATTCCTTGGGTGGAAATATGTTAGGATAGCCCATATTAGAATTTTGGGAAAAATGTAACCGGATCGGGTACGATGGGCTCGGGCCGGGTCCCCGGGGCATTTTTGTAAATTTTCATTATAGACTCATATAACCCCAAGAAATACTATGGAAGTGTCTAAATGGTGCATTTGGAATTGTAGGATTCGATATTTGCCCTATTCGTGATCCACCTGCGCTACAGCATAATCGGAAAGAACAAAGTAGTGACTCTTCTCTTATGCTATGTGTAAAGTATTGTATGTATGTTTGTCATGCATTGTGATACATTTTGATGCTTTGAGATCGTAGCGAAAGCTGATGTATAGTGATTACATCATAAGCTGTTGCATTGAGATCGCAGCGAAAGCTGATGCATAGTGTTTACAGTCATGAGTGTTGTCGTATGTGGCGTGAGCCATATATTATTGTGATGATTCTTAACATGAACATATATGCTATGCATTTATATACTGTATGAGTGATTTGTTACTACAGAGATTCTTTTGAATCTCATTCTTTCCATCGACAGGGTAAGTGGCTTCAAGGAGAAACGAACCACCAGGAGCGGTTAGGATCTTGTAGAGATGTGTTGTTAGGTTGTTGGTTGTCTATTTTGGACTTGGGATTACTGTTTATTTTTAAAATGTAGATATTACATTGATGTTGGTCATGTAATCCCCTAGTTGGAACTTACAACCCTTAGTTTATACATGTATGAAACCCGGGAGTTACTAGAAATTTGTCTATGCACTCTGATATGTATAAATGTGATTGAACTGTGCAGAGTAATTAGATTCGGAAGATGAATCTGAGACCATGTTGAACGAATTTTAAAAAAGAGATTTGAGAAAAATGTATCCGTCGGTCTCTAATTCCTTTAAATTATGAATTTTCGAATCTTAATTACGGTTATCAAGCTAGGGGATTACAAGTATGGTTGCTTCTGGCAACTTTTTCTGATGATCAACCACAATATTCTGATAGACTCTCTCTCCTTATTCCATACACGGTGGCTATGTGATCCAACTCTAGCTTTGAATTATTGGGTTCCTCTCGATATTTGCCTACTCTGTGGTACTTTTCAGTTCCCTTTCTTTTGTTATTGGCTGAGCTCATTTCAATTCTGGCTAGAGTGATTCGTATTCTCTTTTTTGGCTTGGAGTTCCAAACTTTTGTTGGATGACTTTGGCATTTTGTGACTTGATTCTTTCATGGTTCCTCTTGATTGTTCATTCATCTTGCAACTTTGTTAGAATTGTTCGTGTACTATTTTACTACTTAACTTGCCTCTTGGTTGATTCTTTAAGTATTATACATGGCTGATTCTAAGAACTCCGATATGTTGCCTATATCTACTAAGATTATTGCTTCCCAAATTGAATTGGATAGATTATAGTGATTGGAATAAAACTGTTAAAGTTTATATTCTGGGCATTGAGAAGGAAACCCATTTAATTGAGGATCCTCCTTATGGTGATGAAACAAAAATTTTGGCTTGGACTAGAGCGGATGCTCAAATTTTGTTTCAAATCCAAAACTCTATTAAACCGTGTATTCTATTTTTTGTTAGTCATTGCAACACAGTCAAAGAAATTATGACTTATCTTGAATTTATGTTCTCTGAAAAAGGGAATACTACTCGGGTTCATGAAGTACGTAAAGGCTTTTATCGCTCCTAGCAGCAGGGGCGTCCATTGAAAGATTTCTTCTTGGACTTCAAAAGAATGTATGAGGAGATGAAAGTACTTATGTCTATGCAAGCAGATCTTGCAACCCGTATCAAAAATCTGGAACTTCAGGCTATCATAAGTTTCCTTGAAGCTCTTGACCTATCTTATGAGACTATTCGTTCTCAAATTCTGTCGAGGCAGGAGCTTCTCTCTCTTAAAGATGTTTTTTCATGGGTTCTCCGCGCTGATAGTTTGATTCATTCTTCTTCTGTTGATCCAAAAGTGAGTGCTCTAACTAGGTGTGGCCCCTTTGAAAACATGAATTATAAGTACAAACAAAGCACTAGTTCTCCACCAATGAATTCTGGCAGTATTATCAGCAATTATTGTAAGGAACTTGGTCACATTAAGAAAAATTGTCAAAAATTGCAAAATAAATAGTAGTGTGATCAACAACGTGGTCTTGCTCATATTGCTCAGTCACCTGGTCCATCTGATTTTGGTTCTTCGTCTACAGGGGCCCTAGCTATAGGTACTCTATCTCTGGTCTTACTACTGCTTCAACAAAATAGGTAATTGATTCTGGTGCCATCGACCACATAACAGGTAATCATCATTTGTTTTCATCATATGCCCCCTATGCCAACCCGTCTTCCATATTCGTCTCCAATGGTTCCCCTGTCTGTATTCTTGGATCAGGCACTATTAAACCAACTTCATCCCTTTTGCTATCTTCTGTTCTTAATGTTCCTAATCTCACTTTTAATCTTTTATCTCTAAGTAAACTGACTCGCCATTTAAACTATTTTATCTCACTCTTCCCTGACTATTGTTTAATTTAAGATCTTTCGATGAAGTAGATTATTGGTAGATGTTATGAATCTGGTGGGCATTACATCCTTGATGATCAGGTGCTACGTTCTGTTAAGTGTTCTGGTGGGTCGTCTCCATTCAAAGTTCATTGTTGTCTAGGTTATATGTCTCTTTCATCTCTTCAAAAATTGTATCCTCAATTCTCCTCTATATCTACTTTAGATTGTGAGTTATGTCAGTTTGCCAAACACCATTGTGTTCATTTAGCACCTTGCGTCAATAAGCGGGCTGCGTCCCCCTTTGAGTTAGTACGTTCTAATGTTTGGTGTCCTTGTTCAGTTCTGTCTCAGACTGGTTATCGTTATTTTGTCACTTTTGTTGATGATTTTTCCCGAACCACTTGGCTTTACTTATTGAAGCAATGTTTTGAATTATTTACTCATTTTCATAATTTTTGTGCTAAAATTCAAACCCAGTTTAACACTCCTGTGAAAATCCTATGAAGTGATAATGCAAAAGAATATTTCTTAGCCCTATTCACCAATTACACGCAAAGTCATTGTATTCTTTACTAATCCTCTTATGTTGATACCCTTGCTCAAAATGGTGTTACTGAAAGAAAGAACCGTCATCTCTTAGACACTGCTCGAGCTCTCATGTTTAATTCCTGTGTCCCTAAAATTTTTTGGGCTGATGCCGTGTCTCCAGCCTATTTTCTCATCAATCACATGCCTTTGGCTGTCCTTGGTGGGGATATTCTATATTCCATTCTGTTTCCCTCCACTAAGCTATTTCCTATTGATCCTAAAATCTTTGGTTGTGTCTATTTTGTTAGGGATGTTCGTCCAAGTGTTAGTAAACTTGATCCCAAGTCCTTAAGATGTGTTTTTCTTGGTTATTCTTGTGTTTAGAAATATTATCGGTGTTACTCTCTTGATCTTTGTCATTACCTTGTGTCCACTAATGTGACTTTTCATGAGTCTCAACTTTTCTTCAAAACTTTGACCTCCACTGAGTCTCCCTCCGTCATGGACGAGCCTGATGATATCTTGGTTTATCATGTCCCTCTCTCACCAGTACAGGCTACTATTCTGGAACCTGATATCATCAATGATGCTGATGTTGCCAATATTTTACCTCGCCAGTTATTGCTTTGCCATTTGATTCTGTTAAAGCGTCCCTTGTTCCTACTCCTGCTTCCATAGATCCTCCCCTTGATGTCCTTGAATCACTTGTTCCATATTCTCCTGCTGATACTCCTGATGACATACCTATTGCCCTACGAAAAGGTGCTTGTCCTTATTATCCTCCCAAATGGTATGATGACTGTACCTATCATATCTCATCTTTTATATCCTATAAGCCTTTATCCCCTATTTTTTCTTCTCTTGTGGCCACCCTTGATTCCATCTCTACCCCTACTACCCTTCACCAAGCCCTGACTCACCCTGGTTGGCGTGCAGCGATGAAAGATGAAATTTTGGCATTTGAGAAAGTGGGTACCTGGACTCTTGTTGATCTCCCTCCTGGCAAGAAGGCCATTGGATGTAAATAGGTGTTTGTTGTTAAGACTAAGGTTGATGGTTCCTTGGAATGGCTAAAAGCTTGACTTGTTGCCAAAGGGTATGCCCAATCTTATGGTATTTATTATTCCAAGACTTTCTCTCTTGTGGTTAAGCTCACCTTCGTTCATCTTCTTATCTCTTTGGCTGCCATATATCATTGGGATTTGCATTAGTTGGATGTTAAGAATGCTTTTTTGAATAGTGACCTCCTTAAAGAAGTTTATATGGAGCAACCACCCGGGTTTATTGCTCAGGGGGAGAATAGTAAAGTGTTCTACCTCCGAAAGTCGTTGTATGGTATAAAGCAAAGTCCTCATGCCGGGCTTGATAGATTCTATGATGTGGTCAAGAAGTTTTGGTTAAGTCAAAGCAAGCTTGATCACTCTGTATTCTACTAACAATCTGATGCAAGAATGATTCTTCTAGTAGTATATGTTGATGATATTGTGATTACAGGGAGTAACATTTTTGGAATCTTAGAACTTAAAGTCTTCCTGAACTCTTACTTACAGACAAAAGATTTGGTATTATTAAAGTACTTTCTTGGTATTGAGGTTTTTAGAAGCAAGAAAGGTATCCTTTTGACTCAGAGGAAGTATGTTCTTGATCTCTTAAAGGAGACTAGAAAGCTTGGAGCTACACCAAGCAGCATTCCCATGATTCCGAATCCCTTCTTAGATCTTGATGCTAGTATGTTTGATGAGCTTCTTGATGACTTAAAGAAGATGATTGATCCAGAGAAATTGAAGCTGTTTGCATTTTTTGAGAGATATAGAAGACTTATTGGGAAGTTGAACTATCTAACAGTAACTTGTCCTGATATAACCTTCTTGTTTAGTGTACTCAGTCAATTTATGGCATCTCTAATAATGGCATAGTAGGAAGCTTTAGAGCATATTTTGCATTATTTGAAAGATTCCACTGGTCATGGCATTCTCTATACAGATTATGGGCATACTAAAGTTGAGTGCTTCTGTGATGCAAATTATACAGGATCTAAGGCCATAAGATGGTCCACTACGGGTTATTATATATTTGTTGGTAGAAATTTAATATCTTGGAGAAGTAAAAAGCAAGGGGCTGTATTAAAATCCAATGCAGAAGTAGAATATAGAGCCATGTCCTAGTTAGTACAGGAAATTGTGTGGGTTCTTTAGCTCATGAAGGAAATTAGCATTGTCACAACATTGCTTGCTAAGTTATGGTGTGATAATAAGGCAGCATTGCATATAGTATCAAACTCTGTATTCCATAAACAAACAAAACATATTGAGATTGACTGTCATTTTATTTGTGATAAGATCAAAGAGAATATTGTATCTACAGGACACATGCGATCCAATGACCGATTGGCAGATCTTCTGACAAAAGCCTTACATGGGACATGGGTTGAATATCTTTGTAACAAGTTGTGTATGATCAATATATATGCTCCAACTTGAGGGGCAGTATCAGAGAAATTCCACAATAGGGTCAGAGCAAATCCACAATGTTAGGAAACGTACAATAGTTGTTGAAGCATTTTGCTTATATGTAATTATATATACATGTACATAACACATGAATGAAGGTAAACTCATTGTAAAAGCTTACAATTACAAACTGATACTGACAAATCAACATTCATGTTTAAGAAGAGAAAAAAAGAATCCTTTATTCACCTAATTAATAACAATAGGCTAACAATTATTTGATAGCTAATGATAGAATAATCTTTAAACAAGCTTACCCATCACCTTTCTCTGGCAGCACGAATGAAAGTTCCATTATCGTTTGATTCTCCTACAACACATGGAACAGGAAAAAATATTAATAAAAAACGGCAAGCCTTGAAACCATAATTATTAGAAGGTAAAAAGTAGTGGCCAACCTTGACCCTTTCTTTGTGTGACTAAGTTTTCTATTATCAGTAGTTCTCATGTACTTGGAGGGTCGTTCATAAATATTAGGAGGAGAAGCTATTGCTCTTCGTTTCAGTGATGTTGTTGAATCATCAAGGAGATAAATTGTAAACAGTCACTGTTGATAAACTAAGGTTGGAACAAACCTTTGGCAAGGATAGGCCAGGGATGTTTTAAGAATTGAATTTTAACTTAGCGGTAGCCGGGCACAGCTTTGTAGTGTGTGAACTCGATGAAGGCGTGTGTTGAGGTAATGAGTTCAATGATGGTTATGAATAAAGTTGTCTCATGGTGTAAGAGGGCCATGGTAATTATGAATACCAAGTTCCAAATTTGATTCTTTAGCCAAACTCACTTAAGACCTCATAAACACCGCTTTTTGGAAGGAAAGTCCAGACGCGAACACTATAATGTATGTTGGAGATATTTAGAGTTGCTATTATGTAGAGATAATGGCAGAGTTTATGTGCTGATTAAAATCATGGTATTTTTTTATGTTGTTAACTTATTCTCTACAAGTTGGTAGATTATATTGTTTCTATTGGAAGTGCTATTTTTGTGGTTAGTAAGAATATGTTAATTTGGTTTAATAATTGAGAACCTTCTTGTTCTTTCCAACATTGTTATTCATCAATTTTTAAATTTGTTGCTGGTTTAATTGGTTTTATGGCGAATTCTCTTAGAAGAAGATTCGTTCACGCCAATGGGATTTAATCCAAATATGATTCCTTTTTTGAATTTCGATCAAACTGATTGTTCTGTAGAAAGGCCGGAGGGTATGATATATATTCATTTTATAATTGAAGTTTGCATGTTACAGTGGATGGCTTATGAATGGTTAGGCATTGAATGTTTATTATTTGACCCATGAGTTGATGAAAGTTTAAAATCACTTGCATGTCAATTGTATCAAAATGCGTATTTGAAGATAGTATATTAAATTCAAATTAAGTCCTTATTTACATGGTGGTTTTAATAATTTAGTTTGAGAAAGAAATTTTGGCAAGATATGGAAATATCTTTTTATATATAATTGATGTATTTGAAAGTGCAAGGGATGCTTAACATGTAGGGGTACCTTATAAAATATGCTTCATTTTTAAAGTTGCAAAATTGTTGCTATCATTGTTTGATGAATCTCAAGTTGTAATTTAAAATTATGTGGAGTCTTTGTTATTTATTGCTGAAAGCAAATTTTATAAATTATCAAATTTTTGTGTTGCTTGAAACAAGCATTATGTGGTGTGAAAGTTTAAAAATTTATCTATAGTAGATAAATGTGAGATTTGAGGATATATAATTATTTTGTTTTAAGAATATGTGTGTGAATTATAATTCTAATACTGTTTGAAATATTTTTGCAGCTCAATCTTGATAAGCACAATTTTTTTGAGAATTTGTAGCATTAATTGATAGACATTAATCTTTGTAATATAGCTTATGCTATATGGAGATTGGGCATATATATAGATATGTGGAAATAAAATATTCAAGAGTTATGATAAATATTGATATCATATATGGTGGATTCCAGTTGTATTGAGGTACACGGATGTTAACTGAATCACAATTTTATGTGAGAAAATCCACTAGTAGCCAACAAGTAAGAGTTTATTACTCTGAAATATTATTGGTTAAAATTGTAGGCTAAGTTATTAAAAGCTTCTTAGCAAATATTTTGGTGTAAAATCGACAAGTGGTGTTGATGAGTTGTAATTGCCAAAATGGCAAAAACCATTGTAGATCAAACAATTATGTATGTGGGAATCAGTTAAGATAAAATGTGAGTTAGTGTGCTTAAGAATTATGAAGCTATCTTAATTGATTGTGTGAGGTCAAAAAATTGACTTATGGATCCATTACGAAAACCCGGGAACAATTAAATTAGCCGAGGGAAATGAGACTAAAACCAATTTGAAATTAACAATGATGGTAATCTAACTTTTGTGATTGGTGATCCCATGAAGGAGGTTCAATGGGTAAGAACAAGTTATTTGTTAGTTCTGCTAGCACTTAAGTAAATGAACGGTCCCTTCCTATAGCATGAGATAGTGCTAGAATGCATTTTGGTGAGGTTGAGCAAAAGATCTTAATGATTTCATAATCTTACGGAATGTTGTGCTCATTGTAGGTACATTTTATGAATCACCTCTATGAATGTGGAGTGAGGCCACTCCTATGAGATCGTGGTGAAATCTCTAGAACATTCATTATGCACTAGGCACGCACATGGCCGTTTAACGTGCAAAACCGTGTTAATAGCAAAATGTTGGGGGGGTATAATCTAACTCTTAATACCTCTAGTACAAGTTAAACAGTTGTTGGTTTTAAGTTCATAGGACCACCAACATCTCTATGTACAAAGTGTTAGCGGCCAAGGTTTGGTTTTAAGTTCATAGGACTACCAAATACAATGATTATGCCCATGTGTGCAACTCAGTTAAAGACGTTCCTTTTGACATATGTGAGGATTGTTGGATATAATATAAATGTGGGTATGTCAAATAGAACAAGTCTCATATTAATTAGGAGTGGGAGAGCCTAAGTGTCGAATTATAACGTGTGAGCTTGGACAAGTAAATTGAATAAGAGGAAGAGTAAGCTTGCTCGTACAACAAAGGGCGACCAGAGGTTAATTCTGTTGAAACCTGGCGGTTTTCCTCACCTCATGTGTGTGATAGGGTGTTTTTGTTAGTGAATTTTCGCAAAAATTCAGATATATTTTTGGGATAAATAGTTAACTAAGAAAAGGTCATTTTTTTAGTATTATTTGTGAAATCTGGACATTGAATACGAGGAAGCCTTTGAATTTCATAAACGGATTTATCAAATTGTTATAATGTTATTTACTGGCTTTAGTGTGAGAATGGTGTTGGGGCGTTTGATTTCATCAACGGAGATTTTGTTACTATTATGATTGTATCATAATGGTATTAGCGAACTCCTAGAAATACACTATGTAATCCGAGTCACGTCCAAGAACGTTGTCCTTAAGAGCTATTCTGCAACGACCGGCTGACTGGAAGCGGAACTTCCCAGGATAAAATGGACCCTTCCTGCAGATACAGGGGGAACAGAACAGCAAAATATAATAAGGCAAACAGAAAACAGAGAGAACAGTAAGAAGAGGAAGAGAGAGCTCGAAGATGTTAGAGCTGGTATGCCTGAACCTTCTGTTAAGCCCTCCTTATATAGGCATGACTAATGGACGTTGGGCAGGTTTTAATCCTCATAAAGGCCATTAAACCACCAATTACACCAGCAATAAAACCACATCATGAGGCAGTTTCTGAACGTTGAAGGATCACATACGTTGGAAAATTAAAATATGATTTATGACCTTTATAATCGAAATATTCAAGTTTCAAAAATCAGATGCTTCAAAACTGGGTTATTTCGGTTAGCCATTTTCACAAAAATAAATTTTAGATTTTTCCAAAAAAACATTTGATAAAAAGTGCCCAGTCCATATTTAACTCAAGCGCAGGGCAGAAATCGTTGGATTTCCACTACGTTTGCCTCCTGGTGGCCCTTTGTTGTGCGCGCGAGCCCACCCTTTCTCTTGGCCCATTTACTAGCCCAAATTCACAATGTGTATTATATACACTTGCATTCTCTCTTTCCCAAGCAATGTGGGACTTGTTCCATTTGACATACCCATACATAACTTAAAACTCCAACAATCCCCTACATGTGTCAAAAGGAACACCTTTAGCTTAGTTGCACATACGGGTATAACCATTATGTTTGGTGGTCCTATAAACTTAAAATCAGACCTAGACCGATAACACTTAGTACACAAAGGTGTTGGTGGTCCTATAAACATAAAACCAACACCTCTTAGGTGTATACTAGAGGTATTAAAAGTTAGATTATACCCCCACATTTCGCTGTTAACGCAGTTTTGCACGTTAAGACGGCCATACGCGTGCCTGGTTAATAACTAATGCTCTAGAGATTTTGCCACGATCTCATAGGAGCAGCCCCACTCCACATTCATAGAAGTGATGTCATTAAATGTACCTGCAATGAGCACACCATTCCATAGAATTATGAAATCATTAAGAGCTTTGCTCATCCTTACCAAAATGCATTCTAGCACATTCTCAGCATCATAGGAAGGGACTAACAATTTACTTTAGTTCTAGCAGAACTAACGCACGAATTGTTCTTACCCATTGAACCTCCTTCATGGAATTACCAATCACAGAGGTTGGGTTGCCATCACTGTTAATTTCGTAATGGCTTAAGTCTCATTCCCCTTGATGAATCAAATATTTGTTTCCTTCCCAGGGGTTTTGTAAACTCATTGCAAAGCATAAGATGTTCCTTTGGTTTCTACTAACAATTTAGATATTTTATCCATGGAAGTTTTAGATCAAGAAGAAGATGACTGTAATGAACCTCTAAGAAATGGATGCATACCTTTTATAAATCATATCAATGGAATACTAAATTAAGGTGGTTTCCACAAGGAATTTTAGGTAACTAAGGCAAGGGTAAGTCTCCTTTCACACACATTTCTTCCTCTCACACACAGAGTTAGTTTGAATGAAAATGGTGCTCCCCTGAGATGCTACTTGTGATAGCCATAGGGATAGTGTACTTCATGCTTATGGTCTGAATCAAAGCGCCGGTTGCTGCTACAGCCACTGTTGCGATCTTGTACCACACTACTCCAAGCTTATGCCCATACAGTGTTGGAGTTTATGGAGTTGATTGGTATTGAGGCTGCGTGGTTGAAAAACTTCTTGGCGAATATCCCACTAGGTGAAAAACTAACACCATCAATGTCTTTACATTGTGATAGCCAATCTGCAATAGCTACGGCTAAAAATAAAATCTTTAATGGTAAAAGTAGATATATTTGATTGAGACATAATATAATAAGGCAGCTGCTTAAAGATGGTGTAATCTCAATCGAATATTTAAGGTCAGCAGTTAACCTTGCAGATCCGATTACAATCTATCTTAAGAGCTAGTATGGCTTCTTTTCCTCCTGCTGGTTCGAGGACTAGTGCTCAGGCTAACAATGCTACTGTTCTAAGGCTAACAATACTGGTTCTGATCCTATTCCGATGGCAGTGCCTATGCCCAGGTAGTTTCCAGACATTTCCAAGATCGAATAGTTTGAAGGAAAGAACTTCAGACGCTGGCAAGAACGTGTCTACACTATTCTTGACATACATGGAGTTGCTGATGCACTTCCACAGTCTGCACCATCCCCAGATGCTAACCAAGCCCAGAAGGATGCTTGGGCCTATGCTAACAAGGTTTGCAGACTTACTCTTATCACTACTTTATCTAACGATCTGTTCCACGTATACCATATTTACAAAGAAGTAAATGAGATATGGGGATCACTTATCCTCAAGTATACTGTTGAGGATGTTGGAAAGTAGAAGTTTGTGATAGGAAACTTTTACAAGTGGGAGATGATAGATGATAAAGACATCAAGCTCCAGATCAACGATTACCACAAGCTGAATAAGGAGCTTCGGGCTAAGAAGATCAATTTTCTAGATGAGTTCGTGGCTGGTGTACTAATCGAAAAGCTGCCAGATTCATGGAATGACTACAAGTAACATCTGAAACACAAACAGAAACAATTGTCCCTGAATGATTTGATAACTTATATCATCATTGAAGATACCAATAGAAAGGTGATACAAGCTGCAAAGGGCAAAGTGATGGCTGCTAAAGCAAACTTAGTTAAGGAAAAGCCGCACAACAAGAGGTACAACCCTAAAAACAAAAAGAATAAAAACAAGAAACCTTACTATAAGCTCAAGGATACTAACCCTAAGAAGAAGACATGCAGTTGATTTGTCTGTGGAAAACCAGGTCATTATGCAACACAGTGCAGGAAAAGGGCTAAGGGAGATAACTCCCAAAAGGGTGGAAATCCTCCTAAGCCAAATGTGAATTTGGTTGAAGGAGATGATAGCAGTGATGAAGAAATCATTGTTGCTGTGGTGTCACAAGCCCTTCTTGTGTTTGATGTGAAGAATTGGGTGGTAGACTCAGGAGCTACCAAGCACATCTGTGCAAACAAAGAGATGTTTACCTCATTTGAAGAAGGGGAAGACCACATTTATCTGGCTAACTCCCAAATTGTAAAGGTTCATGGAAAAGGGATGGTGGTATTGAAGCTCACATCTGGAAAGACCTTGGTACTGAATGACGTGTTGTATGTGCTTGAAGTCAGAGCTAACTTAGTCTCTATGGCATTGCTTGGGAAAGCTGGGGCTAGGGTATGCTTTGTATCTGACAAGATTGCATGACCAAGAACAATGTTCTTATTGGGAAGGGCTATTGTAATAAGGGTCTGTTTGTTCTTAGTGTTTCTGAAATGAATGTGAATGCAACTTCTTTTGCTTACTTGATTGATTCTTATGATATGTGGCATGCTAGATTAGGACATGTTCATAAGTATTATATTAAAAGATTGCAAAATCTTTGGCTTATTTATGAAACTAAAGATGATTTTCAAAAGTGTGAAGTTTGTGCAGAAACTAAACAGGCTAAAAAACTGTATTTTTCTATTCAAAGAGAAGCTGAGTTGTTAGCTTTAATTCATACTGATTTGGGAGATTTAAAACAAACTGAGACTAGAGGTGGTAAAAGGTATTATATTACCTTTATTGATGATTTTTCAAAATATACCAAAGTGTATTTGATGAGAACTAAAGATGATGCTTTTGAAAAATTTCTTTTGTATAAGGCAGAAGTAGAAAATCAATTAAACAAAAAAATTAAAAGGGTCAGGTCAGATAGAGGAGGAGAATATTTATTATTAAATAATTTTTGTAAAAAAGAAGGGATAATTCATGAAGTAACTCCTCCTTATTCACCAGAATCTAATGGTGCTGCAGAAAGAAAAAATAGAATTTTTAAAGAAATGTTGAATGCTTTACTTGTAAGTTCTGCAACACCTAATAACCTGTGGGGTAAAGCCTTGTTATCAGCTTGTTTTTTAGAAAATAGAATACGCAACAGGAAAACTAAAAAGACACCTTATGAGTTATGGAAAGTTTTTGTGCCTAACCTTCAATATTTAAAAGTATGGGGGTGTCTTGCTAAAGTTTTAGTACCTAATGTTAAAAAGAGGAAAATTGGTTCTAAAACTTCTGATTGCATGTTTATTAGATATGCTCAACAAAGTGCTGCTTATCGTTTTCTGGTTTTGAAAAGCAATGTTTTAGATCATAACACAATTGTTAAAACAAAAGATGCAGAGTTTTTTGAAAATATATTTTATTTGAAGGTTGAGCATATTTCTAAAAGAGTTGAAAATTCCTCTACTTCTTTTGAACAAAATTCAAATGAAGTTTTAGTTGAAGATTTAAGGAGAAGTAAAAGACAAAGAAAACAAATATCTTTTGGAGATGATTTTTATACTTACTTGGTACTAGATGAACCAAAATTTTTTTTACGAAGCTATTTCTTCTCTGGATGAATCTTTTTGGAAAGAAGAAATAAAAGCTGAAATTGATTCTTTAAATCAAAATAAAACATGGGTTTTGGTAGACTTGCCTCCAAGAGCAAAGCTTATTGGTTGTAAATGGGTTTTTAGGATAAAGTATTTTCTTGATGGAACTATTGATAAATACAAAACTAGATTGGTAGCAAAAGGGTATACTCAAAAAGAAAATGTTGATTATTTTGACACCTTTTCTCCTGTAACTAGGATTTCTTCTGTTAGATTCCTAATTGCCTTAGCTTTTATTCATAATTCTTTCATTCATCAAATGGATATTAAAACAGCTTTTTTAAATGGTGATTTAGAAGAAGAGATTAATATGGTGCAACCTGAAGGGTGTGTTGTTCCTGGGCAAGAAAATAAAGTTTTGTAAACTTGTTAAATCCTTGTATGGTTTGAAACAAGCGCCTAAACAATGGCATGAAAAACTAGACCAAGTTTTGTTAAGTGGTGGTTTCTCTACTGTTAAGGTAGAAAGATATGTTTATACGAAACTTCTAAATAATGATTGTGTGATTAGTTGTTTGTTTGTGGATTACATGCTTATCTTTGGTACTAGCATGTGTATTGTAGTTGAGACAAAACATTTTCTGTCTTATAATTTTGATATGAAAGATCTGGGTGAAGCGAAAGTGATTTTGGGTGTAAAAATCATAAGGAATGACAATGGTATCATACTTTCTCAGGAACATTACATTGAGAAAATTCTGAGAAAGTTTGAACTATTTGATGAGTCTCTTATGAATACTCCTTATGATCCTAATGTGCATTTAAAGAAAAATGGAGGAGAACCAATTGCTTAATCTAAATTTATTGTCTCATAATGCGCATGTTTAAATGGAACATTTTTTGTTTCAATATTTAAATGTCTTAACATGCTTTTTGGTCATTTTCCAACGTCTCTGGTGCCACCGCCTATATAACGCAATGTTTGCAAGAGGTCTAGACACATCACTCTTGAGGTTTCAAGCTCTTCTTTCCTCCTATGATTTTTTGCTTGATGAGTTCTATTATATTTCATTGTTATGTTCACCATGTTTTTACAGGAATGATCCGTTTTATCTTAGGAAGTGCCACTTTTTATTTGCTGGTAGTAGAAGATAGCTCTGAAGACAATGTTCTTGGACGTAACTCGGATTATTCATTTTATTTGTAGGTGCTACCACTGATAGGATCTACAGAGTACTAGGTGTAGTTTGAAGATTCACTGGATCGTATATGAATTTAGATACTAATGCTAAGAAGAAATACAAAATACAAAAGAAATTGAGGTGTTGGGAAAATGCCCATTTTATGTAACATAATATCTTTAATTTCTGGCCACTATTGAATCTTGCTTTATAGGATTATTGATTAGTGCATCCCCCACATAAGAGGGGCATTTTTTTTAGAAGCTGCACTATATATCTGCCAATTTAAAGCCATAAGGCATGCATAATCAACCAAATGTGTAGTTGAAAAAAAACAAAAAAGAAAGATAAAATATTTGCATGGATAATCAATCATGTAGCTTTTTCTCACTTTCAAAGCAACAAGAAAGAAGAGAGGCTGGTGGCGTGATGGTCATTAAGTAACTCTTAGGTCACCCTCCCCCACTTCTCGCTGTTTCGATCTGTGCCTTTGTAATAAAGAAAACAAAGAAAAAAGCTAACAAGAAAGAAGCAAACAAAGGGAAAATTCCAAAAAACTATATTGAAAATTACAAAAGGACAATTTAGTATATTGAAAATGGAAAATGATAGATCAGTCAAGTGTCAGACGGGGAGAGGAATTTGGGATTTTGAAATCTCGGCCAAATGACGAAACTGCCCTTCAGCCCTCAACCCCCCACTTCAGAATAACAACATGTTCCTCGTAATTAATAACTCCGGATTCGACATTAATAACTGCAATTATTTTTTTACAATTAACAAGTTTCAGGACCAATAATAACACATGTCTCTTAATTAACAACTCCTGATTCGACATTAACAACTCCAATTTCTTCTTTCACACTTTATAAGTTTTAGGGCCAATAACAACATCTATCTCTTAATTAACAACTCTGGATTCGACATTAACAACTCCAATTTCTTCTTTTACACTTAACAAGTTTTAGGGCCAATAACAACTCATTTCTCTTTATTAACAACACCGTATTCTACATCAACAACTCCACCTTCTTCCTCCACTTGGGAATAACAACACCTATCTCTTAATTAACAACTCCTGATTTGACATTAACAACTTCAATTTCTTCTTTCACACTTTATAAGTTTAAGGGCCAATAACAACACCTATATCTTAATTAGCAACTTCAGATTCGATATTAACAACTCCAATTTCTTCTTTCACACTTAACAAGTTTGAGGGCCAATAACAACACCCATATCTTAATTAACAACTCTAATTTCTTCTTTCACAATTAATAAGTTTCAGGACCAATAACAACACCTATCTCTTAATTAACAACTTCGGATTCGCCATTAACAACTCTCATGTTGTTATTTCGACTGAGGGCTGAAGGGCATTTTCGTCATTTGGCCAAGATTTCAAAATCCCTTATTTCTCTGCCCGTCTGACACCCACTGATATGTTCTTTCCCATTTTTAATATACTGAATTTTCCTTTTGTAATTTCCAATATAGTTTTTTGGAATTTTCCAAAAAAAATGAGAGAAACTTCTTACATTCGTTATAATTTATGAATTTAATGAATACGTATGGAATACATTAAACAAAATATATATAACTGATAAAATATAAACTTTATAAAAAAATACAATTGCTAAAGGCAGAAGACGACGACTTCACCATTTGTGCTGGCGTGCTAATTCGCAGCAAGCACTGTGTCACTTCCCATCAAACTTTAACTTGTACTATAAAGCAGAGAGTGGGTTGACGCGCATCCATTGAATGATTTTTTTTAAAAAAATATTATACATATTGTAGAATGAATCATATTGTAATGACTCATTTGAGCAAAAATATATATATATATATATATATATATGGTAATGACTCATTATTAAGTAAACTGATGATCTTGTTTTGAATGATTAAAAATGTTTATATAAATTTAAAAAATGAAATCACTGTTCTTAATAAAGAAGGACCATGAGGCCTATTAAATGAGGATCTGGCTATGGTCCTCTTCTCAATCTGGATCATTGGATTAAGATCTCAACGGTCTAGATTTAATATATTATAAAAATATAATAATAATAATAATAACAATATTTTTATATTAAAAAAAATCTGAACCGTTGAGATCTTAATCCAATAGTCCAGATTGAGAAGAGAACCGTAAGTGAATAGGAAGGAAGAGGACCATAGCCGGTTCCAAATGAGCAAGTCAGCCTAGCAAAACAAGTGGAGAAATTCTTGCTTCCAATAAATCATCCGTCCCTCCTTGCATCCACCCTCAAAAAAAAATACTGTGATAGTAACACCCACCGTTGTGTTAAGAAGCCTTATAACTCTTTTTGAATTTGGAAAGGAATTCTAGAACATTAAGTGCCTGTTTGGTACGCGGAAGATTTGAAGAGGGAAAGGAACTTTGAGAAGGGAAAGTAAGATTGTAAAGAGTGATGGAAGATGAGTTGAGAGAAGATGGGTTGTTTGGAAGGAAGAAAATTGAGGGTGGAACTTGAGGGAAAAAAAGAGAAATGCCTATTTTACCTTCAACATAAGTTAATAATTATATTAATTAAATTTATATTTCAATTCATAAATTAAATAATTAGTAGTACCATAATTTAAAAATTAAATAAAATGAATAAAATATAAATTATAATTTAAATAAATAAAAAAATTATTTATTTATTAATGAAATTCGAATTTGTATGGTGGGAATTTTGAATTTTTATATCTCAAACGAAATATCTGAAAGAGCTATTGACGAAGTATGGATTGGATAAAGCAAATGGAATGGACACACCTATGAGTTCAACCACATTGCTTGATGCGGATGTCAAGGGAAAAGATTACAACATTAAAAAATATAGAGGAATGATTGGATCATTACTCTATCTCACTACAAGCAAGCCTGATATTCAATTCAGTGTGGGTATGTGTACAAGATATCGATCAGCATCAAAAGAGTCACATGCTAAAACAGTCAAACATATCTTCCGATATCTTGCTGACATGGCAGAATTGGGTGGTTGGTATCCCAAAGGAAGAAGTGAATATCTGGTTGCATAATCAGACTCTGATCATGGAGGATACAAGACATACAGAAAGAGTACCAGTGGACAAGGCTAGTTTCTTGGAGGCTCACTTGTGTCATGGTTTAGCAAGAAACAAACTACCGTGTCTCTTTCGTCAACGGAAGCTGAGTATGTTGCAGCATCAAGTTGTTGTGCACAAGTAATATGGATAAAACAACAACTCCAAGATCTTGGTATTTATTTGAAGGAGATACCAATACACTGTGATAATACTAGCATGATAAGCTTGACAAAGAATCTTGTTCAATATTCCAAAACCAAGCATATTGATGTTAGACATCACTTCATTAGAGATCATGTCCAAAAGAAAGATGTCAAAGTGATATTCATTCCAACTCATCTTCAACTAGCTGATATCTTCACAAAACCTCTTGCAAAAGATCAATTTTTATATATTAGATGAGAATTGGGAATGGTAAATCCCAATGAATTGTAAGTTATTTAGTGTTTACAAAATGTTAGATAATGTTATTTATTGATGTTTTGATGATTACTAACTTAAGCATCAGAGTTTCTAGCAATTTGTTTTGCAGGATCATGATATTATATTTGGAGTATAAAAAGCAGAGGTTAACAGAGGATAACATTACTGGAGGGACAACTTCAAGTGGCGAGCATTACTGGAGTGATACCTTGAAGTAATGAATGAATTACTCGAGTAGCCACTTGAGTAATGAACTTGGAAATGTGCCAGTGAAGCATTATTTTCAAATGAAACGACACAACATTTGAATATGGCCAATCGAGTAATATGCAAACTTATTTGAAATTTCCTCGAGGGCTCACTCGAGCAACTTGTGAAGAAAGCATATGGCCACTCGAGTAATCAGCTTACTGGAGGGAGCACCCGAGTAACTTGTAAAGAAAAGACATGACCACTCGATTAACCACTCGAGTAATCAGGTATCTCCAAGGTTTGTCAAGAGTCTTACTCCATGTCTTACCTGAATAATATTTTTTGAAATATATTGAATTACTCATTGTCATGTTTTTTATAAGATTACTTGAGGGACTACTCGAGTAATGAGTGTGATCACTCGAGTAGCCACTCGAGTAATGAAGTCCATAAAACATATCTTTGTTCCAATGTTTATTGAATTGTTTTTTATATGATTAACTCTTCATTGCATTAGTATTCTAAGTACATTTACAGAGAAACAATAAAAAGATCATGCCAGGAGTGAAAAGTCAAATAAAAGGTCCAAACGCTCACCTACCGCTACCTACCGCAAATAGATAGTTTTCAAATCCAAAGAATGGTCAATCGTTGCTGCGTGACTCTAACGGACATAGTTGAATTACTTCCAATGGACACTACAAATCATCTATATATATGGAGCATTCAAAGAGCAGAGCACAACAACTGAGAACACACGAACATACACTGATCAACACATTCTTAGTGCTCTATTTTCTTATACTCATTCAATGTACTTTTTGTTGGATCTCATGTTTTGATGATAACAAAAGAATGGTTTGAAAAGGAAATGCTTAATAATCAAGTTTGAACTAGGTAATGACAGGAATAAGATTACTTGAAGTAAGCATGGAAGTAATGAAGTTTGGACAAGAGAAAATGCTGAGGTAGCAAAGCTTTCAAGGCATTACTCGAGGCACTACTCGAGTAATGAGACAAAACTTGAAGTAACAGAGGAGAACTTCCAGTAACCTGCCACCATTACTCGAGGCGCTACTCGAGTAACCAGGTACAATTTCAAGGTTGCTCTCGGCCTGCTAATGTTACTCGAGGAGGTACTCGAGTAACCATGTGAAAACTTCCAGTGGCCTTCAAGTTAGCAAAATGTTACTCGAGGAGCTACCCGAGTAACCGTATGTACCTCTCGGCATTTTGTACCACTGCTAATGTTACTCGAGGAGCTACTCGAGTAACCAGATCAGAAACTTCCAGTCAGACTTCAGGTTTTCCAAGATACTCGAGGAGCTACTCGAGTAACCGTGTATTTGAAAATGTGTAACTCTCGGCACTTTGTACCACTGCCAATGTTACTCGAGGAGGTACTCGAGTAACAGCCTGAGGTAAGTTAAAACTTGAGGTTGGTATCCGATTAACTTGTTTTTATTTTTATCATCTTCCTCGAGTGCTTACTCGAGTATTCAAGTTTCTAATGTTTTATCTTAAGTGGATTCCTCGAGTATGTACCCCAGTAAGCACAAATATTTTCAAAGGAAACTTCAAGGTATTATCAGAGTAAATCAAGTTACTCGAGGTGTTACCCGAGTAACCTGTGCAAAAATGTGTGCATTACTCGAGGAGCTACTCGAGTAATGAGGTAATTGCTCTCGGCCTTGAAATCCTGCCAACAATACTCGAGGTGTTACCCGAGTAATCTATGAAATTGATAAAGCTTTACTGGAGGCATTACCCGAGTAAGTAACTGTTCACAAAGGTTTGAAATTTAGTTTACTCCATGCACTACCCGAGTAATCTTGTTTGTCTTCATTAAATTTCAAACAAATAGTGATTTCACGATGTTACTCGAGGAGCTACTCGAGTAAACTTCATGTATTACTCGAGGAGCTACTCGAGTAAGCATACCCAGAAATTTAGAAATCATTCAAACGTTCATTGATTTGTTTCCTATATGATTAATCTTTCATTATATTAGTATTCTTAGTCTATTTACAGATAAACAATGAAGGAATCACTTCAAGAGATGAAAGTCAAATCAAACGTTCAAATGCCAACCACCGCCAACGGATATTTTTCAAAAACTTGAAAAGTCAACAGTGGCTGCGCACTCACCAACGGACGAAAGGAAAACGTTCCAACGGTCATCACCATCATATCTATATATATGGGAACCTTCAAACAGAGAAGAACAACTAAGCATTCACACAAACGATTCATTAAGTTCATTGCTCTGTTTTCACGTTGAAATTATATTCATATGCTTCAGTGATTATCATTTACTCTTTGTGAGAGATATTTCATTCAAACTCAATATTTGTTATTGAGATAACTTAAGGTTGTGGAACCTTGAGTTGGGATTGGATTACAATCTGTAAGGGGGAGCGAGTGTCCAGGTGTAAGGAACTTGCTTGTACTGAGGTGCCAAGAACCCACTGAATCTTGGAAGTTATAGTGAAATTCTCAGAGAAGCTCTGAGGACTGGACGTAGGTCAAAGTGGTTGTGACCGAACCAGTATAACTCCCGGTGTACACTTCGGTGATATTTCTCCTTACTCATTACTGTTTTAATTCTTTTGTCAAAGTTTCATATTTTCGAAAGAAATTTCAGTATCACCCAATTCACCCCCCCTCTTGGGTGAAACGCTTGATCTTACATTTGGTATCAGAGCGTAGGTCTTCTTGTTAAGGTATAACAACCTAAGAAGGATCCAATGGCAAGCATGGGTGAAGGAATTCTTCCCGACGGAGCATCCATCACTAGACCTCCCGGTTTCAATGGAGAACACTTCTCTTTCTGGAAAGCAAAATTCAGAGTGTTCGTGATGGCTACTGAATATGGGCTATGGGATGTAATCGAGAGTGGAAATTATCAACCTACAAAAACTGTAGATTCTCAGAAAATTCCAAAGACGCCAGCGGAATATGATGAGAATGACAAGAAACTTATCACTCTCAATAGCAAGGCAATTCTGATGTTACAAAGCTCCTTGAGTCAAAATGAATACTTCAGAATTTGCACACTCCCAACAGCAAAGGAAATGTGGGAAGCTCTGGAAATAGCTCATGAAGGAACTTCGGGAATAAAGGAGAATCGAATCAACACCTTGATCACAGAATTCGATCTACTTCGAATGAAATCAGGTGAGTCAATTTCTGAATTCGAACTTAGATATACTCATCTTGTTAATCAACTTGCAGCACTTGGTAAAGTCTATGATCAAAATATCCAAGTACGAAAGATTTTGAATATTCTTTCTAAAGAGTGGGAGGCCAAAGTCACTGCAATAGAAGAGGCAAAAGGGGAATCAATGAGATCAGTTGCTTCTCTATTTGGAAGCCTTTCTGAATATGAAAGCAAGTTAAAATTCAAACGGGAACTAGACGACATCAGTGACAAAAGAAAGAAAGGTCTAGCTCTAAAAGCAAAAGAAGAAAATCAAGATGAAGATGAGGAGTTTGATGATGATGAAATGGGTTTAATCATAAAACGATTCAGAAAGTTCTACAAGAAAGGTCAAGGCTTCAAACACTTTCAAAAAGGAGGAACTAGCAACAAAGACCATATCATTTGCTATGAATGTGGTAAACCAGGACATATCAAATCAGAATGTCCAGAGCTCAATCAAAAGAGCAAGGAAAAGAGAAAAGGCAAATTCTTTAACAAAAAGAAGGCCTTTGTATCTGCTATATGGGGAGATAGTTCCTCAGACGAAGAAAGTGATGAGGAAGAAGTAGCCAACATATGTCTTGTTGCTCAAGAAGAGACAGAAGAAGAGGTAAATGATTCTGACCCTACCTATGATGAATTATTATCCGAATATAATGCTTTACATTCTGAATTCATCAAAGTAGTTAAAGAACTAATTGTTTTCAAAAAGAAAAACAAAGCTCTTGAAATTGAGCTTAAAGAAAGTTCAGAAAAGAATTGTGAAAATTGTTCTTCTTTGAAAAAGAAAAACACTGATCTCACAAAAACTCTTGAAAAGTTTACCAAAGGAAGTGAGATGCTAAGTGTGATTTTAAAAGAACAACGATTTGTAAATGACCGATCTGGTATTGGATATGATCCAAAATCAGATAAAAGGAAAGGTAGAAAGAAAGCAGGAGGTAAGTCATATTTGAATTATTTCCAGCATTCTGTACATATATCAAATCCTTTTGCATTTTGTAATTACTGTAATAGAAAAGGTCATTACACCTCCTCATGCATTCATAAGAAGAAAGGAAACATAGGAACCTACAAATGGGTACCTAAAGGCACATATGTTCAGAAAATCATTTATACTAATCCAAAAGGACCCAAAAAGAAATGGGTACCTAAGACTTAGTCATTTGATTGCAGGTATGTCTTAAAGCATCCAAAAATAACAAGTGGTTTATAGACAGTGGATGCTCTAGACATATGACCGGTGATTTCGAAAGTTTTACCAAATTACAACCCAAGGAAGGTGGAAAGGTAAAATTTGGAGGAAATCAAACCGGAAGAATAGCAGGAATTGGTGAAATCAAAAATGACAAAGGCATACAAGTCAAAGACGTATACTACGTTGAAGGCTTATGTCATAATTTGCTGAGCGTAAGTCAAAGTGCAGATAAAGACAACTGGATAATCTTTGATTCAGAGGAATGTCTAATTGTCAACAAGAAAGACTTACTACTTGATAAGAAGAATATCAAGGCTAAGCTCAGAGCAAAAAGGGAAGGTAACTGCTATACCTTAGATATTAGTAGAAATGAATCCGAAAACTGTTTTCTGAGTAATGCTGATGAAAGTTGGCTATGGCATAAAAGATTGGCTCATGTCAACATGCATCAACTAGGCAAACTACTCAAAAAGGATTTAGTTCTTGGATTACCCAAAGTAAACTTCAAAAACGATTTGATTTGTGACGCATGTCAAAAGGGTAAACAAACTAAGTCATCTTTCAAATTGAAAAATGAGATCTCAACAAATAGACCATTACAATTATTGCATATGGATTTAGTTGGTCCAGCAAGAGTAAAGAGTCTTGGTGGCAACTTGTATTCATTGGTCATTGTTGATGATTTTTCTAGATTTACATGGGTTATTTTTCTATCATCAAAAGATGAAACCTTTGAAGAATTTATTGTTTTTGCCAAGAAAGTGCAAAATGAGAAAGGTATGTCTATTGCAGGTATTAGGACTGATCATGGTGGAGAATTTGAGAATCAAACCTTTGAAGAATATTGTGATACTAACGGCATTGATCACAATTTCTCTGCTCCAAGGACGCCCCAACAAAATGGAGTTGTGGAACGCAAGAATAGAGTGCTTACCGAAATGGCTAGAACAATGTTAAATGAAAAGAACATGTCTCAAGTTTTCTGGGCTGATGCTATGAGTACAGCATGCTATATTTCAAATAGAGCCTATATCAGAACGAAACTTGGAAAGACACCATACGAGCTATACAAAGGAAGGAAGCCAAACATTGCTCATCTACACATCTTCGGTTGTAAGTGTTTCATTCATAATAATGGTAAAGACAACCTAGGAAAATTTGATTCTAAAACTGATGAAGGAATTTTCTTAGGATATTCTAATCGAAGTAAAGCTTATAGAATTTTCAATAAAAGAACTTGTGTTGTTGAAGAATCAATTCATGTTGTATTTGATGAATTTGAAACCTCTGACAAAACCATTGATGAAGAACAGGAAGTTGTTTTAAATCAAGAAAATGGTCAATCTATCTCTAAGTCTCTTATTCCAGAGGTTGATGAAACTAAGGATGAAGAGCAATCCCTAGGTCAACCTAAAGCCTGGAAATACAATAGAAGTCATCCCTTAGATCAAGTTATAGGAGATGTGAATGAAGGGATCAAAACCAGAAATAGAATTTTCAATGAAGTAAGCTTTTCTGCATTCATTTCTGAGATTGAACCTTCTAACATTGATGAAGCCCTATCAGACAATGATTGGGTCATAGCAATGCAAGAAGAATTAAATCAATTTGAAAGGAATCAAGTCTGGGATTTGGTGCCCCGACCCAAAGATCATACGATCATTGGTACTAAATGGGTATTCAAAAACAAACTTGATGAATCTGCAATTATTGTCAGAAACAAGGCAAGATTGGTGGCCAAAGGCTATAATCAGGAAGAAGGAATTGATTATGAGGAAACGTATGCTCCAGTGGCTAGATTGGAAGCTATACGTGTACTCTTAGCCTTTGCATGCATCAAAGGATTCAAACTCTATCAAATGGATGTTAAGAGTGCCTTTCTAAATGGTTACATCATGGAAGAAGTGTATGTAGAACAACCTCCTGGTTTTGAAGATGTCACTAAACAGGACCATGTTTTCAAACTTAAAAAGGCTTTGTATGGTTTAAAACAAGCTCCTAGAGCCTGGTATGAAAGGCTTAGTAAGTTTCTCATCGATCAAGGTTTTGTACGGGGAAAAGTTGATACAACATTATTTATAAATCGAAAACGTGATGATATTTTAATTGTACAAATATATGTTGATGATATTGTTTTCGGTGCTACTAATGAATCTCTGTGTAAGGAATTTTCTGAGATTATGCAGGGAGAGTTTGAGATGTCAATGATGGGAGAATTAAATTTCTTTCTTGGTTTGCAAATCAAACAAAGAAAGAATGGGATCTTCATATCTCAAACAAAGTATTTAAAAGAGCTATTGAAGAAGTATGGAATGGATGAAGCAAATGGCTCAGATACGCCTATGAGCTCAACAACGTTACTTGATGCTGATGTCAAAGGGAAAGACTACAATATCACAAAATATAGAGGAATGATTGGATCATTACTCTATCTCACGGCAAGCAGACCAGACATCCAATTTAGTGTCGGCATATGTGCAAGATATCAATCGGCACCAAAGGAATCACATGCTGAAACTGTCAAACGAATCTTTAGATACCTTGCTGACACACCAGAATTGGGTCTGTGGTATCCCAAAGGAAGAAGTGAGTATCTAATTGCATATTCGGACTCTGATCATGGAGGATATAAGACAGACAGAAAGAGCACCAGTGGACAAGGACAATTCCTTGGAGGATCTCTTGTTTCGTGGTTCAGCAAGAAACAAAATACAGTGTCTCTTTCGTCAACGGAAGCCGAATATGTTGCAGTCTCAAGTTGTTGTGCACAAGTGATATGGTTAAAACAACAACTACAAGATCTTGGTATTTACCTCAAAGAAATACCAATCTATTGTGACAATACAAGTACGATAAGCTTGGCAAAGAATCCAGTTCAACACTCTAGAACCAAGCATATCGATGTCAGACATCACTTCATCAGAGATCATGTCCAAAAGAAGGATGTGAAAGTGATATTCATTCCTACTCATCTTCAACTAGCTGATATCTTCACAAAACCCCTTGCAAAAGATCAATTTCTATACATTAGAAGAGAATTGGGAATGGTAAATCCCAATGAGTTATAAGTAATTTCAGCATTTCATAATATTAGATGAAGTCATTTAATAATGTTTTAATGATTACTAACTTAAGCTTCGGAGTATATAGAAATGTGTTTTGCAGGAAGGTTGAAATTCTGTTTTGAGGAATAAAAACAGAGGTAAACAGAGGACACATTTACTGGAGTACCGACTTGAAGTAATGGGTGACAGAAAAGATTTACCCGAGGAGTAACTTGAGGTAAAATGGCATTTTACTCGAGTATGTACTCGAGTAATGGCCCCCAAAACTGGAAGTAATGGATCAAGTAACTTGATATTTAAATCTAACGGTTCAGTTTTGAGGAAATGAAAGGTCAGAAGTTCAAAAGACAGGTTACCCGAGGCGAGCCTCGAGTAAACTTGAAGCTTACTCGAGTAAGGCCTCGAGTAAAGTCGGAGTCCAGATTCTCAAATTGATAAATAATGATGCAAATCTGATCAACATGAGTTATAAATGATCGAGGGAACATCTATGGATAATTACTACATTATTCATACAAGGTACGCAATTTAAATGAATTATTTTGAATTTTTTCTGTATGAACACCCGAGGAAGGCCTCGAGTAACGTTGAATGTTACTCGAGTAAGGCCTCGAGTAAAGTCGGGATTTAGGTCTTTATCTTGCGCAAACTTGGTCATTTCCACAAAATCTCCTCGAGTAAATCACTATACACCCTCACAAAAACTTTTCCCAATCGATTCCTTGCCCCATTTCCGTCAAAACCCAACTAGTTTCAAGATCAAAAACTTCCTATTTTGTTCAAAATCCCTCTGACCTAAACTAGCGACAGTGACCTCTGTTTCTGAGATTTCTGATTTCCTTTGATTCAAAATGGTTAGAACCAAGAATCTCAACTTCACTGATTCTGATTCTGAGCAAACTCCTGATCTTCTTTCTCCTCCTCCAACAAAGAGAAGAAAGTTGATTCCTAGATCAAAAGCCAAAATCCCTCTTCAACCTAAATCTCCACCTAAAGCCAAAGGTGTGGTGATCAAAGAGCCTATTGTAACTAGGGCTCAGTCCAAAAAGAGTTCATCTACTGGAAGGAGTAAAGGTGTCAAAACTCCCTCACCTTCTCACTCAGATTCATCCACACCCTCTTTTACTCCAAAACCTCCCAAGAAGCCAAAATATGACAAAAATGTGGCTAAGGCAATGGCTGGGATCATTGACCAACTGGAGAAGGGTCAACCTTCTAAGAAGTCCAAGATTCCTGAAGCAGAAATCACTAGTCCACCAAAGGGATTTAATGTGGGCAAGTTGGTGGAGTCTCTGAAGTACTCAACACAGTTCTCCAGAAGGAAAGTGTGTAAAACACACTACGTTGATCTAAAGCTTCTACAAGAGGTAGTGAAGTTTGACCTTAGTCCTTATCTTGATCCTTTTATGCCTTGGTTATCTGTGAGATTGCCTTTTTGCACAAAGGTAATCACCCATTTTTACTGCAACCTTGAGATCATAGATGAGCCTGATCGAACCTCAGTTGAGGAAGAAATGACCACCACAGTGAGAGGACAGAAAATCCTTATATCTCCCTCTAGGATCAATTTATGGTTAGGAATTGAGAATCCCCCGGATGATATCTATTCTGAACTTGAGCCTAACCAGATATTCACTATCCTTAAGCCCGGTGAGTTAGTTGGCCCCCTCAATTTCAAACCGAGTGATATGTGTGATCATCACAGGGTCCTATGGTACATCTACTCTAGGTCCCTAGTGAACAAAGCCAACAACTATACCCACTTTTCGGATAGGGACTTTAGATGGTTTGCTTCACTCCTCTTGAAAGAAGAAAAGGATTTGGGAGAATACATATTTTCAGAAATGAAGAGATACAAGGTGGATGGAAAGGGAACCACTCCAATGCCATATCCTCAAATTGTGTCTCTTATCCTAAAAGAGAACAAAATTTGGTATTTGGATGGTAAGGAGCCTATTGAGAGAGTGACCCCAGTGGGGAGGAATCAAATTGGTAAGCTAAACATAGACATTCCTCTCAAAGGCCCACTGGAGTCTGGGTCCAAGAAGAAGAGAAAAGCTACTGAGGCTGAAACCAGTAGAATGGATGACACTCAGTCATCGGCTCCAGCCGCTACCACATCCTCACCATCCTTCCTGAATGCCACTCTCCAGCACTTCATGGAGAACATTCTCAGAGGCTTTCATGTGGATATAGCCAACACCAATGCTGAACTCATTACCCACATGAACACCAAGATGGGTGAGTTGGTTGAAAGAATGGATCGAAGACATGAGGAGTTGCTAGCAGAGCAACGGGCTCAGGGAGAGACCCTAAGATTGATACTGGCACGTTTGGATTCTCTGGGTCCTGGACCTTCTGCCGGTCCTTCTTCCTCTTCACCACCACCTTCAGTAGACCCTCCTTCAGATATTCCTATTACTACCCCTACTCCTGAGGCTGAACCATTTACCCCTCTGGTTTCTGATCCACCTGAGACCCAAGGAAAAGACATATTATTCACAGTGGATGATCCTGAAACCCTTGAGTCTACACATATCACCATTGGTGATTCACCTCAAAAGCCACAATCTGAGACCACTCCCAAACCTATTCCCTCTCCTACCCAAACAGAGGTAGTATCATCTCCTTCCTCTGAACATATCACTCCTGTGTCAGACACATCTCCAGCGGCTGAGACCACTATGGTTGTATTCCAACCTTCTCCTTTCCTACCTAGAGATGATATCCAAATTCCACCTCTCAATCTTCCTGAACCAGAGTCATCCAGCTCCTTTGATTCATCTTGTTCAGATAGTGTTCTTCCAGTAACGCCTATCTCTATGGTGAAACCTCCTAGCCCTCCACTTGATTGATGAAGCCAAAAAGGGGGAGAAGTGCTTGAGAATGATTTTGTGGTTTTGTCCTCGCTCTTCATGGGTATATGGGTGTACATGGGACTTTAGGGAGCTTTTTGAATTCAGTATGAACTTTTTGTAATTTGAAATTTAAGTTCAATGCAAGTATATTTAAATTATGCCTTCATTTGATTTCTTTTAAGTCTGTGAATTATGATATATGTTTTGGACTAATGAAGTTGTTATGTATGCAAGGTATAATCAACTTAATAAGAAATAATTAATTAAGAATCCAATTTGAAAAACCATGTTCAAAATCACCAAGTTTTGTCATCATCAAAAAGGGGGAGAATGTTGGATCTCATGTTTTGATGATAACAAAAGAATGGTTTGAAAAGGAAATGCTTAATAATCAAGTTTGAACTAGGTAATGACAGGAATAAGATTACTTGAAGTAAGCATGGAAGTAATGAAGTTTGGACAAGAGAAAATGCTGAGGTAGCAAAGCTTTCAAGGCATTACTCGAGGCACTACTCGAGTAATGAGACAAAACTTGAAGTAACAGAGGAGAACTTCCAGTAACCTGCCACCATTACTCGAGGCGCTACTCGAGTAACCAGGTACAATTTCAAGGTTGCTCTCGGCCTGCTAATGTTACTCGAGGAGGTACTCGAGTAACCATGTGAAAACTTCCAGTGGCCTTCAAGTTAGCAAAATGTTACTCGAGGAGCTACCCGAGTAACCGTATGTACCTCTCGGCATTTTGTACCACTGCTAATGTTACTCGAGGAGCTACTCGAGTAACCAGATCAGAAACTTCCAGTCAGACTTCAGGTTTTCCAAGATACTCGAGGAGCTACTCGAGTAACCGTGTATTTGAAAATGTGTAACTCTCGGCACTTTGTACCACTGCCAATGTTACTCGAGGAGGTACTCGAGTAACAGCCTGAGGTAAGTTAAAACTTGAGGTTGGTATCCGATTAACTTGTTTTTATTTTTATCATCTTCCTCGAGTGCTTACTCGAGTATTCAAGTTTCTAATGTTTTATCTTAAGTGGATTCCTCGAGTATGTACCCCAGTAAGCACAAATATTTTCAAAGGAAACTTCAAGGTATTATCAGAGTAAATCAAGTTACTCGAGGTGTTACCCGAGTAACCTGTGCAAAAATGTGTGCATTACTCGAGGAGCTACTCGAGTAATGAGGTAATTGCTCTCGGCCTTGAAATCCTGCCAACAATACTCGAGGTGTTACCCGAGTAATCTATGAAATTGATAAAGCTTTACTGGAGGCATTACCCGAGTAAGTAACTGTTCACAAAGGTTTGAAATTTAGTTTACTCCATGCACTACCCGAGTAATCTTGTTTGTCTTCATTAAATTTCAAACAAATAGTGATTTCACGATGTTACTCGAGGAGCTACTCGAGTAAACTTCATGTATTACTCGAGGAGCTACTCGAGTAAGCATACCCAGAAATTTAGAAATCATTCAAACGTTCATTGATTTGTTTCCTATATGATTAATCTTTCATTATATTAGTATTCTTAGTCTATTTACAGATAAACAATGAAGGAATCACTTCAAGAGATGAAAGTCAAATCAAACGTTCAAATGCCAACCACCGCCAACGGATATTTTTCAAAAACTTGAAAAGTCAACAGTGGCTGCGCACTCACCAACGGACGAAAGGAAAACGTTCCAACGGTCATCACCATCATATCTATATATATGGGAACCTTCAAACAGAGAAGAACAACTAAGCATTCACACAAACGATTCATTAAGTTCATTGCTCTGTTTTCACGTTGAAATTATATTCATATGCTTCAGTGATTATCATTTACTCTTTGTGAGAGATATTTCATTCAAACTCAATATTTGTTATTGAGATAACTTAAGGTTGTGGAACCTTGAGTTGGGATTGGATTACAATCTGTAAGGGGGAGCGAGTGTCCAGGTGTAAGGAACTTGCTTGTACTGAGGTGCCAAGAACCCACTGAATCTTGGAAGTTATAGTGAAATTCTCAGAGAAGCTCTGAGGACTGGACGTAGGTCAAAGTGGTTGTGACCGAACCAGTATAACTCCCGGTGTACACTTCGGTGATATTTCTCCTTACTCATTACTGTTTTAATTCTTTTGTCAAAGTTTCATATTTTCGAAAGAAATTTCAGTATCACCCAATTCACCCCCCCTCTTGGGTGAAACGCTTGATCTTACACTTTTGTGATTATATATTTGCTCTGTGAGAGAGTTTTTCATTACAAACTCAATATTTGTTATTGAGACAACTTAAGGTAGTAGAATCTTGAGTTGGGAATTTTATTACAACGTGTAAGGGGGAGCGAATGTCCAGGTGAAGGAACTTGCTTTATACTGAGGTGTCAAGAATCCACTGAATCTTGAAAAATATAGTGAAACTCTCAAAGATGCTCTGAGGACTAGACGTAGGTCAAAGTGGTTGTGGCCGAACCAGTATAACTCCCGGTGTACACTTCGGTGATATTTCTCTTTGCTCTTAACTGCTTTAAATATTCTGTTAATTTTCTTATACACAACAAAATTTTTGGTATCACCTAATTCGCTCTCCTCTTGGGTGAAACGCTTACACTAACATAATAATGTCAGGATGATTTAATAGGAGTTCCATAGGAACCTCCCTTAACACCTGATGCACCCAAAATCTATGTTCCTATGTGCCAATTCCTGGCCTAGTTTTAGATCCCATTTGACTAGGGGTGTTCGGGATCGGGAAATGCCATTCCCGATCCCGATCTCGAGAAGGGTTCGGGAATGATTTTCATTCCCGATCCCGAATTTCTTTTATTTTTTTTAAAATTCCTATATTAATTTTTTTTTGTTTTATTTTCTTTAGTCTAGTATAAATATATTATTTATCTAATATCATATTGTACCAAGTTAGTCCAATACAAATATATCATTAGTCTAATATATACTTAAAGTTGTCAATTTAGCTACAAAAAGTACAAAGACAAGAACAAAAAATTAGAATTATTTAATAAATAGTAAATGAAATTAACTAAATTAACTAAAAGAATAGATATTACCTTGAGGATGTTAGAATTTTTCACATTTTATTTTGCATTTAGTCTTGCTTTCTTAAATAATTTAAAAAATTATACATAATATATATATATATATATTTTTCGGGATCGGGAAGTCCCATTCCCGATCTCGATCCTGAACTTTTCCTGTCCCAATTTGCTCGGGATCGGGACAGGAAGACCGGGACTGGAAAAACTTGCACACCCCTACATTTGACTTCCGTAGCAACACCGATCATTCATTGAAAATGTGATAATACATATGACATGCACCATATACTACAATAAAATTAATCACCACAGTATCAGTGGCTCCACCTTATAGGTGTCTTTTTCGAATCGCCCGTAGGTAGCCCTTTCTGACATTCACATAAGGTAATTCATACATATGTTTTACGCCCAACCTCTTGACTGTGGCAATCAAGACTTCCACTCAACATCTAGTCATACTGGGGTAAAACCATAATGTTGGCCTCGCTCTCATTAGTGAGGAACCTCGATCATGAGGTTGCTTAACATGCTCTAATCCCAACATATATCACTTCCTCCACTGGATCACACCATAGTGAGGAAATATCGCAGCATGCATTTCACATCACAAAACATGGCAAACAATGCATATTAATAATCACATAGCATAGGAAAGAAAGTGTTACTACATTGGCCTTTGCTGGATGACATTAGGTTTATAATCTTCCCTTGATCTGTGTTTTGCTTTTGTTGCATCCCTAGCAGTTGATTACTATGATCATTGATCATTGTTTGATATTCTGTTAACATACCCAAGATTTACTATATTGGGTCAGTTCTAGCTTCTTGACCTTGCCTAACACTTATACCGGTTAATCTCATCATCGTTATGTTTCACTCTATGGAAACAAGGAAGAGGTAAATTCACATAAACACAAGGGCATATCTATCATTTCATAAGTTTTGGGTACACAGGTACCCCCAAAAACAACATATAATAAATGTTTACAGTAGTCAAGGAAACCCTGTAACAACATACAACCATTGAACTACTGTACAATATGTTCTTACTCTTTTTTCATGACATAGCATAATATGTGCAACAACTTCCTAAGGGGTCACCCATCCTAAGATTTTTCTAGGTTAAGCATGCTTTAACTATTGTGTACCAGTTCCAAAATGCATATACTAATCATTCCTGACCACTGGTACCTCGAGATTGTTTTTATCTCAAAAATTGTGCCCACTGTCTTCGGGTATCAAAATATTGTGTATGAACTGCATATCAGTACCGGTATGTGCACAATATCAATTCTGATACCATTATTAGAATCATTACTGTTGGTGTTCTGATACCACCATTACGTGCATTGATACCACTATCAAGTGTACTAGTACCACTGATAAGATCAATAGAGTATTGGTACAGCCTCTATACACACTGATACCACTGTTCCCCGATACCGCTGATACCATCCTAATAATGCTTGTACTATCCTGATACTATTATCACGAGTGTTGGTATCAAAACTTTGTGCACTAGTACTATTGATACCACCAACTAGATATTGGTACTGCCTTTGCGTACATTGATAATACTGCTTTCTGACACCATCCTGATACCACTTATACCATAGTTATGAATACTGTTATCATCTTCATGCGTACTAGTATCACCAATACTGCCAACTGGGTACTAGTATCACCTCTAATTGCACTGATACTGTTGCTTCTCAGATACCATTCCTCATACCAGTATTGTAATACTGACTACCCTTCGAGTATTAACAGTTTTCTTTAGGGCCTATCTATTCCTTTCAGGGGCTTACCTGTGAACTAGCCGAAGTAATTTACTTCGCTATTCCTATCACTGTATAATCAAGCATATCAGTATACTATCATGATAATGCTAAAACCGCTTTAAGCTCTGATACCAAATGTCACACTATTTTATTTCCACTTTTTTCAAAGTACTTGCGCGTAACTCAATAGGCACACATAAATAGCATAAATATACTGATATTATTGATACAATGTACTTGATTATAATACAGAAATTTTCAATAGGGATTGTACATAATAATTACAAATGATGCAGCCACCCATCGTTACTAGGGTGTCTAAACCCATTTTAGTGAAATGTAGACACCTTCTCATCTTTGTTCCACCACTGCTTTCCTCTCTTATGGTTCTCTTCTTTATTCTCAGCACATATTCTATTTTCACCTGCCTAAATTGTTGGTAGGGGAGGGTGAGATTTGAGAGAATCTCAGTAGGAAACAGTTACCATAAGGCACGCATGATAGATGCTATGTACATGACATGTTAACTTTAACTAGATACATGCCCCATAATGACATTTCTGCATGCTTAATGTTTTATGCAACATAACTATAGCCACAGTATAACAGAAATAGAGCTTAATTTATTCAAATATGCTCTACACAATCAAGTAAAGCAATCACATACATCACTACATGAGCAGAAATATCAAATAAATGCAAATAAGGTAAGTTCCCTACCTCTGGTCTTTGAGTCTTCCTCTTGTACCTTTTCTTTGTCAACCATTAAAGATGCTTCTTCTTTGACACCTCATAGCCCTCGATGAATAGTCATATCCTTAGGGTCTTTGCTTTAGGCCCAGTATGTAGCGAATGAGCCCATACTAATTCTAAGTGCTTGACTTGACCTTTAGAAATTAACTTTATCACTAACTGACATTACCTTTTATTTTCATATAAAATGTAAATCTAGTAAATTTTTCACTGAACTTTGAAAAGTCATAACTAATTCTAGAAAACTCCGATTGGGGTGATTCAAATTCTATGCAACCCTTATTAAGTCTATTTTCAAGAAAAAATACTTCCCACATTCTTCTATCCACACAAAATTCCTAGTTTTCACGTTTTCCCTTGCTGCCAGAAAATCTGTCCAGCTTTAATGGTCTAACTTCAAAAGCTCATAACTATTTGTATACTTATTCAATTTTTACCCATTACCTATCAAATTAAAGGTCTTTATGTGTACAGAAAATCTTGAAAATCTCAAGGTTAATGCATAAATTTTATCCATTAAAAAATGCACCGTAACCAGACCTCCTTCAGAAACAAAATTTAGGCAACTTAAAACATAAACTTCCAAAATCATCATAAATCATTATTTAACCATAAACACATGATTAAACCATGATTAAACCTTAAAAACACCCCTTGGATGAAATATGAACAGTTTCCACCCTAAAAAATTCTCATCCAAACAATAATTAAATCGGTTTAAAATGAAGCCTATGCTTACCTTTACGTATTTCGACAACTTGATCGGAAATCCGGCAGTACTCAGGTAAGTGAGACGACACCAAACACCTCCAAATGAAAATATAAAACTATAGAAATCAAGCTTAGGATGAGTAGAAGAAGGTTTGTGAAGGGAATTTTGAGAGAAAACGCCGCTTTGGAGATGAAATCGGCTCTGGAGCTAAAACATGGTTACTATTCATGTTCTATCTCTCCTATACCATTTTTCCATGATTTTTTCTGATATTTCTCCCCTTTTTCCCATGTTGGACCAAATTGTAGGCTAAGAGGGAGTTATGAAAAATTTTGCCATGTGCCAAATTCCTACGGTGCTATTTGTCTGGTGATCTAATGATTCGATGACATGTGTCACTTACTTTAATAAAGTGGGTCCCACCTCCTTCTCTCTCCTCTTAAGCATCCCATATTGGTCAGGGGAAGAAGAGGCCTGACAATTTCTCTGAACTCCCAGGTTTAATGTTTGGGAAGTTAAGATAGCATCACACCCCTGCCTTGCCAACAGCTGAATCAGTAGGCCAATATCTATTGCAAAAGGATGTATCATATGCCATTAGAATCACTTGCTACATGACATTCAATAGAGGTTATGAAGCTTCTTGAGTGGAGGGAGGTGCAAGTGGCGGGGCTGTGATCGTGGCTTCCTCAACTCAATCAGAAAAAGGTTCTTTGGCCACAAGATGAAAGAGCTGAGGACATTGCTCACAATCTTGAAGTCATCAATGGGGATAGGGATAGGTGCATTTGCAACGATCACCTCTTCAACTGTCACTTTAACTTGATCATCTTTTATTTATTGGTGGTAGACAATTGATCTCAAGTTATGCATGCTCCCCCATGCAACTAGTCATCTTAGAGGATCCTCCGAAAACAAGTCATAAGACTCACCACTTTCTTTTCTAGCACCCTTTAATGACAGACCAATACAAGTCCTTTTAGTGCTCTGTTTAGGGTTTAGGGAATGTACCTAGGGAGCGCTGGTATCTTATCTTGTGCTCGCCATGATAATCCATTCCTCCTTCATCTTACTAAACCTTTTATTCAAATCGTGCATCAAATGATGCTTCTGCCTCAGCCCTTGCTTCCATCCTCACAGTGGCTAACATATGCTCCATCTTCTCCTTAGTCACCATACTTGAGGAATAGCAGGGGGTTGTTCTAAAGTAATCCCTTATGCCTACCCCTCCTCCAAGCCCCTGACATGGTCGGGATGGTTATGCTTTCCTGTAGCTACGGTCAGGATATTATTCCTCCCATCTAACCTAAACGATCCCTTAGCTTGTTTTTTTGAAGCTCCTTTTGTAAGACACAGATGACAAATGTTAGTAATGAAATTTGTTTACTAAATAATTAATAACAACAACAATACTTACAAGTTTTTCACCAACTATATGAGAATGTTCACTCGTATAAGACTCTTCCTCTTTTGGTGAGTGAAGAACTACTTTTCTTTGCGACATATCGGAGATGGTGGAGAAAGAAGAATAAAAGGATCAGATTGAGCTGCTTCTTTCGATCTCTTCCATTTGGCCGCCAACAAGTCTTTTTCGTCCTTCGCATAACCCCCATGAGATATTGTATAGGGGCAATCATTCTTTCTACAACTCTCTTAGGCCTTTTTCCTTTTTTCCTGCGAATAAGAAATCAAAATTAAGGTTACAATCAATAAATACAATTCACAATTCATAAGCAAATTAAATACAAAATAAGTCAACTCACCAATGCTTCTGGAGTAGTCTGAAGCTGTCAAAATTCTTGCCAAGTGTGCTTGTCAATATAAGAATACTTGTCGCACATATTAAGATGAGGCTGACCTTCTTTCACCTTTATATACACGTAATTATTGGCTAGACTTGTCTTAAACTTCCACCAGCGTTCATTACAATACGTCGTTGTCTTCTTATACAAGATTTCACTCTCAGGAATATTGTAAGTGAGCTGGATAGTTTTCTAAATATGTCGCTTCAAACTTTTATCCATATTTCTCCACTCCTCTACCAAGATGCTAGGCTTGTTACGTGCTAGGAGGCTGACAAAACTTCTATACTGGCTTGCATTAGGCCCGATTGGTTTCCAATATCTATAAAACTCAATCAGAATCTTTTCCCCGATTTTCCAATTAAGGGGGATGTCTCTCAATCGGGTGCCTCTTCTACCCCTTCATATGGGCTGGTTACATGGTTCACTTTGTTCCTGGCTCGAAGCATTGCTAGGCTCACTTTGATTAACATTAGTTGGATCTGGAGTACCTTCACTATGACACCTTATTATCCTCACTTTAGGGATACTATTTAAAGATAGTGATGGTTTAAGGAAAATTTGCAGAGGCTGTGATGGTTTAAGGACAGTAAATAATTGGGGTCCTCATGCTATCCCAATAAGACTTTATAACACTTAATAGCATAACAAGGCATACTCTACAAAGGCATCCTTCAAAAGCAATTCCCAAGTTATGCAGACATGAACAAATAATTAATTGCAATACACAAGTTAATAATCAATATACAACACTTCCTTTTTCAAACATACAGCACTTGAGCAATAAAAAGCTACTATTTAAGTGACAATTCATAGATAAATCAATAATCAATTGCAATGCACAAGTTGATAATTAATATGCAGTACTTTCTTTTTCAAACATACTGTACTTCCAACTGTATACTTTAGCAATGACAAAACTCTATGTGAATCTCTCAATTAGAGATCATGGCAATTTAGAGATCATGGCAATTCAGTCCACTAGTAATGACAAAACTAAGTGGAACTTAAAGTTAAATTAGAGATCATGGCAATTTAGTCCACCAGCAATTCAATCCCCTAATTACATGTGAAGGAAGCAAGCCACAACAATAATGCAACTCTTAATTAATTAAAAGAAATTGATTACAAATCTTGTCTGATTGAGTCATAAATACTTGGAGTTCGAGCTTGAGGAACAAAACTAGGGAGGCAAGCAACGATAATGAGGGAATGCGATCCACAGTACCCCTGCGTCAACTGGCGACATTGGTAAAGAATGGAGGAGAGATGTAGGAAGTAGGAGTTTAACGAAGAAACCTAGGGGAGGCAAGAAAATGAGGTTGAGAAAGAAACCAATCAGAGGGAACGAACGACAAGCCTTACGATAATGTATTCAACCGTATATCTCCGTCGACGGTGATGGATGTTAAGGACGGAAGAGAGATGCTGAAAGGAGGAGCTGTCGTGAATTGAGGGAAGGGTTTACAAGATATGCTTGAGTATTAGATTTCAGAGTTAAAATTAGGTTGAGTTGAAATTTAGGTCAGTTTTAAGACTGGTTGTTCTACAAAACCAGTCTTAAAAGTAATATTTTAGACCGGTTTTTACAAAATAACCGGTCTTAAAAAAATGAAACTTTTTAAGACCGGTTGTTAATAAGAACCGGTCTGAAAGTTTTAATATTTAAGACTGGTTTTTCTTTACAACCGGTCTTAAAAATAATAAACATATTATTTTTTTAATTGTCTTTAATTCAGATAATATATTAGACATGTTATATTTAGAACTGGTCTAGAAAATATATTATATATATTTATATTTTTTAATTATTTATATTTTAAGTCCGGTTGTTTTTGGAACCGGTCTAAAAAGTATTTTTAAGACCTTATTTGAATATAATTGGTCTTAAAAGTTGATTATAATTACAAAAATACCACCAGTCATATTTTTAAAAGTGTTGGTCTAAAAGCCCTTTTTGGTACAGTGGAGTTAATCCAAAGGACATTACTAGGAACTCATAGTGCCCATATCTAGTGTTGAGAGCAGTGTTTGGTACATCTTTCGCTTTCACTCGCAGCTAATGATATCCCAACCTCATATCAATCTTCAAAAATACATAAGAACCAGACAGCTGATCTAGAAGTTTGTCAATTTTTAAAAGTGGATACTTGTTCTTGACAGTTACTTTGTTCAGCTCTTGGTAATCTATACATAACCGAAGACTCCTATCTTTCTTTGTAATAAATAGTATTGGAGCTCCCTACAGCGAAACACTGGGTCGAATGAACCCTTTTTCAAGTAACTCTTCAATTTGTTTCTTTAGCTCTACCATCTCATTTGGGGCCATTCTGTATAGGGCTTTTGATAAAGATCTAGCTCCAAGCATAATCTCAATCATAAATTCCAATTCCTTTTCCGAAGGCAATTCACTAAGATCGTCTGAAAACACATCAGGGAACTCCTTTACCATAGGAATACTTTCCAAAGTTTCTTTTGTCTCTGCCTACATAGAAAAGAATACTATATACCCTTGGCAGCCCTTGTTAAGGCATTTCTCAGCTTAGCTATCGAAAGAATACTATATACTCTTGTTTTTGCAATCCAGGAACACATTATTAGCCATCAACCAATCAAAGCCCAGTATAACATCTAGTTGTTGAAGCGGCAAGCAAATCAAGTCAACATTGGACTCATGGCCCTCAACATTTATCACATAATTCAAACAAGCATCAGCAGTCATGGTTTTAACACTTATTGACGTCGACACAACTAAGTCAAATAACAGTTTATGAATATGTAATCCTAGGCACTTTACACAATCATAAGCAATGAAAGCATGACTAGCACCTGAATCAAATAAAGCTTCCAGCAAACTACCATTGAAAAAAACTTTACCTTGAATTAGGTCGGGGGACTTTCATTCCTCTTCGCATGTAATTGTAAAGATCCTACCCTAATTCCTGGGTCTTAGCTTTACTGGCCGCTACTTGTAGTCACTAGCAATATGTCCCGTCTGTTGCAGTTATAACAAATTACTTGCCCCATACATGTTCTACCAACATGCGTCCTACCACATTGAGGGCATGATCGTGTAGCTAGGGGTCTCTGGTTCCCTCGATCCTTAGGTCGGTATGGTTTCTTACTGTTGCCCTTGGATGAGAACCCTTAACCCTTCCATTTTTGAATAGAATTTCCCTTGTTAGGCTTATTGCGGCTGCTACCCTTAGCTGGGTACAGATCCCTCAGGCTACACTTAGAGAGCTAGTCAGATAAATCGAGACAAATAATCATCAAAAGTCTCTTCACTACCTTACTGTATAAAAACAATTCTAATTCTCTTTCAAGCCTAACAGACTTGGGAAAGAAGTTATCATTAAATTTCTCCTGAAACAACTCCTAGATCATAGGCATATTCTGGTTCACAAGGACATGGTAATGTTCCGCCACCACTTGTCAATGTCTGCCTCTAGTTTGTAAATGGCCAGTCTCGATTTTACCTCAGTCGAGCATTCTAGCACTTCAAAAATCTTCTTTAATCGAACCAACCAGTCTTCAACTACTTGGGGGTAAAATCTTCCCCCAAACACTGAAGGCAAATTTTTACACACTTTGGAGACCTAGGACTATAGATCTCTTTCATTTGAGCTAGTACCTTGTGAGATTCCTGGTTCGGCTCGGCATGTTCTTGGGACTCCTCAGGTTGAGTCAGCCCTTCCTTAGTTTCTTTATGATTTATCTCAACTTGTATTGATGATTCCTTTTCCTTTTTTTTTTTTTGCTTTCATCTCCCAAAACTCATCCCTTAATTCAAAGATCATAGCACGCTGCTTAGTCAGCATGCCAAACATTTATTGTATAGGATTAGATAGGTTGTGATTTATCTCTTCCACCTCTGGATTTGTACGTCTAACTTTTGGTTGAACCATTGTTTCTTTTCACTATTACAAAGAAACCATATCATCAATATCATATTAAACATATACATATATTCCTTAAAACTCATGAACTAACAAACAACAGGAACATATATATATATATTGCAACCAGTCACATTTACAATAGAAGGCTTGGTATTTATACAAAAAGAAGCATGTACTACTTTATCTTAATCATACAGGTTCATACTATCACTACAACATTTACATATATTTCCACATAACATCAGACAGAAGGTCTAAGAAAGAGGAAAAGTTATAAGGACCCCACTTTACTATATCATTCTTACTTTAGACCCAAAAAACTATATCTAGAAAGTAGGCCAAGGTAGTCTTGACCCATACTTCATTAGTCATCCATAACTCATACATATCTCGCTTACTATACAATAGTTCTACATCAAACAAGAATCTATTATATTGTGATAGAGTGATACTACACTCCTTAAAACTATCAAGGTATAACACCTTCATACACCTCCATAATTCATCATCCGGATGGGGATTAAAAGCTAGCTTGACCTCTAGAGCCCTAGAGTTGGCGGTAAAATCAATATCCTGTACTACTGCTTTGACAATTGGGTCATCCTTGTCTCCAATAGAAGGTTCTCCATTCAGGCTAGGCTCTCTCTTAACCATTATCAGGATAGGGACTCTTTTCCTGGCAGTACGTAACTGTTAGATATGATTAGTTTTGATGATGTCAAATATAGATATTAAGTGATAAGAGCAAAAAGTTTATATAATGTAATTCTTTGACTAAACTATATTTAATGTTACATATTTTGTAGATTAGTCAAGCAAAGAATTAAGAAGATTGAATTAATGAAAATGAACAAGAGAAAGAAGAAGAAAGAAATTGAAGATAATCAAGGAGATGCTTACTTTGGTCATGAAGAATTATTAACAAGAGGAGAACCAAGAAGAAAGATATTGAAGAATGAAGAACTTGGTAGATCTATCATGAATATCAGGATTCAAGTTGTTAGATGTGATATTGGAGGTTTCTATAATGTTACCGGAGGTTTCTATGATCAAATAATGGTTGGAATATGTTAATATGAAGCTAAGATGCCTTATATATGAGTTTTGGCACTTCTAGAGGAGTTGTGCTCGAGCACAAGGTGTTATGCTCGAGCACAGGAAGAACATGCTCGAGCACAGCTGATTTCACTCGAAGCACGGGTGCATACTCTGTTCTACTCTGTTCTACGTTCAGCTTGAGCGAGGTCTGGTATTTTGATCATATCTCTCAAACCACACGTCGGATTGACCCGAAACCAGTGGCATATGAAAGAGGACTCCCAACACGTAAAATTGGCGCCAGAATCATATTGAAAGAAGATCAAATGAAGGAGTTATGATTCGTCGAAAATGAAACTGAAATCACCGTCACTTTCTGACACAGGTTCGGTATTTTGAGTATATCTCACAAACCACACATCGGATTGAGACGAGACCAGTGCCAAATGAAAGTAGACTCAAAGAGCTTTCTATGGATAGGTATTTTGCATAATTCTAACGTATATTCTAGGAGCTATGCCTTCTGGAAGTTGATGCTTGTGCAGACTAGCGAAATATACACTCCTTCGATCATAACTTGCAGAATACAAGGAGTTTGGAGCTGATTCTTGTTGCATTGGAATGCATATGATAAGAGCATTCTTATGATACATCATTTGGATCAAATGAATCAAATTTTTCTAAAGGGGCCCCACATCACCCGCGAGTGAAAAAACTGACTCTCTGAAAATGTCGTGCGAGTGATGTCCAGAACACTACTAGAAAAAAGGGTTTTAACGTCCCTTTTTTTGGCCTTTCAACGTCTGAAAACAGAGGGACGTCTATGTGAGGGTCGTAGAAAAAAACGTCATTAACGTCTGTAAAACTGGGGACGTCTAAGCGGGACTTTAGACGTCCCCAGTACCCTGGGGACGTCTAAAGCTGGACCTTAGACGTCCCCAGTCCACTGGGGACGTCTAAGGTCCCCCTTAGACGTCCCCAAGTTCAACTGGGGACGTCTAAGGTCCACCTTAGACGTCCCCAGTTGGACCTGGGGACGTCTAAAGTGTCGCCAGCAGTACTTTCCACGTCCCTTTTTTTATTAAGGACGTTGAAAGTTTGTTTTTTTTTTTAAAATGGACCTTTTATACATATTGCACTGTCTGGAAAATATGTAAACTGCAGAAATAGAATTCCAACAACAGCAGTTCAGCAGAATGAAAACAACAACAAACACAGTGATCAACCCAAGGCTACTACATGCCACACAAACTTTCAAACCACACAAACTACACAACAATCTATATCCAAGTCTACTACATGCCACACAAACTTTCAAACCAGACAAACTACACAGCAATCCATATCCAAGTCCCCAGTTTGTACAATAACCAAGACTAAAATCCAATCCATATCCAACAACAATAACGCTAATTATATGTACTACCACAAAAGTATGTCCTACACAAACTACTAAAGACTTTACTCTTCTGGTACACGTTGAAGAAGATGTCCAGCCATAAAGTCTCTGATCATATTTAAGTCTTCATATGAGTAGGCATCTTCATTGTCAAAAATCTGTAAATTAGAAAATAAGCTTAGATGAAATAATGAATGAAGTGAATGAATTCCCATTGAATCACAACACCAAGAATATTATCCTCAGAGAATGAAGAAGCGATTACTTGTTCAAAATCTTTCGTAATGCCACTCTGAATGATGTTATACATATAAAGCAAGACATAATATCCACATTCCCAGCCGCCAGGTTGTCGAGGGCACTATTAATCAAAAGCAAATGGTTAAAATCAATAAAGGCATATCTAAAACGACCGTCAATCAAAAGAACTTGATTTGAAACTACGTACCTTTGGAAACAACCATTTTGGATCTTTGCCACCTCTACGTTCGCGTGGCCCGCCAAGCGCTCGATACGTCGTGCATGCGCTATCATGAAAATGAAAATCAACATAAATTAGAATAATTCATTAAGTCAAGAATCAAGAAGCAATGAAATACAAAAAAATAACTTACTGGTTGAAGACGCTTTTAGTTTCTTTGTCTGGTCTTCTATTTAAGGAATCAAACCAGTAAACAATGTGCGACCGAGGACAGACAACACACAAACTCCAGTGATAACTATCACAACATATACAGATTAAAATGAAGTTAGATGGCAAGGCAATTATTTACTAAAAATCTCAAATACACAAAATTAAAATGAGTACCCTTGAACAATCGGTGCTAGATAACAAGTATACTCATCCTCTGACAATAAGAAGCCCACATAGTTCGTCCTTCGTTTCAATGTATTCTCAACCCTTGTCGTATGTGCAGGAGACAAGAATCCATATAAATCAACTTTCTGAGAGTCAATGCATATACGACGGAAGGAGCTATAATAGAATTAAAATGATGAATGTATTAGCTAGTTAAAATCAACTTAAATAAATGAATCAAAAAATGGGAAATAAAAAACTTACAGGATTGCAAATTTGCCCCATCCAATATCTAGCTCCTCGAACTTCATGAACTGTTTAAGATCTTGTTTATCAATTGTGAAGTGATACTCTGTATTCTGGCCCACAATCCCTGGAGGCATATGCAAATCAATCTGGCGAATGCCTTTATAGATATGCTGCAATCGTGCTAAGAAGGGCCATTTCTCTGCTTCCTGCTCGTTCTTTTAGAACATAAAAACACATACTGTTAGTAGGATGTCAACACATCTCAAGTAAAAGTGAGGTAGTTGCATACCATTGGAGGTGTTTGTGGTAACAAGCCAATAAGATGTACAGGCCAAAGGATGAAAGATCCTCTCGCCTGAGCTATCGTGGCAACCTCGGCATCAGGAATAGGGATCGCTGTACCTTCTTCCCCCGCTCGAACACACGTCACAGTCACCCTACGCAAATGCTGTGGAATTTGCTGATGATGGTGGGTAGTAGCTTCTGTGTGAACGAGAGCATCTGCAACTACACGTAGCACTGGGGCATCCAAAGAGAGGATGGCAGGTTCTCCCGGCGCTGGAGTATGAGAAGGTTCGCCAAGTGCTTCCTCCGCAGGGTTGTAACTTCCTTTGGTGCTGTGGAAGGCCGGGGATGAATGGGTTCTACGCTCGGTAGTTGCCATCTGCGATTCAAACATCTTCTGCATTTCAGCTCGTATCTCAGGCATCATCTCAAGACGTAGCTCTGGCAACAGCTCTTGTCGGAGCTTGTCGCGAAGGTTGGCCTCGAGCTCTTGTGAGACTTTCTGACGAATCTTGGCCACAAGCTCCCTACTGGGTTCAGCTTGTGACGAATAAGGATATGAGGCTGAGCCAAAATACTTCGTGACACGAACTCCCACTGGCTCCCCCCGAACATGACCAGGGTGATCTGGCTTCCCAATCGCCGTTGACAAGATGTCCATCCGTCCACTTGGAGTGAACGAACCTTGGCTACTATGATCTTCCAGTTCATCCTGCAGCATAAAAGTTATCGTAAGTACTCCCAATATGAAAAAATAAGTTTGTAATTATGCTCTAACTACTTACAATTCTTGCGGCAACCTCAGCAACAGTCGGATTTACGTACTTCCCACCCTTAAGCCTCCCTGCTTTCCATTTTTTGTGACGTGGTGGAGGTGGCGGGGGCTGGACCACTACGGTAGGATCTGATGTGGCTGCTTCCTTCAATTTCTCCAACTCTTCTGCCATCATCTGTCGCTGAAGCTTCCGGTAACCACCACGGGACATGCAATGTTGATAGTTATTAGCTGCTTGCCTCTCTGCATTTGCTGCACTTAATGCCTTTTAAAGGAAAACAACGAACACCGAATCAATAATGTCAACTATATTCAAATAAAACACTATGATTACAGAAATCTTACCAAAAAGTTTGGATCTTCTCGTGATGCCATAAACAACCTCCAGTCCTCTGGAGACAAAAATGGATACTGATGACATGGATCCTGACCCCTCAAGTCCCCTCGAATGTAATCTCGTGTGAGCCTGTTCTTGAAATCTTTCCATCGTAGACGAACCTCCGTCATCCACTCCTTGTACATCTCCGCGGTGTCAGGGACATCATAGGTTTGCTGCAAGGTAAAAACATACATTAATTATATTTGAAGCGATAGGAATAAAGATATAATGCAGATGTATTGAAACTTATATACCAAAAGTTGTTGCCAAATCAAGTCTTTGGTTTTTGGTGGAACCAACTTCCAATCAGCATAGGCAATGCGAACTTTGCTTCGAGCCAAAAAACCTATGTAGCTAATGAAATGGTCTTCCTCCGGACCAATTGGTTTCATATCTTGATCAAAGTCAATATGCAACCTCTCCTGTTGATGGTTATGACGTGCTACCAATGCAGGCATTTTTGTACTGCCTCTAACCCTTCGTCTCGCAACCGGTTCACGTGTCGCATCACCTTCAGGCCTATTCATTTCATTGTCCCTATCACTTGGAGAGTCACCAGAGTCGTCCATATTCCTGTAAGCACAAAAATCATTGTCAGATAGGTGAATAAATTGTAAGTAAATGAATAAACTGAGACGTAATAAAACAAACAGCACACATTACTATTTTCTAAGTTAAGCTCTTACTCTAGATTGTTTCCCATATTCCTTCACCATGATCATTTCTCACAGCATATTCTTCATCATCTACCAATTCTCTTTCTTCAATTGTTGTAGGTGGATTAATTGTGAAAGGTGGTGTGTCGTCAAGGTTGAAGGTCGGATCACCATGCTTCTGTTTTTTACTCTGAAGTACAATGGACATTTTCTTATTTGCGGGATCTGTGACATAGAACACTTGTTTCGCCTGGCTTGCTAGAATGAAGGGCTCATCCCTATAACCTACTCTTTCAAGATCAACTGAGACAAATCCAAATTGTTGATCTATTACCACAGCATTATTGCTAACCCACTTACATTTGAATAAAGCAACTTTGAACTTGTTGTAAGTGATTTCCCATATTTCTTCTATCTCTCCATAATAGGCCATGGATGCTAATATGGGGTTTTTGTCTTTCGAACTGGAAAAGTGCATGGATTCAGCTTCTACCATCACCCCACTATTTTGCATGGTACTCCTGTCATCTTGGTCTTTTGTGTAGAAAGAATACCCGTTTATATCATAACCGCTCCAAGTAATGATCTGAAACGAAGGCCCCCAGGCTAGCCACTCTATTGTCCTAGACACACCGGACTCATGCAAAACCTTTTCCTCAAACCACTGAATGAATGTCTTGTTTTGCTCAATAGTAATCTGCATGTCATTCTTCCTCGGATTCTCTTTCTTCAATCTGTTTCTGTGTTCCTCTATGTACGGTTGCACTTCTGCCATGTTATTCAGGATATAAAGGTGTGCTTGCAACACCTCTCCACGAGGCATAGTCTTCACTTTCAGTCCTCGTGTTCCCTTGCTCCTCCCCTCTTCATGCCGAGATTGTTCCTTCTTCCCTGATATATAATCACTGCAGAAGTCCATAGCCTCTTCAACAACATACCTTTCAACTATTGAGGCTTCTGGTCGATAGGGATTTTTAGAGTACCCTTTTAAGATCTTCATGTATCGCTCGAAAGGGTACATCCACCTCAGGTAAACTGGACCGCAGAGCCTTACCTCCCTTACCAAATGAACTATCAAATGGACCATTATATCAAAAAAAGAAGGAGGAAAGTGCATCTCTAATTGGGACAATATGATATAACCCTCAGCTTCCAGTTCATCCAGCTTTTCAGTGTCAATGACTTTGTTACATATAGCATTAAAGAAAACACACAATCTTGTCACAGTGTTTCGAACTTCATCTTTCATAATCCCTCTAATAGCTACTGGTAACAGTTGTTGCATCAACACATGATAATCATGGGACTTCATTCCCACTAACTTCAAATCGTCCATTGACACACACCTTCTCACATTCGAAGAATATCCTTGTGGTACCTTAATTTCATACAAATACCCACACAAACTTCTTTTCTCCGCTTTTGATAGTGTATGCGCTGCTGGCTCCATGTATGCCCTCCTACCATCATCTCGTAGCTGTGGATGTAACCGTTCTCTTATTCCCATATCAACAAGGTCTAGTCTCGCATTAATCCCATCCTTGGTCTTCCCTGGAATGTGCAAAAGTGTACTGACAAGGCTATCACAAACGTTTTTCTCCACGTGCATTACATCAATACTGTGCCACACGTCAAGACTACGCCAATATGGAAGATCAAAGAAAATTGATCTCTTCTTCCATATGTTCTTCTCACCCGAAGTCTTATGATTCTTACCGAGTAAGACATTGATACGTTCAACCCGACTGTAAACTTCCTCTCCGGTTAATGCCTTTGGAGCCATTCCATGCTCCGGCAAGCCGTTAAAACGCTTTCTTAACCTACGATACGGGTGGAATCTAGGAAGGAACCTCCTGTGACCTAGGTAGACCGTTTTTCTTCCATGTTTCAGTTGGTGGAAGTGAGTGTCTGCTTCACAGATCGGACATGCTTTATGCCCCTTCACACTGTACCCTGAGAGGTTTCCGTAGGCAGGGAAGTCATTTATGGTGGTGAACAGCATTGCACGTAGCTTGAATGACTCATTCTTATACGCATCAAACACATCTACGCCTTCCTCCCACAACTTCTTCAAGTCCTCAATCAAAGGCGCCAGGTAGACATCGATATCGTTTCCTGGCTGTTTTGGTCCAGAAATCATCATAGAAAGCATCACATACTTGCGTTTCATACAAAGCCAGGGAGGCAAGTTGTATATTACAAGGAGTACTGGCCACGCACTGTGTGTGCTATTAAGAGTTCCATACGGATTGATGCCATCTGTACAGAGCCCAAGCCGAAGGTTTCTCGGCTCGCTGCCAAATTCAGGGAACATTTCATCTATTTTCTTCCACTGTGGAGAGTCAGCCGGGTGCCGAAGATATTTTCCGTCGGATATTCTGTCATCCGAATGCCATCTCAACTTCTTCGCCTTTTTTGCAGTGCCAAATAAACGCTTAAAGCGCGGTATTATTGGAAGATACCACATAACTTTTACAGGTTGCCTTTTAGTCTTCCCATCGCCACAACCACCATCTTTCTTCACTTTGTATCGTGCGGTTTGACACTTAGGGCACTCACTCAGGCCTTCATACTCCTTTCTGTACAGTACACAGTCATTAGGGCAAGCGTGTATCTTTTTATACTCCATACCCATTGTCGATAGGATTTTCTTGGCCTCATACATACGATTTGGAAGTACATTATCGTCTAGAAACATATCACACAACAGTTCAAGCAGCAATGTGAAACTACTATCGGTCCACCCACAAGTTGCTTTTAAGTTAACCAAATGTAATGTTCCTGTGAGCCGTGTGTACTTACTCCCAGGGTACAACGGTGTCTCTGCATCACTCCGCAGGCTTTTATATTCATGCGACTGCGCAAACGATTCTACCTCAACATCGTGAATCATTCTCTCCATTGTATCTTCATCTATGACATCCACAGCTTCCTTCTTGTGTGACGGACAATCAGTTACTTCCTCACCATGCCATATCCACCTTGTGTATCGAAGATTTATTCCATCACAAAGTAGGTGATCCCTTATAACTTCAACATCCCGTTTTCTCTCATTTAAACAATTGACACAGGGACAAAAATACATCCCATTTTTTGCTGGAACGTTTCTCCTAGCAAATTCAATAAAGTTTTCAACCCCATTCTCATATTCTTCACTTGTTCTCAGAGCATTCATCCAACTATGGTCCATTTTATTACCACCTATGCCATTTCCATTTACACTCAAGTTTAGAATAATTGAAAACACGGGGAATTGCCTTTTACAAGCATGTTTTTCAAAATTTTGGCAGCATTTCCCCTTAAAATTGAGACATCCCAAAATCAAAATAACAAACCATCTCAGCTTAATTTAAATGAAACAAAACTTTAGCTTCTAGCACCAAGCACAAACATAATACACTTATATTTTAGCAACCAAATTATTAAATCAAGTACGCGAATTTAATGAAAAATTGTAAAAAAAAAAAATGCAACTACGCGAATTTCTTATATTAATGTCTACGTACACTAAGTTACAATAAGATTGCCTAATTCTAGCACTAAATATATATATTAATGCGTGTGTCTTATGGAAAAAAAAAAAAAAATATTGTGTGTCTACAAGATAATTTTTTTTGTATTTTTTTACTTTCTTTTTATTCTTTATTCTTTTCTCATTTCTTTTCCTTTCCCTACTAATTAAAAGCATGTGCCAAAACTAATAGTTACCATCATCAACCTAATCAAAATGCATAAACAGAGTAATAAAATAAACCTCTAACTAATACTAAAAATATACTATACTAAAAATATAAAAAATTAAACACTTATTCAATTCATCATACAAAACTAATAATAAGAAGAATAATAAAACGCCCTGCATTTCTTTTCCTTCCCCTACTAATTAAAAGCAATTATCATGTGCCAAAACTAATAGTTACCATCATCAACCTAATCAAAATGCATAAACAGAATAATAAAATAAACCTCTAACTAATACTAAAAATATAAAAAATTAAACACTTATTCAATTCATACAAAACTAATAATAAAACGCCCTGTCATCTTGTTCAAAACGAAAATGCATGCTAACCTGAAAATTTCTCACAGCTTTGGAGGAGGCCGACGGTGGTGGAGAATCTGCAAACCAAGAATCTCAAAAACTGCAGCAGGGGAGCAAAGAAGATGGCCTGGTGACGGAACTGAGGAAGCTTTGGAGAAAGAAATTAAAAAACCAAGAAAGGGAGAGGAGACCGATCAATGGGGATGGAGTGATGAATTTGGGAGGAGATGCAGCAGGGGAGTGGAATGGGAAAGGAGAAACAATGAAAAAACTGCAGCAATGGCGCGCGGAGTCTAACGGAGATGGGAGTGAATGAGTAAAGTTGGGATGGAGGAGGAGAGATAGATGGGAGGAAGAAGAGCTCTCTGACATAATCACATGCACAAGTCACTTCATAACAGGCGCATGTGATGGTTTTAGACGTCCCCAGCCTAGCTGGGGACGTCTATACATACCTTTAGACGTCCCCAGCCCAGCTGGGGACGTCTAAAGAGAGTCTTTAGACGTCCCCAGCTGGGCTGGGGACGTCTAAAGGTAGTGTTTAGACGTCCCCAGCAGGGCTGGGGACGTCTAAAGTTTGTGTTTAGACGTCCCCAGCCCTGCTGGGGACGTCTAAAGGTTGTGTTTAGACGTCCCCAGCAGGGCTGGGGACGTCTAAAGGTACCTTTAGACGTCCCCAGCTGGGCTGGGGACGTCTAAAGGATTTCTTTTTTTTTTTTTATTTTTTTATGACGGATAATGGTAATCAGACGCGCCAAAAGATAAAATTTGAACCTCACCATATTTTGGGCGTCCCTTTTTCAAAAAGGGACGTCCTTTAGGGACTTTATAAGTATCTTCTGTAGTAGTGGAAGCAGCTGAAATGTGAAGATAGTTGCAACACTCGAGCACAAGGTATGCACTCGAAGCAGAAAAGTCATTCTCACTCGAGCACACATGCGAGTGAGGGTATGCGAGTGTTTGGCCGAGAGCAAGTAAAGGCGTGCTTCCTTCATTCACTCGAAGCAGAGACGTCAGTGCTCGAGCATGAGCATTCTGTGCTCGAGCAAGGTACTGCGAGTGCTGTCCAGAGAAGAGCTTCCCAGTGCAAAATATAAGATCACTCGAGCAGAAGGAGTCGTGCTCGAAGTGAGGCTGTATATCACCTGCGAGTGATAATTTCATCCCTCTGAAATCCTGATGCGAGTGCTAGTTTTGAGAGCATATTCCTTAAGAATATGCGACTCACTCGAGCAGAGGTATGTGTGCTCGAGTGAGAGACCACATCACCCGCGAGTGGGAATTCTGTCTCCCTAAAATCCTATGCAAGCACAGACCGTGAACTGAAGCATATGAAGGAAAAATGGAAGATCACTCGAAGTGAGCCATTCATGCTCGAGTGATATTCTGGAAGAAGACCAAAAACACCAAGTCTCACAGTGAACAATCCGAATATGATTATATGTTATTGAATCAGTGTGTTTTCACTTGTTATTGATTCTTAATGTTAGCTAACATATATTCCAAGTGTGAAACAGGATATTAAACATTCGGATTGCAGATTCAAATAAAAAACATTACACACGGTGGTTACACGACAAGCAAATGACCCACCATGAAAAACTGTCGTAAACACAAAACGCTCCACAACGTGATGTACAGCTCAAAATGAATCTTCATGCTGTCCAACTAGACACTCCACTTTGCTCCACAACGGACATAAGCTTATTTTTCAAATATGCTCAAACGGTCAAAATGAAGCAGTGGGACTCCAACGGATGAATGTTCACAACGGTCATCATCTTCATCAACTATAAATGAGAGAAGGCATTCAACTTGGAAGGTAGATAGAAAAACTGAGAGAGATAGGAAAACTGAGAAAGATAGAAAAAGACAGAGAAAACAGAGCAACGACCCAACATGCGAATAACATGAATTCTCTGCGTCTACCCAAACACTCTCTGTTTTCCAGTTTCTGTATTACTTATCATTGAGAGAGTGATTATTTGTATTGTACTTCAGTGAGTATTATATCCACTCTGTGAGAGAGTTTGTAAACACCTTCAACTATATTTCTGAGTTGATCTCAAGGTAGAGGGACCTTGAGAGGGTTGATTTTCTTACGGGGAAGCAGTAGAGAGAATTGCCGTAAGACATTCTGCTCGTAAGACTTACAAGGTGCAAGCAGTAGAGAACATTGCTGCTCATAAGACTTACAGGGGTGTAAGCAGGAGAGAACGTTGCTGCCCGTAAGACTTGCATGAGTAAGCAGGAGAGGAAGATCTTCGGGATTGCTCTGCTCGTAAGACTTACCGTAAAGGGGAGTATCTTGATGAGAGATTTGTAAAAGGTTTCACAAGTACCCGGCTAAACTTGTGGGAGTGTAAAGGCTTTTCTTGTGCCCGGATTAAACAAGAAGATAGTGGATTTGAAAATCTCAGGAGGAGCCTGGGGACTGGACGTAGGCCATCACAGATTGGACCGAACCAGGATAAATCACAGTTTGCATATTCTCTTCCCTAAACTCTTATATTTCCAGCATATATTATTTAATCTAACTGTTGATTTATAAACGTTCATACTTACTGTTTTCGTTAAGATACGAAAAGATTTCTAAAGTTCTTAAGTTTTTATTATACACCCAATTCACCCCCCTCTTGGGTAATAGCCGGTTCTAACATTTGGTATCAGAGCCCGGGCTCTTGTTTAAAGGACTTAACCGTCTCAAGAGTTACAATGGCTAATTTTGGGTGTTTTATACTTTCAGAAGGTTTTGATTATACAATCCCACCTCTTTTGAAAGATATTGATTTTTGGTTTTGGAAAGCTAGAATGACTAGTTTTATAAAAACTTTTGATTTTGATATGTGGAATGTTTTTACAAATGTTTTTGATTTCAAACCAAGAAAGGATTGGACAGAAAGTAAAAATAAAATGTTTTCGTTGAACATTAGAGCAATGAAAATTCTGTATCGTGCTTTAACCGAAAATGATTTTGAGAAAATTAGATTTTGTTCTAATGCTAAACATATTTGGGACACTCTTGATTCTATGTATGCTTCTAACAATTGTGTTGAAGTTGAAAGTGTTGACAGTTCATGTGAAACTACACGCTATGCATTTACTATGCATGAACAATTGGAAGTTGATGATGAAGATGGAAAAATCATAGAACACTTCCATACAGTCAACATGGATAAACAAGAAGAAGAGGATTCCCGAAAAGAGCTCAGTATGGATGAACGTGAAAAATCACTCTCCGGAGCTCAAGATGAACTTAAGGTAAAAAGTTCCAATTCTTTGTGTGATTTTCATAAAAATGATTTTCAGAGTTTACAAAAGTTTGTTTCTCAACCAATTGTTGATTCTATTGAGAAAAACAAAAATGTTTTCAAATATGCTGGAAAGTTTGTTGGGAAGAAAGAATATTCAAATCGAATCCATTCGAATTTCTACTCTCATGATCGACATAATACTTGCATGATATCCCATAATGTATATCTTGATACAATTTGCAATTATTGTGGCAAATCCGGTCATATTTCTCATACATGCTATATTAGAAGAAATTCCCATGTGAGAAATAAGTATATTTGGGTACCGAAGAAACATGTAAGGTTTAATACTAACAATCAAGGACCCAAGTATATGTGGGTACCAAAATGTCCATCTAGTGCTTTATGTATGCAGGATGATCCAAAAAGAAATGGACATACGGGTAAGGATAAGATGAAAAAGAAGCCAAGAGTTTCTCATATACCTAAATGGAGATTCACACCAATTAGGAGAACTCTTGAATCACCCATTGCTGGAACGGCAAAGTTTAACTATGAAGAAAGGCAATGGAGAAAAGGAGTATGCTCCACCTCAAGAATGAACTACCATGGAATACCATTCAACTATCTTGAGGAGAACAAGAAAAGGAGGATCTCTGAAATATCAAATAAAATACTCCTGGAGTCTATATATTTTACGAGAAGGTTGCCAGCACCCAAAGCAAGATATTCAAAGTATCAACATCATAGAAAGATGCAATGGGTAAGCAAAAGCAATCCTCCAAATATCTAAGGCAAAGGTACACAATGATAAAACCTCCTATGCTGTTGTTTGTAATTTTTGTTGAGGTTTTATATTTTGGAATCTTAGGAATAAGCATTGCAAATGATTTTTAAATTATGTTTTCGCATCTCTTAAAAATCCACTTAATAGATTTATAAAGGTATTGTAATGCTTAAAAGGTTAATTCTTTATGCATGTATAATGATTTGAAAAGAAAATATTTCTCTTATGCATAAAGACATGTTTTATTCATTATGCTCAATTGTTTCAAATTAATTATATTATTAGAGCATGTGAATTATGATTCCTACAAGGTAACCATGAGTGGATCCAAGTAAAATTGGATACCAAAGGAAGAAAAATATTTATAAGGTTTTGTAGGAAGAAGAAAGGAAGAGCTTCATCCCAAAACTATGATTTCACTCAAATCTTGGTAAAGTTGGACCTTTGAGGCTACATCTTAAATATGAAAACAAAAGGAGGCACTACTTAAGGCAACACTGCAAGTGCCTAGTTAGCAATAAAGGAATTATGCACAAATGAATTCCAAAGGATAATTTCTCAAGTAATTACGAGATTACTTGAGCACGGTACTGTCTTCTTTATTCTTACCTAATATTACACTTATATAAATTATTTATTTGGGTAATGAATAACTTGCTCATTATTGCATACCATTAGCAATCATTCATTTATGGGTTTTAAATTGTTTTTAGATTGCTAAATGGACTGAAAGTGAAATTGTGCATAATCTTTCTATGTATTTAAGTTTCAAAATGCATATTTCAAAAATGTACCTAGATTCCAAATTATGCATAATTTTTCTATGAATTGGAAATTTGAAATGCACATTTCATAAATTCACTTGGATTTCAAATTCATCTTGTTATAAAAATACATACACATTATTTGAAAATTATTCATATCTTGTTTGCATTCAAATCGGTTTCAAAATTGGAAGTTAATATTTATGTATACTGAAAGTCAGAAATGCTTCAAATCCATCCCTAGAGTTTTCCTCATCATTCACATATTTGTTTCTTAATCTTAAACCTGTTACTACTTGAACTCCTCAATTTTTATTTTGTAACAAGTTAGATCTTATGTCTAACAAGTTAACTATCTATATGAGTTTCAAGTGTATTCCCTAGAAAAGAATTCTATATGTGAAAGCCTTGTGCCTAATGCATAAATCTTTAGTTGGCCACGTTATTCCAAGTATTATAAATGTTCATTAGTGCATTGAATCTTAATGCATTAACCATTATTGTGGAATAACTTACCGGGATAATATTCTAGAACTCTAGTCATTTGGATCAATGAGTATGTGCTTCATCATCCATAAATTCATATACTCATATTGTTGCTCAAATGCATTACCATTTTTCTTCATCCATTTTTCTTGAGTTACTAGAATCTTGCACTTTAAGTCTTGTTGCCTTGAATATTTATCCATTTTAAGATGCAACTCTAAGAGGCAAGATTATCTCTTGATCAATACTAAAGTCATCATGCTTATATATGTCAAGATAAGCCATTTTGGCTAATTCATTCTTCATATGACTTTTGTTCTTGAGAAAATTCTCCAACATGTTAACTTTTATAATTAACATGTTATCTTAGTTGAATTCCTTAGTGAAGCTTTCTGATATATATTTTATAACTGTTGACTTCCATTGTTTTTGGCATAAGCATTGGTATTTAACAAGCTTCATAAATGAGTTTTCATGCATTCAAAATCTTAATGTCATGATGCATATTTATGATTCGAAAGAACATTTGAGATTTTGAAACAATTTGCATATCTCATTATCATTCTTGAAAATTTGTTTTCATTCAGGAATTATCATTTCATAAAAGTTGGTCATTATGGATAGATTCTCTACTCTCTTTGATCCAACTTACATCTATTGCATGAAAATCTTATCAATGAAATATATTTACAAATCTTCATTGATCTTTGAAAATCACCATTCATTGATTCGTTACCCTTCATGATCTAATGGTTTAAATTTAAGTGGGTAAAAATATATCTTGGTCTTTGTTGGTTTATAGTACTCTTTGCTCAAATATCATATGCTTAATTGTATAAGAGCATAAGAGTTGCTATGTCTAATATTGTATGGACCCAAGAGAAGTTGGGTACCAAAGAGCATATCATTATACGTTTGCAGGAATTGACCAAAATGCTCTACTATTGGATACAAAGACCAAAGGCTAACAGAAGAGGCATGATTGATAGTGTTGCGGCGTGAGATGAAGCAGAATATGTGATATTACTCAAATGACATCCCGCCACTAGCAAATAACTAGCTAATGATACAATCAGAGAAAGAGAAAGAGAAGGAAGATCTCTTAGTAGACCTAGCGGAGATTATTTCAAAGCAGCACAGAGCCAAGAATAAGATTATCCAATATGAATCTTTGTTGCCTACCCATCTTCCTTATCATTTCAAGGTGATCAGACATTTTCACTATGATATGGAGTCAACAGAGATGTTCAAAGGAAAATGCTGAGATGCACAGAATCATCAAGCTTAATAAGCCTATGAGGATTCTTAACTACAATTCTAGCTCTATGTCTAAATCTTCACTGGATTATCTGCTATACCTATACTAGAGCTATGGTGAACAAGGAGAGACAACACTTTGCTAAATTTGGCCTCCATGATTCTTCATGCTTTGGTCCATTTGTCTAAGGCTTTCTGAGAGAGGAGCTTCAACAATCACACAGAGCTTGCTACAAACAATGCTGAGATCATCAGTCAATGATAAGATGAAGTAGCTGTGTGACTTATTGAACCAGAACTTCAAAGTTCTATTTGAGATGATGGATGACAAAATAAGGGTGTTATGTGCTGTGGTGAGATTAAAAGTTCTCAATGATGTTTGCTAAGCAAGGGGCACATACTAAGCCAATATGCGCATAAAGCCTTACTCCGAGCTCATCTTGATATCCTAAAGTGCTCACAGAAGACTACACTTCAGAATCCCTCAGTACTAGTCACATCATTCAATATTGACTAGACATGATGCATCAATGGACTACAGAGGATTATGACTCGAGTGATTACGATATTACTCGAGTGAGGTATTGTATTCTTGCTTAATTCAAAATCCTTGAGTTGTATCACTTGATTAGTATTACTCAAGTAACCACTCAGGTGATATTGGATTATATCTCTTAAATCCTCTAAATAGCATTATCATATTTCAAATTTAATTTCTCTCTAAATATTCAACATTTCAAAATCATTTTCTCTATAAAGTTTTCAATGGTTTCTCAAATCCAGGAGAGTTATTAACTGTTTTTCTAATAATGTTTAAAACCATGCATCAATTAAGGGGGAGCTTCACATTCACATGTGTTTTATATATTGAAAGCTCATCTCCTATTGGAAAGAAAATCCTTTTAACATACTCATCTGTATTCACCATGTCTTGATTAGTTTTGATGATGAGTTATTCTTATATTGTTCTTTTCATAATCTTAATATATCATATGGAAAGGAACAGTTTATTGAACTAACAATTCTCTTTGCAAAGAAAGATTTAAATTTTATGACAGGAGAATTTGTTTTGTGCAATAACATTCAAAGCAATATAACTGAGCATTGAACATGCTAAATAGAAGCTCAAATCAATTGGAGAATCCTGGCAACAACATGGATATATATCTGAGTTGCATAACAGAAGTATGGTGTACATCAAAGTTGTACAAAGCACAACAGCATGCACCAGCATTGCCAAAGAAGCAACGGACTTCATGGAGCGCTTCACCAATTTCCAAATCTACATGAGCATTTCTAAACCTTCTCTATTTACATTTCAAGAATACGTTTCATATATTTCATTTATCTTGATTATAAAAGTTTTCTTGAAAACCTCTCCAAATTTTTTTTAGTTCCCTCTCATTAAAAATGAAAGTACTTTCACATAGGGGGAGTGTAAATTGTTTTCTTGGTTCATTCATTTTGATTAAAGTCATTTCTACTCTATTTACTTCTTCACAAGCCTTACTTCTTTACATTTTCAAACTTTTTGCTGATGTCAAATAGGGGGAGAAAAATGTAAGAAAAATATGTATGTTGCATTATATATGATATGTATATTGCACTTTGCATATTGCACTTCATTCAGACATATTTTTCTTAAAGGATTTGTCATCATCAAAAAGGGGGAGAATGTTAGATATGATTAGTTTTGATGATGTCAAATATAGATATTAAGTGATAAGAGCAAAAAGTTTATATAATGTAATTCTTTGACTAAACTATATTTAATGTTACATATTTTGTAGATTAGTCAAGCAAAGAATTAAGAAGATTGAATTAATGAAAATGAACAAGAGAAAGAAGAAGAAAGAAATTGAAGATAATCAAGGAGATGCTTACTTTGGTCATGAAGAATTATTAACAAGAGGAGAACCAAGAAGAAAGATATTGAAGAATGAAGAACTTGGTAGATCTATCATGAATATCAGGATTCAAGTTGTTAGATGTGATATTGGAGGTTTCTATAATGTTGCCGGAGGTTTCTATGATCAAATAATGGTTGGAATATGTTAATATGAAGTTAAGATGCCTTATATATGAGTTTTGGCACTTCTAGAGGAGTTGTGCTCGAGCACAAGGTGTTATGCTCGAGCACAGGAAGAACATGCTCGAGCACAGCTGATTTCACTCGAAGCACGGGTGCATACTCTGTTCTACTCTGTTCTACGTTCAGCTTGAGCGAGGTCTGGTATTTTGATCATATCTCTCAAACCACAAGTCGGATTGACCCGAAACTAGTGGCATATGAAAGAGGACTCCCAACACGTAAAATTGGCACCAGAATCATATTGAAAGAAGATCAAATGAAGGAGCTATGATTCGTCGAAAATGAAACTGAAATCACCGTCACTTTCTGACACAGGTTCGGTATTTTGAGTATATCTCACAAACCACACATCGGATTGAGACGAGACCAGTGCCAAATGAAAGTAGACTCAAAGAGCTTTCCATGGATAGGTATTTTGCATAATTATAACGTATATTCTAGGAGCTATGCCTTCTGGAAATTGATGCTTGTGCAGACTAGCGAAATATACACTCCTTCGATCATAACTTGCAGAATACAAGGAGTTTGGAGCTGATTCTTGTTGCATTGGAATGCATATGATAAGAGCATTCTTATGATACATCATTTGGATCAAATGAATCAAATTTTTCTAAAGGGGCCCCACATCACCCGCGAGTGAAAAAACTGACTCTCTGAAAATGTCGTGCGAGTGATGTCCAGAAGCAGCTGAAATGTGAAGATAGTTGCAACAATCGAGCACAAGGTATGCACTCGAAGCAGAAAAGTCATTCTCACTCGAGCACACATGCGAGTGAGGGTATGCGAGTGTTTGGCCGAGAGCAAGTAAAGGCGTGCTTCCTTCATTCACTCGAAGCAGAGACGTCAGTGCTCGAGCATGAGCATTCTGTGCTCGAGCAAGGTACTGCGAGTGCTGTCCAGAGAAGAGCTTCCCAGTGCAAAATATAAGATCACTCGAGCAGAAGGAGTCGTGCTCGAAGTGAGGCTGTATATCACCTGCGAGTGATAATTTCATCCCTCTGAAATCCTGATGCGAGTGCTAGTTTTGAGAGCATATTCCTTAAGAATATGCGACTCACTCGAGCAGAGGTATGTGTGCTCGAGTGAGAGACCACATCACCCGCGAGTGGGAATTCTGTCTCCCTAAAATCCTATGCAAGCACAGACCGTGAACTGAAGCATATGAAGGAAAAATGGAAGATCACTCGAAGTGAGCCATTCATGCTCGAGTGATATTCTGGAAGAAGACCAAAAACACCAAGTCTCACAGCGAACAATCCGAATATGATTATATGTTATTGAATCAGTGTGTTTTCACTTGTTATTGATTCTTAATGTTAGCTAACATATATTCCAAGTGTGAAACAGGATATTAAACATTCGGATTGCAGATTCAAATAAAAAACATTACACACGGTGGTTACACGACAAGCAAATGACCCACCATGAAAAACTGTCGGAAACACAAAACGCTCCACAACGTGATGTACAGCTCAAAATGAATCTTCATGCTGTCCAACTAGACACTCCACTTTGCTCCACAACGGACATAAGCTTATTTTTCAAATATGCTCAAACGGTCAAAATGAAGCAGTGGGACTCCAACGGATGAATGTTCACAACGGTCATCATCTTCATCAACTATAAATGAGAGAAGGCATTCAACTTGGAAGGTAGATAGAAAAACTGAGAGAGATAGGAAAACTGAGAAAGATAGAAAAAGACAGAGAAAACAGAGCAACGACCCAACATGCGAATAACATGAATTCTCTGCGTCTACCCAAACACTCTCTGTTTTCCAGTTTCTGTATTACTTATCATTGAGAGAGTGATTATTTGTATTGTACTTCAGTGAGTATTATATCCACTCTGTGAGAGAGTTTGTAAACACCTTCAACTATATTTCTGAGTTGATCTCAAGGTAGAGGGACCTTGAGAGGGTTGATTTTCTTACGGGGAAGCAGTAGAGAGAATTGCCGTAAGACATTCTGCTCGTAAGACTTACAAGGTGCAAGCAGTAGAGAACGTTGCTGCTCATAAGACTTACAGGGGTGTAAGCAGGAGAGAACGTTGCTGCCCGTAAGACTTGCATGAGTAAGCAGGAGAGGAAGATCTTCGGAATTGCTCTGCTCGTAAGACTTACCGTAAAGGGGAGTATCTTGATGAGAGATTTGTAAAAGGTTTCACAAGTACCCGGCTAAACTTGTGGGAGTGTAAAGGCTTTTCTTGTGCCCGGATTAAACAAGAAGATAGTGGATTTGAAAATCTCAGGAGGAGCCTGGGGACTGGACGTAGGCCATCACAGATTGGACCGAACCAGGATAAATCACAGTTTGCATATTCTCTTCCCTAAACTCTTATATTTCCAGCATATATTATTTAATCTAACTGTTGATTTATAAACGTTCATACTTACTGTTTTCGTTAAGATACGAAAAGATTTCTAAAGTTCTTAAGTTTTTATTATACACCCAATTCACCCCCCCTCTTGGGTAATAGCCGGTTCTAACAGTAACATCTTGGCACCACCCTCTATCCTATACACTATTATATGTCCCCCATTCCAGGATACGCTTCTCCTCTGATACCTAATTAACTAACGAGAGGGATTGTCTACTTAGTCTGCTCTCACCATCCATGGTTCTTAACACAAAGCCACTAGTCAGGGTTAGAAATCATCAGTCAAAGCAAAGAATTCTAGCAACATCCTAACATCACCAGGAATTATGCTTTGTTACCAAAAATGTTACCCCCTTCATTAAAAGCCTTGAAAACAATTTGAAAATATGTCATAAAGTTAAACTGGAGACTAGAGAACAATTTGCAACTCATTCGTGGTTCCAACTCCGAGACAGGGTTCAACCCTATGATAAAGTGGATTTTCAAAAACTTTTCAAAACATGTTTGATAAGGTCTCATTCCCACTTTTCAAAACTGTTTGGCTTGTTCGGTCCTGTTCCATTTAATAATATCATAGTACTTAACAAAATTTCACCACAAACTCTCAGGTTACATTCATTAACTAATAGGGTCTATAAGGCCTAATCGCCCGTCTTTAATTCCCTCACCAGGGTTACATACAAATATTCAAGTCTATACTCGGTGCGACCACCTTTACTATATTGTTCTTACATTTACATCAAGTACATTATATACATTTCTCTAAAAGTTTGATAACCAACAAAACCCTAATCCTCTATCACCCTGCACTAGCTGCCCTTATTTACCTACTTGTCCTTTAAGCCACTTGCCCTAGCTGTAAGTTAGACATTGGAAAGAGTGAGATTCATATGAATCTCAGTAGTAACATTTCACTTATATAACATACAATTTTATAGAGCATGTAAGCAATCATCACATAATAGCATTCACAGCATCCATACATTCTCGACATTCATAACATTCTTGACATTCGTAACATTCTTGACAGTCATAACAATCATAACATTCTTGACAGTCGTAACATTCGTAACATTCTTGACATTCATAACGATTGATGATATGCATATACATACAAAGCATCATACATGATATAAGAGAAAGAGTCACTACCTTGCTCTTTCCGCTCTTGTTCGGGCACTGGTTTCTTACACTCAGAATAGATATCAAATCCTATTAATCAGAATTAAGAATGACAAGTTATTACCTACTTCAATTCCTTAATAACTTCATAATACCTGGGGTTGGTTATCATTTGAGTCCTTTAAGTAGCTATTAGAAGCTTAAACAATTGACTAAAAGGGGTATGGAAAGCTAGACCAATCACCCCCTTTCAAACAAACCAAGTGCTGAAATTGGGGGTTGGCCGTAGCCAAGGAACTCTCTAGCTATGGCCGAGAGATGGTCAGAAACTTTTGGGCCGTGGTCAAGAACAGGCCAGACATTTTTTGGCCGTGGCCATAACCAAGAATAGGTCAGAAATGTTTTGGCTATGGCCAAGAACCTTTGGCCGCAGCTAAGAAATTTCCTGTTTCTTGGCTGAATTTCCAACGATTATAATTTCCAACACACAAATCCAAGTGACACCATTAATACCATTAAAACATCATGAACTCTCAAAATCCTAATATACTTAAAAATAGGGTAAAATTATACAAGCTAAAGTTCTTAACTAATCATGACAATATATACATCACAAGATTGCTCTTACTCACCTCTACTACGTCCTCTATGTTGTTATTTGATTTTGAGCTTCTACCTCTTCTTGGAACACACATAACACCTCCTCTTGAAAAACAAAAACCATAGAAATAAAGCTCTCATCAAGAGGAACAAGGTTAGGGAAGAGGTTTTTAGTATTAGAGGTGGTTAACAAGGTCAAAATCCAAGAGAAAGATCTCACTTATCTTGAACATCTTTCTCTTTCCTCCTCCTTATGCTAGCTGACTTTGAGAGCTTGGAGAGAGAGAGTGAGATAATCAAATGAGCTTATCTTCAACCCCCCATACCCTTAGTTGAAAATGAGAGGAAAGAGGGAGAGTGTGAAATAGTTGTTTGACTTGTCAAACTTGCCTTGCTTAGTTCATGTGATGCCAAGTGCCAAAATCCTATGACTCCATAAAAAATAAGTAACTTTTTAGTTACTCTAACTAATTCAATTAGTCATTTAGTCACAACTCTTTCTCTTTTAGTTAATGGTCAATTTCTTCTTCCAAGTGGAAAGGAAATTGCTGACTAATTGGCCAATAAATTTCTTTCTTCCCGTTTTGCCCCTGACTTTGGCAATTTTAATTAGATTGTCACTTGGGGTATTATCTAGTTCCATTTTTTCTTCCCATGCACCATTCCCTTCACTTTTAGTTCAATTTAGACTTTGTTACCATAATTAAACTTAAATACTGGGTTTGGGCACTTTCTATTACTAGTTCGAGTCATAATCCACACTTTATTCCCCAAAAGTGTTTATCTAACATTCGTTACATTTTCATTTGGAGTCAGGAGCCCTTATATATATATTTTTGGGTATTACAAAAAGCTTATAAAATATACCTATTCCTCAAATGAAATTTGTAATGGATAAAGACAAGATCATTCAGTTGTTGATATTTCAATCTATTTCTTCTTTTAGAGTGTATTCTTTTAAAGATATTACAATTCCTTTCTTAACTGGAAGAAGAAACAATTTGGCTTAACAATTGAATAGCTAATGTGTTCATATTAGGACAACTACCTCCAAAATACCGCCACCATTCATCTATCATAGTAAATTGAACATAATCAAATAAAAAAATAAAGTCAGAGGTATATAGTACAAGACTTAAGAAGTAAGAAATATTACCAGGTCGCATTGATTTAGCTGATTCAAGAGCCAAATGATTACTGAAGGAGCCACTTCTTTCTTGGTATAATGTGTCTTCTTGTAAGAACTTGGTCTTATTAGCTGTTATTTTCCTATTTATGATATAAAGATATCCTTGCATTACCTCTGGCTTTTGACAGAAGTTAGACTTATCATAAAGAAAAGCACGATTTAAGATATAAGTTGCTACATGAAGAACTTGGCAAAGTTGAGAATCCCACCTATTCTTGATGATATTCATGAATGGCTTGTAATTTTTTTATGTGATTAAAAGTATGTTTGATAGCCTTCCTGAGCCTATACATCCCTTCATATATATATCCAAGTAAAGGCCTATCATCATAATTTACAATTCTCAAAAGTCTTATAAAAGGTCTGACAACTTTAACAATGCCTTAACAATCATTCCAAAATCCACTATCCAATACAACAGCAACAACATCTCTTGCCTTATGGTCTCTTGAGTATCTAGAGTCAATAAATGTCTTGCTAGTAAGTAAGGCTTGTAAATCATACTTATGCTCAATAATACTTTTCAAGGCAATAAAAGTAGTAGCAAATCATGTTGCTCCTGGTCAGATAATTTCCGTCCAACCTTCTCTTTTTCTCAACCAAGCTAGCAAAAATCCATGGTTATAAATGAATTTTGAAATTAAAAATGCATGTCTAGATAAACGTGTGACAATCTCCATTTTGCCAATGTTAGACAAAATCATATTTAAGCAATGTGCAGCACATGGAGACCAATAAATAGACGAATACTTTTCAGTCAATAACTTCCTGGTAGCTTTATAATTAGCTGCATTATCAGTAATAAGGTAGAAGATATTGTTCACACCAGCAAAAATAACCATGTCCATGAATAAGTTGCATAGCGTTTGGGCATCTTTAACAATGTCTGAGGCATTAACAAATTTGATGAAGACAATTCTTTTAGGACAATAAACCATAAAATTAATCAACTGCCTATTTCGTTGGTCTTGCCTACCATTCACCATTATTGTGCAACCAGTTTCTGCCTAAAAATTCTTGCACTCATCAACTAACAACTGAACTTCCTTTTTCATGTCTTGCAATAATTTTATTCTGAAGGCATGGTAAGATGGCGATTTATAACCAAGGCCAATAGCTGCAATAGCATTAATCATAGGCTAGAAGTAAACTGAATTCATAGCATTAGTAGGAATGCAACTGTAACCCCCTGTCGTAATTATATCCGAAATACGCGATTAAAGTGAAATAGAGACCAATAAGAAGCAAAACTACATTTTACAAACCCATCTACCAGACGGGGTTTTATAAATACCTTTCGAAATCATTCATAACCTGGTCTCACATTCACATTCCGAATACAATTACTACACAAAGATAAATCACATTTAAATATATCAGAGGACATAATATAATAATCCCGGTTTCCATATATTAACTCAAGCTTTATAGGGCACATTTGCCCATACAAGCCCTCATATGGGGATTACACAAAGTTTTCTCATACACATAATCAAATCCTCATCTACATATACACAACTAAATACAAATACCAATATCTATACTCGCAACTATGATAACCAACTACCAACTTCAATCCCGAAGGAGTCTTCATCGCCCTTAGTTGCTCGCAATATCCTTGATCTACTACCCTGTCTGAAAGGTTAGTAGGGGAGGGTGAGATTCGAGAGAATCTCAGTAGGTAAACAATATCAATATGCATGTACGATAGATGTTTAATGCATGACATGCTTGCATCACACAACACATGATAACACAATGTCAATTTGCAAGCTCAATGCTTCGAACAGTATACCTATGGCCATAGCATAAATTGAAACATAACTTCAAATTACACATAATTATGCAAAGCTAAGACATGCACCAACACACTAACACATATATCAAATACAAGCAGAAGAGATATGTTCCCTACACTCTTTCCACGTAAGCTCCAGCTCCGGCTGCTCACGATCAGGGCGAATATCCAACCCTATAACCAAATCAAGGATATAGGGTCAATCTAAATTCCAAATCCTTACTTCCATTTCACTTAAAGTTGGTTACCATTCACACCCTTTAGGTGGCTAAAATAAGCTGAACGAAAGCCTAAAGGATTAGGACGTACTAGGTTGGAAATCACCTTTCAAAATCACAAATTGCTGAAAATTGGGTTCTGGCTGCAGCCAAGAATTCTCTGGCTGCAGCCAAAAATGGCTAAAAACGTCACAGAAACATTTTGGCTGCAGCCAAGAATTTCTGGCTACGGCCAGGACACACACAGAAAGTTTTGCGCTGGAGCCAGAATTTTGGCTGCAGCCAAGGAAACTTCAAAAATTCATAACTTGCTCTAGAAAACTTGAAACAAGGTGATTCCAAAGCCCATTGAAAGATATTCAAGTCCCCTTTATGGGAAAAATATGTCTCATTACCAGAAATCACCACACAAATCCAGATTTACACAAAATCCAACATTGCTCCAAAACAGAATCCAGTTTCGTCCTCAAACTTTGGGCAAACATAAATCCCAGTTCACAAAACGAAATGGCACAAATTAAATGTCCATTTTGAAGCTTGGGATGTGAACTTCAAGACTGGAAAGTTTCAGAATTTTCTAACATCATTTGACCATTCAAAACGCTCACACAAACTGACTGCCCAGAACAGAACCTCAAAAGACAGAATTCCAGTTTTTGCAATTTGGCTTCCAATGGTTTCATTTTCATATCAAACATCATTCTCACACAAACTTTCACAAGGAATCCATTGGAAATACCAAATCAACCAAATTCACATTATATTGACATGTTTCACAATGAATTGTAACATGTCACACAATTCACAATACCAACTCTACATTACAATCTCTTTCCATTTCAAATTCAAAACCAATTTCAATGATCAAATACCACAACATGGCACCATTTCCAACATAAAACACATGACAATTCATGCATTTCACAATTCCACCAAAATCAGGGCAAAAAACAAAGTTCACAATACTCATCCACAAATCACAAAACTTAGGTCAAAATGCTTCAAATACTCACCTCTTCCTCTTTCCTAAACCAATTCTTTGATTCTTCATCTTTCCAAATTTCCTCAAGCCATCAAACACCTCCAATCAAGAATCTAAAACCATAGAGATGAAGCTCTCATCACTATGAACAACATTATAGAAGGGTGTTTTAGCAATAGAGGACAAGAAACAAGGCAAATCTTACCTTTTTCTTTTCTCTTTCCACCTTGAAGCATGGCGCCATGGAGTTGAGAGAGAGAGGGAGTGAAGATGAAGATGATGATCAGTTTTTGGGGCCTCAAAAAACGTCCAAATAGAGAGGAGAGAAAATGAGTTGAATATTTGACCAAAATCCAAGGGCTCACAAAGTGCCAAGTGTCACACCCTTATCACATCTCTCATGAGTTCACATAGGCACACACACACACATGATTCCACCTCTTGATCTTTTGCACAAATCAATCCTGACCATTGATCTTGAAGTTACCAATGAGTTTCCTCTTTGGTAACCGATCAATTGGTCGATAACTTTACTGTTTAGCCCCTGATTTCGGTAATTCTCATTGAATCACCACCAAACACTTCATATCGTTTCATTTAGCCACAATATTCGCCTTCCCTCTATTTTAAGTCAATTTAGATGTTAATCCATAATTGAACTTAAATACAGGGTTCCGGCGTTGCTCACAACGCATACGAATCACATCGGGTGCCAACTCACACCATAATCTTCAAAAGAGTTTATTTATCACTAATCACTTCCGCTTTTGGAGTCATTATCTCTTAATCATAATTTGGAATCTTGCTAAACTAGGGCTTAGCAATCCACTAATCTCAGGCTTATTCTCTAGCCTCAAGTCTCAAAATTTGGGGCATTACATTTCTCCCCCCGTTCAATAAATTTCGTCCTCGAAATTTGTCGAACCACTTAAGCCACAAACTACGGATGCTTCTTCACAACAGCTTCCGTTTCACAATTCATTTCACATTGGAATAGTCCCTTCTAGACCATCCAGACAACTGGTGCACCACAATTCAGATTCTCGAAAGAATCTTACACAATATATGCAACCCAGTTGCCACAAACTGCAATCGGCCCATTTCACGATTACCGCACAAACATAATCACCTCACGATTATTAAACAAATGCAATCGTTTCCACATACGATTGCTACCAAAACCATCATCACATAATCACAATCGTCGTAAGCCCTTCTAATTCATGAGTGGCTAATGCATCTCAATATCTGGAGGCTCTAACTTATGAGCCATATCATAAGATTTTGGCAGTTAGGCAGCATAGGCCACCACTCTGCTCAACTCAATCTGGTTACCCCTTCCGGGAGTAAACACCACAACCTCAAGACATCAAATGACAGCCTCAGCTGTATACACAAACATTCAGCTTCTGCTATATCCACTTTCATAGCTTTACCCTCACCCGTACACCCACCAGTAACTCCACTAGTGGTAACCGGGACTTTTGGGAATTCACAACAATATCACATCTGTATCAACTTTTATGGTATCGCCCTCACCCGTACACCCACCAGTGACTCCACTAGTGGTAACCGAGACTTTTGGGAATTCACAACAATATCACATCATCTGGTCACTCTGGAATCTCAATTTCTTTTATCCAAAGTACCTGACCGTAATGGCCCACCTAGAGTCTCAGTCTCTTCTATCCAGGCGCCTTTTATTGTCACACCCACCCCGGTTTTACCCCTTCTATGGATGCCCCGTGCCGGTGGTGCCTACCTCGGTTTTACCCCCAGCTGGGGGATGCCCCGCGACGGTGGCTGGCTACTCAATTATTGTCACACCTACCCTGGTTTTACCCCCTCTAGGGATGCCCCGTGCCGGTAGTGCCCACCCCGGTTTTACCCCCCGCTGGGGATGCCCCGCGACAGTGGCTGGGTTACACACATTTCACCCAGGACTCACAAGAAAATCCATTTCCTTATCAAATGTACATTGCAGACTCTAATTTCACTCACCGCCTTTTGGCCTTGGGTCAACACCGGTGCAACCAACCTGGTGGCTGGCCATGCTGGCCATGCCGGGGTAATTGCCCTCACAAATGAGAACCCCCGATCATGTAGTCGAATTAGCCATCAGCTGAATTAGCTCTGCTCTACTAGACAACTATACCTCAATCCCAGCTTATTCACAACTGTCACAGATTCACAATCACACTCCACTCTCATCCCCTTTCTCCGCCGAGAAGACACACAGTCTTTAACCGAACCGTTGTTAGCTACTCAGGGACTATTGACGTGGCAGTGCACACACATAGCCATTCAGGCTCACAATAGTAGATCCATAATCACACCCTACCCTCATCCCCTTTCTCCGCCGGGAAGACACACAGTCTAACTCGAACCGTTGCTAGCTACTCAGGGACTATTGGCGTAGCGGTGCTCACACATAGCCTTTCGGCTTCCACATCACACTCCACCCTCATCCCCTTTCTCCGCCGGGAAGACACACAGTCTTTACCCGAACTGTTGTTAGCTACTCAGGGACTATTGGCGTGGCAGTGCATATACATAGCCTCGCGGCTCACAAATAGTCAATCCCCCGTAACTACCGCCCCAGCGGAAGGGTCCTCCGCCATAGGATTCACCCCTTGCGGCCGCAGGTGAGAGACTTACAAATATCAGTCACATCCTGAGCCTATGCCTATCAGGCGCAGTCCACCAGACCAAACCGATCCGGCCCAACCGGGGAGATGGACTCACCGTACACAATCGTAACAAGCTGGAACCAGGTATCTTCACAACTTCACCTTCAACATCATGAATTCTTTTCACGTACTGGGATCCTTCAAGGCCCCTTTTCACAATACAACTTGACCTCGAAGTTTTACCTCCCGAAGCCATTACTAACACATTGCACTTTCTGCAAATTCGAGCTTCTGCTCAACACAATTCTCAAACATCACGTTCACCACGCTTCCGTTGCACACTCTGAGGTCTTTATCCTCATTTGTGCCTTCACAATGTCAGGGTGACTCAATAAGAGTCCCATAGGAATCTCCTACTACCCCTGTCCACACACATAATCTGTGCCAGACCTTGGCTCAATTCAACTCGAATCATTCAGAGCCATAACCAACACATCGTTGAGATCCCATACTCCCAACGTTCCCAAAGCTCTACTCTACGATTCAACGTCACGGCGATTGATCTCGACGGTTCGTTATCAAGGCAGCTGCACACTAGGGTTCATCGTCACGGTGGCTCCACTCTAGGGTTCATCGTCATGGTGGCTCCACACTACGGTACTGTACCCGATGCTTCACTCAGTCACCTAACTGGTCAGCCCCTTCAGTCAGCATCCTCCGTAGGTAGCCCTTTCCAATCAGATCTCACTGTAGGTAGCCCTCTCCGATCAGATCTCACCGTAGGTAGCCCTCTTCCATCAAAACTCCCCGTATGTAGCACTCTCCGATCCGAATCCTCCATAGGTAACTTTTCCCTCTGCTAGATTTACAACTAGCAATCTCGGGTACCTGATACATATTTCAATTCAATTCTAGTACCATGCTCTGGCACCACAGACCATCCAGGTCAAATGCAATTCCTATGAATCAGCCCAGCTATGGAGTCTGATCCTTGGATCACAGCTCATCTATCCAAACCTCAACTTTAGTTGAACTGGGAAATCACTTCCCTCAATTCCACGGAGCATTATCAACCCCAACACAAATCCAAATATCTTTGCCAGCCTAAGGCACCTCAGCCCCTAGGTCTTAAGGCCTTTAAACATACAAGCTCAGTATGACATCACTACATGTAACATCATACCACCTTGGGTTACTTACCCAACATCTAGGTTAGACATAACACCTAGAAGCTCAATATCACATTCCTGGGAAATCATCTTCCTTAGTTCTCTAATCAGACGATGGGTCTGATTACCTCCACCTCTGAATCTACACATCTAATTCTCGGGTGAATCATACTGACTCACTATATCCACAACACAAATAATGTATACACAGTCCATAAATCACATATATCCACAACCAGCAGGGACCATAATGTGTATACCACAACAAACAAAGCCATTCTCTATGACTTAAGGCAACAATTACTGCCATTATCCTAGCAAATCCTTTACTTGCCAAGAACTGCAGCTCTGATACCAAAATGTAACCCCCTGTCGTAATTATATCTGAAATACGCGATTAAAGTGAAATAGAGACCAATAAGAAGCAAAACTACATTTTACAAACCCATCTACCAGACGGGGTTTTATAAATACCTTTCGAAATCATTCATAACCTGGTCTCACATTCACATTCTGAATACAATTACTACACAAAGATAAATCACATTTAAATATATCAGAGGACATAATATAATAATCCCGGTTTCCATATATTAACTCAAGCTTTATAGGGCACATTTGCCCATACAAGCCCTCATATGGGGATTACACAAAGTTTTCTCATACACATAATCAAATCCTCATCTACATATACACAACTAAATACAAATACCAATATCTATACTCCCACCTATGATAACCAACTACCAACTTCAATCCCGAAGGAGTCTTCATCGCCCTTAGTTGCTCGCAATATCCTTGATCTACTACCCTGTCTGAAAGGTTAGTAGGGGAGGGTGAGATTCGAGAGAATCTCAGTAGGTAAACAATATCAATATGCATGTACGATAGATGTTTAATGCATGACATGCTTGCATCACACAACACATGATAACACAATGTCAATTTGCAAGCTCAATGCTTCGAACAGTATACCTATGGCCATAGCATAAATTGAAACATAACTTCAAATTACACATAATTATGCAAAGCTAAGACATGCACCAACACACTAACACATATATCAAATACAAGCAGAAGAGATATGTTCCCTACACTCTTTCCACGTAAGCTCCAGCTCCGGCTGCTCACGATCAGGGCGAATATCCAACCCTATAACCAAATCAAGGATATAGGGTCAATCTAAATTCCAAATCCTTACTTCCATTTCACTTAAAGTTGGTTACCATTCACACCCTTTAGGTGGCTAAAATAAGCTGAACGAAAGCCTAAAGGATTAGGACGTACTAGGTTGGAAATCACCTTTCAAAATCACAAATTGCTGAAAATTGGGTTCTGGCTGCAGCCAAGAATTCTCTGGCTGCAGCCAAAAATGGCTAAAAACGTCACAGAAACATTTTGGCTGCAGCCAAGAATTTCTGGCTGCGGCCAGGACACACACAGAAAGTTTTGCGCTGGAGCCAGAATTTTGGCTGCAGCCAAGGAAACTTCAAAAATTCATAACTTGCTCTAGAAAACTTGAAACAAGGTGATTCCAAAGCCCATTGAAAGATATTCAAGTCCCCTTTATGGGAAAAATATGTCTCATTACCAGAAATCACCACACAAATCCATATTTACACAAAATCCAACATTGCTCCAAAACAGAATCCAGTTTCGTCCTCAAACGTTGGGCAAACATAAATCCCAGTTCACAAAACGAAATGGCACAAATTAAATGTCCATTTTGAAGCTTGGGATGTGAACTTCAAGACTGGAAAGTTTCAGAATTTTCTAACATCATTTGACCATTCAAAACGCTCACACAAACTGACTGCCCAGAACAGAACCTCAAAAGACAGAATTCCAGTTTTTGCAATTTGGCTTCCAATGGTTTCATTTTCATATCAAACATCATTCTCACACAAAATTTCACAAGGAATCCATTGGAAATACCAAATCAACCAAATTCACATTATATTGACATGTTTCACAATGAATTGTAACATGTCACACAATTCACAATACCAACTCTACATTACAATCTCTTTCCATTTCAAATTCAAAACCAATTTCAATGATCAAATACCACAACATGGCACCATTTCCAACATAAAACACATGACAATTCATGCATTTCACAATTCCACCAAAATCAGGGCAAAAAACAAAGTTCACAATACTCATCCACAAATCACAAAACTTAGGTCAAAATGCTTCAAATACTCACCTCTTCCTCTTTCCTAAACCAATTCTTTGATTCTTCATCTTTCCAAATTTCCTCAAGCCATCAAACACCTCCAATCAAGAATCTAAAACCATAGAGATGAAGCTCTCATCACTATGAACAACATTATAGAAGGGTGTTTTAGCAATAGAGGACAAGAAACAAGGCAAATCTTACCTTTTTCTTTTCTCTTTCCACCTTGAAGCATGGCGCCATGGAGTTGAGAGAGAGAGGGAGTGAAGATGAAGATGATGATCAGTTTTTGGGGCCTCAAAAAACGTCCAAATAGAGAGGAGAGAAAATGAGTTGAATATTTGACCAAAATCCAAGGGCTCACAAAGTGCCAAGTGTCACACCCTTATCACATCTCTCATGAGTTCACATAGGCACACACACACATGATTCCACCTCTTGATCTTTTGCACAAATCAATCCTGACCATTGATCTTGAAGTTACCAATGAGTTTCCTCTTTGGTAACCGATCAATTGGTCGATAACTTTACCGTTTAGCCCCTGATTTCGGTAATTCTCATTGAATCACCACCAAACACTTCATATCGTTTCATTTAGCCACAATATTCGCCTTCCCTCTATTTTAAGTCAATTTAGATGTTAATCCATAATTGAACTTAAATACAGGGTTCCGGCGTTGCTCACAACGCATACGAATCACATCGGGTGCCAACTCACACCATAATCTTCAAAAGAGTTTATTTATCACTAATCACTTCCGCTTTTGGAGTCATTATCTCTTAATCACAATTTGGAATCTTGCTAAACCAGGGCTTAGCAATCCACTAATCTCAGACTTATTCTCTAGCCTCAAGTCTCAAAATTTGGGGTATTACAGCAACAGTCATACAACCACCTAGCCACTGACATATTTCCTCTATGTACAACTTCTTTATCTACAAATGCCCTTCTCATTCCTGGCTGCGGACCTGGAGTTGTTCTTGAGGCAAAGAAGTTATTTGTAGCTGCAAGTGCCTTTCTTTTCAAACCTTCAGATGATCTTGAATAAGGATTTTAAACACTTTTTTGAGATGGATTAGAAGTTTGGGTATGTGAAAGAGGGACTTCTTGCAAATTTGAGCATCTCCTTCAAATATAGGGCCATATGGATTGTCCTCCTCAAATTGATATTATTTCTTTGTCTTCAATTTCTTTCAAATTTTCTTCCAACCAAAAGCGAACATCTCCCATAACCTTTTTACAACTTATGATGTCCCATTTTTCCTAATAAGATATTGTTTCATTCTATGTATTCCTCCTCCAATAAATTCCTCTCCACAATAAATACATTTCAAGAGAGGTTTTCCACCTGGGTTTTTGTTTGGCACTTGAACACAATTCTCCCATGTTGGATTGGCCTTTTATCTAACAGATTGGGTGGATGAAGCAATAATAAGTAGATACTTGTTCTGCTTAGGATGACATTTTCTAGTTCGTACAATATAAAAACAGATGATACTATGAGGAATTGAGGAGAATATGAAGAAAACTTACATGAGCAATAATCAAACAAATCCTGAAAGTCATAATCAACTTCTGCAAACCATTAATAATATGCATAAGCCCACTACTGATGACAACTATTGAGTTAGTTCATGTCAAAAAAAAATATTTACTCATAATCCCTACACTTTCCTAATTTGGTTGTCATACTTTTATGGAATGAGAAAGCTATTGATCTTTGGCAGTTGCTATTGTCCTTGCATTGAATGTTGGTTACAATTTTTATGGATGAAAATTTCAAGTGAAAGCTAAAACAACACTTTGTCTCTCATCCTAATTAATTTCAATATCCATTTCTTTTTCTTTCTTTGCACACCAAAGGCTCTAACTAGGCCCTTGTAATCTAATCCCATCATTCAAATAACCCCATTAATTAATTAACATAATAAATATTTTATATAGCACTTGGATTCAAAAAAACAAAAACAAAGAGAAAGACTAAATAAAAATATTAAAAGCTTATCTCAAAAATTGCAAAAGCTAATTTTTAACTATAAACATAGGGCAGCTCAAAACAATTTATCATAAGGAAATATAGAATAACAAGAATATTTAAATAGGTTTGATTCTTTTTCGGATCATAAAAACCCACTCTCCGAAGATCTTTCCCCTCTCGTCGGGATGTTAATCATAAATTTTTAAAAAAATTGAATATTACAAAATGATGTAAACACAAACCTATAATCAATGACACTGCCTTAAAGTTAAGCTCTACTTTGATTATATGTAATAAGACACAAGTTGGTTCACTTTATTATTTGTCCATGTGTAACTTCTTAAGTTGAACCTTACACAGTTACAACTTACACCTATAGACAAACTTGACTGTAGTAGAGCACATATTAGACAAGCAGCAGCAAAGATAAGTTTCCCTACAGATTTGGCAATTCTAATTTCTAAACCAATCAAGCAGCTGAAGATATACAAAAGTAGTCCATCCACTACAAAAAAATGGTATTCTGTAGCGGTGCAATTGTAGCGGTTATATAAAACTGCTACAAATTACAGTATTTATAGCGATTTTAACCAAAACTGCTACAAAATTATAGCAGCAAGCGATGTGGCAAGTGGCGCGACAGATTAGCAGTGTTTTTTGTAGCGGTTTGGTAGCCAAAATTGCTAGAAATTTGGCGCGAAATTCCCGCCAAAACTTGTAGCGGTTAATTTGTAGCAGTTAATACACAGAAACCGCTACAATAAACAGTGTAGCGGTTATTTGTAGCGGTTACAGCAACCAAACCGCTACAAAATACCAAACGTCAGCTATTTGTAGCGGTTATAGGGATATAACCGCTACAAATTTCAGGAGTCTCCACTTTTGTAGTGGTTTTGGGTAATAACCGCTACAGAATTTCAAAGGTTTTTGTAATTTGTAGCGGTTATTGTAGAACCGCTACAAATTTAAGGCAATGTGGGTGATTTGTAGCGGTTATGGTAGCGGTTATTGGAATAATCGCTACTAATATCTGGCCTATTTAAGCCACCGCCTCCCTCATTGCTCTATTTGCTCATTTTATTTCCTGGGGTTTCTCTGAGTGGTTTCTTCAAGATTTGAGCGTTCAGACGTCTGTGTAGGAGTTTTTGCTACAGTATTTCTCAGTATTTACACCTGAGGTACGTATATAACACGTATTTTATTTGTATTTGTATTTGTATTAGATTTTTGCAAAATAATGTGACTAAATTTTTTTTTAATTTTTACAATTGATATGGCTTCAGGATAGGATAAGGGGAAGGCCCCTGAGGTCCCTAGACCGATTTTACGGGGTGGCAGCAACCGAGCAGGGGGTAGAGGGAAGGGGCAGCACGGAGGCAGGGTGACCGCGGCATCTCAGCCCATCCCTCCACATGAGTCGGCCCTACCATAGGCACCGTAGACGATCCCATAGGAGACGACCGCACCAGAGGTGCCTGAGGTTGGGGGGCCAGATATTAGCGTCGAGGACTTCCTCGACGAGGAGGAGTTCGAGATCCCGATTGGGCTCAGGGAGATGGAGTAGTTCCTCGATGAGGAGGACGCTCGGGAGCACAACAACCCACGAGGGTCGTCTTCGCGGTCTACTGGGTTTGAGGTGCAGGTCCAAGGTAAATTAATTTAGTAAATTATTTATTTAAATTTGAAATGTTAACTTTAAATTACAATTTATCTAACGTGCGGTAAACTGTGCAGATGAGTAGGGAAACGTTTCGACGAGGAGGCTAGACGTGGCCGGGGTGAACAACATGGACCGGACCCTATGAGTTATAGTGTCGTTGAATGAGGGCACTGACCAGCCCATCCACAATGGGGGTCACCTGCTCAACCGCTTCCTGAACGACCTGGGCGCGAATTGGATACGGTTCCCCCTTTACTTCAAGACGTGGAGGCACGTTCCGAGGGGGCCGAAGGACCAGGCTTGGGAGGAGGTGGTTCAGGTAATTAAAATTATTTAATTAATATTGTTTGTAATTAATTCTATTTAATTAATATTTTTTAAATTATGTTTTTTGTAATTATTGATATTTAAATATATTTTTTTCAGCTGCGGTTTGTCGTCCGAGCCAACCGGAAGAGGTACGCCCTTGTGAAGATGGGTGACGCCTGGAGGAACAGGAGGAACCGTCTCTTCCGCATAGTGGATAAGGATGGGACGATGCCTCTGGAGCAGTTGATTGAGAGCGTCCCAGACGGCGTGCCACCGAACGACTGGGCGGGTTTCGTCCAGTTCAGGAGGAGCCCTAAGGGACAGGTAATGTATTTATTAGATTTTTTATATTTAATTTTGTAATTGTTAATTATTAAATTATAATTTCAATTTAATTGTATTTAATTTGAAATTTTTAAATTTTAAATATTTTTTATTGTTTTAATATTGTTTTTTTTCCAGGAGATTTCTCAGAGGAACACCAGGATCTGTGCGCAGCAGACGATCCACCACACAGCAGGATCGAAGACCTTTGCTGTGACCTATAGCGAGCTGGTAACTTTTTAAAATATCACTGACTTTTAACTGATTATTTCATAATACTAATTATTGTTTTGTAATTGTTTCAGGAGACGAAGGCACAGCAGGAGAACCGTCAGACGGACTATGGGGAGCTATACGCCATCACACACAGACACCGTGACGGGACTGCAACCTCTTAGCAGGCAGAGGCGGCCATTGTAAGTAATTTTATTATTATAATTTTTATAAAACCAAGTTAATAATGAAAAATGTTAATTAATAATTGTTTCATAAAATAGCAGGAGCAGATTCAGCAGTCGCAAGCTGAGTTACGATAGACCCAGCCTGAGGAGTCACAGGGGTTAGTGGACCCGACGACTCCTTTGAAGGCGGATCTGGCTCAGGCTGAGCACCCCAGATGCGTGCGGGGGTTAAGGACAGGCGCCAGACCTAGCATGGTCTACGGCAGAAGCGCCGCCTCTGAGGCTGGCAGTTATAGAGGGGTCAGACGTCCGAGGGACGAGTCTATTGACCAGCTGCGGTCAGATTTGGAGCAGAAGATGGCACAGCAGCAGTAGCAGATGGCACAGTTGTAGGAGCAGCAGGAGCAGCAGATGCAGCTGCAGCATATGTAGTAGATGCAGCTGCATGCTGATTTGATCTACGCTCAACAGACGCGGTGGCGTGAAATCACGAACAACATGCTCGAGCGGTCATGGAGTCGCCTGTTCCCGGACAAGCAGCATCCACAGGTTCCCCCTGTCCCTCACTACGTCGTCCCGAGTATTACTCCTCCTCCTCCTCATCCTGCTCCTGCTGATGATGATGGTACGGTTCACTCTGAGCAGCGGCCCGATCCAGCAGCACCTGAGGGAGCCCCACTTGAGGGAGCACCAGATGATCAACCCCCAGCTACTTAGTTTAGGACATCTTTTTTTGTTGTTGAAACATTTGTAAATATATATATATATATATATATATGAGTTTGTATTTCAGAACTTAAATTCTTATTGTGTTTAATATAGTTATATTTATATTATTAGATCGCGTTGTTGAATTTATGAATTAATTGCAACAAATGTTCTAAATTAAAAAATTTAATTTATGAATTAAAAAATTTAATTTATGAATTAATTGCAACCAAGTTAATATTTATATTCTTATTGAATTTATGAATTAATTGCAGCAAATTTATATTTTTTATATGTCTAAATAAAAAAAATGAAGCATATATATATTTGTAGCGGTTTTAAATAAAAACCGCTACAAATATATATATATATATATATATATGTAGCGGTTTTAAGTTACAACCGCTACAAATATATATATATTTGTAGCGGTTCTAAAATAAAAACCGCTACAACAAATGTATATAGTTGTAGCGGTTTTTCTTGTAACTTAAAACTGCTACAACTATATACATTTGTTGTAGCAGTTCTACAATAGAAACCGCTACAAATACTCATAATTTGAATTTTGAAATTTGTCACCTTTATCCACATTTGTAGCGGTTATGTTATGTATAACCGCTACAAATAAAAAATTGTTTTTAAATTTGCTATCCAACGGCTTTAATGTTAATAGCTGTTTTATACACATAACCGCTACAAATACTCAATGTGTAAATTTTGAATTTCCCACCAATATGTAACGGCTTGAACATTGGTAGCGGTTTTATGTATATAACCGCTACTATTATTTTATAACTATAGCGGTTAGTGTAGCGGTTTTAGAATCGCTACAAAATTATAAACGTTGGAATTTCAGAATATGTGGTTCTTGGCATTCGTCATTCTCTTCTGACTCATCTTCTTCTCTATACTTTTTTCTCTCTTACTAGTAGCTATGGATAAATCATGGATCAGGTTGCTGCGCAATTCTCCTGAATATTTGTACGGATTAAACAGTTTCTTGGATTTCGTATTCACTCACGCCAGCTGTAACGGCAAAATCGTCTGTCCATGTCGGAAATGCAAGTTCAAGAAGTGGCATGCACGAAATGTTGTGAAGGAACATTTGCTTGTGAAGCCTTTCCCTGAGGACTATACGTTCTGGGCAGTTCATGGTGAGAAGGCTGGCATTAGATATGACAATGCTCTCCCTCGAAGTTCTCAAGTAGGCGTTCAAGTAGATGAAGATTATCCTGTGAATGATGCTGTGCGTGATGCGTTTGGATTTCAAGGCGACAACTTCAATAAAGAAGTGCCCGGCTCTGAGCCAGTTTTTATGGGGAATGAAGCAGCTCGAGATTTTTTCAACTTGATGGATGAAGCAGATCGTCCTTTATATCAAGGTTGTCGCAAATATTCTAAATTATCTTTCTTGATCAAATTGTATCATATCAAGTGCTTGTGTGGGATCACAGATAAGGAAATGTCGATGTTGCTCGACTTATTACAAGATGCATTCCCCGACGCTGAGATTCCCACAACGTTCTACGAGGCCAAGAAGATTATCAACAGGTTGGGGTTGAATTATCAAAAGATTGATGCATGCCCAAATGATTGTATGCTGTATTGGGGAGATGATTCCAGCAGGGAGACTTGTAAGAGATGTCACACATTGAGGTACAAGACAATTCGGAAGGGGAAAAAGCAGAAGAAGAAACCTGTAAAGATTCTCAGGTACTTCCCTTTGAAACCTCGTCTACAAAGATTATTTATGTAGTCTAAAACTGTGGAGCACATGAGGTGGCATGCCGTTGATAAAAACGAAGACGGTAAATTAAGACATCCGCGAGATGCAGCTACTTGTAAAACGTTTGACAACGACTTTCTAGATTTTGCGACTGACCTCAGAAATGTTCGGCTTGCGTTGGCGACCGACGGTTTCAATTCTTTCGGGAATCTTAGCACAAGTTACAGTATTTGGCCGGTAGTCTTAGTTCCCTACAACTTACCCCCTGGATGTGTATGAAACAAAGCTCTTTCATTATATCTATGATCATTCCAGGCAAAAAGGCACCGGGCAATGACATCGATGTGTATCTCCAACTGCTTATTGCAGAATTGCTTGACCTGTGGAATATCGGCTTGGAGACGTACGACGCTTACGGCAAGACTTTGTTCAACATGCGTGCAGCCTTGATGTGGACGATTAGTGACTTTCCTGGCCTTGGCACATTATCTGGTTGGAATGTGCATACTAGGTCAGTGTGTCCAGCTTGCAATTTTGACTCTGACGCAGTGCGCCTTCCCTACAGCCGAAAGTGGTGCTTTATGGGGCATCGGAGGTTTCTCGATGGAAGGCATAATTTCATATTGTAACGGAATCGCTTCAATAGGAAACCAAAAAAAAGAGGACCACCTCAAACTTTGTTCGGTACAGATATCTTACAGCAGCTTGAGCATGTTGACTTCGAGTTTGGAAAAAGCGACGATTCAGCACAAACTCGCCAAAAGACGCGTAGGACTTCGGCGCCTTAGCAGTGGAAGAAGATAAGTATTTTATTCACTCTTCCATATTGGAGATCTAATTTACTTCGCCACAGTCTTGATGTAATGCACATTGAAAAGAATGTTTGCGACAATGTGCTGTATACGCTGCTTAATGAACCCTGCAAGACAAAAGATCACCTTCAAGCGAGGAAAGATTTAAGCGACATGGGAGTTCATAAAGACGCTTGGCCAGATGAGCATGACAGATTTCAACCGGCAAAGTTTACCCTCACAAAACCGAACAAGGAAGTCTTCCTCACGACGTTGAAGAAATTAAAAGTTCCTGATGGGTATTTAAGTAACATTTCTCGATGTGTTGACTTGCATGCTCGAAAGGTTGCTGGCCAGAAGAGTCATGACTCATATCTTCTTATGCAGCAGTTACTCCCTCTGGCTATACAGAATACACTTCTTCCCGATGTTTTCATCATTTTGGTGGAACTTTGTTCTTTCTTTCGGAAGTTGTGTTCTAAGGTTTTGATCGTTGAGGAGCTCGATCAGCTGCAGTCGAAAATCATTCTTACGCTTTGCCATTTGGAGATGATCTTTCCTCCATCCTTTTTTACTATGATGGTTCACCTCACAGTCCACCTTGTTCATGAAACAAAGCTCGCTGGACCAGTACAATATCGTTGGATGTATCCGATTGAGAGGTACTCATTTTAAATATGTGCTTTAATTTATTCTTCGTATTTAATGTTTGCTAGTCATCCTTTTCAGCATTTTATATCAATTTTCTCTTCTATACTTCGTAGGTCCCTTGGGAAATTAAAATCTTAGTGAGGAATAAGGCGTGGCCAGAAGGTTCTATAGCTGAAGGCTATATAGGAGATGAGGTGCTATATTTTTGCTCAAGGTACTTTGATGATCTTGAGACGGCTTTCAATCGCCCACCTTGTGTTGACGATTGTCCTGAACCTGCGCTGACATCAGGAGAATTTATCCCTCGTGTTGGTAAACCAGTTGGAGCAACTGAGAACTTCAAACTAACGGCAACTGAGAAGTTGCAAGCACATAGACATGTCTTGATTAATTGCACTCAAGTTGAACCTTTCATTCGGTAAGAATTGTACACTCACATGTTATTCGATCTATATCTTTCGTAACATTTCTCACTTTCATTTCACTAACGCCTTTCCATTATTAATTGCAGGGAATTCAGAAGTCATGTTAAGCGTCAACTCAGGATCCGTACACAGACATTCTCGGAAGTTGATAGGAGGGTCCACAGATAATTCCCGAGCTGGTTTGCGTGCAGAATACTAAATGACCACAACCCACACTCACCAGATTTCAGAGCTCTCGCGATCAGCCCTCTTAATCATGCAAAACGGTTTAGAGCATACAATGTCAATGGTTTTAAGTTTTGCATGGTTTCACGGGATCAAGGATTGCAAACACAGAATTCGGGTGTTTATGGCACATTTGGGACAAGGAGTTATGCGAGCAGCAGTGACGCCAACATGCAGTTCGGAGGCGTCCCTTACTATGGCAAGCTTCTTGATGTGGTTGAACTTAATTATCAAGGTCGTTTCACTGTGATGTTATTCAAGTGTTTGTGGGCAAATACCACTACTCTCGGGGACTGACAACTGACAACTTAGGGATCACATCAGTCAATTCTCACGGCCGATTCATACTAGTATTTCTCAAGATGATGAGCCATATATTCTAGCTTCAGAGGCACATCAGGTTTATTATGTCGAGGACGAGAGGTACAGGGATTGGCACATGGTCGTTCATTTAAAGCCAAGAGACCTTTACGACATGGGTGAAGGCAATAACATTGCCTACGAGAGTGAGCCATTTCAACCAGCTAATTTTGAAAACTACTTCCCTGAAGGCGATGACAATTTACCTCTACTGTGGTGAGTTTTTTTAAGTCCACATCATTTGAATTAAATTTTTTAAATTTAATAATACATCCATAACAATAATTTTTCTACAAAATTTCTGTAGGGATGGCGACGATGAGTGATCAATTCAAATTATACTTTTGTCTTTTAAAAAAATGCAAAAAATTTTTTAAAATAAAATGTAAAAAAAATAAAATAATATTTGTAGCGGTTATTTAACCGCTACAAATATAACATTAACCGCTACTAAATGAATAACCGCTACAAATAGTACGTGGATCACTATAAATATTAAACCGCTACAAAAATATAAATAACTGCTACTAACTAATAACCGCTACAAAATGGATACATTAACCGCTACAAATAGTACGTAGATCCCTATAAATACCCTTACTACAACTCATTTCAAACACTCCCCAATTTCTTTTCACCTTACCTTTCTTTCATTTTCTCTCATTTACAACTTCTTTCGTATGTGTAGAGGAGCTGAATAATACGATCAAATATGGTAACAAGATTTTTAATTTTTTTTACAATACTTCTTTCCTTTCTATAAAATTTATTCTAACCATTTTTTTTTCCACATATTTCAGAGCTGTATCTCATTTTCATCTATTTTTCATACACAATTACATTATATTAGACAACATAATAATTCCTTATTACCTACCTATCCTTAATAATATTATTAATATAAATTTTATACTACTCCAATTAAATTACATTTTTCCTTTTAATTTATTAATAAGTTAAACTATTGAATAATAAGCTAATTAAAATAGATAAAATAATAACAAAATAAAATATTTAATTTAATATTAAAAAAACAGAAACAAATGATCAAATATTTTTTAAAATTTTTTTTAAATATTTGTAGCGGTTATTAAACTGCTACTAAATAACGCACGTTTTTAAAACTCAAATTTAATTTTTTGGCGCTAATTTTGAATTTCATGAAATTAGTAGCGGTTTTGATAACCGCTACAAATTTCATGAAATTCAAAATTAGTAGCGGTTTGTTAACCGCTACAAAATAAAAAAATGTCATTTTTTTTTCACCTCAAAATTTCAATTTTTTATATTTGTAGCGGTTATATAACCGCTACAAATATTTCTGAAAAAAATTTCATTCATAAGGGTGTTGTAGCGGTTGGATTAAATTGCTACAAAAGATGTAGCGGTTATTTTTGATTGAGTAGCGGTTTTATATAACCGCTACAAAACTGCTTGCAACATACGATTTAGTAGCGATTACCAGAACCGCTACTAATGTTGTTTGTAGCGGTTTAAACCGCTACTAATACCCATTTTTAACCGCTACTAAATCACGTTTTTTTTGTAGTGATCTATCATATGCATCGAAAGGCACTATAAGATTTCTTTTTTTTCTTGGTCTCGTTCATTTTTAATTCAGACGAGCTCTTGAGCCTAATTACATGAGCATTATAGTACCAAGAAAAATGACCAAATCCAGTGTATCTTAGGAATAAATATCAACCATATCAGTATAAGTGTATAACTACAACAAGCTCAGTTCAAACCGCCACAGGGGAATACAAACAAAGACTTACCAGACTATCTAGCACAGGCCACACTGCCACAGGGGAATATTTGACAGAATACCTCAGTCCAAAAATTGATCCACTTTGGCTGAACGAGGAGATGCTGAGACGCATTGAACAAGAGGAGAAGCCGACCGCTGAGACTGATGAGACTGAGGAGGACTGAGACCTGATTTGATGCCGAGATTCAGAAAAGAAGGAGCCGACTTGGAGGTTGGAGGTGGAGGGATCATCGAGTCTGATGATTTGAAGCCAAGACCAAGAAAATGAATCACAGGACCACACACAATAGATGACAACGGTGAAGACGAGGGAAGACGGTGGCCACAGACAGCGGCCGGTTTGGCTGTACACGATGGAAGAAGCTTGGAGGTGTGACAGAACTTGGCTGAAAGGGTTAGGGGATTTACCGATTCTGACCTTTTTATATGCCTTAATTTAAAAAAATTTTAGCCCAATTTTTTTTTAAGTAGCCATCTTTTGACTTGGGCAGTTTTTGTAAACCTTATCGAGGTTCTAGCCTAAATGCGGCTGGTGGCCCAAAAGTGAGTTAAAAGCAGTCCAAAACGGCTCCAGGAAAAAAATGGCTTAATGGGCACACCCGGGCTATTGCTGAGACCAGGGGATGGTCTGGCCGGTCTGACCATCCGGCCCGATTTGGTTCTTAAAAGCATGATTAAGACATTTGGCTCAACTGGGCTTAGTAGTTTACTTAATTCAGACTAATGTTTTATATTCTAAGCTCATAATTTAGGATGTTACAATATATTTTTTTCTAAAACATCATAATCATTTTCCATATTTCCCTCCATTTCTCTCTTATTAATCAATGTTGAGGAAGCATCAATTGGATAAATTAGGAAAAGATTGAAAACTATGGGAAACAAGTTTTACATTTAGGATCAAGATCAACTCCCTAATTAGGTTTTATATTAAGGACCAGACGAATACAACTACAACTCTTTTGTTTCTTCTTTAGTTTGATTTATAAACTGCTATACCGCTCTATACCTTAGCAGATGTGAAGTTTGAAACACTTTTCACAATTGGCAAACAAAAGCACAAAAAGCCTAGATGATGTTCGGCCTTTCAAAACTAGGGCAAGATGATGATGGTGGCAGTATATAACCTCATATTTTAGACACTTTTCAGAACCCGGAAAAGGGTCATGCAATGAATACTACGTAAGAGTGGGCATTTGCCTCTCCTTCTTTCATGGCTCATGTAACATTACTCATTTGGTCCTTAATATAAGACAAATTTACCTAATTTAATTAGATTAAGAAAGTTAGTTGAGTTAGTTAATGTGATATATATTTTCTTAAACACCCTAGACATCTTCCTTAATTCCCTCATTTTTTCTCCTCTTTGATTATTGTTGCGGAAGTTTTAATAGAGGTAAATTAGGAAAATATTAATAAATATGTAGATTATATGTCTTATATTTAGGACTAAGATTAACTGTCCAAATACATCATATATTAAGGACCAGATGAGTATTATATTCTCATTTATTTTTTATTTTACTTTTCTCCGATTAGTCTCTGTTTTAGGGATTAAAAATAGAGGCAAACAGAGTAAGATGATAGTAGTACTAAATGTACTAGCTAGCTAGTGGGTATTAGACAAAGCTTTTGAAATTCCATAGGTATATTGTTCAGCTCATGCTTGGTAATCTAAAATCAAAATCCACAATTTTTGTTTTATATTCCGCATCATCAGTTTAAAAAACATAAAGATATAAACGCCAATATTTCCAATAATGGGCTATTTTAACGATTGTGTATCAGTTCCCAAACTCATTTTACATTACATTTGATTGCTCAGCACCATCAAGCAGTAAGAAGAGTAGAGCTTTGAAGAATCTGGGTCCAATTCTCTCTTATACTCTGTTCTTCGTTTCCAGCAATTGATGGAAGTTATTATTTTGTCCTACACAGACGTATTGTGAATCTAATATGTGTGGCTTGACAAATTGACAACTATTTTAACAATTCTACAAAATCCCGAATGGCAAATCGCATGAAAGCTCTCTTGTAAAATGAGAGTTAGCTTGTTTGGGTCAGTTGATAGTTGCCTCCTTTTCTCACTTTCACAGTGGTTTTTTTTTTTATATTTTTTTATCATCATATTCTACATAAAATATCAAAAGATATCAAAATATCACTTATTTTTAATATATTGTATTTATACCCCAAAACTGTTGTATAGTTGTTTTAACTTATATAATTTTTCATTAAAAATTTGTAAAAAAAAATTATGCCTGTAAAATATTAAAATATCACTCCTTATAAAATCTAATGAAAAGTAGCAAAAAAAAAAAAAATTTAGAAAGTGTAGAGGCAACAGGAGAGCAAAGGAGGGACATCTGACACCTTTTGCCTAGAGTTAGCAAGTTTGTTCTACTTGTAACTTATTACTCTGTGCCCAATATAAGTCATTCATAGGAAAAGGGTTTGGTTCAAAATATATGTCACTCGTAGGGTAGTCAATGATGTTTTATCAATTTCACCCCTATTTAATTTATATTAGAAAGAGAGAAAGATGAGAGAGAATTGTGAAAATCATTTGTAAAGTTTAAAGAGACAACAAATTTAATAAGGGCAAATGTAGAAAATTTTATCTATTTCATATATAACTTATATTTAGACAAAGAATGATAAGATGTTATTGCTTGTCCTTATATTTTATTTCTTAAAAATGGAACCAATTCTACAAAGCCTCTAAAATAAATGCCATTGTGCAATGAAACGTGATTAAACTATTGATTTCATTGTAATTAACACCATGTATAGGACGAGAGATAAAAAAAATCCCGTCTTCACTTAACTAACAACTGCCTAATAATCATTGGATAGCCAATGATACAAGAATGTCCATACAAGCTTACCCATTAGAAAAACCCTCTTTCTCTTATAGCACGAATGAAAAGTTTGGTGCCGTTTATTTGTCTTACAATATAGAAAATGTAACACCTTATTTCTATAATTGATCTAATGAGTTTTAGGCGGTGAATTTGAACAATGGAGTGATATTCATTTATAAAATTCTTTCAATTTCCAACCTCAGGACAAGATTCTACTCCTGTAGTAAAGTGGGTTTTCCAAAAACTTTCAAAATCTTGCGGAAGTGTCATTCAGTAGTTTGCAACTTCATTACTACTCATTGATTCTTATCATTATTTAATTCAATCAGAGTGATTCGATGCTCATTTATTTAGCCAGATTATTCCTCTGCCCATTCTTAGTTCATTCATTTGTATATTTATAAAGACAGTGTAGCTACATGATAAGTAAAATATTTGCATATTTATTTTCCCTTATATGATGATTTTATGGATGATATTTGAGTTTAATATAATATATTTGGGTGTGAAATAAATAGTATTTAAAAAAATAAATAATAAATAAAAATATGAAAAAAGGTTAGTATTGTAGCGTCGGTCACTATTCATGATGGAATCACTGTAGCAGACAAAAGTGACTATAGTGGATGGAATCATTGTAGCGGGCGGCAAAACACTCTAGCAATCACGTAAAAACGCGTAAATATGCCGACAGGATGCTATTCACTACTGTAGCATTGTGGAAAAAATTGACAAAACACTGTAGCATTAAGGAAAATCGAAGCATCAATCACAGATTCAGAAGGCGTGGAGATATTTCTCTGATTTGGAGATACTTCTCTAATAGGGAGAGATATTTTCTCTGACAGTTCTAAATAAATTGTGTTATTTTCTAGATTAAATTTTATGCATTGTATTACTTGTTGCATGCCTCCTACATGGAAGGTTTAGGATTGTATTACTTTTTGTATGCCACCTACATGGAAGGTTTTACCTCCTAAAAGGATGGTTAGATTTGTCCATTTTTCATGCATCTTTTTATTATATATTTATGTTTGAGAATTTAATATTCAAGTTTATGCAGTATTTATGAGGATTTCATTCTAGTTTTATATAATGTCAATTTATTTTGATTTTGTTTTTAATTTTATCATGACCTAAATTTTCATTTTCCTAGGGTGAAGACGTAACTTACTAATGATGGATTGAATCTTAACTTATTAAATCTAGTTTCAATTTCTCCTTCATGATTGAGTTTTAATTATTATTCTTAATACTTTTGATTGACTGGCCATCTTTTAAATGATTTCAATATGCATGTTGAGACCAGAAGGAGATGCATGTGTGTAGATCCTATAATTAAAATCATGACTTGCATATGAAATAAGAATATATTCATGAGTTGTGTAGTCTTACTGAGTTCCATAAATTTTAATGCATAATTGATTGCTCAAATTCATATAGGAATATATTGGATTAGCAATTAATTATAGAATTGCATGACCTTGGAAGAGGCTAGTAATTAAATTAGGGAAACTCGACTATCAATCATGTGGAATAAATTGGACTAGAATAGATAAGTGATTCAATCCGAAATTTATTAAGTGAAATATAATCCCTAGGGCTTTTTCTCATATTTGCTTTCATATCATCTGCACTCAAATTTAATTATTTTTCTTTTATTTGTACTCTCAATCACCAACGAATTGATCGACTAAATAGAATTAAAATTACCCATTTTGGTACTTAGTGATCAATTCTCATGGGAATGATATTCTACTCACTTCTATATTACTTGATTACGACAATGTACACTTGTACTATTTAATTGATCATCTACACTCGTAACAAGTTTTTGGCACTGTTGCCGGGAATTGTTGTCATTAATATCAATACCAAGTAATTTTAATACTAATTTAGTCTTCATGTAAAAATTTAAAAAAAAAAAAGAATTATTCACAGCATTCATTTGGTTTAATTAGTGATAACTTGTCATATCTTGGTTATTTTTCTGGAATGCATGTGGATGGAATGAGACATGAAAATATAAATGATGGTTGGATTGAACATTCTTCTCCTTATAATTGTTTTTCTTGTGCTTATTGTGGAGAGTGTCATTCTTATAAGCATTGTCTATATAGCAATACCAGTCATTATATGAAAGATGATTTCAATATGAGCCAAACTTGTTTTGATCATTCCTTTTATCCTGGTGGAATTTTAAAGCAACAAGAGTCTTTGGATCCATATGTCAGGTATTGTCCTAATTCTCCTTTCTAATCTTATCCATATATTGAAGAACAAACTCTTGAGTATAAGGAAAATTCTGATTTAGGAGGATTATGTAAGGAGTTTGCAGAATCAATACAGAGATTTAGTAGAGAGAAAAAGAAAATTGCCACTAGAGTAGAGTCAAGTGTCCAAAATATTGAAATATATGTGAGTCAAATTGTTTCGTCACTTGAAACTCTAAGTCAAGATAATTCTTTGAGCATGATGACAACATCTTTTGTTGATGATGAATTTTGTGAGGAAGTTGAGGAAGTGGAATTGAATGAAACCTTAGCTCTGGTGGAAAGTGATAAGGAACTTGAAATCACTTTTGGAGAAAATAGTGGGTGTAGTCTAGAAGAGGTTCTGGTTGTGGAACCTAATTCCTGTCATTTTCTCTGATATAGAGATACTTCTCTGATAGGGAGAGATATTTTTTCTGAGAGTTCTAAATAAATTGTGTTATTTCGTAGATTAAATTTTATGTATTATATTACTTGTTGCATGCCTCCTATATGGAAGGTTTAGGATTGTATTACTTTTTGCATGCCACATACATAGAAGGTTTTACCTCCTAAAGGTACGGCTAGATTTGTCCATTTTTCACGCATCTTTTGTTGTATATTTATGTTTGAGAATTTAATATTCAAGTTTATGCAGTATTTATAAGGATTTCATTCTAGTTTTATATAATGTCAATTTATTTTGGTTTTGTTTTTAATTTTATCATGACCTAAATTTTCATTTTCCTAGGGTGATGACGTAACTTACTAATGACGGATTGAATCTTAACTTATTAAATCTAGTTTTAATTTCTCCTCTAAGATTGAGTTTTAATTATTATTCTTAATGCTTTTTATTGACTGGCCATCTTTTAAATGATTTCAATATGCATGTTAAGACCAGAAGGAGATGTATGTGTGTAGATCCTATAATTAAAATCATGACTTGCATATGAAATAGGAATATATTCATATGAGTTGTGTAGTCTTACTAAGTTCCATAAATTTTAATGCATAATTGATTGCTTAAATTCATATAGGAATATATTGGATTAACAATTAATTATAGAATTGTTTGACCTTAGAAGAGGCTAGTAATTGAATGATGGAAACTTGACTATCAATCATGTGGAATAAATTGGGCTAGAATAGATAAGTGATTCAATCCAAAATTTGTTAAATGAAATCTAATCCCTAGGGCTTTTTCTCATATTTGCTTTCATATCATATGCACTCATTTAATTATTTTTCTTTTATTTGTACTCTCAATCTCCAACGAATCGATTGACTAAATAGAATTAAAATTACCCATTTTGGTACTTAGTGATCAATCCTCATGGGAACGATACTCTACTCACTTCTATATTACTTGATTACGACAGTGTACACTTACACTATTTAATTGATCATCTACACTCGTAACACTACACAGGGCTACCAAAGTGTCTAATATAATACACAACAGATCAATCATCACTTCTCTACCATAGTTCCCTCTTGCGCAACTCCATGCAGTATGGTTGGTTGGGGGAAGGTGAGATTCAGGGCAAATATCAGTAGTAAACAATGCAAACTATGCATGCAAGATAATGTTTAGTGTATGACATGCTTGCTTATATAAATTTATGCCAACATAATGACATATGCATGCTTAATGCTTTATAATACACTCATGGCCATAGCATAAGTACAAACATAGCTTCAATCATTCACATAAGTTCCATACAATTCATTAAAGCAATAACACATATCATTCACACAAGCATAAGCATATCAAATACACATAAGTCAAAAAAGTTTAACTACCTCTTATTTTCGTGTCCTTCTTATCTTCCAACCACTGAAGCTTCTTGGAAATTCTTACATTCTTTTCTTTCTTGACTTCTCATAGCCCTAGATATATAATCATATCATGAAGGTCGTTATGGTCATTTTACCATGTCAACCAATGAGTTAAAGTGGTCAAATTATCCTAAGGGACTAATTTCTACCCTTAGAGTTCAAGGTAACTACATTATGCCATTACCTTTTTCCACTTTCGCACCTATATCCAATTCTACCAGAAATTTCAGCAATCTTTGAAAATTTATAACTAATTGTATAGATATTCAGTTGTGATGATTCCAAAGGCTATGTGACCCCTAATCAATCTAATTTCAGGGAAAAATATAGCCATTACACTTTTGGATTCATATTAATACAGTATCTCACTTAATTGATCACTGCCTCCAAAATTCACCAGCTTTTGAGACCAAATTTTGAAGATTCATAATTAATTCTACAAAAATTCAAATGTGTTGGTTACAGGTTCTATAAAAAGCTCTTTAAGTCCTCTTTTATTGAAAAATATCACAGAGCATTGATTACAATCACACAGTTTTCAGAAATTTTTCAAACATAGACTGCCACAGATTTCATTCCAGCATCAAGGTCAAACTTTGAAAAATCATAAATTTCAATCTACTAGTCCAAATGGCTCATATTACCTATCAAGTTAAATCCCATGATGTCTACTTTAATCTTGTAAAATTTCATAGCATTTGGACTAAGTTTGACTAATCAAAAATATGTTGCAAGTTCTCTGCCTCCAGAAAATGAATCTAGGTAGACTTGAATGCAACTTTCAAAATCATCATTTAACCATAAACACATGGTTAAACCATGATTAAACCTTAAAAATACCCCTTGGCTGAAATATGAACAGTACCCCCACCCCCATGAAAATTCATCCAAACAACAAACCAATCGATTCAAAATGAAAACTACGCTTACCTCTATAGGTTTCTGCAACCGGTTAGAAAATCTGGAGGCACTCCGGCAAGTAATACAGCACCAAACACCTCCAAATGAAAATTTGAAGTCATAGAAATAAAGCTTGGGATGAGTAAAAGAAGGTTTGTGAAGGGTATTTTAAGAGAAAGCGCCGATTCAGTAGTGTTTTAGTGGATTAGAAAACACTATTCATCTTCATCTCTCTTCTACCAATTCTTTTGATATTTTTGGCAATTTTTCTGATTTATTTGAGTGGCTGGCTAAAATTTATAGCTAGGGAGGAGTCTTGGAGAAATTATGCCAAGTACCAAGCTCTCATAGTGCCATTTGTCCGGTAATCCACTGGTTCAGTGACAAGTGTCACTTACTTTAATAAAGTGGGTCCCGCCTCTTTTCTCTAGTTTTTAGCCATCCCTTTTGTCAGGGAAAGTAGGGATCTAATCATTTTCTCCGACTCCTAGGTTCGGTGTTCGAGAAAGTTAGTTGGGTGATCGAACCGAAGACCGGTGGATTTCCCCTGCTTGGGTGAGGTGGCGCCCCCTAGTGATGACAGCTCCAAAGGTATAAAGGTGATGGTAATGATGAGGAACACTTATCACCTTCTTACTCTTCCAATACAAAAGTGTCATTGTTTTTTGTAATGATTGAAAGACACTTGTCATCCTCTTGCTTAGCCAACACAAAAACTAGTCATGATTGCTTACTTTATTAAAGCTACTTTAATAAATTTACTTTATTAGTGTCTGCTCAAGTTTCATCCAAAACTTACTAGGGATTGCTTTACGTATACCAAGGCCCACTAAATGATACCACGTTAGAGTATATGTGTGGGCTCCACATGGCTCCACATACCAGTGTCTTCTTTCAAAAATGCAGGATACCCATGTCTACCCTAAAAATGTCATGTTCACACCTATACTGACATATTTCACTCGACCAATCAATCTCATACCTTATGACATAGTTGGGTTACATCTTTCAACCAACCTAATGGCACCGTATATGTGTTCCGTGCATTTCGATCTACACTAACACTTAATCAAATTGCCTAAAAATACCGAGCCCTCTACCCAATAGAGGCAAATCATATAGTCCGTAAGAGTCTTTCTATCTCCCATCATTCTTGGGATTCTTCCCAAACTGGGCTTAGTCGTTTGCCTGTTACAGGCTTATTCTCTAGCCTTTAGTCCCGAAATTTGGGATATTACAGAAAATATATTAATTTGATTAACAAGACGAGCCTCAACAGGATATGTAGAAAGTAGAGGCTCACTTTGACCCTTTCTTTGTGTTATGGAGTTTTTCCAGGAACTTGTTGGATGTTTCGTTATACATAGGAACTTGTTGGATTTTTTTCAAGAAGCCATCGCTCATCATTTCAGTGAAGCTCTTGAAAGCAAAGGAGACTTGAACAATACTCCTATGATCCTATATATTGTTGAATAATACACACACACACACACATCTTACACTACAATTTTATAGATTATTTATTTATTTTATTAATTATCATTTGTTTCTTTTTTTATTAGTAGTTTGATTCAGATGGATTCTTATTAGATTCTTATTAGATTCATATCCCCATGTCCCCCATCCATTTATTGTCATATAAATGCTCATATGTACACTTTTTTATTCACTGATCAATAACATAATTTAAGTTCTTATTTTCTCTATATCCAACTATTGTGGTATCAATGCCAACGATCTTATTGTGAGAGTTTGCGAGAATATTAGAATGTCAACACACTACAGCGTACTCTTTCATGAGAGAGTAAAATTGATCATTCCCCCTCTTCTCTCATTGAAGAGGGTGTCTTCCGCTACACAACTTAATAATGGCAACCAACGAAATTTTTACAACAATCAGTGGGGAGTCTCAATCATCAATTCCTATTTTCAATGGGGATACATGAGTTTTGGTCGATTAAAATGAAGACCCTTGTCACACCCTAAAATACTAAAGTGTGACCGGCACAAAGTGTAAGTTGACTTTACTTCGTAAGCCCTTTTCAATTTACTATTCTCTAGTTACAATTGCAAATCTATTTCATTAATATAAAATGATATTATAATATTGGTGCATGAACCTTATTTAAATATCAACCATAGATATCGTTAAATTCTGTACTTCCCAAACATACTTGAAACATTCAATCAACCATCTTCCACAAATTTAAAATATAAGAGCTTTTCTCACAAGCAATATATACACATCCAAATAAGGAAATGGACATTATGTCTACAAGCTTCATCGAGCAACTTTTCTCTACAATGAATGAATAACCTTAACAGTACGATCAAATTAAATTTACCATAACAGCTAATACAATATCCAATAAGTAGATGATCCTCTCTAAGGTCCAGATGAAGAGGTAGGTTCATTTATCCATTTGAAATACAAATAATTCGGTAAGTAATTATAGTTTATTACACCACTTATCACCAGAATAATTCAAGAGTACATCAATAAATTTTGAATCATGATTAGTTTCTTAAGATGGAAGACTCATGCCTCGACCATTCAAATCCATAAAATACTTGAAAGAAATATGTTTGAAAGCATGTTTGCTGATATAGACTTCACAATATACAAGATATAAACATCATCTTTCATATATGTAAAAAAGTAATTTTAAGACTTATTACAACCACACTTGTATTTAACAAAAATAGAAACTGAAAGAATAATCATAAATATATCTCTGAAATAAAAATTCAATAAAATATTTCCCTTTCAATAATAGGAAATAATCATGAAAACTTTTTTTTTTCCTTTTGTAAAAACTTGCTTCGTTAGAGGAACTAGCACAAAGCGAATAACGAGAACAACATGGAGGCCACGAAATACAAACGCAGCACAGAGGCTATGAAATACAAGAGTGACTCGAAGGCCATGAAGACAAGCATGGGCATAGAGTGCATGAGGACAAATAACCAAGCATGGCTAGAAATTAAATCACGAAGACAAGCGTCGACACACAGTCTATGAAGATAAGTAACTAAGTGCAACACATAGCTATGAATACAAGTGTGGACACATAGCCCACAAGAGTAAATAACCAAGTGTAGCACATAGCCACAAATACAAGCGTGGATACACAATCTATGAGGGAAAGTAACTGAGCGCAGCTTAAAGCCATGAAACAAGCACAAGTACAAGACCCACGAAAAACAAGTGCTCTATGTCTAGTTTGAAAGCCAAATTTCCAACTTCTTCTCAAATTCATTATATAAATATTCACTATATATATCAATGAAAGAAATCAATCAGTCATTAACTTCAATTGCTCACCTGCTTGTCTTTCCAAGCACTCTATTCCACAAAATGAGAACAATTTGAACTCGCTTTTGTTTCAGTATATGACACATCAGTGAAAAAATAAGACCTGCACATTAGTGCCTTTTCCATTCTCCTGTTTACATTTTCTTTAACAAATATCATATACTCCTTTCGGTCCTAATTATAAGATAAAATTGATTTTTTTTTGGAGAAATTAAGGAAGCCAATTAAATTACTTTAAAGTGTTTATATTTTTAGTATTCTTAGATTATATATTAGTTTATTAGTCAAATTAATTAGTTTAGAGAAAAAAAACAAAAATAAAAATACTCTAAAATAATTTAATTGACTTTCTGAATTTCTCCAAAAAGTTAACTTTATCTTATAATTAGGACCGGAGGGAGTAATATAAAGGTAAGATAATAGAATTTGGACAATCCCTTGCCCTATAATTAATCCGGGGCATGTGCATGTCACAATAAAAGCATTAGCAACAACATTGAACTTTGTCGTATAAGAAAACTAAAATTAAACTTTTTATTTATTCACCTTTTTTTTTCCATTTTCAATACAAGTAGTGACATATTTATATCACTCAATTTGTCAGCAATACAAGTATAATGAAATACTTAATCAAGTGTTTGCAGAAAGTACTATATTAAACTGAGGGTAATCCCATATAATAAAGTTCAGAAAAATGCACTTCTTGCGCACGCACACAAACATGAATGAGCCTCATTAAGTCTTTGAACAGCCAATTGACCGGTTGAACACATGAATCACAAATTCCTATTTCATTATAACTTACAAAAAAATAAAAAAAGAGAAAAGGATGTCATCGGTTAAAACCCTCAATTTCTTGTCTATGCTTTGATTTAAAAGAAGGACAATTCAAAAAAAAAAAAAAAAAAAAACCAGAACACATCAAATTTGAGGAAAACCATGCCTAGTTCAAAGGAGCTTTCTTTCAAGCCTTCAATTGACGCTTTCCTTCCATTCGTAGGCAGGAGGAGAGAGCGTGAGAGTTTTTAATTTTTTCCCAAGTGGAGAGTCTCTTGGTCTTGAATCCTTGGAATTTTGCGTAAGCCCTTTATTTATTTAATTGGGAAAATCCCATTAAAATACCACTTCAATTATGAAATTCCAAAAAAGTAACTCTAATAAACAAAAGGCCACATTGGTTAGACAGTAATGGGATTGTAATATTCAGATAAAACATGAAGGAAAAATCCCATATAAATACCATTTGAAATAGCAAAACCTCCAAAAGTCTTTTATAACATCTAAAAGATAGAAAAGTGATCTAAGATGTTTCAGGGATACTGAAGTTTAAGGCTAAAGACCAAAATACCCTCCACACTCATTTACTCACACACACACACGGATTCCTCATACTGAAGGAAGGCTTCAGAAGGGTTAAAAAAATCTGAAGAGTGACAGGCGAAAACCAAAGCCGTCGTCGTCGTCCGCAAAGCCGCTAAGGTGGGTGGAAGCCGTCCCCAAATCGTTTCTTATTGTGTTTGATCTTCTTCAGAGTGGTTGGCGTTCTCATTTCGTGCGCCATTTCGTGCTGCCGACATCGATGCGGTGAGTGATAAATTAATTTGGGGTCCCGATCTGTCTTTCTCTGGTCAACAAATCTTTGTCGATAATTCATTGTTTCAATATAGTTTTCGGATGTAACACTCAATTAACAGTCTAACTAATAGGGAAAAAAAAAAGCTTCAGAACGTTTGAGTTTGCAGTGGTGAATGCTGATAGCTAAGGAGAGAATGAGTTTAAAATTTCAAATAGTAATTCTTTAATGTTTCAGTTCCTTTGGATCCATCAATGAGGAGACATTGATTTTATTTTTGTGGTCTTCTCATTAGGAATTCTTTCTTTATGCTAGACATATATAGCCCACACACTTTTTGTATGAGGATGTCACTTGTAAACTCTAAATTTTGACAGCCCAACACCTTTCTTTAACTTTAATTTCTAGGCTGAACCACATACATGTATTTATAAAAGTTTGTATCATTACAGTTAATACTTCCAACTTGAGAAATGGTCATTTAAGTATTGTTCTTAAATCTGGAAAATTTCTAGATTAAAAAGGCTTGCTGTCTAAAGGAGTTTTGTTAGATTTGGATATAAAAATCTGGCTAGAGATGTTTGAATGTTAAAACATGTTGGTTATATGAATGTTATTTAGTGTATGGTGATAAAACTGAATTAAATTTTAATGTGAGAATTCAAAAGGAATGTACAGTTTAATGCTTCTAAATATTAGCTAAGCATTTAAGATTGTTGAAGCATATTTAAATATTCCAATAAGATGGCTTTCAAAATTGTAAAAAAAAATCCAATTTTCATATTGAAGATGTAGAAGCACAACAAAGGAAGAGGATGTTAAATACACACACCCATTTGTTTGATTGTGAAACCGGCGCATTCTAGGAAGAAGCCGATTGGTGACTTTATTTGGGCACTCATTCCATAACAGAACAACTTGTGCGTGTTTTTGTATGTGTACAAGATTCTAGTTATAATATGGTTTAGCATTAGTTTTTCATGTCCCTGTGTCTTGCAGGCGTGACTGTGGTGTCCATCTGCTAATTTGGTTCAACAATTGGAAGCTAGGTGTAACCTTCGACTATAGTGCTGATGAGGTTGGGGCGTATAGGCGAGACCTAATGTGGTGGGTGGTTAACCATGAAATGAATAGCAAGAGGGAGGATGCATTGAGATTGATGAAATGAACGCCAAGCACTGCATTTTGGGGTGACATTGTAAAGTTGTTATTTTGGTAACCGATCTTGTTTACGACTTCATAGCAGTGGCCTTTTTCCATGTAATGTTACTGTGTATGTAAATTTACTAAAACGATAGTCCCTTTATTCCCACACTATGGTAATATGCACTTTTCTTCTACAGGAAGCAAGTAAATTAAGAAATATTGCGTTAAAGTGTTGGCTAAAATGGGGTGGCCTCTGACAAGTTCAATAATGGAATTGACAAGGTTTTTAATGGTTTTGACGAGAAAGGTAATGGGATTGACAACTTACGCTAACCAACTTTATGAGTGGAAGTGTTTCCCCAAAAGGGAAGGACGCTGACAAGTTCAAAAATGGAAATGAAAAGTCTTTTAATGGTTTTGACGAGAATGGTAATGTGAATGATAAATTAGTCTAACCAACTTTATCACTGAAAGTGTTTCCCTAAAAGGGGAGGACGCTGACAAGTTCAATAATGGAAATGACAAAGTTAGTGATAGTTTTGACGAGAATGGTAATAGGCTAACTTGTCAATCCCATTACCATTTTCATCAAAACCATTACTAACTTTGTTATTTCCATTATTGAACTTGTCAATGTCCTCCCTTTTTGGGCCAACACTTCCACCCAATGACAAAGTTGATTAGGCTAACTTGTCAATTCCATTACCATTCTTGTCAAAACCATTACTAACTTTGTCATTTTCATTATTGAACTTATTAGCGTTCTCCTCTTTTGGGCCAACACTTTCACTCACAAAGTTGGTTAGGGTTAGTTGTCAATCCCATTACCATTCTCGTCAAAACCATTACTAACGTTGTCATTCTTATTATTGAACTTGTCAGCATCCTCTCCTTTGGGGGAACACTTCCACACTTAATGTTTGGAGATAATAAGTTGTCATTCCCATTACCCTTGTTGTCAAATCCATTAAAAACTTTGTTAATCACATTACTGAATTTGTCAGCATCCCCCTTCTGGGCAAACACTTCCACACTTAATGTTTGGAAATATTAAAGTGTCATTCCCATTACCCTTGTCGTCAAACCCATTAAAAACTTTATTAATCACATTACTTAATTTGTCAGCACCCCCCTTCTGGGCAAACACTTCCACACAATGTTTAGAAATATTAAGTTGTCATTCCTATTCCTATTATCGCTAAAACCATTAAAAACCTTGTCATTCTCATTCCCATGACAGCAACTTATAGACGAAGTATCAAATGACAAACTGACATTACTCATTCCACATACATCCAATCCATACAAGTCATGAACCTAAAATAAGGTGTTTCTTCATGTATGCTTTAATTACAATAAACTGTCACCATTAACAACAGTTGTAATGGGAATGACAAGTGCAACAATGGAATTCACAAAACACCATAACCTTCATGACAGCAACTACAATATACATTAGAAAATGTCAAGTTAACATTACAATTTTACATGCTGAAATTCAAGCACGTTGTTCCAAAGGGAGCCACATTGTACTGATTAAGGAAGAAGATCAAATATTCATCGATTTGGGGGCTTCCACCCATGCTTACTGATTTGCGGACGACGATGATGGCCAGGGGTTCGGTTTTTGCTTGTAAGGAATCTGTGTGTGTGAGTAAATGAGTGTGGAGGGTATTTTGGTCTTTAACCTTAAACTTCAGTATCCCTAAAACATCCCAGATCACTTTTCTATCTTTTAGATGTTATAAAAGACTTTTGTAGGTTTTACTATTTTAAATGGTATTTAAATGGGATTTTCCCAAATATGAAACTGCCCCCGAAAGTTTTTAAGAAAAGTGTAATCGTACCTGGACATCTTACATCCACAACTCATGCTGGCCCCACTCATCATCACCATATACACACATGCTGGTTCCCACTCATCATTGTCTTGCATCCCAACCCTTTTATTAATACAATATGCACAATTTTAGAACGGCGCAAACGGGGAAAAAAATTTATTAAATGTTGAGACAATTTTTGTTGGCTCATATAAAAAATATTAAGACAATTTAAATTTTGGGCTCTTATAAAAATAAGTGGAAGGAATATATCATCTTATATTCAATGAAGGAGTGGGCAGTATATATCTTCACCTCTCTTAATTATTCAGTGTTAAATTATACAAAATCCTTTGAAGCTTATGTCATATATGTAAATCATTTTCCTAAGGGTTAAGGTGCAAATTTACCAACGAAGTTTTGTCCAAGGAGCGTCTGGCACAAATATCTTTTAAAAGGGATAAAAATACCAATGAACAATTAAAAATGGGCATCCACTACAAACACCGTTAATCCGTACTAACGGCGTTAAATTATAAGAGAACAAAACCTCTAACAACGTTAGTACGGATTTAACGGTTTTTATGGTGGATGCTCATTTTTAATTGTTCATTGGTATTTTTGCCCCTTCTAAAAGATATTTGTGCCAGACGCTCCTCGGACAAAACTTCATTGATAAATTTGCACCTTAACCCTTTTCCTAATAATCTTTGAAATTTTATGATACACCTCCATATGTTTACGCCAATAACTCCATATTATTAGTTTTGTTCATCATTTATCAAGTAAATGACTTAAAATTGGAGGAGTTTACCTTCACATAGTTTAAAGTTTAGAGGAGAATTTATATATGTTGGCAATATATATATTTATAAAGTTTCTGGGTTGTAAAATAAAGAGTTTGAACTATCTGCGTACGCTTCATTATTAAGAGAAAGTATTAAATTTTAAAAGTTAAATTTTAAACAGTGCCGCACCACCATTGCATTCATTCTCTTCCTAAATTTATTTGGGAGTAGCTTTTCCTATCAGGATAAAGATAAACCCAAGCATGAAATCTTCTTCACAAGCCATTGCACGGGCCACAATCTCCCCGGAATTTTGTTGGTACAATTGTAATGATTAATAACTTGCCCAGCATTATTTTACATACATGCACTAAGAACCCTTCCTCCAATATTATAGTAATTTGTAACCACTTCAA